>OV815962.1:12502500-13752500 GCA_929112965.1 Mythimna albipuncta
CCGTATGTGCGAAAATATTAAATGTGTACCAATTGCTTTTTGTATCTGGTATTTGATTATTTTAATTATTTGGTTTAAAACTGCCAATGTTAATAGGGATCATTTTGAGTTTTATTTATGTCAAAAAAAAAAAACTATTTTGTTGAATTTTTTTATAACCATGCGAAACAAATATTGGATGTCGATAAGATGTTAAGCATTTTGATTTCTTAATAAATATTATGTAAAAATGATATTTTTTTATTGCATTGTGTTCATGACAACCCTATGTTATTTAAAATAATGTATGAAACTACAAGCAAAGTCGAATGCAACATTGCCTAGCATTGTATCCAGCATTATAAGCAAAAAGTGACAGCTTTAGGATTCTCATCCCTAAGTGTTAGTCATAAAGTTTAACTTCATGTTCAAGAATTATGTATTTATGTTGTTTAGACTGTCCAAATTCATGCAGGCAATGTTGCAGTTTTTTGGCGCGACTTTGCCTATTAATTAAATTGATTATACTTATAAAATGAAATAAATTGAACTATATTCTAAGTACACTATAGATGCCCATTAAACTAAGCTTTATTCCTAACTAGGCAAAGAGCAAAATGTGTCGTAATGTTTCTAAATATTTACATATTACTTCAAAACTCAGGCAAAGATGCAGCGTTTTACGGTATTTTTTTTTTGGAAATTTTGAGTACCTATTAAATGCAAAAGTAAGTTTATTTGTGAAACTGTTCAGCGTCGAGCAAAAGTCGAGATACTTGTATTGACGTTACATTTTGAATGGCAGTTATTACATACCGATTATCATTACTTTTGGATCAACCTAATATGTACAAGAAAAAAAAGCAAGACTTACCAGAGAACGATGAATAATATACCGACAAATATGCCACAAATTAAGTACTCCACCCAGAACGATCGTATGATGGCCTTCGAAAAGGAAGGCTTGATTCCTTTTTTCTTGGCAGTGTCGAGTTCCTCCTGCCACGCCTGCTCGAGGCGGTCACCCAGCCGACCGGAGCTGTCGGCGTCTCGGGCACGCCACAGGTCCTCCACGGTAAGACCATGTTTAAAACCACGACGGAATAAACTAAAGCTCCATCTGTAATAACGTTAGAGAAATAGGTTAAGTAGGAAATGATCATGTACCACAGAATATTCAGATCATTATCATGAATTTATACAAAGCAACCTATTATCGACATGATAAGCCAGGACCTTAGATTCGAGCGGACATTAGAGGAATTTGTAAAAGACTACAGTACATTTTTTTTTCTTTTTGCACCATTTGTGATTTGTTTTTTTCGATGTGTAAAAATCATCCAAATGACATCCCGGCCTTTGGGCGGAGCGGGAGATAGTGTCAGACTCTTACTGACTAAAAAACCCACCCCGTTCCTTCGTGCCTTCATACCGGAGCTGAGCTACCTTTCGCCATTAACCCTGGCCCCAGTAGGCTTCGATCCAGCTGGGCCCCTGCTGTCATCATTCTACCATCAGCATTCCATCATCTACAAAGTGATTTCATAAAACTGCCGAATCCCGGATAAAGAAAATTAGCGTCTGATTGTTACTCGACACTCGAAATTTAACTCGATTATTTATAATAATCCAGATGCTGCAAAAAGTACGACGGTATTTGAACATATTTTAAGTAATATTAATAACTACTGGATGACCTACAAAAAAGTCATAACAGTAAAATCAGTGTTTTCAGATATAAGAAAAGAATTTGACAATGTGCTACATCGGTAACAATGCTATATAAAAAAAAAACATTTTAATCCAACATCTCTCTTTAACTTAGTATTTTCATAACTAATTAAGTGACTTCTTCCTGAAGGGTTTTGCTATGTGTAATGAAGTTTGATTGACCTACATTCTCAATGTAGCACAACATAGACGTAGGCGTACCGCACGGATAATATGTTTTATGACCAATTTAATTCTATATCACATATGCTTGGAACTGATAGCAAGCAGTTATTTTTTAATTAAAAAGATAGATATCAGTCAGTGGGTACGCTTAGTTTTATTAAACTGCGTTGCCTAAGCAACAACAGTCAATAATACTCGTATTATTGATCTAGGTACATTTATTCAGAAAGCAAATAAACAAGTCTTTAACATTTAAGTGCATACCTAATTATTCACCAACACGTCTATTTTTTTGTTTAGTTATTTGCCTCCCTGGTTTATTAATTGATAACATTTATTAGTAACACCGGTATACAACCGGCATTTTGCATTGCTCTTTGGCTAACTCTCTTGGAGATGTTGGTCGCAAAGGAATATTCGGTTGGGTCTACTTAGGAATGCATCTGTTTCAGGATCATCAGGACCGTCACTTTCATTAGGCTTGAATACATTGGCTAGATGGGCTGAAAATACTTCAGCTTTTTCTGAATCAGTATGTACCCACGAGTTGCCTGATCTGATTGGAGGGGAACATTGTTGGGATTAAGTCATTGACTTTGTGGTTTTCCAAAAAGAATGGGAGCCGCTTCAAAAGTTTCAGAAATCAACACCGTTGCTAGAATATGCAAAGAGTATTCCGATTCTGAAAAGTCTGAGCTAGGTGCTTCATCAGAATCGCTATCACCTCCAATTATAAAATTTTCAATTACATTTTCGGCGATATGACCCAAGCGGCACATTTTGTCTTCCACTGTAATGACATGTGATATGCAGTCACTACATCGCAGAGGGGATACTTGACAAAGCTACTAAACGTTGGACTCTGTTGAATTTAAAAGTCGTATTGTGTCTCGCTACGTACCCCTTTACTAATTCAATCGGGATAAGCTCACAATGGTAAGGGGGCAAGCGTAATATTGTAACACCCCGTTTAGCAGCCATATCGTCAACCACGTATTTTTCGTAAGTCTTCATTTCTTTTCGGGCAATTTCTAAGAGTTCAGCTTTCAACATGGCATCTTCGAATGGAATATTTTTGCCTTTCAGCCAGTCTTGAATTTGGCTCTTCCTTACGCCAACTTATACATGGTAAAAGTTCTATTTTTCTCGAATGATATGGTGTGTTATCCATGACTTTTCCGAATTTTCTTTTTGGGAGAATCCCTTTCAGCCACGCTTAGTATCGCTCCGAATTCATCTCTTTGTGATCATCATCAAGCCCTTTTTCCGCTTCAAATAGCAGTAAGCCATCATCCACAAAAGTAGATCCGAATGAAGTTGCTTGAGCTGCGGGTTAAAAGAAGTAATATCGCTTTCAAGTGACCGCTGTCAAATAATTAATAAGAAAAACTAGTTCTATTTTAAATTTTTATTGTAATATTATGTCAATGTCACAACAACATTCTATACAGCCACTCAATTACAGCGCGATGTAAAATTTAAATAATATAAAGATAAGTATTAATTAAAAGTATATATTTTTTAAATGACTCATTATAATTGATTATCAACTATTTCTTTAAAATACATGGATTTGGGAAAAATATTTACCACTTTCTCAGTGATGAAAGTGAAAAATAATGGCTGAATAACTGACAGGCCGCAGAAAAAATAAATTGGCGGGAAAGCGGCATTCCGATCTTCATTAATTGTTTTTTCGAGATGTAGTTTTTTTTTTAATAGGTACTTCTGTACCTCTTTGTACTTCTGTAAGATTTCGGTATAACAGACATTTGTAATCGTACCTATTACTACGATAATTTTATCAAATTCAGGTATGGATTTAACGCCTGAAGAAGCTAAAGTAGTAGTAAAAAATCTTTTAAGTAAGTACCTATCACCTAAGTTAGAAAACGACTCAGGTTTTTAGGGTTCCGTAGCCAAATGGCAAAAAACGGAACCCTTATAGATTCGTCATGTCTGTCTGTCTGTCTGTCTGTCCGTCCGTATGTCACTTTTTTCCGAAACTATAAGAGCTATACTGTTGAAACTTTGTAAATAGATGTATTCTGTGAACCGCATTAAGATTTTCAAACAAAAATAGAAAAAAAGCAACAAATTTTGGGGGTCCCCATACTTAGAACTGACACTCAAAAAAAATTTTTTTCATCAAACCCATGCGTGTGGGGTATCTATGGATAGGTCTTCAAAAATGATACTGAGGTTTCTAATATCATTTTTTTCTAAACTGAATAGTTTGCCCGAGAGACACTTCCAAAGTGGTAAAATGTGTGTCCTCCCCCCCTCTAACTTCTAAAATAAGAGAATGATAAAACTAAAAAAAATATATGATGTACATTACTATAAAAACTACCAACGAAAATTAGTTTGAACGAAATCTAGTAAGTAGTTTTTTTTTAATGCGTCATAAATCGAAAAAAATACACTATTATTAAAACATCGATCAAAGTTACAACACATTACAAGAACTTTTATATTATGTTACTAGCTGCTACGGAACCCTTCATGGGCGAGTCCGACTCGCACTTGGCCGGTTTTTAATTTTTATTTCCTTGTTTTCGTGATGAAAAGCACAGTGTTTACCTCGGGCTAAAGACTTTACCATTGTACTGAGTATTACGACATTTAAGTACATAACTACATAATTAGGTGCGAGATAAAAAGTCCCGAACCTGAACCAAATCATTTTCAATACACTTACTCGAAAACAGGCTCTTAACGCACTACAAATAGGTTCGACATGCCATGTTTAGACTCAGGCCAACGAAAGATGGGAGTGAATTATTTATTAAAGTCCATAAGTTATGGATGGCAGCATTTAAAAAAAAATGTAGTTTAAAAAAAAAACTATAAAAAACACGCTTTCGCTATTATTTTCTACCTATATTGAATAGTACATTGTTACACTAGGGGTGAAAGTAACTTATTTCGTCCCGAGAAGGAGTTGGCGGGCGAGCGAAGCGAGGTCGCTAATTCGAGGGGTTAAATGGGTTACTTTCACCCCGAGGTAAACACTGTGCTTTTCATTACGAATACGAGGAAACTAAAAATAAATTAAAAAGTTTGTAAAACCTGAGTCTCGTACCTATGATTTTAAGTAGGTATCTTTTTTCTGATTTAGGCGGTAAAAGGTATTCCACTACTGCTTTAGCCTCTTCTCTTATGAAATTAGGCGGTAAATCACTATTTTAATCTGATAAACATAACGTGTTAATACAAATCTCTGTTGTACGGAAATGTAAACGAAACTCGAAAAAACCAACGACTGATTGCCACTTTCCCGCCATTTTGTTTTTTTTTTTCTGCGGCCGGCCATCTATTCAGCCTCATTAATGAAAAATTAGAAATTAATTGTAATCTTTTAAAAATAAAGTATTTTAAAGAAATAGTTACAAATAAATCACTTAAAAATATAATATTATTTATTTAATACCTATCTTTAAGTTATTTCAATTTTATATTGCGCTGTGATTGACTGGCTGTATGGAAAATTGGAACGTGGTTCAATAGAAACGTGAAGATAGAACTAGTTTTTTTTTTTAAATTTGACAGCTGTCAGTTGTAAAGTAAAACTCCCTAGGGATGAAAAGTGTCACTTTCAGCCCGCTCCTCAGGCAACTTCAGACCCACTTTCGGAGTATGAGTAATGAAAAATTATTGTACACCTTTTAGTTTGATATGCTACGAAAGCGTGTTTTTTTTAGTTTTTTTTAAACTACATTTTTATTTTTCACTAAAGAAAAAACGGATTATTGTATTGTCATCAGCCTTTGATGGGTGTGCAAACTTTGAAGAAAATCTAATCGCCCAAAATTGGTCAAAATCGATCTCAAAGGCGTTGGTTACAAACATACAGGTGAAGCTAATATAAGCGTGTTAAAAACAATTAAGCACTGTCAAAAATGTGTCGTCGACATTAAAAACTTCATTTATCTTGTGTTTACGTGCATCTTATTTTCGTTTATTTTATTACAATAATGCTTTAAACAATAAATAATTCGACGAGGAGACTTCTCTTCAAAATGATTGTTAAAGTTAACACCAAAAAAGTGTGATTAATCGGAAATCTGTACAGAAAATTCTATCACCTTCGTGTTTTTTTTTTTTAATTTATCATAACAAGGGTTTTTTTTCATTCCTATTTCTTCACGGTCAACCGTGATTATTATTATTTTTTAAAGCAAAGGGGACACTTCTAAGTTTTTAACATTTAATGAAAATTAAAATTGTGCTTTATGAACAGAATATCATGTGAATAAATTAGATTATTTACACAATAATTTCTTATTATCAACAAATTAACATTATCTGTGTTCTAAATTCAAAAATATTTTATTTTCTATTTTTAATATAAATAGGATGTATACGGTTTGATACCTTTGCTTCTTCGTCAACCTACAAATGTACTGGGGCCAGGGTTATCCGAAAGGGCGCTCGAGCCCCGGTATGAAGGCTTGAAGGAACGGCATGTGTGTTTTAGTCAGTAAGAGTCTGACACTATCTCCCGTTCCGCCCTAGAGCGTGGGTTGTCATAGGATGATTTTTCCCATTGAAAAAAAATATTATTTTTTATTTCTGTTATATTTTGTGAAAAAATATTGAATTTAAGATTTGAAGAGAATTCTTTAGAGTGTGCCGGCGCGGCGCCGTCAGATATTGTGATTAAGTTAATAAATACTTGCGATAGCCTGCTGCCATCTAAATGAAAACTAAAATGTATGGCACCTTTGGAACATTTTCTTCTGTACAAAATGAACAAAAATGTGCCGTAATTTTCAGAGAATGTAAGTACCTATTTCTTCGTACCTAAGTGTATTGAAAAACGTCGATTTGTCACTGCAGCACTCAGCTCCATAACATAATTTCGCCTCGGATGCAATGACAAACTTTCCCCACTTGTATCAAAATGTACTACTGTGTAAGTACTTAAACATTTACGTAACGATAATTTTAGTGATGATATTTTCAATTAGTGTGGTGTGTTTATTAGATATCTTCATTTTATTTACACACCGACAAAATAAATTACCTACGCAAAACGCCACCGTTGCACTAGGTAGATACTAACTTGCCTAAGCTAACAAAATATTATGTTAAGAGGTATACCGTACATTTATTTTTATTTTTTTATTTGGTATTAACCAAATAAAAAAATAAAAATAAATGTATAAATACATCACAATGAGTTCGAGTAAATATAGAATAATGTCGCACGTACTATATAGATGGACCAATGGATAAGCGCGTCCAATGTGCTACAGTTGTATCGTGCTGTAATAAACTTTAATTACTAGGCGTGGAATTAATAAAGGCAAATAAGCAGTTTCGTTGCCTAGTAACAAGGTCATGAATTGGATGCATACCCTACAAAATTATCTATTTGCCATAGCAATATTCAGTTTTATCTAATCTGCAGAAATTAAACTCATTCCAACGCAGAAATGAGGATCTTTAAAGACAGAGTTGAACGCATATTCCATGCGTAAGTAATTTATTGATTTAATTCCTGAAACGACTACAGTTCAATGTCGAGATCAAATTGTGTGTTTGGTTTTTGAATGCAGAAAATATAATAATGGATCAATATCATCCATGTATGCCAGAAAAAAAGTCATCAACTAGAGGACAATGACATAAAAATTGGCGAAAATTCGCTTAGGTTTCTGCCTATGTTAAAAATTCCTATGGAACTTTTAGGTGATAACGTGGCAGTGTTACTGCCTATGTGAAATCGGAGGTGGTCTAACATGCTATTAGTTAGAAATCTAAGTAAGGAACTCAAGACTTTGAGTCTCTTCTTGAGCTTACTTAGTTTTTTTTTCGCTAGAGTGTCTTGATTTTGATCAGATTCGCTTAGATAGCAACTCCGCAATGTAGGTGGGTAGGGATCGATCATACAAAAAATAAACCGAATTTAAAAAATATTTTACCGTCGTGAATTTGTAAACTACTTAGTATAAGTATTCTCACTCTTCATATTATGGTAAACTTATGACTATTCGTGTCAGTAATATTATCGGGTTCAATTTAGATTACTTAAACATCTGTTGCATTTACATTTATTAAAAACCTACATACCGAAACCAATTGAACTACAAATTGTGTTTCGCGCAAGTGGGTTCTCGCATAGATGTGTTTCGTGCACGTGCAGACTAGATGTCCGTAATTATCTTTCCTATCTAGCAAGCAATCTTTAGGAGTTTAGGCTCAAGGACTATCCGTTCAATTCATACATATACGGGCTTCGGAAAAGGTAAGAGAGTAACGACGAAATATTATAAACCGTACGTAATCGGCGTAAGATAGTGCTATTTAGGGTCAATGAGCTTCAATTTAATGCGTATAGTGAAGTATAGTCCCTTGAACCATCTGACCGAAATTGTGTGAACGCAACTCTCGCACTCGCCTAGGCCGCAGTACGCAAATCTGTACATTCATTTGCGGCCAGCAGCGCCCGGAAAACGCTTTAAATCCATTTTCTCTGCGAGATATTGATTGATTTACGTATGCAATGTTCACTTTGAAGAATATTTAACCACCAATTTTTATGTGTAAAAATGATTCTAAAGGTCCAAGCCGTTTCGAAAGAGTAGGGAAAAGTTGCGAAATTGCTAAATTTTTTTTTTTTACATAAGTATTAATTGCACGAAAAAATTAAACATATTTTTTTCAAACCAGTTGATCTAGCCGTTACGGAGGAGTAGGCCTCAGAAAATCACTGTTTTATGGCACTTTTCGGGCGATCATATGTCTCGACATTTCCGGAAGGTTTACCCGTGTGTCTTCCATACGGCTATTTGAGCATGAAAGACTAACAATCATCAAAAAATTAAAAGAATTACTTACTCGTGAATTTCTTAAACAATTTTATATTTTTGTTATCGCTTTTGGCACAATTAACTTATGTTACAAATACAAAATTTAAATTATATTAACACTTATTAATGTCTCGCGTGTTCGCTATATTAATGTCAGTATATTTTTATAGAATTCGGTCATCTATCAGGAGTATCAGGACTGTTTTCAGTTATGATCTGGTAACCCTAGGTAAAACTTATTATAATAAAATTATTACACTTTAAAATAAAACATGTAGATCTATTATATTTACAGAGCTCATCTTCTTCTGAATAAATAATCAAATGTGTTTTTTTAGAGAAATTGTAGTTGGCTGAATATAGAATAGGCAAATGCTTGGCTAACAGGAAAAAAATATTAAAATAAGTAAAAAATAACATAAGGTATTCATAGGTATTAAAGTACTTGCTCCGATAGCGGATATACAAGATAGACCCATGTTTACAAAATCGGCTACTTTGGACCGGTTACGATCGCTGTAGGTATTCCTGTAACAACAGCAAGTAAATATTTAAATAAGACTCAAATAACTAAAAGAACCCTCATGACGCACGCAATAGAAGCTTTTAGGTGAGTAGGTAAATGTGGTGTAGGTAGGTACGTACAGATATATTATAACAGTCTTAACTGTTCCAAACTGGTATGTAGCTAGTACCTCTTGGTCTTGAGGTGTAGGCACGCCACAATCCCGGCGGTGAGTAGGTACCATCTTTAAGGATAGACACCACGGCGTGCTCACCTTCCGTCTGACGTAGGTCCTCACCGGACTTGGTCAATTCAGGAAGTTCCTGTTTCGGATTCAGGCAAAAGAAATGCCTGGACAGTGACACCGTCATGACCAATTTAAAATTGATCGCTTCATGACGTGACCGGCCATTTCATGAAATAATCAACTGTGGGTAAAGTTGCGAATGTGCGTAATTACAAATTTTACAGGAGAGCAAAAAAACTCCTTTTTCATATTTTTTAAAAGAAAAGGGTTTAATTCATTAAACCAAGCGACAGTCAGCGTTCGCTCTCTCATTGTCTTTCTTTTGTGTCTTTATTTACGGTATACGAAAGGTTAATAAGGCAGCCTCTATAAAACTCCTTTTTCTTATTTTTGAAATGAGCTGCTTTATAAACCGCTCTGTGAGAGCTAAGTATATATCCAGTGGTGGATTAAGCCAGAGGTGAAATAATACGCAGCTGTATTCGGGTTTCGATATATTGATATAGTTTGGCTACATTTTTTTTGTGTTCAAGTGCAATGCTCAGAAGTTCCACTTATTGTGTGTGTACGCTACTACAAAGTATATTATCACTAGAAAAAGTTGAATTTGAAAATTTCTGAAAACTCGCCAACACAGGTTGCTTTTTATCTGTTATAAACCAGTGCTTGATTGCGATCCCATCCAATCTTTGATGGCGAGGTTGTTGATAATAATATGTATAGGTACAATTAGCCAGTTATACTTGGTTATTTTCCGCACCTCAAGTGCGTATTTTGCGACATTAGGTGCTATTACGAATTTGAAATTGAATGATTAAATTGCGTTGTTGTAACAACAATAAAGGTGTAAGGTTATCTGATTCACAAAATAATTAAAATTCCGAAATTTTTAGGCTGTAAAACCCTACTAACATACCGTACTAAACCAGCGTTTTTGTCATGTAGAAGAATCTGACATTATACACAGAATTCTGCTATTTGTCACTGAGCTATTCAAGATTTTCCGCATTGGATTTTAACCCGTAAAATTTTTACTACTACTGGTAGGAGCAAAAAATGCGCCCATAAGCGTACCTACTTATGAATTTGAAGTTCCGAATTTATTCAAAGTTGATATGTGTTGTTACAGAATAAAACTATGTATAATCGAAGGTTATACATATAATCAATATTCATTTGCTAAGTACCTACTTGCTTAAATGAACGCGAGTTTATTCACCCCTCTATGATAGGAAAATAAGTATTTCGTACCTAAATAAATCACAGTCAGTTTATACTAATCGGCTTTGTCAGTTGCGTAGTTATCGCAGTACGTACCGCGGTAACTACATAATATTATACATAATACGTGGGTCAGTCAGAAAGTTTTGAAAATCTAAAAAAATTACTTATTGGATAAAATCTTTCTTAAGAAATCTCCACCAGCCTCTATACAAAGTTTCGTGCGTCTGAATCAATTTTCAAAACTTTTTTCCAGTCCGTCGCAGACATCTCTTCCACGACCTTCTCGACCGCTGCTAGCGCGTCTTCTGGCGATGAAAACTGTAACCCTTTCAGCTGATTTTTATTTTAGAGCATAAAAAGAACTCACACACTCACACGGTGTTAGATCAGGACTGTAAAGAGGGTGGCCCAAGACTCTGATCGGTGTGTTGTCCAGGAAGTTTCTCGTTTTGGAGCGCTGAGTGCGCGGGCGTTTTCATGGTGAAGCAGTACCCCGGGGAGGCCGGTGTTCGGTCGCTTGTTGCTCATTGCAGACAAAACTTCTGGCAGGCATTTTGTGGTATACCATTTGGCGTTAATGCTGCTTTGGTCTCGTAATGGAATTAAAATCAGGGCCTCAAGTCTGCTATTACAATAGTGTCAGAATGGTCTATCATTGATTTCCTAATTATTGATTTTGACAAGTTTTGGTAATCTACTAATATAATGGCGTCATTATGACTTTCCGATGGTCAACCACTGACACTCCATTGAAAGAAATGGCATAGAATGGTAATTTCGTACATAATGACAAATGAATATCTGACTTAAGCGGTAATTTGAAAAAAAAAATTGACAGTCCCTTGATCAGACCTGCCATTACGACGCCATTTCGCAATTAGTGCTTTTATTAAGCTCGATATTGATCTTCTACCACAATTCTATTAAGTACAAGACCATTGACCGATCAATGTTCGATCATTATGAATTAGCAGATTACAAACTTTTAAAAATGACAATGGGATCGTGTTGGAATGACGAATTTACAAAAATACCAGATTAAGGCCCCTGATACCCTGTCGAAATGAAGAAACTAGCGATCAAAATATTCCCTGCGCTTCTCTTTCGTAGGCGTTGGTTCGTTTTGAAACAGCCAAACTGTCGAGTGTCGCTATGTTTTAGGGGTGCTATTCTCTAAGAAAACAGCCTTGAGCGCAGCGCTGGCCGTAGCGACGAAATCCAAATAAGTACATTGGATTAACAACCCAATGCCACTTTACATTGGATTGTTAAATCAATGTACTGCGCTCACGACTCGTCGCTGTGCCACCGCTGCGCTCAAGGCTGTTTTCTTAGAGAATAGCACCCCAGGATCGTATTGATAAATCCAGGATTCGTCACCTGTCACAATGTCGTAAACGCGCCGAGACGAGGATCTTCATATTTTTGAATCATATCACGGCAACACTCCACACGGGCCTTCTTCTGAGCTTCGGTGCCTCACGCAAAGGTGCTGGTATAGAATCTTGTGAACGCTTCCCGAACCAATCTGCAGTGTATGCTGAATCTTTTATACACAATTCGCCTGTTTTCTTGAGATACTTATTATTAGAGATGCGCCGAGTAACACTTTTGCCGAGTAACGAATACCGAGTTTTACTCGGCTCAATTTTTATTCAACCGAGTACTCGGCCGAGTACGCCGAGTACCGAGTATCAACCGAGTACTCGGCCCATCTCTACTTATTATATATAATTATTTATTTTACTGCCAGCACACTTTCTTCCGTGACAGCTTTTGTAGGACGACCACTCCTTTATTCAAATCCCAAAGTAAAGCGACCGCACTTGAACTCGCTATACCAGCGGTAGATAGGTTGCTGTTGAAGGTCTTTCATCCATAAAAACAATTTGAGTCGATCAAATGACTCATCAGGTTTTAGGCCACATTTAAATTCGTAGAAAATCATCGCACGAAAATGTTCTCGATGCAGATCTATTTTTAAATGAGACACGATAATTTAATTTGGTTTCCGAAAAAATGTGGAGCTAACAATCGTATTTTTACTTATAACCAAAATACATGCAAATACTAGACTATCAGGTTGGCGATGGCGGTGCATCTCTAAGCGTTCCCGCACACGGGCCTCAAAAAAACGCTAGAAGCGGACACAAAAAAAAGTTACAAGCGGCCGCAAAAAACAGCTGAAGCGCGCGATACCTTGTGTCCGGAGAAGCTTGAAGCCGCTTCAAGCGTTTTTTTGTGGCGTACCGCCACCATCTCACCGGACATCTCACCGGAGCCACAAAAAAAGGCCGCCTCAAAAAAGTGGCGTTTTTTTGTGGCCCGTGTACGGGGACAGTAATGGTGAAAAGATTTAACAACACTTTTTTTTATGCTGGGAAAATATCATGCATTGACAGCTCCCGCTCTTGGGCGGAGCGGGAGATAGTGTCAGACTCTTACTGACTAAAAGACCCACCCCGTTCCTTCTAGCCCTCATACCGGGGCTCGAGCGCCCTTTCGGATAACCCTGGCCAGACCCAGCCGGGTCGAAGCCTACTGGAGGCTTCGACCCGGCTGGGTCCCTGCTGTTGCTGACAACTCCTTGAGGCGCGCGGGAACAGTGCGCGCCGTCGACGACTTGGGCTTGGTCCGGCCAGTTACCGGACGGCCGGACAGCGAGCTACCCATTGCTCACTGTCAGCAAAGCCCGCGCCTACGGTGGGCGGAAATTGGGATCAGAAACCCGGCGGCGGCGACAACGCCGTTGCCTGATGCGTTCGGCCTCCTCCTTTGCGAGCATTACTGCTTCGCAGAAGTCGGCGACCGCCTGCCACTCCTCCTCGCACCGGACCATGGCCTCGACCAAGGCCCGGCGCGAGAGGTCTCCGCCGCCGATCACCCCCACGAGGGCACGGCGATGCTCCGCCCAAGCAGGGCACACCTCAATAGTGTGCTCCACCGTGTCCTCCGGGCATTCCGCACAGTGGCGACACCCGGGCGTCACTTCCGCACGAATCCGGTGCAGGAAACTCCCGAGCGAACCATGTCCGGTAAGGACCTGCGTCATGCGGAAGTTAAAGACGCCGTGAGGTCTTCCCAGCCACGCCTCAAAGAGGGGACTTACCGCCATGATTGTGGCGTGCCCAAACAACACTGACCTACCAACCATCACAAATACCTATCGATTGATAAACATGTTCACTGCACGCTATCGTTATGCACTGAGCTACTGATAACAGGTACCTACACGACTACACGAGTGATGTGAAACTGTTACAAAACCTGATTGATAACACATTGACCTTGAAATTAAGAAAAAAAAGCGGAAGGGAGTCTAACATATTGACCACAAAAAGATACAAGAGCAGTTCATATATTTTTTGTACTTCGCTTCTGCTGGATTAATCGAGTGTTCATTAACAAACTGAACACAAGTGTCAGTTTACGCCTGTGTAAAAACTAGTAAGCTTGTACCGGCTTGTTGGAAGCAAACAGGATTCGCGTCGAGTCGTGATCAATATCAAACTCATGTTACTATCTTAACCATTTATACCTAATTCAAGTGAAATTCTTAAACACCTCATAAGACATTTAATTACTGAACAAAGCATTTGCACAATTTTATCGTACCAAGTACCAACAACATACATTGACATTAGGCAGTAGGCACCTAGGTACACTTAGCATCATTTTCACTCAATGGATCCGTACAAATGTTTGAAATCTTATTATTTTTAATAAACAATTTAAAAAAAGATGTGTTTTCCGAACTCGATAATTTTTCGAACATTTCGGATATGCTAAAAATAATATTCTAAGATTGTCTATAAGTAAGTATATTAAATTTAATACCAGAAGATTACAATATAGTGCATCCCCTTCCGGCACCCATGAACATAAGCTATGCAAACTGATCTTGTTTGTTTCTATAAATTCACTAAAGCTAATAAATTATATTCATAAGGAACTTACAACTCAGAGCTTACTACTAAGAAAAACTCTGACCATAAACACGTGACTTAAGTTAAACAGTAGGTACTAGGTACCTACCTACTCTACCAAGTCATCTCAAGTAGGAATTATAAAATTGCTAAGTCATGCTAGAAGATGTTTCTGAATTAGAATAAACCTATGGTAATTATGCAAAATTTCGCGTAAAAATTTATTGATTCAACATGCCAATACATTCAGAATTACAACCCATTTTTAGCATGAAGGTCAAGTTGACAGTGATGATAGTGAATATTGATGAATGTTCAGCACGTTATAAAAACAAACCATTACAAGTACAACCGTAAGAAATTAAGAATACACGGTAGCTACGCATAGAGTTGTGTATCTGTGCTTTACTGTTCTTTTTTTGATCTCGCGAATCTAATCAAACAACACAGATAGAACGGAAGCGGTAACATCAGAACTGATAATAATACACACGTGCTAAACTCAAAGTAATACTCACGTTAAAAAAATTTTCGAGATGAAATTTGCTTCGTCGTGAGGGTTCTTTTGTTTCAATACTACTTTCGAGTCCATTTTCACGTATTTTTAAGCACAAAGCACAATTCAATTTTGTTTTCCTGCAGGTCTTGTCGCCACACTGATAAATCCGTTTACTTTATTAATAGATCTGGTGAATGTTTTACTTCTTTATGCGGCACTATCACATATCAACTTTTTGGCACTACGAGGTACCGTTACCTATAAATTTCCAATAACAATCATTCGTTTTTAAAACAGATTGCATAATATACTACTCATGAATTTTAGTACAGTTCGACCAATTCACTGACCACTGGGTTGTTAAGATTATATTGGATATTAGTAAAAATAACATGTAGAAATCGGTACGTTTTATAAAACTATTGATTTAATAGTAGCTAGGGAAATATAAATTCCATTTGTTAAGTATCACAGTTAAGTAAATTGGTAGGTTGAAAAACCGTGAGCTCTACCCCACGAGCACATAGCTCGAGCGTCGCCGGCGTACTGTCGGACGGAAAGCCCGCCTGTGCTCTCTGCTCTCTCGTCATACAGCTGTGGTATATCACAGAGGTTTGTGTGCTCTACTGTAGCTCTACAATCTATTAATAAGTACCTATGTTTAAGCGTCCTCAACAATAATAACACAGTCACAGTTTTGTAATGTAAGTGTCATTGGGAATACGGAACACACAAGAAGAAGAGCAGTTAACTCCTGAGATTGAACTATCAAACACAACAAATATCAGATTCATTGAATCAATGAACAGAAATTGGCCAGAGTTGAATTCAAATAAACAAGCTGCGCCGACAGTAATTCATGCATTGTGGGCAATTGATAAGTTAGATAGATACCTAACAAAACACTTTTTTTTACAAATTGGGAGCACTTAGAACCAATTTAATTCAATACTATGTAATAAAATCGTTATACAATCTGAAATTGAGTACGTATTTTATCGAACGTATACCTATATTCTGCTATACAAAAAGAATATATGCTCAATATTATAAAAAATAATAACAAACGAAAAAAAAAAATTAAGTACAATTTTATAAACGGAAGTCGAATGTAGACTGTTTTCAAAATTTTTGGTAGAACATTTTTTACTACCGATACCGATGCCCAAAAACAATAAAAATAATCGACAAGCTCGGCTATGGAATTTGAACTTTGTCTTGTATCAAAGTTTATTCCATTGCAACCCATTCTTTTTCATTACCGTTTTAAAGCTCCATGGTCCTAGCAAGAAACCCTGAATATTGTGGCCATGTCCGACCCTCCGCGGTTTAGTTTAGAGATTTGAGACTCTCAAAGTCATAATTTTACAGTAAATATAATTTATACATGTTGTTTATCATTAATCATCCCAACAATATGGTAAAATAAAATCTTTCTACACGTAAAGTGGGTTTTTTTTTTCTTGTCTACTCTATATCCGCCACATTATTGTTATAGCGTAGATAAGAAAAAAAAATCCCACTTCTTTCTTTCTTATTGTAAAAGTGACTGACTATAATAAATTATGAGTAAACCCTTTAAACATTGTCACTTGTGTTTTGAAATTTTTATAGCGTAATATTTACATTTTGTAAATATCCAGTGCACTACACTTGTGACTACACAGAGACAACTTCAGCAGAAGGACCAGTAATTAGGTATCTTAGGAAGTTATTACAACATTATCATTTACAACTTCAGTGTACTTCACCTATAAGTTGAATATGGACACTGGACAGGCATACATTTATATGTAATGTGGTTGCTAAACGGAGATATATACTGCGATTGTTTCATTGTTTGCATATAAAATCTAAACAATTAGAGATAACGAATCGGCACTTTAGTACAAACGGGTCTTTTTGTACCTACTGGAAGTGTTTGATAACAATAAAAAAAAAAAAAATCTAATATTATAGATGCAAAAGTTTGTACCAGGTATGGAATAGGACATAAGGCTACATTTAAATCGTGGACCGGAGATCGTGGGTTTGATTGCCACCCAGGACAAATGTTTGTGTGATGAGCACGATCATTTATTCTGTTTGGGTGTAATTTATCTATAGTAAGTGTGTATTTAGAAATATACATAAAAGTATGATATTATAGATGCAAAAGTTTGTACCAGGTATGGAATAGGACATAAGGCTACATTTAAATCGTGGACCGGAGATCGTGGGTTTGATTGCCACCCAGGACAAATGCTTGTGTGATGAGCACGATCATTTATTCTGTTTGGGTGTAATTTATCTATAGTAAGTGTGTATTTAGAAATATACATAAAAGTATGTATATCAGTTATCTAGCCTCTAGTAGGTACTCATAACACAAGCTCTGCTTAGCTTGGGACTATACGACGTTGTGTGATAGTTGGGGAATATTAGTATTATTTAAATACCTAGGTATATTTTTATCCCGGAAGTATGTTCCCTTGGGATAATTTTCAACATTCAGGCGGGTACGGTGAAGCCGCAGCGCGCAGGCAGAAGTTCGTTTGTCATCAAACATTGCTCGGTATGGTCATATGGCATCTACATTTTAATTGTCATTTGGAAATTACTAAGGTCTGCATGACTAAGGGGTTCGATAACGAACTGTCGCGTCAGTCGTAAGTATTTGTGGAATGTTTTAATGACGTGTCGTTACTGTTACAATACGTACTTGTGTACATTATTTGTACTTTCATTTATTCACCCAGGTACTTACACTACAATAACATAAAAGGCTTGGTTGGCGCATTGAGCTCAACAGCTCACAGAACTCTATTCTGTGGTTGAGCTATTGGCTGCTGCACTACGCTGCGGGTCGACTTAGGTGACTTCTCATCCGCAAAATATTTCGTCCGCGGATGAAACGTTACCCTTTTAAAATTGTAAAGCGACGAATCATCTGCAAGTTCAGATGAGTCGTCCTCGTCACATAGTTAATATTAATGTGGTCATATGTCAACCAAATAGATACACTTGGAGGGGATGTTTCATATATTTAAAAGCGGCGGCGGATTAAGAACATAATTTTTATACTAGAAAATCAGAATAATTAGCATATTTATTTTGGATAAATAAAAATAAAATATCTGACCTCAAGACAGCTCAATCACCCGCAATGGAATATAAAAATTCAGTTTCGCACGCACGCACGGTATGTGAAAATTTTATGAAATTTTTCCAGTATAAAAAAATATTTTATAATAACATAATAATTTTACCTTTGCAATAATACTTCGTCTCATCATTTTTCGGACACAAATCAAAACATTGATTTGTTTAAAATATGCCGTGAAAATGAGCCGCTATTAGCTACCTAACCGAAATTCCAGAAATTAATTATACATGTTTCTTTGTAAAAAAATTCAAAGAGACTAGATTCCGAGATATCTTGCGAAGTTACAATTCTGAAATGGCAGGTGGCAGTTGGATGGCTGTATAATTAGACAAAAAATGCACAACTGAACATTTTGCAGAATAACTAAACCTAATGCGATCTCGGTAAAAGGGTGCTGATATTGACTACCCCAGCGAAGCTGGCCGAGAAGGCTGGCTCGATACAAAAACCATTCAGGTAACATGTACCTAAGATATATTATAATAAATATTGTTGTTATTTTTTCACAAACCACGACTAAGTCAGTGTCGCACAAAAACCTATGTTCTTAGAAATGCTGAGGTGGCAAACCTTTCGACTTTTTTTTGCTTCCGGTACCTACAGGTAAGCTCAGTGCATTCTGTACTTTTCGTCTCTTTTACTTTGTGTTTGTAACTATTGTACTGTGTCTGTCCCGAATAAAACTTTTTCAATTATATTCTACCCATTCTTGTTATTGTTAAAAAAAAAAAAGTTGCGTTACACTAGGATTGACTAAACACACTTCGCAACACTCACCGGGAACACTTACCTATAGACCATACATGTTCCGTGCGGGAGTCGAACTCGCGACACGTAGCAGCAGCCAATCGTTTAACCACTGCGCCAATCCTGCCGTCACAACTATAGAAGTTACAGAATACAACCGAATCAAGGTCTTTCCTGTTGATAAGATCAGCGTAATGAACATTAATTGGTGCAAGACATGTGATGCTCACTCTAACACACATATCTACGAAGTAATAGTAAGTACTCGTAGATATATACTAACTATTATTAACATTAAATACTCTTCATTCAACCTTTACTCTTTGTAGTTCTGCTGTTTTGTTCGGGACCGGACTACTAAGACTAATTTTAAAACAAGAGGTAGCAAATTATGACACGGAAGGGTCACAACTCAGTACAAATTCCTGCTAAGAGACATATCATCTGGCAGTTTTCGAAAAAAATCTTTGAGTTAAGAGGTGGTTGTAGGAATTAAAAGGACACTGTAAATAAACGATAAGATATGGGTATTCTGGCCCAGGCGGTTCGGCAGTCATTTGAGCTTAATGCGGAATTCAGAAACAAGGTCATATTTGCGTAAACCAACTATTATTATTATTATATTATATTCTTTATTGTACACCACATATACAAAAAATACAGGACAGACATTATTAAAAATAAGTGTACAATGGGCGGTCTTATCGCACAAGGCAATTTCTTCCAGACAACCTTTGGATGGACTGAAAGAAAGGAAAAAGATTTAGGGCTGTCAGTGTACAACATCAAAAATAATACTGTTATGAAATAACAACATAAATACATACATACATTACAAAATCTACACTAATGTAATAAAGAGGTAGTTTGTTTGTTTGATTGTAGGAGGTAATCTCTGGAAGTACTGATCCGATTGCTAAAATTTTTTCACTGTTGAAGTCGCGGGCAAAATTTAGTATACTAATAAATATCAAATATGTAATTAAGCCAGGAGAAGAAAAAAATCAAAGTGAAAGATAATGCTCCTTTACCATTTTTTTAAACGTTGGTAGCGTTTGAGCACTTCTCACTTCAATAGGTAGCGCATTCTACAAACGAGCAGCTTTAACAATAAACGATTTATCAAAAAAGGATGTGGAATGCATACGAATACTTAATTTCAGATTTTCCGATGGTCTCAGGACCTAGAATGTGTATCACAAAGGAACTGAAAGCGTCTTTAAGATAAAAAGGAGTAAAGGATTAAAAAGAGCACATTATAAAGCAATGAAAGTAAGTATATGAGCATTCCGAAGAAGGCGAATAGGAAGCCATTTGAGCTGAGTACGAAATTCGGAAACGTGGTCTTATACTTGCGCAAGCCAAATATGAACCTGATACAGAGATTTTGAAGTCGCTCAAGCTTGTTCAATTGGTCTTGGGTAAGATCAAGATAGTTAATGGCATCAGCATAGTCCAAGATTGGTAGAAGATGAGATTGTGCTATCGTAATCTTAGTGTTGATGCTTCCCGCATATTACGAAGACGCCTCAGGGAGCCAGCGGAAGCAAACAGCTTTCGACTGACCTCCTGCAGTTGTTTAGTCCAAGAAAGACTGCTGTCGATATAAATTCCCAAGGTCTTGACAATGTGACTTATAAGAATAACAGTATTGTTAAAAGAAACCTGGGGAAGTGTCGACCAATCGATATAAATATGAACCTAATACAAGTTTTGTAGTCGCTCAAGCTTATCGTGCTTAGCTTTTCATCTTAGCTTACTTAGTTTTCACTTACCGACACCGAACACTTTTTGATCGTCATGAATAAACTGGACACAAAATATATTTGTAACGTATGCGGAGGGAGTGGATGATTTCATACTGGTTTTATAGAAATCAATTATTCATCGGTAGCTTGTATCTGACACAAGACACACCTTTGCGCCCTGCCTTGTGAATTCAGGGGCTCAGCCCCGCCTAGCTCTGGACCACTAAGTCTTGGTCTATTTTAATTTTTTATCTAATAGTTTTGTTACTACCGTAGTAGGTACTAGCTAACTATACCTACCATGATGTCAGATGTAAATAATAGCACCATCACATTACTTCCCGCGGGTATCGTCACAGGCGACCAGCAACCACACTGCGATCTTCAACCCGCCTGGCAAACCCCCTAATGACAAAAACAACCAAAAATACCCCTAGTGCCCGGTAGTCTGTTTACCCTTGACTCCGATTACCATCAAGGTAACGGCCAAGTGGGGTGCGAAAAATCTCTGCATAAGATCCGAATTGGAAAGGACTAGCTATTAAAGTCAAACTTTCTTTTCTTCTTTTACATAGTTCCTAGTCATGGCTTGAGACTATGGCAAAGAGATTTAGTATAATATATATATAGTCCAAAGACATTAAATATATTATATTTAATGTCTTTGGACTATGGAGAACCTTTAGTACAATGCGCGATGACCTCAGCCTCAGTAGAACTTTCGAAAAAGTGGGTCTTAAATTAAACATGGACAAAACCAAAGTCATGATAAACACTCATAGCGTAGCACCCACTCCTAGCAAGATCGGAGTCTTTACTGGAAGTTGTAGACGACTAAGTTTACCTACCTTTGGACAGATGATCCAGTTAAGCCAGGTCTAACTTCGAGAAAGGTCCATCGTCGAATCCGACTCTGCTGGGCAGCTTTCGGAAAGCGGCGCGGTATCTTCTCGTACGACTGACCAGTGTATCAAGAAAATGCATGTTGCCAGTGATGACATAGGTGTGGCGTAGAAACGTGGTCGCTCAATGGGCCTCATCATAAGGCTTAAATTCACCCAGAGGCAAATGCAAGAGGGCTATGCTCGAAGTTTCCATGCGTGAGCGAATCAGGAATGAAGATATCCGCAAAAGAATCAAATTTAACGGCGCATGCCGAAGAAACTTAAGTGGCACAATACATTACTCGCAGAATTGGTCGTTGCTTTCGAAAATTTCTGGAGTGGCGAACGTGTACCGGAACACGCAGCGTTGGACAGCTTTTCACAAAATGGACACACAATCTAATGAGGGTCGCGAGCATTCGATGGATGTGAGATACACAGCATAGGATCGGCCGCTGTGGCGACACTTTGAGGAGGCCTATGTCTAGCAGTAGACGTTTTCCGGTCGAAATGATGATGATAATTTTTTTTTGTGATTATAATTTTAGTACTTACAATAAAACACAAAGCTTGTACACATATATTTTTAATATTTAAAATGGCAATGTAAAGAACAATAAATTAATTTAAAGCCTACAGAGATCTCTGTACTTTGCGCACATGTTGGCTTTTTGATTCTTTCAAAGCTTGCTCCAATTTGTTTGTTAAATGTAATAAATTAGGTAAGTTACATTGAAGTAGCACATGGTTTATTTTATTTTGACAATGGCTTGCTGCCTTGGCATCTTGTATACTTGAATTTATCTGTATTGGAGTTAAGCTGTCATTATCTTCCTTCTCATACCCTATTCTGTTGTGTTCACTGTACTGTCCAAAGTTTTTTGGTTTCATGAGCATAAAATCCATGGCGATCATTGGTTTTATCTGTTCATTGCAGCTTCGTGAGGCTACCTGGGAAACAATAAAATTTAAGTAACACTTGTGATTTCAATATTGGAAGAAGTCATAGTTCTTAACATTAACCTTTCAATCGTGATAATGACAGACACAATTGAAAGACAATAGGTGCGCGAACGCCGGCGTTCGCTTGGGGTTTAATGAATTAAAACACACTTGCACAATTTATTGTAGCTTACCTGTATTTCAAATCTCCATGCTAGATCCTGATAAGTGGGATCTTTTTGCTGTAGAAGGTTCAATGCCTCTGATAGCTCTGCCTTCTTGGTGTTGTGCAACTTGACCAACACTTCCTGTTGCTCAGTAGAGAATCCCGCTAAAGCCAATGATGACTTTAGGTCAGCATCTGACAACTGAATAAAACTTTTTAATAGAATACAAAAATATTTTATATAGATATGTAATTATTTAAAGTGCTCTCATTTATCTGTTTCCATTTAAAATACAAAAAAAAAAATATACATTAAATTCTGACTCAAATAAGTTATAATTATATTAGTAGTGTTAGTACTTACATTCAGTCTACATGCCTCTACAATAAGATATACCAAGGCATGAACCAAATTTTGGACAGCAGTTAGTGAAACATCCAGCTTTTCTGAAAGATAAACAATTATGGAGTACATCAAATCATTTACTATAGGTCATGTCTATAAGCAATGGCAATGGTCCCAGTAAAATGCTCAAGAAATTTCAATAAACACAAATAATTTAAAACCTTGACAAATCTAGAGTATCCAGGGTACAGTCAAACGGCAGAACAGATTCTGGAATAGCACATAGGATATTTTTTATCCCAGGAGTCTGTTCCCTTGTGACCATTTTATACTTTCATGCAGATGAAGCAGCTGGCAGCGGAAAGTAACAAATAATAATAATAAGTATATGTGTAGATAAATAATAATAGTAATGTCTGTAGACAGTAATAAAACTAGTAGCGCTCTTTTTGGCTTACCTGTATAAAATTTTGACTAGATTTTAACACATGCCAGGAATCAATGTAACAAAAGGGAAGGAACAACAAAAAAAAAATTGAAAAAATAAAACTATATTCTTAAAGGTCTTACAAAAAACAAGTAAGCAAAACAAATAATAAGACTATAAGATCTAGTTGTACCAAAAAATTAAATTTAAGTTAGGCGCTAAAACGAAGTTAAATAACAAATCAAGCACAAATCGCAGTTAGGCACTAATAAAGTTTAAGAATTTAAAAAAAAATATAGAGGTATAAACGTTTTCGTACTTAATGGCCCTGGTCAGCAACTAACTTGGAGTAAATAAGCATGGTTAGGTTAG
The DNA here is from genome assembly GCA_929112965.1 of Mythimna albipuncta. NCBI lineage: Eukaryota > Metazoa > Arthropoda > Insecta > Lepidoptera > Noctuidae > Mythimna > Mythimna albipuncta. The sequence goes on from OV815962.1 coordinate 12,526,372, forward strand.
CGTTTTAACATTTTAATAAGTTCTTTCCTTACCTGCAGCAATACCATATTTCTTATGATTGGCTCCATTATTAAGGTAGTCCAAAGCTAGCTTACAAAAGTCGATCAAAACTGAAAATAATTAAGTATTTCATTACTGAAAACGAAGTTTAGTTGATCATTTTAATTAAGCAATAGTGAAAACTATATTTCGGTACTGACCTTGTATGGAATGCTGATTCAATAAACTAAGATGTTCTTTCTGTAACTCACTCAAAAATATAATCATCGTCTTTTAGAAAATTTTAAAAACTACTTTTAATATTTACACTTTTTCCAATACACCTACAAGTTTTCAACCACTTTGGTAGTTTGTCAGTTGTCTGTCAGTGTCAATCAACTGTCATTTAAATAGTGATGTAACTGATTTTGCTGATGTGATGGAGTTAAGAAATTGAGGGATGCATTTAAGGGCGTGGTCCAGCTTCGGATTCGGATACAGCCCCTCCTCGACTGTGACCCTCACCACTCACCAGTGCCAAGGCCCTTCCCATAACGCGTTAAAATATCCATCATGCAACTGAGAAAGAGGGATGGAACCATACACCCTACAAGGGCAACCTGTTTCAACTATCCTTGCACGTACTCATATTCTAAATAATGCTATAATAAATTTTAAGTAACGCCAGTCTTGTAACCTTAATGGAAATGTTGAACCGTTTTGAACTGTTTAGGGTCGAAATGCATGTGCATTTAACCTTTTTTAAAGTTATTTCTCGTCGATCAATCTGAAAATGTAAAAAGGATTACTCGTTCTTTGCATAAAAAAATACTTAATTAGTATTTTTTATGGACTGGTAAGAAGGCCTTCCAACGCTGCCTCTTCCAATGCGTGTTAGTCACTTCAGAACCTTTTCTTCATATTCTTCCATCATGAGTTCCAATATTACGTCCTTACATATGAAATTGGCGTTTTGTACGGGAGGAATAAAAAGTAATTCTTTATTGTACACCATGATAAATAACAAAATATGTTAAAAGAAAGTAAAAGGAGAAGAAGAAGAAGTATGTGGAAAGTATTTTTTTTTTTTTTGTAAAGTATATTTTTAATTCATCAGTTTGTATTTTGTTATCTATATGCACTTTTGCCATCTTATAGGTAGTTCATTGATCCTTGTTTACTAAAAAAACCGGCGAAGTGCGAGACGGACTCGCCCATGAAGGGTTTCGTAGCAGCAAGTAACATAATATAAAAGTTCTTGTAATGTGTTGTAACTTTGATCGATGTTTTAATAATAGTGTATTTTTTTCGATTTATGACGCATTTAAAAAAAACTATTCTACTAGATTTCGTTCAAACCAATTTTCGTTGGTAGTTTTTATAGTAATGTAGACCATATATTTTTTTTAGTTTTTTTAGTTTTATCATTCTCTTATTTTAGAAGTTAGATGGGGGGACACACACATTTTACCACTTTGGAAGTGTCTCTCGCGCAAACTATTCAGTTTAGAAAAAAATGAAATAAGAAACCTCAGTATCATTTTTGAAGGGGATACCTACGTCAGTGCGAAAGCCGTATCATCGAAGTTTGTTTCTTCGAAAACTTTTCAACGATATCTCTATACTGCGATGCCTTGTTAAGTCGACTTTTTGTTACTGCGATGGTTTGTTACATCGAAAAACTTTACTGCGAACGATTTTAAAGCGAAAACATCATACTGCGAAGCCTTGTTCAATGGAAGTCTTGTTACTACACACAGGAATACTTAACTTTTAATTTCGTTACGATTTTCAACACCTAACGTTTGTTTTTAGAATATTTTACATATTTGTTTATAACTTTTTTTTGATGGGAAAAATCATCCAATGACAACCCCCGCTCTTGGGCGGAGTGGGAGATAGTGTCAGATTCTTACTGACTAAAAAACCCATCCCGTTCCTTCAAGCCTTCATAGCGGGGCTCGAGCGCCCTTTCGGATAATCCTGGCCCCAGTAGGCTTCGACACGGCTGGGCCCCTGGTGTTGCTGACACCACCTTGAGGCGCGCGGGAACGGTGCGCGCCGTCGACGATATGGGCTTGGTCCGGACGTCTGGACAGCGAGCTACATTGCTCACTGTCCGCAAGCCCGTGCCTACGGTGGCTGGAAATCGGGATCGGAATCCCAGCGGCAGCGAGAGTGCCGTTGCCCGATGCGGTCGGCCTCCTCCTTAGCGACCATTACTGCTTCGCAGAAGTCGGCGACCGCCTGCCACTCCTCCTCGCTCCGGACCATGGCCTCAACCCTCCGCCGCTGATCACCCCCACGAGGGCACGGCGATGCTCCGCCCAAGCAGGGCATACCTCGACTGTGTGCTCCACCGTGTCCTCCGGGCGTTTCGCACAGTGGCGACACCCGGGCGTCTCTTCCATTTTAATTCGGAACAGGAACCTCCCGAACTTGCCATTTCCGGTGAGGACCTGTGTCATGCGGAATTATTATCGTAGTAACAAGATATCCATGGAACAAGGCTTCGCAGTATGATTTTTTCGCTTTAAAATCGTTCGCAGTAAAGTTTTTCGATGTAACGAACCATCGCAGTAACAAAAAGTCGACTTAACAAGGCGTCGCAGTATAGAGATAACGTTGAAAAGTTTTCGAAGAAACAAACTTCGAAGATACGGCTTTCGCACTGACGTAGGTATCCCTTTTTGAAGACCTATCCATAGATACCCCACACGCATGGGTTTGATGAAAAAAAAATTTTTGAGTTTCAGTTCTAAGTATGGGGACCCCCAAAATTTATTGCTTTTTTTCTATTTTTGTGTGAAAATCTTAATGCGGTTCACAGAATACATCTACTTACAAAGTTTCAACAGTATACCTCTCATAGTTTCGGAAAAAAGTGGCTGTGACATACGGACGGATTGACAGACAGACATGACGAATCTATAAGGGTTCCGTTTTTTGCCATTTGGCTACGGAACCCTAAAAACCATGAGAGCGAGAATCAATTAAGTCTTTGAAGGCGGTATGGACTGCCACATCAGAGTTGAATTCTTTTTCTTGTAAGAAATTGACCAAATTCCGAAAAAAATGGCAATCTGTTGGAGCAAGGTCCGGGGAGTACGGTGGACGTCGCAGACATTCCAATTGTAGCTCATCTAACTTTGTGGTTGTTTGTTGTGAAGTGTGTCTTATGATGTCGTGAAGCAGCAGTGGCCTAGAGCAATTGACCAATCTCGGTTGTTTCGCAGCTAGTTCTTTCTTCATGGTTTGAAGTTGCTGACAATAGATATCTGCCGTAATTGTTTAGCCAGATTCTAGAAAGCTGTAGTGAACGACACCGGCGCTAGTCCACCAAACACTTACAAGTAACTTTTTCTGAGACAATTTTCGTTTAGGGCAGGATTTGGCTGGGTCTCCAGGGTTCAACTATTGCGACGAACGCTTCCGAATATCGTACAGTATCAACTTTTCATCACAACGTGGAGTACAATCCAGTGTCTCAGAAACAGACAGTATAACATAACATAGTCTAGTTACTTCACACGTAGGGCATTAAATGTACGCTAAATACAGCTGACTCACAGAGTGCATAACGGGTAAAACGATGGGTAGATAGTAAGCCGGAGACATAATATTACACTTCAAGTCACTTGAGCATTTTAAAACCTTCGAGCCAGCACTTCTAAGACGACCCACTGACCCTGACTAGCATGTTCCCAAGGACAGCCAACATTGAAAGGGAAATTAGGGTTTCTCTCTCAACGTCCACGTCATCAGAGAGGTATTCTTTACGTAACCCAATAACAATCTAATTTACCATGCCCACTGCCACTTATGTTTAGTGATTCTTCGGGCTTTTTCAGTGACCTTAGATCTCCAGGGGATATCTTCATTCCTGATTAGGGTTCCCAGATCAAAATATCAAAAATCCGGAGAAAATTCCTGACATTCCATGAAATTTCCAGACAATCTTGTTAATTTTTTATTAAATTCGTTACGCATCGTGCAAGTAAATAAACTAACCAAATCGATTGCCAAATCGTTCGAATTTTGACATGCGCGCGGTGAAATGGTAAGGGGTGAGGGGGAAGCGCCTCTCTGTCGCCTAAGAATAAAAATAATTAATAAATAATTTGGTTTTTTCATTTTTTATTTCACTAATCACTTATTTGTAGAAATTCCGGATGGTTTAAGATTTCCCCCGCATTCCGGACAAAGACCTATATTTCCGGACTTGTCCGGAAAATTCCGGACGTATGGCAACCCTATTCCTGATGCGATCACGTGAGGACACTCTGAGCATAATCCTTTTGTGTACATATGATTAGTGTTTGTTTTAGTCGAAGAATAAAACTTGATCGACTAAACAACTAAAACGGTAGCGCAACGCTACACAATATTTTTTGGGACATGTTGGTTCTGTGGTTGTCATTTTCTTGACGTAGACGTAGTTGCTTACGAGTTTTTCAATTTTGTAATTTTGTTGACATGTTTCTTTAATTTTACTTAATATAACTGATAATAAAATCGTAATTAATGGTCAAGAAAGTCACTACTTCAACATGGCTTTGAAAAAAGTCAAAGGGAACTTCGAGAGGATGTTCGACAAAAATCTGACGGATTTAGTTCGAGGAATCAGAAATAACAAAGATAATGAGGTATTAGTGTATTTAATGGTGTTTTATTTTCGCTTGAACATTCATTTAAGTCAGCAGTACAGCCAATTCTGATATCCGACCAAAGAAAGTTTTCTTGTCACTTTCTTTCTATGTACCCCTCCACTGTCACATTTCTTGTCTCATGCAAAGAAACTTGATCAGTTTGAATATTAAATTAAATATGTAGCTAGACCTAAAACCCTACTTCAGATAAATTTCTCTTATAGACCAGTTATTATGGAGATTGACACTTTTGCAGAAGCCTTGTAATCTCATTTACCTACTATGCATATAAATTGAAGGTGTCAATTCAATTTTGTTTAAATAAGATAATGATTCATAAGAAAATTTACATCTGTAACATATTTTGTTGTTGACACAGATCCAATGTTTACTCTCCATTATTTAGTCATTGTTGCCAATGCTGAGAGTCAATATGCTTCACTACAGTAAACAAGTAGAACATTAAATTCTTTTACAGATGTAAAGGAATGTGTATCACATCTTAATGAATAGTCTTAACTGTTATGTTAAACCATTTCTATCCTACAGAGAATAAAAGAAAGGATATAGTTAAATTACTTAATAAAATACACCTCTCCAAAAAATAACTTAGTATTATTTACAATTATTATATTACCATTTCATTTTTAGTCAAAGTATATAGCACAATGTATGGAAGAAATAAAAGTTGAGTTGCGCCAAGACAACATAGCAGTTAAAGCCAATGCAGTGGCCAAACTAACATATGTGAGTACTTGAATCTATATGTATTCTTATTTATGTCACTGTATGTATGTAGGTATAAAAATAGATAAACTTTGTTAGCATTAAATGGCACCCTGATAACATACCCACATGGCACTTATCACTTTATTGAACACACATGGTTTGGTAATACTTTTAATAATTCTGTTATGTTCTACAAAATTAAACAATTTTTTTAACATATCTGTAGTCCCTAATTGGAACCGATGTATTTACCTACATAAATCTTGTCTTAGTAAACCCAGGGTTAAATAGATGTGGAGGCAATTTCAGTTGAATGATAGAATGTAGATAATATTATAGTAATCATTCTAATAAGTATCCATCTAGAATCTGCACGCATTTTATTTCCTCCTATTTGGCAGGATTTTAAAGGACATAATCATGTCAAATACCAGGAAACAAAATACTAAAATTCAAAAACTTATTATTTTATACCTACTACAAACCTATATATTTTATAACAAATTACATTTACCACATAGATTAACATATTTTCATATGCCTTACAGCTCCAAATGCTTGGATATGACATCTCTTGGGCTATCTTCAACATAATAGAAGTGATGAGTTCCAATAAGTTTACTTACAAGCGCATCGGTTACTTAGCAGCTAGTCAGTCATTCCATGCAGATTCAGAACTACTAATGCTCACTACAAATATGATAAGAAAGGATCTCAATGCACAGAATCAGTATGAGGCGGGGCTGGCTCTTAGTGGCCTCAGCTGTTTCATATCCCATGACTTAGCTAGGGACCTGGCTAATGACATCATGACGTTGGTAAGTGATACTTGAACAAATACAACCTATTTTTATAACTTAACTAAAGTGCTGTTTTGTGATTATGATAAGTTAGCACTTCAGACGCACTTTATGCAACTAAAGTTAGTTATGTATGCCATCACATGTTACTATTTGTTTATTTGTTAGTAATGTTACTATTTTCATGTACAATAAAGTTTATTCTATTCTATAGATAACATATATTGCAGAAATGCATAGTAAAGGTAATCATGATACTTGTCAGATAAAGAATAATATAAATTTTAAAATGTTGCTAAATCAAATTTAGAAGCCACTAACATGGTTTTAATAATTTGTAGATGAGCTCAACAAAACCATATTTAAGGATGAAAGCTGTACTCATGATGTACAAAGTATTTCTAAGGTATCCAGAGGCTCTAAGACCTGCATTCCCAAAACTTAAGGAAAAATTAGAAGATCCTGATCCAGGTACAATACTAATCTATAATTTGGGGGCTACATAAAATAAACCAAGCTATTCTCTTCTAATCGTTTTCTATACTAATATTATAATGAGGAAAGATTTTTTTTTGTGATTGTTTATAACCACTACACTTAAAAAGTACTGGACTGTTTTAAATAACCTGGTCACCAGTAGAATGGTACTTTAACACTGAGAGATATTAGCACTTTCATGTGGGTTAAAATCGCTGGTAGAAGCTAGTATCACATAAAATATTTCTTATCACAGGTGTCCAGTCAGCTGCTGTTAATGTAGTTTGTGAGTTAGCAAGGAAAAATCCTAAAAACTACCTCTCACTAGCTCCAGTGTTCTTCAAACTGATGACAACTTCCACAAACAACTGGATGCTGATCAAGATTATTAAATTGGTATGTACTTTTATGTTTATAGTGTAAAAAAACACTGACCAATAAATTTTCTTTTCTCAGGACCCAACTGTACTACATTATCTTTTAATTTTTATAAATTATGCCTAAAATTAAAAGTTAAACTTGCTAGATTTCTATAACACTTCTGTCTTAAATATATCTGAATTAACTTATGAATTCTTCACAGTTTGGTTTAATGACACAGTATGAACCAGACATTGGAAGAAAAATAACCCAAAGCCTCATAGATCTAATTTGCAGGTACCACTAGTGAACTTTACAAAAACAGAGTTTACTCAAACTGCTAGATTCATTCACCACACCTCACCATTGAAAATCAAAAAACTTAGTTTATGCCACATTCTGACTATACCACAGCTGGAATATTTGAAATGTTCTTCTAAATTGTTTTTTTAATAAATCTTGTATGCCATTACAAAGGACTTTAACACAGTTACATCTGTAACTTTACATTTCCAATGTTCCAGCTTATGAAATAAAAATATATTCCACATGAATGACACTTATGAATTGGCACATCAGGCTCACATTTTTGTATTATTTTTGCTGCTGATATACCCAAAATAACATTTACCAATGTGTCTTTGGATTTACGATAAACAAGGAAGGAGAAACCACATTCAGGGTGTCTTTAGAACAAAAATATGACATCATCTAGCTATTGGTTGCTATCACATAAGCTAGTCTTATGTAGTTTCATTGTGTTTGTTGCAGTTTGGTGCCTTAACCCCATTAGAGCCTCGACTTGGCAAGAAACTGATAGAACCATTAACTAACTTAATACATAGGTGAGTCAGTTACTGTCTATTGAAGCAGGAACACCACCGACCTGTCCAAATTGTTCTGTTACAGACAGTGCCTACGTCATAGCAATATGTAGACAATGTTGTGTTGTCCTTACTGTACTGTAGACCATGTAGTCTCTATGGGGTGAAAGGAATATTATTAAATAGTCATATTTTTAATATATTATAATTAGGTATTTAATTTTGCAGGTAGATAAGTCTAGTATAGTTATTGATAGTGTTTATTCTATAAGGAACTGCTTGCATTGCTTTTTTAACATTTTGTTTAAATAAGCTTATTTGTACACTGTAGCACTGAGGTTACTTAACACATTAGAGCTTCAAAACACTAGTTTTAGGCTTGGAATTGTATTATAATTAACATTTTGTTCATAAAGCAATGTACATTATGTATACACAGTGCCTTACTAAAGTTGTCTTCAGATGGATCACTGGTAAGATACTAGCAATGTGAACCATCAAAAATGTATGTTATAATTTAATTTAGTATATTATCAGGTTCATTTTTGAATATTGACTTATTAGAAGATAAGATATCTTGATATGAAATAGGCTAAGGGCATTTTCACACCAGCGGTTGGCAAGCGATTGCGGGGCGGTAGCGGGCGCACAGCGAATGCGTCGCGAATACGCCGTGGCTGCACAGCGAAATGTCGCCGTCGCTTGGAGATTCGCAACGGTTTCAACTTGTGTTTATAGCAAGTTAACAACGTACAATACACTCGGTAACAAAATGGATTGCGATGAGGAGACTCTGCTGTTAGTTTTATTAATTCGAAAATACCGGAGACTGGCATCTTGTTACCGGATCTCGTTGCGTATCCGCAACAAATTAGCGAATTTGTTGCGGATACGCATACGCCGCGTGTTCATAGCGCGCACGTAACGTATTCGTTGCGCACCCGGTCCGCTTTGAGTACGCTCCCAAACCGCTAGTAGGTATGATAAAGCCCTATAGGTGTTATTCCCTAGCCGAACGCAGGCGGTAGCAGCAATCGGCTACGGAATGCAGGGTACAAATGAAATTTTCCGGGACTAATATAAAATCATGATATATTAGGCCTAAATAAGTTTAACCCCATTGGAGCATATTATTCTGCTAAATATTTGCAATTATAATAATATAATAAGAAACTATTATTACTAATAATAACGATAAAAAAAATATATATTTGTACGATTATACTTCAGAGAAAGCAGTTTGGCAGTTCTGCAGAGCTAGTATAACCTTTTCAATAAAATTACTAAAAAGTAACAAACAGGAAATAGGACGCCTAAATTCTAAAAACTTTAACATTATAACTTGGACAGTTTTTAAATGAATTGCTTTTTGAGATAGAAAAAATGGTACACTCGGACTCGTAATTGTTTTACCATTCTTGACAACAATTAGCATCAAATTGAAACTTTACTAAGGTGGAAGCGATCATCTAACAGACATAAAGACCTCGTTTTATATCGTGCAAATGTCATTCAACTTTAGGATGTTAAAGCAATTACGAAGTTAACTATACAACTGCTTCACAATTTCCGATCACCACTTACTAGCCGACTTATTGACTAGGAGGTATAAAGCGTTTGTTTATGGGCAGTACGTCAGCCATGTCGCTGCTGTACGAGTGTATCAACACGGTGATCGCCGTGCTCATCAGCATCAGCAGCGGCATGCCCGGCCACGCTGCCTCCGTGCAACTCTGCGTGCAGAAGCTCAGGATACTCATTGAAGACAGCGACCAAAATTGTGAGTTTCTTCCCTCACTAAACTATGGTCTAATTACCTATGTTACGTTGTGAACTCGACGCAGTCGGTTTAAGGAAATCACATTGACAGTTATAGCAGGTTATTTACAGAAGCATAGTGTGGACTAATTCAGAAGTGGGCGAAGGCGTATCAGCGAAGCCTTTTTTTTCATAGTTTCGAAAACGATACAGTAACTATCGCAACCCAGCGTTCGAGCATACCGTCGCTGACCATTAGGTGAAATAGTGGTCAAACGCTTGCCTATAAATGATAAAACAGAACTTTCGTTGTTAAAGAACCCTCGTACATGCGAGGCCCAAAGGGTTCCACTAAGCCCACTCCTAGCTACGCTACTGGTTATTTAATAATATTAACAAATTCGACTCGATGTTTTTTCTTTCTTTTCTCACGGCTACTGATTCGAGTGGAATGGAGGAAGTTTCCTTCAAAAAGATTAAGATTACAGATGCTAATCTATTTCTTTTTTCCCTGAGTCGATCTGTATTAACTTGCTCATAGTTTGATTAAAAGGTACCTATCCTGTTCAACCAACCCAACCATCTTAATGTAAATTTGAAATCAAAAGAATGTAGAAATCACTGCTAGACGACTCCCAATAATGCAGCTCTAATAAAATTGACCACCAATTTAATGTCGTGTTCAATTGACTACTAAAATACTCATGCTCTAATTTGTCGACAGTGAAATACTTGGGCCTGTTGGCGATGTCGAGAATACTCAAGTCGCACCCGAAGTCGGTCCAGGCGCACAAGGACCTGGTATTGGCCTGTCTCGACGACAAGGATGAGTCCATCAGGCTAAGAGCTTTGGGCTTACTGTATGGCATGGTAAGTAGAGCCTTTTTCTTAGTAAAATAGTTCAATTCATCTCTTGAATCTTGTGTTTATTCTTGTAGAATATTTTATAGGAACAAATAACACAGAAATAGAATCTTTTTCTGAAAATAGCGTCAAATTATTTATGAAATGATACAGTATTAGAATTTTAAATATTGGTATGAAAAAGAGTGAGTGCGTGGTGGACTCATCTCGCTATCTCTTTTGTACATGCGTAACCTTAGGAAGTAGACGCTACATTTCAGTTTGTGTGTCCTTTTTTTGTTACTTGAGAATTTTATTTTTCATAATAATCATTTAATTTTAGATTATATCAAAAGTTATCTATATATCTAAGTATTTGCCATTGCTCTTAGTAAAGGAACTCAAATTAAGGATGATTGTACCAAGTTCAACAAATTCTCGTCCAGGTTTCGAAGAAGAACCTAATGGAGATAGTAAAGAAGCTGATGGTGCACATGGACCGCGCCGAGGGCACGCTGTACCGCGACGAGCTGCTGACGCGCATCATCGAGATCTGCTCGCAGAACAACTACCAGCACGTGGTGGACTTCGAGTGGTACGTCACTGTGCTGGCCGAGCTCACCGAGATGGAGACCAGTGCCAAACATGGTGAGTTGTACATAGAGTAGTACATTTTGATACAAGTGCCGAAAGACAATTACCATTGCGACCGAGGTGCAATTCGCACGTGCCTTATGTAATTGTGTTATGGAGACGAGGGCTGCGGTGACAAACTTGTACTTGTATCAAACGTGAGAAGAGCGGGTTTTTGAGTAAGTGTATTGAAAAGAAAATTGTGTTGTCGCTTGATTGGTCCGTGCTTTCCGTTATCTGTTACTTCACTTTATTATCACTAAAATGTTACGCGAAGACAGAGTTTTTATGTCGTTAAATAATTTGTTGTTGGTCCGTTTTAAAACGTCTAACATGAACCCATAAAGAAATTTGACAACAATATCAATGGCGTCCCATTCCTAGGTTGCGTCATCCTGATGATAAACAATTGAGGATTTAAGCCTCTTTGTGTGGTGGAGGTTCCATTAGGTCGAAGAGTAATGTGCGTGTGGTGTGTCAGGGCGCATGGTGGCTGCGCAGGTGACGGAGGTGGGCGCGCGCGTGGCCGAGGTGCGCGAGTTCGCGGCGCAGGAGTGCGGCGCCATGGTGGCGCGCGCCGCCGCCGCGCCGCCCGGGCCCGCCTCCAAGGAGGTGCTGTACGCCGCCGCCTACGTGCTGGCCGAGTACTGCCGGTAACTATCACCTACATACTGTGGCACTGTCAATAAAATGAAATAATTTATTTGCTATTACTGTAGGTACAAAAATAAGGTGTTAAAATGTGAGGCATACAAAAGTTTATTTGAAATATTTTAGTTAAATCGCTAATTCTTTTTTTGCTGTGTTAGTTGTTGTGGGGGAAGGTTCAGTAAAAAAATGAAAAAAATAATTAGGGTAGTGTAGGGTAGAATAGGGCATAGTAGGGTAGAGTAAGGTATAGTAGGGTGGAGTAGGATAGAGCGGGAGCGAGGAGCGAAGCCGCGGGCTAAAGCTAGTTGTTTATAAATAATCATGGATTTGTCATTCAAAAATTCATCTATTGTAATAATAACATTACACTACCGTCCATGGTGTCCTTGTTCTTTGATAGCTTAAGAAGAGATCTCAAGTTTAACCTGTTTAACACTAATGTTTTGTGCAGCGACGAATCAGTGATGCGCGAATCGGTGACGGGTTTGCTGACGTGCGCGGGCATCGGCGGCGGCGCCATGCGCGCGCGCGCCGTGTGTGTGCACGCCGCGCTCAAGCTGTGCGCGCAGCTGCTGCGTCTGTACGAGGCGCGCAACGACAAGGATGCCGCTATAAATGTTAGTTACTTTTATTACTTTTCAATACTGATATTATAGTTATTACTTCGGCGCTCGTATACAGAACACGAAAGTGATACCTATGCGATTTTCAACGCCCAGCAAAGTGTCGAGCATCGAAAATCCACCATGAAAAAAAAATAGGTTTTAAGCTCCTCGACTACGACGACTTTTTGTAGCAATGCTATCGCGCGTCTCGTAAGCGCGCGGCAGCTTCGCTACTAACGCGCGTTATTCGCACTTGCAAGCGCTAAAAAAAAATGCATCGCTACGAAAAGTCGCCGTGAGCGAGGGGCCTTAATTAATTAGCAACGAACGATATTTTATGAGACAGCGTTATACATTGGAAAGAGATGATTGCTTTTAGATAGCATTATTTATTTAGCAGTTTATGCAGTCAGTTTTTTTGTAACTGTGCTGTAACTGTGTTTTAAATTATCACTCTACTGTTTATTTATTGAAGGATTTATAGTGTTTCTACATTTGTAACTATCGAGTTCGGCCTGTTTTGTGAACTAGATTTGTTATTCATTGGTTTATTACGAACTATGGAACATTTGTGTGTGACTTGTGCTCGGCCTTTGACTTTACAACGAAGGCGACATGAAGTTTCAAGAACGATATTAGAAGCAAGATCGCGTTTTTCACAGCATATGAGAATAGAACAGGTATGTTTAATGTATATCTATTATGTGGTTATTTGCGTCTACATTTGTTTATGCCTTTTTGACGTCTCAACGAAACAACGGATCAATCGATTGAGATGAACGAGACAGCTAAACATCCATACTTATAATTTAATATAAATGAAGATATAGTTGGCTCCATGGCTATGCGATCGACTACTGGGCTACGTGTCACGGGTTCGATTCTCGCACGAAACAAATATTTGTTTCGTACCTTTAGGTAATTTTTCCGGGTCCGACTATTTGTGTATGTTAGTTTAATTATTATTTGAGTAAATCCTATTGTGGGCAAGGATTTAATAAACAAACAAAAAAAGGGATTATGTATTTTTATTTTTCATGTTGCAATAAAACAACGGGTAGATCTGTATCTTTGCACAGAGTTAGTAAAGAGGGCAGGGCGCGCATTTTATTGTAATGTTTTTTTCAGAGGCTATTGAACGATCAGCGACACATTTACCATCGCTGCTGGGTGGCTGCTACTCGTCATGACATTTGATTAAATCAACTTGACATAAGTCGTGTCGACCTTCAAGTTCCTGAAAATCACAATCAACCAGAACCTTAAGATTTACACCAAAATCCGAAACAGCCGCCAGTTGATGTTATGTCCATAATTGGATATAAAAGAACTGCTATAGTTACCGGCACGAATATTGAGCTCTGGCTTCAAGTTGCGCAGAAGTCAAATATTCGGTCTCTTTAAAGGTGCGACGTGAGACGCGGGGGCGGGGAATGTCAGTGATTGGCTCGCCGCGCCATTGTGTCATAGACGTCACTCGTGATTCGTTCCATGCCCTTGCTGCATGTATCTAACAACGACGACGATTGGCTCGACAATGTATGGAATGCGCAAAGCGATCCCCACTCTGACTCAATATTTGTGCTGATAACTATAATACATCCAACAGCAGTAGGAGTACCAAGTTTTATAAAAATCACGGATATTCGTGAAATTTATATATTCCTCCAAATGGTCGCATCTGTCGGGTTTATTTGACTTAAACGAATGGAATAAGTTAGAGGCGCTGAATAATTCATCTTTCACGTCTCAACACTTGAAGACATTCTAGATAAATATGTTAAGAGGTGCCTGTTAACAATCTGGATTCAATTTCGTCTATATTGAATCGATGACAACATCTGAATGTTATTTTTATACGGGCCTGGATCATGAAGAATTCAATAGACTTCTTGAGACTGCTGTATCACAGCCCTCACATCATCCTCAAACAATGCTCAGAGCTTATACAATGAAAATGAAGGCAGGTGAACCAAACGAACGACTAACAAGTCGTTTAGGCATGAGCCGGTGCAGTTTTGAACGAAAATTAAAGTTGCACGTGAAAGTGTAACAAATGAGTTTGTTCCTCGGCATCTCGGATGCAACATTAGCCGAGATGAAATCGTAACAAGAAACTTATGAATTCCGACTCCTATGTATGGTGCTGGTAATAAAAAGCCACCCTCCATTTTGATATGCGATGGAACATACATCTATATTCAGAAAAGCAGTAACTTTTTGTTTCAGAAGCAATTATATAGCATTCATAAATTCAGAAACCTGCTTAAACCTTTTCTGATAATATGCACAGATGGCTACCTAGTAGATGTGACTGGCGCTGATGCTGCTACGACTTCAGACGCGACAATAATGAATAGCTATATTCAAAATGAAATAAACCCAATGCATTACGTATGTTCTGAAAAATAATGATACATTCATATTAGATAGAGGTTTCAGAGACTCAATCTTAACTATAGAAACTTGGAGCTAACAAGTCCACATACCTCCAACTTAGAAGTCACAGCCAATTGAGAACGGAAGAGGCCAATAAATCAAGATCAGTCACAATTGTAAGATGGGTGGTAGAGGAGATAAATGGATGGATTAAACGGGACTTCAAAATATTCAGACATAAATATTTTAATGGAGCAATGACGCATGTTCATTGATATACGCATTGCTGCTGCTCTTTTAAATACATTTAGGGCCGGCGCTCACTGCCGGCATGGCATGGCATCTCGCGGTGTTTTTGAGTCTAATATAGTATTGTTACGTACGTGGGTAATCAAATGCCGATTTACTGACGAGAGAACTTTATTTACCACAAACAATAACAAATTAGTCCAGTCAACAATAATCCGAATCGCAATTAACACTAGAGTACCGTTACACTATCGCTTTAGTCGTTGATAAAAATCACTTCGAGTACTAGGGTAGTTCGCTCTTGATCGCAGTCGAAATCACAACTGACTCGCTCCCGGCCGGGGGTCCGTATTTATATGCGGAGCCAAGAAAATTCTAGATACCGACGTCCCCGGATCTATCCAGAATTCCAGAACAATTGAATCGCTTCTCGAAGTCATAAATCATTTTTATTTCTCGTAATAATAAGAGTCACGTTCATGCGAATTTCGACTCTATTGTTAACGTCGGACAATTTCCCTTACGGTTAGATGATACCTATTACTACATGTACCTTGGTAGGTAGGTACCTTGTGGATGTTTCGAGATTTTTCTAAGTGTGACTACGCACAACTATTCTAGATCTTTCGAACAGCAATGCGTTTTAATTATTACGTGCCACTCGTTATTTTCTCGGAGATATGGCGTGTTCACGTTTAATGGCGTAACAGTGCCCCCCTCTTAGTCATGCTCGTCCCGAGCATTATTAGATCCGTGATACGGCGCCAATCTATCCACATGGACGACCTTGGGTTTCCCTCTCAACCCTTTCTTGATGCGGTAGGTCACGTCATTAATCCTCTTTAACACGGTGTAAGGTCCCTCCCATCGAGCTTGGAGTTTCGGTGACTTCCCTTTTCGTCGAAGCGGGTTGTGGAGCCAGACCAATGTACCCTCCTCAAATCCCTTGGCGTTGGCATTACGGTCGTATCTAGTTTTCATTTTGACGCTGGTGTTCATGCTATTCTCACGAACTCGTTTATGCACTTCGTCCAATTGATCTTGAAGGTCACTTACGTAATCTGTAACTGGCTTAGTCTTGTCAGGTGGCACGCCAGTTATGGCATCGACCGGGAGTCTCATCTCTCTGCCGAAATTCACTCTTGCTGGGGTATGTCCCGTGCTATCATGCACTGCCGATCGGTAAGACATCAGAAATAGTGGAATATACCGGTCCCAGTCCTTCTGATGGTCGTCGACAACCTTAGCCAGGTGATTCTCCAGGGTTTGGTTAAACCTTTCCACCATTCCGTCCGACTGAGGATGCGCAGGTGTTGTGCGTGTCTTATAAATTCCCAGAAGAGTACACATTTCCTGGAACAGCGCAGATTCGAAGTTACGGCCTTGATCGGAATGGATTTCCAAAGGTGCGCCATACCGACATACTACTTCTTCGACCACCTTCTTCGCCACTGTTGTCGCTTCCTGATTAGGTATGGCGAAGACTTCGGGCCACTTTGTGAAATAGTCCTGGATCACCACTATGTACTTGTTTCCGTCATTTGTAACTGGAAAAGGTCCAGCGACGTCGATAGCGATGCGTTCCCATGGGGTTCCCACATTGTACAGCTGAAGCCTGCCCCTGCTCCTAGTCTGTGGTCCTTTCACAGATGCGCACGCTGTACATTTCCGACACCATTGCTCTATGTCATCTCTACAATTGAGCCAGTAATACCGCTGTCTCACTTTCAGTAGAGTTTTCTTGATGCCCAGGTGTCCTCCAGAAGCACCATCGTGTATTTCCTGTAGCAGGGGGACTACTTCACATCGTGGTACTATCACTTGTGTGGTCACCTCCTTGCCATCGTTCGATTCCCATTTCCTACAGAGCACATCATTTTCTAGGACTAAACTGTCCCACTGTGCCCAGTAGCGCTTAGTTACGGGACTGTGTGACGATACTTCACTCCACTGGGGCCTAGTTCCGCTACGCTTCCAGTCCAGTATAGGTCGAATATCGTCATCTTCTTCCTGGGACTTCTTGAAGTTGCCTTCAGCCCTAATTAAATTAACATATTCTCGGGCTTCATTCTGCTGGCAGTGTCTGCAGTCCTCATTACATGGACGTCGCGACAGGGCGTCAGCATTGTTATGCCCTTTTCCACTGCGATGTTCCGTCACAAAGTTGAACTCCTGCAGCTGCTCGAGCCATCTTGCAACTTGGCCCTCAGGGTTTTTAAATTGTAGAAGCCATTTCAATGCAGCGTGATCCGTCCTCAAAGTAAATTGTCTTCCTATGAGGTACTTGTGGAAATGCTGCAAGGTTTTTACCACAGCCAGCAGTTCTCGTCGAGTCACGCAGTAGTTCCTTTCTGGCTTTGAAAGTGCCTTACTGAAGTAAGCGATAACGACCTGTCTGTCGCCCTGCACTTGTGACAACACTCCACCAATTCCCGTGTTGCTGGCATCGGTATCAACGACAAATCTTCCGTCTCTGCTCGGATACCCCAGTATAGGCGCTTCACATAGCCGTTGCTTTAGCTCGTCGAATGCTGACTCACAGTTCTTGTCCCAAATAAAATCTCGTTTATCCTCAGTCAGCTGATGTAAAGGTTTTGCAATGTCCGAAAAATTCTTGACAAACCGCCTGTAGTATGTGCACAACCCTAGAAATGCACGTACTTCAGTTTTGTTCTTTGGAACCGGCCACTGTTGGACTGCCTTTATCTTCTCAGGGTCGGTTCTCACCCCGTCGGCTGAAATAACATGTCCTAGGTAGCTGACCTCCTTCTTGAACAGGGCACACTTCTTTGGGCTTAGTTTTAAGTTAGCCCCTCGTATCCTGGTGAACACTTTCTCCATATTCCTCAGGTTTTCCTTAAAAGTGCGACCCATTATAATGACGTCATCCAAATATACCAGACAGACGTCACCAAGAAGGCCCACCATGACTCTCTCCATAAGGCGTTCAAACGTCGCTGGAGCGTTGCACAACCCAAAAGGCATGACGTTAAATTGCCACAGGCCGCTGCCAATGCCCGTACTAAACGCTGTCTTTTCTTTATCTTTCTCGGTGATTTCCACTTGCCAGTAGCCACTTTTCAAATCAATGGTCGAAAACCACTTCATGCCACTGAGCATATCCAGCGTATCGTCTATCCTTGGTAAGGGATAACTGTCCTTCTTCGTCACATTATTCAGCATTCTGTAGTCCACACAGAATCTGGTACTGCCGTCCTTCTTCTTCACCAGAACGACGGGGGAAGACCATGGGCTCGTAGAAGGCTCAATTATTCCGCTATCAGCCATGTCCTTTACCATTTCTGCTACCTCATTTTCCTTAGCCCAGGGTATGCGACGCGGTCTCTGTTTAATTGGTCTAGCATCACCTGTATCTATCTCATGCTTGACGAGACCTGTTCTCCCGCAGTCTTTTCCCGTTGCAAAGATATCTCGAAACCGTAGCAGAAATTCCTTGGCTTGCTGTAGTTCCGAAGTCGATAAGTTGCTCTTAGAATTTTCCAGAAGTTGCTGGATGTGATCAGTTTCGACTTTGGTCGTGTCTTGCTTTGCTGGAGATTTATTGATTTGACGGAGATACTGAACTTCTTCACATCTCCCAACAACACTGTTTTTCTTCAGTTGGACCTCTTCTTTCCCAAGGTTCACAATCCTGACCTTGGATTTCCCTGTCGTCATAACTAATGTCCTCGCGGTGATGATCTCCGGGTGCCGGCCAGTATCCTCTACCAAAACACATCTTGTTTGCCTGATTTTCTTGGGAAACTTTACTTCGACTAAGGTTTCTGTTCTCGGAGCCAGTGTAGTATTCTTTAAACAGTAGAGGTTGCATGAGTTAATTCCTCGCAGGAAGACTTCTTGATCTGGGAATTTCAATACTCCCCTGTCGATATCTAAAATACATCGGTTATTCTGCAAGAAGTCGAGACCCAGTATGCAATCGTCGGTAATATTCGCAATTAACGCAGGATGGATATACACTTGATCACCGATTTTGATCTCAATTTCTGTATCACCGAGGACGGAGACTGGCTGGCCGGTTGCTGTCTGAAGTCGGCAGGATGGAGACTCCCTTTGCCACAAGATGGTGCGTTTCAGCAACTCAGGTCTTATAACAGTCCGTGACGCCCCCGTGTCAACTGTGAAATTGCAAGCACGATTATTCAGCGTCCCTTCGATGATCAAACTATTTCCGTTCTGAACTTGATTGATGGTGATGGTTGGGGCCTTCAGTTGACCAGCCAGCACCCGCCCCGCGGCCCTGGCGACATTTAGTTTAACGACTCCTCGTTAACTTGAGTTCCGGAGTCCACACTCCCCCTCTTCCTCTTGGGGCAATCGGTACGAATGTGCCCTTTTTCTCCACACCCGTAACACGTCGGAATATAGCGGGACTTTGCCGAAGAAGCAGCTACCACTTCTCGTTGACGTGTTTGCACTGACGGCGAGACCACCACTTCCCGAACTCTGTGCGTGCGTGAATCTTGTCGTACGGCTTCCACTTCCAAAGCGTGAGCCATCGCACTCTTTAGAGTTTGGTGGTGTCCAAGTCGCACTGTAGCCCTGACTTCAGTATCCCGTAGACCGTCGATGAATGCTTGCACCAGATTTACTTCCACCGTCTCTGATGTCATTGACATGTACGCACGCCGGACTAGCCGTTCAACCTCGACTCCCCATTGCTGGAGGCTCTCGTTCGACCTCTGCGTTCTCTCGCGTAACTGAGCGCGGAAAACGTGCTCGAGATGCTTGTCTCCATAACGAGTGTCCAGTCCCTCCATGAGACGCTGCAATGTCCTGCCGTCCGCAGGAAGGTTCTCTAGGACCAGCAGGGCGTCCCCTCGTAGAGCCAAAGTTAATGCCGCGAAAGACTGTTCATCATCCCAGCGGTTCGTCTTAACCAATGTTTCGAATTGGTATCTGAATGCCGTCCAGGAAGACGTGCCATCAAAACGCGGCACATCAAATTTTATGGCTGAAGCACAGTTGGTGTGCGATGGTGAGCCAACAGCAACGGGTTCGCGTGCTTCGAGCTTGACAATTTTTTTGTTGATGTCCAGCAGGCGATCTTCGTGGCCATCAATTCTTATTTCGAGGCTATCAGCTCGGGCGGAAACCTCCTTGACCTCCAAGGTGAGACTCTTTACCTTCTCACCCAACGTGACAAGGCCGTGGTCGATTTTATCGAGGATCAGGTTCTGCTTAGCCTCTTGATCGCGGCGAGCGGCTTCCTGTTCGCGGCGGGCTTCTTCCTGGTTAGCCGCGATTAGGTCCTGAAGCTTGCGCTGGGCTTCTTCCTGGTTAGCTGCAATTAGGTCCTGGAGCTTGCGCTGGTTAGCCTCCTGATCGCGGCGAGCGGCTTCCATACTAGCTTGCATGGCGGCCAACACCGCAGCGAGGTTCAATTCCGAGGATGGTCCTGTTGGCGCCTCAGCAGCTTCTGTTGCTACCATACCAGCCTGATCTTCCTCCTCCATACGATGACGCGCAGCATCCATCTCCATTTGCCTTCTTGTTCGTGGTCGCTGTTCGTCGTCTCTCGGTGTTAGTGGCATTTCACTTCTGACACCAGTTGTTACGTACGTGGGTAATCAAATGCCGATTTACTGACGAGAGAACTTTATTTACCACAAACAATAACAAATTAGTCCAGTCAACAATAATCCGAATCGCAATTAACACTAGAGTACCGTTACACTATCGCTTTAGTCGTTGATAAAAATCACTTCGAGTACTAGGGTAGTTCGCTCTTGATCGCAGTCGAAATCACAACTGACTCGCTCCCGGCCGGGGGTCCGTATTTATATGCGGAGCCAAGAAAATTCTAGATACCGACGTCCCCGGATCTATCCAGAATTCCAGAACAATTGAATCGCTTCTCGAAGTCATAAATCATTTTTATTTCTCGTAATAATAAGAGTCACGTTCATGCGAATTTCGACTCTATTGTTAACGTCGGACAATTTCCCTTACGGTTAGATGATACCTATTACTACATGTACCTTGGTAGGTAGGTACACTCACTTCCAAAAGTCGATAGGAATTCTTAAAACGTATTCGTTTGACGTTTAGTTTGACTTACGACCTTTTATTTTCAAGTTTCGCCAACAAATGATTGAAATTCACAATTTCATCAACTTAGCATAAGTCAAGATGGCCCAGTGGTATAGGCACACAGATTGAAGCGCAAATCAGTGTGCCGCAAGTTCAAATCCCACGCAATTATTGACTTTTTGTAAGTTCTTACCCGATTGGAAGTTATGTATTTGCATTACATATATTAAATTATTCTTTAACTTGTTCACACATTTCTTAGAGTTAGAAAGGTAGATCACAAAAAAACTAAATAAAGAATTAGATTTCTGCGAGGTAGACATGAGTTTTAACTTGACCGAAATGAACTGTCGTTTGGTTGTAGTTGTTGGTTAGTGACGTGTGGTTGACAGTATTGTAATATTCGCAAAATGCAGGCTAATATTAGTATTGAAGTGAGGGCGACTATCATTGGGCTGCATAAAAGTGGTTTTAATAAAACACAAATATCTGAAGAAACCGGGCTGAATGTGAGTATAATAGCTATTAATGAATTGTAACTTTATTACAAATTAATCTTCTAATTAAAACGTATGCCATTTATGAATCCATTCATCGTGTCTATAAGAGGTTTAGAAGAGAAATACGTAAATCGTTGGGTTTATTGGATTGGTTATTGGATTAATAAATGCAGTTTTATTTTAAAATTATATTCAATAATTATGATTATTAACATTTTATATAATGAAAATGAAGTGAAGTAGGTATAGCTGCCTAATATATATATTTTTTTTTATTTTAGAAAAATACTGTAAATCTTTGGCTAAAAAGATATGAGGAAGAAGGTAGCCTTGCTAGTCGAAAGAGAAGTGGGAGACCGAAGCTTATTAGCGAGGCGCAGCGACGACATATGGTGGACGTATACGAAACGAATGGTTTCGCACCAACGAGACATTTTGCGGAATTATATGACACCTCGATGGATACTGTTCGCCGTGCACTTCACGCTGAAGGCGTGCATCACAGAAAACCTGCTAAAAAGCCGTACTTGACAGAGAGGCACAAACAAGAACGATTACGTTTCGTACTAAATGTTTAATGTTAACTAAAGGGCCTACCATTTTATTTTAACATATCTGTGATTATTCGTTAACAAACACTGTATTATATTGTGTTTACTTTCGTTTAAAACAGCTATATCTTTTAATTTGTGCCATCGCCTCATCTTAAGAATGCAGTGAACTCGCTATCAATTTTGTTGACAATAATCATGAGTCTATTTTGTTTTTTATTCTTCTACCCGCACTGTTATAACATAATATTATAGTTCATTTTATTTTGCTCATCTAATTGACGATTATCTTGTGAGAACTAAAGTTCTTTTAACAGAAATTGAGGTTTAGTTTCAATCTTCTTTTCGTCAAGAAAATGAACAATTAAGCTATGACCTCAATACATTAATTGTGACGTTACACAAAAATAAAATGTTTACAAAGTCTAAATCATAAATCACTTTTCAATAAATAACTGGATATAAACAATTACCTATATTTTATTTTATTAAAATTTGAATATCCGTTCATTGTTACGTTATTCATAATATGAATGGTCTAAGTAGGTATACTTCCAACAAACAATCTTACGCGTAACATAGATAACGGTTACAAGATAACTTTTTGCTATTCGACGTCACAATTCTCATAAATGTTTAATTTGTAAATATAAAGCATAAACATTTTTATTAAACACGTCTTTTTATTTCCACCTTACAACATCGAAAAGATGTAACAACTAAATAATTGCAAATTACGAATGTGATTCTTCTTGTGGTTAATAGATCACATTCGTAATTTGCAACTATTTAGTGCAAAAAATGCAATAGTATTTTTCATAGAAATTTAAAAAAATGACTATATCAATATAGATTGGGAATTTTCAAAGTAAGAAATAACTGCAACGGACCGACCATGATTTGAACTCGGGTTACGTGATTTGCGAATCCAACACTTAGTTCACACGGCTACCAGCACATGACGTATTTGCGCGAATTTTATCAATGCTATGGTAAGAACAGAAAAATAATAATGTTTTGCTCAGTGCGACGACAGTAATTCCTTAGTGTGTGTTATCTGTGGAATGTGGATACTCATACATGCGCACACATACGCATCGCGCTCGCTCGGTTCATAGCAATGTAATCTTTAACGTTCCTATGGACTTTTGTCTCCTTACTGTACCTTGTGGATGTTTCGAGATTTTTCTAAGTGTGACTACGCACAACTATTCTAGATCTTTCGAACAGCAATGCGTTTTAATTATTACGTGCCACTCGTTATTTTCTCGGAGATATGGCGTGTTCACGTTTAATGGCGTAACAGTATATTAGACTCGATAACATAGTTAAAAAAAATTGTCGTAGTTCATAATATTACCTATACCTTTTTTGTTTTGTGTCCAATACTCAGCATAATTTTATTTTTAGTTGAGTCTTACCTAAAAAATTATAATGTAGTAGTTAGATTGTCAATCGGTATTATATTGGGTGAGATATTGAGAGATTTGTTTTGCGTTATATGAAGTCTGTGGTTATAGGACTAAAATTGTGTTTTTAGTAGTTTTAGTTCTAGAAACTTTTTTATGTGTTAATGTATGTAAAAGGTTATTGTTTTATATAAAAATAGACATACGCATTCAAGGGCGCGTGGTCGCGTACGAGACCAGCGCAACAAGCAACGTACGCCAATCGGGGTTAACTATCCTGAGGGCTACCGTCACCGCCTCTTAACGGGGGTTAGTCCGCCACAAATTGTGTTAAACTATCAAAATTAAACTAACATTCAAAATTTCGTGGTTGTGCTACTAACTATTGAAGAATTCTCAAATGAGGAGACTATCCTGGCAACATCATCAGGTTATTTATATCTATGCATTCACTGAAGTTACGCATGGCATGCACGTGCTAATCTCTTGCCGCGCTCGGTCAGTGTTAGAGACAAAAAAACGCGCGCGCAAGTGCGTCTTTTCCCTCCCTTACCCCCGCGCATTGACTGGACCACATTAACCGAAATAACCGCTGCGCAAGTTTCAACCATATTTCAGCTAGCTTAGCAATCATAATTTCTTGACACAAAGTGACACATTACGTCTCGCGCAATGCAATGGCGCGCCGCGGCATGCCACAGTACGCCGCAGCATGCCGCGTCATCGTGGTATCGAAATAAAGTAACATGAATTCTAAATTCATTCAAATAAGATTCAAAATAACTTTATTAGTAATAAAATCCTTTGCCGTGCCTTGCCGGCAGTGGGCGGCCGGCCTTCAGAGAGCTGTTAAAAGAACATCCTCGAGCTAACGAAATAATACGAGTTTTAAATGGAAGGATTCATATTATTGTCAACAGCATAAGTGACTATATCATCGAAAATAATATAAATCGATAGCGAGCTTCTTTTTGCACTATTATAACCGCGGATGACAATCAATTATTGCAGTTTCCAGTATTAACAGAAGAGGACGTTTTACTCGCCCGGTCTTATTTGAGTGAACACATAAGAAATGGCAAGTACTCGAAATATGCATAAGTGCTATTCCCAACCTTGTACGACATAATATAAATATTTCAGAAGATATTCTGTTGAGGGAGCGGATAAAATCGGGGCGTGTATCTGATAGGATTTATTATATTTTATAAAAAATAGAGCAGAAACTCATGTTTAACTGGAAAAAGAACAGTAGGTACTTACGCTCATATAACGAATATCATTTGGTACCTTGGCTGGGCTAGACACCAGCCAAGCATATTGTTACCCGCGACCTTTTTGGACGATATTATTATAGATAATAATCACTATTAAAAATAAATCACTGTAAAATAGTAAGTAGAAACATATTTGATTATTCTATTGTTAAATCACAAGTACCAGTATACAGCATGCATTTGGTGGAGCTATACTCTTACTTACGGGAATTATTCTTTGATAGTTGTATATCCCTTGTTATTTATATATTTCCAACTGTGCGTTTATTAATAACTGTCAAAAAATAACTATTTCTATCTGTGATTACTACGATTAAAATATTATTTAAAACAATAACCGTTTTTCACTTGAAGCCTAACAGCTTTTGACCTGCACACAATTATAATAAAAACTTGGATTATTAATCAAAAAACATGTTTATACTAATCGCAACTTGTTACAACAAGAGTTGAGACGTAACTCATACAATAATGCCCATTGTCCTTTTCTTATTGTTATTGGAAACAGTCATACATAGCTACAAGTGACTTAAATTTACCATATTCTCTTATAGATAATCCGCGAAGCCCTGGCGGGTCTGCGGCCCCTGCTGTGCAGCGAAGATATGGAAGTGCAGGAGCGCGCGCACAACGCGACGGCGCTACTGTCGCTGGTGCTGCGGCGCCTCAGCCCGCACGACGCCGCGCTGGCGCCCGCCGCGCCGCCCGCCGGCCCGCTGCCCGACGCCATACTAGTGGAGCACGACCAGAGGTACTGCGACTCACCACCTTTTGGGCCACCCTCGTTCATACCAGTGCATCATCTGGCTACTATTGCGTGGAGACTATTAGAAAGTCTGACCCGCCTAATCCCCCTTAAATCTAGCTGCAGTAAAACCATTAGCGCATTTTATTTACAGCAATGGTGTCGAAAAGGAAGAGACCATCGAGGATCTAAACGGCGAGAGTTCAGCGCAAAGCTTCAGCGGGGGCTTGATCGAAGAGCTGGTAGATTTGTTCGATGGAGAACTGAAACCCGTCGCGCCTAAGGCACAGAAGAAAGTGCCCATGCCTTCAGAGTATGTACCTTGTTATGGTTTTTATTACTGACTCTCTTTCCTATTGCCTCCCCCTGCGGAACCGGCCATAGGCTGTTTTAGACCCGGAAATAGCCTCTAACACAACCATATATATTAGCTGATCTTCAAGTTTCTCTTTCTATCAGTAAAGTTTGTTATTTAATTGGATGAGTAGTTTCGAAGATTATCTTCTACATCAGAAGTTTTCCACTTAAAAGGATTTTATTCACTTACATATAGAGGAAGTGAACAAAACTCTTTCGTGTGAAAAAAAGACATACCGCCAGTTTTTAAGTTGCCCCTTGAGGAACATTGTTATCTACTAATAAAATAATACGCTTGTAAAAGCGAAACATGAGGTATCTAAGGCATACTTAAGGGCTTTATTGAACGATTTCAGAAATTGCTTTTAACCAGCCAGGAATTTAATAATATCTTAGGGCTGAAACTGCGTAAAGCGGACATACGCGACGGGCATCTGTCGCGTGACAAAGCGCGTGTACACGAGCGTGTTCACGCGGGTAGTTCCCGTCATTCCCGTCGCAGAAACCGGATTATTACCTACGTTGTTTCGCTAGTTCATCTTTAACGGTGTGCATGTATTCTTCATATATTATTATGTAGCATAACGGACGCGGGTCCCGGCTCTCCGCGACGGATGCCCGCGGGGTGAGCCGCATTACGCAGTTTCAGCCGCAGTCTCTTATGTTTTATCTTTTACTGTTATTTTTGTG
Organism: Mythimna albipuncta; assembly: GCA_929112965.1. NCBI lineage: Eukaryota > Metazoa > Arthropoda > Insecta > Lepidoptera > Noctuidae > Mythimna > Mythimna albipuncta. The sequence continues at coordinate 12,552,891 of OV815962.1, forward strand.
TGTACATAAATAGTAAATAATTGTTTTTTGTAAGCATCACTGTTTACGTCTTGCAAAACTATGAACAATATAAATATGTGTTATTACAGCTTGAACCTAGAGCAATGGCTGTCCCACGAGCGCTGGTCGTCGGACAGCTCCAGCTCGGAGGGCGAGCCCGAGGCCGCCGTGTTCGCGCCGCCGCCCAAGGACGCACGACCCACCGCGCAGTTCACGCCTGAGGAACTCGCCATGGTACTACTTTAACATTCATTTTTTTCTTTTACCTTCATAAGGCACCCAGGCTTTAGAGATGAGATCACAGGGAGTTTGCGATTCTTACCTTATTAAAAGTGCACACACCGTGATCACCATCAGAGCATGAAAAAAAACGACCTATAAAAAGACCGATTTCAGACCGACGACGATACGGCTAATCAGAAGCCCGAAAATCTACAAGCGGTATCGTGTTTCCCAGTAACAATGAGTTATGACAGTCAGATAGGCAGGCTCTTCATGTCAAGATGCATTCGGTTATACTGGATGCTGACCCTGTTGGTAATAGGCTAGGCGTATGATGATTGATATCTGTCCCACAGCTACGCGAGGCCCGGAGGCAAGAGCAAGCGAACAACCCGCACTACCTGAAGGATGACTCGCCGCGTTCTTACCAGCAGGACGATGTGCCCATCGCGGAGATTGCACTTGAAGTGCCTCTACAAGTTCACAGTAAGTATCTTAATTTTATGTATGTTGTGTACTGGTGGCCAAGTGGTAACAATTCCGACCCGTAGGTCGCGGGTTGTAACCCACCCAGGCTTGTGCAATATTTATTTCATCACCACTTCTACTAAAAGGGTGAAGGAAAACATCGTGAAGAAACCGGCATAACCTAGAAGAAAAAATTCGAAAACATCCACCAATCTGCAATAGGCTCGTGTGATCGATAATGATTACATGTTATCCACCACGCAGGCCCTGTGCCTACTCCCTCTCCTAGAGAGGAGGCCTGATTCCTGTAATGTGAACATTATAAGGCTGAATATGCTCTATTATTATGGATATATAAGTGTAAGGTAGTGTTTCTGCTAGTAATTTATATAATAAGAGCTCAGTTGAGGCTCTGTTTTCAAGTCTTGTCATAGCACGATTTCGTTTGCAACTCTTCACAAATAATACATGAGTAATTATTTTTTTTTATATTTTAGTCATCTGTTATCTAACAACGTTTATGTTTTTGCAGCTAAGAGATCTGATAAATACTTAATATCACGAGAAAGTTCTAACAAGAAGAAAAAAGAGAAACGGACATCAAAGAAACGAAAAAGCAAAAAGGATAAGCCATCGAGCGAATCGGATAGTGAGGGTGAGTCAAGAGTAATTAATACCTCTTGCAATAACTGAACTTCTGAGAAATTATGTAAAACATAAAAAAGGGACAGTTCGACCGCTAGATTTAAGGATGTTATGGATATAAAATTTTGGATCTATATACAGATATAGGAATAATATTATACATACCAGTTTCGAATATCAAGTTATTTCGGATTATCCGGTAGTTTCGGATAATTTCGATTACAGATATAAAAATTATAAAAGTAAAATACAAGTGGCAAGATTTAACTTTTATTTCTAGTTAACATTATCATTTGTTTGGCCGGTCAAAACAAACAAAAACAAAATATAAAAATAAGGTTTCGATTTCGGCTATGTATATTGTATTATTTCAGATATCCGTAGTTACGATTACGGAGCTCCATAACAGCCCTAGTTTGATTATATTATACGCGTTCACCATACAAAAAAAAACTAGAACCACTTGGAACTACAACGTGTCGTCGCGAAGTAACCTTGTTAGTGCGACTGATATATATATTTAAATGTTTATTGATATAAATTAGTGCGTTACTGCGATCCCGGAGTAATAGTAGTAGGAGTAGCGATAAGCAGCGATGCATTTATTATTATTATTATCGAGGTCTTATAGAAAAACCTGTAAAATTTTATCAATAAGACTAATGCGTGTCGCTTCAAAGCTACGTCGCATAACCATAGGGCTGAATTGGCCTGGCTTTGTCTTTGGCAAAATACGCGACTTTTGGAACTAAAAAAACGCACGTTCAGCCCTATCTTTACTATCTATGTCAATGTAAGCAATATACACGATATATTTAATATTCATTGTCGCGGCGAGTTGCCAATAATACCCATTAGTACACAGGGTCAAATTTAATATGCAAAACTCTAGTACGTGAAGGTGATGGATAAATTAAAATGACTTCGACAGCCGTCGTGTCCAAACTGAGTGCATACAAAATTATAGAAAAAATCACTCCTGTTTTCTCCATAATTTTTTTTTGGTGAATTGGTGAAAGATATAAAAAAATAATTCTTCGACAGAGTGTCTGATTTTTAATTATTAACACCTGCTTGTGTTTCTTCAGATGCCCTTTGTTATTCTTTAGAACAATCCTACCGCACTGGTAGGTAGCGGCCCTAATAGGCCCAGTTAATCTTCTGAAGCGCAATGGAACATGTCTCACCGAGCTTGGTCCTTATCGGACAGTGAGCCACCCATTGCTCGCCGTTCGTAAGACCGTGCCTACTGTGACTAGGAGTTTTCTTGCGACTCTCGTCGTCTACGCGTCGTCTGCGGGGTTCGAGGTGCGAGTATTGTCTCCTGTTCACCCTTTCTACCACCTTTGCTAACCTTTGTTTTGCAGAAGCAAGGAACTCCGTCCCCTTACTTCTTGCTCCGCAAACTGGTCTGGACCAGGGCTGAACGGAGGTCTCTGCGAGGATATGGCGATACGCAAGCGGGGCAGACCTCCACCGTTTGGCAGTAGAATGCTAGTGCAATGTTGATCTGTATGTTGCAGAAGAGGTATCGGTCCCGCGGCCGGCGGTGGCGGAGGGCGGCGAGCTGCCCGAGGGCGCGGCGGCGTCGGACGAGGAGCCGGCCGCGCCGCCCGACGACCCGCACCGCGCGCTCGACCTCGACCTCGACCAGTCAGTCACCTTACATACTTACATCTATGCGTTCCGAATAACAATAGAAAAGTCAATAACCTCAAGCTGTCAATGTTGATGGAAACGGATAACGGCTTCTTTGCTTTGTATTACTGAGTTTTAGTTAAATCTAGGTAAAATAAAAACGTTATTGTTTAATCGAAATTACTTAAATATATTGGTTAAGTTATAGTTAGTTTAAAAAAAAAACTGTTTTTCTTGTTAGGAACAATTCGCCTTCTTCCATTTCTACTACTCAGACACTTCACACAGTACCGCAATGATGAGAAAGATCGTAAATAAATTAAATCAAATCAATTTTTTTTTTGCTCACCCTACTCAATTTCTTCGATTTGACAGCTATGACGTCACAACATGGTGAAAAACCGATCCTATTCTTATTTGGAACGCAATGAATGCAGTTTAGCTTATTAATACTAGCTACCGCACGCGGTTACAATCACGTGTAATTAGTAATTCCCACCACACCCAACATAATTATATACATTTATACACACGCATCCACACTAATAGTGAGAGGCTACTTTTCTTTTGTGTGAAACATAACATATCCATCCTTTCTCACTAACTTTTACAGTTATAAGTAATATTATAGCAAAATTATCATAGGAGAACGTAAATAATAATGAATTTCCAATTCAATATATTTATGAACATATTAAATACTTACAGGCCTCTACGTGAAGAAGAACTACTCTCATCAAGAATACATCACTACCCCTCGCCTGAAAGCGGGCTGCTGGAGAAGAAGCCCAAGTCCAAGAAGACCAAATCCGCCGACAAGACGTCCGGCGATAAACCCACCAAGAAGAGGAAGGAAAAGAAAACCAAACAAAAGACAGTAAATTTAATGCTACCAGAAGTAGCTAAAGAAGTAGATGAGGCACTGCTCATCGAAGATCTAAGCAAGACGAATGGCAAGAAACCAACGAAGGATAATGACGTAGCAGATAATGACGCTTTCCTTGTCGAACCTCATACGAAGGACACAAAGACTGAAAAACATAAAAAATCTAAAAAGGAATCAAAAGAAAAAGAGTCCAAGAGGAATAAATCAACAAAGAAAGGTATGTTAGATATTGTTACTTACAAGTGAGGCCCCTTGGCCATGGCGCCTTTTTTGCAGCGATGCTGTAGTGCGCTAGTAGCGATGTTGTCGCGCGCTTGCGAAACGCGGCAGCTTCGCTACATATAGTCACATATTATTCTGCATGAGTTAACTAGCCTGTTAGTGATGTAGTTGTTGGTGCCCCTAACTGCTATGCCGACGGTCGAGGGTTTGATTTCCACCAAAGATACAATTACTGTCACGGATCTTGAGCGTTGGCATCAAGTGGCGCAGAAGTCAAATATTCGGTCTCTTTAGTGGTGCGAAATGAGACGCGGGGCGGGGAATGTCAGTGATTGGCTCACCACGCCATCGTGTCATAGACGTCACTCGTGATTCGTCCCCTGCGCTGCTGCATCTATCTAACAACGACGACGATTGGCTCGCCAATGTATGGAATGCATAAAGCGATCCCCACTCTGACGCCGAGCGAGCGTTCAAGATCAGTGACGGCAACTGTATATTTTACATGTTTGTGAATGCACCTACGATGCAGGTTTAAAATAAATAAATACAATACCAACTTGACTGACGATGTTATTTTTTACTTCACAGGCAAACATGAAAAGAAGACCGGATATGAAGAAGCATTAGGTATATCTACGCCTAGCAAAGAAGTCATTTAGTGTACATAATAAGTAAAATGCTTAATTTTCTTCATGTCACGCTAAACATGCTGTCTCAGTGCAATTGTTAATTTGAACAATTTTAGGATATTTTTTATTAATAATTAGTTCAACCTCCAATATGTATTAGTTTTTAACTCCATTCATATTTGAAAGTGAACTATGTCCATTTATATGAATATATTATAATATTTCCATAAGTCTATATAGTAACAAATAAAAAGCTAAATATATTAATCATACACAGTTTTATTATTAAAAAAATATCAATACGATGCTTTATAATTTGATGGTGATTTGAATGTAGCAATCATGGAAAAATACATAATATGACTATAGTTTACGAATGATTTTTATATTGAAATCTATACAAAATAAAAACAATTCAGAAACAGAACAAGGTAGTGGTGTTCACACTATTTACATTTCTTTCTCTTCTTTTTAACTGGGGAGCAGACGGAAGACTTACTGGGGCTGGGTTTACGGTCCCCACACATTTTGCTCAAGCTTGCTGCTTGACCTGTACTGCCAGTACCGCCTGTGCCTTCCACAGCTCTTATAGTGATCTATGACATAAAAACAGGGAAAGGAAAAGGGATTAGGATAGGTAATTGCTGATTTTCCAATTAGGATGTTGTTCCTCATATAAATAAGGAGATTTTATATGTGCGGGTGGCGTGAGGGCCACTTTTCAATGCATAATACAGGTAAATTGATATTAATTTTTGCTACCAAAAATCATTCGATAGTGATATTCTCAAGAGTAAAACTCATTCAATTCAATTTAATTCATGTGACTGCAAGGACAACATTGCATGCGAGCAACGAACGCGTTCGCTTAAGTTAGCAGACACACTTTTTGCTTTGGTCATAACATAATGCGCATACATTCTCTCGCCATAAACTCCGCGCAGGCTCCGTATCCGTGCTGTGCACGCATAGCGGTTACTCCCGAGTGCCTTACAATCTCGCAATGCCCACGTCGGCGCTCTAATATGATTCTGAAGATCAAGGCCAAGTCAAAGCGTCAATCTATAAATGTACATAGTCACATATCGTCACCCTCCCTGCTCCTGTCCTAACTAGCAATTTCTATTTTTCCAGGGCGACTGTTTTTCGGTCGGGTGTTAAAATTATCTTTCTGTCATTGCGTTAGCTGTAGCATTATTAATACGTTTCGTATATTAATCTTGGCTAGTAGTTAGAAGAAGTTAGTAGTGGCCCTAATGTCCTAAGGTACGAAGGTAGCAAGGATATTTTTTCCCTTTTTCTGCACTTACGCAAAACAAAATATGTGATTATCTTCTAAGCGGTAAACGACACAGATACGACTATTTATTCGAAATAATGTTATGAACACGTTGGTAATATCAGTGCAGATACGCCAGTTTGTGAGATACGGCAATTAGTGGGGAGGGCGACGATTTGTACCGTGGCAAAGAGATACTATTACATTCAGACTTCAGTCGAATGCGTGACTTGTTTATCTAAGGAGATAGGACTCAATATACTAGTCTATGTGTACATTTTTAGATTGTTTTTGTGTCAAAGTGCCTTGAACCTAAGGTCTGCGAGCGAGTTAACGTTTTGCGCCGTCACTCGTCGAATCACGAGGCACTCAGGTGGCGCCTTAAGGCCTACACAGATGGCTGAATTGCTATATAGAGTCAAAGTTTATTTACAAAACTTGATGGTGATACAAAAACTTATCATGTTTTGTAAACACATACAAACTAAAATTAGTACAATAAGTATTATATACTCGTAATCTACTGCAACCGCTAATGCTAAGGGGAGAAGTTTAAAGAACAACTACAATACAGATCTATAATACGTTTATTAAATAAAGTTTATCTTCAAACGAAGCCAAAAATAAATATTTAGAGTGTAATACCCAACTTTGTATATTTGGATTCAACTGACGATACCATAAAATATTGATTGTACTTTTAATGTTGCGAATCTCTGCAGATTCTTATTGTGGCAAATAAGAAAAAAATAATTGTTGCTATTTACAAATAAACATACATATCGTACATAATGTACAAAATACTAATTTATTGCGTCGCTGCACATCCTATGGTACACCTCGAAAGGTGTAGGTGTGCTTTAAAATAAAAATACATAGTTTTATATATTATGTTCGTAAATTAATGTAAGTGAAATACTTTTACTCGACTTCGATCGATTAATGTTCGTGAGGAAATAAAAAAAAAATACAATTTTATAACAACTTGAAGCATTTTAACACTTCACTATAACATCAATTTTATTTAAACAATTATTCGAACTAGGTACGTTTTAACTAATAGTTTCACTTAATCTAAATGTGTATTAATAAATTAATCATGAACTACATAATGTAATCTAATTGGCTCTGATGGATCCAGTTCTATGTGACAAATTTGTTACACATTCGATCAGCTACTCTCATTTTCTGTAAATTCGTGACTTTTTATAACTAATAATCTAATTGAAATAAATGATTGGACTTTGGTTGATGTGCATTAGGAATATATTGAAGGGGTAACTCACAAGTTACGAGTGCTAACTATTTCACAAGTAGATATCACAAAGTACTTCAGCGTATTCACATATATTATTAATATAACAATTAAGCCTATCGATAAAGTATGTAATACATGGAATAAGTCGACTGCAAGTATGTCTTTAAAACAGTATTTTGACCAACCAAGTCTTCTGTAAAATGGCTAACAGATGTATAAGTTGAAACCTTTCTCATTAGACAGTATAACATTCACAAATTACTTCGTCATGAGAACAGCCTTATCAGGGCATGTTAAGTGTTCACAGATCATGATCTGATTATCTCGCCCATAAAGCTTAGATAGTTATTGAGAAATAGATGAAAGGGAATGAATAAGAGTATTACCTGTCGTGTCGTCTCTTGTTCATGCTATACCCACTCATTTTACAGATAACGTGGCGATAGCCCATTACTTTAGTATCATTATGTCGCATAGAATGTTCACTAAAAAATGAGCATTTCTGATGTGATTACAGCGACTATGAGTGTTACATAACTACCAAGCGTTACAATCACATGAGCCATAAATATGAAGCAACGATAATTACAACTGGATTATGTTACACAACAATGACCAATTAGATAGTGATGGTAAAGATATATGAAAATACTGCAATTTATTCCTTGAACATCATATTATCAGGGATGTCAAATTTCACCTCGACACCAGCTTTCTTGGCGAGGTTGACGATCTCGGAGAGCTGTACCACGAGGCGCGCGGCCTCGTCGAGGTTGTCGCGTGGAACCAGGCGCAGCCCAGACTCTGCGATCAGTTTTCTCGCCTCTTGCACTTTAGTACCCTGTCAATGAGGTTTTCAGTTTTAATAATTGCGTATTTTAGCTGATCTTGCAGCCATAAAAGGTTTGACTGTAACAAAAAATTTACCAGAAAAGGCTTGATATATTATTAAATAAAACAATACATACCTGAAGTCGAACAATAACTGGGATTTGAATACTGAGGTTCTTGGCAGCAGTAACAATTCCCTCTGCAATGACGTCACACCTCATAATGCCTCCGAAGATGTTCACCAAAATGGCGGTCACATTCGGGTCCGACAAGATGATAGTGAAGGCTTCCTAAACCAAAAATAAAGATTTTACAACAATGTTTAGCAAAAATATATATAACCCACATATACCTACAACAAATTATTACATGTGAACAGTTGCCATCACGGATCTTGAGCAGTTGCGCAGAAGTCAAATATTCGGTCCCTTTAGTGGTGCGAAGTGAGAGGCGGGGGCGGGGAGTGTCAGTGATTGGCTCGCTGCGTCATCGCGTCATAGACGTCACTCCTAATTCGTTCCTTGCGTTGCTGCATGTATCTAACAACGAAGACGGCTCGCCAAAGTATGGAAGATGGCTCGCCAATGTATGGAATGCGCAAAGCGATAACATACATTGGCATTGGCAACTGTACTTATCGATAAATCTAATTTTACAACATGAATCTAACTACATTATTTTCTAACCATTGTCAGAAATGAGCGCTGTTTTTTTTATCCTTTTGAACGCCCGTCCTTTGCAACACATTAAAAGTATGATCTCTAAGCCAAGTCTTTTATTTGCTTCTAGCTTTTGCCCGCGACTTCTTTCGCGTACATAAAATATAGCTTAGGTCATTAAAGAATAAAGCAGCTGTCTATTGGTGAAAAAATGTTTAACAATCGGGGACCAGTAACTTCCAGCAATTACCTCTAAAAAACCAACTTCCTCTTTATAATAATAGTGCAGATGTATATTAAATCATGCTTAATTTATTTTCAATAGTATTTTTACCTCTATATCAGATTATATTGCAATAAGATGTAGAACAGCTGTTTGTCGCTTATACTGGTCGCTTGTAAGCGTCCTTTGCGTTCAAAGGGTTTAATTAGAGTGGGCTCGAGCGAGTGTGTCACGTTATTACCGACCTGCCGCTTCATTTTATAACAACTCGATAAACGCGTCACTATACAATGGTATGCTCCCGCGATTCTACAAGTGCCATTGACAAGTGAAACATCAACGTTGGTTCAAGTGGGCTTTATGGTGCGTTTATATGTGGGCCCAGCATCAGCCATCCGCCATCCCTAGTCAAAGTGTAAACAGGGTCTTGGTCATGAAAGGCATAAGCTGACGCTGATCCGGGCTAGTGTCGGTTTCTGGATACGCTGGCCGAGGCTGGGCCCATAAACGGGGCATCAGTTATGTGTTGAGAAAACGTACCGTTACAGCCTGTGCAGTGGCGCCACCACCGACGTCGAGGAAGTTGGCGGGGTCACCACCGTGCAGCTTGATGATGTCCATCGTAGCCATAGCCAACCCGGCGCCGTTTACCATGCACCCAATAGTACCTAAGAGATAAAAGATATTTTATATTTTTACAATCCTAACTTTTTCCTATGCTTTCTCACTCCTGGTAAAAGGTCTCCCCTCAAAATCCTTCTTTAGCGAGCCCATTGGTCTTCTGGATAGGTTCTTTATTAACTGGCATTTATCCATACTAATATTATTGGTGTGAACGTAAACTGATGAATTTTGGTAAGGAATGAGTAAGAGTGAACTCCAAAGACCTAGGCTACTAAGTCAGTAATGTACCTGATGTACATTACTGACTTAGTAGCCTAGGTCATACATCACACTAATATTATAAAGGCGAAAGTTTGTGGGTGTGTGTATGTTTTTAACTTCTTCACGCTCCTAGACTCTAGACCATGTCTTGGATTGGAATAGCACACAAAATACTTTCTCTTGGGACAGTTTACCACTTTCACGCGGGCGAAGCCTCAGGCAGAAGTAATAAAATCAATTTAAATCATACCATCAAGGGCAATGTAGTTCAAGTTGGACTTGGCAGCTTCGATTTCTTTGGGATCTTCCTGAGTCGGGTCCCTCAAAGCAAACAATTCCTTTTGTCTGTAGTCTGCGTTGTCGTCAAATCGGAACTTTGCGTCCAGGCAATAAACTGAAAACAATTCAGGATTATAATACATTACAAAGTTTCTCGACGCTTTTGTTTGCGCTTCCATTAAGTGCAAATAACTTGCAATTTAAGTAATATTTGGGACTGACGGCAGGTAAACTACGTAATTATAAGCGCGTTTTATTTAGAATCTAGATAAACTAAATTAGTTACTTACATTGGCCAGTAATGGCATCTTCCGCGTATGGGTTCACCTCAATTAGAAGAGCGTCTTTCTTCACAAAGAGATCGTACAACTTCTTAACCATACCTTGAGCTTCAGGTGTGTTTAAACCAATCTAAAACAAATGCTAGTATAAAAAAAGAGTTCATTAAGTAAAACATCCATTGCTATTTCTGACTTACGCCTGCCAACTAACCTTTAAATAGATTAAGGAAACATAAAAGTTAAAATTATATGACTGTTTGCTCTTTTAATTCAACTTCGAAATATTTGACATATGGCCTTTGTGGACACAAATGTCAGAAGTTAGTGCCCATGTTTTAGGGGAATAAACTTTTGTCAAAAAAAAAATATTGAAATAAAATCACAACATATCGTGATTTATCGGGGACCCCATCTAATGAATTTGCCACGGGCCTCAGATGATATAGTTACGCCACTGGACATCACCAAGCTGTGGCAGCAACTGGTCGATGAGTCTGCGGCGATTCATAACTGATCATAGTACCTTAGTTAAAACACGTTGGATTTGTTCGTCCTTGATTCCTTCCATGATATCGATAGGCTCGTAAATGATAGCTTCAGGATTAGCGGCAGCCACATCCTCAATGGCCACACCACCTTGAGCGGATGCAATAATAACTGGACCCTAAAAGCAACAGATAAAAAAAAAAACAAAAATTATAAGATGCATTATGATGCCGCAATAAGTTTTATTAGAAAGGAAATCCAATCAATTTTTTCCATTTTACAATAAGTAGAAGTCATACATTAAAGCTGCGCTCCATCATGACAGCAATGTAGAATTCTCTGCGGGGGAACTTGCGCTCGGTCACCATGACCTTATTGCAGATACGTCCGCCAGCGCCAGTCTGCTTCGTTACTAGATACTGCTTCAGCATCTTGCCACCAATCTCTTGAGCAGCTTCGGGCCTGCATGGTAATAACAAGTACTGCTTAGTGTGCATAAATATAAAAACAATATTATACAGTGCAGTTCAGAGAAGACAAAATTGTATAGAACAGCCATTATGCATTCAGTTCCACTTAAGGCTTATGGCATTTGAGCTAGAATGCAGTGACAGTTAAATTATTTAGTTATAAAACAATGCTCTTCTAACATGCGACTATTCGCAAAAAAAACGTATACGCGTTTAGGTTACGAATAGCAAATCAATTACATTCAAAATTATGTTTTGCTTGTGTTTGTCTATCTGCCTGAAAAATTTTTAAAAAGGGCTAAACTCACGCGGCTTAGCATTATGTCCTTCATCATATTATATTCATGTTATAGGTATAATAATACATTATTTACTTACGTGTCAACCATTTTAACACCGCCTTGGAGGCCATTCTTGAATGCACCTCGTCCTCTGCCTCCTGCAAGAACCTGAAAGAGCACTATCTCAATAGAATCTTATTTTTACTATAATCTTATTTAACACAACAACAGTTATAAAGACCAAGTAACTTGGATCACACAATGTTTGCAAAAAAAACTTCTTCTATTTTATATATCATATGAAATAGGTTCAATGATACTATGAGGTTTAGAGCTAACAAAAAATGTGTCTTAGAAAATACTCAAACAGGGATCTTAATTTCATAAATCTTAAAAAGAGACAAGTGTTTTTCATAATTTATCCTTGTGACCAGTATCATAACCTTTCAATCGTGATAATTACAGACACAATAGAAAGACAATAGGTGCGCGAACGCCAGCGTTTGCTTAGGGTTTAATGAATTTAGTGACCATTCAAAATTCATACAAATATATATACATATATATTCGTATGAAATTGATATTACTTTTTTTTGTCTAATTTATTTATGCTATGTAAAACTTTAATATAAATTACCTGAGCTTTGAGTACTATGTCTTTCGTGTTGAGTTCTTTAGCATACTTGTGAAGCTCTTCTGGGGTTGTGGCCACATGGAACTTGGGTACAGGAATGCCATGGTCTCGCAGGAGAGTGTAGCTTATATGTTCATGAACATTCAGGTTGCGGACTTGTTGATGGTTTGGGTGTTGGTTTGCAGTAGCTGCCACCAGCAGCTGAGATCACACAAATTCAATTTTATATTAGCTAAAACTTAAATACCTAATAAAAAATATTGAAATGGGAATTTCTCTTCCTGTGGGTTTTTTATATAATTTAAATATTATTTCCTTCTTTACTTTTCGTTATATTGGAAACTTTCCTGAACTTCCAAAAAACTCATAAAATATGTTATCACAAAATGCAGTTGTATTTCACAAAATCTCATATTATTAATCTTGTTACTGATTCATTTAGAAGTGTTCAATAGTCATATGAATTACTGCATCATAGGCACCCTTATCACAAAAATCTGATAACAACAAGTCATAATACCTACAACTGTTTTTTAAGATTTACAATCTGCATAGAAATGATTTTGTTTGATTGGTTTTTCCCTGCAACTACTCAGAAATTATATTTTACGTATTGAGTGATTTCACATAAATTAGAAAGATAACCTATGAGTACTCATGTATGGATAGCACATTGACTAGATAACCACTACAACAAATATTGAACTTTGTACAAATCTGAGCATGTGACAATAAAGATGTACATACCTAACTCACATAGCTCTTACATAATTATTGTTTATGAAGCCATTTTTCCAATTATTTTGTGACTTACAGGTAATTGAGTGCACAAAAACTTGTTCCTGTAAAATCTATTTAGTAATGAAAGGGTAATTTTTGCACATTTGTCCAACAAAGCAATTATTTTTTTTTAATTTTGGATTAATAATAATTTTTTAAGTTATAAAATTATTATTTTTTTGTAAGACATGATTTGTGAAAATACTGATTCCAGTCAGTATGAAAATGTTGAATTTCATTTGTGTTATTGTAAATAATATAATCTGCTTACAATGCAACTCTTGTTGTATGCATATACTGTGTGAGACAACAATTTCCAAACCTCTGTAATTTTCTCAATGAACATCATAAGCTTACTAACACAGACCAAATAGAGGCGGATTCATAATTTAACTGCAAGTTAGTATCCTAGAAAATTGGAAAGAATGTTAATTTGAAGTGAACTGGTCCCTTCTTCATATTCACAATGTGATTGCAAGACACAGATAAATTTAACATTTATTACACTTTTAGTTTAACATATTACAGTGCATTACAGTTTAAACACTTTATTTAGAAGTTTTTCAACTCAATGTGTTTGCTATTATCCACTGACAGCTAGTAAAATGTTTCCAATAAAACTGTTAGACTACATTCTCTATATTTACTGTATCATAAAGTGCTTAGGTTTGTCTACAATATCAATACATAATTTCGAAAATCCATAATGTTACTTTCTTCTTATTAAGATCCTAGTCACAGCCAGTAAGAACTGCTAATTTTATTCGTCTGATAAGAAAAACATATGTAGTGAAGAGATACTTATAAATTATACAGTCTTCATTTGTCTATACACTACTGCATATATGTATTTTAAAACAAAGAAATTATAGACAATAATAAGCTTAAAAATTACATTGTTCATTACAATGTTCGATGACGTAAGGTCACAAACGCTGAAAACGACAAGGTCAAATTTATAAATAAACGTCTAAATTGCTATCAAGGTCTACAATTATTGAAGAAGAAAACACCATACTAGACATACGATTCTTACTTTATTTTATTATAATAATAATTATTTAATAAAAGAGTTAAATTTTATTTAAACTAAAACCACGTCAATATTAGATTTCTTGATAATTATAACAGTAGTATCTTCTAGAATTTAGTTTCAAATAATTAAATGCTATTTTTGTGAGCATTTAAATAAGTAACTATAAAAATGTAATTACCTTATTTGCATTTTTCAGGAAATTAATTTGGGCAAGACCAAGAGGACGGGGAAGTAGGGCCGCCATTTTTACACTACCACAGACACAGAACGCCAGAGACTAAAATATGCTGCATAAACTGACAGAATTTACTTTTTTATGGTCTATCGTAAAAATGTTGCCATATTAAAAAAAAATATATTGGTGATGTCCTAAGATTTTATATATCCTATTATAGGTCGCGCGGTGAATCAAGATCGCTCGGTGAAAGTAGTGGGGGCAATCGGCGCATGTGTACAATTGCGCACAGAAATTCTTAGTATGTTAGGATTTTATTTTTAATTTCGTATGTTTATGTTTTTTTTTGCCTAGAGGTTCAAAACAAATTGGAGGTGTGGTGGCACAGACTAGAAAGTGTTGGCCTGAAAGTAAGTAGAACCAAAACGGAGTACTTGTTTTGCGATTTCGGCGGTCTCTCCAACCCTGTGCCTTTAGCTCTCGCCGGAACGCCCATACCAATCTGTTCCGACTTTCGGTACCTCGGGTCACTCGTCCAAGAGGATGGTGAGGTAGACCGAGACGTAACACGTCGGATCAACGCAGGATGGATGAAATGTCGACAGGTCACGGGAACAACTTGTGACCCACAGATGCCCCTCAACTTGAAGGGTAAAATTTACAAGTCCGTCATAAGACCTGTCATACTGTATGGATCAGAATGTTGGGCTGTGAAAAAGAAGGATGAAAAAAGATTGCATGTAGCGGAGATGAGAATGTTGAGATGGATGTGTAGTGTGACGAGAATGGATAAAGTGAGAAATGGGTATATTAGAGGAAGTTTGAAAGTGGCGCCAGTGACTGAAAAGTTGAAAGGTAATCGGTTGTCTTGGTATGGTCATATGAAGAGGAGGGATGAAGCGCATATTACTAAGAGAGTTCTGAGTATACATACAGATGGATGGAGAGGGAGAGGAAGGCCGAAAAAAAGATGGATGGATTGTGTGAAAAGTGATATGAAACAAAAGGGAATTAGTAATAGTTTGACGGGTGACAGGACAGAATGGAAGAAGAAAACGTGTTGCGCCGACCCCAAGTAATATGGGATAAGGGCAGGAAGAAGAAGAAGAAGATGTTTGAACCTTAATAACATAACTTATAATAACACTAGTTTTTTATTGTAATTTATCATGTAAGTAGGTAAATTAAAAAAAAATATATTTTTTTTTTTAAATAAAACATAAAAATTTAAAATAATAATTTCGTTAGCTTCTTTCTCTATCGTAATAATTCACGTCGTAAACCATTTTTCTGGCTAGCCATTTTAAAAGTTTATTTTTAACCATTTTTTTTTTACGACTACGTATTACTATTACGATAATACAAGCTGTACGCAACAGTACCCAAGTACAACAGTATCCAATGAGAGGCGAGAACGCAACGCGGGAATTGAAGAGCGACTCTATCTACCAATGACGTGTAGCCGCCGGCGCACACCCGTACGTCGCCAAATAGACCGTAGAATTGAATACTGCTGCACTTTTGCCGAGCGATCTTGATTCATCGCGCGACCTGTACACTATATAAAATCTTTGGTGATGTCCGTGACTATTCGATATGACTCGCATCGCCAATCGCTTCATATTTTATAAATAATTAACATTAACGTAAAGTACTCACCGGTACCTTATACTTTAAAAACTAGAAATTTGATTGAAATAAGAATAGGAACGACAATGACCGGTCAAGTGCAATGACCTCTATCTGTCAAATGTCATTTGAAAAGTCAGAGTGAAAAGTACGGTTTGCAAAAAAACTTATTTGCATATGATGAATAATGTTTTTTTTCTACTATGTCTTAGTTAAATTTAAATGAAGAAAAAACGTTATTGCTTAATATATGATTTAAGTCATGTAGTGCGTTGGGGTAAGATCGGCATTGGGGTAAGAACGTATAAATATAAATTATACCACTTATTTACCTTTATTTTTAATGCTAGTCATTATATTCTACCTTGCCCAGCAGTGTGGCTGGCATTAAAAATAAAGCTAAATAAGTGGTAAGTATATTGATTTATACGTTCTTACCTCAATGCCGATCTTTTCCCAACCTACATTAATTAACTAAAAAACCGTTTTCTTTCTTATTTTAATTATTGCTAACAATTCACCCACCTTCTTCCATTCGCCATTAGGTACTCATTTCATTTGCGTAGTCATAGGTCAGTTTTCTTGCGTGGTTCTAATATTTTTGTTTATTATTTGGCTGCAAATGTATCAAGTCAGCGTTCTAGGCAAGCCTCGCTGATATAGATACCTACTAAGATTGTACCTGATTCGTCGTCATCATCATTTCAGCCGATAGACGTTCACTGTTGGATGTAGGCCTCCCCCAAGTGTCGCCACAACGAATGGTCCTGTCCTGTCTACTTGTTCTGGAATGGCGACCACGTACTGAAAGACGTGGCGTAGGAAAAGCCACTACTAATCAAATAATTCCGCCAAAAACTCTTTTCATTTAATAAAATGTTCCTACGCTAGGAATCACTCTTGTAACTTGTTTTAGGCTCTATTTGTTTTGCGCGGGAATCAAACCCGCGACGTAAAGCGCAGCAGCCAATCGCTCGACCTTTGCACCAACCGTGTCAACTACTAAGGTGGGTTGGGGGAAGATCGGCATTGGGGTATGAACGTATAAATCAATATACCACTTATTTAGCTTTATTTTTAATGCCAGTTACATTGCTGGGCAAGGTGGAACATAATGACTCGGCACGCAATATGACTAGCATTAAAAATAAAGCTAACTATGAAGTATATTTTATATTTATATGGTCTTATCCCAATGCCGATCTTACCCCAACACTGTATTACATTAAAAAAGGTCATATTTATCTCAATGTAAACTACTAAACTAACATGTACCAGCAGCTTCACTTGCATAACAGTAGGTATAGGTCATACAAACTTTTGACCCTGTTTCATCCCCTCAGAGCATTATTTCTGAAAAATCATTTCCTATTTTTTGTGTACATCACAAAAGGAACTGCTGTGCAATATTTCAGTATTCTAGGTGCAAGGGTTTTTACTGGACTACGAGGCTGATTAGTCAGTGAGCGAGAGAGTCACTTGCCTTATAAAGAATTCAGAAGATATAAATAATTGCAACTAGGACAGGTAAATATTTATTGATTAAAATCTTATTTTGCAACTAATTTTCCATAATTTAATTTGTCAACATCTTTATTTTTTTCTTCAATCCAAACTCCATTTCCAGAAAAATAATGATTCTTCTCTAGTAAATATAAAACTAGACTTAATTTTTGAGACTTGCTCAATGAATCATAATGTAAATTTTCTTGAAACATTGGTATTTGTTTTTCTATTAGTTTTTTATCTATTAAATAAAGAGTGTCTTTAACCTTCTTCCAAGGATACAATAATAAAGGACAATTTTCATAAATATCTTGAGCTGTAAACTGTTTGGACAGTTGTTCATAAACATACTTCACCTGAAGTACTGGTGTGTTTATCCAAAAAGGGTGCCTTTTTATACAATTACGAATTTTTGCCACATTAAATTTCTTTCCTAAGGACTGTGAGATGCAAAACAGTAAATCTTTTCCTTTGCCTAATCTATCACCAGGAGCTTTTTCAAATGCTTCATAATGTGCTGTACTTCCTGACAGGACATTTAAACTAACACACTTTTTGTTATTATTGTATAATTTGTTCAATCGTTTCATTGCTGTTGTGTTGTGGTGTATCATCTTTAGGAATCTAGGATGTTTAATAAATGCACTGAATTCAGGTATCTTAGTTGCTTGTTCCAATCTTTCTCTTACAGTATTTGGTGCTAAAGTATAAATACTAAAACATCTTCTTTGGGCCTCATTGCTAATGCCATATTCTTCTAAAATCTTTCGTGTCTCAAATAGACTATTACAGTTTCTTGTAGCTAACTTAGGATGCACTCTTATAATTTCTTTGATATCGATTCCACCAATAGACCGGAAATTGTGAATAATATTTTTCAAATTATCTGGATCAATGTGAATTAGATACAAGTTTGCTTTAATTTTATGATTAGGTATCATAATATGCAACTGTAATATGTTAAGTGTTTCATTTATATATTCCAAAGGCCGGTGTTTAATTGTTGGATAAGTTTCAACACCTCTATAAAACTCTTCTTTTGTGAGATCTAACACAAGTTCTAGATATCTTTGAATGATTTTCAAGCGCAAAGAGTATAATGATGTGCCATTTACATCTTCATCAATTAAAGTTGTTAGAGACGTCGGCCACTGGGTCATAAAACTAGCCAATTTGTTTTCGACATTAATATGGTTAGGTAGATAACCTAAGCTCTTCAGTTCGCCAATTTTCTTTTGCTTTAATATTGTTAAGTATGATGATAAGGACGCTGAAGATATATTCTGTATTCCACATTCCTTCAAAACTTTGTATCGAAACTTTAAGGTTACAGGTAAAATTCCAAACAATGCAGGCTCTTCAATCAGTGAGTGGTTAGACAATCCTATCTCGTTAATGGTTTGCACCAAATTTGAGATTTTCTCATCATTTAATTTAGTTATTACGGGATGTTTCATACATAAATAGTGTGCCTTGCTTTCACTAATATTTAGATGTTTACTTATACTTTTCAGGTAACTTGAGCTTTCTTCTATAGTCGTTCCACTGACTTGCAAATAACGCCTTCCCCTATACAGGAGGCGAAACAAATCACGCCTTTTTGAATTCATTAGATAGTGAAAAGCTTTTATTTATAAATTAAACAATCTTAGACAATCGTAATTTATTTTGACATATATATTACATACATTACTGTTGACACTGACACTGACATAGAATAGACAACAATGTTTTGTATCATGCATGCGTTTCTAAAACTGGACAATGTATTCTTCGTGTTTTAATCAAAGACTACGATTTCAGATTTGACAATACGAATGTCAAATTTTGCATGTTTTTTCCATTTCATAAATAGTGAGGTACCGCAACCGATACTAACCAAAAAACCGAAAAAATTTCGGAAAAATAATTTCGTTTTTTATGCAACTAATTATGATCAGCTTTTGTATTTCCTTTTTATTTATTTAAAGTCACCTGAGTTTTGAGTGGATTTTCAGCCGTCGCAGTTGTAATTATCGCTTACAAGCTTGGTGGGTTGGGCACGCCACAATTATGGCGGTGAGTCCCCTTTTTGAGGCGTGGCTAGAAAGAACTCACGGCGTCCTCGCCTTCCACATGACTCAGGTTCTCACCGGACACGGTAAGTTCAGGAGATACCTGTACCGAATTTGTGTGGAAGTGACGCCCGGGTGTCGCCTCTGTGTGGACCGTCCGGAGGACACGGTGAAGCATGCGATAGAGGTGTGCCCGGCTAGGGCAGAGCATCACCGTGTCCTTGTGGGGGCGATAGGCGGTGGTGATCTCTTGTGCTGAGCCTTGGTACAGGCCATGATCTGGAGCGAGGAGAAGTGGCAGGCGGTCGCCTCCTTCTGTGACGCAGTAATGCTAGCAAAGGAGGAGGCCGACCACATTAAGCAACGCCGCCGGACCAATCTGAAGATTTAGGCCACGGTCACGCCTCAAGGAGTTGTCAGCAGTAAAAAGCTTGGTGGTTGAAAATCGAAAGACGGGCGGTTGATTATCAGTTGAGCTCTGAACCGCCATGGAAACACACCAGAAACGAGCTGTTGCGTTATACTTATTTCACAGAAGAATTAAAAACAGCTTTAAAAACGGCTTTTATGGCTCTGGATGCATCGGATTTCCCTGCCCGCTGAAGGCAACTGTGGGCGCTAACCGACCTCAAAGCGTGCGGGCGCTACCCACCGAGGCTGCGGGTGAACGAAGCTCGCGCGATTCTACTAGTTCTTTGCCATTGCAGTGGGAGCCGCAAACAACTGCGCACACCACGGCCGTAAAACGCGTCGTGAAACGTGTTTTAATTTTTTACATATATATATCTCTAGCATTCTACAGAAGTGAAAACCGCTTCGTGAGTTCTTAGCCTAAGTAAAAGGCGGAGTGTTAAAAAATATGATAATATTTTTGATTATTTTAGTTTTCAATTCATATTAGACTTTATATAAACACACACATACAGTATGTTAGTCCTATTTTCCATAAAGGTTCTAATGTTAAAAAACCGGTATGAAAAATCGAATTTGGAGACATCACTTTTACTAAAAATCAGGCAACATATTTTCAGAAATTGACATTTGCACATGTCAAATCATAGTCTTTAATTAAAAAATGAACCATAGTCATTGAACTGCGTAAATTATTGATCTTGTGAGCAAACTTGGTTGATGTACAGCCAAGTTTGCTGAGAAGTCTTACTCGAATTGACTCGATATAAGGTGTTAAATACCCATATTATGATGGATGGAACTCAATTACTCCAAGTGTCTATTCTCTACTCCTTTTAGTGATATGGCTTAAAAGACATAGTAGTGAAGCCAAAAACATTAGATTTTTTAAAATTAATTTATGACGTTGACGTTTAAGGGCGTGATAAAGTTTGAGTTTTCGATTGTTATTTTGAATAATTTTGTATAAAAATAGTCTGTGATAAAAATGGTAAAATCGAAAACAGGATCATTTGCGCTTGGCTTCTTTTTATTTGCCTCGTTATTCATAATAATTGCCTTCGTAAGTCCATATTGGCTGGTTACTGATGGAAAACTAAAGAACCCAAAATTTATTAAAATTGGTAAGATGTATCAATATCTCTTGTTTGTATCGTTTGAAAAAAGAGCATTTACTTATAATTGCATTCGATTGCTTGTTCTTGTAACTAGGTGATGGTTTGTAACATCAGTGTATTCACATAACTGGTAAAACATTCGCGGGCGTGTCCACGACAACTTGCTAGTTCAATTATAATGTGTAGTACATTAGGTAGGTACTACGGTATAACGGTATCGTACAAGGGAATACCGAAAATTCTCACTTTTGGAAATACATATAGTAAATATGGTGATTAAGAAATGAGTCTTCTAAATTTTCAGGCCTGTGGGAGGTATGCTTCAATGGATTTGAAGAAATCCATCATTGGTATGACACGGTGTTCACTGGATGCTGGTGGATATTTGAAGAGGAATATTACATAATTCATGATATACTGCTACCTGGTTTCTTCATAGCAACACAATTCTTTTTCACTATAGCTATGTGCTGTGTGATTTTGTCTATGTTTTTGTCTTACCTCTATGTGAAGAGAGACAAAGATGATGACAAGTTTTTAACGCTTCTAGTAACTCTAGGCACAGTGCTTGTTATTGGAGGTTTGTAATAGTTTTTTTTAGCTGTCCTATCTAAGCCAAACTTGCAAAAAAAAAAAATTAACAAACTGAGCTACTCCACCAAGCCATACAAACTGTTAGACTGCTCTTAGACTTGTAGAGATTTAAAGGCCACAATGCATGTATACACTTATCCAAATTTTTTATGGCACTATGGAATACCAGCTACTTGCAAATTTTGGTGCAATTTACAGGCATTTGTATTCCAACATTATTGAAAAAAATATTCTTTACTGCAAGTTATCATTAATACACATATCATGTGATGACTTATAGAATATTCTGCTATAGTATACATTTATTTTCAGGTTTCTCTGGCATAATATCTGTGGTGACTTTTGGCGCCAGAGGTGATGGTCGAGACTGGATGCCTAATTGGGAACACAATGATCTGGGCTGGGCCTTTGCTCTTGGTGTTGTAGGTGTCGTCTTCCTTTTCCCTGCTGGCATCCTTTTCTTAGTAGAAGCAAGAGTACAAAAGTATAAGAGACTTCATGAGATGCAGAGCCGGGAGCCATCATCTTATACTATGCATGAGAGGAAGGTTGGCTATTCTGGAGGACATACTGACATATAGACTAACATTTTTAAGTATTTTTTTTTAATGTTTCCGTCCTTTCTAATCTGTGTAGCTTAGCCTTATGATATTCAGCCTTGCAAATGACTTGGGAGTGAATTGCCTAGCCCGAACATGGCTCTGGTAAGTTTTCAAATTGATTTGTGTTCAGCTGACAACATCAGCAGGCTTCAAAAGAGCCTAGCATAAATGTGTCAGCTGAATACCATTCTAGCCACTAGTTTAACGGCTCTATTTAGTTATCAGACTAGATTTAGTTTAATAGCGAGTTATGTTAATTGGCTGCGATATATGTCGCAAGCATATTGTATAACTCGCTGTTTTTCAAGTCGGCGCGCCGTATTGTAAAACGTCGTTATAATAAGATAGATACCTACAGCACGTCCAGGCAGATTATGTACGTTCTATAGAGCGGCATTCAGCATTTAGCTGTTGGTAGTATAGGTGACTCTAATTTGTAAAGAAACTATTAAAAAAAATTACTTGGGTTGGGTCAATGAAGGTATAATTAGATGTTTATTAGACAAACAAAAGTGATAGATCTGCTATTTTAGATACAAATATAATGATTACTGTCCTCATAACTTACTTTTTTGGAGGACACACGATTCGTCGATTGTTGTTGTTTTGCAGCGCTACTTGCGGCGAATTTTGGAACGCGGAGTATGGGCGATGCACCGATTTGTATGTACCTACATAATAATGTAGGCTGCAGGCGAAGTGCGCATTCAATGTGGCATACTTTATTTCAGCCGAATTGAAATCTGACTGACCGTATCGGTAGCCACATTACATTACAGCAACTTTTTTCAATCCTGCCCTACAACTTGTACAGCAAGTTATACGATATGTCTGCGACAAATATGCTTTAAAGAAACGAATGTAGTTTTTTGGTGATGATCTTAACAATAGCATAGTCCGTCCAAAAATAGGCTGATTGTATTTTTTTGATATTTTAGGAAGTATTTTAGACTAAGTATTATAATAAAACAAGTGAATATGGCAGCAGATTTAATTTAATTTTTAAAAGCTAATTTTACATTTGTATAGAGCTATACTTCAATAAAATATACATTATCTTCACATAGAATTATGGACAATTTTAAGCTTCTGAAAAAATAATCTGATGTTCTTTTTTGACATAACTTATTTTTAAAACTGAATTGTACCTAGTTGTATTATGTTTAAATGCAAAACTACATAGATTTTTTTTAATTGCATTTCAGTGAAATCTATTAATTTAAAATAATTATAATTATGTATTTATTTATTTAAATGTCATGTACAATAACAGTATAGTCAGAAATTATTTGTTTACCACCATTGCAGCATTGTCACCTTGTCTTTGTCACATTATAATGTGTTAGTGAATTGAAACAAGGGGTTATACATCTAATATTCCAGACTATACATAGGTGGACTTAATGGCACAAAGTATTCCATAAAATGCTTACTATTTTACATGTAACATGTTTATATTGCATAGTTTTGTGTGTCTACTGGCAATATACTTACATTTATTATACGTGTACAGAGTGCCTAGTGCGAGTTTGTTTTACGTTAACGTGATCGACACCTTTTCGACGGCGCTCCGACTGGCCCGCTCCAAGCTCAAGCAAGCTCCAAGCTCCAATCAGAGAGCCAAACGCGGTAAAAGCTTCGATCGCGTTTTATCGTAAAAACAACTCGCACTCGGCGCACAGATAAGATATGTGCTTTTTTTCCTCCTAGTATTAACAGACGAAATCATAAATCGTGACTGAATAGAATCTCTTTAAAACTATAAATACTGCTGTAAAGTATGATCAGTATTGAAAACAATCAATTTAAATAGAATATGCACTTACATTGCTTGTAAGGATTAGAATGTTTTAGTAAGAATCTATTTTATGTAAACAATTTAAGATTGTGTGCCTTTATAAAAATATAATTTTTAATACTTTTAATCATCATTTTATTAGCTCGTACTTTGCATTTTTAAACAAGGACATGTTTATACTATACAAATTCGAAGGAACGGTATTTCTGCACATAAGCGCCATCCTTGCCGCTTCAAAGCCTAAGAACATGCACTGAGCTTCCTGAAGCCCATAGAGCATACCATGAATAAAGCCACTTGCAAAACAATCCCCTGCTCCTGACACATTCTCAATTAGATCAATAGGTTCTGTTGGATAAAATCTCGCTATATCGGAGTGTCCAGAGTTCTTGATAGTAATAACCCCTTGGGATCCTAAAGTAATAATCATAAACTTTATGACATGTGATACAATTGGATATAGTTCTGCAATCTCTGTGAACTCACAATGATTTTCGATATCAGGTTTATGTGATGGTTTAAGCACTTGTGCCATTGCCCGTAACTCTGATAAATTCGGTGACGCGTACGATATAGCGTATTTGTCTCTAACGATTTTCCCCGCTTTTCTTCTATCTGTCGGTTCGAAAAACACTGAAACAAAAGAAAAACTGATGTAAGTACAAATTATAGGTAAGTATGTAATATGTTTACAGGAGTTGAAGTCAGCTTTAGAGAGGATGATCTGATAAACAAAGAAATTATTAGATTTTTTGTTAAAACTCTTAAAATTGCTTTTTCTAACATTTTTTAGGCCAGTTTGCTCCATCAATACATAGGTATAGTTTACAGGGGATTTCAAAATATCAGTACGTGGCTTCAATCAGAGACTAAGAGCTATTCGCCACCGATCTACGTCTGAGAGGCACAACCGTCTTATGGTTTCGAATATACTGCGGAATCGACACCTGACCGATATCGATGTGCAACAGGAGCTGAGTGAAGAGTGGCTGTCAGCAAGGGGACAGCATGAAGACGGTTAAAGGATGCTAACTTAATCCCAAAAAAGACAGCCACAGACTTCAATTTCATGTTCTGCCACCAGTAAGAGCGCCTTATCGCTCGAAAATACCTCAACTTTAGACCTTTGGCAGCCAGCACTCTTTACCATACCATTACCATTTTCATCAGAACCATTTGGTGAGTGGGTTGTCTTAGAGGCGGATTTATTTGGATGGATAGTTGCTCAAATAACTGAATCAAGATACGATCTGTATGAGTATGTGGAAAGTTCTGTTGGCTACCTCTGTGGTCTTCATCATTTCCACTTCATCAAATGATACTATCTGAATGGAGACGCTTAAGCTCTCGACAAAAATACCAGAATCACTATTGCACCTACCTCAAAAATATTGTTTAACCTATGGATATTAAAAAAATGATGTACCTATACCTACCAATTTTTAAAAAATCTGCACCACACAGCACTGCAAGCTAGTAATTTCTGCTCCTGTATCGCGGATGTGTTTATTTAAATAACTCACATACACAAGACACCTAGACCCGAACAATCTTTCTGTAGGCCATAAGTACAAATATTAATTTCGTGCGAGAATCGAACTCGCGACGCGCTGCATATCTAGCAGTCAATCGCTCCTCAACCACAGCGCCAACCATGTCGTTATATATTGTTTAAAGTGTTCCCTCAATTTCTCATGGTTTTTCTTTTTTTTTTCTCTCCCATTCCAATGACAGGAGATTATGGCTTAGCACTCTTGTGCATCCGCCAACGTAGAGTTATTTCGGGTGGGATTTGAAACCTTTAACGCGAAAAGGAGAGGTAAAGGAGTTTGGAACAACATAGATACAGGATCTAAATATGTATTATATATTTAGTTATTAAAATCAAATCAATATTTAACATTTTATTGATATAAGGAAAGGGACACGGATGGATATCATAATTATCATATTGTTCAAAGATCATCTTCGAGCGCAGAACGTTAAAAGAAGGAACGAGTGCAGCTCACGAACGGTGAAAGAAGTTTATTGAAGTTTTTTGTTTAGGAGTGGAATGGATATAAAAGATAGAAGCCTGTTATTTATATCGTCACGCGTCAGTAAGGATTAGAAGAATGTCGTAGAAAAAAGTGAAGAAAAGAATGTCGTCAGTGTTATCCACATTCTTATTATTTGCTTTAACTACGGTATAAGGAACGTCTAGTCCCTTGTGACTCAAAACCAAAGACCAAACTGAAAATCCTTTGAAACGAACGAGCGAATCTTCTTCTATAACTAAATTGCTCGGCTAAACTGGAGAAGAGAACCTTCGTATTATTTTATGTATCGATGTGGTATCGATAGAAAATTAAAACATCGTCATTCTTCGAGAACTCCACGACTTGAAAGGCAACATCAGTGTTGCTCTATTTAAAAAAATCAAATATATCCATCTGTCTTTTTCACACTTACGTGTGTTCTCGACAGAGGAAACGGAATAGACGAACGAAAACTGGCAAAACAAAACCCGTCACTTGTCGAAGTCGGTTGCAGGCTTGGCAGTTGTCATTTGACACTGACAAATGAGTTGTTGTTGGGTTGGGCGTTGATCAGTCAGTATCGAGAATTATTTTGTGTTTGTTGAAACTAAAAGTTTTGATTACAAAGTTTATTCACTTAAACTCCACAAGTGGATTTTGACAAAGTTTTTAATATATCAGAATATTTCATGATAACTACTTCTTTGGTATAAACCTTAGTTTCTTTCCAAGGTATAAACTTCTGTTACTCAGGAACTCGGATTCTCTCACATTTTTAAATTGATTATCAAGCAGGTATGTGCCAAATGTTTATAACTTTTAAGATTCTACTTAATTATTGTGTCTAGGGCACCAAAATCATTCAAAGGGAATTTTAACTTTCTGTATTTTGAAAAGAATTAAGTATTTCATTGTATGGACAATAAAATACTTAATTCTTTTCAAAATATTATTTTAAATCAATCTAGAGTTGAATTGATAGAATAAATGCATTTATGCGAGTGAGAAATTATTACCTTTATAGCAAGTTTTAAGGTTACAATAGTTTTTGCAAGTTGCACATTATGTAGCTTCCATTTACAATACAATTTTGTTCATGGTTTAGGCTGAAAAAACTGTGTGTTTAGGTAAACCCATAACTAAACACAGTTTTTGATTGAATCCAATTAATTGTGGTCTTAAGTGGATGTTAAAAAAGCTGGCTATGTTGCAAAAGATGGAACTAAATTACTTACTGAAAATTGTACAAATAATCAATATCTTAATATGAATTTTATCCTCTTATCCTTTCAAATACTGTAATTAAAAAACACAATGGAAAGACAATGTCGAGCGAACAACGGTGTTTGCTTGGGGTTTAATGAATTAATTAATAAAACATACCTAGTTGCTGCACAAGTTGTCCTGAATTCACTAAAAATTTGTGTGCACAAGTAGTTATGGCACACAACACTTTAAATTTGCACAGTATGAAGTGATTAACACACCAGATGCAAAGGAAATAATATCAAATCAAACAGCATGAGCAGGCATTTTCATTTAGCAGTTTCTGCCAGACAACCTTAATTTATTTATAATAATAAAATATTGTAATGTATGTAGAGTTTAGGTACCATAATAAGTTAATATTAATTACATACAAAATGGTTTCCAAAGAAAATACATACACATGTATCATTGTGTATTTTTTACCCAGCCACTTTGTAGCCTAGATCATAACCATGTGCTTCTGTTACCTTTATAACTAAAATTAAAAAATAAAATCAGAAAATCTATACTTCTGTACTTATATTATTATAATATTATAAAGCTGAAGAGTTTGTTTGAACGCGCTAATCTCTGGAACTACTGATCCGATTTGAATGATTCTTTCAGTGTTGGGTAGTCCATTTATCGAGGAAGGCTATAGGCTATGTTTTATTTTTTTCAAAATTAGAGATCCCTAATGAAATTGCTATTTTGTAACACAAGGCGTAAAATCGAAAACCTATTTTGGCGTGCGCTGCAAAAACTATTGACAATAGAACAAAATGATGTACTACGGGTTTGTAGATCCCATTAAGACCTACAAAAAAGTCCGCGAGAACATATATCTAGCTATCATGGTTTAATCACAATAACCGATTTTGTGTTCAAAATAATTATTAAATCGTCTGAAGGAAAAAAACTACGTTAAATATGTATCGTAATATTAATCTTTATCGAAATTAAGCATTATGTTATCAAGAGTATTTATGTAGAAGTAAAATACTTTTTGTTTCATCTCAATCGGATATTTCGTTTAAGAGGTTAAAAGTTATCACGTGTGTAAGATGTTAAGAGTTGGTACATATTAATGAGTTATGGGCCATGGAGTTTTTTATCGACATAAAATCCTGTAATAATCTTTTTCGAAATATATTTGTTGATGATTGTAAGTATAAGATCTTTGAAGAGTATAATAAATACATTTATGAACGCGGTAATTTTGGGAAATATTGATCTGATATGAAAACTGTTTAAATATTAAATAGTCCATTTATTGAGGGAGGCAATTATAGGCAATATTTTATCTCGGTATTTCTACGGAAACGAGAAAAACGCGGGTGAAACCGCGGGGCACAGCTAGTATATTATATGTATATAATAACTTAGTTTTTTAGGGTTCCGTAGTCAACTAGGAACCCTTATAGTTTCGCCATGTCTGTCTGTCTGTCCGTCCTCGCTTAATCTCTGTGACCGTTAGCACTAGAAAGCTGAAATTTTGTAACAACATGTATATCAATCACGCCGACAAAGTGGAAAAATAAAAATTGGAAAAAAATGTTTTATTAGGGTAGCCCCCTTAGATATGTGTATAAGTGGGAAGTGATTTTTTTTTTAATTTCAACCCTAACGTGTGATATATCGTTGGATAGGTATTTAAAAATGAATAGGGGTTTACTAAAATCATTTTTTTATAATGTCATTAATTTCGGAAATAATCGCTCCAATAGTAAAAAACAATGTGTTCCCCCCCCCCCTCTAACTTTTGAACAATGAAAATATGAAAAAAATCTGAAAGTAGAACTTTGTAAGAACTTTGTAGGAAAATTATTTTGAACTTGATGGAAATAACAGTTTTTGAACAAAAAAGACAAAAGGGTTTTACAAAATAATTTCTGGACTAAGTTTGTAGTGTAATCGTATATGCAAGCATTTTTTTAAACTCATAAGTGGGTACACTTATTGTGACAGTTAGGAAACTACGGAACCCTACACTGAGCGTGGCCCGACACGCTCTTGGCCGGTTTTTTAACACATATGTTTTACTAGACATATTTATGAACTTAAGTAAAGTGCATAAATATTTCAAGTTCAAAGTACGCTGGTTCCTAATAATGTTTCCAAAAATAAAATTGTACAGGAAAAAAAAAAAAAACTAGTTTTGCATATTTTATGAGTTCCCACAGTTGAAAATGCGTGTGAACATTTTGGCATTGTGTTTCTGGGTGAATGTTATGCTGTGTATTACACACTGCCTCCATTGACTGTGTTGCGAAACTCTTTACGGAGGTACTTAGATTTGTTCATCTCAGGTGTATGACCTTGTGTTTGGTGTTAAGTGACATTAGACTTATAAGTTCTTACAAATTGCTCTGACATTGGGTTTTACTAATTAACAACTACAAGTACAAAGTGTAACATGGGCACATACTTTGTATGAGCTTTATTGTTTGGCTTAGAATGTAGTGATTATATACTCTTTGGTTTGGCTGTGTAGAAATATTTGTGGTAGAGGTTTATACTGATTGAAGTTCAAGTGCCAAGAAATTGATTTTAATTATTTATTTCACCTCTTTATTTTTCAAAATGGTAATATCATTTTAGGGTTCTGTACCACAAAATGAAGCAAAACCCTTATAGGATCACGTTGGTGTCCATCTGTCTGTCTGGCAATACCCTTTATCTCAGGAACGCGTGGACGTATCGAGTTGAAATTAAAACCACACACTCAAGTCTGCAGTCCTTTGAAGCTGAGAAAAAATTTAACTTCTAAGTTAACGAAAAAAAAGATAGGGCCGTTTTGTCGCAAAATACGTATATTTCGACACTCTCAAGGGAATCAAAATTCGTAGGTTACTTCCCATTGACCCAGAATCGTAAAATTTGGCGTAAAGCAAGGTCTTTTAATTAACACAGGTATAGGAATAAATCTGAAAGCCGTTTTGTTGTTATGTCACAAAAAAAAAACTTTGCTATTCGGAATAATCTTCGAGACTCCATTCGGGAAATGGACTGTTTAGATACGTATGTTTGTACGAAACCCTCAGTGCGCGAGGCTGACTCGCACTTGCCGGGGCTTTTTAAATTTTCTTTAGTATCAGCTGAAAGTACTAACCTCTCATTTACTAAGATTATTTTTGTAAGATAATATGAACTCTCCTGAATTTTCTCCAATCTATACATCTATAGATATAGATATAAATAAAATTAAAGTGTCTATTTGTAATATCAAAATATTTCTTTTCACTGAATCTGTATGAAAATATATTCGATACCACAAGCAAAAATGAAATTTTAAAGTTTTTGTCTGTCTGTTTGTTTGATCCGGCTATCTCCGAAATGACTGGACCGATTTTGACGGGATTCAGGTTTTTTTCCGCTGGAAGGTGATTTAAATTCGAAACGTACGTATAGCTTGCGCCCCTATGCCAATTGATAGAAGGCGCGCCTGTTACATTTTATCGATAAAATATTAGGTACCGTAGTAACTTGACTAGCTTGAAACTCAATTCAAGTATTTCCCAATGAGTATCTACATCGTCGCAAAATATTCATATGGCTGCCATGATGCACGGCGGCGGGGCGCCCACAATGAGTTTTCATAAACAAAGGCGTTCGACCGGTAGTAACTAATTGACCAGACCTCCTTGCAACCGCTAAATGTGAATACTATTTTTTAACAGTGCCACTCTGACTGACTACTCACATTTTAATACTGTGGTCTACTGGTACTTATTCTTTTAAATGTTTGTCCTGTATTTTTGTTTATGTGATGTACAATAAAGATAATAATAAATAAGAATAATAAATAAATAATGGATGATTTATTAACCATGGAGTTTCTTCTTTAGAGTAATTTTTAAAGCGCTGCATGAATTTTCGAAGAGTTAAGTATCGTGGCCGTGGGCAAAGGGCAACTGAAGGACCATAGGTGGGCTCTAGTCAGTAAAAGTTTGACAAGCCCTCAAGCTTCATCCAGAGCGCAAAAGTTATTTGATGATTTTTCACCTCAAAAAAACTTTCTTACAGAAAATTGGCGAAGTTTTCCGACGAACAGCATCTGACTGAATTGTAACATTTAGGAGACCAATTTCCTTGTGGGAACCGTTGAGGTTGAATCACGTTCTATGAATCATATCTTAGTACGACAACATCCGTTTGAAATAATTAGATAATTGCCAAGTTAAATATATACCCATGTTACCAGTGGCACATCTAGGGGACCAACGACCCAGAGGCAAAAAAAGTTGGGTCCTTCTTTACATGAGAAATCATCAAATAACTTCTCTTGCTCTGGGGGCGTGAGAAGGAGCACGGTTGAAGTTGAGTGTCGACCTATTTTATTTAGATTCGGAGGTGTGAGAGTTTCTCGTTAGTTCAATAAGAGGTTTGCTAATGAGGTTTTG
The DNA here is from genome assembly GCA_929112965.1 of Mythimna albipuncta. Classification (NCBI taxonomy): domain Eukaryota; kingdom Metazoa; phylum Arthropoda; class Insecta; order Lepidoptera; family Noctuidae; genus Mythimna; species Mythimna albipuncta. The sequence goes on from OV815962.1 coordinate 12,584,542, forward strand.
GACGCCCCGGGGCACTGTCCCGCCTATCCCTTTAGTAGCAATGCATGTTACCGGAAAATTGCAAACGCCATAAGATTGTAAAATATTTTTCTAAATAAGACACAGTTATATCGGAAACTAATGTAATTGTCAGTGATTTATCGTATACAAAACGATTTTTTCATAAATATGTATCAAGAAATAATAATCAAAAAAAAAAAAATTGTAATCACACGGAATCGGCAATTTTCCGGTGACATATACGAGGCGTGCTTTACGAAAATGAAGGCATCTCTGTGAGACGAGAGTCTCACGAGACTGATAATGAAACAACAAAGGAATTAAAAATCTTAATTCTGATTTTTCGTATTGCATCCGGTACAGAATGAATATATAATTTAACATTTTACGCACACGTTCCCCATAATTATGCTAACCGATGACAAAAGATGACTCATCAACAAGACGTTGCTTGCTCTCCGAGAATTGTACCAGTCTGCAATGAGGGGCGAGCCTATTAACCTATTTTGATATCGGCCTTAATTTGAAAAATCAGGTGGGTTTATTGGTGCCCGAGCGATTGGTTGCTGCCTGTGGGAGGTGCGACAGTGCGTGTTCGGCACTTACCAATATTATACGGGGTGTTTCGCCTTTTGAAAGCAATACACGCATACATCATAACTGTTCACGAAATATGATTCCATGTTAGGAAGTACGGTCTTCTTCACAACTGCTATTTACTCCTTTAGACGACTAGGAAGGTCGAATCGATGGAACTCGTGAATTCCCCTAACGCTGTCTTACTTTTTTGGGAGCTGACCTTAGAAAATAACGCATAACATTTTATCGAGCTTAAGGTCAATGTTACTTTAAATGTGTGTTTAAATATAATATTGGACGTGTTTCATCTTTTAAGACTGAAACCACAATATGTCCGGTCTTCCAATTTCAATTAATCAGAAATGTGATAATTAATTGATTCTTTGTACGCAATGGCAGACTGAATCAAAGCAATGCACTCCCGTCCGGCTGTCATACTTTTTCAGAGCTAATATTTTATCGAGTTTAAGGTCAATATAACTTCAAATGTGTGTCTAATCATATCTATTACTAATAAGCAATTCTACTAAATCCCAAACAAGAACCATTAATGAAAGGTATTTTTTAACTTGTTGCAGAGACAATGAAGAATAGAAGCTTGGCCGGTAATTGTGGCATTGGCGTGTTTGTCATTGCCCTTGTTACGGTGGCATTGGCTTTCGGTACGCCCAGTTGGTTGGTCAGCGACTCCAGAATAAGAGGCGCCAAATTAGATAGGTAAACACAAATACGTAATTATTTATAATTTTCTGAGATTTTTGTATGATTCATACCTATAATTTTAATCCAAGTGACGTTAATTAAACAAGTTTGCTGTGAGATATAATCATGTTTCTACATCTTGTAGGTACCTACCTACTTGTTCTTAATAACTGGGAAAATATAACTATTTCAATGTTGTTTTTAGATTGGGATTATGGAGTCATTGCTTCAGATCCTTACCAGACCCTCTGGATCAGTATCAAAGGCGATTCTTCGTGGGATGTCGGTGGGTGTACGATCCCTTCACGACCGGATACGATAAAATACGTGGATATCTACTACCCGGTTAGTTTCCTTGCATTGTTTTTATTTAGTTATGTTGTATATTTAAGATTCGTTTAGCATAAGTTTAAAGGAGATATGACAATGACTGTAGCCATCTGGGCATAACGAATAACACAATAAATATTAGATGATTAGATGACCTATATCTTTCCTACTCATCATCTTCTGCACTTGTCCCGTGTTATTTGGGATCGGCGCGACATGTTCTTTTTTCCGTTCTTTCCTGTCACTCGTTACGTTATCAGTAACTCCCTTTCATATCACGCCTCATGCAATTTATCCATCTTTTCTTTGGCCTCTATGTCTTAGACGCATTGCAAAGTCTAGGCTTGCCTGTGAAATCACAGTTATCATTATTATACTACGGCTGATGGATGCTCCGTGCAAAAGACGTCCGACCTCCAACAAAAAAATGCGATATTGTTATTCTATTCTGTAGTTAACCTTAACCATGAACCTATAAAAACGATATTGTTAATAACAGTTTTTTTGCAGGTTTCATGATAGCAACACAGTTTTTCTTTACATTGTGCTTGCTGGGAGTGTTGATATCTACAATATTGGTGTTGATGTACTTCCTGTGCTGGGGACCTGAACAGAGCAGATATGTAATGCTCATCAAAAGTATTGGATTTATTATGTTAGGATCAGGTGAGACGAACTGAATTGCTCAAGATATAGCCAATTCGGAAAAAATCATAGAATGTTTTTGATAATAGAAGCTGTTACGCATTTTATTTCAGGTATTTGTGGAGTAATTGCAGTCATAGTTTTTGCTTCTCTGGGAAACACAGATGGTTGGATGCCAGACCATCCCAACAATTACTTAGGTAAATACTAACTTCATGTTTCGTAACTAAAGTAAAAAAAAAAATTTGCAATATTATACGTGTCGTTTAACTCTATATTTATTTATTTCGCAGGCTGGTCATTCGGTTTAGGTGTCGTGGGTTCCGTAGCATGCCTGGTGACTGCTGCTCTTTTTTTGACCGAGTCCAATATCCAAGCAAAGAAGCGTACCAAGATAAAGGAGTCTCAAGCTCGATTTGAATTAGAGTACGAATCAAAGGCATAACATTGATCGCACATCACAATTACATAGAGCTAAGTAGGTTTTAAGTTAGAGATCTGACAAACCAGTTCCGTCCAAAAGAATCTGCGCAAATTCAAGTGTTCGACTGAATACATTTTATTAATGGTACACACGTTTATATGTATTTATTTTACACGATTTTTATGTAAAATATTAATATTAATAAGTATATGTTTTTTTATTACATTATAGGTTATTGTCTCGTGTAGTTTTGTAAGTTTACCAAATAATGTGGATATCAGTATAATATTGATTGGAGTGATTGAAATAAACCATTTTTTTGTTGGTCTCAAGATTTGAATGAGTGCCAGATGTTATAATGTAATGGACTACCTCCACTATTTTACTTTGCCGTAAATTTTACGATTTTAATTGTTGCTCTAAAGGTAAGATTTACAGATCGAACTTAAGTTCTAAACGTTTGATTACGAATTTGACCAAAGTGGCGGTTAAGCGATTTTACCTTTCTCTGTCCATTCATACTTGTATCAAAAGCTTATTAATTTCAAGAAGGAAAGGAAGAAGTAAAAAGTTATAAGTAGGTATGCAAAGCGTCTGTGCATCTTGTCTAAAGTGACACGATATAATTATTTTGTATTAACTGTAGTCGTGTTTTGTCTTCTTAAATAGTGCCTTATACTCGTAAAGCCTTTTCTAAGCAGCTTCAATGTTTCTAACTTTCAGTTACTTTGTATTTTATAAAAAATATAAAATCGTTTTGTATTAGTATAGGCACTGTGGCATTAGTCCGTTTTTTTAGTTTACTAAATTACTTTATAGTAAACGTTAATTCGTATTATAACTGTATAAATGCAGTCTGATGACAATATCGGAAACCTCTTTTATATATTTTATTTGCCCTATGTGACCGAGTACGTCAACACTGGCAGTCTTTTAGTATAAAAAAAAAAAATTTGGTAACTAGTAGAGATGCGCCGAGTAACATTTTTGCCGAGTAACGAATACCGAGTTTTACTCGGCTCAATTTTTATTCAATCGAGTACTCGGCCGAGTAACTCGGTTCAATCAAATTCTCATTTCGTGCGCGTAAACAAGAATGTACAAACAGGTTCGCGCCAGTCGAGAGGCCGGCTCGCGTTGTTACACCCCTAACACCGCTCGCGCCTTTCAACTACCAGTCGCTTGATAGTTTGCAAACGTTGCGCGTCATAGTGAATAAATAATTGAAAAAGTTTGTTAATTAATGATTGACTGTATGTAGTACCTGATCAGTGATTGTTGACATAATGACTTCACGTAAAAGATCTCGAATTTGGGCGTTTTACGACGAGATTGTAGAAGACAAAGCAAAAGTGAAATGTACTTTATGCAATTCTCTAATTTCACGTAGTAGTGTTGGATTTTGTCTCATCACAGTACTCATTCATAAGTATAATTTTGATTTTATTAATTAAATTAAATTTGAGATTGTCAAAGATTAGATACTTTTTGATTAACACTGCTGTTTTAATTATATCTACCTAAATAAATATATATTACTTTTCTTACACAAAGTATACTCGGCATTCAAACCGAGTTATTCGGCCGAGTACGAGTATCAAAAAATCCGCCGAGTACGCCGAGTACCGAGTATCAACCGAGTACTCGGCCCATCTCTAGTAACTAGTAAGACTAAATGCATGCCTTTGCAGCCAATATATTTTTGCAGTGATTTCGATGGCAGCTTCATGAAACAATGATTTCGATGGCATGTTCATTATGAAACAAATATTTTATTACTTAAGCACCTGTTTAATATTTATTTTATAGAAAAGACAAGACTTTTCCACGATGTACGAGTACCTTTTTAAATGCCGCCCAATTTGTACTTTGTCCTTTATTATTAAGTAGTCAGTAAGAATAAAATTAGTATAGGATTTATGTAATATTTTCTATGTATGAATCAACCTTAACTGCCTTATAAAAATAAAATGTTTATTTTATTATTTTATTTATTATTTTGCAAAGGTACCTATGCCTTCTTTTTATAATTTGCAAATTTTGGGGACGATTTTCCAAGAGTCCGGTGGTGTCTGGTACCTACATTGAGTAACCAATCGAACTTAATCAACTTCACCAGCATTAACAAAAATATTGGTTATGTATGACAGCAATAACGATTACTGATGTGCAAGGTAGTCGTGAAATACTATCGAAAATAATGTATTCTCCTTTGCAAAACTGCCTAGACGGTTTGGTTAAAAGTAACTTTCGAGACGTTCATCCATTAATATTCAATCTAAGAGTAGTTTTGGATCTAAAACGTCCATTGTCTTTTAAAAACTTTATTTTCGAAGATATTTTTTTGCATTGCACGGTTTGTGCATTTAGCCAGACTTAAAATGAACATGGACAAAACCAGTCTTGGTAAACATCTATGTAGCAACCACTCTTATCAAGATCGGAGACTTTACACTCGAATATGAGGACGACTACGTTTACTTAGGAGAGACGATCCAGCTGGGTGGATCTAACTTCGACAAAGAGGTCAATCGTCGAATCAGATTTGGCTGGGCAGCATTCAGGAAGCTGCGCAGTTCTCTTTTATTATATCCAAATCACAGCGTCTCAAGATGAACGTTTATGTCCAGTGCGTGTTGCCAGTGAAGACGTAGGTATGAGTATGGATCCGAAACGTAGTCGCTTGCATTGCAAGTCACCTAAAGGACAATGAAAAGTTCTAAGCTCAGTTTTTCCTTGCGTGATCACATTAGAGATTAAAATATCCGCAGAAGAACCAAGTTTTCCGACATATTCCGAAGAATCGCCAAACTTAAGTGGCAGTGGGCAGGGTACATTGCTCGTATGGTCGAAGAGAACGAAAGGTTCTGTAGTGGAGAACACGTACTGGAAGACGCAGCATTGGAAGGTTTGCAAGTGAGGTCGTGGGCGGGAATCCGATGGATACGAGACGTACAAGAGCGGTCATTATGGCGACACTTGCGGGAGGCCTAAGTCCAACAGTGGACATTTTTCGGCTTAAATGATGATGAAGTTTAGAAAGTATTTACTATTTACAGTAACTATAACTTACACTAAAATGAATTTTTTATTTGTTTGACAATAAACGAACCGAGAACGCTTCAAGCTAAGCTTCAACGAGGTGGTCAATTTTATAGAAATCAGCTTCGTTTTATCGAGATAGCATTTCAGTGATTCTCTAAATATTGTTCAGTTGTGTACACTTCAGATACTAAACTACACCCATTTTACATCACAATATCAATTAAAAATCAATTCTCAACTTGAAGAAATCCTGCCAAAAACTCCTTTTCGAAGATTTTTGTATTGAGTAAACTTTGTTTTTAGACGAAATCAGTAATGTCGTTCTCTAAAAGAACGTAACCGACAAATGTCATTAGTGTCACATTTTGTTAGCAGAGTTGTTGTTAGCTTGTTTTCCTTTAATTTATTATTGTAAACTTGCTCTCCAAACTGTTGTGTGAAAGATAATTCGCAATTTGGGATTAGATACAGCCGACAATATGACGGCCGCCGATAATGAGTATCCGAAGGCTTCAAGTAAGTAATTTAATTTGGGCACGCCCTTAATTTTGAATCAGTACGTTGTTTGATGTTTAAGGTTTATTCCAATAATAATAGAAGACTTTCATGCAAGGATAATAGAAAGAAGTTTCTGAAATAATTTTTGGTGTTTAATCTTATTTACAGATGCAACTCTTATTGGAGCCAGTCTAACGTACATTGCTGGCCTCTTTCTCCTGCTATCGTTTGCCGGCCCTTACTGGATTGAGTCGTACCCTGAAATGTTTTCAAGCTTCAAACACATGGGCTTATGGGAATATTGTTTTGACCGCTTTCGATTCCCTTCCTACCAATTTGATAAATTGTTCCATGGGTGTCATTACATCTTCAGTCAGGTAAAAAATAGTTTTTTAGGTACTTTTATAAGTTTAATGAATTATATTATTTTCATTCAAAGTTTTTGAGTTTTACAACTAAACTCTCTCTAAACTTTTTCTGATAGGAATATAGTAAGATTTATACCATTTGTTCTAGGAGTTCTATATGATCCGAGAATGGTTGCTGCCAGGGTGGTTGATGGCAGTGCAGTCATTTGTAACGTTAGCTTTGATATTGTCATTTACATCTCAAGTGTTGCTGGCTTGTGTCATTGTGCGCTGGCCACTGCGCACTGTGTTGCGATATGAATGGATCTTTGTCACTTGTGCTTTCATAATGGTGGCTGTCTCAAGTAAGTTAAACAAATATGCTTTATAATGTTTGTGATATGTTACATCTCTAATATTATAAAATTCTCTGTTCTAAAGTCACAGTTTTTGTAACAAAACTGTTCTGAAATTCTTTGACATATTCTTATGATATTTTATGTGTATATTCAATAGGTCTGATGTAATGTAATGACAATAGGACATAAACTATGTTTTACTCTCCCAGTATTGATTTTAAAAATGACATCTATAAATCTCTTTGTTCTTTGCTTGCAGGTGTGTTTCTATTTTTGGCAGTAGCTATATTTGGCGGGAACTGTTATCGTCGTGATTGGCTTTTGTATCCTTCATTCAATGTTCTGTCATGGTCTTATGCGTTTGCTGTGGTTGCCTTCCTATTGTTTGGTAAGTGTAACAATTTCATGGATAGTCAGCCATTTAGATTGTCACTAAACATTAATATAGAATAGTGTTTTTAAATCTTATTGATTAGGTATCTAAATTGTGGTAATCCCTCAGGCCTGTAACAATCATAATTTTAACCTTTCAAATGCCGTAATTAGGGACACAATAAAAAGACAATGAGAAAGTGATCGCCGGCATTAGCTTGGAAGTTATTGAAATTATAAATTGTTCAATCTACTTGTCTATGTCGAATATTTTTCCAATCATACTATGTGTTAAAGATTGAACCAATTTCTTGAGCTTAACTTTTTTCCTTAACCCTCAAATGACACTGAATACCCCTTAGGTTTATAAGAGACAGTGCCAGAAATCTCAGTTGAACTCTGTAGGTTCATATACAGTAGGTTCAAAATGGCTTGATTTTTTTTGTTTGCTTTGACTTTTACCAAACTAATATGATATAGGTGCTATGTATAAGGATATAGGTGCTATGGGGTTAGCACATTGGCTTATATTATCTCTAGATATTTTCTGGTTCTGCCCTATCCCATGCACTATTTAGATATAATGTAAAGCATAAACTGCAAGAAGTATTACAAAAGTTCCAGTCATTAATTTGATTGTCTGACTCTATAGTCAAATTATTCATTAGTGATAAAATGTGGTTTCTATACAGGAGCCGCAGCAATCCTGCTATATCTGGAATCCCGTAAGCTATACGAACTACGTTTGGAAGCTAAGAACCTAGTTGCTCAAATGCAACATAGCCAGCCGGAGCACGCACTGCATCAGCTGCGCGATCAGTTGCAGCAGCAACGTCAGTTGGGTTATATGTAAAATATAGCCTAAAGTCAATTGGGCTGTATGCAAAATATAGCCCATTGTCAGTTAGGTTATATTTAAGATATAGCCTAGTCCAATTATGATTATTTGAATGTACTTTAAACACTTAACTCCAGATTTAACACATAACCTGGAGCTTTTTTTCTCAATTCTACAAGTAGTTGGTTTTATAATGAATTCAAGCACGATCAATGTTGTATTTTGTCTTGCTCTACTCAACTCGCATTTGGCGATAAACTGCACACGGCAGTTTTTTTCTCCTGCACTTAATTCCTAAGTGTAAATTAAAATTATGTTGATTGAATCTCAAAAAATAGTTTCGTTTTGATGTTTGTTCTTGTTCAATAGTTTTATAGATTTGTGACGTGTTTAGGCTAATTGGTTTCATTTCAAATGTTTGCATGTACTTATTGATTATACATTTGTTATGTCAGTATAAATAATTAACAGGCAGCTCCATGATTTGTGCTTTCGATTTCAAATATTACAATGATTCTTATAATAGTTAGGTATTATGTAAGTACTTACCTTAGTACTCAAATGTAATAGATTTTTAGCTTTAAAATAATATTTGACAGCTAATCAGCTAATTATGTCTTCGTCTTCTATTTTATTTTGTGACTGAATACTGTATTATTTCTGTTTACGATACTCGTCGAAAAATATTATTTACTTAATTTAGTGTTAAAAAAATAAATTAAGTGCACTGCTAAATAAAATGAACAAGAGTGACAAGTTTACTTACATATTCATATTATCTTATGTAATAATTTTATATTTTTTTTTATAATTCTAGAATTAGTTTGTATATGTTGTAAGTTACTTTAATCATAATTGTGTTTATTTTCGCAAAAGGCATTTTATTAAGACTTACTTTATATAATAATATTCATTTGACAAATTACTTTTGACAATTAAATACTTGCACCTAATGAAGTACCCAAGTGCCTTGAAGAAAGTAATCTTTTGTTAACAATATATTTGAATATTATTGTTAAATATAACATATCCGTCCGAATAAAAATCTCATAAAAAAGCCATTCCAAGGATGAGCACTGATTGTACTGATAATTTTAAATATAATTATATATTTTAGTGATAAAATGTTGTTTTATCTGTCTTAACCTTTCAGATACCGTCAATTTGAGACAATAGTAAGACAATAGATGCGCGAACGCGTTCGCTTGGGGTTTAATGAATAAATTTATGGTTCTGTTACACTACTGACTGGATGCTGGTAGAGTCCGTCTAAAAAGTCAAACGTCTTTTGGGTAATTATTAATTCATTAAACCCCAAGCGAACGCCGGCGTTCGCGCACCTATTGTCTTTCAATTGTGTCTGTCATTATCAAGATTGAAAGGTTAAGATAAAATGAAATCAAATGTAGTCAACACTGGTTCAATAATTAAGGTTGATTAAAAGATCATTGTTTACTAATAGAAGAACCATATAACAAGTATCGAATATAAGTATTTTTTAAATTATTAAATATTATCCAAAATTCCCAAGTCTATAGTGCGTTGCATAAAGAAGTTCCTTCAATAATGTAATGTTTAGTGATGGGCAATGATAATAATCCGGTTAATATCATTTGGCTAATAATCGATTAAAACTCAGTTAATAGCCATTAATAGCAATTATGGATGATAACCCTGCTATTAATGTTTTTTAGTGATTGAAATTTCCCTCCATGGTTTTCAGGCTTAGGACTGTCAGATTAGACTTCATTTTCATCATTTTTGTAGTAAATAAATGTGCAATTTAAAACTAATCTCACCCATTTAAAAATATTAATTATTTTATGATTATACACACAAACCAACAACACACGAAAAAGGACTTCTTCACCGAAACATATCAGTCGACGTAGGTACTGATTCCGGATTCGGTTGCCGTCGCTGTAATGCAGTTCATGCATCTCTTTCTGGCATGAATAATATTAGCGCCAGAAAGATTTAACACGAGAAACGGGGGTATCTTTCTGGCGCTACTAACTAATCGCTCGGGTATTTTCGATTGTCTATAATTTACCTACGTCGTATTCACAGAAAAGAGCTAATAAGTAACTTACTTATTGTACCTTACATTTTTACGTATCGGTTAAAATTTCGCGCTTGACCGCTATCTCACCTGATGGAAAGCGACGATGCGGTCGACGATGGAACGCGCTTACCTAGAAAAAACTTATTCACTCTCGACTTAAATATTCCCGGGTTGTAGCTATCAGGAAACACAGACTCCGGCAAGGAATTCCACTCCCTAGCTACACGCACAATGAAAGTGTTCCCAAAACGTTTGGTGCGTGTAGGTGGGATATCCACCAAGTACCGGTGGCGCATAACCGTACGTCTGGTAGTCCGATGATGGAACGGGAACGGGCTAGGTGGAATTAAGTTATGCAATTCTGACGCACATTCTCCGAAATGCAACCAGTAGAAAACCGACAGGCTAGCGACTCTGCGTCGATGCTCAAGACTTTGAAGCCTCGACTCGACGAGTGTATCATCGCCAATTATCCTTCTGGCTCGCCTCTCAATTGCCTCAAGTGCATCAAGCTGGTATCAGGCAGATCCGTCCCAAAGATGAGAGCAATACTCCATACACGATCGAACTTGAGCTTGATAAAGTTTCAGCAGCTGTTCCGGCGTGAAGTACTGTCTGACCTTTGAGTTGAGCCTTTGCTTCGATGTATGGCCCAAAGTTGAGTGTTGATGTCAGCTCAAGGTCAAGATGGTCGGTTATCGGCACGGTTGCATCCCGGAAAGTAGGAGCGGGGCTGAATTGGCTCCTTTTAGCGGAAAATAGACACGCCTGGGTTTTTGCAGCATTGAACTTGACCAAATTGGCATCGCCCCATTCGAAGACTGCCTGCAAAGACAAGTTCAAGTGCTCAACCATAGCCTCTCGAAGAGACTGGATCTGTGACCTACTAGCTTGCACGTTGGATATGTAACTCTCGGCAACAGTGCTGTCATCTGCATACTCAAAGGTACCGGGCTTGAGCAGATCGTTTATGTGCAGCAAGAATAATGTTGCCGAGAGTACTGACCCCTGAGGGACCCTGGCATTAATAGCCATTTGACCGGACGATCAGCCATCGATAACCACTCGGATGGACCGGTTACTCAGGAAGTCTGCGATCCAACCACATAATCCAGCGGGTAAACCGAAAGATGGAAGCTTACTAATAAGGCCCTTCGTGCCAAACCCTATCACAAGCCTTCAAGATATCGAGGGAGACGCCAAGCGCTTCCCCGTGCTTCTCGATGGCCTCACTCCAGATGTGGATGGCATACGCTAGAAGATCTCCAGTTGACCGATTACGGCGAAAGCTGTATTGACGGTTGGTATCCTAAGGGATATCATTAGTTTCTAGGTATGCCAGGAGCTTAGTGTTGAGTACACGTTCCATGGTCTTATAGAGAATGGACGTTACTGAGATCGGTCACTTTTCATCCTCAAATGAAAGCTTAAATAGGCGTGTCAGGATCGGAGACAATTCAGGCGCACACGTTCTCAGAACAATTGCTAGTATCCCGTTTGGACCGCTAGCCTTGTTCACGTCAAAGTTACGTAGCACCCTACGGACGTCCTTCTGTTGGATGCGAATAACCGACATATTCGTATCGTAACCATCAGGGTGAACAGGGGTCGCGCGTTACCTAGATCTAAACGCGAAGATTCCGCGAAGAGTGAGGCAAACAAATTTGCTTTCTCCTCAGCGGTATGTGCCAGCGACCCATCGGGTTTCAGCAGTGTTGGTAGTGAAGGGCGGCAGAAGTTCGATTCAACCGACTTAGCCAGGGACGAAAACGCCTTACTACCCACAGGGTATAAAGCTAGTTTGTTCCCGATGCGGCTAATGTGGTCGAACCGCGACCTCCGCATCACCTTCTTGCAAGACTTGGCAGCTCTGTTGAAAGCTCTCTGGTTCTGGCTTACGTCATTCGTATTGTGCATACAAGCATCGGCCCATACCTGATATGCTGCGTGCTTGAGCGCGTTAGCGCGATCAGACTCCGCACCAAATCAAGGGCGAGTTCGACCAGACATGGCTACGTCGGAGAATGGAATATAGTACTCCATTTTGTTAAATCAAGTAATTAATTAGGTAGATGGTTAAACCACAAAGCGATGTGTCAATAGTAATTATGGTTTTTATAGTATTGGATCTCTAAATTTACAAAACTGAATTTCACAAAAAATGTGTATTTATTTTATTATTAACACTTTTTCACATACAAAAAGTGAAATTATATAAAAAGAATTACAATACATTGAATCACACTGCGTACACGCACCCAATTTATGATCACACCCACAGATTTTAGACTTAACAAAAAAAAGCATTAATTTTTTTAACAATACATTAATAGCAGGGTTATCATCCATTGGACGGCTATTAATGGCTACTTATGGATTATAATCGATAATAACTCAAAGCATCCGGCTATTAACCCAACACTAGTAATGTTGGCTCCCCTGTCAGTGTAAAAAAAAAAAGAAAAAGAAAAGAGTTGCTTACTCTAGCAAAATGGTTGTACGAAATGCGAAACGAAATCGTTATAATTGTTAAAAGTAACGACATAACAGTTTATCTTCCTAATATTGAGTAATTTCATAGTTAAAAATAGGTATAGGAACCCTGTTTTTCCGTATTGCCAACATTACGACGATAGAAATTTTTATGTGAAACGTACATAAACGAAGACGCAAACACACACATAGAGGACACCTATTAACTAGAGAAGAGTCCTGAACCAAGAGTCTTCACAAGTTTCGCTTGTGAAGACTCTTGGATATAGGTATGTTGCTGTTGAGAAAGACATCGGAATTAGATATCGGGAGTAATACCTACTCTGAGAAGATAAGCTCTCAAGATTGCCGCGCGCTGATTGATTGAGAGTTACTAGCAGACGTTGAGCTTGCCGTCCGATAAGGACCAAGCTCGGATCAACGGTGCCTAGTGTTCCTCGCGTGCCTCAAAGTTACGTCGGTAAGATGCTCGTGGCCCCCGTTAGGGCCAAAGCTTCCAAGTCTGCAGAATTGTTCAAAAGAGTTACCGTGGCCGTGTACCGCAAAGGGCAACTGAAGGAACGCAAATGTGAATATATCAGTAAAAGCCTCTCGCCCCACCCAGAGCGGGAGGGTTCATTTGATGATTTCCCAACGTTGTAGGTACCTACTTAACTGTCCTACTACTCATCGATTAGAAAAATTGTTCGATGACTGGGATTGTTCGCTTTTTTAGAAAATCAATCAACTCACCAGGTTTTTTAAGACGCTGACAAACCTCTAAGACGTAGTCAATTGTAGGTTGAGGAACGTTACCATCCAGGACGACTAATGGAGCTTCTTCAAGGACTTGCATGTGCTTATTTACCTGTGAATAATAAAAATGTTGGTAAAAGAAAGTGTCACTCACAACTACATCAAAGTGGGTAAATTAAAGGCTTTGTTTGATGAGGCGGCCGATGCCGTGACGCTATGTGTCTGACGAGCGGCCTCAAGTGTCAGTTGTTAATAATAATTATAGCCTTGGAAGCTTGCTTTAGTCGTATAGTCTATCAAGTTTTGTGTGACTATAGGCAGAGGCGTAGCGTGGACAAAGTCGTGGGCGAAGGCACACCAGGCAGGCCTTTTTCTTTCATAAATTCAAAAACGAGACAGCCATATTATACCCTGTTAAATTTTAATGGTTTTAATCCCGTGGAGGGTCGATCCGGTACATGAAACACTATCGATTTGTAAAGATAAAATTAAAAAATAAAGTACCTTTTTTTCAAAACTCGTATAAATTTACGCATGTACGAAATAAATTTCTTTAAGAGAACGTCAGCTAAGCGAGTTCAATGACCTATAGGTAATAGTCGGCGTTGCGTACAAACTACCTACAGGTAATTGAACTCGCGATAAAAACGATTAAAATTTAACGGTGTATATTATATTAGTCTTTAGAAACAGCGACTGTTACAACCAACTGTTCGGTCTACCATCATGTGAAACAGTGGTCCAACACGAGCCTTTCAATTGGAAAAAAAAAAAACTTCGTTCTTGACCTTTCGAATACCGTAGGTAATTAGAGACGTTAGAAAAACAATGAGAGAGTGAACGCCGGCATTCGTTTTGGGTTTAATGAATCAAAGTGCCTTCGCTTTCGCGAGCCCCCTTTGGTTTCGGCTTCTGACTGTAGGCCCCGCAACTATCAACTTTATACACACCCAGAGAAACGATTTTACATTTTATGATGCAATGTCGTGTCGCAAGCGTTATCAATCGTGTCCCCAGTTTCGGGTTTATGTTCCATCATAAAATAATGTGTTCATGAGTCAAATGTTGCTAGGTGGAGTTTCCACGCAGTAAAGTAGTAGGTACCTTAGTTTCCTTGTCGGTGTCCTAATTTCTCCCTATCTTACATGGTTCTCATGAGAAGCAGTGGTGTAGTTAGGTGATTAAAGCCCAGGGGTAAAAAATAATCTGGTACCCTTTTTTAGATGGAACATCATCAAATAGCCTCTCCTGCTCTGGGTGAAGCAGGGAGGTGTGTCAGACTTTTAGCGACTGAAACGAGTTGCCATGATTAAAGTAGTATAGCAACGTAATTTATGTTTTTTTTTTTATTATCTATACTAATATAATAAATATGTAAACTTTGTTTTTATGTTTTTTTGTTTGTAGGAGGTCTCTGAAAGTACTGGTCCGATTACTAAAATTTTTTCACCGATAGAAATCTGTTTCATTCCTGAGTGACACAGGCTATATTTTATGTACGCGAACGAAGTCGCGGGCAAAAGTTAGTTGATAATAATAGACTAGTGCTTGACCACGATCTCACCTGATGGTAAGTAGCGATGCAATAGTTGACGGTGAGGCGCACTTAGTTTATTAAGAGCCTATTTATTCTAGCTTTGAAGACATCTAAATCATAATCGGATGGGAAGACCGCAGCAGGCAAGTTGTTCCAGTCCTTCGATGTGACGATTTTTAAGATGTAGATTTTGAAGGTGGGAGATTTTCACGGTAGTTTTCGATAAGAGGTTTGCCAATGAGGTTTTCGGGGGCCCGCGACCTTGGGGCCCCGGGGTACTGCCCTACCTTGCCCATCGGTAGCTACGGTGATGAGAAGATTTATTGCGATGAGTTATTAACAAAGCTATTTTGTATCACCTTGGATGTGCAGTAGTTCACACCATACACTACCCCGACTTTATTTACGCAAACCTAGCCATCTACCATGCTATTAACTATCTTCAAGGCGTGTATAATTTTATATTAGGTAATAGTAAAATTCTACATACTAGATCAATAGAGACGTGGTTGTGCAGAGCCATATCGCCCAGCCCGAGGAGACATTCACCTCGGGAATCCATCACTGCGGCATACGAAGGTGTACGAGCATTCTTTACTACACAATCTGTAAACAAAAAAATGGTAAAATTTTTTGGTGTTAAAAATAAAGAATAGCACGGCGATGGCGTAGCAACGACTTACGCAATGCAATGTTAGGACCGTCTCAGTGGTACCTATTAATATTTATGACACCTCAAATAAAAGTTCTCTTGTAGGATGGCGTAGCAACGTTCTACGAAATGCTACAACTGTCTCGGTGGTATCTCTGACCATGACACTTACACTTCAAATAAAGTACTTTCGTAGCATGGCGTAGCAACGGTCTACGAAATGCTACAATTATCTCAGTGGTACCTACAAATAATATCACTTCAAATAAAAGTGCTCTTGTAGCATGGCGTAGCAACGTTCTACGAAATGATACAATGTCTCGGTGGTATCTCTGACCATGACACTTCAAATAAAGTACTTTCGTAGCATGGCGTAGCAACGGTCTAACGGTCTCTGGTCGGATTATCTCGGTGGTACCTAATAATATCACTTGAAATAAAAGTGTTCTTGTATCATGGGGTAGCAACGACCTACGCAATGCTATGTTTCGGAGACACTGACCATGACATTTTTTTCAACGACAGCTAGAAATGAATTTCATGGTGGGAAAGAAAAGGAGAGGCACGAAAACTTTTTCTTAATATTTAACTTTTTCTTATAATAATATTTTTTAAATTTTTAGGGTTCCGTAGTCAACTAGGAACCCTTATAGTTTCGCCATGTCTGTCTGTCTGTCCGTCTGTCCGTCCTCGCTTAATCTCTGTGACCGTTAGCACTAGAAAGCTGAAATTTGGTACTAATATTTATATCAATCACGCCGACAAAGTGGTAAAATAAAAATTGGAAAAAATGTTTTATTGGGGTAGCCCCTCTATATGTAAAGTGGGAAGTCATTTTTTTTTAAATTTCAACCCTAACGTGTGATATATTGTTGGATAGGTATCTAAAAATGAATACGGGTTTACTACAATCATTTTTTGATAATGTCAATAATTTCGGAAATAATCGCTCCAAAAGTAAAAAACAACGTGTCCCCCCCTCTAACTTTTGAACCATTAGTTTAGAAAATATGAAAAAAATCTGAAAAGTAGAACTTTATAAGGACTTTCTAGGAAAATCATTTTGAACTTGATGGAAAGAACAGTTTTTGTACAAAAAAGACAAAAAGGTTCTACAAAATAATTTCTGGACTAAGTTTGTAGTATAATCGTATATGCAAGCATTTTCTTAAACTCATAAGTGAGTACACTTATTGTGACGGACGGAAAACTACGGAACCCTATACTGAGCGTGGCCCGACACGCTCTTGGCTGGTTTTTTTAACTAAAAATAGCCACGACTCCCTCACGACTGCACTTAAATAGTTCAATAGGAAGTATTCTCGTAGCATGACGTAGCAGCAGCTACGCAGTGCTACGATTGTCTCGGTGGAACTGGCAATGATATTGCAAATGAAACTTAACTACTCAAAACTCGTGATAGCCTAAGAGTGGGCCGTAGTTACGCAAATGCCACGAATTTTCAGCTGCCTACCCGTGGATTTTATAAGTTGGTGGATTAATGAAAATATCTGAACATTATTTATTGAAAAATAATGTAGTAAGATTTTTTTTCTTGATGTGGAATGTTATTAAATGACTTCTACTTGGGTAAAGCAAGAGGTCGAGTCAGACTTTTATTAACTAAAATCCACCCGTGTTCTTCACTAGCCCTTTGCGTTTTAGGTCCACGGTAATTTTTGCAAGAATCCCGTAGCCCTAAAGTTTGGTACATGTGTATCAATCATCATCATTTTAAAGCTAAGCTTAAACTACCTTGGGATCGGAGTGTATGTAGTGTAAAGCGTGCATTGGATTGGAAATTGCCGATGCAGAATCCGATTGCAGTAGACGCACCTTATCGATATTTTGTAAATACCGATGGCTCGTACACTGCGTACGCTCCGATTCCGACGAACATCACTAAAGTTTTGCAAGTTGGCGTGAATGGTGTGTTTGTATACCTGGTAGTATCAGGCCCGGTGCTATGCTCTCCAAGTAGTTTCCATCTGCGTCGTCCCCCACCGCGGTGAGGAGTTTGGTGCGGCCTCCACGAAGCCTCCACAGAGCTTCAGCCATATTGCGCCCCACGCCGCCGGCGCACTGCTCCGTGCCACACGCGTGCGTGCTGCCGTCTAACTGGAACGGAATTACACATTAATGCTCATTGTTTATACTGAGTTTATCTTGGACATCACTCTTATCGGTGAAGGAAAACCTCTCCTAAAAGAAACTTTAGTTAATATACCTTTTTTGAATGACTTTTAACGTGTGTCAGACTTTTATTGACTAAACCCACAGTGTTTCTTCAGTTGCTTTTTTTTTGCAAAGATAAATCTGTCAAACAATTCGCAGCCCTCTAACAGGCATCACCCCTAACTGGCACGGTTAATCTTCTGATATCTCTCTGTGGCGCACATGTACACACCGTCAACCCTTGCTTGGGCTTGATCCTTACCGGAATGCCGGACCGCAAGCTATGTATTGCTCGCCGTCCGCAAGCCCGTGCGCCTGTGTCTGCCGGTGCCAGAGGCCAGACGCGTCTCCAGCGGGGACTTGATATAGGTAGGTAAGTCTTAAATCTGTCTTGAGAAAGCGTAGTGCTTAATGCTCGAGCCTTTTTTTGTACGAGGAGGCTTTTGTTCTGCTGTTGTACAGTTACCAGAATTATATACATCTAAATCTACTACTACTAATATTGTAAAGTGGTAATGTTTGTTTTTTGGTGTCTATGTTTTTTTGTTTGTAGGAGGTAATCTCTGAAAGTACTAGTCTGATTGCGAAAACTTTTTTTACCGATAGAAAGCTGCTTTATTCCTGAGTGACTATATTTTATGTACTTACGCGGGCGAAGCTGCGGGCAAAACCTAGTATTAGATAAGTGAAAATTACAGCCAATGCTGGTCATGCCAAAACATTTAAGTCCAATAGTAATATAACCAATAAATCATATTAGCTCATATCATGCGATGACTCATATAAAACGAAAGAAAGCGACATTGGATTGTGCCACAATTTTACTGGTCTAGTGGCTGCTATGCTGGAGGTCGTGGATTCGATTCCCACCCAGGACAAATGTTTGTGTGATGAGCATGATCATTTGTTCTGTGTCTGGTCGTAATTTATCTATAACTAGCTTTTGCCCGCAGTTTCGTCCGCGTACATAAAATATAGCCTTTCCACTCAGGAATAAAACAGCTTTCTATCGATACCCAGTAAATTCAGAGATTACCTTCTATAAACAAAAAAACAAACTTTACCTCTTTATAATATTGGTGTAGATTTGTATCTATATATTTAGAGGGAAGTATGTTTATCAGTTGTCTATACTCTACTTAGTTTGGGATTACATGGCATTGTGTGAAAGGTGTGGAATATTATAATCTACGCCAGCTTTTACTGTCCCCGTACACGGGCTTCAAAAAAACGCCGCTTCAAGCATCATTTTGAGGCGGCCTTTTTTTGTGGCTCGTATGCGGCGTTGCCGCCACAAATAAACGCTTGAAGAGGCTTCAAGCTTCATCGGACACAAGAGGTGTCGCGGGCTTCAGCTGTTTTTGCGACCGCTCGTAGCTTTTTTTTTGGCCGTTTCTAATCGTCGTAAGTCGTTTTTTTGTGACGGCGTTTTTTTGAGGCCCGTGTGCGGGGACAGTTAACTCTGCTATTTAGTATGGTATACCTTCAGTGGGGGTAGACTGCTCGAATAGCTTAGTAACGAACAGTATTCCCTATCAGTGAAACAATATTATTGAGCGGGGCATTAATCTCGAACCTGCAGCGAATAGCCAAGCGGCCAGCTTCTATGCTGATCAAAGCTGCTATTGCGAATAGAGGATATTTCCGAGCATAGAAGTAGATAAGTAGGTACGTATCTCTACAAGTTAGTTCGGTATATCAAAGTGCAATTCAATTATTTTATTTTTTAAAGGCTACTGGCTGAACATGCACCTATGTTATAAGAAGCTATTTCATGGTTCCTTTTGATCGTTTCTTGAAAGAAATAGCAAGAAACAACGGATTTTTTTTTAAATGAATAATTGATTGATTTTTAAATTGGAATTATTCTTGCTAATTACAAAAACTGACTTTAGGAACATGATGTTATATGCGTACCTATGCAGTTTACGAAGAATGACTTGCTAGTCTTAGCTAATTTCCGGCTGGGTATTTACAATTTTGTGTTTATTTAAAATTCCTGACTTTTTGTGAAATAAGATGCAAGATATAAATAAATTTAATTTAAATTTAAAACTTCCAAGATATAAACTGAAGGTAGATTCTAAGGGACGCGCGAATACCTATTTTATAAATTGCCCTCTTTTGCAATATGAAAATTGAGTTTACATCAGGTGCGGATCACCTTAAAATAATTCCACTGTAGGAAAAAATAAAGTAAACCAATCTAGCTTTGGCTAGATCAGTTAATTTAATATATTTTTTTACTGTCTACCTGTTAGTCTTCTATAATATGAGGCCCCTCCGCAAATCCAAATTGATACCAAAAAATATAGATTACGCAATAAAATTAAGTTTTTTGCCATTAAGGACGAAATTGTGGCCAATTTGAGGGAAATTCTGTAGTGAAAACTGAGACATTTAGTTTTCGCATTCGGTAAGACGTTATAAGTAGCGAATCATTTCGAAAGACGACCAGAATTTCGTCGACATGCAAGGTATACGAGTTCTTTTTTACGAAATTATAGTTTCACTGTTTTCAGATTTATTTCTATCCGTATCTGTGCACCTAGTATTGAGTAACGGAAAGTCCGTGTTAAAATATACGTTTTTTACACAAACTGTCTAAAAACACAAAGTATCTTTTTTTTCGTTAACTTAGAAGTTTTTTTTTTTCACAGCTTCAAGGGAGCGCTAACTTGAGTATATAGTTTTAATTTCAACTCGATAACTCCACGCATTCCCGAGATAAAGGGTCTTACAGACAGACAGACGGACAACAAAGTAATCTTATAAGGGTTCCGTTTTTTCCTTTTGAGGTACGGAACCCTTAAAATAACATAACATCAACCTTTATCATAAACATTATCTGACATTTCAGAAGTGAAGCGTTAGCTGAATGGTGGCCAGAGTTGTGCTGAAGAAAGAAAGAGCATCCAAAGCACGTTCGGTCGACGATCATCAAAACCGTGAGAAAAAATGAAGGAAGCACAGAACCGGAAAGTATGGCTGAAAGAAGAGTAGGCTTACACCCAGCAGGGTGCTTCCAGGCTGACCTGATGACGACAGCTTTCACCGAAGGTTTTGGCTGAGGTGCCTACACTATATCCTCAACTTTGTAAAAATATATTAGTAGAAATTCATTTTCTTTAGGGCGTTAAACTCGTAAAAATAAAGGCATGCATCGAGCTGCTATGCTCAACGAGTCAAAAGGAAAAATATTCCATAATTTCGACGTACAAAATGCAGCCTACTTATTCGCGCTTACATTATTCCGTTGCGATGTATGTTTCAGTATAGTAAGCTCACATAGCTCTGTAACCAAAAGGAAGTGCTTTATTGCATGTGAATTTTAATTATAAGGCAGTTCATGACGGGACCGCATGGTGAATGACGTGGCTAGTTGTAACGGACTAGTGATGGGGTAGGTTGTGCCATTTTGTGAACTACAAGTTAAAATTGCGGAAGTTTGTTTATAAGTAGAATTATGACAGAAAACCGAGCGTATTTTCCTCACTCTTCCTTTTTGACACAGTCCTGTAAAAAACAGAACTGTGTGATTTTTACGGGCTAGTCAGTCGAGTGGATCATCTGTATTGATCGGATACAGTTTAAATTAAAAAAAAAACGCATTTTTTTTTTATTAGAAAAAAGCCGACAAAAAATTCTACCACTGGGGCGTCCAGAATCATGTACTGGATCCATGGTATACATTTGTGCGTCGATCTCAAAGACACCCTGTATATAAAAAGTAAAGTCTGGACTTACTCACTCGTTGAGGCTCAACTGAAACCCTTGGACTAGAAGGTTCCTCGTATGATGTGTACAAAATATACATTTTAATTCAACCCCTAAGGAAATGAAATTATAGTCCTTTTTAATGGATAGATTATTAGCGATAACGCTTGTTAAGAACTTCAAAAAGCACGGGATTGGCATACGCTACCGAAATGTCACGTGGTCAAACTCAAGTATTTTGGCAGTGGACAATTGCTATCGACAATATTGTCATTTTATCAAGAGCCCCTAGGCACGTCACTATGGCGGTGCATGTCGGCGTGTACCAGGTGCGACGGCCGGTCGTCCGGTCGACCGGTCAGTGGGCTGCACTGGCAGCGCATGCCGTTGACCGCACTGATGCTATCAGCAACCAGCCGACCACCACCACACCGCCGCCCGCAGTACGCCACTGCATTATGTGATCCATTTGTTTTTCCGCACAGATTTATGCTACGCTAATGTTTTTACATTCGAATTTATTCAATTATATTTGTTGCTGCGGAATTTTCAGTCTTCCGTGTCTCATATATTTCCTTGACTTACGTTGTTTCGTGTGAACGGTGAGGCAAATGGTTTTGAATATTTTTTCGTAGACTCAGGTGGATGGATGCCAGAACCGGTTGATTGCTTAGATTTATGCGGGGTCTACTTTGATGTAATTGATATCAAACAAAAAAAAATGATTTCTAGGCTGTGAACAAATATCAATTTACTTTATTATTTTGGGTTGGAATTGTGTTTATATTATATTAACATTACATTAAAATAATTATTTCAAATGCAATAAATTTTTTGACTATTTTTATTATTATGTTTAACTTTATTTTATTTTAATTATTGTGATTTTAATTTATTGGATTTTTATTGATTAACTTTAATTTATTGAATTTAATTTATTGACATTTCAGAATTTATTGTTATTTAGGATTGCAATTTTATTCTATATGGGTTTTTACCTGAAATAAATGAATTTCATTATTATTATTTTTTATTTTTTAGTTAACTCTTTGAATGCCGTAATTAGAGACACAATAGAAAGACAATTGCTTATGTCGAACTGTGTAACTTAAGACATTCAAAAGGTTAAGACTGCGTTCCCATTTTGTCGTGACGATAGATAATCGTATAGTATAAATGTCGTGGCTTATATATTTAAATGGAGGCGTTAATACATAAGTTAACACGATTAACTTTTATTGCTGTGACAACAGATTGTCATGAAAGTGGAAACCGCTAGCACGTTAGTCTTAAAACAATAAAAATTTGCTACAACTAACCGTGGCAGTATAACCGTGGCGGTCGTCGTTGTGCTATCTGTCGTCTGCCACGACAAAAAGTTGTTATAATGGGAACAGCTAGAGACGAAAGTCGTCCGATGATAAATTAACCGTTACGACATAGTGGGAACGCGGTCTTAGAGGACTTACTTAGGTACTAATTAGACTAAGACTAGACTTCGGGCTGGTGTACTTTGAGTTTAGTATTTAGAGTTAGGAACGGGTCAAACTCTACTTTGATGCTAAAGTTTGACGGAGTTTCAACCTAAATAGACTTGGCAACTATAAATTCTTAATTCAGAAATCGGGGGTAACTCCCTTATATCATGTACGTAATAAATGGAACTATGTAAATCACGATTATATTGATAAACACACAAGCACCGCCCACATTGTACAAGCTTCAAATTACTCATGGATGAAAGCAATAAATTGATGAGCTCAATGACGTCAATGTCCATGTTCATACATTGATTAATGAGTTCAAGTTAAGGGTTTATTTATATTAGCGGGTTCACTACATAAGTCTATAGACTAACCTGACAAAATGTTATAGGAGTTAGATACAAAAAGGGCTACAGGTAAGGGCTACAGCGAAGATTCGTTAGGACGTTTTAGTTAAATGTTGGGGGACAAGTTGCAGAAAGCTGGGCAGAGTACCTAAATCGTACCGTACTGTGACTGTTCCAATAAGACCCTAGGCTGATAATATTTTAATTTTTCCTGAATTTCCCTACATGAAGGTATGAAGGTCGGCTTCCCCCTAAGGGGAAGAGGGCGAGCGCCACCATTCGCCCGCCCTTGTAGCTTTCAACCAGTGACTTGGACAAGCTCCCACCGACAGTAATGGATTTCCAAGGAATATGTCACCTTCTCCCGACTTAGAAAGCTAGGGGATTAGGTGGGGAATTGAGAAAAACAAAGTTAACAATCAAATAGGGTTGGAAATCCAAGGGATAAGGAAGGATAATCTACTTTTCTTTTTAGTTATGAATATTATGAGACTGAGAGGCCTGCAAAAGGGTATATAACACGTGACGCTTGTATTTGCAAATTCAATTATTTTAGAAACTACTTCAATCCGTTTCGCTCGTGCGTGTCCTGACCAATCCTACGGCAAAGGGTTGTGAGGCCTCTGCTATTGGATAAGACACACTTCTTCTACAATTGACTCCTTATAACGGCCTACTCACTCTTCACTAAGATAATACAAAACTTAAACAAGCGTGACGTATCGTCAGTCGGTCGCAGAACTATTTACAGTTACCTTGCTATACGCTGAAGTGGTTTATCGACACTTCTCACTTCCTTACTCTACCCAAAGGTGAGGACATCATAACCTACGTGTCTCCGAGCTACGTCTAGCTTGCGGAGTTTCCAGAGATGAGTCCAAATTACGTGTCTCGCTAAATATTATTTTTTTGTATCAGTAAGAGGCCTACGGGGGCCGGGTGTGTTTTAACGAGATACGTTCCCTAGCGTTCCTTAGAACGACTATCAATGCAGTTTGGGGTACTTGGTGAAGCCTACCCCACTCCCTGGAAGTGTGCGTATAACAAGAGCAATGTAAATCACTCTACTGTCTGTCAGTTCTTAGGGGGAGGTAGCCGTCGCTAACGTTTGGTGGTTCGTGATCTCTGTGTGGCTCAAACTAGCCTTATCATGTAGCGAATGTTTATTCGGTTCAACCTTCAGTTGGCAGAGCTTCAGTCATGGTTGCGCCAAGTATGGCTGGAAGTGTCAAGTCCTCTCGAAGGAAAGTCAATGTCATGCTCACTCCAAAGGAAGGCCTTCTCCGAGTCCCTAACACCAACCGCAAGCTCAGGTTACCTTGTCATAGGATGGAATAAGGAAGGATAAAACACATAACACTCACCCATTCAGTCTTCAACACAGCCGCTGAGATTCACTCGCGTACTTACACACTACTCACTAAATCACAATCAACGCCCATCCATTCGTACTCTGACTCACACGCACAGACCTGTACTATAAATATTTGACAAGCCTAAACTGGACTCAGTCAACCTATAATATCTAATACTGTATCACAATACTGGCACTCCTAAGAATTACAACGGGACATTGGCCTATGATAATATATCTACTGAGACGGCTAGTTTAGCTAGATCCTCCTGGACGTGTCCTCTACGCGGCCCTGACACTAAGTGTTCCTAGACGTGTGTTCCCTACTCGGGCCTGACGCCAAGTCCCTGGACGTCTGTCCCCTACTCGGGTCTGACGCGAAGTCCCTGGACGTCCGTCCCCTACCAGGGTCTCACGCGAAGTCCCTGCACGTCTGTGCCCTCCTAGGGTCCGACCCGAAGTCCCCTATCCTGCCGAGTCTTGAGTCCCTCTTCTCGCCTTAAGGCTCAGTATCGCTTGTCAATTACTTATTATTGCTTTGTTTTTTTGTATTGTTTCTAAGAAGGTTTGGGTCGCTTGGTTCTCACGACTTGCTCACACGTGTTCGGTATTTTGGTCATTTCTTTACAATTGTGCTAAAATATTTTCCTTTTTTTGTAATTGTTCCTTTCACATTAAAAGGACAATTTATGAGGGTCTAAGTGGCGCATGACGCCAGACGTGGTGTTCAAAGACGAATATAATATTTTGTTATTAATTTGGAATTAGTGACAGACAGTCACATTCCCCCCTCTGAAAATCAGACGCGTGACGTAGTACAGCGGATGAGCTTTCACATTAGCATCAACTTCGTATTCTCATTAAAATTAAAATAAGAGTCCTCTTCCCAATTGGCGGGTTAAAATATCAAATAATATAGTTGGACTGGTTACTTAGTCCAATAAGACAAAATCCTATTGCATTCCTAGTTGGTGTGTTAAAATAATCTAATTGGACTGATTCCAATAAAAAAAAACGCCTAACGTACTAAACGTCAATATGGAAGCATCCTCTGGTGAATACATTCACTCAGCCTTATAGCATTTATAATCCCTTAAAATTTGCACATTATAAAATCAAATTAAAAGACAAGTATGGTTATAGTCTTGTTTTGCATACAAGTCATTTTGAAGTAAGATTTATGTAATAAAACATATATAGAATCCTAAAGAGTGGTACCCTTTCGGTATGTTAAAATAATCTAATCATTATAATTATTGCAGCAAGCACATTAATCTATTAAGTCTGGAAACTGTTTATAATTCAGTAATTTGTTGCGGAAACATCCCTATGTACAGGACCGTTAAAATTATTTCGACTTATAGGCCCATCAAAATTATTAAGCTCTTACTTTTTATCCTAGTTCAGAGTGTGACGACTGTTTGCTATTGTAGTTTATTACCAAGACTTTTTCTCAGTCACTTAAAACCGTCAACACGTGCTCGGGCTCAATTGCTTTATTAGCCTCTTGAATTTTAGAAATCTCTAAAAGATCCCTTTTTTTTCTTAATATTGTAAGGGTCGGCCACATTTCGATAACTGGATTTTTTTCTTTCCTGCCATATTGTGCGTCAGGTCATTTCGTTATAGACTTTTAGAATTTATGGAGAGTTTGACATCTCAATTGACAAAAATTATTGCCTTCGTCAGATGACGAACATATGCGGGTCTGTTTCGTAAAACACAGGCCAAGTGATTTTTTAGAGGCCTATTATTGTGTTAAGCTGTTCCAAAACGGATAGCATTTTTTGTTTTTCTTAAAACTAAGTGACAGGCTGTCAAGTCGTAAAATACACATTATTTTAAGGTACGAGTACTTTGAAGTGGCTCGATGTTGAAAGACTATGTAGTAAATATAATTGGTCGTCATGAGTAAATTATATATCGATAAAACCTAGTCAGCGCTAGAATTTCTATATAAGTGTCACAAGAAAATAATACCTATACCGACCATTTGGTAGGTATGATAACAGAAGCTAAAACTAATTATAATCGTCCGATTTGGACCATGAACCAATTAAGATTATTCTATTATAATGTCAACTATTGCATGATGCATAATAGAATTGTCATCACATACCTAGCGTTCATTTGATACCGAGCTGGTAGTTTTGAACCTATTTCTTGCCATTGTTCAAACAACTGCATTTCAGTAGACCTGTGCATGCTTATAGTTTAATTTTACATACCAGGGTCTCTTCTTAGGTTATTCGTGCGGTACCTATAGCGCTCACTCGCCCTACACTCAGCCTGTCGCAGTTGTTGCAGGACAAAGGCCATTTCCTTACACACCTCCACGCTGAGTCAGCTGCTGAGGTCAATTTCAGGAGCAGCTGAAATAGTTCGCACATAGGAATATTAGATTAAATTTCAAAATTGCAATGACCCCCCTCTGATTCTAAGAGGTTATAATAGTTCTGAAATGCAACAAATGTTAGGAAGTTATTGATACTGATTCTGCTAGAACAGATAGTTTTGGATATCCTAGAAGAGTCAAGACGAATATCTATTTATTATAGATCATCTATTTCCTATACACGTGGACACCTTGAGAAATCTGATAATGCCTCCTTCGCTTTTAGTAGTATTAACGGAATTAATAGCTGGTATAAATTTGAAGCGCTTTACTTCTATAACCCTAATCAATAATATTTAATGTCAACAAAGATCATACGCGGAGTACCTAATGACAAAAGTCAAATAAAAGTGGAACTTAGCTTCGCAACATAGACCGCGCTACAGCAATCACTGGAATCAGGTGGTGTCAGTCCTCAGATGAACCACCGGCCAAGCTCAATGCAGAACCCGTAAATTTAGATACAGCGTAGGCGCAACGATGAGTAGATTTAAATATCCTGGAATTTATAATAATGCCACACAAGTATCTGCTCAAATATCATAACACACGTTGCCGAGTTTGCAATAACTCAATATTCTACGATTATAATCACTGATACATATACCTACTAGTGTATGTAGTATAATATATATAATCTACACGCTTATTAGACCTAGGTACTAGATATTTCATGTTCATTCTTCTCACTTAACACATACAAATCTCAACCTCAAAACCACACTTCATTTTCACAAACATTTATTTAGATTTAAAACTTATCAAATAATTGCAGGGAATCGAACCCATTCTGACATTAGCTCAGGGCCCTATTATTTAAACTATTACGACTAATATTAAATAGTTACATAATATTACCTTCTTATATTAAATAAGCATGGGGATCGAACCCATTAGTAGTAGCATATTAACACAAACACACACAGCCATACATGTTGTAATCAACTTATGAATATTTCCGTGTTCATGGGAATCGAACCCTGATAACCACAGAAATTAAATTCTAATAACTCATTATAAGTCAAGCGGGAATTGGACCCACAGTTTTAACACAGGATCTCCAGGATTTATCAACCAACGAATCAATCGGGAATCGAACCCAAAACTCATGTCAAATAAAATATAGAATTATGCACTTCAACAAATCATGCAGGAGTCGAACCTGCTAAATATACTTTTTAATTATGTATTTAGTTGAAGAATTCAACTTCATACTAAACACAGATCTTTACCTAGCCGTTGTAATTCTTCCTACATCTAAATAGTCCTAACAGTTTATATCTCTAGAAATTACGTTGTGTTTATTATTTTAGTAGTAACCCATAAATATCGTTTCTCGTTGCACTGAAGTGAACCAGTACATTTAATGACGAGAATCCTGGTCACGGCACCACATGTGACTGTTCCAATAAGACCCTAGGCTGATAATATTTTAATTTTTCCTGAATTTCCCTACATGAAGGTATGAAGGTCGGCTTCCCCCTAAGGGGAAGAGGGCGAGCGCCACCATTCGCCCGCCCTTGTAGCTTTCAACCAGTGACTTGGACAAGCTCCCACCGACAGTAATGGATTTCCAAGGAATATGTCACCTTCTCCCGACTTAGAAAGCTAGGGGATTAGGTGGGGAATTGAGAAAAACAAAGTTAACAATCAAATAGGGTTGGAAATCCAAGGGATAAGGAAGGATAATCTACTTTTCTTTTTAGTTATGAATATTATGAGACTGAGAGGCCTGCAAAAGGGTATATAACACGTGACGCTTGTATTTGCAAATTCAATTATTTTAGAAACTACTTCAATCCGTTTCGCTCGTGCGTGTCCTGACCAATCCTACGGCAAAGGGTTGTGAGGCCTCTGCTATTGGATAAGACACACTTCTTCTACAATTGACTCCTTATAACGGCCTACTCACTCTTCACTAAGATAATACAAAACTTAAACAAGCGTGACGTATCGTCAGTCGGTCGCAGAACTATTTACAGTTACCTTGCTATACGCTGAAGTGGTTTATCGACACTTCTCACTTCCTTACTCTACCCAAAGGTGAGGACATCATAACCTACGTGTCTCCGAGCTACGTCTAGCTTGCGGAGTTTCCAGAGATGAGTCCAAATTACGTGTCTCGCTAAATATTATTTTTTTGTATCAGTAAGAGGCCTACGGGGGCCGGGTGTGTTTTAACGAGATACGTTCCCTAGCGTTCCTTAGAACGACTATCAATGCAGTTTGGGGTACTTGGTGAAGCCTACCCCACTCCCTGGAAGTGTGCGTATAACAAGAGCAATGTAAATCACTCTACTGTCTGTCAGTTCTTAGGGGGAGGTAGCCGTCGCTAACGTTTGGTGGTTCGTGATCTCTGTGTGGCTCAAACTAGCCTTATCATGTAGCGAATGTTTATTCGGTTCAACCTTCAGTTGGCAGAGCTTCAGTCATGGTTGCGCCAAGTATGGCTGGAAGTGTCAAGTCCTCTCGAAGGAAAGTCAATGTCATGCTCACTCCAAAGGAAGGCCTTCTCCGAGTCCCTAACACCAACCGCAAGCTCAGGTTACCTTGTCATAGGATGGAATAAGGAAGGATAAAACACATAACACTCACCCATTCAGTCTTCAACACAGCCGCTGAGATTCACTCGCGTACTTACACACTACTCACTAAATCACAATCAACGCCCATCCATTCGTACTCTGACTCACACGCACAGACCTGTACTATAAATATTTGACAAGCCTAAACTGGACTCAGTCAACCTATAATATCTAATACTGTATCACAATACTGGCACTCCTAAGAATTACAACGGGACATTGGCCTATGATAATATATCTACTGAGACGGCTAGTTTAGCTAGATCCTCCTGGACGTGTCCTCTACGCGGCCCTGACACTAAGTGTTCCTAGACGTGTGTTCCCTACTCGGGCCTGACGCCAAGTCCCTGGACGTCTGTCCCCTACTCGGGTCTGACGCGAAGTCCCTGGACGTCCGTCCCCTACCAGGGTCTCACGCGAAGTCCCTGCACGTCTGTGCCCTCCTAGGGTCCGACCCGAAGTCCCCTATCCTGCCGAGTCTTGAGTCCCTCTTCTCGCCTTAAGGCTCAGTATCGCTTGTCAATTACTTATTATTGCTTTGTTTTTTTGTATTGTTTCTAAGAAGGTTTGGGTCGCTTGGTTCTCACGACTTGCTCACACGTGTTCGGTATTTTGGTCATTTCTTTACAATTGTGCTAAAATATTTTCCTTTTTTTGTAATTGTTCCTTTCACATTAAAAGGACAATTTATGAGGGTCTAAGTGGCGCATGACGCCAGACGTGGTGTTCAAAGACGAATATAATATTTTGTTATTAATTTGGAATTAGTGACAGACAGTCACATTCCCCCCTCTGAAAATCAGACGCGTGACGTAGTACAGCGGATGAGCTTTCACATTAGCATCAACTTCGTATTCTCATTAAAATTAAAATAAGAGTCCTCTTCCCAATTGGCGGGTTAAAATATCAAATAATATAGTTGGACTGGTTACTTAGTCCAATAAGACAAAATCCTATTGCATTCCTAGTTGGTGTGTTAAAATAATCTAATTGGACTGATTCCAATAAAAAAAAACGCCTAACGTACTAAACGTCAATATGGAAGCATCCTCTGGTGAATACATTCACTCAGCCTTATAGCATTTATAATCCCTTAAAATTTGCACATTATAAAATCAAATTAAAAGACAAGTATGGTTATAGTCTTGTTTTGCATACAAGTCATTTTGAAGTAAGATTTATGTAATAAAACATATATAGAATCCTAAAGAGTGGTACCCTTTCGGTATGTTAAAATAATCTAATCATTATAATTATTGCAGCAAGCACATTAATCTATTAAGTCTGGAAACTGTTTATAATTCAGTAATTTGTTGCGGAAACATCCCTATGTACAGGACCGTTAAAATTATTTCGACTTATAGGCCCATCAAAATTATTAAGCTCTTACTTTTTATCCTAGTTCAGAGTGTGACGACTGTTTGCTATTGTAGTTTATTACCAAGACTTTTTCTCAGTCACTTAAAACCGTCAACACGTGCTCGGGCTCAATTGCTTTATTAGCCTCTTGAATTTTAGAAATCTCTAAAAGATCCCTTTTTTTTCTTAATATTGTAAGGGTCGGCCACATTTCGATAACTGGATTTTTTTCTTTCCTGCCATATTGTGCGTCAGGTCATTTCGTTATAGACTTTTAGAATTTATGGAGAGTTTGACATCTCAATTGACAAAAATTATTGCCTTCGTCAGATGACGAACATATGCGGGTCTGTTTCGTAAAACACAGGCCAAGTGATTTTTTAGAGGCCTATTATTGTGTTAAGCTGTTCCAAAACGGATAGCATTTTTTGTTTTTCTTAAAACTAAGTGACAGGCTGTCAAGTCGTAAAATACACATTATTTTAAGGTACGAGTACTTTGAAGTGGCTCGATGTTGAAAGACTATGTAGTAAATATAATTGGTCGTCATGAGTAAATTATATATCGATAAAACCTAGTCAGCGCTAGAATTTCTATATAAGTGTCACAAGAAAATAATACCTATACCGACCATTTGGTAGGTATGATAACAGAAGCTAAAACTAATTATAATCGTCCGATTTGGACCATGAACCAATTAAGATTATTCTATTATAATGTCAACTATTGCATGATGCATAATAGAATTGTCATCACATACCTAGCGTTCATTTGATACCGAGCTGGTAGTTTTGAACCTATTTCTTGCCATTGTTCAAACAACTGCATTTCAGTAGACCTGTGCATGCTTATAGTTTAATTTTACATACCAGGGTCTCTTCTTAGGTTATTCGTGCGGTACCTATAGCGCTCACTCGCCCTACACTCAGCCTGTCGCAGTTGTTGCAGGACAAAGGCCATTTCCTTACACACCTCCACGCTGAGTCAGCTGCTGAGGTCAATTTCAGGAGCAGCTGAAATAGTTCGCACATAGGAATATTAGATTAAATTTCAAAATTGCAATGACCCCCCTCTGATTCTAAGAGGTTATAATAGTTCTGAAATGCAACAAATGTTAGGAAGTTATTGATACTGATTCTGCTAGAACAGATAGTTTTGGATATCCTAGAAGAGTCAAGACGAATATCTATTTATTATAGATCATCTATTTCCTATACACGTGGACACCTTGAGAAATCTGATAATGCCTCCTTCGCTTTTAGTAGTATTAACGGAATTAATAGCTGGTATAAATTTGAAGCGCTTTACTTCTATAACCCTAATCAATAATATTTAATGTCAACAAAGATCATACGCGGAGTACCTAATGACAAAAGTCAAATAAAAGTGGAACTTAGCTTCGCAACATAGACCGCGCTACAGCAATCACTGGAATCAGGTGGTGTCAGTCCTCAGATGAACCACCGGCCAAGCTCAATGCAGAACCCGTAAATTTAGATACAGCGTAGGCGCAACGATGAGTAGATTTAAATATCCTGGAATTTATAATAATGCCACACAAGTATCTGCTCAAATATCATAACACACGTTGCCGAGTTTGCAATAACTCAATATTCTACGATTATAATCACTGATACATATACCTACTAGTGTATGTAGTATAATATATATAATCTACACGCTTATTAGACCTAGGTACTAGATATTTCATGTTCATTCTTCTCACTTAACACATACAAATCTCAACCTCAAAACCACACTTCATTTTCACAAACATTTATTTAGATTTAAAACTTATCAAATAATTGCAGGGAATCGAACCCATTCTGACATTAGCTCAGGGCCCTATTATTTAAACTATTACGACTAATATTAAATAGTTACATAATATTACCTTCTTATATTAAATAAGCATGGGGATCGAACCCATTAGTAGTAGCATATTAACACAAACACACACAGCCATACATGTTGTAATCAACTTATGAATATTTCCGTGTTCATGGGAATCGAACCCTGATAACCACAGAAATTAAATTCTAATAACTCATTATAAGTCAAGCGGGAATTGGACCCACAGTTTTAACACAGGATCTCCAGGATTTATCAACCAACGAATCAATCGGGAATCGAACCCAAAACTCATGTCAAATAAAATATAGAATTATGCACTTCAACAAATCATGCAGGAGTCGAACCTGCTAAATATACTTTTTAATTATGTATTTAGTTGAAGAATTCAACTTCATACTAAACACAGATCTTTACCTAGCCGTTGTAATTCTTCCTACATCTAAATAGTCCTAACAGTTTATATCTCTAGAAATTACGTTGTGTTTATTATTTTAGTAGTAACCCATAAATATCGTTTCTCGTTGCACTGAAGTGAACCAGTACATTTAATGACGAGAATCCTGGTCACGGCACCACATGTGACTGTTCCAATAAGACCCTAGGCTGATAATATTTTAATTTTTCCTGAATTTCCCTACATGAAGGTATGAAGGTCGGCTTCCCCCTAAGGGGAAGAGGGCGAGCGCCACCATTCGCCCGCCCTTGTAGCTTTCAACCAGTGACTTGGACAAGCTCCCACCGACAGTAATGGATTTCCAAGGAATATGTCACCTTCTCCCGACTTAGAAAGCTAGGGGATTAGGTGGGGAATTGAGAAAAACAAAGTTAACAATCAAATAGGGTTGGAAATCCAAGGGATAAGGAAGGATAATCTACTTTTCTTTTTAGTTATGAATATTATGAGACTGAGAGGCCTGCAAAAGGGTATATAACACGTGACGCTTGTATTTGCAAATTCAATTATTTTAGAAACTACTTCAATCCGTTTCGCTCGTGCGTGTCCTGACCAATCCTACGGCAAAGGGTTGTGAGGCCTCTGCTATTGGATAAGACACACTTCTTCTACAATTGACTCCTTATAACGGCCTACTCACTCTTCACTAAGATAATACAAAACTTAAACAAGCGTGACGTATCGTCAGTCGGTCGCAGAACTATTTACAGTTACCTTGCTATACGCTGAAGTGGTTTATCGACACTTCTCACTTCCTTACTCTACCCAAAGGTGAGGACATCATAACCTACGTGTCTCCGAGCTACGTCTAGCTTGCGGAGTTTCCAGAGATGAGTCCAAATTACGTGTCTCGCTAAATATTATTTTTTTGTATCAGTAAGAGGCCTACGGGGGCCGGGTGTGTTTTAACGAGATACGTTCCCTAGCGTTCCTTAGAACGACTATCAATGCAGTTTGGGGTACTTGGTGAAGCCTACCCCACTCCCTGGAAGTGTGCGTATAACAAGAGCAATGTAAATCACTCTACTGTCTGTCAGTTCTTAGGGGGAGGTAGCCGTCGCTAACGTTTGGTGGTTCGTGATCTCTGTGTGGCTCAAACTAGCCTTATCATGTAGCGAATGTTTATTCGGTTCAACCTTCAGTTGGCAGAGCTTCAGTCATGGTTGCGCCAAGTATGGCTGGAAGTGTCAAGTCCTCTCGAAGGAAAGTCAATGTCATGCTCACTCCAAAGGAAGGCCTTCTCCGAGTCCCTAACACCAACCGCAAGCTCAGGTTACCTTGTCATAGGATGGAATAAGGAAGGATAAAACACATAACACTCACCCATTCAGTCTTCAACACAGCCGCTGAGATTCACTCGCGTACTTACACACTACTCACTAAATCACAATCAACGCCCATCCATTCGTACTCTGACTCACACGCACAGACCTGTACTATAAATATTTGACAAGCCTAAACTGGACTCAGTCAACCTATAATATCTAATACTGTATCACAATACTGGCACTCCTAAGAATTACAACGGGACATTGGCCTATGATAATATATCTACTGAGACGGCTAGTTTAGCTAGATCCTCCTGGACGTGTCCTCTACGCGGCCCTGACACTAAGTGTTCCTAGACGTGTGTTCCCTACTCGGGCCTGACGCCAAGTCCCTGGACGTCTGTCCCCTACTCGGGTCTGACGCGAAGTCCCTGGACGTCCGTCCCCTACCAGGGTCTCACGCGAAGTCCCTGCACGTCTGTGCCCTCCTAGGGTCCGACCCGAAGTCCCCTATCCTGCCGAGTCTTGAGTCCCTCTTCTCGCCTTAAGGCTCAGTATCGCTTGTCAATTACTTATTATTGCTTTGTTTTTTTGTATTGTTTCTAAGAAGGTTTGGGTCGCTTGGTTCTCACGACTTGCTCACACGTGTTCGGTATTTTGGTCATTTCTTTACAATTGTGCTAAAATATTTTCCTTTTTTTGTAATTGTTCCTTTCACATTAAAAGGACAATTTATGAGGGTCTAAGTGGCGCATGACGCCAGACGTGGTGTTCAAAGACGAATATAATATTTTGTTATTAATTTGGAATTAGTGACAGACAGTCACAGTACGATGCACGTCCAGTTGGGGGACAGTTTGTCCTCTAGTGTATTGTATGTAATATATTGTATGTTATGTCCTCTAAAGTATTGTATGTATACACTCTAATGGCTTCACGCTGCAACGTTGTCCCCCAAAATTTTGCGGCGCATTCACGTGATGACTGATTGGGCAACTTGACAGCGCTGCGCGACATGTTGGG
This sequence comes from Mythimna albipuncta, assembly GCA_929112965.1. NCBI lineage: Eukaryota > Metazoa > Arthropoda > Insecta > Lepidoptera > Noctuidae > Mythimna > Mythimna albipuncta. Next base: position 12,620,178 of record OV815962.1, read on the forward strand.
GGACATTTTGTCCCCTAATGTATCTGAGGCTTCACGCTGCAACTTTTTACCCCAAATTAAAACGACGCCTTGACGTGGGAATTTATTGGACAATTTGACAGCGTTGCGCGACATGTTGAGGGACAGTTTTGTCTCCCAATGTATCTGATGTTTAAACATTCGAGTTTCATCGCGAAGTCGTCTATCAATGAGACGATGTCACTCTAAACCTGGCTATTTGAGAAACTGTGTAAATGAAAACCCACTAAAAATCCTAGGTCCCTTGAGCACCCAATTATCCAGTTTAAACTTTGATAATTGACTGGTTAGTTGCAAATAATTTAAAAAGATGTAGACCTAGAAACAAAACTAAATTCTTTTATTTTTGATATCCTTATTTACATATTATAAAAACGTCGACTTTTCACATGACTTTTGGTCTTTTTTGAGCAACGAACAAAGATTTTATACTCGTATATCCAACGAATCACCATTGCCATGGCAACGCTGCCAGCGTTCTGGCCACTGTTCCAATTGACAGCAACGTGGATGAATTTTTTGATTTCCAATGAATACATGTAAATTGTACATAGAAAATAAATTATTAATAAGTAATATTATTATTTCAGATTTTCTGAAATAATAATGTAATCACACAGTGGTGGCCGAGTGGTAACAGCCCCGACTTACGAGTTGTAGGTCGCGGGTTCAAACACAGCCAGGCGCATTACTTTGTGTTCATCACCACTGCTCTCAAAACGGTGAAGGAAAACATTATGAGAAAACCGGCATGTCCTAAAACCAAAAAATCGAAGACAAGTGACATCTACCAACCCGCACTGGGTCCGCGTGGTGGGTTGAGGCTCATTCCCTCTCCTACAGAGGAGGCCTGAGTCCCAACAGAGGGAACATTATAAGGCTGACTATGCCATTATTTCAGATTTTCTTTCTTTCACACATAAGTGTGCTAATGCAAAGGTTTAATATTGAGAGTCTTAATTCTATTCACCACATTTTTTTAATTAGTACACAAACTTAAAGGGCTTATTAAAAAAGCCCTTGTTATTTTATAAGTAAAATCTCAATAAATAATGTTCATAAACAGCAAAGTTTTTAGCGTTGGTTTATGTCCCAAAATGTCACTCAGTTTATGGAAATATTGTGCAGGCTATTGATTAATGAATGAATAAGTGACAATAAAATTATTAAGGAAAAACATTGCCCGCAGTATTTTCATGATATGATTCATTATATTATGATGAATTCACCTTTTCGTGGTCAATTTTAGGATTTCGGTTTTTTCTACTTTTGATTACAAAAATATGATCAGTGACGGGTACAGATAGAGCCCAATTTTTTGGGTACTAATTAAAAAGTATAGCAATGTGTTACGGTTTGTGTAACAGTTTGTCTGTCTACTAACATTTCATAATATAAAGAAATCACTTTCGACTACACCAACGGGATAGCGTTGGTATAGCGGAAGTGATTTTCTTTTCTTGCCTATTTTAAGCTATTGCATAGCTTCTATCGCGGGCCTTGAGCGTGGAGACAGAGTCCAGAAATTCCGTAACGAAAATAACCTAACACCCCCCACTCATTTGTTTTTTGAGCGTGGTGACCGATAAGAAAACAAATGAGTGAAAGCAGCTGTCGGCGTTTTGGATGGGTGGGGTTAAGCAGCTGTTAGCGAGGTCTGGTATTGGATGGGTGGGGATAAGCAGCTGTTGGCAAGGTCTCATTTTGGATGGGTGGGGTTAAGCAGCTGTTAGCGAGGTCTGGTTGTGGATGGGTGGGGTTAAGCAGCTGTTGGCGAGGTCTAGTTTTGGATGGGTAGGGTTAAGCAGCTGTTAGCGAGGTCTGGTTGTGGATGGGTGGGGTTAAGCAGCTGTTGGCGAGGTCTAGTTTTGGATGGGTAGGGTTAAGCAGCTGTTGGCGAGGTCTGGTTTTGGATGGGTGGGGTTAAGCAGCTGTTGGCGAGGTCTGGTTGTGGATGGGTGGGGTTAAGCAGCTGTTGGCGAGGTCTAGTTTTGGATGGGTAGGGTTAAGCAGCTGTTGGCGAGGTCTGGTTTTGGATGGGTGGGGTTAAGCAGCTGTTGGCGAGGTCTAGTTTTGGATGGGAGGGGTTAAGCAGCTGTTGGCGAGGTCTATAGCATAAGTTGATAAAAAATGCTATACAATAGCTTTACCGCGGCAGTCCCCGAGTGCCACATGTCTTTTTTTGTTTATTATAAAAACTTACTCCATACCTACTAGGAATTACCCCTGTATCGTAGGTGCGGTCACAAACATGTACCTAAACTGTCTTACAAAGTCACCAAGAAACGGAACTAATATTCCGTGCGGGAATCGAACCCGCAACACGCAGCGCAATCATCAGACAATCGCTCAACGCAGTGGTTGCACAGTAGCCTCTCCCACTCCTGGGCAAAGGCATCCCTTCAGTCCTTTTATCTTTCACGAGCTCGCATTTCCTCCCCTTTTTCAAGGAACTGGTGGAACGAACTGGTGTATAGATTACCAGAACTGGAAGTAAGATTAAAATTCAAGCTGGTATCTTATTTTGGTTAAGTTATAAATACTTACAGCTTAATAGCATTATCGACATTAAACTTTTATTAACGTTAACGATGGCATCAACAGTTTATACCCGGCAGGACCCGGTTATTAACATTTTGTGTAAAATGTTTTAAACACATTGTTATCGTTCTGGTAATGAATTAAGCTTTGCAGTTTATGAAACGAGAGTTTATAAATAAATATCTCCCTACATAAAACTGCTATTTTCTTTTGCAAAATAGTTCCTACATGTTACGGTATGAAAAAGAAGAAAGAAAGAAAAACAGTTTATTTACGCGTTAAAGACGCAATCTTAAAATTAGGTAACATAACAAAACATCAATAATAATTAATAGGGAGGATATGCGTCTCCTCCGCGCAAAACGGCCGAACGCTCAGCATAAAGCTTTTTTTTTTTTTTTTTTTATGGTGGGAAAAATCATGCATTGACATCCCCCGCCCTTGGGCGGAGCGGGAGATAGTGTCAGACTCTTACTGACTAAAAGACCCACCCCGTTCCTTCTAGCCTTCATACCGGGGCTCGAGCGCCCTTTCGGATAACCCTGGCCCCAGTAGGCTTCGACCCGGCTGGGTCCCTGCTGTTGCTGACAACTCCTTGAGGCGCGCGGGAACAATGCGCGCCGTCGACGACTTGGGCTTGGTCCGGACGGTTACCGGACGGCCGGACAGCGAGCTACCCATTGCTCACTGTCCGCAAGCCCGCGTCTACGTTGGCCGGAAATCGGGATCAGAATCCCGGCGACGGCGGCGGCGATAACGCCGTTGCCTGATGCGTTCGGCCTCCTCCTTTGCAAGCATTACTGCTTCGCAGAAGTCGGCGACCGCCTGCCACTCCTCCTCGCTCCGGACCATGGCCTCAACCAAGGCCCGGCGCGAGAGGTCTCCGCCGCCGATCGCCCCCACGAGGGCACGGCGATGCTCCGCCCAAGCAGGGCACACCTCGACTGTGTGCTCCACCGTGTCCTCCGGGCGTTCCGCACAGTGGCGACACCCGGGCGTCACTTCCGCATGAATCCGGTGTAGGAAACTCCCGAACGAACCATGTCCGGTGAGGACCTGCGTCATGCGGAAGGTAAGGACGCCGTGAGGCCTTTCCAGCCACGCCTCAAAGAGGGGACTTACCGCCATGATTGTGGCGTGCCCAGCACTGGGTTGCGATAGTCGTTGACGCCATTTCACCATGAGATCCCGCCGGAGCTCTGTCCGCCATGCCGTGACCTGTCGCGGCAGCGGACTTTCACCCCGGCGTTGCATCTCCACGCGCATATCGTGCATGTGTGCAAGGACTGTTGCCTCCAGATCCCACGGTGGTAGGCCAGCCAAAAGGCTCGCCGCTTCGCGGGAGACCGTGCAGTATCCCCGCACCATCCTTATCGCCATGACCCTCTGGCAGGCGTTCAGTATGGCCGCCGGTTGCTTTTTCAGCGACGGCGCCCACACCGGCGCCCCGTAGAGGGCCATGGACCGAACGATCCCCGCGTAGAGCCTCCGGCAGGAGGCGTCTGGACCCCCAAGGTTGGGCAGGAGCCGCTTGAGCGCAGCCCCAGCCCGGCTGAGTTTGGGAGCCAGACGTCGGAAGTGCTCCACGAAATTCCACCGGCTGTCGAGGACGAGTCCCAGGTACTTCATCGTCGACCCGACACCGATGTGAACTCCTCCTACCGTTAGTTGGGAGCTCAATGGCGGCGCGTTCCGAGACCGGCGACCGTGAAAACACATCGCCTCGGATTTGTGAAGCGCCACCTTGAGTCCCAACTCCTGGATCCGATCAACGACCATCGCAACCCCGCGTGTCGCTAGAGCGACCGCCGCCTGGTACGACTCTCCCCGCGCTAGGACCAGCGTATCGTCTGCGTAGCAAACCACGCTGACCCCGTCAGGGAAGTCGCCGCGCAGCACGTAGTCGTACCCGATGTTCCACAAGGGTGGCCCTAGTACCGACCCCTGCGGAACACCGCACGACATCTCTCGACGTTTCCAGTCTCCCTGGTGACCGGGGTAGACTATAAGTCTCTCCGACAGATAGGCCTCGACCACTCGACAGAGGTACTCGGGCACCCGGTGGTACCGGAGTGCCCTCCGGATCGTACTCAGCATAAAGCTGCGGGCTCACGCATAATGCGTTGAGCTCACAGCGCTGGTTTTCAGCGTGGGCCGGTCGCTGTGTCGTAAAGACGCTGGAACGGTGCAGTAAATAAACGTAACTAAAAATAAGTATAGAAAACTAATAAATATAAATAAAATAAATAGATAAGGCGACAAATACAATTTTATAAAGTTTTATAAAGTGGCAACACCACGATGCACCCATAGCTCAATTTGTTTTAATAATCTGTGGTAATTGCATACACTATGGCAAAAACACAAGTACGTGATTGGACGAATTGGACGCGACCGTGATGCTGTTGACGTCAAAAAGGATATGACCGCATGGTGACGACAAGTAAATGGTTTTTGAAATTCATCATAGTTCAAATATTTGTTCCTCACTGCGATGGTATAATTCTGTGAATGTTTTTAGTATCTGTAACGAGGTATATGGTTTTCAATACACCTACTCGAAAACATGCTCTTATCCCTCCGCTTTTACGCACGCAATAGACTATTTTCGGCACTAGTGCAGAAAAGTGCCCATGCTTTCCCACGCCATAATTTTATTAAATTTATCGTATCAGGCTGGGCGCGCGTCGACCCCCACGAGTCGCCAGTTAACCCCCGTTTGTTCATTTCGTCGTAAGTGTATTGAAAAAAGTCGTTTGATACACGTGCACATTTGTCACTGCAGCCCTCGCCTCCATAACACACTCGCCTGCAGCTCGTGCTTGTTGTACAAAAAAGGTCCTAAAAATACATAAAATCTATGTGCAAATGCATGTTTCGTCTGTGGTTTAGTGCAAACCAAATCTTTCCTCCTCCTGGTTGAAGGTACTGGTTAAAAGAAAGCTCACAGTGCTGATAAAGTACAGTGTGCAATATAAATAGTTGGCGTACTGTTAGTACTTTACATGCAGTTTATAGCTGATGTGTGGTCCCCTTGAAAAAGGGGAGGAAATACGAGCTCGTGAAAGATAAAAGGACTGAAGGGATGCCTTTGCCCAGGAATGGGAGACAATAAAGAAATTGGTCGGCACGGTTGGCTACTGTGCAACCACTGCGTTGAGCGATTGTCTGATAATTCCGCCTCGGTCGCAATGACAAACTATCTGCTGCTACTTGTATCAAATGTAATATTTGGGCCACAGAACACAGGGATCATACAGTAGATTTAGGCACTGCCTATCTTAGAGATCAACAAAACACGGACAATAAACTGCAAAAAATGCAATTAGGTTTTACTCGAACAGGGAACTGAAGGCCCTAACGAGCTCGTGCTAAGCCGAGCTTACGGTCACTTAAGCCACAAAGATAGCAGCGCCAGTGAACGCGATAGATCTGTTATCACTACTTTCTGTACCATCATTCATAATTATTGTGTCAAATCCTTTGTTAACCCCGGGGTTTTCTATACATCCATTAATTTCCATTCAAATAGGTATACTACTACAATAGTGCCTCGTGTAGCAGATAGTAAAGATTTTTAACTTATACTTCTCATTCTCAGGGCTTCAACGGGTCGATGGGACTATCTAATCTTACTAATAGAATCTGTGCAATGGTTAGAAAAACCAGTCTTGTGCATTTAATCATATTGTAAGTTAAGTATGTATTTAATTTACGTTAGTGCCTATTTATAAAAAAATGGCAAGGATTTTATTTGAAAGTTAAGAATGAGCGACTGAATCGATTAAGAAATTATGCCCGAATAAAATATGAATAAACCCTTGATGAAGTGATGTCAAAGCGTTCATTTAGTTGGGCAGCCACGCCTCCCGCTTGCCACGTTATGATTACACTCTGGGCGCACTTTATTATTCCCACAAAAAGATGAAAGGAAAATAAACGCGTCGTTACTCGAGAGTTGGTCGACGAGCGAGAAATGGCTGGAAACGTATTGAAGAATATCTGTATTTTTGCAATAATCTGTTAAATTTTTATAAACGATTTTGTAATGTGGGAGGGCGCTGGGAAGGCGGCGGTATCGAGCGTGGGCGCGCCGCCCTAGCGGGACAGAAGCCCTACAGTCGAGTCCGCGGAGAGGCCGAGCGCGCACGCCCGCACCGAGCAGCTCCGCGCACGCCGCACACGAGCCACACGAGCGCCGCGCCGGCACACCGCCTCCGCTGCACGCCGCACGTGTATGCACCGCGACACCGACACCGCGACGCGTGCTCGTACATACAAACCGTGTTAAACAAACGTCACGTGTAACCTTCGTTTTCTATAATAATAATTGGCTCTTCGAAAAAGATTCAAAATTAATAGTGTGACGTTAAATAACATGATACGTGTCAGAAAAACAGTGTTTATCGTATAATTTGGGCGGCGGCGGAGAAACGTCTACGTCATGCTACGAGGTAACTAACATTAGATACAATAATTTATTGTCGCGTTTTGTTATTTTTTTTCAATATGTTTCAGTTGACAAAACGTAGGGACTCACTACTTTGTTAATCCTCCGTGGGCGTTAATGCGACTAATATCGTAATTGTATTAGGTTTTAATCGGGTATCTGCTAATATATTTTGGTGAAAGTAGTTTTGCTTGAAATGTCTTCTTAACAATTATGAAGAAACTAATAAACTGTTAAAATAGACAAACCAAAGTATTTATTTTAATGCAAACAAGAAGGCATTAAACAACATGAAGGTTCTAGTAATTGATTTAAAATGGATAACAATTGCTAGCTACGCGTGTTACGACTAGGCGTAATCGTCATGAATTTTACACAAGAAAATATAGTTTTACCGGCAACGCCTTATAATAGGAGTTATTACAGTCATTGTATCAGTTAATGATACTCTTTACTGGCTGATGACATGTTTCTGTGGAAATATAATTAATTATATTGACGATCTTGACAGCTATGGGAAACACAGTATTGTATCGAGTGTGGGGCGTAATAATACTTGAATATACCTCGACGACTGGCTTCAGAACAAGGACCAAAGTAAAAGGATTTTAGTTTCCCGTCTGGGCCTATTCGAATGGATACGTTTAGAAGCATTTAAACATTTTATGTAACGATAAGTTACGAAAATTCAAGCTGTCTACAAACATTTGTTAAAACAAAAGGTTTAACTGCGTGGCCCCTCGTAGCAAACAACATACACATGAAAAATAAAACTGATGGGTATTAAGGAAAATCCGGTAAACCTGTCTTCTACAAAAAGGATACGGTTTACTGCGGACCACCGACTGTCGGGACTACGTCGCTTTTCTCGGACACAATAGCCTCCCCTATCCTGTCACATTATTTATACCATTCAATCGGACTTTGAGCTGTTTTTACAAGCTTTTTTATATAGTTAACGTGACTCGGAAACACTTAAAACACATCGTCCATAGTTCAGCTGGATACAGGGCAAAATACTTTGAGAACCTAGGTATTCTCCGTGAAATGATCAGCGACACCAAGGCGCTGCTGGCCTTCTTTGAAGAGCTAGGGTGGATCGGAAGACACATTTGTCCTACCGATACGCAAAATACGCGCTTTAGATGTGGAGTTGCGGACACCAGCCCGAAATACAGACAAAATAGTCCATAAATGGGTGTCCATTAAACAGGTGTTAAAAGTAACAAGAAGATTATTCAAGATAGAGTTATTCAAGATAACTTTGACTGAACTGCACGTAACCGAGATTAAGTTAAATTGTAATTAACCAATCCAAACGTCTGCCAAGCGCTGTAAATCTGGCAATGTTCCGTGTGAAAGTTCATTGTAGCATTCTTGATTGAAGACTGTAGTTACTAAGCATCATTAGATATTGTATATATTTATTCACCTCAATACTCAGGGGTCCTGGACTTGTAGAAGACATATGAGGGACCGAATCCAATTCATAGAGGCCCCTTTGACACTTTTCATGGGAACATGGTACCAACCGAGGATTATCCCTGTACGCGTTATACTTATTATTATGTTCTGTGATTTTGGAGCTTACGGGCTGGTTGTTGTATCAAGACTGTCAGCAGTTAATAAAGAGGCTGGTATAATTCACATTGTAAATGAGTACTTATACAGTTTAATCTGCATTAATATAATGAAGAAGTAAAGTTTGTATTTTTCTTTGTAGGAGGTAATCATTGAAACTGGTGGTCCGATTGCTAATTTTTTTTCATCGATAGAAAGCTGCTTTATTTCTGAGTGACTTAAGCTATATTTTATGTAGACGAGCAAAAGCTAGTAATAAATTAAATAGTTTTCACATTTTATATAAAGCTTTGTTAGATAAATATTTACTCAAAGTTAGCCTTCAAATTTACCCTGAGGGTGCAGGTATGGGCAAATAATTCGAATGATTTATTTACGATGTCCGTCGCTCGGATGCTCCTTTCCATAAATTAGGGGCTTAACGCCAGAGGTCTTATTTCATTATTAAATTATATAAGGGACCTGTAGGTGATATAATGTCCAACCCAAATATGTTTTATAAAGGTCGTAAGGATTTTTAATTAAAGCTAGATAATATTTAGTGCTCTTACCCACATGCTACCATGTGTACACTCATTTGACATTTCTTCCTATATTATACTAAATGTTAGTAAGAGATATTGAAAATTCTTGAAAAATATTTCAATCCCAAGATAGTACGTTATAATTCCGACTACACTGATTACGTCATCAATCAATGGTGGTAGAACAAATTCAGCCAAGACCTTCGCGGTGACTATCAATGGAAACGCCCCTGAACAACGCTTAGCTAGCGCGGTAGTAAGCAAACTGCTCTATAATGCATGTAAAACGTCGCCATTCAACAAGAAAAAAACATTTAGTAAGAACCACGTTGTTTGTTGTTGTTGATCAACAATTAATCACATATCAAGAGCAGGTAAGACAGGTGTTAATAGCGCTGTTTCGAGGCGCACATAAAATAAACATTATTTTTGTTATGTACCGCTGACAAGAAACAGAACAATTTATGTTATAATGAAGTAGATGAGTAGCTGTCTACATACAGATTTTATAGAATTTATGATGCGATTAACGTCCTATTATCTCATTACAGTAGATGTGGGTTGTCCGAAGATTGCTAATTCTAGGTACCTATTTTAGTAACTGGCTCATTAGTAACTCCACGTTCAGTTATAACTTTGACGCAGGATGAAACTGCAATTTTGTAGTCCTTAGTACGATTATAGCATTGTGAATAGATTGCAGCTGTTGGAATAGACAGTCAATAGGTCGGCAGTCAGGTCATGTGACAGTCTGACATTCAAAAGTTTTAGCGTAGGATTACTTTTGTTCAAACAATATATTTTGTGTAATTAATACTTTTGACTGGAATAGAAAATCTACTGTGATTTTGTGCTTTAGAACTTGGTAGTCTTGGGTAGTAACTAACCATAGAGAAAGAAAAAAACTGGGCAGGTGCGAGTCAGACTCCCGTACTGTGGGTTCCGTGCAAACTACAATACCCGAATGGAGTCTCGAAAGTCAAGATTTTTCTGAATTGCAATTTTTTTTTTTACGTAGGTAACAACAAATTTACTGTTTTCAGATTTATTCTTATACCTGTGCTATAAGACCTTGCTTTGTGCCAAATTTCAGGATTCTGGGTCAACGGGAAGTACTCTATGAGTTTCGATCTTTGAGAGTATCAAAATATACGTTTTTTTGCGACATAAACGGCCGTATCTTTTTTATTAGTTTACTTATTAGAAGTTTTAATTTTTAACAGCTTGAAGGGACCTTAGACCTGAGTATATGGTTTTAATTTCAACTCGATACAGACAGAGAGACAGAAGACAGACGGACGGACAACAAAGTGATCCTAAAAGGGTTCCGTTTGTTTCCTTCTGAGGTACAGAACCCTAAAAACAAAAGAAAAAAAAAACTGATGCCTACCCAAGTCTTTCTAGAATGGGTGGGTGAGTTTTTTTATCAGAAGTGATGCTAGCCATTCAGTTAGTTTATATTGTTTACTTAACGTCCATGATTAATGTGTTTATAATAATATATAAAATTTGAAGTAAAATTGCTCTATTCCGTAGATATAATTAGCATACACACATAATAAATGATTCTTCATGGAGGCTCAACATAAACTCAACTATTATTGAAAACTGTTTTTGTTAGTAAGAGCGAGTATTTTAGTTTCGTGCCTATGCTAATTTTGTTTATTTTTGTGTGTTTTTTCACATTAATTATACGGAATAATGAACGAAGAAATTATTTATCTACTATCTATTAGTAGACCATTTTGTTGTTTATGACTGAGGGATATTTGGAGGCCAATAAAAAAATTTGCTAATATGTTTACATTTGAAGATCGCTGTATGCTGTAATGTACAGCGAAATGGAGTACTGCTCTCATCTTTGGAATGGTTCTGCTAAATATCAGCTTGATACGCTTGAGTCGATTGTGAAACGAGCCAAGAAGGTCATCGCTGTTGATGCACTCGTCGAGTCAAAACTAAGGATTTTCTTTTGTTTACTTACATTTAGGAGAGTGTGCAGCGGAATTGTACAATTCAAATCCGCCCAGCTAGTTCCATAGGTACAAAAAGTTTTGGGATATACCTAATTGTTCGTAGGAGTCCTGGAGTCTATGTTTTCTGATAGCTATAACATAAGGGTCTTTAAGTCAAGAGTGTCCATCCTAGACTACAACATCGTTTATCATCAGGTGGGATAGTGGTCAAACGCACGTCCATCAACAATAATCATTTAAAAAAAGTTTATACTTACAATGGCAGATAGATATCACGTTTTTTTTTTTTATGAAAACGTTATTCACCGTTCAGGAAGCTCATAAAATATGTAATAAGATGACCTCTGCTCTAATACAACAATATCTAATATACAAATAGGCGCTAAAAAATGTATGATCTCACTATCTCAGCTACTCACAGACGATCAATTCCCTAGTCGGTATCCCGGAGAGACCACGGGATTATGTCTAAATTGTACAGTGTGAAAGCAGATGTACAATTACTTGTGCGGATATAATTTGTTGGCCAGGTAATAATGCTTTTGATATGTGTTTATTTATTTCATTTATTATTATGAAGAATACCAACGACATATTAACAAGTTCTTATACAGGTAGGTAATTTTATAGACATTAAATTGTCAATTAAAGGCGTATTGATCACGATATAACAATAGTATCGAGGAAGTTTATAAGCCTACTGTGGGGAGATAGGAACTCAAAACAGACAAATGTAGAAAGCTACTTGCACCACTTCTTTCCAGACACATACTAAGAACTGACGGGCGTTTGGGAGTACTATCATTGTGTATTGTAATATTCAAAAAGTACAGACTCTCAGGTTAAGAGTGGCCCACCCGTGATACATTTCCATACAACCGCTGTTACGGGATTGTGACGTTTATTACATATCTTTCTTCAGATATTTTTTTTTCATACTTTTATTTGAGGAGGCCTGAGTCCCAGCAATGGGAACATTAAAAAGGCTGATGATGATAACGATATTTATTAAAACTTTATGCACATAACACTGTACAAAGGTAGATTTAATGCCTTAGGCATTTTTTACTTGTCCACCTTTATCATCTGGCATTCTATTGAAATCAAAACATTTTGTGTAAAATTAATCCAGTAAAGACCTCTGAAATTCTGCTATTTTACGTAAATTTTGGCCCTTCATAATGTACTCGTAAATCTACATATAATTAATCTGTAGAAGTTTTTAGTTGTGCGCGAATTACTTAAAGTGTATGAAATCGATGTAGATTAGTAATACATTAAAATTATGTGTGACTTAATATATTACTTAGGCTTGGTTTCATCGCATTTGGTTGACTAAATCGAAGATATACCAACTACATTCATTTGATTGTTAGGCAGTACGATGTTCGACGGGTCATCTAGTTAAAAATATATCTGTAGAAATCTTGCACATTTAATCGAGATTCTGAATGATGAAAACTGCTTCCAAAAACTGAAGATTAAAAAAAAAACAAGTATTTCCTGAAATAACTTTTGTGAAATAGAGTAAATGACGAAATTAGCGAATGCTAACCGAGCGTTCAGGCGTTATTTATCTCTTTTTTCGCGATGTCTTTTTGAAACTTGATGAAACAATAAATGAAACAACAAACTTTTAAACCATGTTCACGCTGACGATAGACGTACTTAGGAAAGGCCCTCTTAATTTGAAAGAATGACGTTTAATTTGTTCACGCGTCAAATGCGTGAGCATGCGGACTGACGTCACCGACGGCTGTGGCGCTTTAAAACACCATAGTAGAAAAGTGCGTACTGACCCTATATCAAATTCCAAAAGACAATTCACTTTAATAGCTATCAATTCTCATATCTACTGAATACACTGATTGACATCCGATGACAATCTTAAAATCTTGGTGAATCTATTTACTATGATACATAGGTACACGCAATTGCTGCTCCAATAATCATAAGCAGACGAATCCCTCTAGGAGGTACTATATAATGCCATTCTCAGATAATGTGAAGTTATTTGCGGTGTAGAGAGTACGTTTGTTATATAACAGTATTATGTTGCGGGCTCTGATGCTGAAGCCTTCTCCGCTTTACTTATTCAGCCATGATTCCTCGCGATGCCGATGGAAGCGAGCAGGTCCCAGAGGTTCCTCACTAACAACACTATATTATTATCTATTCAATATAGAAATGTTCTGAGATGGCAGGAAAGTACTATTACATCTTGGGCTCAATTTTGTTTCCAATTCGAAATCCAAATGTCTTTATTGCAAACTATAATGTGCTATGGGTTTTCTTGCGTACCTTAGACGGTTTTTAACATTTTTGATTGTCTACTGAGTAGCGGCACAAAATAGATAGGTACAGAAGACAATCTCATGTATGTACTTCACTTTTTTACCTACGCTCGGTAGACGCACACTACTGAGCGTTTGAGAGAAGGAATTTTTCCACAAGTGATCAGAGACGCGACCGAGACATCGTGTCTGTGAGCGGTGTCTATGTGTGCGTTGTTCGAGCGCGCTTTGTATGTAGATTGACTTCTGTACCTATCTATTTTGTGGTAGCGGTGTGGTTTCATGAAACCACGGAAAATCATGCCCCCCCCCCTTTTTTGGTGAAAAATCATCCAATGTCTTCTCCGCTCGAAAGCGAGACGGGTGGGCGTGTCAGACTTTTACTAAATGTAACTCATTTTATGTTCCTTTTGCCTTGCGTTCCAAGGCCCAGGGGTTCCCTTTTGAACAACCCATGGCTTCATGACTCTCTTGTATATCCTTACTAATATTATAAATGTAAATGTTACTGTCTGTCTGTTAAGCTTAAAAAGTTAAAGTACAAAACCAATTTTGATGAAATTTGGATCCGAGTAAGTTTGAGCCTCAAGGAAGGACATAAGGCTGCATTTTATCTGGCTTCGACTTCGACTTCATTTCCACTATAACTGATATTTACGCGGAAGAAGTCGCGAGCAAAATTTAGTTGTATATAAGTCTCTCGTTCTGAGCTCGGAGAGTTCTTTGATGAAAAATAAAATCCCTTGCCTTGAAGGCCTCACACCTTTTTGTAAATTTTTATACCTATACAAAGGTACTTAGGTTGAGTAGGTATTGAAGTTCTGTCATCATTTTCAGCTATTGTGATGTTAAATTAATAACGGTAGGAAAGGTATGGCATAGTAACGCTATACCGTTAAGGTATGGCATAGTAACACCATACCGGTAAGGTATGGCCTTACTATGCTCATATTGATTTTCTAGACTTTCGAATTGTATAGTACCAAAACAAATGAGAAAACTGTTTATTAGAGCAGTTACACCCTACCACAGTGATCTCATTTTTAACCCAAAGGTTGACTGGGAGAGAATGCCTTGTTGCAATAAGTCCGCCTATGTACCACTACTGTACATGAAGTTTAAGTAAATAAATAAGTTTGTTTTAATTTTCTTATCCACACTCGTGAGAAAAGGTGCGCCACCCCACTATAGTTAACTATAAAATAAAATTACTTTTTAACACCGTATAGTGTGAAAGAATAATTTTATGTAGAAAATTATTTTTACACTGCCTTTGATTCACGCTTTTATACTCTCGTAGGTAATATACGAGAATTATAATTATATAATCGTGTAAACTTATGCGTGTCACGTAAGGTTAGTTTAACTCTTTGATATCAATGGTAAATAGGCTACGATTATTTAATTAGTCTGCTGTTTATTTATTAATTTCTCGTAGTTATGTTAGAATTGTGTCACGGAATGGACAAATTAGAAGGGATTAATCAGCGCTTTGTCTGGAAAATGAATGCTATCATTTGAAAATGTAATAAGGCAAAAGTTAGATAATACAAACTCTTTTTGAAAATTATCTTTTCTTACTTGTTATAAAACAAAGTTCCCTCACCGCGTATAATTATCTGTTCGCGTTTTTTTTTTTAACTTATCCTTTCTTACATATTATAAAACAAACTTCCCTTACTGCGTCTATCTGTCTATTCGGAATAACCTCAAAAAGTACTGAACGTTTTTCTTTGCGGTTATCACCAATGGATAGACTGATTCATGGTGAGAGTAGAGAGAAGCCGAGAGTTTCAAAGATTTGTAACACTCGTGTGAAACCCGTAGGCGCGGGCTTGCGCACGGTGAGAAATGGGAAGCTCGCTGTCCGACCGTCCGGTAACCGTCCGGGCCGAGTCCAAGTCCTCGACTTCGCGTACTGTTCCCGCGTCTCTAGGAATTGTCGGCAATCGTAGGGGCGTAGCAGGGTCGAGGCATATTGGGGCCAAGGGTTTATTTCCGAAAGGAAGGCATGAAGGAACGGGATGAATTTTTTTTGTCAGTAAGTGTCTGACACTATCTCGCGTTCCGTTCAAGAGCGGGGGATGTCATCTGTATGATTTTTACCAACTGAAAAAAAAACCCGTGTGAAACTGGGGCGGGTCGGGTTTTTAACATATATTATATGTTTACATGGTAGTGGCGGTAGGAATAAAGCCTAGCATTGATGCCATTGGCAATATTCCTGGAGTTCATTTGGCACCGTAAAAAGTTCACACCACATTAAGTCCGTCGTAGTTTTGGCTGGCCGCCATAGCTCCATATCGGAGCGACTCGGGCATTATTTTCAGATGCTAACTTATCAAATGCACGTTCCAATACCACACCATACTTAGTCCCGCTTTCCTATGCAAATGACACCGAATTTATTCATGATACGATTGCCTATTACCCATGAGGTATCGAACTAATTTATTAATTGGCAATGTTGGCACACGTTGAAGTAATGTCCCAAAAAATCATAGACTTTTATTAGAGGTATTTTTTTTTGGAGTTGATAGGCTCGCGTTTGACCACTTTATCACCTAATGGAAAGCTATGATGTAGTTGACTATGGAACAAGCTTGCCTAGACGTAACCTATTCACTTTTGACTTGAAGACTCCTAGGTTATAGCTATTAGGAAACACGGAGTCTAGCAGGGCATTTCTCTCCTTTGCTGTATGATCTGGCTTTGTGCTTCAAAATCTAACTTTATTAAAGGCATTGTATTAGAGAACGTATTGTTCATTAAAGAATAAAGTTCAATTCGTGAGCAGAATTTTGTTATTCAAACAACAATCATTGCTAGCTGTATTAATGACAGAACAATATACAAATCTCGATGGACGCACATTACGGCCGACGGTACCACTTACTTAATAAATTCCATTACAATTTTTGCTCTTGGGTATTGTTGATTTAACAATTGAAGCACGGCTGCGATGAAACGACGTAATGGCCGAATGAGAAGGTCGTGAGTGACGTCACACGTTACACAGATTTGCACCCGGTTTGATTTGATAATCATGTTGATTGTTGACCACTTGAGTATCGTTGAGCGGTACGGTACAAGATCTAAAAAAAAACGGTTAAGTGCGAGTCGAATTCGAGCACCGAGGGTCCCGTACAAATTTACCTATGTAAATAGTTTAATTCCCTGTTCGTATCTTGAAGATTTTTCCGAGTCGCAAAAAAGGTACGAGACGTAACTACTTTACAGTTTCCAGACTTTTTCCTATACTTATGCTATGAGACCTGTTGTGTCAAATTTCAAGATTCTAGAATGACGGTACAACAAAACAACAAGAACAAGTAAGTATCTACCCTATAGGTTTTGATTTCTTAGCGAATGTCAAAATATGCGCCTCCACGGAGTATAAACGGCCTTATCTTACGATTGCGTTGACTATGAAGCTTGATTTTTTCAATACTGTTTGGGGTAGCAGACTTGACAATTTTTAACTCTATATCTCCACGAGATTCTGAGAAATGGGTCTTGACAGATGGATAGGCGGACAACAAAGTGATCTTATAAAGTTTCCGTTTTTCCCGACTTACGTACAGAATCCTAAAAACGCCAAGGAGACCTACTGCTAGCCTGGCTAATTATCTTTTCTATTGTAAGCTCTCTGATGATTACCAAATCCAAATATGGTAGGTATTTAAGACCCTGGTCACAATGTACACAAAAGAACTGATTAAAAAAATTACCATCATGTTGCTCCAAGAGACTGACCGATCCACCCAGGGTGGGTTCAGGGACAAAATGTTTGAAGACATTAAGCGTCAAGATGCTTAATATTTTATATACAGTCCATAAAAATCCAGGAAAAGTGAGCTGAACCGATGATTTATGTGTAGGCTTGTAGTAAACACGGCGGGTCGTTATCAAGCCGCGGTGGAGTGCGCTGCGATTGGCGGAGCGGGTCTGGCACGCTGCCACCTCGCCGGCTCGTCCCGCTGAATCTGCACCCACTACCACCACTTCACGACTTCAGCTCCGGCTTCCAAATGCTTACATACCATTATTCGTTGTAAAAACTAGTTTGTCCTAATTTAAATATGTAGGGAAATGACTCTATCCGTGAGTGCGTCTGTTTCCGTAACCATTCTTTTACAACTTGTTTAAACTGAACAGTTGATTGGAGACTGAATTGAAGGCGGAGTAAGAAAGGTCCTTTGGAGTAATAATAAGGCGGTTTTAAATAGATATTTACTTTGAATCTTTAAATGTTTATAGGTTACATTTCCTTCTTTACATTTCCTGGTATAGGTATCAGAAAATGTAAAAGTATCTACGCAATGAAAGAATCCTAAATCCGTAAACTTAATGGAATACCATAGTAGGTTGATTCTTAGGATTAATCATGCGAATGTAGAGTGAAATTAGATCATTATCTCAAGACAACGTACTCTCGTGATAAAAATATCCTATCCTCTTCCAGGACATGATCTACTCGTTTGTCAATTCTATATGTTATGCCAAACCGTAAAGGAGTAATAAATATACACACACACATACATATTCGCAAAATGTTCTCATCATTTCAGCCGAAAAATGTTCTGTGCTGGAAATAGCACTCCCCAAGTGTCGCTACAACGGTCGATCCTGTGTGTCTCGTATTCATTGTATTCCTGCGATTCTCTCCAGGTCATTGGTCTACCTTGTGGGAGACGATCCAATGCTGCGTCTTCCGGTACATGGTCACGACTCCAGAACCTTTCGGCCCCGATCACCATGTGTTCTGCGAGCAATATGTCGATAGTCACGGTTCTCCTCTCCAGTCTTGATTCTATCACGCAAGGAAACACACCTTCTGGGATATAGAGCAGGTTACCGGATTTGAGAATTATCATGTTCCCTCTCTTCGAACTTCAGATAATCCAATAACACTCCATCATAACCTCCTGAATTCTTCATCGAGTTCGGTGATCTTCATGTCAGTTCGGAGTGTACAAGTCTTAAATATTTCCTAATTTAGTCGTTGGTTTTTGTAGTAGGGATATTAGGATCTCAACCAGGGATTCTTCGCACTCCTTGCCTTGCCGTAACCTTGACCGCTTCCGGAGCCAAGGACAGATAAGGTGCCGTGCACTAGAGTCAACTTTTAAGTTGTATGATAACATTGGAAGGAATTGACATAATCACTACGATTGGCAAGCAAAGATTGCTGCCCATTTTCTGGTGATTTCGTGAACATTAGTTTGATATTTACACTATTTGATTTACACATACACAAAGGTTTATTATATTATAATTATATTAAATAAACAAATAGCTGTAATAGTATCAACCTATTTAAACTGCAATGAATATTTATTCCCGTAATTCGCAATTCATAGTTTCAAATAACCTGCAGCCCCGCGCCGGAACGAAATTTAATAGATTGCTTTCATGTAATAGCTTCTAACGTTTGGAGTAGGAAATTGCATAGTACGCGGACCGATGGGGGGATTCCGACATTGTGAGCCAATATAGAAGAATATTGGATCAATACCTCATATTAGATCGTAATAACGTAGTAATTGCTTCATTTAGCCGTGACAGCTTATGAATGAAAGGTAAATGTGCTAAGATTTCGCAGCTCATTTACTTTGAGCACATAATTTATGTTATGAGGTGTGTTTATTTCTTTTCTCGGTGAGGATAATGGGAGGTTTTCTGGCTTTTTGTTTGAGTTGCGAAATGTCGGTAGTTAATACATCAAACTCTACCTTTGGTATGTTGTGTGTGATGAATTTCCGAAATAAAAAAATATTATTATTACAAAGATACAGAGGTAAACTTAATGCCATAGGCTTTTTTTACCAGTTATCCTTTTTTTTTTCTTTAAAGTTTGTTTATATTTATCCTACTCCATAAAGGTGGAGGACCTCGTGGCTAAAATAATAACAAGTGGGGTTGTGACTTCAAGTTAGG
Organism: Mythimna albipuncta; assembly: GCA_929112965.1. NCBI lineage: Eukaryota > Metazoa > Arthropoda > Insecta > Lepidoptera > Noctuidae > Mythimna > Mythimna albipuncta. The sequence continues at coordinate 12,639,502 of OV815962.1, forward strand.
GACGATTCTAGGTTAACCAACGCTTGCCGAAGTCCACCTGCACGTGAGTAACCATCTTAACATATCGAGATTCCTCCTTGTCTAGAAAAGCATGTTAAGTCGTTGTCTTAACTGTCGTTACGGATATTCAGAAGCCAAGAAGTCTGACACCAGTCCTGTCAAGGGATATCGTGTTACAGAATAACTCGGTGGTGTACTTTAGATTCTATGGAGCCTAAAGGTTCTAGAGTGGCGGTTGCATACCGAAAAACACCGTGGGCCGACGACCTGGTGAGAGTCGCGGGATTGCGGTGTATGGGAGACGAGAGAGACAGGATCGGTCGTTGTGGCGACGCTTGGGGGAGGCCTATGTCCAACAGTGGACGTTTTTCGGCTTAAATAATGATGTACTTTAGAATGGAATCGAACGGCTACGAAGATTGATTTCTGCAACATAAATGTGAAGGGGCGGAATTTGTTGTATGTATAAGGTACTACTTGTGACGACTGAACTTGTACCGTCTAATACATACGCCAACTAACTATGACAACTACCTTTGCTCAGCTACATACACGATCATTACGTGAAAGTAGGAACATACCAGCAAACTTTGTAGCAGACATTTCTATACGTTGCAGTTTCATACACCACCTTTAAGAGGACTACAGAACCACAGGACCTAATGCGCGGCTATTTTTGGACTGCTTAGGATAGAAAGAGATACGCAAAGACACAATGCTTATAAATTAAGAAGCATTTTAGTTATATTTACTAAAAATCTACAGATCTGATTATAAAATTAAAGCACTTTAACGGAGAAATGGTGCTTGTAGAATAATCTGACAAACAATCGGAATAATTGTATGTATATCAGTTCGATATTTAATTATTAAAACTAGTTTTTAAAGGCATTTTCTTGATTTTTTTCTATCGTACTAAAATACACACATTATCTATCTTACATTCTTCTTATTTCTCATCTAAAATAATATTTTTTTCTGATTTAATTTATTGCAGTATTTTTTTAAGGTGAGAAATCATTAAAGGACTTCTTACGCTGTAGAGTGGAGCGAGGATGTGTCAGACTTTCACGGACTAAAACCCACTCCTACGTTCCTTCTTTGCTTTGCGTTCCAGGATCCCTTTTGGATTACCCATGACCTGTTTACTGCAGAGGATCATATATTTTTGCGCTTCATAAAAATCGCGATTAGCTGTAGTCCTCCTAACAGAACTTACGCTAACGACTTGTTAATCCTCTACAATAAATGCGTAAAAGCATCTTTGCTATGAGAAAATTTTAAAAGAGAATGCAGCATCGCCGTCGGCTCAACTTTTGCAATTATAAACTGCGTACCGTAGGTACAGAGAACTTCTAGCATCACGTAAAAGTTATTTAAAGCGCAGTGTTTTTTAATAACGAGTTTCTCTGAGTTTCGCATTTTAATTTATTTGTTGATGCTACTTTTTTAAAGATAACTGTTTCATTAGGTGTATTTTTTTTTTAAGGTGGAGAAACGAATACCTTCTCCCTTAGTAGCGCTTATTTAAAGGCTGACATTCAATTTATACTCCGTCAGTTTAAGCAGTTAACTAAAGGTAAACAATATTCATTAAGTCTTTTTATTTAAAACTAGCGGCCCGTCCCTGCTTCGTACGGGTAATAAATATAAATAAGCCCATATTACTCAGGGTGAATGTAGCTTTCCAATGGTGAAAGAATTGTTGAAATCGGCACCGTAGTTTTTGAGTTTATTCATTACAAACATATACACACACTCAAATACAAATTTTCCCTCTTTATAATATTAGTGTAAATAAATCGTATAAAAGACATCCAAAAACTATGAGAGAAACATGTTAAGATTGATTACATAGTTAACTACCTAAACCGATGAAGCTAAGAAGCTATAGCTCTGTATGGGTAGAGCGAGACTGAGTGTCAGATTTCGTCGTGGTAATTCTGTCGAACAATCCTTCATACTGTTTAAGTACTTGATTGTAAGACGCGGCTTGTTACTTATATCTCATTAGAATTTTTCACAAATGGCGGTATAAATGATACATAGAGTCGTTATATGAAGCTGCTTGTATGTTAGGCCTTTTAGTTTTGAGCTCGTTTTGCCGCCAATGTAGGCCAGGCGAGACAACACACAAATTGCAACCCAACTCCCTTGCCAACGTGTAAGACGACCACAACTCGTCGCTACACAACCAGTACGTACCTATGCACGGCGCTCCGTGGTTAACAAAGTGTCGATCGGGTGCAGACGGCTCCAATCGATATTACATTATCGTGATTGACTTGGACGCGTCGGCGGGAAGACTGAACAAAAGGCGATCGTCTTGCAGCTGTACTGATAACCGGCATTGACCTGCTGTCAACACGAAAGTGGGTTAAGGGTGTAGCGATGACGGTTCCCCCTAGTCCTGCGCAAGAAACCGCCCGACATTTAGCTGCTTGTCAGTGGAACGCCGCCACTCAAGCCGATGAGTGAAGCCTGATTGTGAGTCTTACTGATGAGATTTTAACGCTTGTTGGCGCTTCCTCGTTTCTAGCTTTAACCCGATTTAGTTTTAAACAGCCAGCTAGTAACAGTTTATAGTCGTAAAACAGCTTCCTCAGTTTAAACAAGGGAAGTCGATAATATAAATTGGTTCCGGGAACTGTATAATGGTTTTATGTTGAGTCACTAAAACAAACCCTTTCAGAGTTGTTTGACAAACGAAGACGCCAAACAAGCGGGTTTAATGATTTTGTTTGTTTGGTTTTGATTCCCGTAAATTATAGTAAAATGACATTGAGACTTTTATTTATGTATGAATGTATGTCATGTGTGTCATAGCTTTCATAACCAAAGCACATAAATAATTATGGAGAATCATTTCTGTCAATTATAAGGTGTATGTAATAAAGAGTGTTCTATTCTATTGTTTTTACCATCAATATTTGTATAGAAGTAAAGGCAATGAAAAAAATATTGTGGATAAATCTCAACCTTTTTTTTTCAGTTGTGAATTTGTTTAATAACTTCTTCTGCTCTGGGTGGAGCGCGAGGGAGTGTCAGACTTTTACTGACTAACTCATTTATCATTTATCATTATCATTTATCATTCCACAACTACTATACAACGCCATCTAGTCCCAAGCTAAGCAGAGCTTGTGTTATGAGTACTAGACAACTAATAAACATACTCATATATTCCTAAATACATACATAAGTACTATAGATAAATTACACCCAGACACAGAACAAATGATCTTGGACAAACATTTGTCCTGGGTGGGAATCGTACCCATGACCTCCGGCATAGCAGTCAGGGCCACTAACTACTAGACCTACAGGCCAGTCAAATTCTACAGTACTCGTACACAAAGTTCCTTCTGCTATAAAGCTTATTACAGGATAAAGACAGCAGTATAAAACAAGGAAAAATAAATTTAGACGGAGTTTAAAGGAGTCAGTAAAGATTTCACGAGTCTTATTAAAAACGTTGACGTCGAGTCGAGGGGAAAGTTTTCTTAACTAGGCTTTTAAAGCTCTTTGGACGGGCGGACATGCAAAGCGCGATAATCGAAGGATTCACAAAGGGAAATTAGTTTTAGAGTTGTTCCTTGTTCTAGCTTCGATAAAAAGAAAAATTGTAGGTTTTCAATTCAGTAATACCAAGCTTGCAGGATTATTTGATAGGGTTGCTGTGGCTCAGGAACGCAATGACAATTGTTGAAACAGTTTATTTTTTTATTTTCCCACATCAATTCAGTCTCAAGCTAAGCAGAGCTTGTGTTATGAGTACTAGACAACTGCTAAACATACTTATATATTTCTAAAAACATACATATTATTAATTACACCCAGACACAGAATAAATGACGTGCTCATCACACAAACATGTCTCCTGGGTGGGAATCGAACCCACGACCTCCGGCATAGTAGTTAGGGTCACTAACCACTTGACCAACAGGCCAGGCAGTTGAGTGTGTGCGTGAGTTTTTGACTGAAAAAGTCTGACACTTCACCCAGATAAGGAGTGGTTATTTGATGAATTCTAAACCGAAAAAAAAAAAATCTAAAATCAAACTCTTTGACAGAGGAAGCGCAATAAAAATGAAGATTTTTTTGTTATACTACCCTGTCCCAGTGGGAGAAATGGAGGGACGCCTTTGTAGGCTAATGGAGGATATTTTGCTCCCCTTTAATTTCTGCCAGTTTTATAGCTTTTTTTAAGTTTTAGTTATGGGTTCATTTGTATACTGTGTATAAAAAGGAGTTTATTTTTAGGGTTTCGTACTTTAAAAGCACAAATCGGTGGTTACAGAATCACTTTGTTGTCCATCTTTTTTTATCATTGATAGGCTTACGTTTGACCACCATCTCACCTGATGGTAAGCGATGATGTGGTCGACGATGAAGCACGCTTGCCTAGCAGAAACCTATTCACTCTCGACTTCTTCGACTGTCTGTCAAGACACTTTATCTCGAGAACGCGCGAAGGTATTGAGTTGAAATTACTTTATTAATTATTAACCATGTACAAAGGTCTGCGGTCCCTTAAAGCTGTGAAAAATCAAAGTACTAAGTTAACGAAAAATAAACAATGTATATTTCGACGCTCTCAAGGGAATGAAAATTCATAGGGTACTTTCCGTTGACCTAGAATCCTGAAATTTGACAAGAAGCAAGGTCTCATAGCATAAATTTTGGAAATAGTCTAAAAACTGTTTTGTAGTACATCACAAAAAATACTTTATTTGCAATTCGAAATCGAACTGTTTTCATGGGTAAGTTTGTATGGAACCCTCAGTTCGTGAGTCCGACTCGCACTTGCCCGGTTTTTAGTTAAAGGAATTACATCTGTTTGTCCTCCGCAAGGTCAGACAGATAAGGATTAGGAGGACCTTCCCTAATCCTTAGGGAAAATACATCACGGTTTAATATTAAAAGTGTTGAGGATAGAAACGGGTAACCACCCCCTGTATCGTCTCACAATCACATCAATAAGTGATCGATCGTACCTATTCGGTCAAAAGATCACAATGAAAAATATCCATTTTTCAAAGTCAGATTTATAAGATAAAAAAGGCAATATTACCATTGATATTTAAACACAAAGCGCACGCAATGAAAAATATATTTTAAACAAGGTTTCTTTTTAACAGACTACGGGTAAAACTAAAAACAGGGGTGGTGATTTTAGCAGTCTTTGACTGGCCGGTTGGTCTAGTGGTTAGTGGTCCTGATTGCTATGCCGGAGGTCGTGAATTCGATTTCCACCCAGGACAAATTTTTGTGTGATGAGTGAATGAGCACGATTAATTGTTCTGTGTCTGGGTGTAATTAATCTGCTATATGTTATAGTATTAAGAAATATATAGGTACTTATAACACAAGCTTTGCTTAGCTTGGGACTAGACGGCGTTGTGTCATAGTTGTGGAATATATTATAGTCTCTGTATGTACGTGTGTTACACCAGGCTAAACTATTATACAGATGCTGAAGAAAGGGGCGCCTATCGATTCGTTATTATATTCCGAGTGACTTAAGCTATATTTAGTATCAATAAAATCAATATATCGTGCACTAGCTTTTGATGTTTTATAAGTGCCCATAGGCGTATGTGAAAATAGTATTGTCAATTTTAAAATGACCAATGTCATTAAACAGTAAGCTCCTCTAAATGAAGACTCCAGTAACACAAAAGGGAGATTCTTTGAAACCGAGAGATGTCTCATTCATCTGGCCTTGTTTTCGTACATATCTATTTTATGTCGTAAACCAGGGCGCAAATGAGCCTTTGATACATTTTGGTCATTGGGGAAAACTAAAATTTAAATAAAAATATCAAATTGTGATGAATTAAAAACCTTTTTACAAAAAAAAAAAATATAACCGTCTTCAATGTTAAAAAAACACTGAAAAGTACAAAATAACTTTAATTTCGGAAGTCTGTGTTTCTATAATAGTTTTGTCTCTTCGTTATTTGACAAGTTTATTTATTTTACACTTTTTAGTTATGGTACCACCACTAAAAAGTACCTCTCAAACTTAAACACCTCATAGCCAGAGAGCATTTCATAACGATTCTAATAATCCCAAACACGGTTAGATTACATTAATTTACCTTCTGGCTTCATCATCAGATCAGTCCGATACATCCCCCCCCCCCTTTTCCTTCAGCCAGTCATCGAGTACACGTATAGGTACGTATAGGTATTGAGATAGATCCTATAAGGAGTTCTGTGCCATATCTTTGAAATTCATGATCAGATCATAACAATATTTCTATGGGACCAACTTGGAAGCATAACCTTTCAATAAAAATGGATTTTCAAAATCGGTCCACAATTGACCGACTCGGTTTCATAGAATCACCGAAAAAGTGTGCGTTTGGAGTTTATGACGTTTTCGTATCGTGTACCTACATGGAGGCATAACTCACGAAACAATACTGCCAACCTTTTTCAAAATAAAAATAAAGAAGTTGATTACTCCCGCTTTATGACTGGAGTAACCAAAGACTATTTTATTTTCAGGGTTTTAAAAGTCAATGAAGAAATAAAATCAATAACACGCTTTAATAAATGAGATCTTTGAATATGTCGAGTTTTTTCATTTTATAAAAATCTGGTTTTTTGAATTACCGGTGTTTTCATTTAGTGATGTGAGTAATCAATAAATCTTGAAGCTTTGACTAACTATTTTAGTATTTTGCCTGACTACACTCCACATAACGGTTTTATAACCTGTGCAAATCAATGAAAGTTTACACCCTTTGTAATCCAATGACACCACAATAAGGGTGGCGTGCATTAAAATCGGGTCGACAAAAGCAAAATTAATGAGTACTCGTAGCAATCGATATTGATTGCGACACGACACCCACAAGTAGTTAGTTATTCAAGTAACAACCGTTTACATAATTTATTCACGTACTTTTATACAAAACTGAGTAAATCTTAAACAAGGCTTCTAATGGGAAAAGTTTTGAAATAAAAGCTTAAAATAAAATTAATACTATAAGTAGTGAGAGATGCTCAACAGTAATAGTTTGGATCTAATCTTATTAAGAGTTGGCAACATTGGGAAGCGAACGGTCCGGTTGCGGCAATCAATGTCTCAGGTGACTTTCTCTGATAATGCGCTGCGACTTAATTCGATAATCAGCTTTTGGACTTAAGCAGCGGTCTCGGAATAGAAAACTTAGTTTTTAGGTCAAATCATACTAATACTATAAAGGTAAAAGTTTGTGAATTTGTATGTTCATTTATTATTATTTATTTATTCATTTATGTACACACACAAACACTTAAAAATGTAATTAATAATGTCTGGTACACGATTAGGCCAAGTCCTGGAATTGCATGTTTTTTTATTATTGATAGGCTTGCGTTTGATCACCATCTCACCTGATGGTAAGCGATGATGTGGTCGACGATGGAGCACGCTTACCTAGAAGTATCCTATCCACTCGTGATTTAAAGACCCTGAAGTTGTAGGTAATTGTGCATAGAATACTTTATCCCGTTTGTACCTACATACATAGGACACTTTATATAAGAATTTCTAATCTCCCAAAATTGTCTTTAGCTAATGTGATAAGCTTGAGTTTTCTTGGTGCTTCTTTACTGCTGTTTCTTCACTGTGTTTCAAAACGTCAAATCAAAATTCCGGTTTCATCAAAAATGTTAGTACGGCTGCCAACAATTTCGTGTGTTGTGTCAACAAATCGTGACGAATTTTACTAGCGCACATATTTCTGTTTAGTGTTCAGTCACGTTACTTGGAATGCAGACATAGTGCGTATTTTTAGATGTTTCTAGATTTCTGCGGTGCGTAGGTTTTTCATTTTATATTAATTTAACATACATGATTTCCCTCTCGGTCTAAGAAAACTATTAAAAGTTAAAAATAGAGATATAAATATATATTTTTTAAATTAAAAAAGAAAACGTTGCCTCAAACTAGGAATTATTCTTGTATGTGTGCGTTTATAAACATGTAAACTAGCACAAGACATCCAGGCCCGGAACAAATATTTGTAGGCCATAGAAATATTTGTTCCGGGCAGGAGTGGAGCCCGTGACACGCAGTGTAGCGACCAATCGCAGAACCACTACGCCAACCGTTCCTGCTAGCGAAGGAGAAGGCCAACCGCATCAGGCAACGGCGCTCACGCCCCAGCTGCCGCCACGCCGGGATTCCGATTCCGATTCCGATTTCCGGCCACCGCAGGCGCGGGCTTGCGGACGGTGAGCGATGGGTAGCTCGCAGTCGACTGTCCGGTAACTAGCCGGATCGAGTCGAAGTCGTCGACGGCGCACACTGTTCCCGCGCACCTCGAGGAGTTGTCAGCAACCGTAAAGGCCCACCTGGGTTGAAGCCTACTGAGGCTACAAACAAACAGAACCTGTTTTCGAAAGGGAGGCTTGGCCCCGGTATGAAAAGCAACGAAGGAACGAGGTGGATTTTTTAGGCAGTAAGAGTCTGACACTATCTCCCGCTCCGTCCAAGGGCGGAGGATGTCATTTGGATGATTTTTACGCAACGAAAAAAAACCTTTCCCTGTTTTATAATTTTATAATAATATAACATAAGATAGTTGTGTAATTTTATATGGTAAATATAATCGTAAATGGTGTCTATGCTTACATAGATTGAAAGGGTCAGTCTGTACACACTGTAACTTTTCTCCAAGCTTTTGAATATCGGCCAAAAAATAAATTTGTTTATCACTGGATCACTATATTTTGTAAAACAAAAGAGTGCGGTGTGCTTTACGAGATAAATGATGAGATACTGCGAGCTCGGGATTAGAATCCTCGACCTTTGAAAAGGACGACCTTATCATTAGTGACGATAAAACGAGACCCAAGGTGTAATGACGTCAGATAAAAAACAAAAGGATCACATTTTTTAAGCTTAAAAATAGAAATGTTGAAAAAATAACATTGCTGGTTGATATATAAAGAAACAATTTTTTGAATAGCGTAGTGAAAATGGTTGCTAACTCCTGACTTTTTTAGTTATTTACGTATTTCTTACTAAGGTATCTAAAAACTTGTGAAGCCTTGCGCACGCAGTATTAGTATAAGTATGCCCGTTCAGGATATTGTTAGGTTTGCCGTATTGGTGCATCGCTTTTGGGATGTTGGCTGAAGCGCACACTGATTTCATGATTTCCAAATCATCATGCGCAAAAAAGCAACTTCCCTGCTGGCCCGTATACTAGTAGCTTAACAACAGCATTCTTAGCGCAATAGCTGTACGTTTTCTTACATAGTCATGTCTTGTGTTATGTGGCCAGTCATGGTAAATAAATTGTAAAAAAAAAAATTTACTAAGTAGGTTAAGATTTCAATGCCACCCGAAATAAAGTTATTGTTATAATTAAAAGTTTGTAAGCATGTACTAGAGTGTAAGTTTGTTATTCTTTAACTACCAAACGGCTGAACGGATGTGGATGAAACTAGGCTCACTGGTCCTGGAATAAGTCATTTTATTTTTTTTTTATCCGGGAGTATGTATCACTCGATAATTTTTGACAGCCACGCAAGCGAAGCCGCAGTAGACGCTAGTTTATACTCGAAAAACTGTATAATGTATAAATACGGCTACATCATCCATACCTACGAACATGTCTTTCAGTTGATTTCGGTTTGGAGCCTACATTCGTTTGAGTTCTAATAAATCACAAATTGCCCACGGGAAATCAACTTAGCGGCGAACGGGCGATTCATATTGGGGAACTGCGAACAACGCTTGTGTTGTACGATACGCGTGTTTTGTACAACGATGCTTTGAGTTAATTTTGGTGACTGTGGTACATGCAATAGATTATTTTCGTACCGACTATTTCATACATCGATTTTATACATTTTACGTGATCCACGCACAATATAAAACTTAAAATAAAGATTTAAACAATACTAAGGCTGTAACATCACTAAGACACACATACATGACATACATGCATGACATATGTACATGATAGCATTGCATTCGCATTTTGAGACGCCCACAACTCCGTTTTTTTTTTGTTTGAGTTTTACTGTAGCTTATCTTTTTCCTAAACTCTTAGGCATCGAGAAATTAATTGAAATAAAATCAAATACTTTATTTTAAGCGCTGGAGATCACCCAAGACAGAGAAGTTTGGAAGGAGAAGGGCCTTTGCCCAGCAGTGGGAAACGATATAGGCTACAAAAAAATGGTAGGTATATTAAATCAATAGTAAAAATGTAGTTATTTTATGATGTAATTTTAAACTTGACAAGATATAGCCGAGATTGTTAAGATTAAAAATGTAGAATCGATTGAAACATGGTATGAAGCAGGTAATAAATCTGCCTAGTCGTTAATTACACTAATATTATAAAGAGGTACAGTATGTTTTTTTTTTGGATCTTTGAAATTACTGGTCCGATTGACAAATTTTTTTCACCAATAGAAAGCTGCATTATTCCTGAGTCACTCAGGAATAAAGCAGCTCTTCTGTTCTATAAGTAAATAGGCTATAATAATATTTTATGAACGGGGGCGAAGCTGCGGGCAAAAGCTAGTCCCAAATAAAGTAGGGTCCGCTACCAGTCAAACCAGATAACACGACGCCTCTTGGTAAAATTATTATCAGTATTCCTCGATGAATGGGCTATCTAACACTGAAATAATTTTTCGATTCGAACAAAGTAGGTACTTTCTGAGATTTGCTCGTTCAACGAAACAAATTCTTCAGCTTTGGAAGCTGTCCCCCGTGTTTCCACCTGCGTCTTTGGTCATTACTCCGCTCTAGTGGTGGGAGCGTGACATAGCAAACACAGTGCCAGTGTGGAGCTCCTTTAAGTATGCGTCACCTCCTTTTCTGCCTAGTAAGCACAACCACCCGCACGTGTCACGATTTAAACGAGGCCAGCGACAGAGTTATCCAGGTGACATTTTTTTTTACGGCAGGACTAAGGATACCTCGTGGACGCTCAGACTGTCTTCCGGGCGAGTCAGTCTGGGTAGTATCAGACTTTAGCTGACTAAAACCACTCTCCTGCCACGCTATTTGTCCTCGGACAGGACCAGAGACCTTTTCAGCGAATTGTTATTTCGTTAAGATCAAGTGTTATTCGTCAAAGGTATAAATAAAGACGGATTATAAAAGACAAATATAGATATTATTTCGTCACGGATCCAACAAGAAACGGAAGGTGACTAAATATTGGTTAGATAAAAGAAGAAGTAACTTCTGAGATTAGCGCGTTCAAACAAAATACTCTTTACTTTTGTAATACTAATAGATAGGTACCTAAAGGTAGATACCTAGTTCCTACGGAACCCTTGTTAGAAAACTGCACGCAGCGGTCTTAGTCGATAATTGAATCAAGGTGATAGCGACTGCGAAAATAAAAGACTCGTCGGTTCCATTCCCTCCAATTAAGCCTGTCTTAGCACTTTACAATCGGCAAAATAATTGAGTCGAAAAGTCAATTACATTGAAGACTCGACCACGAAATTCCACTTCCACATCGACTATTTTGATTTGAGTTGATGATTTGGACACGATATATTCGGACACAATGTCCGAACTGACATATTTTATTTTCAATATTTTTTCACTGACGATCCGGAAACCACCTAATTGATTGAAGCTATTTAGTTCGATAAAAAAAGAGTCTTAAAATTTACACTAATATTGTAAAGAGGTAAACTTTGTTTTTTGTTTTTAGGAGGTAATCTCTGAAAGTACTGGTCCGATTGCAAAAATGTTTTTACCGTTCGAAAGCTGATTTATTCCTGAGTGTCATTTTCATACTACGTACGTGGGCGAAGCCGCGGGCAAAAGCTAATATAATATAAAGTTTATTATCCGAAGTTGCCACCTTAAATCCAGTCTAAAATAGTTTTGGTAACGCTTTTTTCCCGATAAACTTTTTATCTGACCACTAAAGAGTGTGTTCGAATTGTCACTGAAAAAAATATTGAAATGAAAATGTGTCAATTCGGACACTGCGTCCGAATCGTAGAATGCCGACTGTTTTGATTTCGCTTCGAAAAAATGATTACGCCTTAACTTATCTCAGCAATCTTGTTGACGCTGTCGATGGTGCTTACAAACATGTATAAAAAGCAATAACTGGTTGTTAGTGCTATCAAATCCTTTACATACGATAACACAATCGTTACTGGCAGCCAGAAGTGTGGAAGAGATTCAGAAAGATACCGTTATTCTCGTAATTGGATTTTGACTGCGTTCTGTGTAAGATTGATATTTTTTGTTTTTGTTCGGAAATCATCAAATGACTTTTTCCGCTCTAGGGTAGAGAGAGAGAGAGCGTGTCACAGTTTTACTGATTAAACCCGACTATTTTCCTCCATTTATTTTGTCCTTTGCAGCCTAGGGCTACGGTAAATCTTTCAAATGATCCCGGAAAAAGAGTGATATTAGTGAAACATAAAGATGGAAATACTTTTTTTTCCTTATCCTAGAGGAATCCTAACATAGCCTTGTAAATAAACTAATAAGTCTTTAATATTATATTCGAAACTGATAAAGTGCCTTAAATAAAAGTCGAAAATTGTCTATTAATAAAAGCAAAATAAAGCCAGGTTTATAATGGACAAACCAAGTTGTGGAAAATGGCATGAAGCGCAGCCACGTTTGGTTCTTGCGACGATCAATCACAACAGCTTGACAATGAAAAACTACCGTAACACTTTACGTGCCATCAATCTAGCCGCGGCCAGCTTGCACCCGGAAATAAGCCGTCCACCTCACTAAATCAATGACAACAGCTCACTTCGTAACCGCCGCTTTTTGCGGAAACAAAAGATTCATTTACAATCTTATTGAACCGAGCGCCTTAGTAACTCTATTTATGTAGAATACTTCAACATTGTAATAGAGCTTTTACCTGCTCCGATAAAATGGGCACTCAACGTCCTCAGAAGGTCAACCAACGGTATTGTTCTGCCAACAGTCTGTAATTTGCTGAATATGAAACCGCGGTCGGTGAAGAGCGCATAAGATGTTTTTGAGACGAAATGAAAACGAAATAAAGTATAGCAGGTAGTGTAGTAGGACAATACCCGGTATTTATCCTTACTTAGTAAAGTGCTGGATGTGAGTTTTAGTAAGCAGAAAGTAAAAGCCGAGAAAATGGGTAGTAAAAAGGCATGTGAAGAAAAAATAACAATTATAGTGAAGCGTGAAGCCGTGCCTGTAACGCGGCGGTCCCGAGGCCCGGCGGTGTAATGGCGGCCGCTCAATGGCTCACTCGGACGCTGTAGTAGCCTCCACCAGCGAGCTGATGACGTTTACACTTTTTAACTAACGTTTCACGCGCCCTTACAAAAAGAGTTTACGAGCTCTCTTTGCGTTTTATGCTGATTAACTACTTATTCACTGTTCCTTTGCTCTCTCAACGAACAAGATGCGCGCCTTCTTTTTTTAATGTATTCACCGTACATGCTTTGAAATTGGAGACATAATCTATTTAGAAGTGTCTGCGTTACGGTTTAGAAGTTACTGTATATAAACATGCGCTTGCTTTGAGTTTACGTCTATCTTTGCCTTTTCTTTGTTTTTTGCTCATGTTTCTTTCATAATATTTTATTAAAATTCAGACATGGCGCAGCGTTTCGCGTATCCGCAGATAAGGATACAGGTGCAAGCATGGACTGGAAATGGGAAAGATGTCGGGCGCAGATGTCAGCGAAATTACATTTGCCATTCATAAGAACGAAGCTTTCCTTATAACATAATAGCAATAATAACATGGCATCATCTGTATCAACAACACTATAAACTTTATAGTATAACTTTCTACAGCTCGTTGTTTCAGTCTGCATATTAATATTTGTTCTTAAGCAGGAAAGTCATAGGAATCTCTTGATAAAAAACTTTATAAATCAGATACGAAATTAATATTTTATGTCTTTATGACGTTCCAATAAAAAGGTCGATGTCCAGAAGATTCAGGATTTCCGCAAAAGAGCTTGAAATAGTAATGCGTAAGAGCGCCGTGGAGTTAGTTGTATGACAAATGGCGGGTTTCGCTTCTTTTATTTCATTTTTTCGATTTGGCGTCAGACTTCGCATTCATAGTGACACTTTGGAAATTAGTTTTGTCCTGTGAATAATGAGTTTCTCTGTCGGAAATATATTTTATGTGAGAGGGAATGTAGTCCATTTACGGGGGTTGTTTGTGTAACGACGAATAATTATTGGCTATTTGACTACTTATCGGAAATTGTCATGTTGCCGTGTTGGAGTAGCGTGTCAACGACAATACTATCGAAAGTATCCACCATAATTACTTGTTGAATTAAAAGCTACTCAGTAAACGAAACATGAAGTCATTATTGGACCTAACTTTGTGACTGTATGCCTAATGTATAATTCCACTGCAAAATATTCTGCAGTCACGTGTCCTACACTTCGTGATGTTAGCATCAAAGTTAACTTGTATTCCAAATAATTTATACCTAAATGCATTAATTTGTGGAATACGGATGAATGTAGATAACATTGTCAGTCACGACATTCGTACATTAAGAACACATCACAATCATTGTTTTAGAATCACGGCCAACGTGTGGAGCCGATAGATAAATGTGAATACCCAAATGAAAAGTTTATTTTAACTAACGATATACTCGTAAATGTAAATAGTAAATATTTTTTGTATCTACCTATGACTCATAATAACTGTTAAATACTTCCGGACTATTAGTGGATAGATTGTTTTCAGATCTATTGTACTAAAGTGGATGAGATTGGATTGAGCAAGGCTAAGTTGAGGTTGAGTTGAATAGAGAAAATGATGATGTCGTTATAGAATATGTATACTGTTTATTTATTGATTTATGTACACTCAGACATCTAAGAGCGAATATAACAAATGCAGATTGAAGAGCACATGAAATGAGCGATATGAAAGAAAAGGGAGTTAGTGATAGCATGACGATTGACAGGGTAGAATGGAAGAAAATAACGTGTTGCGCCGACCCCAAATAAGATGGGACAAGGGCAGGAAGAAGATGAGATTGAAGAGCACCAAGGTGCTAGCGCTATATAGTTATATGTTATATAAAAACCTGTAATCATTTCAAAAATTTTCATGTATCTTCATATCAAAAACATATATTTCAAATAAACAATTTACAGGCACTTTTGAATTGTCAAAATGGTCAGTTAACAAAAGAAGCTAAATTGCACGTTCCAAAGCACAGACCTACTAAGGAGAACAACGTTCAAGAAACTCCATGGCCACTCTATTAAAAATCTTGTAGTCTAGTGTTCTAGTTACAAAAATCTTCGTTACATATTTCTTTGCATGAAAACCTCAAATAATCAGCAAGTAAAAGAGCGTGATAATACTCGCAGTGATGTCACCCCTTTACACGCTCTATCTCTTAAGTTTCGCAGCAACATCCCAATAAAACACACAACTCGTAAAAATATTGAATGATGACAGTTTTATGACGACGCTTCGTAGATTGCAGTAAAATACAATAAAACCGGAAGGCGAAATAGTTCATTTCAAACGTCAGAATGAAAAAAGCTCTGTCAGCGGTTGCAGGCGCTGGAAGCGGCTGGATTAGAAAATGTAGCGATGAATGTAAAGTCGGCTGTAGATACTTGGTTTTATTTCGAACGAGGTTTGCCGGTGCCGTCACTCACGAGGCGTTAGTTTTTTATTGCCGCGCTCTTTACATAATGGTTTGATAGCGTCTATGTCGGGACTGAGCTTTTCAATATAAAGTATATATTCGTAACTATGCTGCGCAGAGAATGGAATTCTGCCGGTGTTGTCAGCAGTTTTTAGACTTCAGTTTTGCAAATAGAGAACTGGAATAATAGTGGTTTTGTTTTTATTTAACTTCTAAAGCTGAGCACATTTTATGCTAAAAACCACAAAGCCGTTAATGACTTGTATATGGTTAGTGAGTTCAAAATTAATAGAAATATAAATAGATTAGTAAGAAATTTTACAATTAAAGAAGGTAGTCAATAAATATGAACTGGATATTAAAGAGTTACAATATACGTATTAGAATTTATACACACACCAAATTCACACACAATTTAGATGAGGTAGAAAGCAAGCAATCTTAGCCGCTGGCTACGCGATATGCTACGAGTGTTGCTACGCAATGCTACGCGACCTGCTACGGCCTAGTAGCCCACGTGCTACGACTGTTTGCCGAGATCAATTTAACAAAAAATTCCTTATCATTCACAAACGCACGTACGACACTACAGAGCCTAGGAGCGTGAAATTTTGCGCAAGGTTTCCTTTTATGACGTAGGAGAGCACTAACCCTCCCGGTTTTCCTAAATTCACAAATGACACAGTTTCCTATACCTCTATCAAAACCGTCAGCCCAAAGACCTTAGTTTAGTTAGTTAGAGTCGAATATTTGGTTAGTTTTTGATTGGTTTTAGTTATCAGAACTCTAGCCGAAACCAGTTATTATTTGGCCGAAACATGACCTTCGATCGACTATTTTTATATAACTTTAAACAATATGTATTATAATATTGTTTAATAAAATATAGTTCAAGCTGACTCCGCATTCGCTTCGATGTGGCGAGCTTGCAACGATCCTCATTTCATATTCTCTCAATGGATAATAATGATTTATAACAACCCAGAAGCCAGCATTTTTACATAATACGCAACCTAAAGCTGCTGTTTAAAAGTTTGTAAGGAAATATTTTGGATAGATATACATTTGCCATGATTGTATAATAAATCACATTTTATACGTGTAAAGTGTGTCGAGTTTTGTAAAAGCCTGTTCCATCATCAGACCACCAGGGAACGGACATCACCGCGGACTGACCCTGACCCCGACTACTAGCCACTGGAGGCGCGGATTTGCGGATGATGAGTAATTAGTAGCACGCCGTCCGGCAGTCGGTCC
The DNA here is from genome assembly GCA_929112965.1 of Mythimna albipuncta. Lineage (NCBI taxonomy): Eukaryota > Metazoa > Arthropoda > Insecta > Lepidoptera > Noctuidae > Mythimna > Mythimna albipuncta. The sequence continues at coordinate 12,656,398 of OV815962.1, forward strand.
GGACGGTTACTAATTAAAAAGGAGGCTCAAAATATGAAACAGAATTAGCGACCAGTTTGTGAAGCGGAGATTGAACCAAACTCACCCAAATTGTATAAAAGCGAAAGTTTGTGAGTGTGTGTATGCTACCAGCAGCTTCATCCGCGTGACAGTAACGAATCATTCTCAAGCGAACATATTCCCAGAATAAAAAGTATCACATGTGCTATTCCAAGACATGGTTTACCTGAGTATCAAATTTCATGCAAATCCGTACAGCCGTTTGAGTGTGAAGAAGTAACAAACAGACACACACACACACATACCATCACATACAAACTTTCGCCTGAATATTAGTGTGATAAGGATATCTTGCGCATATCTCTAATTTGTCTGAAACAGCCACAACGAGTACGACGTTTATGAGATTTCCTGTGTAACAAACTATAATTTTCGGGGACAGCCCCATTCACGGCGAGTTGATTTTCAGCACCGGAAGCGTCGCCATGTTGCGTGGACTGAGTAGCGGAAAAGGCGAAACCTCACTTCCGGTCAAGACAGCTCGTTAATATTTTTCTTATTTCTTTTTTTTTATTATTTTATGGAGCAAGGAAACATGAAAGGTTGGGAACTTCGGGTCCTTATCTACCCAATGAGATAGACTTCCTTATGTGGCACCTATATAATATTGTAGATAGTTAAGGGTGATCTGTATAATCTGGAACGAAGTTTTGCTGACAGAATAAGCATATAAATCGAATCCGGGATCAGTTTAAAGCTGTAGTTTGTTCGTGAGTTTTGTTGTGTGCCAAAGAGAAACAATTGGAAGCGTCGTCATATAACTTAATGAAGCAATAAGGTCAGGCCAGTGACCGCGCCGCTGTGCCGGGCTTTGGTTGAGGCCATGGTCCAGAGCGAGGAGGAGTGGCAGGCGGTCGCCGACTTCTGCGAAGCAGTAATGCTCGCTAAGGAGGAGGCCGAACGCATCAGGCAACGGTGCCCTCGCCTCCACCGCCAGGATTCTGATCCCGATTTCCGGCCATCGTAGGTGCGGACTTGCGGACAGTGAGCAATGGGTAGTTCGCTGTCCGGCCGTCCGGTAACTGTCCGGAACCAGGCCCAAGTCGTCGACGGCGCGCACTGTTCCCGCGCGCCTCAAGGAGTTGTCAGCAACAGCAGGGACCCAGCCGGGTCGAAGCCTACTGGGGCCAGGGTTATCCGAAAGGGAGCTCGAGTCCCGGTACGAAGGCTAGAAGGAAGGGGGTGGGTCTTTTAGTCAGTAAGAGTCTGACACAATCTCCCGCTCCGCCTAAGAGCGGGGGTTGTCATTGGATGATTTTTTCCCACCATAAAAAAAAAGTCATATCTCCGCTGCACGCGCACGCACACGCTTCCGCAGCCATTTTTGTTCGTCTCTTTTGAGCGGTCATATCATATCGAAGTTTTTCCTTTATAAATTATTAAATATTTGAACAATGTTTTTCTTCTCAGAAAGGAGACTCGACATATTATCGATATTACAGCCGACCTCGCTGGTTCGCAACAATAACAAAGAAAAGGAGCAGAACTTTTTAACTGATTAGGTATCGCCCAGTTTCTTAGTTCAGTAACAAATCGTTTTCCTTACCAATCGGTAAATGATTTGCTTGACTGGTTCTTTGAAATTATTTTACAGGCAATTTTATATTCAAACGTTTAAAACAATAGGCTTTATTTAAGTATCATAGGGAACTCCACTTTTTTAGGGTTCCGTAGTCAACTAGGAACCCTTATAGTTTCGCCATGTCTGTCTGTCCGTCTGTCTGTCTGTCTGTCTGTCCGTCCTCGCTTAATCTCTGTGACCGTTAGCACTAGAAAGCTGAAATTTGGTACCAATATGTATATCAATCACGCCGACAAAGTGGTAAAATGAAAAATTGGAAAAAAATGTTTTATTAGGGTAGCCCCCCTATATGTAAAGTGGGAAGTGATTTTTTTTTTAATTTATATCCTAACGTGTGATATATTGTTGGATAGGTATTTAAAAATGAATAGGGGTTTACTAAAATCATTTTTTGATTATGTCCTTAATTTCGGAAATAATCGCTCCAAAAGTAAAAAACAATGTGTCCTGACGGACGGGAAACTACGGAACCCTACACTGAGCGTGGCCCGACACGCTCTTGGCCGGTTTTTTTTATAAAAAATCGTCAATTTGTTCGTTCAAAAAAAAGTTGGTATGTCATTAAGAATCTTAATTTGAAAATAATTATGTCGACCAATAAAAAGAAACGTATTGCCGTTATTAAAAAAAAAAACAACAACACTTACTACTGCGCCGTACTGTAAACAATAAAATGTGGCACACGAAAACTATTAACACACATAATTAGAACTAATAGGTGTATAAAATGTATAGTGCCCTTCACTTACAAACACCGCGATAAGATCTGTCCTTACGTACATATAAATAAGTCGGTGCATATTAATGTGTGGCTATAAATCTGCATAATTCACACCGACGTAAAGTTGAAAAGAAAGTGTCAAGAAAGTTTTATTGGGATCATGGTATCGTTGTAAAATTTACGAGGGTGGCTCCGGTTTTGCCGTAAAATGTATTTTGTGGGCGGTAAGGCAGGGTATGGAGTGGGTAGTAAATGGAACTATGATGAGGGCGATTGTGATTGTCACCTACGCAAATACTACTATAGTATATTAATAATAAATGAATGAATAAAATAGCTTTTAAATAAAGTAGTCATCGCTGTCTTTGAATGTTTCTATTCACATAAGGAAATATAAAATTTCTACAGAATAGAATCATAACTTTCTTCAAATATCGAATAATATGCGAACAAAGAATATTTTCGAAAGCTGCTATGCATAATCATCATGGTCCTACCGCCTACCACACCGGCGACCGTCTAGGGACCGACCTTTATTTTTCCGGACCCTACGATCCCTTTATCCTCGAGACAACCACGGCGCATTCCATTCACTTATTACTCCGTGGGACAAAGCGGCCATATTGCGTGAGGCCGGGACCCAAGCCCCGTGACCTGCCACCTGTAATTACTAACATAAACCTCTACCTGTGTACAAATAGTTTAATGAAAGGGTGTTTAGTTACGTCACCCGTTGCTTACTTGCAGCCCGTGATGAGATAATACTGACAAATTAATAAATTGCGTAGTGACACAAGAGTGACAACAATTTTGTCCTAGCCTTTTCTAGGTTTCAAGGTCTGTTTCAATCTAACAGGATGCAGTTGAAAACTAATTTACTATCTACCATATCCATACGAGTATATCAACTATCTCCGAAAGCAATGGTCCGTTTGCGAAGGCTATATTTTATGTATGTGGGCGAAGCCGCGCTAGTATTTTATATACATGGAGCAACAGCCTATCTAATTTCCACAACTCAGTCACTGGGTCTCAGGATACTTCTATATTAGACTAGAGTCAGTATCCTAGTCTCTGACAAATCGTAATGACTGGCATGATTTTACAAATGACAGTCGGTTCCAACGTTGCTGCTGCTGGACATGATTCCCGTGGCACGGAAGGACCTCTGTATGTAATAGATCGCCCATCCGCAGAACTGCCTCGGCGTTAAGCGTTGTTTACTTATCCACTTATCCACGAGGTCTTCTTCTCGTCAATATGATCAATTATCACTCCGATTCTTCTATCTGACAATCCAAAGGGATTGTGCCGCGGATGCGATAATCACAGCAATCGGTAGCAATTAGATTAGTGTAATCATGACGTTTGATTGCGGTTGGAGATTCTGAATACGATTACCATTCACTCTAAGATTACCATGATTAAGCTGATAGATAGATGTACAGTAAGTCCTTATTACGTCCTACACGAAATCAATTGAATTAATAGGGTAATTATGATTGATCAATTAAAACGACGACTGTTTCGAACTATTTTTATTTGTTATCACAGTTCATTTATCTAATTATGTTTAATAAACTTTTATTTATTCTTTGGTCTTTTTTAGCTCTTTTTTAAATTGAAGTTTAAATCAGTAACTACACTTTTCTATTCCTATATGCTGGTAGTTTTTGATATATTTCGTAACCTGGATCAAATCTCGATTGCGGGGATTTAAGTAGGTACCTTAGTTTATGGGTCGCTCCAGTAACTCGATCTGGAGCTAGCGTGTCGTCATTTTATTACTTTTAACTCGGTAAAGATATTATGATCGGAATATCAAACACACTGGTGAAAGCTTCTTAAAACGATAGCTTTTTATGTGTTTTATGAACATCAGAAATAGCCACAAGTCATTTGTTACAAAGTCGTTAATATAATCCAAATGTAGGCTTAGGAAGGTCAGAAGAAGAAGAAGTTGTACATTCATTATCTTCATCGTGCTTAATCTATATATATGAAAGGAGAAACTGACTGACATATCAACGCACAGCTGAAACTACAGGGCTTAGGAGTGTGAAATTTTGCTCAAGGTTTCCTTTTATGATGTAGGCTAGAATTTTCATTTTTTTTTTCAATTTCTTTTTTCTCAAGTGGCACTGGGCAGGGGGCACATTGTTCGCAGAACAGATGGCCGTTGAGGCCGACAGGGTTCTGGAGTGGCGAAAGACGCAGCGCCGGAAGGCCTCCTACAAGATGGACCGATGACCTGGTGAAGGTTGCGGGAATTCGATGGATGCGGGACGCACAGGATCGATAATTGTGGCGACTTTTGGGGGAGGCCTATGTCCAACAGTGGACGTCTATCGGCTGAAATGATGATGATGATGATGATGAAGAGAATTTTTGAAAATTTAGTTAGTCAATATTGAGCGTGGTTTAAAAGCTTGTTACTTCATTTAACGCTATCCAACGCGATGTCTGACGAAAAGGCAACGCGAAAAAAGATAGATGACGCCTGAAAACTCTGTTAGCCAATTTAATATTTATTTGTTAGGTAATTCCGTGATTTACTCGAATATTTTACAAAACTTGTTCCAGGAAATACGTCATTTTTTTTTTAACCCTTAACAGTTTTTCAAAAAAATTGTCATCATTTAGAATTTCGATGAAATTTGCTAGGATTCTATTGACTTTTTAAGTTTTTAAATTTTTGAGTAAATTATGAAGTGTCAAAGTTCATATCAAATAGCAGATTTTCAGAGTTCTTTACTGGATTAGTTTTACACAAATATATAAATTGATTTCTAAAGACGCCTAGACAATATCCACAAGATACTGTGTTTCCAAAACATCTATTGAAAAATGTGTAATAACGTCATAATCGCGTAAGAGCGGTTGTATGAAAAACAGTGAAAATGTATGTCGAGTTGCATCCCCTTAAGAGGGGGAAATTCGTGGGTATCCAAAATTTTATTCCTTGGGTCCTCTACTTAAAATTAGCATAAATAGCAACCTATGTAAATAAAAAAGGTGTAGGTACATTATTCGTTTTTCAAATCTACCTCGATAAAACGATTAAGGGGTGTAAAAGTTGTATGGTAGAATTTTGTTTTAATCAAAATGACAATGTCATTAAATTATTCGTTTTTCAAAACTATCCACAAAATATGGTTTAAGGGGTGTTAAAGTTTTTATGAAAACATTTTGGCTAACAAAGTCACTGGCAAACTATTAGTTCTATCTACAATGTTATCCCAGACTTCAAGCTTATCCTCCACGCTTGACATCACAGAACAATTAAGCTAGTATTTCTATAAACATTTTGTCGTGACTCGATATTTGTGTTATACAAGTAGAACAAATAGGAGGAGCAAGTTCTGAGTGTAACCAGTGACTGAGTCCCGAGAGAGGGGAGGGCGCTATTCTCCGCTCAAATTATTCATTAACTTAGACGAGCACTCAGTGCGTTCGTCGTCACTGTTTGTGGTTGGCTAACTTTATTAGTTCTAGATTTGATTTCTTCAGTACCTAGACCTTGATTTAGAAATACTTTTAAAGTTGATGTACTCGTATTTTTACTAAAGCCGGTTCTTGAGAAATGGTGTGACTCGTAAAAAAGCACAATGTCGTTTAATTTTATTTTATTTTCTGCGAGAAACCCTAATTCTTAAAAAAAAAAAAAAAGTAGCCAATATCCAGCTGTGTTGGAGAATAGCCGGAACAAACCGACAGACAGATAAAAAATATAAAAATACCTTTTTTGTTATGTGTTATGGTTATTATATTAATATACTTTCGTATGTTTTAAAGGAAAGATGTTATTTTTATATTACAATGCAATGCCAAATTCATCATATTCAATGGTCTGCCATGCAAATCTCCTTCTTATTCTCCTACAATTTCGTGTTCTATTTGTCTGCGTCCGCATGACTAGTTGGTAAAGTTTCTTTCTGTTCGTTTTGCAGGCAGCAGCTGTCCTCACCGGACCCGAGGCTCGCCACAATGGAGCTCATTATCTTGCGCCGGCTCCAACTCACCCAACTGAAAGGTACCGCGCCCTAATGCCAACTATTTTCACATTACACACGACGCGTCCATGCAAATGACCCTACATCAATGAAACTCCGCTCTAAATTAACCTACGTCACTATCGCTGTATTACGAAATACCTTTCCATTGAGGTTTTTAGCAACACGTTTAGTAAGTAAGTCCTAAAAATAGCGCAATGGATTGTGTAACGACAGTTCGCGCCAGTTATTTGGTACTGTGGTAGTAGTGTTCCAGACGTCAGCTGATGCGTGTCGCAGGCGGCCTCTTCAGATCAATAGTTTGGGAATAGACGCTATGCTGTAACCTTCCTTTTTAGGCGACTACAGACTTGGCGAGTCCTCCTTACATTACAATGTTGGAAACTGATTTGGATTATATTATCATACTCTAACTTCCATAATAAGCCCCAACTGAATCAGACCGATTACCATAAATACTCTTAATTACTGATTATGCAAAGTCCCAATCTTTTGCAAAAACTGTTACGTGTTCAAATCCATTCTAAACAGCATTTCATTATTCCGTCACCCTATTCGCGATCTCAACTTTATTATGTCGCATCAAGAGCGTAAGCAAAATACATAATTCTTGGTAAATTGAAGGCAAAACGGCCCTCGCGCCTGTTGGGCAATATTAAGTAGATTAATAAACTTTGTTGAGAAGATCGTTAAAGTGCGATATGAAGCAGGAGTTCCCAGTTACTGACGATCGATTCATTAGGTGGACTTACGGGTTTTTCCATCAGCGTGTCAGGGATTAGCCGAGTATTGCTTCCTTAGCTTACGGCCGCGTCGTCTGGTTCGCGCTGACATACCGGATTATCTGGTATTAGCACTCGATGGACTGATAATAGGTATCGAGCATCGAACTCTAGTCGATAGATACTCGGACCTAATTTACGAGGATTAATGAATTGTACGATCTATTTACTATTTCCATTATATCGAATCGAGCACATACAATCGATATTGCTGCAACTATTTCAATGTGTCTCGAAAGTCGCTACAATATAGGTCAATTGCTGCATTTGACAAATTTATTTGGAACGACGGAAACCGATTTGAAGGCATTGAAAGTCTTGCATACAAAACAAGCCACATTTCTATTTTGATTCCAATTTACATATTCTTCGAAATTCGTAAGACATTGTTGATCGATGTTTCGTTGGCACGTAGGTTTATCATTACAGACAATGGTGACGGTATTTTAGTCAACTTATAGAGGATTTTTGGAGCCAGTAATTGCGTGCACTTAGAGGTGCGTCGTTTGTCCCAAACTGAGGTCGAGTGCGGGTTACGATGTCGATAAGACACGGGGCACCGTCTCTATCGGTGAGATAGCTTTTTATCGAAAGGTCCGGCCCTCGCATACCTATGTTACCGCGCTTCGGTAAGCTCTTATGACGTTTACTTATCTACTTTTAAAACACAAATTACATTCACATATTTATCTTGCGTACATAAGGTATACAATGTAGGGACTGTCTGTTTGAATAGTATTTTCATATGAATATGGAAAGGATTAACTGCGGTGGGCTTTCATTGTTATTATACAAAAGATAATAACCCAGAACATCATTAGGATCGCAAATTATACGTGAAACTTTCATACTATACATTCATTACTATCAGTTTACTTTGCATTACTATGTATATTTTTTTAACTATGTGAACATTTATCTCTAACTATATATACATTTGTAAAATTTTTATTTAAATATCTATTAATTTTTTTTTGTATCTTCCATGTACTTTCTACCCTTGGTTAACTGATAGAGAATACCTAAACCATCATGTCCATCTTTGTAACTAATAAATAAATACATATCTATCATTGATAGAATATTATGTTTACTGCTGTTGCCGTCCATATATCACTGAAACTAATTTATGTTTTCTTTGGTTTTATTCAGTCATGCTTCCAGGATTTTTGAAGAAAGAAAACATACTTTCAACTAGATTTGTACATAAGGAAACTGTCGACATTTTCACGACACTTTGATGCGGCAAAGGAATGGGATTTCGTGAAATTATTACTTTGAAATTCTCACTACTTTGTGATGCGGGTCCCAACTCATCTTCTAAAGTTCTTTTAATTAGAAACGGTTAAGAGGTCGTAAAGGCTGTTCTGTTAGCTAAGAACATGAATTAAAGCTGCATACTTTATAGTTTCGTTTAGACGGTGTAATAAAAAGGTTTATTTATGTAACCTATTGTTCATGGAGTAATGTTCGTAATCTCAGGAACTCGTAAATAGCGTTCATAAGTACTGCTAATGGCAGTCGCGGTATTTTTTCTCGAGGAATAAACATGCGAAAGCAGTTAAGTGCAAATCATTCGTAGCACTAAATATAGCTGTTTCGCGATTCGTAGGCGCACGCTACGAACCCGCTACGAGCCCGCTATGAGCTGCTGCTACGACGCGCGACGAGTCGAGCGGTTCAAATCTTCGGAGTGCCTTACTATGTAGCAACAAAGGCATATTCTTGGAATTTTATCACTAACACGTTTTGTAGTTAAATGTTATTGTTTAGATATTAACATATCATTTGATGATAATGCCATAAATAAAGTGATCATATCAGAATCTCTTAAATATTCTTGATACAAATGCATTATGCTTCATACAAAATTCCAGTTTATTCATCACAGAGACCTGACTCAAAATCAAACATTGGTAAGATCACAGTCATATAGAACATTTTATGAGTGCACTTGAAACAGATTTCAATAATTTCCTCGGCGGCGCGCGTGACCCTGTGGCAGTTACACGTACATATTATTATTGATTTTCTCTTTACTCGAAGTACTAAGACTTGATTCTTTCTTCTCTCTGAGGTAAAAACTTAGTTCTTACGTAACATCTTAATATTGCATTGTGTTTGGCTGTTTCTACCATTCGTATGGAAATCACGACGACCGCATTTTCTACATTACCATTTGGAACTAGGTGTGAGTCAGATAAAAAAGTTTTATGTAGTCTATTTACGAGTGCTTTATGTAAATCGTGGGTGTTGAATCGCGTGTCAGATGGTGTGATGGCGGCGGCGCGTGTGTGGCGTGCTGCAGCCGTGCCGGGCCCACGCCGGGCCGTACCGGGCCGCGCCGAGCCGGGCCGGAGCGCCGCCGCTGCACGGTGCACCGCGCTGTACATCGCTCCACTAATTCATGTTCATACGTCACTGCCTTCGCTATCGGGTTTCCGGTGGCGTGTGCAGCAATACCATTTTATACAAGAATAATCTATGCATATTGCCGAGGTAAACGAACTTCACTGTTTAGCATTCAGGTCCACTTAAAACGTAACGTTCCGCCACAATCGGCAGTGAGTGCCGCCCGAGTGCCGCGGAGTAGGTACTGGAGTGGCAACAGCGTCACACAATTAAAGCACTGTTTTAGACATCTATTGAATCTTAACAAAGGAATCTGCCGAAACAATTGCGCTCCCGATTCAATCTTTCACTAATTTACATATTTGTTTACACTCCATCGACTTCGTAATAACAAATAGCTAACGAATTCGCTCTTCACATTGTAATTGATTTTAATCACGAGAAATTGAAACCGAATGACCTACATGAATAGTAAATATACAATTAGTTTGGTTGCCTTTTAAAGTTATTTTGGAGGTCGTGAAGGCTATTTGAGAACAAACTTGATTCAACCTTTTCTACACTCCGTACTAAGATATTTATAGTGTTTGATACGAGTTTATTATTCTTTTACGGAAAGTGAGTAAAGCAAACATAAAATATGTGTATTCAAATGAAGTTCTAGCGAGGTTTGTGTGATGTATTGTATGGTATAAGTTGACACTATTCAGTGGGGAAGGGGTTAGGTACGTGGTATCTCCGTCGATTGTGAGCAGCCTCAGCCCGATGCTCGTTTGTTGTTACGAAGCGTTCTCGGCACCCACACACACACACACACAGTGTCGCGACACAGTATCTATTGTAGCGTGTCAGAGAGAGCGATGTTCATAGTTTATGTTATAAAATGGAATTTGTTACACAGATAGTTTGCATTTTTCACTTACTACAATGATATTTGCTTGCTCTTCGTGCTCGTACAACATTCATTGTTTAACTTTTTATTATAAACCCGTGTTTTATAAAAAGAGTATTTGTGAAACTTTGAAGCAGTGCTGCGTGCAGTTTAATTTATAACTATGTTTCACAACTTGTTTCGCAAAAATTGAATTTTACCTATTTTTTTAGGTGGGTATTCCAATGTCTTCTCCCACTCTAAGGCGGAGCGAGAAGGCGTGACAGACTTTTACCGACTAAAACCCGTTCCTATGTTTCATCTTTGCCTTGGGTTCTAGAACCCCGGGTTTCCTTTCCGAAGCCAACTCATGGCCTCAGTGGACCTCGGCCCTGTTGGGCCCCGACGGTTTTGCTGAGATCTCTTTGACGCACACGTACTACGGCCAAACGGTGAGCTACCCGTGGCTCGCCATCAAGTTGAATTTTAGCTGCGGAATTTTTTGAAAGAGTTCCACCACCAGTTTAGTAACCGCAGCCCTTTCATGACGCAATTTACTTTGTTCTATCATAACAAATTAAGATATTTACAACACGTAGATATAATATAGCTTAGTCGTATATCCTTTTTATTAAAACACGAATGATCGTAATCTTGGTTAACAAGCGGAAAATTAATTAGTAGCGATAAGCGTGTTTGTCGCGATAATTAGTAGTAAAGTCTGCGTGTTAGCGTCAATACTGTAACGTTACGTTACACGGTGGAACACGGCTGCGTGACGCAGGTGTTTATCTACGGAACAGATGTACCGATGTTATATTGTGTACTAAGGATGAAAGGTTTACCGTATTGAATAATGAAGGACGTGTTTTTGTTTGATATCGGCGGTGAAAGTCTAGTGATGTATTTATGGAATATAGGTGCCAATGATGCGGTACACTGAGCAAATTCGGCTGTTCGTTTAACAGTTAGAATGTTAATAACATTCACAATGAGTCTTATTTTATTTTTCCTTTATTGCTCAACCTAGAATTGTTTACACCATAAATAAAAAAAGCACTTATCTACCATAATCTTAGGTTAGTGGAACAATTTTTTACAGGTTAGCACCGCATGCCCCATAAACATATTAGGTGTTAAATGTGTTTTAATCGAAACTTGTTGGTAAGTATGTTTTTTCTTTTCCAGAAAATATTAAAAAGGTCCCTTTATTCGTCGTATTTTTATTTTACTACTAGAGATTACTTTTATCTCTACTATAAGGGTGAGTTGCACCATTTAACTATAACGTTATAGTTAAATGGTGCAACTCACCCTAAGAGTAGTGACTATTACGTTGTCGTAGGTTTTTATTTTCTCTCTCGATGTTTATCTGTCATCAAATCTTGCAAATTAAATTTGATCCACTTCACGGTAACCGATTGAGCTGAAATTTTGCACGCATATGTAAATCAGATGACCAAGCAAAATCATTATGACATGGAGCTGATCTGATGATGCAACTGGTAGGTGACTATAGGAGCTTGGTAGTTAAACGACACAACCCCATCGAGTTTGGGCTCGTATGATTCGTCTTGACGAGCATTAATTATATAGGTATACCGAGCCATAAAAGCTTGCTATGAAAAAATGATTTTCATAAAAATCTTGTTTAAGAACACAACCATGAGATAATAACAGTTAAATATTTATGATTCTAATTCAACACTAATTTTACGTCTTCACCATTAAGACGTAGTTACACATAATGCAAATGTGGTTTAAGTTTGTGAATTCTATTGACATTGCGTGGGTCCCTCAGAGATAGGTCAGAACCTAAGTTATAATGAAAAGGGTGACATTCGATTCAGCCTATTGGGTCGCCCTATTAAGAGAATTAATAGTTTAATCGAGGCTAAAACTTTATCAATCAGTTCACTGGTTAAAGGGTACATCAGCTAACTTTTAAACTGTTTCGTGTTCTATGCTCACATTCACGTTACGTCTTGTCTTGTCGGGTTTGGTCTATGGAGTGCAGGGTATAAAATATCTTGGCTCGTCTTTTATTCCTTCGTGTTCCCTATTTTTTACTAGTAACCCGCTCGGCTTCGCACGTGTGTTTTATCGATATAAACATTCTTCGTTTATCATTCTTTTTTTTAGTGATCGAAGTATAGGTATACTGCATCAAAATACGATGCGTGATAGCAGGAGTTTTTTTGCTTTAAAAAAAAGTAGCCTTCTGCGAGTGATAATATTCGTAATCCGATCAAAACTTTTAGGCATTGTCGAGTTTTTTTTTAATTTATCTATATTAGTTACGAAAGTCCAAAAATTGGTATAACATGTATGACATAACAGATATAAATGTAATACCATTTAGGTTCTATTTATTACATAAATGAAGGTGGATTGTGTAATGTATTGACGTCTGGGAAATACTGGTCGAATCCCCGGCGAGTGAGCTACTATATTGCTACATTTACTGTTCTGAGTAGCTAAATAAAATATGAACAATTATGAAGGGTGATGATGCCTACCGCGGGGACTGGTTCGAGGTATCTTAAGAAAAGGATACTTGGAAGAAGTTAGGGGAGGCCTTTGCCCAGCAGTGGGACAGTATAGGCTATTAAAAAAAATTAAGGGTGAGAGAGACAAAGGTTGTCTTAAATTAATACAAAGAACTTGCCATGATGTGTTAAAATGTCAGTTGTGCGAGCGAGAAAGAGGGATGGAGCTTTACACCTTACAGCTCCATCCCTTTCACCTTACAGTTCAGTTTAGGTCGTAAAATGGATCGCATTAAGAGCTCGTGGTAGCACTGCAGGTCTGCAGTAGAGAACCTAAAGGGTATAAATTGCATCACCTTGATAAACGATCGCTGAGCTCTCTCCAGATCGAGAAATTTAATTTGGGTAGCGCCACCCCATATTGGAATGCAATAAATTGTTACTGATTGCACCAGAGCTATATGTATTTCGTTTGTAAGCTGTGCCGACATAACGTGAAGTGATGTTTTAAAAACGCAAATAATGTTCCTCTCTCTCCATTGGGCTATGGGATTGTTTGGAAGAGTTACCACAGCCCTGGAATGTAAAGGCAACTGTAGAAACACAGGTGGCTTTTAGTGAGTAAAAGTCTGACACTTCCTCTCGCTCCACCAAGAGCGGGAGAAAAATAATAAAAATATACCTTTAATTTTTTATAATGTGAAAAAAATAGAAGATATCAAACCAGTAAAATGATTATAAATAAATTTTTTAAATTAACATGATAAGAAAAAAAAAATCAAAATGCTAGCTCAGTACGCTTTTTTTCAATTGTTGATAGACTCGCGCTTGACCACTATCTCACCTGATGGAAAGCGACGATGTGGTCGCCATGCTATTCAATTTCAAACGAGGTTTGAAGCACCAGAAACAACCATTATATCATATTCCACGTACAACTTTACATCCCGGGAGATAGCACAGAGGCTGTAAATACAATCTTAATAAGACAAGAGTGCACGTAGACGGAGTTAAATTCAATTTGCAGTACTGCAAGTGCCCTCAAACGAGTGCCGTTAAAGTTACCAAGTCGTATCGTCGCCAACAAACGTCACTTGGTGCACTTAGTACTACATAGTTGTACTTGTTACACTAATTCTACATTCCAGAGAAGACTGTTTATTACTAGAAGAATGAGTGACGCGAAATACGTAAAACGGGGGAGTTAAGAGTTTGAGTTTCAAGAGTTGTAGTTCGTCGACGCCTGCCTTAAGTTTTTGAGAGCGCTTGACTGCGCTCCCGTTGTTATGTGTAAAAATAATAAGACACAAGCTCTGCTTAGTTAAGGACTCAATGGCTTTCTGAGAAAGTTGTGGAATATTACTATATATTATATGAATAATAAATAATAATAAAGTTATAACTTAAGGGTCTTTAAGTCAAGAGTAAATCGGCTGCTTCTAAGGTAAGCGTGCTCCATCGTGGCTACATCATCGCATCCATCAGGTGAGATAGTGGTCAAACGCGATCCTTTCATATATATGGTATGGTAATATGGTATATATGGTATGTATGGTGTGGTATGTTTTGGTATGAAAAATTATATGATATGAAAAAATATGTAAACTTAGAACAATGGAATAAATTAATGCGGTATTGTCTGGTGTTCTGTGAGAGAATTCACTAATCCATTTCAATTTAATAATTATACTAAATACAAACTGAAATTATATGTTATGAAAATAATTCAATTATAATAATCGAATCAATTATATTCATAAATTCTGCACAATAGCCAATATAATGTAGATAAATATTATGTATGTAGTTCATGTTAATTAATATAATTGGACTTGTACCGTTTTAATCTACTTTAAATAAATAAAGCATTCAAAAATACTAGTAAATATATTTTCAATGTATATAAACTTTTGCCCGCCGCTTCACCCGCTTATATAAAATATAGCCTATGTTACTCAGAAATAAAGCAGCTTACTATCGGCGAAAAAAATTCGCAATCAGACCAGTACTTTCAGAGATTGGCTCCCATAAACAAAAAAAACATAAATACAAGAAAAAGCTAACTTTACCTCTTTATAATATATGTGTAGAACTTTCGGCCATAAAACCTTCAAGAAATATATGGCTTTCAATGTCACGGGAAATATTCAAGATGTGTCCAAAGTCAATTAAGTTTGCATGAACTTTGGACAATGTTGGAAAATTACCAATAGTCGTTTCTAAAATTATCTGTTTAATCGATACTTCCATATTAGTATTGTAAATGTGAAAGTAGCTCTGTTTGTTTGTTATGCTCAGTTAAACTTCAAAACCAGTTTTGAAGAAATTTGGTATAGTTATGATTGGACTTCCCTAAAGGAAGAGATAGGCTACTTTTTATCCGGCTTCGACTTCAAATTCGTGTTTATGATGCCCGACTTTTACGCAGACGAAGCCGCTGGCGGAAGCTAGTATACTATGAGGCTACTTCATGTTTTGGTATAAAAACCAAAAACAGTGGTCTTGGTCTCTCTAAAGACGGGCACACACACCACAGTCATTGATTTCAACAGTTATTTATTGGAATATTTAAAGTAGACATTGTTGTTTCATATATTATTCTGAAGAAGAAGAGTTCCATAAATTAATAGTAATGACTTAGTATTTCATAATTTGGAAAAGTACCAATTTCTGCCATGGCAATGTTAGAATATTTTCAGTGATATTGTTTAGGCTATGGTGGAATGAAAATCAGAATATTCTTGAAAAATAAGTAGTGCTGTAGGCAGCTACCACCTTATCCGAACTACAACAAGAACAGATGTCCCACAAATATATACCACGGAATTCAAGTTATCTGCGGGATATGAACATAGGTATACAATAATCCCAACAACAACCATCTGCTCGAAGGAAATTCCCTTCTCAATGGAGGATGCGGAACTTTCCCAATGTTTCACATAACTTTATATTGCTGGACCCGCCACAGTTAACACAGATCCACAGGGTTAGGACAAGAATAGAAATCAAAGCACACCATTGTTAATACAAACATCTGTTTGCAAATTGGCGATGCCATTCGCATACCGTTAAATCTGCAGAGATACCGTAATTATTACCGAACAATGACGCAACTCTCCCAAAATTCCATTTTTAACTGTGCCCCTTCATCAGACATATGTGTTAGGCACTGCGCACACGACCGTTTATGTAAGCTGCGACTAATGAGCGCGGCGCGGCGCGGCGAGCCCGGACGCTCTCATATTTCCATGACGTGTGTAACGACCCTTTGATGACACTCATCGCCACATAATACATTACCTTTTTGCCGAATTTATTTGCAGGAAACAGTTGTAAATGGTAATTGAAATTTAATTAACACTGGGACGGCATTCGAATTATCCTCGATGATAATGGTCGATAGTTGATGTTCTGAATAATAAGTGGGCTTTAGTTGTGTTTGCAAATAAATCTATTAATGTTATAAAGAGGTACAATTTTTGACTTTGTATGTAGCCGGTAATCTCTGGTTCTACTGACGCGATTCTGATGTTTTTTTCACTAACATGTAGCTACATTGTGTCCGAGTGTTATAGGCAATAAATTATTTTAATATTTTGAGTTTTCCGGTCGTAGACTTTGGTAGAAGCTAGTGTAATACGTTTATATAAAATTATGCTATTTGATTTCTAGTAGTTAGTGAAAAGTGATTTTCATTTAGTCTCAGCGACATTTAGTATAAGCGTTAACAAAACATTACTGTTCCTAGTTTTGATTAAAACCGTTGGTTTTAATCATATTACTGTTTGCGCAGTACATAATAAACATGACTCAAGATGTTGTAGGTAAGTCTGGGTGTAGATATAATCCGTGCAGGCTATGAATCTTATTGAGTGGTAAATACGTTTGTTTTAACGGTACATTACATAGTTAAGTATTGCCTTTCAAACCTTTCCTTTCTTATAAACCTAGAAAACAAACTTTTTTTTTCAAAATATCTTTTTTTTTCAAAGTCAAAACTGGGTCGAAGCCTACTGGGGCCAAGGATTTGTTTCTGAAAGGAAGATTCGGCCCCGGTACATAAGGCAACAAAGGAACAGGAGTGGGTTTTTAGTCGGTAAAAGTCTGACACTATCTCCTGCTCCACTAAAGAGCTGGGGTTGTCATTGGATGATTTTCCCACCAAAAAACAGACAGAGTTTTTTTTTTCGGTTTCGTAGAAGTGATATTCAATTGCACAGTTTTCCGAAACGTAATAAATATGTGCACAGTTCATATACGTGTGCACATATTGTTAAGAGCTTTTTCAGGATTTTCAACATACATATTGACAATAAATCCTTCAGTATTGCCAGTGGAATTAATTATTTCGTTTTCAGACTGAAAAAATAAATGTGGAAGATTAATTCTTTTTTATTTATTATTTGCAACTACGGAGAACTTGCTATTGAAATATATTTCATTATGCATTCATGTAGATATTTTATTGACTATGCAGTTATTACACGATTAGTTTAGCATTTTTGTTCATAAAACATTACACTTCAATTTACAATTCAAAGCTGTTAAATTGCTAGCTCGTGCATTATTCCCAGTAGCTAAATTGGCATTGATTGGTAGTACATAAATACACGAGCCTTCTAAATGATATAATGACTATTGTATATTTTGTTTCCTCAATTTATTGTATAAATACCGTAAAGTGTTTATATAAATTAACCGATTTATCGACAAAAACAGTTCGTTTATACTATTTTAAAAATCATTACTTCTAAAATAGAACATGTAAACAACTAGGTCGTTGGCATAATCATCGGTTTATAACTTTTATAATAGGATATGCTCATAATTACATTATGGTTGGGTAATTGACCGCTTATCTATCGTTACGTAAAACTAAGGCCTATTCAGTGGCGTGAGTCCTTTTTCTTTCATAAATTCGAACACGAGACAGCGACTATCGCAACCTAGTGTTCGACCATATCGTTGCTTACTATTAGGTGAAATACTGTTTAAATGTGAGCCTATAAATTATAAAACAAAACCCTCGTTGTTAAAGAACTCTCGCATACGAGAGGCCCCTTCAGATGCGCGGCTGTGGGCAGAGCCCTGACGCCTGAGCGTACTTTGTCATTTTGTATTACATTACGTACATAGTTAGGTTTTAGTATAAATAGTTTATTTAGTATTTAAGTTTTTTTAAGTTTTTGGTGTTTCTTGCACATTCTTCTCCATAGAGATTTACGTTTTGGAACGTGCAATTTAGCTTCATTTTTTTTAGGCTGACCGACATTTTAACTATTCAAAAGTACCTGCAAATGGTCTATTTGAAATAAATGCTTTTGATTTGACATATTCTTTGTATGCATCATAAAAGAAACCTCTGTGTATTTTATTTGTATTACAGCGTTCTAGGGTTTTCAGGGTTCTAGGGTTTGGGCTAGGTAGGCGTTAATAAGTCAGTGAGTGAGTTAGGATTTTGCCTTTTATTATGTATTCTGAAGACGATAACGGTCATATCAATATTCAACGTTCCGTGAGTGTTTCCGTGGTATCTCAGCAGGCCCTAAGAGAATAGCAGTGTGGTCTCTCAACGGGCCCTAACATATGCTGAGTTAGGTGTGAGTGGTTTTTTGACCTCAAACAGATTATAATTTTAGGTTTTCTTTGAATATGTATTTTAACTTTTTATATGATTGAAGACGATGACGATGATGATATGATTATGTGCTGATTTTGACATCCTATCAACTCACTGAAATCGATTTCTGTTTGATTTCGGTTCTGATTACCCACACAGCTGATACCTTTGTTTATTTACTTCCATATAAGATCACCATAAAAACAACTAGTTAAAGATCCAGCGACGTGTTTCCGAAGCCAACTAAGTGCGACTTGGGTAACTCATGATTGCTTCTTTTTCCGCCGATTACTTTACAAACTTCCTAATTATAGCTTTGTGACTGCTGTAGTTTGATACTCGTAAATATAGTAGGATATATAGAACATTATTTTTAGTTTATGCGAAACCTGAATGTTTGTTCAGAATCAGTAACTGAATGAATTCCAGTAATTTTTTGAACCATATTTTTTCCAAAATTTTTAAGAAAGTCACAAGTTGGACACCACCGACACTAAGTACAACGCAGATCACGGCAGATCATAGTGGGCATTAGGTACCAGCAAACAGCTAGGTATGGGTGTAAAACAAACCCTCAGTCGCTTGGATGGCCCGGTGACTATGTATGCTGACGTAACAAGCTTATAACTTTGTGATTTTTCATGATACAGTTATGACATTTTGTACACAGATTCATTACATAAAAATACTACACACATGTTTTGGGTTTTTCATATCCAGAAACTAATGTTATATAGATAGTTATAGTGTGGACTTTTACACAGTGTAGTTAGTTTTAATGATAATTTTAACATATGTGACTTGACAGACGATGTTCTGTCATTAACAGCGGTGATTCTACAAAAAAAAAATAACGCACTATCTCTTTTAGTAAGGACTGACTACTACTAACACTAAAGTTGGCAGCTAGAAACAGTTTGAGTTTCATAAAAAAAGCCATTTTTCGGTTTTCTGTGAAGTTTTTTCCAATTTTCTGTTCCCAAGAATCTATATAAGACTTCAACAAATAATATAATAAATTCAACCAAATTCGTCCAGTCATTCTTGAGTTTTTCGACTGGAAATACATTTAGCCGTTCACATTTATTTCCATAAATTTGATATATAGACGATTAACTAGGCAAAACACGGTTCAATCAATTGATTTTAATTACTTTGGTATTTACCAAAGTAATTAGTTTACCCTGTGTAAAATACTGGCTAGTATACATCCGGAATCGATTAGACTCGACGTTATTAGGCAAAGCCCAATTAAGCAGATAATAATTATGGTTGTAGTGTGTGAATTGAAAAGTATGACTGACATTGGACGATCTATTTTGTTGCGTGCATTATTACCATATCAGTTTGTATTCGATATTTTGCTAAAAATACAGCTAGCCAAGGATCAAAGTGATTACGAAAGATAAGCTTTTATTATTTCTTTCTGTTGAGCGATGTCTCTGATTTGGCAAACTCCTCGTTTTTTTGTGCGAAGGCTAAGTCAGCGCCATGACGCCCGGCTGTCCTGTGACGTCACGAAGGGTTCTGACGTCATACACAAATATATTAACCGAATCTCGTGTTTGCGTGAAGCAGTTATTTGTTAGATGGATAATTTCGTCCATTCATTGTTATGGGAATAGTACTGTCGTCACATAGTAAAGGTATACGAAATGCCTAGAGTTATGAATATTGTTTGTATAATATACAAATAAAGTAATTTATTTCAAGTGTGTCGTAAGTATTCCTTAAAAACGTAAATAATATGCACTGCTGGTTTAGATATTGATCAATACTACGCATTTTGGAAGGTAACCTAACGTATGTATTTACACAGGCATAGTAAACAGCAGTACTTATATAGTAAGT
This sequence comes from Mythimna albipuncta, assembly GCA_929112965.1. Lineage (NCBI taxonomy): Eukaryota > Metazoa > Arthropoda > Insecta > Lepidoptera > Noctuidae > Mythimna > Mythimna albipuncta. Next base: position 12,676,739 of record OV815962.1, read on the forward strand.
ATAGCACAGTGTAGAGAACTTACGAGCCACGTTTTGTTTACATACGCGTAGGAACCTTCCTCCGCAAAACTAAATATTAACAAGTCAATATTGACAACTCTGTACATTTATATATCAAAGTCACATGACGAGAACCTTTCTGTCATGTCATTTCATACGCTTGCGAACGTGTTTTTTTACTTGAGTAAACACATGTAGAATAATTACTCCAATACTACGAAATTACCAACATGTTTTTGTTTTAAACAAAGGTTCTATTTTTTTAAGCTATTGCATAGCTTCTATCGCGGGCCTTGAGCGTGGAGACCGAATCCAGAAATTCCGTAAAGAAAATAGCCTAACACCCCTCACTCATTTGTTTTTTGAGCGTGGTGACCGATAAGAAAACAAATGAGTGAACAATCAATCAAAATTCAATTCAATGTGAAAATGCTGTGCAATAGCTTTACCGCGGCAGTCCCCGAGTGCCACACGTCTTTTTTTTTTGTTTTAAAATTCGTATTTTCAATCAAAAGTCGTTTGCAACTCGTATTTAAACCGTGTAAAATCTAAAATGTTCAAAATAAACACGGTTCGTTACTGAAGTCACGCCGGAAATATTCACGAATATTTGTGTTTATTCCGACACGGACGGAGTCACGGAAATAGTTTGAGTCATTTCTGATTACATACCATTTTTCATATTCAACGAGGAACATTCGCAAAGCGTTAGTTTTCATACTGCTGGAAACGTGAATCAAAATACCATTATTTTGTTAAATATTTTGTGTTTATATTTTCAAAGGTGGAGTGAAATATTATTTCTGTTGATGTAAGCGTTTACGATTCATTATTTAGTTATTTAAACATTATTTACAGTAGTGGTATTCCAGGCATTCCACCAGTCAACCTTTGAGTTAAAAAAACTGCTACCTCAGTTTTTTTTAACCCAAAGGTTGTTACAATAAATAAATAAAATTAGAAATCGAAATTTTAAGTATAATTAAGATTAGGTACCCAATTGTAGATATAACCTAATTCTATAAAATACACATTTTTTTTTTATCACACAACGGCGTCTATTCCCAAGCTAAGCAGAGCTTGTGTTATGGGTACTAGACAACTGATAAACATACTTATATATTTCTAAATACATACGTATTATAGATAAATTACACCCATTTATATGCTAAAATATAATAATAAACTAATAATCAACCATTTTAAAGAAGAGAACTCAAAATATAGGTAATTATTATGAATGCATGCATAATCTGCATTATTAACATAGTTTTTAATATCTTTATTACAAACATAAATATTTAGTCTGAAATAAATGTATTTTTATTATTATTAGTTGGAGCAGCCTATATACCTAGAATAGTGGAACGATACGAAAGATACCACAAAAACACCGACTAAGACAGATGAAAATAAAAATAAAGGTGGATCTTAACATAAAGCTATTAATCATTTTAAAACTATCTTATAAAGGCGTACGATTGAAAATAAAACTGTTTAAATGCAAGAAACTACAAAGATAAGTTTCTGGTAAACACACTATCGCTACGTTTAGTTATAGAGACGTATGGGTTCCCAAGTGCCTTGATTTAACTTTATTGTTAAAAGGTATTGCTACTGTACAGGAAATGCAATAAAACACAAGCAAGAGCTTCATCCCAGAGCTGCGAGTTGCAAGAGTGAAGCGGAAACGGGTCTCTGCTGGCTTGCAAATTGAGTTTTTAAAATGGAGTCGATATGTTGTAGTCGCTACATACTCATAAATACCAGAACGATATTATTTGTTCAGGTTCTACATAAATCATATAGAGTTAAAGTAATTTTGTAAGGAAGCCTTTGAATGTTAACCTCATAAAACTCATATTCTCTCTCTTTCATTACCAGATGTGTTTACAAAATCATACAAAACTGACTGTTACAATAATTATAAAAATCAAAGTGAATTTTAAACGGTTTATAAAAATTCTGGCATGTATTTATATTTTTCGCCTCTTTATATAACGGGAAGTTGAAACAATATTGTGAATATTTCCACAAAGCAAACTAATATAATAAAAATAAAACCCAGACAATACGCACAAAGATACAGAAAAAAGGAAAGGACACTCCTAGTTATTATGAACATAATAACGTAAATGCATGGCACCTTGACTTGCTATTTCCATGCCCTTTGATATTCTTGCGAGGAAGGGGGAGATAATAACAATATGTCACACCGCAAGCCGCGAAGTAAAAAGCCCATGTTTGGAGCCGACCCTAAGCTATTTAAGTAGAATATAGCCTCTTTTTACCAGCCTCTGTCCTCTGTATGTTAAGGCGTGTTTATTACATAGCACTTTTGTAAATAGTAGTAATGACGATGATGTGGACGAAACAATATTTAAATCGCTATGAATAATTTTGAACGATACTGATTTTGGTTGTTTAGCATTGTGTGTAGAAATAAGTAGGATTAGGTCAAATTAAGCTGTTATAAAAATACCATTTCCATTTGCGTGACAAAAGCCCACTTAGTTTAAATTGTTCAATTTATATTTATATCTGAACCCTATAAACAAAAGTTGCACCTAAAAGAGAATGAAAATACGACACTGCGCATCGTAACCATATTATTTCTGGCCAGGCTTTATTATATTTTATTATCCATCAAATAAAAAGGTTACATAACTGCACGTCTAACAGGGTCTATGATATGCTCGTAAATTGGCTAAATCTTGGGGCGAGCGCTTGGAAGGGTCGCCTATAATGTTTGATGTTGACAAAGGTAGATGGAAGGACCGTCACAGAGTGTCGAAGTTCAGGCCGGTTCTCAATTGCATATTTAACGAGAGCTCACTAACTGCTCGCGAAACCGGAGACGAAGAGGGACTTCGTAATTGGATCGCGTTATTTTTAGCACTATACACTTAACTGCTACCGTTTCGTCGTTTGTCGAAATATCGCAATTTCGCTCACCAGTCGCGAGATGGCATATAATCCCGCGGGACTCACCGACGAAGCTCTTCATATTACATTCCATCGAGCTTTTCTAGTAGTTATGGATGATTTTTCTAAAAATAGCGCCGGGGATTGAAAGTGGGCCCGAAAGTTTAATGTTTGGAGTGAAAGTGTCTTCACGACGATTTGGGAATTGCTGTTTACCTTTTTGCACATATCAATAGATATGCTGTTGTTTGAGCCATGATGTGTATTTTATGCGAACGCAGAGTAGAGTCATGTAAAGATTTTTTCCTGTTCGTTTTCTATGTGTTCTTAATAAGTTTACACTATGATTACACGAGACCTGAAATTATCAAAGTTTTTTTAACATAATAATAATAATGACGTGTGTCGGGCATGCCACCGTCCGGGTGAGTCTATCAGACATATTATCTCTGGTTGTTCTCGTTTGGCTAACGGCGAATATTTGCACAGACATAACCAAGTAGCCAGGATTATCCACCAGCAACTTGCTTTGAAGTACAACCTAGTGGATTTAGAGGTACCGTATTACAGGTATGTGCCCGACCCAGTTCTCGAAAATGACCATGTCACTTTGTACTGGGATCGGTCTATCATTACTGACCGGACTATTGTAGCCAATAAGCCGGATATAGTGGTGATAGACCGATCAGCGCGCCGTGCAATGATAGTCGATATCACCATCCCGCATGACGAGAATCTCGTGAAAGCTGAGAAAGAGAAACAAATGAAATATCTCGACTTAGCACACGAGGTTGTCGACATGTGGAGTGTGGACTCGGCTGTCATTGTGCCGATTGTCGTAACCGCCAATGGTCTTATTGCCAAAAGCTTCGACGACCATCTGTCGAAGCTGTCGTTGCGCGGTTGGATCAAGGGCCAGATACAAAAGGCAGTACTCCTCGATACGGCTCGCATTGTGAGGAGGTTCCTGTCTCTGGAGCCCTAACCACCGGTAGCTTGGACCCTGCTCCCGACATCGGTGGACTACTGTTTTTATATTTTTAAATGTTTTTTTTTTATATGAAAAATATTTAAAAATATCAAAAATATGTAATATAAAAAAAATAAAGGAAATAATAATAATAAATAATCGCCGGTTGGTACCACGTTCCATTAGAAGCAGCTAAAAAGGCCTCTGCGAATTGGTTTCGGCTCCTCGTATGCCTTCCAAAGGTCCAGGACCTCATGGTCCTGAGATAAATAAAAGTATAAAAATAATAATAACTTTTGTACATAAGAGCAACAACACAGAATATAGCATATATAATAAATATGTATGTTGTACAGTTCAGTCAAAATAACTGTCGAATTCCCGAACTCCTAAACTAGGTTTTAATGTTGTTTCTTAGGAGTCGGGTGAATGTTATTGGACACTAATTCGACTACAATTCAGAACGAAAATGCGAGGAGTAAACTTACTCTTCCATCAGACGATGGAAGAGTAAGTTATATAGCTATAGAAAGCACATTAGGATTCAAACTTTGAAACTAGGCACGCTATCCATGTCGCCGTTTCAACAATGTACGGCGGGTCCAACAGTTGTATAAATTAAAAATAGTTTAGTCGCCAAACAGAAGCGCACAGTTCGGTATTAGTTAAATAGTTCCAAGAATGACGAGCCAGAGGTTGGAGGTACAAATTTTACGTTCATACAAACTACGAGTTCCGAGATGATATATGTATTTGTGCGGCCGTACATTGTCTTACAAGTTATTTATTAGAAAATTATGCTTAGGTTCTCGGAAGGAAGCGGCAAAGGGTAAAGGAACGGAATATCTCTTACTATTCAGAAGTGTGTCCTTCAATAAAGCAGCAGTTTCATGGGATGTTGTTTAATCTTTAGTTAGTGTATGGGTTCCTCCAAGGGTTTTTTCAGAGAGCAGTTTTTGTGGGTTGAATCCATAAATTGCTGGACGTGAGGAATTTACAGTAAGTAGAAGTCATAGTAACGTGTACGTGTAGGTACGTACTACGTTGTTAAGTTCTAGACTTGCCTCAACGAACGAAGATGGGCCGTCGGTTGTGACCAAGCAAGATAACATCATCTTTTTAATTTTAGATCGGTATCATTCGCTGGCTGAAATCTCCTTTTTTGCCATCCGTTACTCAAATGATCACGAAATCAATTTTCCGTCGGTAAGAAAGTTACATCTCCCTGGTATGATCTCATTATATTCGCTCACCAACACCTTTTTTGAAGGGAATCGGTAATCAGTTTCATAGCGATATCGACCCGGCGAGGCTTCCCAATGAATATTTTATCACAGAATTTTATTGAGAATGAAAACGTATCAATAGAAGCGGTAATATCGACAGTCGGCACTATAGTGCGAGCTGATTCTAATACTTATATTTTCGGCTTTTCGTAAAGATATAATTTTTACCTTCAAACAGAACCAGTAAGTCAGTAATAAATAGAAATATAAAAAATACCTAAACGAAGTATCCGGTAAGACTCAATAAACAGGCGTTTTAGGTTAAAAATAGACCTGGTCCGTTTGTGTGGCCTTCCAAGCAATAGCTACCCGATCCCAGGGGGCGTGGGTGGCACGCGGGCGGGGCGCGGGGGCAGAGCACCCCCCCACACACACACCCATAGACATGATTTATTCCCGTGGAGATCGTTTCCACAGGAAAATATTTAATAAGGTCAGAAATACTATACATTATTATGGATAATTAGGACAATGTTTATAATGTCCGGATTGAATTATTTACGGTGGTTCATCCGCAATTTCGTTTGGTTATGGCTTCCTTGTTGAAGGTCGTAGACATAAAAAGCGTCTGTTATGAATTTGGTAGTTTTTTACGACCATTCAGTGTCCATAACGCCATTGAGAACTGTGTCAAATGTGTTTTATTTTGCCGTAACAGTGGCGTAAGGAAGGATACATAGATCTATGTGAACAGCACTGGGTACTTTAGCATCGCACAAACGCTTGGTGGGGAGGTCGTAACGCCAGCACTGATAGGTTGATAGCCGCTCGCTTAAGCACAACAACCCGCGAGCTCCACTTGCAAGGAGCGATAAGCACCTGATTTATTCTGTTTTTCCTTCTTTGTTTCCATCATGTCTTGTACTTTTGTATATATGTAGGTACTTGGTGTAACTATGTGCTCTCTGTAAGTCTGTAGTTCTGATGACTATCTCCTTCGTAGTGATTAATATTTATGATTTATTGTTATCACATATTTTTGGATGAGTGTTTGTTATTAGCTGAGGAGTGGAGTTCCCTGCCGGAGTCTGTGTTTCCTGATAGTTACAACTTAAGGGTCTTTAAGCCAAGTGTGAAAAAGCTACGTCTAGGTTAGGGTGCTCCATCGTCGACTACATCATCGCTTATCATCAGGTGAGATAGTGATCAAACGAGAGCCTATGTAGAATAAAGAAAAGTATTTCTTATTGTTATTTTTTTGTTTAGATGTCAGTCTTAAAGAAGTCAAGATTTTTCTAATGATGCGACAGGTGTTAAAAAGGTAGCTTTTCGGAGTTTGTGATGAGCCTATCATTTTTTTTTGTTGATAGGCTCGTGTTTTGGCCACTATTTCACCTGATTGGAAGTGTAAATGTGGTCCACGATGGAGCATGCTTACCAAGAAGCAACCAAATCAATTATATTATTCAGGTAGGCGTAAAGGTGAACTAAAATCTGCGTTTCAAGTGAGTATCGATTCTGTTACCTAATTCCTTTTCATGAAACAATCGATTTACATATATTATGAACAATGGGTGATTATTATCTAAATATCTTCTACTAGTTATATAATTTTAATCGATTTGAAGAGTCCAGTTTCAGTTTACTGTAGTAGGTACCTACCTTTTATTTTGTAGGTGGGAAAGTCATCCAGTGACATCTCCGCGCCCTCGAGCGGAGCCGGAGATAGTGTCAGACTTTTACTGACTAAAAACCTACTCCTGTTCCTTCGTTGTCTTTCGTACCGGGGCCGAATCTTCCTCAGAAGCAGACTCTTGGCCTCAGTATGGTACCTACCTGTATATACTTTTTTTAAACGAGAATGTGTCGATGTTGGTGATTTGCGCAATGCCTATTCACATGGCTGACTTACTAGGGTTGCAGAAGATAAGCGTACAATTGCAACGTATGTATGAACATAGGTACAAATCCCCCAGCAGAGCCCATTTGAATTCGCCGTATGAATGGACGCAGCGACGGTGCCTTGCGTACCGAATGTGTGAATGGACTGGCCGGCCGTTGACTGAAACTGGAGCCATATTCTAGGAAGCAACTCTAAAATATTCACAGAACGGAAAACGTCATGTTATTTCCCTGAGCTGTTATCTAAGTTCGTAAACACTGATGAAATCTCAGATGAGGTTAATTCTGATTTCCGGCCAACGTAGGCGCGGGCTTGCGGACGGTGAGCAATGGGTAGCTCACTGTCCGGCCGTCCGGTAACTGTCCGGACCAAGCCCAAGTCGTCGACGGCGCGCACTGTTCCCGCGCGCCTCAAGGAGTTGTCAGCAACAGCAGGGACCCAGCTAGGTCGAAGCCTACTGGGGCCAGGGTTATCCGAAAGGGCGCTCGAGCCCCGGTATGAAGGCTAGAAGGAACGGGGTGGGTCTTTTAGTCAGTAAGAGTCTGACACTATCTTCCGCTCCGCCCAAGGGCGGGGGATGTCAATGCATGATTTATCCCACCATAACAAAAAATGAGGTTAATAATAAACAAACACACAATAACAGGTAAATAATAAAAAAGTTAATAATAATAATCCACTACTTTCATACAACGTCATCTAGTCTCAAATTAAGCAGAGCTTGTGGTATAAGTACTAGACAACTGATAAACAAAAAATAAAAATGTATTTCTAATTACATACGTATTATGATAAATTACTCTCAGATACAAAACAAATTATTATGCTCATCACACAAACATTTGTTCTGGGTGGGAATCGAACCTACGACCTTCGGTGTAGCAGTCACGGCCACTAACCACTAGACCACAGGCCAGTCAAAAGTTTGTAAACACTAATAAAGTCTCAGATGGGGGTTGGTAATGGCACAAAGCCCCTACATGAGTTGCTCGCTCCGCTTTCGAACAAAACAATGTTTAATTGCAATTAAATAATTGCATGATCTAATTTATAATCTGGTGTTACCAACACTAATTAATCACTTAAGTGATTCAATCAAACGGAGTGCCGATCGATACGCCGTGTTATCGATATGTTGGCTATAAATATACTTTCGTTTTCTGGTTACTAAGCGAATAAGTTTTATAAGTAGGTGTTATTTTCTCATAAAAAGTTTAGTATCTTTTATAGAAAATTGCCAATTGAACAGCTTATTTACTTTGTTATTTGTTTTGATGGCTACGTAGTTAAGGCATCCGCCTCTCATGCATAAGGTTTTAGGTTCGGAACCGACGAACCAATGTTAATTTTTCAATTCATGTGTACTTTTCTAAGTTTATCTAGGACTAGCTTTTGCCCACAGTTTCGCCTACGTACATATAAAATAGCCTAGCCTATGTCACTGAATAAATTGAGAAATAAAGTAGCGTGCTATCGGTGAAAAAATTTTAGAAATCGGACCAGTACTTTCAGAGATTACCTCCTACAAACAAAAAAAAAAAAACTTTACCTCTTTATAATACTAGTATAGATATTACTGACAGCCCGTGCCTCGAAAAGCACGTAAACCGGTGGTCATCCATATAATAATACATTTTTAGCAGTAGCTACAGGTAGTCAGCCGTCAGTCTAATCATTAGTCTAGCTATGTATCATGTTGCCCAGTAACTGGGCTGTGGAAGTCTGCTAGGCATCCCATGTAAAACACGGGTATTCAGCCAAATCCGCTGAGACTGAAAGCCGACCCCAAGCTAGGTGGGAAATGGCTAGGGAGATGATGATGATGATTTGTTTTAAGGGGTCGTTCACGTATTATGTAAGCAGATTTTTTGCAAATATGAACCCCCCCTCGTCAGCACAAGTAAGCAAAGCTCTCTCCCCATCCATGTTTACGTAAACATTAGTAGGTACATGCATTTTTCACTGTGTTCTTACAGTAGTTATAAGTTTAGAAATCCTTATTTTTAAACTATAAGTCTGTTGTAATAAGCTTGAAATAGAGGCACAAAACAAACTTCAATACATTTTTTGGCATATTCATGAAACACGAATTAATGACTAAGTCTTCAATGACGTTGGATGTTTGCTGCTCAGTAAGGTAGGCATGTATGTGCTAGCTTTCGAGTGATTTTAGAACAGCGACATCGTTCTCTTATAAACTAAAAAAAAATACTGATGCCGTAAACTGTTGACGTAATCATTATCCAGACCCCCTGTTCTCTATGTCATCAAAAATAAGCAAAGCAAATACTCCCCACCTTGTAGTGCTTACGTAATAGTTGAATGGCTCCTAAACATCAAATAGGTAAGCTTTTGAGTCGTCAGTGTTGTAACAAAGTTCAGATGAATATGAGATTAAATTATTTAAACGAGTATTAATTTATAGCAGCTACACACACGAAAAACCTTTGTACTCATATACCCAATTAAAATAGTGTACCAAATAATTTAAAATCACTCAATTTTATCAAGCAGACATAATACAGCGAAAAATGTTGTAATTACACTTTGTAATATGCAGCTGTAGTGCAACAGGGAGGATGAATTTAATTACTCAGTTTATTTGTATTTATTGCGACACCGACACACCAGCGAGCACGGTGCTTCAAATGTTATTAATTAATTAATTAAAACGTGCATAACGACGAATAATTTTATTCTCAGAGCTAGTTTATTAACAAGATTCTATCTACTGCATACTTTGAACGTATTTTTAGCTTCATTCGAGGATAGGTAACTACTTTAAAGCGCAGGCACTCGCAGATAACGATGTAAAAAGAAAATTAATAGTGTTTTAATGTAAGCAAAATGCCGTTTAGTTGGCAGTCTGGCTTGCGCAGTAGCGTCACTTCTTTTTTCTAATTAAGTGGTGTAATAGGAGAATTATAGTTCCGAACGATACTTACCTAACTTTTAAGATAAAGGCAAAAAGCCTTGGGGTCGGACCTCACAAATTTGGATGATTTTTAATAATTAGGTAATGTAATAGGAGAATCGTAGTTTCCACGATACTTATCGAGTAACAGCAAAAAGTCCTGGTTCCGGATCCTATCTATTTCGATATATAAGCTATCACTGTCTCAATATTTTTTTAATAATTTTGTGTCTCAATTATTTTTTTAATACTGCGCTCCAAAACCAAAATAGTTGAGGTAGCTCAAAAGGCCGCCAAACTGAAATGTGAGTGAGGCAAACTGTGGGTCAAAGTAGCACAAAGTACGTGCCTTGAAACAGTGCGAAGTGCGAATCACGAAGATGGCGAGATGAACTGGGCAGATTCTACCAGAACTGTTAAGAGGGAGCCCGGATGTGCGAACGATGGAAGGAATGATGGAGGTCTTTGCTCAGGAGTGGGGCAGAAAAGGCTAACAAAAAAAAATTACGTAGTACAATAGAAGAATCATGGTTTGTATAATACCTATGTCGAGTTAACGGCAAAAAGCCTTGGGTTCGGACCCCACATATTTCGACAAGTAAAGTTAGCTATTAGTGTTCCAACATTTTTTACCCCTGTCTAAGAATATATTAATTATTGTTATTTTATTGTTTTATTTTAAATAATATAGTCTATTTAATTATATATTTTGTTTATTTATTTTTTAATTTATATACACTGTCTCCATATCTTATCTAACTGTCCTGTCGCAGCTCTGCTGGAAGAAATTTCGTTAGAAATAAGCTGGTCCTTTGTACTCTTTTATCCTTATTTGTTCTTTTCGATTTTAATTGTTTGTGTGTACATAAATAAATAAATATTTCTTTTGTATATGTACGTAGTTTGCTATTCCATACGCTAAATGCACTTTACATAAATGCTATCAGTGTGAATATGAAACATAAGATTAAGTTACCATTTTTCATATCTTAAAGTCCTGGGCGAATATAAAAATTCAATTTACTAATAGCATTTACCGTGGCTATTTTAAAAACCAATTCATTACCGCTCAATTTTTATGGACATTTATGAGTTAGAAACTGCATTATTCATTGAAAGTGTCTGGATTTCAAAGTAACTTAACGATAAAAGAATTTTTAAACGTGATCCAACCATCTATGCTGCTAATACAAACAAACTTGGGTTCTTTGTCATACTAACGTTATTTTCCTTCGTACGTACACTTTATTAGGTTTTTATCCATGACCCGGGATTAGCATGAATACGATATGTATTCTGTTTCGTATCTGTATTAGTTCCGCTCTGCTTACTGAAATTCTTTGACATACGCGCGAATGCTCGAGTTTCGGGACGTCGCGGTCGTATTGTACTGATCCCGAATACTTTCAGTATGGCGATTCAAAATCGTGCTCGCATGTATTACTCATTTCCTTCTGAGGCTGCGGTATTGTTAATTGGAAAGAGTTACCGCGATCCTGGAATTCAATAGGCAACTGGAGGAACAAAGGTGGATTTCAGTCAGTCTAATACTCCGTCTCCTTTCATACAGAGCAGAAAGAGTTAAATTATTTCATAATTTTCCACCTCAGGAAACAAATAACTGTATTTCTCATTTTATTACGTGAGTGGTTCAAGAAATTGTCAAGATATTCGGCACCCGAAGGAAACCTAATTACAGGTTTGGAGGTTTAGACGAGCGTCACTCAAAGTTATGCCTATTCATTGTACGTCATCACTTCGCCCGTGGACAAAACGGATTGACGTCGTCAGTAATATTGACTGCGTAGTAAAAGAAACATAATTGTGTACAACAAACACTATGTATATTTGTAAAGGCAGAGAGTTCTACGAAAATTCTCCTTTCACTTAATATAGATAAATGGAGTAACATCACGAATACAAATTGATTTCTCTAAACAAATATTTATTGGAATAAGATGAATATTCGTACAATTGCTCTGTTATATAGTCCGTGTTTTACGAGCAGTCGAAATAGGGTTTTAAAAGACATCCAAGTGGGATTGTGCGAGTTAAGTAGCAAGTTTTGGAGGTAATATAACGTTATATGAGTATCGATCATGCACACACGAGCGGCAGGCTCAGTTTATAGCTCATCGGAGCTGATACAATGCTGGAGCAAGCGTTTTCTGCGCCGCGCGTCACACGACAAATGTTACAATATAACACGAACCAATTAATAATACTATCAATATATCGACATCGGTATTCCACTAACCAATTTGTGAGCTATATCGAGCATATTGGTAACGAGTGTATGGTAGGTCGAAACATAATTATTGGTCTGTTAAAACTATTCCAAAAGGAACATACACTAGGAGCTAAACTGTCCAATGTGCCGTTGTAGTACATGATGTATCAGTATACCAACCTATGTCAAAATTCATACAAATTCTTTTAACCCTTTGAGCTTGAAGATGAGACAAAAAACACACACATACAAAGGTATGTATGTATTAGGGCTTTCAATACCGGTATTACGGGATCCCGTAATACCGTGATCACGGATATATTTTCGTCTTTTTCAAACACGGTATTGACGAGCCAATACCGTGATTACGGTATTACAATCTTTAATATATATTATTGTGTTTTGTTGTAATAAGTAGTAAGAAGTTGTATTATATAATATAAATTACGATGTAATATAATTCTCACACTTGTATTAAGCGCCCGGGTAACACGTGCATGTGAACTTGGTCATTGCGTATTTTTGATAAGTTAGTAATCTTGACGAACAACATGGTACATAATATGAATACTTGTATTTTATGGGTTTAACACAATTCTCAACGAATCACGCGATCGTTTTTTTTTTTTGTTAATAATTAATGACGAACTACGAATTCACAACAAATTGAAGCATCTAAAATTGTGTCATTTTCCACTTTGTTTAATATCATTTTTACTTTAACGAATCACATTATCCGTTTGATCTACGATTAAAAAGTAAAAATTTAATATTTTTGCGGTTTGGATGTGGCATTCTTTTTTAACTTCAAAATTAATTTAGCCTAATTAGTACTTATTAACTACTTTCGTGTTCAAAGAAACAATTCAAAATTATACATTTAATTGGTAGTTTGGTACAAAAATTACATGTGAGATATTAATATAATAATAAGAAAGACACGAGTCTTGACGCTTGCTGACCTCTAAGGGCAGTATAGGTACTCGCATCGAATGTATCAGCCAGTAAACTAGAGGTTCGGCAACGCCATGCTTACTTGAGCCTTAGAACTGCGTCTTAACCCTATTAGAAATGTCGTAAAAAGTTACAGCGTCAAGTAAGCCTAAACCTTACGCAGATCTATGATTTTAATCTACTTTATTTGCTAATTGCCGGTAAACAATCAGCGTCATGCTTACTAGAGCCTTATTAGAACGGTTAAGAGAGAATAAACACTGATTCGAAAACTAAAATATTTAAATGATTTTATTAATTTCCTAATTAAAGTTCCTATGAGACAGGGCTTAGTCAAGCACTAGTTTAAAAAAGAAACCTTGAGTTCAATACCGTGATCACGTGATCACGGTATTAAAAATTCTAATACCGGTATTGATACCGGTATTGAAAAAATCCGGTATTTGAAAGCCCTAGTATGTATGTATGTGTGCTACTACTAACCAATGTAGGGAGCGCAGGTATTGCATAATCTATACTACACGTCTCTATTTAATGAATACCTGCTTAACCAAGTACTAAATGCATGGTGTGTAAACAATGATAGTTAGATTTAAATAATCGAGAGCATTACAATGTAATACCTAATTAACATGTCCAAATTAGTCAAGTCAAAAACGTGTTCCATCATTATTTCTACCTTTTCTCTCTGCAACTTAAGATTTTCAATCCCAAATAACATCCACCAGAGTGACGGTTAATAAGCTTATGAGTATAACGAGTAGATAATTATATTACCGAGACAGCTGGCTTACCGCTCGCTGAACCTCTCACTTAACGTGAACTTAGCGTCATACGAACACCGTCAGCTGTCTTGTTAATCAGCTTCCAATATTCACAGAGGAGATGTTTCCACTGTAGAATATAATATATCTAAGACACAGTGTTGTTTTTTCACGTCTGCAAGCAATTCATCTTACTCGTCGACTTGCCTGTCTTACATTAATAAGTGAGGCGTTGCATTTTTTATGAATTCCTAAGTAAACAATCTGTATGAGTGCTAGGGATTTATGAGCACGTGACCTTCAAGAATATGAGGCGCTTTAGCGACTTCGGAGAGCACGAGCGAGCTGCGAGTGCGAGCGTGCCCCTCCTGAATTAATTTTCCTAATTACAAGTGTCACCTGTCTGCAGGATACCATATTGTTTACACTTAATTAATGTTTTCATTACAGTTACCCTTTATTTAACACTCTTTAAATACAATAAACTATAAAGCTCCCTTTTGTGTAAACGACCCTTTTAGAACCTGAGACCTTCAAAGAATTAATACAAAAAAAAGTTCTTTTTCTTCTCTATCGAATTAAATGTTGAGATTCGATTATATCGAAAGAGCTGTTACGAAAATGATGAAAGGTTTTCTAAAACAGATCTAGCTTTGTAATCCCATTTTAGTTTGACTGCGGACCGACGATGCGGAGATAAATATTCAAAAGAAACTTTTTAAATCTATTGCGTATTTCCTGCGATGTTGGCAACGTGCGCAGAAATAAAACAATAGCTCGCGAACAAATCTGGCGTTTGTACATTCCCGACACTCGGTGGGAGTGGAACTTTGTCGATTTCGTGGAAACACTGCAAATGACAGATAGCGACGAGTTGTACATAATTCAGCGGAGTTTATGACGAGAACGTTACGTAAACGCGGCGTAAGCGAGCGGCGTGCGGCGCGGCATGCGTGCGTCATCGACGCTCATTGGTTCTAAGTACGCCCGCGCCGATGACACGAGTAACCAAATGGACAACTGTCTATTATATCACTGATATTTTATAATTGAAGTTATAAAATGTCAGTGATATAATAGCAGCACTGATATCTAATCTCCATATCATCAATATTATTGTTTATTTCATTTCGCTACGTTTTATTTCAGCTGTTTCAACATCCATTATGTCGAGTTCCATCATGATTTTCTTCCACCAATCAGAAAACATTTCGACTTATGTAGTTAATTCTTGAAACATTGTCGTTAATTTAAATTGGCCGCCGTTAAACAGAATTACTCGTAATTGGGTTTTCTTTCGTTACAGGAATTTTCCAAGGTGTAGGAGTACCTACAACACCATGCCACCTAAGTAAGCTGTTCTTACAGATGTTACTTTTATTACTGTGTGCACTTTATACAATTATTTTGTTGCCAGCAAAGTAAACACACCAGTTAATATGTATATTATTTTGGCAATTTTGTGGTACGATTGCCGCTTTTAGCTTTCACCTCGCTGTTTTATGGTTATTTTTAAAGTTGCGTTATTTCCACAAATTAACGTCTTTTCTTGGAGTTATTGCAAAAGTTAGTTTAGTAAGTAGTGCAAGTTTTAAACTATGTTTTTCGTGCAAACATTGAAAACGATTTCTATCGTAAATAAACTTTTAATTTATTTGGGGCGTTACATATAATAATATCATTTATTTTTAAGTAGGACATCGAAACACACGTTAGTTAATGAGGCACAAACAGAATATATTATGAACAAAAACAGCCGCCATGGTGAACCGTCTACCTACACGTAGGAACACAAACACATGATAGGATTACCGGAAACCTATTTTACCAAGCCTGTGGCCTTGCTTAATATAAGAAGCAATTTGGCATAGTCCATGGTAATAGCGGCTCCGGATATATACAAACATAGTGGAACCGAGCAGATACGTATACCTCGACCCAGTTTAACTTTTAAAAATGTAGTTAAACAGATTTTGCAGATTGCTTAGTTCCGTGTCGCCGATCATTAAGTTTACTGAAAGTTTTATCACTCCACATTTAACCTCATTCAGTTTTAAATGTTAAAAATGTACGATAGAACGGCTGGGGCCCCGGGGCCCGGGGTGCCCGCTACGATTTATTATCACTATTAATCGAGCAGAACTAACCGGTCTCTTCGGTAAGGTGTGTATTGGACTATTGGACTTGGCTCCCATTTTCTATTTATTCCGCTAATAACGTTTAAGTAGGTATTGTTTCAACTGAATGAAGTTGGAATTGATGGTGCCTAATTCGTTTCATTTGCTTTTATTTTTCGCTTCTGTATTTAATTTGACTAGATTTTTTGTTTCAAGATAACACGCATAGTTTATTGATTGTCACGCTTATTTAATAACCAAAATAATATTTAATGTAAGCGTAGTTTAGTAACTTTTTTTCTAAATGACAAATTATTGTACAATTTAACCCGCATCAACGAGGCGGATCGCAATTTTGTCGAAATAACTTTTTATCTAACCGTATTCCGTGTAAGCGCGCACAATACTCGTACAACACAATAAACCCTTTCAGGGAGATGAACTGATAAATGAATTGATCGCGACAGCTACATTAATTTGCCAGTGACCCGGATATGTGATATATTTTAGTCATTATTCGCTGAAACATGGCCGCACTTATTATGTAACTGTTATAGGCGCTTGAAAAGTTTTAGTTCTATATGAATTTTGTGGAATGGCGACACGGCGTGTTATCTTTTCGCCTAATGCAGGTTATCACCAGCCACGGTTGTTTTGGAAAGTTTCCCACCAAACCCAAAACAACCGTAACCAGGACCCTAAGTCCACCAACTAAACACCGAAGTATCGCGTGCAACGACGTGAAGTGCAGTCAACATGTTTTATACATGAGACGAGTTAGCGAGACGCGGTAAAGTGCCGGCCACTGAAACTTGAACAGCATCTAAGCAACGTGTATTTGATTTCTGATAGGTTATTTTTTTGAAGGTGGGAAATCGTCCTTTGACTTCTTCCTGCTCTGAGCGGAGAGGGAGGAGGGGTGTCAGACTTTTTCTGACTAAAACCACAACCTGTGTTCTTCATCATCATCATCATCAGCCTTTTAAAGCTGTGTCCTTCATACTTGACTAGTTTGCTCTTTATACAATTTTAAAGATTTTTTTTTTAATTTGTATTTCTTTAATACATACAAATACAAGTTTAAAATATTTCGCATGAATCAACACAATCATGAAAGATAAGGAATTTTATGATGGTTTATCAGATTATGAGTTTGCCAGTGCAGACGAATTTTTATGACGTCCATAAAAATGCATTGGTAATAAACCTGAACGCTTTTACTTGACTGATTTTGGAAATAAGACAGACAAACTGATAAAACACGCGTATTTTACAGAACATATTCACAAGTATGACACGCTAAACAAAACATCATGTGGAAACCGGCATGTCCTTGAACCAAAAATTCGAAGACATGTGACATACCAACACGCACTGGGCCCGCGTGGTGGATTACGGCCCATTCCTTCTCCTAGAGAGAAGCCTGAGTCTCAAAAGTGGGAACATTAAAAAGGCTGATGATGATGATGACACGCTATAATTTAGTAAAGGTACAGAACCAAGTCGTTGTCGAATAAATGCCAGTAGCAATGTGCACCGTCTTATGTTTTAGAATCGCCACAAACGGGCCACGGCCAACAACCACAAAACGCCACCACCGGCATATTTCTTGTCGTTTTCATACATTTTATATGGAGTCGCCGCACACGGTTGACGCTGATGGCCACCACGCGCTACAAATCATAGCTGCTCACTTCTTGTGTGTCCCACATGAACCGCAGTGACACTACAATCGCACATTTCTAGGCCATACTGCGCGTATGGGTTAAAAAAAAAGTAGCAGCTACCGGCCACAAGTGGCTGTCGCGTGCTTCAGCTACCTTTGTGGCCGCTTCTAGTTTCTCGTGGCTGCATTTATGGCTGTAGCATGTAGCCGTTTGTGGCGACCCCTATCGATAGTTTTATACTTGCCTTCATAAGTGCAAGCAAAATCTATACCATATTATTATTAACAATATTTATTGTATTTTTTTTTTTATATTATAATTAATGTGAATGTAGCTATGTCTGCCTGCTTGTCTGATACGCTTTCAAGGTTAAATTACGGAACTGATTTTGATGAAATTTGGTACGAAAGAAGCTTAAACTGCAAGGATGGACGTACATAGGTTACTTTTTAGCTGTGTTCTTACTTTTTAGCCGTTTTGACTTCGACTTCGTTTCCGCAATAAATAACATTATGTGAATGAAGCCAATAGCTAGAAGTTAGTTTTCTGTAATAATGATTTATGTCCCGACGACTCAGTTCTTAACGCGAATATTATAGTTAGTAGACATATAGAATCGAGCTAGTAACAAAGTGCCAATAACCTAATTCCCTTCTGAAGTAACGCGTAGCAATCGGCGTAGCGGGCGGCGTAGCAGCTTGCTACAACGTTTCTGCTACGGTGTGCTACGAATTCACTTTAATTAGTTTCGACGTTTTATAGTAATTAAACGTCCAAAGACATAAATTATGACGTAACAGGAATACTGTGGAAGTAATTACTAATGGTTTTAATATGAACACAAGGAATGAAATTGTCGGTACGTAATTAAAGTGTTTAAAGGTAAAAGTCATGCTGTCTATGTTAAAACTGACAGAAACTGATCTGCTATAGATTAGATATGCGAGTTACCGTGAGTACAAATTGGTATAATTACTTAGTGTAATTATAGACTTAGTCGGCGAGTAAATTACCTTTATCATTAATGCATGAGTGTGTTCTTTAGTCGGCCACGGATCACGGGTTGCTAAAGAACTTGGACGAATAAATTTTGTTCAAGAGAGTTCGATGAAGAAGATATTAACAGTAGACTAAGCACCCAAATAGACCGTTGTAAACACAACCTGGCAAAGTGAGGGATTATAGACCCCTCCGACTCCCAGTGCGAGTGCGGTACTTCTGACCAGACGATGGCCCAATTTTTAGAGTGCCTAAAGTGTCGCTACACCTGCACTTTTGAGATCTAGAAAACACCACTGTCGCCGCTATAAACGGTGGCAACCTATCGGGTCTAAAAACTGCTAGGGAAAAGATTACTGATTAAGACTATCGATTCGAGAAGAATAAAATATACTCGGGACACTTACAAACAACGATTATGTTGTGCATAGTAATTATACACGTATCTATTGTAATGCATTTCAGAATGTATCTGTATGTAACTGTAATGTATTTCAAAATGTATCTAGATAAGTCTACTAGCCGCATCAGATTGCCAGCACGACCGTTTGAGATCAAAACAGCTCGAAGGCGTATAGTGTAAATACTTGTTGTGCCCAACACATATACTCATACAATCATAGTTAGACGTACGGAACTCACTCACAAGTTCCAAACTAATTTCCTGCGGCACAAAGCAATCGCGAGGCGACGTGTGCCCGAGTGCCCGCTTGCCCGTTTGCCTGATTGCCCGATAGACGCGGGCACGGAACGGCCATGTGATTGATTTTCACTACTCACCTTCGGTTTTTAATTACTGGAAAGGTACCAGACCAGTTCTTTCGCTCTGTGGTTTAAACCAATCAAAAACTGATGACTCGGTGTGTGGAAGGGCAGTGTGATGAACTATGTTTATGTTGTTGGTTTGGTTCCCACATAGAACAATGTCGAGTCTACAGAACACTATTTCTGTTTACTATTTATTAGCTGTTGGTTTCTTGTGCTTGTTTAAAAATAAAATAAATTATGCCATGATGATTATTTTATGCCATAAACAATAATTTTAAGATACAATGTTATGTCGTTAAGTGACTCAAATGTATTGAGAATATGTTAGCAAATTAAGCAATATGTTATATCAAATAAATAATTTTGCATGCCGTAAGGCAAAATGTATCGGGACTTTTCTGAAATTAACTATGATTATATTTATTTGCTGCATTATTGACAAATAAATAATTTCTACTTCTATTTATGGAGTCGATTGTTAAACATGAAAAATTCAGAAGACATTTTAGTTAAATCTGCCCTCTATAAAACATTCATAACGCTGCGCATAAGGTAAAAGAGCAAGAGACAATATTGAGCATTTCCTGTTATTTTTTAACGAGTTCTCAATTCGACTTTTTTTGTATCTTGTTCAGCGATATTTTCACCCAATCTTAACCGATTTTTATGATTCTTTTGAAAGTGTTTTTCCCCCAGTCGTTTCAGAAAAAAAATATCAAGAACTTTGTAGATCGTGGAACTTTTCAATAAATGATAACAAATCTACAGGGAATGCTGCAATCGCAAATCTGTTTATTAAAAGAAGAAATCAACACCAGAACCATCGGCTTCCGAAATAGAACGTATTTTTTTTTTTTTTACCTGGTACGCTCTTCCGAACGTTGCTGTCTGCCTTTTTATTTTATTTGTTGTGTCGGAATTTGTGCTATACTACGAACGTGTGGTAATATCCTGAAAAAGTTTTTTCACAAACATCAAAAACAATTGAGCTTCACGTATTCCGTAGGGCAACACTTTCGGAGCTTTTTTTTAATTTAGCAAATTCATTGCAATCAACACAGACATGAAGCAACTTTTTAGTGCTGTTTTTATGTGTGCAGTAAAATATAACGTGTGTCTCGTGTCTCGAGGGCCATGGCCGGCGGTCAGGAGACGCCAGTTTATTTGTTCTCAGTTTACATTGTTAGTAGCCATTTGACGTTGCACACACAAATATTTTTTAAATTTTTATGAAACCTAAAGTCATACTAATAATATTAAGGCGCAAGTTTGTGAGTTCTACACGCTCCGCGCTCCAACGGCTGGACAGATTTAGATGTTTGGCATACGGGTAAGACCATACCCTGAATAGGACATAAGATACCTTTTGTCCCAGGAGTATGTGTTCTTGTGTTAATTTTCTACAATCGCGTGGTCGAAACTGCTGGAAAAAGTTAGGAGGAAAAAAAAACAAAATGTAGTTTCTATCTCATTTTTCCAGTAGTTCCAGTTATTTATACACCTAATTAGCTAGAGAGGAAACTTTTATGTTATCCTTAATTAACATTATAAACAGGAGTTACTCCATGGCTGGTCGTACGTAATATTTAGTGTGCGAAAAGCTAGCTATTACTTTACTTGTACGAGAATAACTCTAATAGGCAACTAGCGAGCTTTCTTAGTTTTTATTTTATAGAATAAAGTAAAACGTATATTATTTTTCTGAAAAATTATTTCCATCATAACATATAGCAGTTACCGGTTAATTAAAATGAAAGGTTGTCTACTGAATCACATTCGTAAATATACCTAAGTAAGGTAAACCTTTGTTTTTTCTGGCGATAAATCATCGAATAACTTAAGACTTTTACAAACTAAAAACCACGTGTGATTTTTCAGTTGCCTATTTAGTTATGGGGCCAGGGTAACTTTTTCGAACAATCCCACAACCCTGGCAACCCTTACCAACCCAAAGTTTTAAAATATTTTTGCATTTTTGAGAAAGAGACATGCATGAGCCATGAATTACAATGATGTCTAATTTTTTTTTTTTTTAATTAATAGGCTCACGTTTGGCTACTATCTCACGTCAACGATGGAGCACGCTTTACTAAAAGTAACTTATTCATTCTTGACTTAAAGACCCGTAGGTTGTAGTTATCTGGAATACTGCCGTACCGTGGTAACCGAATGACGTGCGTCCGGTTACTGTCCGGACCGAGTCCAAGTTGACTACGACGAGCAGTCTTCCACGCGCTCCTCAAGGAGATGTAAGCAAATCGTAGGGGTTCTGAAACGCAAGGCAAAGATGGGAAAAACGAGCGGCTTTTGGTCAGTAAAGTCTAATATACCCCGCCTTCCGCTCCGCCCAAGAGCGGGAGAAGTCATTGGATGATTTCCCGTCTTAAAAAAAATACTTCGGGAGAAAATACGACTCTTTAGCTGCTCGTTACCCGTGTGGAAACTCGAGTTGTATCTACCAATCAAGTTACTTCTCTCAGGAGGTCGATAGATAGAGGTTGCCGCTAGGGTACGTAAATTCGTTCGACCTCTCTGTAGAAGTCTACAGAGACTTCTAACCAAACAAGGTTTGATAGGAAAAGAGCATGTACCTTTTTGGTCATTACGTACGTAATCACTATATTAGTAAAAAACAAAAGCTTTCAGAAAATGCACTTACTTATATGACCACACATATAAACATGAGTCTGAAACATATTGGAGAAATGTGTGTGTGCTAAGTAAAGGCAAAAAAACCTTTTGCGTTATTTTCGAATTACAGGCGTCGCATTTGCATTATGTCTTGGGTTGACTTGATTTGACAAGTAAATAATCTCTAATTTTACCCGACTTCGGATTTCGACAGGCTATATATGTGTGTATGATCGTCTGTTCCCTCATAGCTCCTAAACTACTTATTGAAACTGGATAAGAGAGGTGTCGTTAGAACCAAGTTAATCGAACATAGGCTACGTGACGTGATACACAGGTAACACAATATGGTGTCCTTTATCAGACAAAAAATATTGTAAAAAAAAAAAAATACGTATTTGGTTCATTTGAAAGGGCTTTACTTGTACATTTCGATAATATTGCTATAATTTAAAGGGACGCTCTGTAGCGGACATAGTCATATGTTAAAAAAAAAGTTGAGATAAATACACTGTATTTGATATCATTTGAAAGGGTTTCTCTTGTACTTATCAAAAACATCATCAAAATTCAATGTGGCGCTCTCAAGCGGTCGAAAATTTGATGTCTATAACTACAAAGTAGTTTAAATAATAACAAGTTAAAAACTATCCAATACCTCTGAGACTCCCAAGGCTTTCCTGACACTATATTCTCCTGTTTATTAGACTTTATTTTTTATCAAGTATATTTTTGATAATCAATGTTGAGTAAGTATACATATATAAAATATATACCTATAAGTAATTAGTGTAATTACTGTCAATCTTGAAAATAATACTCGGCTTTAGAACTATGTCGTAGTCACACTGATAGTAATTAATCGTAGGTTTACGAACACCCCGTGCTGTCAATCTTGCGGTAAAAGGGGCTCGTTTTATTACAAACTGACAATTGATTAACGATATTCAGACGCGGCTCTTTGTTACCCATTCAAATATTGGAGTCATTAAGGTGACGTGAAACGCCACGTTTTATTAATACGCTTTCGGTTGTCAAGTCAAACTTGAGAAGGGCAAAGAAATAACCGATTTATTCGGGTATACGGAAGTTGCTTCATGTGGGTAGGTTTTTTTATTGAGGTTGGGAAAACATTAAATAACTTCTTCCGCTCTGGGTGGAGCAAGAGGAAGTTTCAGACTTTATTAATTAAAATTCGCTATTGCTCTTTCAGTTGTTATTTGCTTTCCCGGACTGTGGGAATTCTTTCGAACAATTCCCGATCTTGTTTATTGTCACCTACGAGATTTTAACAAACATAATCATACTGCAAAGAAAATGTATTGGAAAGCCCATTTATCAAGGCAGGAACTGTCTGCGCTCCAGTGACAACTACAATGGCCTACTTTAAGATACCCAGAAGGCAGATTGATGAAACGAAACCTACGATCAAAAAATTGAAATTTGTCAACACTACGCCACTGCTTACTCGGTACCCGCTTGACAAAATACCTAAGCAATGCGGCCACTAAAGGTAACAACGAAAAATAGTAACTCGTAAAATATAAAAGAGAATTTATGTGAAAAGTTTTCATTTACAAACAAAGACGGATTGTGTAACAAATGAGGCGGCGGAAAAGGAAAGCTTGTTCGTTTATTTCAATTTTTAAGTTGTCGTGACGGCGGCGGGTAAACAACAAGCAGCCAGGCTTGCGCCCTAGGTAAACGGTATGGTCGTTCTATGCTTAGGTACAAATGTTGCCGCCATATTTCAGTTCTGTACATGACTGATTGATATCGCCTAAAATATTGAAGCGAGGAATCACAATGTTGAAAATGAAAATCTTTAGAGGGTGTTTAGATTTTTAGAAACTCGTTTGTTATCAAGTTGAGGGTTCTTAAATCAAAAATGGTTAGCTTAACCGCCAGTTTCCGGAACGTTGATCAAAATCAAAATTAACTAATCAGCTGTTAAATTAACAGCTGTGTCAAATCAATTCGGGTTGCTGAAAGGATGATTAGTGAAAAATTAACTAATCTATGATCATTTTGATTTGTCATGTGGATTGTTTTTAGTAATGGTCACATTGATTGGATATTTTAGTTTCAACTGTGAAAAAGTTCCTTAAAAGACCTTGTATTAAACCAGTAAAAAAAATAACCTGCGTCGTCCTTGACAACAAAACAACTTTGCTTGCTACAGATAAATATGTCAAATCTCACGTTATTTTCAAATAATTGTGTATTCATATTTAATAATATTTTTTAAATGGCTTCATGAGGGAAAGATTTCACAGAAAGATAAAAGTGCAAATTATTAAAACTGGTTCAAAAGTAAGTACGCCACAAATAAGTTACAAATTTTACATAAGTGAAAAAACACCTACATCTTAGTAATTAATAGATATACATTTTAGAGGTTTTTTCTAGATATAAAAACTTTATAGAAAATAAAGCAACAAATGCAATTCTCAATTATACAAAAAAAAAATAAGCTTGGGCATGTCTAATTAGAGATTAAAACAGCATCGCTGAGGTTCTTAGAACTCAAAGACAGCTCTACACTGCCTTTTCGAATTTGAAAAGGGTTACGAGGCAGAACATCGCATGTTTAGCAAGTTATATCTAATGAATAAAATAATACAGATGAAGAGGTATATAATTTAGAAAGCATATCTTATATACTCTTTACATTTATAAAGATCGTCTTCTCATAAACTTTATTATATTATTCTAACAAACTTATTTGTTTCAGTTACAAAATGAAATGGCAGAAACACTCCTACAACAGTTTATAAAAGATGGAATAGCTGATAAGGTCTAATAATAAAACAAGATTGAAAATATCCTTGGAGTTTCTTGCACATTCTTCTCCATAGAGATCTACGCTTGGAATGTGGAATCAGAATCTTTTTAATTGTATTTAATGTTATTGTTGTTAATAGAATATTATTTGAACTATTTAATACTGAAATTAAACATTTGATTTGAATCTTTGTTATATTTAAATATTCATCCATCCTAATGATTCAGTGATAGCTTATACATATATGAGATTAGAACTAAATTTATAAAGCTATTAAATCCACTTTTAATTATATTGCGCTCTTCTGTTAGGGGAATCGAGATGAATCGAGGCTTGATTTCAACTGGCTGTTGATTTAGGCATCCTTATATCATCAGCTACTATTATTTGGAATGCTCTTGATGCGTGAAAATAGTATTTTTTCCAATGCACTGATAGATTTGTTTCTGAATGTTAAAGGTTTTATTTTTGGATCTATCATAATTACTAGGAACGTGATTGCGGCTTTGCTCATTCGGTCCCATTTTTTTTATATTCTTTCTGAGTACTCGTAGGGATACTTCCTTTTTTGAAAAATTTGCCGAGATTTATGCAATTCTTCATCACTCCTTGTGGATATACATATATCCGAAAAATACATCTACAATAAAACGCAAAAATGAAATGCTTTTTGCAAAAACACATTAAAAACATTGTGATTTTACTTAATAAACATGATTTCACACCGTAAAAATGATAATCTGCAGAGAAACCACAATATTCACGTAAATAGCCAATATTATTTATTTGTTTTGTCAACATGCACTATTGTATTGATTTCTTGACAAAGCTTTTGACAGTAGTTTAATCTATGATCAAAATAATCAGCGTTCCAGAAACCCAAAATGGAATTTCGCATGTGATTTTGTACTAAGATCTGACAGCGCGGTCAACTAATCAGATGATCAAATCAAAGTAGCTGATCATCCTTTCAGCAACCCAACTGATACTTGACAAGAGATTTGACAGCTGATTAGTTAATTTTGATTTTGATCAACGTTCCGGAAACTGGCGGTAAGTCTTGGTAAGTGCGCCCCTCGTCCTCGTGATGAGATAGAGGCTAAACAAAATGTGTTCAATTTTTAAGTTGTCGTGACGGCGGCGGGTAAACAACAAGCAACCGGGCTTGCGCCCTAGGTAAACGGTATAGTCGTTCTATGCTTAGGGTACAAATGTTGCCGCCATATTTCAGTTCTATACATGACTGATTTACACCACTGAGGCGAGAAATCACAATGTTGAAAAAGTGTTCTTTAGAAGGTGTACAGATTTTTAGAAACTCGTTTGTGTGCAAATCGAGCGTCTTTAAATCGAAAGTGGATAGCTTAGGTCTTGGCAAGTGCGCTCCTCGACCTCGTGATGAGATAGAGGCCAAACAAAATGTGTTCAATTTTTAAGTTGTCATGATGGCGTGGGTAAACAACAAGCAGCTGGGCTCGCGCCCTAGGTAAACGGTGTAGTCGTTGTTTAGGTACAAATGTTGCCGCCATTTTTCAGTTCTGTACATGACTGATTGATAACACCTAAACCACTAAAGCGAGAAATCACAATGTTGAAAAAGTGTTTTTAGAGGGTATACAGATTTTTAAGAAACCCGTTTGTGAGAAAAATCGAGAGTGGATAGTGGATAGGTTATCATCGCTTACTATTAGGCGAGACGGTGGTCCTGAAAATAGTATACGAAAAATGAGAATATCTGTATATTCTGCGTAAAAATAGGTACTTCCATACAAACTTTGGAATACCGTTTCATCCCCATAGGGGGTGATTTTTGGAAAATACTCTCTTATTGCTTGCCTATGTCATAAAAGGAAACTGAGAGCAAAATTGTGCGCTTCTAGTCCCAGTAGTTTCAGTGTCAGCCAGTTAGTTTCTTCTTTTATATGTACAGATAGAAAATAAATTAAAAGGTTTATAAATCAAAAGAGTAATACCTGTAGGCATAAATTCTGAATTCGCATAGGTATTTGAGCTACGCAAATAAGCCCTTTTCATTATCTGCGATCTCTAGAATACCTGCCTACCACAATACCTTGCCACACCGACAAGGCAGTCGAAATTAATCCCCATGATAAATAACAGTAATTAAGGTAACCTGGCCATGTTGTTACCGGCCAAGTGTGATCCCTTCTCTTACCGGGATATCGTAATAGCTACCAGGAGATTATGACAGGGCGGCAGCTGCTTCTGCGCTAATAACCTAATGTTTCTGCACAGTAATTTTGTTAGTGCACACTGCATCGCACCCATTATGACTTATCTATGAAATCACTTTAATGTCATTAGATAAAAATGTGTAAGTTGATGTGTTTTTATCTTTAAATTATTATGTCATTGTTACCTATTAAAAATATTTTTAAATATTTAAAAATAGTATCCCATCGATATCGGGTGCAGCGTCCAGGCTCCATAGAAGGAATCCTTCTGACTATGCGAGCCGGGTCCAGATATACCGCTTTTTGAATCAAGTCCGCCTAACTAGAGCCTTCTAAGATGTTGGTCGTAACTCGTAGCTATTAAACCATTGGCATAATGATCACCAAGTCCACATCCCACATATCGATAACTTAACAAGCCAATTCAAGATGCTTAATTTGCTTATCTTTCTCAGCTTTCACGTGGTTCTCGTCATACGGGACGGTTACATCCACTATCATTGCACGACTCAACTTTCGTTCCACTACGACTACATCTGACTTATTGGCTACAATAATAGTGTTATTGAAAATGGGCGTATCCCTATAAATAATAATAATAATTTAGTTATTTAAAGACAATTTTTGGTTCACATTGAACATATGTTAGTATCACTTATTTCTGTTAGTTCCGACTTAGTGTTAGTTCAAAGATGTTGGTCGAGACTCATGGCTCTTAGCCTTTGATACGACTATTGCGGAGTCCATGTCCCACATGTCGACAACCTCGTGAGCCTAGTCCTATAGTATTATCAAGTGTTCCAGGATTATATACGTTATGTTATGATCAGCACTAAATATTTACGATCTAACATGACACCCCTTGATCGACAAACTTCAACGTTGTTTAGTAAAGAGACATTTTGGAAGTTGCGTTCATTATTTTCTTATCTATAAACGCGCCTCGTCTGTACTTTTCGAGGGCGACCCTTGAAATACCGACGTACCCACCAACTACACGAAAAATCGGTCAAGGGCACGTATAATATTATGGTTTCCTTTCTTCGTAAATGTGTTTGACTATCTATTTTCTATAATGAATGACCTTACATTACGAGGGGCAGATATTTTAGGGACATTTATTTACAAGATAGTGACTTTAGCACACGAAATTGAAAAATATTATTGTTAAGATATTTTCGTGTCTATTTCAGTAGATATTAAGAATGTTTTTTAGGGTTTCCTACTTCAAAAGGAAAAACGGGGTCCTTATAGGATCACTTTGTTGTCTGTCCGTCCATACTTCTGTCTGTCTGTCTGTCTGTCGAGACAATTTATCTCAGAAACGCGTGGAGGTATCGAGTTGAAATTATAACCATATACTCAGGTCAAGTTAACGAAAAAAATAAATACTTCGGTTTATGTGGCAAAAAACTTACATTTCGACACTCAAGGGAATTGAAATTCATAGGGTACTTTCCGTTGACCTAGAGTCCTAAAAGGCATTAGGCAAAGTTTCATAATAAGAAAAAATCTGTAAACTGTAAATTAGTAGTTACGTCACAAATAAAAACTTTTTTGAAAAATATTCGTAACTTAATTCGGGAATTGAACTGTTTTCATAGGCAAGTTTGTATGAAAATCTCAGTGCGCGTTTTTTTTTATTTTACGTTTCCCGTTGTTTTGTTTATTATCTTGCTGTATGATCTATACTAATGTTACAAAGTTGAAGCGATTTTTTTTTAGTTTGAATGCGCTAATTCATCAACTACTGGTTCTAAATGAAAAGTTTTTTTTTTTTTGTATTGTATAGCCTATTTATTCAGGAAGGCTAACAACGAACGAACGCTATATATTTACACTAGCTGTGCCCTCGACTTCGTTCGCGTGGTCTACAGGATTTTGATTTATTTTTTTCTAAAATAAATGTTGCCTAATGTTAAAGGAAAGTTAATCAGCTACCTGCCAAAAAAAGTCCCGTCAAAATCGGGTCAGCCATTTCAGAGATTAGCCCGGACAAACAGACAGACAGACAAAAATTGTAAAAAAAAATATTTTGGTGTTTGGACCGTATATATATTCCTATGCACGCAGTAAAAAGCAGTTTTTTCAATATCACGAACAGACACTCCAATTTTATTTATATGTATGGATGTATAGATATTGCTATTCACGGGAGCGGAGCAGTCTCTAAAGATGTGGAAAAATCAGGTCGGTTAATAACAAAAGTAAGCCTTTGTGTTGAGTTTCACATCAAAAGTGCTTACGTAAATTAGAATGACATAACCCTGTAGACACCCTTTTAAGTTGAACCGAGTCGAGCTTGTTGCCAAGAAATTGTACAAATTCATCCCTTTGGGGTATCAAACGGGAAGTTTGAGTTTGTATGCGAATGAAGCCGCGGGAACTTCTAGTTAGAATACGATCGACTCATTGTTTTGTTGAGCAGCTCGTTCGGCTGTTTATAATTCCCACACTATTAACTTATTTACATTTTTAATTTTCAATACTAAAGTTTCCCCGTATCTTTATGGAAAATAAATAAAGAATTCATATGAATACATGGCTTAAAAGACTTAGTTTCCAAACCAAAAACATTATATAGCACCTATATCTTTAAATATGGAACACCATACCATAAATTGACTTTGTCTTTTTTTTTGTACATTGCCATAGAGTATTAAGAATCTTACTGAACAGACATTAGGTTTAAATTTAATCATTCGATGTGTCTTTGTTTTATTTAGGCATTGAATTACAGCCATATTATAGTCATTCAAGATCCTTACCTTACAGTAATAGTATTGATATATATATTTTTAGAATCAAAGCAAATAAACCAATCAAAAGTTTGGATTCATATTCAGGCTACGATTTTTTTTCGCCAGAAATATTTTACCGTGGTCCATTTTTAACGTTGCCCGTATGTGCTCGGGGGACAAAGCGTTTTTTTTTTATTTTAACAATTGCCAATACAGGGTTAAACCAACATACACTTCCTGGTATGTACCAGAAATCCACGTAGATACATTTTTAAGTACGGCTATAGTACTGAAAAGACCATGCTATCCGGAATGTGAATACCATTCTTTTAAAAAGCTTTACCTATGTTTGCAGACTGATTTAAACACAGTTGCTAAGCCAACCACAACCCTCTCCTCTCCAGGGTCACTGTCGCTCTCTTTGTCCATTAAACCTTACAGACGAAGGGTTCCGCGTAATTAGATACTAGCTTTAATTAATATCACTTTGATATACAACCTACATCACTTGAAAGAACAGTAATTAAACAAAAACCGTGTTCTCCTGGTGGTTTCAGGAAGTCTTCCTTGTAAAGTGAAAGGTAGAAATAAAAAGAGTATTTCTTTAGAGGTTTCATATTTTAACTAGCTTCTGCCTGTGGTTTCGTCCGCTTAAATTCGACTTTTTGCAAACGAAAAGTCGAAGTGGAAACCAGATAAAAAGAAAGTAGCCTATATTCTTCCTTAGGATTTAAGTTTACTTCTTACCAAATTTCATCAAAATCGGTTAAGTAGGTATGTTTCACTGTGAAAACGTAACAGAGTGCGGTCTCTAGAATTACAACATTTGTATGTATTCAACTGGTTCCCATATTGCAATTTGACCTTGCCGTTGATAACCATATGGCATTAAATATGGCGCAAATTGCGCTCCATGAAGCCATTTTATTTTACGCGTGTGCCTCTCAACAGGAACTGCGCATACCCACGTCCGCAGAGAATGATAGGGTCTACATGAAGCCGGCTCGCACGACCGGGGGTACATGAAGGGCCAAAGGTAGCAGAGAAACACTGTAAAGTTTTAAAATCAGTACAGGTCCGATTTTGCCCTCCGTAGACTGGACGACATTAATGAACATTTTCGTTTAAGAGAGCAATGATTACTCAATATAAACTTCAATATGATTTAATCATTACAAATTGGCATAAACATCGATAGCACTTATCGTACAGACAATAAATTGATAGCAGAAGTCGGCAGGGCGGGTCGTGATGGTGGGCAGTAATTAATGGCCCCCTCGCTATTTGTGGCCCGTGGGCCGTGGCTGGTGGCTCGAAGGACACGCGCGGACGTGACCGGAATGCATTTATACAGCTCGCCAAATAAAAATGTATGAAATATAAACTTATTAACTTCCATTGTTAAGTTTATAACCGTGATTGAAATAATTGTAGTCATATTTTAGTTTTTATTTTTGCTAATGCTTAAACCCTGCTTGGATTGAGGTTAAGGTTATTATATATTTATTATTATTAGGATCGCCAACATAACAGCACTGGAAATTTACAGGTTTATTTTATATAACTATTCAAGTGCTGTAACACTTATAGACAACCACTACATTAATACTAAACGTTTGATTATAAAATTAGTTAGATAAAGTTTTGATAAGATAAGTAATATCGCAATGCTGGATGCTGACGATATTATATACATATTTATTTTCTTCTAACAGCCTGACATGGATGTCTTTCGGCTGATATGATGAACAGCCTGAAGTAGGGAATCAAAAGTTATGACTATGTTAGAGACATCTGTTTAGGTAATTTTATAGGAATTTAGAGGTTGCTGGATGATGCGAGGGTCACTACAGGGACGTAGGGTGTCCGATCGCAGCCGATAGATGTGACATAACCTAATTGAATTACATAATGTAATTCCGCCTAGCCCGTTCGATCATCGAACTGCCAGACGTACGGCGATGCGCCACCGGTACATGGTGGATATCCCACCTACACGCACAAAACGTTTAGGGAACACATTCATTGTGCGTGCAGCTAGGGAGTGGAATTCCTTGTCAGAGTCTGTGTTTCCTGATAGCTACAACCCGGGAATCTTTAAGTCGAGAGTGAATAGGTTTCTTCTAGGTAAGTGCGTTCCATCGTCGACCGCATCGCCGCTTTCCATCAGGTGAGACAGCGCGAACCTATATACAATAAAAAAAAAACACAGGATCGATTATTATGGTGACACTTGGTCAATCTAGGTCTAACATTGGACGTCTTTCTTTTGTAATGATGATGATGTAACGTATCTCTTCCAAGTAATTTTTTACGAAAAAAAAAACGGAGCATATATTTTTTTACGAAAGGAAGTTGAGGCTCAGCCATAATGAATAAGTTGGAACAGTGCAAAACAATATAAATCACAATTATATTGGATTTAAGGACCGCAATAGTTCACAAGAAGTGTCAAGAAGTCAACAGTTGATACGAGTACGATGAGAACAAATTGTTTCCCGATAAGTCACGCAATTGGACCAATTTAGATGTAAGTTTCGAGGTCATAAACGATGCAGTGGTTTATTGTGGTCGTACATAGCTGGTCCAAATGGCCTGTTGGTCTGCTGCCGGAGGTCGTGGGTTTGGTTGGGGACCTAAGACAAGTTTGTGTGATGAGCACGATCATTTGTTCTGTGTCTAGGTGTAATTTATATATAAAATGTATGAATTAAGAAATATATAAGTTGTCTAGTACTCATATCAAATGCAATGAGCAGTGGTGG
Source organism: Mythimna albipuncta (assembly GCA_929112965.1). NCBI lineage: Eukaryota > Metazoa > Arthropoda > Insecta > Lepidoptera > Noctuidae > Mythimna > Mythimna albipuncta. Next base: position 12,709,293 of record OV815962.1, read on the forward strand.
CCGAGTGGTAATGGTCCCGACTTACGAGTTGTAGGTCGCGGGTTTGAACCCAGCCAGGCTTATGTAATTTATTTCATCACCACTGCTCTCAAAACGGTGAAGGAAAACATCGTGAGGAAATCGGCATAACCAAAATTTCGAAGACATGTGACATTCACCAAGCTTGAAGGAACGGGATGGGTTTTTTATTCAGTAAGAGTCTGACACTATCTCCCGCTCCGCCCAAGAGCGGGGGTTGTCATAAGATGATTTTTCCCATCAAAAAACCCGCACTGGGCCCGTGTGGTGGATTACGGCCCATTCCCTCTCCTAAAGAGGAGGCCTGAGTCCCAGCAGTGGGAACGTGCTGTGTATGATGATTACTCATATCAAACACTCTGCTTAGGTTAGGACTAGATGGCGTTGTTATTATTATTATACTCGTAGCTTTTACAATAGAAGTCGATAAAACGGTTACTTTTTGGATGTTATTGGGTTTTGTAGCAAACAAAACAAAAGTCAATAAGCACTAATAAATGCTTACACAGTTTATTCAATATCAAACGTAAGCGATATTTGAACAAACTGATGCAAAATTGGTTATTGATTTTTTCCTAACATAAAAAAAAAACTCCTACCGTTTTGGGTGAAGCGAAAGGGAGTGTCAAATTTTCACTGATTAAAACCTGTATTCTTTTAGTTGTCCATTGCGTTCTAGGGCTCGGTTACTTTTTGAACAATTCCACAGCCTTGGCATTACATAACGTGGAAACAACTGAAAGCAGTCATCAAACTAGGTGTCGATGAAGCCTTTTCCCCGTGTAGGTACTAATTCGATTGTACAAGTAAACAAGTGTTGCTGGTACAAGTTATTACAGGCTTCTTGCGTCGCGCGGCCAACTCGCAAATAGTTTGCTTAGCTCGGGTAATAGAGTTGTTCGTGTTCCAATTGAGATACCGATGTCCGAAACGGGTATTCGGCGGCGGTTCTCTATTTAGAGAAATAAAGCATTGGTTGCAAGCTCCCTGGAACCGAGCCAAAAGCATTTTGTAGCTATTGGAATATGCAGAATCGTATATTATTAATTTAAATCTGTATCATGATTATGTTGATGGCAATAAATTGAGTATCCATTTAGTTTTGATTTCAATTAACGTACCACGTCGACCGATACGTATATGCACGGCTAATTTTGGTCATGAATATCATATTTTCAACTGCTGTGCACTTAAATTAAGTTTAAACCACAGCGATGAAATTCATAGCTGTCATTGGAAAAATAGTTTGTAAATTATGATAATTTGATATGATGCTAGCATCTCGTGAAGCAGCTGCGAATTTTATTTAACAACTTTAAAAAAGAAGGAGGTTTTCAATTCGTCAGAATTTTTATTTTTTATGTATCTATGTTCCTTGATTACCCGAAGACGCCTGGACCGATTTGACATTTTTTTGTTAGATAACGAATCAATAAAACTGAAAATAACACCAACTTATGAAATCAAATAAACTTTGACTCGACTTTTTAGTGTTTCTTGGTCGATGGTATTTTTTGTATATTTTTTAAAAGTATACTCAGATGATGTTACGTACAAAACTAACAAACACCTATAGTTTGCTTTTAGCACTTGTTAGACACACCTGCTGCAAGTGTTAAACAGTAAACTCAAACAGCTACTATCATTCCTGCTGTCTGCTTCGTGTATTTGGTTTCCAGTCCTTTGTGTCTCGCGTGATGTGTCGAAGTGTTGCAGCACGAGTGGACACAAAGAAAGGACTTCATCCAGAACGTTCCGAAATATAAACCTCGTACCCGGTAACAGTAAACCTGCCAAAAGGAAAGGCTTCAAAGTTACGTTCAATTCTCGCCCGGTAGGTTGACATAGGTACTCGTACGTATATACATAGAAGTATGTACGTAGTTTCATCGGATCTGGTCTAACGAGTAACGAGGAATGTAACAGGGAAATCCAATAGTATTTCGGTAGCCTTTGAGCGACGCTATGCGAAAATAGAAAATACCTATGCATGGATAAATATCTACACGTGTTCCGTAGGTTCTTTAGTTGGCAAAAACGTAAGTAACCCTATTTTTTTTAAGTGGGATAATCATCCAATGACATCTCCCGCCCTTGGCCGGGGCGTGTCAGACATTTTATGACTAAAACCCACTTCTAGTTCCCTCGTTGCCTTTCATACCAGGGCCGGACTTTCCTTTCAGAAGCAAATTCAGGGCCCCAATAGGCTTTGACCCTGCTTTTTTGGTTTGCTCCATGGTTTACTGGTTTGATATCTTGAGGCAAGTAACCCTATAGGATCGCTTTGTTGTCCGTTCGTCAAGACCCTTCGTCTCAGCAACACGTGGAGGTATCAAGTTTAAATTAATATCACCAAGCATTAAGCCCGTCTTTGTACAGTGTTTCTTACACAGAAATTGTATGATTTCCTACCTAAAAAAGCTAGTGCATAAAGTTTTAATAACTAAATAATATCAAATATTAAGGTGTCCCTACCCCTTGCAGTAGTTAGTGGAAAAACAAAATTCTAGGGAATCAAAACATAAAGACTTCCTGTTGACCGAGAATCATGAAATTTGGCAAAAAGTAATGACATGTAGCATCACAAACATTACTTTTTTTGCGATCCGGAAAAATCTTCGAGACTCAATTCGGGAACCGGACTATTTACATAGGTAAGTTTATTCGAAACCTTCGAAGCGTACTCGCACTTGACCGGGTATTTTTAAATGAATGTTATGTGGATACAAATAAGGTTTATTGTCCAAAATGTGGTTTTAATATTTAAAAAAAATATCAATCAAGAGCTCGGGTTTTTACGTCAACATGTCATGTGATTTAGGTTAGCCGACAAATCTTTTCAGAATGTTCAGACTAAAAGTGTTTATTCCTTAAAACTACCTTCGTGAAACAACTGGAAAGATACCCTGAAAGCGAAACAAACACTCTGCCGTCAAGCAGGCCTTCGTTCATTGATAAATAGCCCTCCCTCTCCCCCCACTGTCCACGTCAGTGAATAGACTTACATAAAACCAGTTCTTCGTGCTGCTCGCAGGATAAACTTTTTGTTGATCTTTTTTGTGAAAGCTTCGTAATCGATCAATGTTTTCAGTGAATCGCTGTCCTGTTGTTATAGGACAGCCGGAGGAGGAGGAGAGGGGGTTAAGTGTGAGTCCCCGGTTCTAGCAAAGGAAACACCAAAACCCCTCGAGCTATAAACATTTTTACATGTGAATTACGTTATGAAAGGTACGCAGCATCATCCATCACACGCCCGTTATCCGATGGATGGTGACACTCATTTAATCAAATTTTAAGACAGCCTAATACAATTTGTATCTGTGATAAATTGATGCTGAAGTATTTTCATTAATGACAGGTAATCCAAAAAGTTGTTTTTAATATTTACTGAAAAACTGTAATTCTTCATCATACGGTTTCCTAAAGAAAGTAAAATCAGTGTTATTATAATACTTGGCGTTCTTTCTACGGAATTGTTTAATTAACGACGTAAAACATAATACGTAGGTCGCACGGAGGACGCAAGGGTAAACCGACTCTAAATATTTTTGAGAGAAATGAAATATTTTGTTAAAATAATTTGCGTATAAACTCGCTAGCGGGCACGGGCCACGGGCCACGGAGCCACGTATGACGGTGCGGCGGCCGTGCTGAAATGCTTTTAGTGAAATAACAAGAATTTTATACCCGTCCCCGGCGTCCGCGCCCCTAGCGCTCGTCCAGACGGGACATGTGAGCAGTACGCTAGCTTACTGTAATAAAACTCTCATGTCGACATCGTCGTTCGACAAAATCACGATTACTTTCACGAATAAGCGCTTAGCACGAACTTGTCTATCTTATTATGGTAATCGTAGTGAATCAACGTAATTAACGTAATAAGATACATTATCTCTCTCATTTTCTGTACATTTTTCCTGTTTTTCCGCATAAACGAGTAGGTTCGCGTATCGGCCTAGTTATCGATTTTGCGAAAGTTCTCGGAATCTGCACGGTCTTGTTGAATAATTGTGTTTGACGATTGTATATAATTGTTTCTGTATAGAGCCATAATATCACATATTGCAAGGTTATTGCAAGGTTTATTTGAAGATAATGGTTCTATTTATTTATGTTTGTTTTGTATCGATTCTTGAAGTCGAACTTCGACTTGATTTTGACCTATGAATTTCCTTATAAATCGTAATACACTTAATGCTATCGAATACCATAGTATACATAATGTATAGGTTTCAATATGCTATATCATTAGATATATTTCAGTGGGGTATAGTGGTCGTGGAGAAGGTCACGGCGGAGGCTGTAGGCTGTCTCACGAGACTGGCGACACGCCAACAGCAGCTGCTCACACATCGCTACAGCGTTGTTCTTCAACTCCAAACATTACTTAGCTTCTTGATTTCTTGTTGCTAGTTTTTATCCAACTAATGGGAGTGTTATGAATTTGGCAGTCTGTATATGTGTGTATGGGTGTTCGTTTATTCTTTCGAGGCGCCTTTAGAAACGCAGGGTGTCGTTAAATTTCTATCATAGCATAGATGACGTTCCTTTAAAAATCAAATATGGCGACTAACCCCCGATTTCTGATTTAAGCATTTGAATTTGAGTATTTCTCAAACTCTACTTTACCATGAAACCTGTCAAAATTTGGCCTTTAAGGGGATGCATCTCAACATATATTTTTTCCGTTTTATACAACCGCTCTTACGCAATTATGTCGTTATTGCACATTTTTCATTAGATATTTTGGAAACACAATATCTTGTGAATATTATCTAGGCTTTTATTAAAATCAATATATAAATTAGTGTAAAACTAATCCAGTGAAAATTAGCTGTTTTGCGTGAACTTTGACACTTCATAATTAACTCAAAAATTAAAAAGTCAAAAAAGTACAAACATACAAGCCTAGCAAATTTTATCAAGATTCTAAATACTGACAATGTTTTTCAAAAAACTTTTAATAGTTTAAAAAAAACACGTATTCAAGTAAATCACGGAATTACCGAATGCTAACAAAGTTTTCAGGCGTTATCTCTCTTTTTTCGCGTTGCCTTTTCGTCAAACATTGCGTTGGATTGCGTTGGATGAGGTAACAAGCTTTTAAACCATGCTCGATGTTGACAATAGGCGAGTGAAAAAGCAGCCTCTTAGGCAGAGTCTAAGACATTCTTAAGTTTTGACTTAAGAATGTCTTATACTCTGCCTCAGATCAGAAACCCGTGCTTAGAAACATAAAATGCCAACCGAAAATAAAATATTTCAACCCAGCAATCATCAAACTTACTTCTGCCAGCGGCTTCGCCAGCGTGAAAGTAGGTTACCTACTCCATAAAAACTTTGAACACCGTTTCATCCGTTTAGAAAGTGAACTTTGGAAAATCCTTTCTTATTCTTTGTAAATCTCATAAAACAAACCCGTGCAAAATTTTAGCTTTCTTTCTAGGTCCAACCAAGGGTTGGACGCAACGCCCAGTTGATGAATCGGTAAGTGAGTCAGGACTTTATATTTGTCCTGGCCAAATCTTCGAAAACTCTCTCGATCTTCCGGCGGGAATCCGATGGATGCGTGATGCACAGGACCGATCGTTGTGGCGACGCTTGGGGGAGGCCTATGTCCAACAGTGGACGTCTTTCGGGTGATATGATGATGATGATGATGAGATCTTCGAATAGATCACTTCATGATGGCCATATTATGAAATGTTGTTAGTTCAGCTAAACGCATGATTATTTCGTGATATGGTCAAACATGGCATATTGTAAGATAGTTACATTTTGTATTCATTGAAATTGATGGTTACACACATTCCTAAAATATAATGTAGCATGTATACTTTTTATAACTTCCCGTAAACTTTTAAAACGTACAATGTTTTTTTTGCTAGTCCTGTTCTATATGATTAAATCTTTTTATTCCATTCTTGTTAAAACGAGCAACGTTTAATTTGCTAAAGTGGCAGCGTACAGTGCATTGGCTTTCCGGATTGTGTTCCATTATTACAAACGGATCAACCTTTCAATTATACCGCTTCATAAACTCTGTATCCGTTTTCCCATAAAATGTAAATGTCGGCTTTACTGAATATAACGGCCCATACAGGGTTTATGGATATGAGATATTTAATAAATAATAATCATTGTTAAAGTGACGATGCACGTATTTTTTTATAGCAAACACATTTTGCATGTCGAGTATTATTTTGCTGCAGTCACAATATAAAGACCCATTCTTTATTATTTTGATAGGTGGTCGTTCCATGTAAAATATTGATATCCAGTTCCATCTGGTTAGATTGGTAGTCGACCCTTACATAGATTGGGAAAAGGCAGGCAGACACACAACATTATAGACAAGCGCCAGGCTTGACCACTATGTCAACTGATGGTAGGCGATAATGTGGCCGATGATGGAGCACGCTTACCTAGAAGTAACCTATTCACTCTTGACTTTAGACCCCCGAGACATTTTTTGAACACAGACTTCGGCAGGAAACAGTCTAGCTGTAGGACAGGAATACGACTAGATATGATTTCAAATAACAATAGCTTTGTGTGTTTACAAGAAATTCAAATTGAATCTATTTTGTGTTCGTGAAAATCAATGTGTTGTACTTTCTGATATGAAATATGTCGTGCAAACGCTCGCAACCCTTCTTCTAAACTTTTATCTCATTTCTAATCTCTTTACAAGTATTCAGGACACGTTTCACGGCATTTAAAGGAGTGTAGGAGTTGCTTAATCTTTCTCAAGTAGTTAACTCAATTTGAAAGGAAACGGTCGGTGACTCGAGATACGTGTGCCCTCATACATAAGAATTTAATAAATATCCTTTATACAGAACAATATGCTTTATGAGCAAGTAAAATGAAGTCATAAAAATATTTTAATAAAAGCATGGCAAGATACTTATCGCAAACGCTGTGACTTGAGACACGGAAAAGTTTATTTTTTGAAAAGAAAACGCTTTGTGATGAAGCTAAAAGATATCTTCAGTATTTTCTATTCAGTCTGCCATGTCAGTTCGAAATAGGATAACATTTTCTACAATAACTAACTAGTTCTCGCGACTTCTGTCGTTTGACATTTTGTACCAGTATTTATTAGAAAAAAATAGAACATACTAAACTTTATCCTATGAAAATCTACTTGGTACAAAGATCAGTAGCCTGATTCACGTAACATCAAACAAGCCAAATATCGTTGAAGTTTTATAGTCGTTCGATCGAAGTCATAATAAGTATTCTACTAGGATAATGTAATACAGATTTTTTTTTAATCGACGAATTTCAAACAACTTTGAAATCGGTGTCGTTCAAACTCGATTGATGGATGTGAATACGGAAATGGTGTAAACGACTAGATATCGTTACGGTTTTCATTACGTGAATCGGGCTACATGACGTGTTAAAATGTCAAGCGTAAGAGCGAGAAAGGATGGAGCTATACACCTAATACTACATTAGTTTTAGTATATGCAAAACCCGAAACACGTGTCTAGTACCTATTTTTATGTAAAGAATTTATGTACAAAATTTCATAACTGTATCATTAAAAATCACAAAGTTATGTCAGCAAAAAAAACATAGTCTATCCAGGCCTATCCAGGCGCCAGAGGGGTTAATTTGCACTCGCACCCAGCTGTTTGCTGGCTCCTCATGCCCGCTATGACCTGCCGTACTGTGTTGTACTTAGTGTCGATGGTGTTCAACTTGTGACCATTCTAAATATTTTTGGAAAAAAAATATAACATGGTGTAAAAACTATTCAAATCTATTCAGTTACTGATTCTGACCAAACTATATTTAGATTTCACATAAACTAAAAATAATGTTATTTATCTCCATCTCTTTCACAGTTCAGTTTAGGTCATTAAATAGATCGCGTTAAGAGCTCGTGGTAGGACCTCTGTTTCCTGAATTTCACCTCGGTTAACGCCACATTTAATCCAATAATATTATCTAATTATTGTAGCAGAAATCCGCTTCTGGATCTATGTATTGTACATGCAATTTACTGCTTGGCTTAATCTGTTAGGTAAATTGGTATAAACCGTACTGAATTCATGTATTACAGTGCTGTGTAGAATGCTAATCTAATCTTGTAATATTGTAACAGCATTGAAGCGAAACATAAGAGCAGCGAATGTTTCAAGAAGTTTCCTGGAACGATAATATAATTTGAAGCCCTATTTAGAGATTGTGTCTGATCTGTGATCTCTTAAACGTACATTCGCATGAAAAAGCAAAAATCAAGAGTCGCCTATCCGTGCAGTCATCCGTAACTGTCCGGATCGAGCCCGAGTTATCGACGGCGTGTTATGTTTCAAGCGCGCCTCAAAGAGATGTCAGCAAAACTGTAAGGGCCCAGCAGCGCTTGGGTCAATAATTTCTGAAAAGGAAACTTGCGGTCCTAGAACACAAAGAGCAACTGGAGCACAGACGTAGTTTTAGTCTGTTAAGTCCTACACGACCTCCTGCTCCACCATAAAGTGGAAGAAGCTATTGGATGAATTTAAAACTCAAAAAAAGAGTCACCAACACAGTGCAAGCAAAAGTTAATACTACTTACACAATTTAGTACATTTTTAACGATATTTACTCCGAAAAGTGATTAAGAGAAACTAACAAAATAACATGTCGCGTCTGATTGGAAACTTCCGCAAACAGCACAAACCGGTCTGGCTGGATCAAAACCAACAGACAATGACACTAGAGATCAAAAGTTGAAATGGGTGAGAAAACAAAGCGCGCCGGTATATCGAAGTGCAGCGATCGAGCAGTTAGTAGTGATGCGACGCACTCGATGTTTTTATTTCGCCCGCCGCGCCAACGCGCCTCGTGTACGTATCAATACTCCAATAAAATTGTTGAGTCGGAAATTTTAGAGGATAAAAAGATTTGTTAGTTTGTGAGCTTTTAGATGTCGATATGACAGTGAATCGACTGTTGTGATATGAGAAATTTTAGGTACAAATTCACAAACTGGAATTAGATTTGTACCTGAGTTAGAGTTACCAGTGTTGTTTTAAGCACAGCTATGATATACTCAATCATGAATGCTGAGTTAGAAAGTAATAATGGAATTAAAAAAAAAAATAGGTTTTACCGAATAAATAGTAAACCAAAATCCGAAATCCTCGTAGGCATTGGAGCAAAACCAATTCATTGTTATGATTTTCAGGCAAGAGATCTACAACGTACCTCATAACGCAATTTGTGTCGGGTGCCGTTTGGACTTCTGGTTATCTTGTTACGGCGAACAGCTGCAAGCTATAACTACCAGTTAGTTAGGCGGGTCAGTCCCCCGTAATCTGAATGGTGAAACAGCTGGGACCTAAATTGGCTAAGTTATTCCAATAGTAATGGTCAAGCTCAGACTGTATAATTATGAAATGCTAGAATAGTTGTTTTAAATCTTTATAAAGACGCCTTGTTATAAATATAAATCCGACCTGGTTTTTCCAATTTTGTTTTTCTGCCTTGATGAGCACAGACGTCAAATAGACATCCCACACGCATTCAAAGTCATATTAGAAATTTATATTTATAAATATAAAGTAATGAGTCCATTTAATAAAATTTGGAATCACTTCAAACAAGACTATTTTCATCGACTATGCTATAAAAGCGTCATCACATCACTATTTCAGTATCGCTTTGACTGCGTATGTTGACATATTCATTATCTTTGTGTGCAGTGTCTGTAAAGCCGTGGGACTCGCTTTACGGCTCAAAAAAGATTCAGTTGATCGTTCATAATTGCGACTATTGATTCCTTGAATAGGTCACGCGGCACTGAGAGCCAATTTGTGTGCATGCTCGACATCAAACGAATTCAATTTATGAGCTCAGTATATGGGACGTTAGAATTGAATTGGGATGACTGTTTTGTATCTATAGTTGGTGTTGTTTCTTCAAAGGTTACTAAATTAATGTTGTACTAATAAATGCGGCATAAATTGTAATGTTAAAAGGGTTGACTACTGATAAAATAGTCTATTCAGTAACTCAATTCAACCTTTATATAACTCGGTTCAAACGTCTTACTACTTGCTAAAGGTACCGTAAATCACAGCCCGTCTAAGCGACTGTTAATAGACAGTGATGCGACAGAACGAAACACCAAATCTCAAGGAACATGCTTATAGCCGCGACACTATCGTGGCCTGAGGACGGGTGACGCGGGTCGCGACTCGCAGACGTAAGCTTGCCTGGCTGGTAATACGCTGCGTCAACCACTGAATTATTCAACGCGCTACACAAAATCACTTTTTAAGTTGAACCCTGAAAACGAAATGTGTTTACAAATTAGCTAATTGATAAGACATATGTGCTAGTAAATGTTGTTGCTCTGTTGAATTTGTAAATAGACTGGTTCGCTTTTCAGATTCAACGCGGCTTCAACTATTTTAGTTTTATTCCACTGTGTATGAGTTGAATAAAACTGACATATAAGTACTGTACAGGCAGACCCAGATGAATGGTTATAAAACATGAAATAATTTTAGCGAGTTGAAAACTCGACTTTTGAATTAGGTATATGAAATGAGTTCTAATTGAGTAGGTATTCAGTTTTTATACATAAACGAATAGATACCACATGTTCCATGCGAGTATCCATTGGAACTAATTAACAATTTCTATCGAAATGTTTAGTTTCGGTCCCAGCTCAGGTTAAATGTTGCCACTCAATGCGGAAATTGGGAAAATAGCTAAAATACGTTTCTAGCTAGAGGCAGGCCACGTCGGCCGCTGAGCAAAGCCCGTCACTCAGCCGCACCACAGAGGGTTCTTTACGCCTCACATATTTCGTTGCTCAATATTTATAGCAAATACACAAGAATGATTTATTATAAAATAAAAGAAAATTTAAGCTGGACTAAAGTCCTAGAGTACCAGGTAGATTACGTACACATTTTATTCTAAGCGCAAGGCGATTGTTGTGAAAGAAATAAGCTTGGGAACACTTTCATTATGCGTACAGCTAAGAAGTGGAATTCCCTGCCAGAGTCTGTGTATCCTGATAGTTATAACCAAGGGGTCTTTAAGTCAAGAGTAAATAGGTTACTTCTAAGCAAGGGTGCTCCATAGTCGGTCTTATTATCGCTTTCCACCAGGGCAAACGTAAGCCTATAAATTCTTTTTTTTTTATTGTTGATAGGCTCGCGTTTGACTACGAACTCACCCGATGGAAAGTGATGATGTGGTCTACGATGGAGCTACTTGTCTGGAAGTAACCTTCTCACTCTTGACTTAAAGACCCCTAGGTCATAGTCATGGAAACACAGCCTCCGGTAGGGAATTCCACTCCTTAGCTGTACGTACATTAAGTTTGTTCCTAAAATGTTTTGTACGTATGGGTGGGATGTATACATTATACATAATTAAAAAACTTACACATCGAAATATGTATACATTATACATCTGAAAATATAATATATACCTACTTAATATATCTACACAAGCAACCAGCTCTTGTGAAATAGAACAACTGTACATTTGTTATTCAATTTCACGCGGGTGTTCTTTACCCCCTCGAACATATTCAACGTCTGTTCGTACAGCACCTTAAATAAAGTACGGGAAATAACTTTTTTGCAATTATTATTTGTGAGATAATGACATCTGTAATAATATTTTCTTTTCAATACAATTTCCTGGTGAAACCTCTCGCTTTTGTACAATACCCAGTTAATAGCAAAGAAACCGTTGAAAAGCAAGCCAACGTCCTAGTTAGTGCTAGCCGTCGCCGGCACGCTCCGCGCTCAGCAGACTTGCACCGCCTACAGAACATATTAGCAGGAACGTGACCCGAATCCAACACGCTCCACTCAATCCACTATCATGCTTCAACTGATCGAGTTCTAGAAAACAGTTCAACTCGAAACAATTAAGTCCTCACAACCAAAGTCATAATGGAAGCCTTATAATAAAATCTAAGTAACAATTTGACTATTTATTTTTATGTAAGCGACGCGTAAAACTTCGGAAACAATCGCTTTTAGTGAGAGAACACGAGGTTTAATAAAGCTTTACGTGGAATTTTCTGCTACAGTTACTTTGAATGGCATGAAGAATGTCTAGCCATCAATCTTATGAGGTTAACCTTTCGCGACTTGAGCATTGTAACGAAGGTTTAGGTCAGGTCAATGAATGCCTTAGCTAGTTAGGTGTTATATTATCTGTGACGGCGTGAAATGTCAAGTTGTTGGTGCTTTCATGTTGGTATAATGTCGAGGTTTTATATTTAGTGAAGTGTCCCTGACTAGCGTTAGGGCTGGTCATGTGCCTCGTTGACTTAGAGGTTGACTTGTGGCACCTTCGATAGTGTCTGGAGGGTGACCCTTTATTGAGCATGCAAAATAGAACACAGTGTTGAAATGGAGAGATGATAATTCCATTTTACCCGGGCTACGAAGAAGTTTATTGTACATAATATGTTTGGAATTTACCCTCTAAGTACACATGACGTAGATTATCCAATGATGTCGGCGAAGCTTGAAATGAGTGTCAGTTCCAGCCTTTGTACTTCCATCACAGTGAGTGCTCAAAGGAAATAAAGTTTAAACCGTTCTATATGTCTTTTTTAGTCGTAGGTTTACTCGTATATTATTTTATGTACACTTGAAGTATTACGGGTATATAAAAGGGAGTAAAAGTATAGTAATGTTGGCTTTTCAGTGTTTTTATGAGCTTTTAGATTTTGGGTAAAACATCATAACTGAAATGAGATTGACGAATAATGCTTTTTACATTAAAATCACTGATGTTACTACAGTGTTATTATACTAGGAAATTTTCAGAGCTCATGCGCCATCAACTTTTAAATCCAATAACGCTGCAACTCAATTTCGAAACTTAAATCTAGGGATTGTTGAAACGACGCCATAGTGCGAATTAGGCGGCCAGTTTATTAGCGGTATTACTGAGCGGCTATAAGAATTGACGACTATCCTGGATTTTCTGTGGCCCTCGTACTTTAGTAGAGAAAATGGCCCAAATATTGGAGAGTAGATAACTGGTATACCATTTCTCTTATTTATCGCTCCTAAAGAGCTGTTACATAAGGAGCCTAAAGGTTCTACTAATTACTTCAATCAATTTATCATTCGATATAGTCTTTTTTAGACCGTTCTGTCGCACGTCTGGGCAAAAGCCACCCTTCTCCCTTTTGCACATACCTATGTCTTCGGTTATTGTACGCCAGCCCCCTTGATAAGAGTCAAAGTCACCATCTTCACCGTGCCCGTTATAGCATCGGACCACCAGGCGTCCGACGGCGACGATGCGCTATACCGGTATACCGCTGTATACCATACATGTTGGACATCCGACCTACATGCACAAATCGTTTTGGGAATACATTCATTGTGCTTACAGCTAAGGTTAATTTCCTGCCGGAGTCCGTGTTTGCTGATGGCAACCTCCGGCAGATACAAATACAACCTGAGAATCTTTAAGTCAAGACTGAATAGGTTACTTTTAGGTAAGCACACCTGATCGTCGACCGCATCATTACTTTCCATCAGGTGCGATAGCGGTCAAGCGCGAATCTATCAACAATTAAAAAAAATGCACCAACGTAACCAACTGTGTTTGCTGATGGCAAGCTCCGGCAGATACAACCTGAGAATCTTTAAGTCAAGAGTGAATAGGTTACTTTTAGGTAAGCGCACCCGACCACGTCATTACTTTCCGTCAGCTGCTATAGCGGTCAAGCGCGAACCTATCAACAATTTAAAAAAATGCACCAACGTAACCAACGTTTGTTTAAAACAAACTAGCGGACATACAATATCCTATTTATGTCGCCAGTTCGCCACACTGAAACAGCTTGTCGCTAGCAAGTTGCAGCATATGCGCGCGACAAGTTCCTCGGTTGGTGCCAACAATATGACCATGTTCTCGTATATAACACTAACAACAATAGCAACATACATATCCAAAGATTCTATGAACTCTGAAAGTTGTTTGTGGTATATTGCAAGTATTAAATAAATGTATAGATAGATAGAATATACGTTCAAAAAATTGACTTTGGTTTGGTTTTTAACATTTACTGTTAGTGAGTTATGTAATTCAAAATACATTATGTGCACTACTTTTAATAGATTTTGTGTGGCATATATAAACGATGGGGAAATTTAATTTTAATGAACATTTAAAAGATACAGAATGATGATAATAATAATGTAGGTAATAATAGGTAGAGAGTAACTTATACTCTTCATCTTAAATCACAATTAGGTTAAGTATATGCACAAATATACGTTAAATCATTACTAAACTAAAAGTTTTTGACCAAAGCAGAAAACTATTTTCGAAAAAAATGGAGAGAAACCATTCAAATATTGCTTTTCATTTATAATTTTTTTTTATAAGCCACTTTTTTTGAGATTTGCTACCTGTTTCGTATCCACTTAAAATGAAACGATGTGTATAATTTCGACGGTGTAAAATGTTGAAGTAATTTTTTAACATGAAAGCACTTTTTTAAACAGTGTCTTGCATTATTTTCCTTGAAATTCACATAATGTAGTTAATCTTTATTTTTAGTTGGGAAATCATCCAATGACTTCTCACACGAGGAGTGGAAGAACTTGCGTGTTAGACTTTTTGTGACTAACACACACATATGTCCTTCAGTTGCCCTTTGAGTTCCAGGATCATGGTTTCCTTTTCAAAAAATCACATCTCTATAAGGCGCGCGTGGAACACTACGCGCTTCAGACGACTCGGACTTAGTTCTTACTAAACGGTCGGAGGGCGAGTTACCCGTTGCTTGTCATCCGCAAACCGGCGATGTAGTCGATCGTTGTAGCTACTATCCTTACTAGCTATGACGTAAATGGTAAATTATTATGTAAAAACTTCCTAAACGTCCAGTAATCGAAATAATTTACATAATGTGTTTTTGTTTGTTGCAGGCCCCGCACCGGCGTGGTAGGCGTACTGCTGAGGGTCGCGCGCCCTCTCCTGTGACTAGCCAGGCTACTAGCGCAAGGCACGGGCGGCGGATTGTAAGCATACACCTACGTATTGTATCCTAACTTGTCAGTGGATAGTTTGAAGAAGACTGGGAGGTGAAATGTTCTAGAACCAAAAAATTTAAGTCATGTGACATCCATCAACCCGCACTGGGCCCTCGTCGTGGATTACGCCCCTTTCCCTCTCCTAGAGAGGAGGCCTGAGTCCCAGCTGTGGGAACATTATAAGGCCGAGTGTGTATGTATGTGGACTAGGCGGAATAAAACTGAATACATTGTCCAGCAAATGGTCTCAAATCGACCACAGCTCACTGACAAGTCTGGCTATAATTTGCCACGAAACATTAGAATTGGACGTATGACTTAGGTGCTCTTGCTGCTTAGGGGCTGTTGTGATGAGTGCAGGATAACTTAGCGTCATACTCTAAAGACGCTTCAAACCCTAAAAGCCTAAATGGTCATAATGGACGCTTTAGGGTCTACAGAACGTAATCAGCACAAAAACGATTCTGCATAAGCGAATGTGTGGCTTTTGGAGGTGGATCGATACAATTTTTTTTTTTGACATTTCACATCACCCAAACACCAACCTAGCGTGGCGCGCGTAAAGTGATAATATCTCATTCTAGTTACTGTGCTGGCCTATTTCATTCTATAGTCGACCTAGAAAACTTGGGAATAAGGCCAAAATAATTTCCAGTCATCTATTGAGCTATTCATGACACTCCCGAAAATTCCATTTAGGTTTGGAAAATGTTCTCAAGTTACGAGGGAACATACCGTTTCAATTTGATATTTTCATCTAATTGAATGATTCGAGTCCTCATCTCAAATGCAAATCTGTGGCTGAAATGGAATTAAGGAAAATCTTGTTCCTTTGCCATTGGTTCGCAGTTTTCTTAAATTGTAGGTTTCTTCCCTCTTAATGTTAAAATAGTTAATTACAACGCGAACTTTAATGGCATTTGGCTGTAATGAATGGCCCTCTGTAGGCTAGCCTTTCTTTGTTGTATTCGCTAACTTTACGACGATAGGTACCAGTGTTTTTTATCTGGTTTAAAGGAACCATGGACCAGATAATGAGCTTTTAAATATTGTTGTAGATAATTGTGTTGAGTAAGACAATCGATGTATCGAATTAAGTGGGTGCACAGTACATAAATCACAAACATAACATGAATTTGCTTGATGTCTGAAATATGTGTTTTGGTGTTTCAGAGGCGTGGGGCGCGGCGCGTGGCGGCGGCGCGGGCGCGGGCGGCGCCATGACGCGGCGCCCGCCACCATGACGCTGCCGCCGCCCGCGCGCCCCGCGCACCCCGCCGCGCACCGCGCAATGCGCTACTACCGCATCTGGATCTACGCGTGCAACGGCGCGCTGCTGCTAGGGGCACTCGCTTTCTGTGCAGCTGCGGGGCGCGCGCTCTCCGACTACCGGCGCACACTGGTGCCCGGGCTAGGCGCGGCGCAGCCCGGCTTCCTGTACGGGTACGCGGCGCTGCCAGCGCAGGCGGGGCTGCTGCAGCTCCTTGGCTGCCTTGCAGCATTGAGACTTTCCGAACGGATGCTGAACGCCTACTGGTTGGCACTCCTGGCCCTACTCGTAGGGGACGCAGCAATCGGCGTCTACTGGGCGTTCCGGTTCGAGCGAGTTTGTCGCGAGCTTCGGCCTCAGCTGCGGCTCCGTCTCGCAAAAGACTACGACACGGACATTGACTTCTCACAAGCTTGGGATCGCCTTCAGAGAGAACAGCGGTGCTGCGGCGTGACGGGACCGTCGGACTTTGCGGCGTTTAACAGAACGACGCTCCCGGCGAGCTGTTGTCGTATCCCGGCGCACACGACGTCGGTGACGCCGACGCTGCTGGCCGTCACATCGGCCACGTCTCCCGCGCCCTTCACTCCGGTACATTGCGCGCCGCACACGGCCGCCTGCTCCGAGAGACTACTTGTTTGGCTTCGACGAACTGCAGACGCGTTGTTCGTGTTAGGATATTGCGTTATAGCATTTTTAAAATTGTGCTTCCTCGGAATCCTCCGGTACGAAATAAAGGAGATGATTCAAAAAATTAGAATATTACGAACCGAGCTCGGAGCGGGTGAGCTGATGGATGGCAGTCCAATCCACGGTGGACCACTATCACAGACGATCATAGTGAATGCAGTGAATGCTAACGGAGGAGTTCGAGCACACGGCGGGAGCCCTGAACGCGCGGGCGAGCGCGATGCGCTGCTGGGGCGTGCATCAGAGCCGTGTCCGCGGCGGAGCATACACGATGAGCCGCTCGGCCCCAAAACGATCAACGGAAACAATAATTGTGAGATGCGCGAGCTCGCTCGAGGAGACTACAGGCCTTTAGCGGCGGACAGTGCGGCGACTCGAATCTGACTAAGATGTTACTTGGAGCGGCTGTTCGGGCGGCGCTGGCGCTCGTTCCCAGCGGCGGGCTGCGAGCTAGAGGCGCCGCCCGTGCTGGTGCGGCGCGTGCCGGCGGGGGCGCGCGTGCGTCTCGACCATCGCCGCCAAACCCGCTCCGAATTCGAGTTGTAAGTACACGAGGCCACTCCGCGACGAGTAGTCCGTCACGACAATCATATTCATTGGCGCTGTCAATTGCGATGTACCGACCATTTCGGTAGAACTAAACTGTATGTAATGTTATAGTGGTAGAGTTGTGAAACTGTACGAGCGATGCTGTCAAGTGTTAAGTGAGGTCGTTCAAAACGTTGTGAACACTGAGATGTGGATATTATGAAAGTGCATCGAAAGGGTAATTGTGTAATTTAGACAAAGTGAAATCGATTTTTGAGCAAAGCTTGTGTTTAGTTCCTAAATTTGGCCGTTAAATATTCGTTCCGTAGGTGCATAGGACACATAAATATGTTTTACTTTACGGTCCCTAGGAAAGTGGCAAGAGAGGGAGATACGTGAAGTACCGTGACGCGAACAGCATGTGAGGAAATGCAGTCTCCCGCAGAGCAAACTATAATGACGCATACTTTGGCTACTAGGAGAGCGCAGTAAATCCATCCTACATAATATTGTATCTGTATACTCGAATACGATTTTAATATTTATAGCAGTAAATAACGGGAATCAACCAATATAAGATTAATTATGATGATTGTTTAGCCTTAAGACATAACAGTTTTTGATTGTATACCAATAGAGTTACGGAAATAATTATTGTAATATGTATTTTACAAATTTTCATGTCATTTTACTCATTGTCTTCAATTAAATAATTGTATTTATATGTTAAAATGTATTGCCATAGTGTTTAATAGCACCGGTGCATACAGTACAGTGATTTTTGCCTCCTACTCATCTTCATTTTAGCATGATTTTAAAGATTATAAATAATTAGATTTAAATATATGTACTTAGTAAATTATAGTATCGTCATTTGGTTTAATAACTGACTAAGGGTTGGCAAAAATAACTGTTCATGAATGGCCGGTCCCACATTTTGATATACCAATTCGTTACGCGTTATGAAATCAAAAGGTTCGCTTGCACGGATGATATTTGCTGTCACTCTGAGTTTAATCCATAATGTAATATTACATCTCTATCATAGAATGATTAGTTTATTATAAGTACTCCTATCCCTGTTCATAACTTCCTCGGCTACCCGTACTTACGTAGCTAGACACATGAACTCGTGAGCCCGCGCTGGGTTCTCGAGCGCCACCTAGGTACGTCTCCAGCCTCACACCACGTTCGTTTCGACCGCTTTCCTTACATGAGTCGGACAAGAGTGAGCCGCGACTTTCCTCGCTCATTGTCTATTTATCTAGTTCTCATTATCATACCTAACGTTGTCGGTAAATGTAAATAATAAACAAAATTTGTACATGTGTAGTATGCGAGTAATTGTGCATGGACAGATTGACAAAATACATAGTACTGATATGAGCTTAAACGACGTAGTGCCTACAATTATATGCTTGTAAACAGTATAAAGTGGACGAATACACTTTTAATAACATTTTGTTTTATGGCAGAAGAATTTAAAATGTTTCGTAAGTACTACATTTAATCACTATCTTGACAGTACAGACATTTTTGCTAAAAATTTAAAGAGATCGCGCTATGAATCTAGACTGCGCGTATAAAATATTACAATCATCTCAAGGTGTAAGGAATTAGGTAAAATTTATTAATGGCTGTGTCAAATATAGGTGAGACCTATACATGCCGTGTAGCCCGTCACGATCGCTGTCACAGCTGTCACGCTGGCGAGCGAGCGAGCCCGCGGCGAGCTCATGCGCGCGCTCGCGGCTCGACCACGTTCGACCATCTACCTACATTCATACATATTTGTACTTTTACGAACTAACTTTATAGATATATTGTAATGACGAGTACGAAGTTATGTTCGCTTAGAGTAGGTATAATATTTTGTGAATTTATGCAGAAAAATAGTTTTTTAATATTGTTGTCACATGAATGTACCAATCTTATAAAAATTTGTACCTATATTCGGAAAGTTGAATAATTTGTAGCTAGGATCCAATCTAAATCCTGCATTTCTTCCAAAAAAAAACGGTTAAAATAACATGTGCCTTGGCTTATAAAATGTATAACTGATGTTATGTTTATTGTAAATTATTGAATATGAAGTAAACACGAGCTCGTGTCTGATGTGCTGCCTACACCTTCCGACATACTCGTACGTACACTGTACTCTCGACTCTGTTGAGTGTCGCGTCTACTCGACCACTCTAAACCAACTATCTACTTATATTGTTTCCTTATCAAACATGCCGATTTTCTTACTGTTTTATTTTTCACTCGAACATTATTAACAGTTTGTCGAAAAGTAAATGTACAGATAAAAAAGTTAAACAAGATCATGAATTCGACGTCATTGATAATTATGTGTGAAATGTCTCAATGTAATCTATTTACAATATAAACATTTGGATGGTACACTGTACGTAATCTTTTGAATTCTCTACTGTCACTATACTTTAAATGTTTTCCTCGTTCAGTGTGTTTCATTATTATAGTAGAGTTGTTCCAACTTTCCGAAGGTACGCACTAGGCGACTGAGAGCTAATATTATCATAATAAATGCATTAAATAAAGAGTTTGTTAAAATGTTGGGGTTTTTTATTTCACAGACACACAAATGTAAATTTATCCTAAATAATAGTATGTTGGAATATCCTAATACTTGTAGTATCAATCAGTCATTAACATAGCATTAGTAAAAATCAAGGAAAAGCTTGGATATTATACGAGTGGTATTAGGGACATATTCAATCTATGCCCGGTTACCTTTTGAAATGACATTTAGGTGCATGGTATGTCTAATATGAAAAATGGTATTGTCTAACTTGAACCATGTAACATGCAAGGAGAATATGTCTCTCAAGAAAAACAAAATTCTGCAACCTCTATCAAAAGAAGCGACTCCAAATTGATGCAAAGACAATTATACATCAGAGTCATACGTAGTATTCACCTATCACCAACTTCAATAAAAATATAACTGCTAAATTATAAACAGTTCACATTAGATTTTTTGAACGAGCAACTCTAATGACAACTATGTAATATTTTACGTAAACCAATTAAACTAGATTAAACTAGAGTGCTTACCTAATTTAATAAAAAATGGAATATATAGGAACGTACATTTTTAAAATATTACGGAGACCTTACAAAATATTTCTCTCCTAAATATATCGACAAAAATCCAGAAAAAAAACACCTTGAGCAACAAGATAAATTGTTTCAACGACCTTGTAAAAAAACATCATATGTCGAAGTGGGCAGACAATCACTGACTCACCTGCGCGCCATCTTCTTTCAGCCTGTAAGTGCGGTCGACGTTCGCTCCGCCGATCACCAACACGTCGCCTTCGCAATTCTCCTCGGAGAACAAAGGCGCTTCATCAGCCCGCCTGCTGCACGAAGTGTGGAAATGTCCCAAAGAATTGGACGAACATTTTCCACCGCCCTTCGACAATCCAATATTAGATGAATTCTTCCAATTCTCTAAATTCAAGACTTTTTTAAACTCGACTGCAATATCGGCACCCACTTTCGCATTGTTCTTTATGAGAGCGATGTCTGCGACTCGTTAAGGAAAGATATTGTGGCAATTAGCTTCACTACTATCATTTATAGACCGTTGGCGTTTCTACACATTTCATTTACGACGAAATTAAGCAGTTGCTAAAGTCTTATTAAGTATTTTAATGGTGTCGTAATTATTCTGATAAGATCCAGCTTTCGAGGGCCATGAGTGGATTAATAGACGGGAAGATACGACTCATTAGCTATTGTATAATATGTATGGATAAAATCCTACCTATATAATGATTTTAATTTGAGTAGGTACTTAATTTTTTTTTTTGACAATATAGTTAAAAAGGATACTGGCATTAAGAGATGCGCCACCGGTAGCCTTGGCAACCGCTGCCAGAATGAACGGCGTCACTTCTTTGCCAAAAATGCCTTTCTGTTTAGCCTCTTTCAGGGCACGAGTTATAGCCTCTTCAATTTTTTTTTCTGTAACAAAAATAACATAGCAGAATTATAGCAAAGGATGGCAAAAATACGCACATAAAAATAAGAATGAATGGGTTGTACAATGTACAGTATTGACATGTTATTAGCAAACATAGATATCTTCCTATCAGCTCAACCGAGTTTATGCGACTTTGTCTGATCTTGCTTATGTCAGGATTAAATATTTAATGCTCATGAAATCTTTTGAATATAGACGTAGTATTTTAAATAAAATAAAAATGTAAAAGAAAGTGTATGTAGATAGAATAAGTCATGTATGCGGTTATACCTAAGCATTAGTATCACACAATGCTTAGGTATAACCGCATACATGACTTATAATAGATATTTCTACAAGAAAGAATGAGCCGTAATATACACGTAGGTAACTTGCGGGAACCGCGGATCCAAGCCGTTTGGTGGATATCCCATGTCTTCAAATTTTTGGTTAAAAAGAAAGAAAAATATTTTATTTGGCGGAAAAGACGCAATCTTAGAAATAACTTACAGGTCATAAACATTTTCCATGAAAAACATGCGTCACGTCCGTGCAAAAAGGTTGAACAGTGGTGATGAAATAAATTACACATAGCACTTGCCTAACCAGCCTGAAAGTCATACAACTCCAATTCGCGACGTACAACTCTAAGTCGAGGTTGTTAACTAAGAGTACCAACTGGGCCACCACCGCTCATATGACATTTTCGGTTAAAACAGCAAATCAGATAACGCCCTAAAATACAAAAATTTTAGCTATAAACTTATGAAAGTGGTCAGGTTCCTTTAGTTAAAGTTTTACCGTAAAACTTACCTTATTCCCGTGACTTAAAGTTTCTAATTTATAATACTTTTTATAGTTCGGAGCTGTATAATCGAAATAGCGCATAACAAGAAGCTTTGAATAATCTCGATAAAAATCTTTGAAACATTGTAGCAGTAATTTCTGGACGAATACTGAATGAATGTTTGCACTTTGTGAAAATTGCACGAGTTTTGATGAGAATTTTTATTTCGCTTTTTTATAGTTTTACGGAAAACTAAGTAATAATGTAGTCTTTGTTAAGGAGTGAACGGACCACGGCCGTGTGCCGACTATACGGACGGTTGGGTTTGTTAAAAATGGTTTGTGGTAAGTTGTAATTTTAGCAGTGGGGTTGGCCAGTGGGGTAGTTAAATCGTGATTTTAAAGGGGTTAGTAACAGTCAAAGAGGAGAAGTTAACTAGTACACTAAACAGATTTTCCGATACGGTTACCAAGTAATAGTACTAAGCATCGTATAGCCTGAAAACTGCTTTAAATTTGTAGTAACTGTACCTTTAGTTTGCGCGGTGAGTAAAATTGTTTAGATAGTGTGTTAGTAACTCACGACTTCGTGCGAAGTTTCACGATACTTTTATAGACATTTTACATACTCTTACCGTCCATAGCGTATTCCTGCGGTATCGGCACGGCCACTACGGTGCCGGACGTGAGCTGCAGCTTGCGAGCCGCCTGCAACAGTCGCGCGGCTTGCTTGGCGTCTTTGACGCGGTGCGGTGCGGCATGACCCGACCTCGGCGTGTAGAACGCAGGGAAGTCTGACGACTCTCCGAACGCGCATACGCATACGCCTTGCGTTTCCTATACAATAATATAATGTTAGGTAAAGGTGTCACCGCTGCAAAACAATAATCTTGTAGACTGCTACGAAGAACTGACTTGTAGATTGCTACAAAGAACTGTCTCGTAGGCTCCTACGAAAATATTCCTCGTAGACTTTCATGAAGAACTCTTTGGTAGACGCTACGAAAACCTTTCTAGTAGACTGCTGCGAAGGCATTCTTCGTACACTTCTATAAATAACTCTTTCGTAGACGCTATGAAGAACTTTCTGGTAGACTGCTGCGAAGACGTTCTTCGTACAGTTCTATAAAGAACTCTTTCATTGACGCTATGAAGAACTTTCTGGTAGACCGCTGCGAAGACATTCTTCGTAGACTTCTATAAAGAACTCTTTCGTAGACGCTACGAAGAACTTTCTCGTAGACTGCTACGAAAATATTCCTGTAGACTTTTATAAAGAACTCTTTCATAGACGCTATAAAGAACTGTCTCATAGGCACCTAGAAAAATATTCCTTGTAGACTTCCATGAATAACTTTTCCGTAGACGCTACGAAAGACTTTCTGGTAGACTGCTACGAAGACGTTCCTCGCAGACTTCTATAAGGAACTCTTTCGTAGCCGCTACGAAGAACTTTCTTGTGATCTGCTACGAACATTTTTTTGTGGATTACTACGAACATTTTTTTATAGACAATTGGGCTAAGAAGGTCTTTTCAGTAGATGTTACAGTGGATGTTTCGTAGACTACTACGACAAAACGAAGGCCGATGAAATGTTTAATGGTGTCGATATGTTTTTTAATGATACTCGTTGGCATTGGAAATTAAGAAAATATCGTCAATTTTACGGCGTTCTTTACTTAGTTCAAAAGACATTATAATATAAACAAAAAGTTTTCCTAAGCTCTTGAACCGACGTCTATACTCTGAGCCAAATGTAATAAAATATGAAATGACACAATTCTATAAAATCTCTCGGCGGTCCCCGATGTAATCAAAGCGCTCTTTGAAGTTACATTCGGCGTATTCTCATTGAGTACACAGTTGCAACACTCCTCTCTCAGAAACAGCTAAGTTACTTGCTCAGCAACCGCGAGCCGCCTCCCCCGGGCGCTCCGCACAACTTGCGCGGTAACCCAACGACCTGGATTGCTCTGTTTTTCTTTTACTAAGTAATAATACGAAGGTACTAGAATTTACTTTGTTCAGTATGCTCTGCTTTGGAATCAAAAACCGCCTTGGGCAGCAGGACAGTCAAGTGGGAATCGCCGACGTAAAAATGGCGCCGCACTTTGTATTCTCAAATTTATTTATCTACATTGTACTGTGCCTGTCTTTGAAAGTTTTATCTTTATGTGATACGGATACCGTTAAATCTCAAGTTGTAAAACTGATCAGGCGTGAAGTTGAAGAGCTTTGTACTTCAAAGTAAAAAAAAAGTAGTTGCGAAATCAAATTAAAAATAATAACGCGGACACGGCGCGGCTGACTTTATGTCTAACTGTACTTTATGCGCATAAAGTATCAAATAATTAATAAATAAAAATGTGTAGTTACCAAGTATTCGAGAGTTCGTCCGATGTCTAGGATGGACTTGACGCCGCTGCACACGACCAGCGTGTTGCTGCGCCCCAGCTCGTTCAGATCCGCCGACACGTCCAGCGTGGCCTCACCGTGGCGGTGCACACCACCTGCGAGGAGCACTCCACATGAACAATGTTAAATAAGACAGGCACATATGGGCCTAGCGTTACACAAATGAAATATTTATAATTTATTTTGAAGCTATTGCATAGCTTCTATCGCGGGCCTTGAGCGTGGAGACCGAATCCAGAAATTCCGTAACGAAAATAACCTAACACACTCATTTGTTTATTGAGCGTGGTGACCGATAAGAAAACAAATGAGTGAACAATCAATCAAAATTAAATTCAATGTGTGAAAGTGTAACTTCAATTAATATCAAAGAAAAAAAAACAAAGGAAAAAATATACTGCATAAATAAAATAAATAAATAATTATAATTGCATAAGTTGATAAAAATGCTATGCAATAGCTTTACCGCGGCAGTCCCCGAGTGCCACACGTCTTTTTTTTAATCATAAAATATTAAGCTAAGAGAGTAGAGTGGGAGTTAGTGTGGGATAAGAAACGAATAATTTAAACAAAATGTTACTGACTTCCTTTACTTTCACTTTTTAACAATTTTGCCAAATGAAATGAGATGGCTGATTTAAAAACAAAACAACGAAAGTGTCTAGTACACTGTCGAGTACAAAAAGCACTCGATATTGGCTCGGGGAAATGAAAGCTATAATAAAAGTCAGTTGTACTTAAAACAAACTGAAGTTAAGTTGCAAAATTGCGTCAAAGAAGAACTGCCGTTCGAAAATATTTGTCTTGAATTGTTTCAGGCGTTCAGTAGTCGGTGAGAAACCGATAAAATGAAAGTTTCCCGTATAACGCGAGTCGATATTGACCAAAATGCTGAAAAGTCAAAATTACAAATATCTTTGATTGTGTGAGTGTAATAAAATGTCGGCGAAGTATTTTGGCCGGGGCCACAGGAAGCGGAATTATTACATCACTGCCGAAGGCGCTCGTAGGCGGCAGCGCCCGCAGACCACGCTCCGACATAGTTTTGTTCAATGTATGTATGTTACACGTCGGCAACTCCGCAGGTACGCTCCCCATTCCGCGATTACTTCCGAAACATGAAGTTAGAACTAATCGTTCGTGCAGATACGCTATTTGATTCAAATTACCTAGAATCTAAAATGCCTTCTCCCATTACATAAAAAGCTACGCACTACGCAGTATTTTATGAACTTATTCTTTATTTATCTCAAAGCAACAGCTTCTTAACAAACATTTGGTTATAAATTATAATGAACACAGAAATAAACATTACATATGTGAACAATGGAAATCGGTCTTATTTAATCAAGAGACGTCGTACTCGTATTTCCATTAGGTACTTTTATGTTTTCAAATAATATACGGAGATGGCAATTATTGTACCGACGTGAATAAGATTTATGTTCCATTATACCCGTCGCAGATATGAAGATACTTCCTACGCTGAAGGCTAGGGAAATAAAGTATCTAACCATTATACGTGCCAGTCACTTTTATTCACATATAACGTAAAAGCTCCTATTAACGACCCCCTAAAATGTGTACTCTATTAACGATCTAATTTTTAAATCACTCATATTAGACATAATATGGGGTTCCAGAAAAGTCATACCTTAATAATTAGTTACGTATTTTTGTTGGACAACAATAAGAGTAAAGTTTGTGTGTCTAAATAGCCAGTAAAAGAAATAATTTGACTTTGAGTGGGACGCGCCCGAAGCGGACGCACTTTTCATAGTGTCACGTCTCTAGCCACATAAGTACACCTAAATATTACTTAAGGAAAATAACACCCTAAAAATAGATTTGTCTTCTTGCAATCACATTACAACTGTAATGTATATATACGTTTTCTAAACTAACTCTTAATATAATACTTTTTATTGGTTTTTATGTTATAAAATCATGTTTTAATTTAAGGCGGTAATAGAGTCCAAATTTCAAAACTTGATTCTAATAACGATCCATGGCGTTGTTAAAATTTTGAGAACATTTAGTATTTTAAAATAATATCTATTATAAACTACCTCATTTGATTTTAATTTTTGCTTTTTCAATTCTTAAAATTATTTTACTTCATTAGATCTATTAACGACAAAGCTATTTCTTAAAGTTTCTGTGTAAAACTCGATTCAACGTTAGACAATATCTCTATTATTATAATGATATTATACTGTAAATAACCTGTATTATCTGAATTAAAGACTAACTGACATTAAAAGGAATAATATAGCAATGAGATCGAATTTAACAGTATACCTTAAAGCGGATATTTTATCTGTCTATTATTAATTTTATTGGTCGCTAATAGAATATTGTAACCTTCATACTTGATTCTGTTACCGACTCACAGCTGTGACGATATATTTGGTAAAAATACAGTACACAAAAGAAAATGTAGGTATATTTTTGAACAAATTGGCTCATTTCTTGCATACGTAACGTTTTGAGAGATTTTGTCACATGCCATATTATTAACGTAAAATAATATTTGCTATCCAGTTTCATTCATGGCTTCATGGCATTGGCTATATTTTATATGATTTCAAATCAAATAAAAATGGCGAGACGGAATGGGGGCCATTTAAATTTTTAAAGCTTCTTTCGAAGAATTAAATTCTATATCTCTTTAAACATTGTGTTTTTTTAAAGAATCATGGAGCCGCAGAAGCGCAAGCAGTACGCCTCTGCTCAACTAGAAGCTGCGCTTCCAGTTATAAATGAAGGGACCAGCTTATATGAAGCTTCAAAAACCTATGGCATACCGAGGACAACTCTGCGTGACAAGAGAAATTATTTTGTGATTGTATTACGGATAAAAATATTTTTGTTACTGATTCATAATATCTAATATCTTATTAGGTAGTATGTAGGTAATTAAAAAGTAAGCATTTAATTGTTTGAAGACTGTTTTCTGGGACTGATTATATTTTTTATTAATTAAAATAATTAAAAATAAGTGCTCTAAGTGTTGCAATAAATAATTATTTTCATATTGTAATAATGTTGATCTCATAACTATTACTATTATATAATAAATACCTTAAAAACAATTTTTTATTTTATTTAATAGTATAGAAGTGACAACTTCGTAGCGGTCGGTAAAAGAAGCAGAAAAATCGGTAATAGAATCTTGCCGCATTCTATGGGTCGGTAATAGAATCAACTACTCTTTTGGATTAAATAATTATTTAGTAAGTATTGTGTCATTGAATATTGAATTTAAGTGCTGAATTGCAAAGAATAATTCCCTGAGATTAACTATAAATTATAAGACCTTTCCTAACATTACAGCTTATATCTATTTTTTTAAAGACAGCTAATAATAATCCTAAGACAGCTAAAACTGGCGGTAATAGGAGCTTTTACGTTATTGTAACTTTGAACTGAAG
This sequence comes from Mythimna albipuncta, assembly GCA_929112965.1. Lineage (NCBI taxonomy): Eukaryota > Metazoa > Arthropoda > Insecta > Lepidoptera > Noctuidae > Mythimna > Mythimna albipuncta. The sequence goes on from OV815962.1 coordinate 12,737,461, forward strand.
AAGTAAATAAAGAAGTATTATTTTTTTGCAGCATTGAATTCCAGGAATAAACTACAATGCTAAATACAAATTTAAAATTAAAAAGCTTTAGCAACCTACGTATAGTGTTTTATGGTAGCCTTATTCAAAGGAGAGGTCGTTTGCAAAGCTCCTAGTTTAGCAGTGGCTTTATAATAAATCGTCTAAAACACGATAACGGCGCGGCCGCCATCGAAATTCGCCATTTTAGCTTCGCCCAGCCAACCGCTGTCGTTGCAAAGTGCCGATATAGCGTAATCCTTCCGTGTATCTATCGTTTCGTGTATTCACAGACATTTGCCTGTTCCTTGCTCGCAAACCTTATCCTGACAGTTGCTAATTCAAATCGTTGGGAACGGAATAAGACTGTACCTCACGATAATTTACAAGCCCAAGCATTGCGAATGCTTATCTAGAAGGTGATAAATCGCGCTCTATTTCACGGAATTCGTTGTTAATTACATCGCCAGTTCGGCACGACGGCGATGCGACTGGCAGTAATGAATGCGCCGGCAAAGCGTTGAAACCAACCGTGATATCGTTGAAATTCATTTGTGAATTCACGAGCACAGTTAATTGAAGTGTTTGCGGTGTTTTCACGATGATTGCTACTATTTGCGAGCCGTGACTTAGCACCGCCTTGTACAGGAGTAGCGTGATCATAATCCTTACGTTCATTAACAACACGTTCATTGCAGCCGTTTTGTGAAACCGCCAAATAAAATACTATGAACGTTCGTTGATTGTTTTTTTCTTGAGGTGAGAAATTATCTTATTACGTCTCTCACGTTAGGGTAGAAAAGGAAGGCGTGTCTGACTTACTGATTAAAACCACAACTATGTTCCTTCAGTAGCCTTTTGCGTTCTAGGCCTACGAGTATCGCTTTTATACATTTTCCCATGGCCCTAGCAGGCATGGGCTCAGGAGTAGCGTGATCATAATCCTTTAAACGCTCATTAACAACACGTTAATTGCAGGCGCTTTGTGAAACCGCCAAATACAATACTATGAACGTTGACTGTAACGTTGAGTTTCATATGATTTTGGATCGTTTAATTAAGATTGTCGTTTAATTTAAATGGTAGTCGTAAACGGGTTCATTAAACGGGAAGACTGGCGCGACGTTAACGTGCTGTAATGCGATTCGCGTTGTAATAAAGAGCCCCCCTAGCCAAGTTACAATCGAATTCTGTTCTTTAATCGGTAACGCCTCGGTGACAGCAATTGTAGAAAACAATAAGTTGCCAGCCATGTTGACGCGCCCGAGTCGGCCGCTCGTTCTTCAATGTAGCGTTTGTATAACAAAGGATGTAGCGTTAAATATTGTAGAAACGATATTGAACGATGTGAACTTGGCTACGAATTGTCTATTCGTTTGTTCTGACCACGCTACTTTACGTTGAGATGACGTCATTCAAATACGTTTCATCACTTTTCGACAGCGTTAACGATTGCAGAATAACAACTTGGCTAAGCGTGGAGTTTCTGATGTAGGTGACGCCGCGACGCGCTCATGTCGCCGGCAATCGTAGCGGGCTCCATGACGTCATGAGGCGTGTTATGAAGAAACATGGGAATTGAAATGTGTTGAGGGAACGGCGAAATGCGGTAACATGGGTGCGGATATGTATTCTCAAATATACAATTTTAGTAGCCATATCTTGGCTACAAAGAATGGATTAGGTATATTAAATCTCATTACCAACATTGTGGCATAGACTCGACAGTCAGTTAGTCTGTCAAATCTTATTAATTTAGTGTCGATTGACATGGGTTTTTAGTTTAATGAATCGTTGCATTGACACTAACTCGATTTGAAACTTCATTTTGTTTTAGTTCTGAAAAAAATCATTAGAAGTTGAGTAAGTACTCGTCAAATCCTGAAATATATCAGACTAAGAGACCCTGCAACCAGTAAGTGAAGCTATATGGAAGCCGCGGGCTTGCAGACAGTGAGCAATGGGTAAGCTCGCTGTCCGACCGTCCGGTAACTGTCCGGACCAAGCCCAAGTCGTCGACGGCGCGCACTGTTTTCGCGCGCCTCAAGGAGTTGTCAGCAACAGCAGGGGCCCAGCTGGGTTGAAGCCTACTGGGGCCAGGGTTATCCGAAAGGGAACTCGAGCCCCGGTATGAAAGCTTGAAGGAACGGGGTGGGTTTTTTAGTCAGTAAGAGTCTGACACTATCTCCCGCACCACCCAAGAGCGGGGGTTGTCGTTGAATGATTTACCCCACCATAAAAAAGCTGTATGGAAGTGCGCGCTTCAAAATGATTCAGAATTGGCTGTCAAAATAGTTTAGCTTAAAGCTAGAACTACATTAGACCGACATACACGTGTAACACGCCTGATTTGTGGATCAAGTGTAGCTCTACATTTCTAGTGTCCATATAATATGTATAAGACCGTGCTCAGATCGGTATGTACGTCACACGTGTGCGCAGTGTAGTTCTAGCTTCATACTGATTAAGCAACTAACTAAAACCAACTAAACTGTCGGCTAATCGAAAGTCTGCAGTTTCAAGTAAAGACACTTTTTGTTCCACTTATCGCCGATAACTGGAATAAAAAGTATCTCTCGAACACTTTTTTATCTATCGAATACTTTTTAATCGTCATAAGTAAGTATGTGTTAAGTGGCAGCAACTGGATACAAAAAATGTTTACATATGCGCAAGGAGTGAATGATTTCATACTGATTCTGTAGAAATCAAATATTCAACGGTAGCTTGTATCTGACACAAGACACCAAAAGTGTCCACGTTTGCACCCTGCGTTAGTAAAGTAGGCATGTTCCTAACTGCAAATACTCAACTAAGAAACCGGCGATAACTTGCACATCTTCATACGACAAAAACAAAAGAAAATAGCTTGCTATAATCCTGTAAGTGTCCATGAAAGCCGTGTGGTATCCATGTATTTCGTCGCCATATTGTAACCGGTAGTGTGCCGTAATGGTGACCGCTATTACGCAGCGGAATGTCGCCTGCTAACAAGTGCCTCTATCCGTGTGAGACTGCACTTGAGGTCTTATTATGTCTGCTGTATGGGGCTATTTGTGTGAGCCTGTTAGCCTGTTAGTTGCTAGTATGTACACGCCTCGGGTTAATGAGTGCACTGTAACAGTAGACTAGATTAAAGTAACTAATTGCTTTCTATGGCGCTACTAAAGCTACACTTAGTGAATTGTTACTCATGGTAGTTAACTAATTTAGTGGATTAAAATAATTGTAAATATTCTTGTGTCGATGTTTCATTATTTATTATCATATTATACTTTTAATATTATTTTGTTATTCACAGGTATACATCACATTACACTAATATTATACGACTAGTATGTATTTGTGTATGTTTTTTGCGAATGTGAGCGTTCAAACGGCTGAATAAATTTAGATGAAACTTAACACACGAGTAGACAATGTCCAAGGATACCATATATTTTTATTCTAAGAGTAGGTTTCCTTGGGAAAACGTGGGCGAGCCCCCGGTAAAAGCTGGTGTTAATATAAATTCATGACTTTTTGGGTTTAGTCTACTTTATTTTCTATCAGGTATCTCTTATTTTCAGATATCTTTACTTTCTATTTTATTTAAACCGATTCCAAAAAAAGAGGAGGTTCTTAATTCGACTGAGTGATTTTTTTCATCTTGTTTGGCAATATCTTCATCAAATGTTAACCGATTCTGAAGACCCTACAAGGATCCAGGTGGTCCCTTTTATAGATGAACACCTCACGAAGAATTTCTGATATACTTCATGGGATTCTTCATTAAATAATATCAGATATTCCGCTTCAGATCTTCAGATACGTAAAGCTCACCCTGGTTTACCAATTATGTTTAAATACTATGTTATTAGGGTTATAAATTCAGGTATAACTCTTTGTTTATGACCTTTTTGTTTATGATTTTGATGATTTTTTGTTGGTGTTGGTTTATGTTATTACTCTTTGGTAGTCCAATTTGCCGATCCCAAAGTACAGTGTAGATTGAGTCAGTAGAGATATTTGGACTTATTACAAGTGCAGTACCTTGTCAGAGTACTTACCTATTATGTAGTTTAAGTAGAAAGCTACAAATTGCAATTAATTAAAGGTAACAAAATAATTCTAAGTTTCAGGTCTGCTGGAAGAGATTTCTGTAGAAATAAGCATCACCTGTGCACCATTTTTTTCTGTTTCCTTATTTTATTATAATGTGTGTGTATATGAATAGTTAATTAAATAAATAATATATCCAGAAACAGTTCGGTGTTTTAGAAATTGGTTGTATTTTAATGTAAAAGAAGTTTTCAGTCAGTTTATACAACAATTCAGAATACCAGCGCTGCGTTATTTTTTGTTTTTAAATATCACAATTAAAGTTTGCCTGACCTCGCGCTGGTTTTATTTTTTATATGAGTATAACGTGTTTTTTTTATATCTCATAGCTCTAGGGTATGAATGAGACCATGTCAAAGAATAAACTGGCATATGAATTATTTTCCAATTCCCATTTTTTGTTCTAATTTTTCATACAAAAAATCACCCGTACCTACGCGAAATAATAATGTCAATATGTAATGTCATGTGTGTCAACTAGTTTGCAAATAAGCAAACTAGTTTAAAATTCATCGACAATTTTTGCCCTAAATTAATTATGATTGATGATATTTTCGAAACCATGCATTTATGAACTACATATTCTAGGATTTTAGTATTATTTTTCTCATAGAATAATAAACTTTGAGTTATGGGATATAAAAAACAACACATTGTATGTTTGGTTTTAATAAGTATCTATTTGTGTGAGGCACAAACAATGTTGTTTTATTTTTTTCTTTGTTTCTTTTAATGTGGGTGTGTACATGTTTTTCTGTTTAACTTAATAACCTACAAAATAAAATTATTCCTCGGAAAAAAAAGAAAAAGAAAAGTTAAAGTTGATAAACGATTTTCAAATTAAGATATTGTTAAAAGTTTCTTTTTAACGCCAAGATAAGGAAGAAAATTGTAGTGCTTGTGGAAAGCTTTTTTCTATAATTAGATCACGAGTGCTGCAGCAAAAACTGGTTAAATCTAGGGTTCATTTCCCGGGTGAGCTAAAGTGTTATAAGGTTTATCTGATAAACAGTTTGAAGCAGCAGGAGTTTAGGATTGAGATTAGATAGTGGAAAAAGATTTCCTTGTGTTTTTTTCTCTTTTTTTGTAACCTTAAACATTCAAGTGCATTTTAAACTCGTACCTACTGGAAAATATCTGTTACTACGGCAACTTTTCGAGTTGAATTTCTCGAATAGCGTTTTTATTTTTATTCATTGAGTATGGTAAGGAGATTTAAATCATTATATATCTACTGGAAAATATCTATTACTAAGGCAATTTTGTAAGTTGAATTTCTTGGATAGCATTTTTGGTTTATTCACTGAGTTCTATAAGGCCCAATTTCTGGAACGAAAATGATTATAAAACAAAATGTCAAACGCATGTTAGTTGCTGTGATGAATGAAATTTTTTCACTTTGAATTGCGTTTAATTTGTGACACAGTGTTAATTTATTTTAAGTTGAGCACTAAATATGTTTTCAGGGTTCTGTACCTCAGTCGTCAAAACTTTGAAATTTGAATGAAATTTGGCAACAAGCAATGCAATCTAGCATAAATAAATGAAAAAAAACTATAAAGTACAACATCAAGAAATAATTACTTTTTTTGTGATTTATACTCGTAAGCTTAAGTTTGTACGGAATCCTCGGTCCGCCAGTCCAATTTTTACTTGATCGGTTTCATCTACACTAATATAATAAAGAGATCGTTGGTTTTTTTTTGTTTGTATGAGGTAATCTTTGAAAATACTAGTTTGATTGCTAATTTTTTTTTCTCTGATAGAAAGCTACTTTATTCCTGACTGACATAGGCTATATTTTGTCTACCTACGCGGGCGAAGCTGCGGGAAAAAGCTAGTACTATAATATCTCTAGAAACACGTCACCTATCCCGCCAGTAACGAACACTGGTATGTCAGCAAGCTGTGCCGCTATGATGGTGCCGGCGACGGTGGTGGCTCCGTCCAGCTTGGCCGCGGCTATCGGCGCCAGGTCCCTCCGTGAAGCCTTCACCACGCCCTTGGCTTGGGCCAAGTAGCTTAGCTGATCAGAGGATAAACCTATAGTCAGCTGACCCTTGAGAATGGCTATAGTTGCTGGTGTTGCACCCTGAAAAAAATATGAATTTGATATCTTGTCGGTCCTCGGTCCTAGGGCCAAAAATTCTGAAATGAATTCTAAAATTCGAGTGTTGTAGAGAAAACAGATAAAGCTGAAATTTTCCGTTTCGAAACTATTAAATAATTGCTGTCAAGCGAAATATCCAAATTACAAATTTTATCTCAAGAAAAATTGCATCGCAGTAATAAGTCTGCGTAAGCGTAGCATTATGACAAATAAAGCTGCAGGTATTCTACATGTAATAAAACTCACCCTTTCCCGAATAATATTCTCGACTTGCTTAGCAGTTTCCAAATTCTGCGGGTAAGGCATTCCATGTGTAATAATCGTTGATTCTAGAGCGACAATCGGTTTGCCATCTGCCTTGGCTCGGCGAACCTCTTCAGATAATACGAAGGGGGTGGCTGTACCATACCCTCTCGGATAAAACGCAGCCACTCGCGAACCTCTCGAGACGTATTTGGCTAGGTAAGCCATCTCGATACCTAAAAATAGAATACAGATCATTAGCATAATCAGCTATACAGACTGTAAGGGACAGCCCTTCACCAACTTTAAGGGCTTGTTCAGTAGAAAAAACTGAACCACCTTCCACAAGATATTTTTTCAAGAAACGAAAAAATATCAGCCTCTCTATATAAACCGTCCAATCAAGTTTTTGATTTTGTATGGTGAGGCTGATTTTTTTTTTCGTTTCCTGAAAAGATTCTTGTGAAGGATGTTCAGTTTTGTCTACACAGCAAGCCCTTAAAGTTTGTGGAGGGCTGTCCAGTATGCCTTGATCACACGTTCCGAATAAACGGGCGAGACAGTAGTCTCGGCCGAGTACTCGGTACGTGTAAACACAGCGCAGACTGCTCGGCCTGCCATTTATCTCTAGAATTCGCTTACATCACTGTCTCGGCCGAGCAACATTTTACTGTCTCGCCCTTTTTACGTGTGATCAAGGCATTACATCCTGTATGATGTTGCTGGGACTCAGGCCACCTCTTCAGGATAGAGAATGGGTCGTAAAATACCACGTCGGCCGTGTCGGTTCGTGGATGTCACATGTTTTTTTTTATTCTAGGACATATCGGTTTCATCACGAGGTTTTCCTTTACCGTTACGAGAGTGTGGTAATGAAATAAATTACACAAAGTAATGTGCCTGGCTAAGTTTGAACCCGTGACCGACAACTCGTAAGTCAGGGCCGTTACCACTTGGCCACCACTGCTCCACACACAGAAAAGATCAAAGAGGTTACAATGGCCTTGTGGGCAGGGCAGGCGTGCCTCAAAATATGATCATGCTCATAATTGAAACAACCAATAGCAAACTTGCGATCTAAGTGTGCGTGGTCTGTCATTTGTGTAACGTGTATTCGTATTGGTTTATTGCCTGTATTGGAGTTAAAGAGTGGAAAACAAGCGGCGACACTCGTTGTAGTATAAATCGGTAAGTATTTCCTTTCTAACCACTTTCAGCTTTTCTGTGGCTCTACACACAGTTCATTAGTGCTCGCTAAAAATATATCAAGTGGTGTTTAAGAGGAAACGAGTGAGATAAATCGAGAGCGAACTATTATTCGATTCCGGCGACCCGCGGCTGTTTGTTGACTCTGCGCGTTCTGTCACAGGCAGAAGCTCAAATGTAGTTTCAGCAAAGTTCACTTAACAGCGATTGTGTCACGAATAGGAATTAATTCGTTAACGAAAACGGTTTCTGTTTACGTACTTTGAAAATACAATGCTAAAATTTAAGTAAGAAAAATTTAAGTTTGTTCTCTGAAAGACCTAGATAAATGTAAACCGATATCTAATCCTGAATTTATAATCAAACTAGATTTTGCCCGTGGCTTCACCCGCGTACATAAAATATACCTTAAGTCACTCAGGAATAAAGCAGCATTATATTGTAATTACATTAGTTTCATTTATTAACTTCTCCATAATACTTCACCCTTCTGTCACTAATGAAGCACATTAAGCATTGAATGCTATGTACAGTAATAATTGGATTTCAGATTTATGTACTGTATTTTGTATTAACTGTCTAAATTGTATTAGTCTGTAGTCTGTCACTGTACCTATTAAAATAAAATATTGGTGAAAACATTTTTGCAATCGGACCAGTACTTTCAGAAATTATAAACACACTGTGCCTTTTTATAATATTAGTGTAGATCTGTAGATACTGAAATTATAAAGAGAAAAAAGATTATTTTTGTTTGTAATGAATAAACTCAAAAACTTTTGGAACGATTTTAATTTTTTTTAAGCCTTGTTCACTGAGTAACAAAAGCATAGATATATTTTCTACTTTCACACGCGCAAATCCACTGGTTAAAGCTAGTTATGACATAAAAGGTCGTAAACAAAAACATCACAATTTGAATGGCACGAAAGCGAATTATTTATACATGAATGTCCAATTACAGTGCTCGGGTGGCGACCGGCTGGGCTTCGTCGGGCGGGGTCGTGGACAGTTTGAGACTTTTGACGAAGGCTATCTATCTATCGGGGCTGCGGTCCCGGCGCACATTAATCAAACGGGTCCCTCGCATCTCACCTGTGACACCTGACATTGTGCCGATATAACACCTTCGTTATACCGCGCACCTTTGGACGTCGGCTTTAAACAATGTATTTAGGAACAGCCTATTGGATCAACTTGATAAAGTTCGAAATTTTTATAAGGATTAAAAGATTTTATACTTCATAGGAACAGTTACAGTTCACTTAAAATTAGATATCATTATCATAATCATTTCAGCTGAAAGACATCTACTGTCGGACAAAGGCCAAGGCCCAAGCGTCGCCACAACGACCGATCCTGTGCATGTCGCATGCACCGCATTCCTGCGACTCTCACCAGGTCGTTGGTCTACCTTATGGAAGCCTACCAACGCTGCGTTTTCCGGTGCGCAGTCACCATTTTAGGATATTTCGGGCCCATCGATCATCCGAAAAAAATAGATATAGATTGTAATTGATAAGTGCCGTAATATAGGTATAGCGTGTTGTTGACGTCATATACCTACATTCTTTTTTATTTTGATTTAAATATATAAATATTCTCTGCTTATTTTTAACAGCATAGCTCACATCAATACTTCATATACGAGTACTAGCTTTTGCCAGCGCGGCTTTGCTCCACTACTCCACCCTACTATATCTTACTCTACCCTCCTATACCCTACTTTACCCTACTCTACCCTACACTATCCTACTCTACCCTATTCTACACTACTCTACACTACTCTACTCTACCCTACTCTACCCTACTCTACCCTACTCTACACTACTCTACCCTACTCTACCCTACTCTACCCTACTCTACCCTACTCTACCCTACTCTACCCTACTCTACCCTACTCTACCCTACTCTACCCTACTCTACCCTACTCTACCCTACTCTACCCTACCAAACTTCACCAAATAGTCCGAACAAAGCCTAAACATGGTGGTTGGATAGGTGAGCCCGTTCTTGAGTTATAAAATTACAACGAAAAGTGGCATGGATTTTTATTTAGATAGATTATGTTTAGTTTTTAGAATGTCCTTTGATTCAGTAAGTACTAGGTATTTATTACTACACCTACTCGAAAACGACAAATTATATCATGCAAACTTGACCTAAAAAAATAAGCCATTATTACCCGACCCTGGGTTGGAGGTGCACCTCTATTGCTGCAAATTGTAACCTGGCAATAATATTGACCTGACTTCATTATAACCCACTGTTAATTAAGGTAATTTTATTATGGAATCCCATCTAAAGAAAAGAAGTACGAAAACATGTTTATTTGGCACACAAATACACACAAAGAAGAAATAAGTACATACCTATATATAGAAACTTGAATTATTAAAGAGAAGAAAAAAGCTACTTATAGAGTTGTGTGCTTCATTTCCGGTCTAATAGGACCAGTTTAGTCAAATGAATTGCAAATCCCTGACGCTAGTTATGGACGCGACATTTTTCGACCACCTATTTGCACCTAGCAGCGAGTTTTGATCATCGACGCTAGTGGTGGCCAATCATCATCGTGGCTCACTCTTGGTAGATGGGTTTTTCTTTTCAGGTGGGAAAATCATCCAATGACATCTCCTTCCGCTTACCCTTTCGGAAGTGTGTCTGACTTTTACTGACTAAAAACCCACTATTCCTTCTTTGTCTTTAATACCAGGGCCAGGTTTTTCTTTCAGAAGCGAACCCATGGCCTCAGTAGGCTTCGATCGTGCTTGGCCCCTACGGTTTGCTCTCACATCCTTCAGGCGCACGTGGAACACTACGCGCCATCGACGATTTGGGCTTGGTCCGGACGGTTACCGGACGGTCGGACGACGAGCTACGCATTGCACGCCGTCTGCAAGCCCGCGCAGATAGATGAGTATTTGTTCCTCGATGATAAAGATGTTATTGTTTTATGCCGGCCATACACGGCCAAACCTCTCGTCCAATCGGTATGAAGCTACATGTTTGATCAAACAGATTTGACCGTGTGTGATTGGGATTCTGAACAAATTTAAAATTTCAGGTATCGCGTAAACTAAAAATAACAAATGTTGTCTAACCTATAGATAGATGAAAAATTTTATAACAAGGTAAAATTAGATTCACCCTAAAATTAGATGATATTTTATCAGTATACAGGATATAATTAATACTTACTGACTTATTAATATGTTGCTCGTCAAACGTGTTTTTAACTAAGGTAATGTCTAACTGCAAGTCGTGACATGTCCGTTACGTCTAGACGATCGTACGAGTAATATATCTAACTAGATATCTAGCTATAGACTTTCACTAGGTATCGTCGGGATATATATGTATACGACTAGACTTCTGTGGCGGTCGGAATTCCGTCTGGAGTCACGAATAATTGCTTTCTAGTCGTTTAAGTTTCATCTTAAAAGATATTTAATATCTCCACAGTGGACTTAGGCATCTTGTCCATGTCTGGGTCTATCAAAAGTATGTGAGACGTTGAATAGCTGAATGCAGGGTAAGCAGGGTTGTTTATATGCCATTTGTTATGAATACGTTTGCGTGCTATATACACCATTAGTTTAAGTACAGTTGCCATAACGGATCTTGAGTGGTTGTGCTGAAGTCAAATATTCGGTCTCTTTAGTGGTGCGAAGTGAGACGCGGGGGCGGGGAGTGTCAGTGATTGGCTCGCCGCGCCGTCGCGTCATAGATGTCACTCTTCATTCGTTCCCTGTGTTGCTGCATGTATCTAACAACAAAGACGATTGGCTCGGCAATGTATGGAATGCGCAAAGCGATCCCCACTCTGACGCCGAGCGCTCAAGATCCGTTGTGCCTACTGTTTAAGCAAAACCCGAAACACGTGTCTAGTATTTTTATGTAAAGAATCTATGTTCAAAATTTCATAACTGTATCATGAAAAATCACAAAGTTAAAAGCTTGTTATGTCAGCAAAAATACATAGTCAGCGGGCCATCCCGGCGACTGAGGGATTGTTTTGCATTTGCTCTCAGTTGTTTGCTAGCACTAATGTCAGCAATGACCTGCCGTGACCTGTGTAGTACTTAGTCTCGATAGTCTCCACCTTGTGACCTTTCAAATATTTTTGGGAAAAATTATAACATGGTGTAAAAACTATTGGAATCCATTCAGTTACTGATTCTGTCACAAATCTATATTCAGGTTTCACATAAACTAAAAATAATATTGTTTAAGCCCCAACTGGTTCTGAAAGCCCAAAAAACACTATAATTATCGAGTCCAATTGCATATCTCATTTTACTTGTTTGGTTATAGAATGTGCTAGAATCCACGCTCAACCTTCGCAACCGACCATAGCCAAAAACAAGGATCTTATCGATTGAAACAAAAAGTTTCCTCCTTCCGTACACCACAAGGAGGAGGGTTGTCATTACCTAGCAACACTTTGTTTATATTTCTAACAGCTGTATACCCGACAACGGGCCCGTCATATTTGCTCATTTTAACAACGCGAGTTTTTACGTTATATTTTCCTGTTTAGTTCGGGTTTTTATAAAGCTTCGTTATTTATTCACATCAACTTATCGTCTTCTGTATTCTATTTTAGGTAAGAATTTATTATTTTATTCGTAATACCCGCCTCTGTCGGCATTTACCACCTACCGGCGTTTCCAAGGAAAATAATTTCATTATCCTGCGAACATTGTGTGGTAGTCAGGGCTCTAAGTGAAAAGATGGACTAAAAATAACTAAGTCGGTATTCATGGAATTCGTTTAGAACATCACATTTAATTATGCGTAACTAAAAGTTTTTGCTGTTCTTGTGTCTAGAAACTCATAAACTCGACATTTCTAGGATTTCTAGTTGGTAATTTGAACAAGTATATCAGCGTGTTATTTCTATCTCGCCAACCATCTGTTTACTTTGAAACTCTATATATTTTCTTTTTTATTATGGATAGGTTCGCGTTTGACCACTATCTCACCTGATGGTAAGTGACTATGTGGTCGACGATAGAGCACTTTTGCCTAGAAGTAACCTATTCCTCTCGACTTAAAGGTCCTTAGGTTATTTAACTTGACTGGCCTGTTGGTCTAGTGGTTAGTGGCCGTGATTGGTTCGCACCCAAGACAAACCATTTGCTCTATGTCTGGGTGTATTTATGCATAACTAGCTGCTGCCTGCTTCGCTCGCTTGAAAGTATGTTTCTCCATACAAACTTTGGAACCTATCTTCCCTTTAGGGGGTGAATTTTGAAGAATACTCTCTCAACACTCGCCTACGTCATAAAAAGCCTTGTGCCAATGTCACATTCTTAATATAAGTAGTTTCGGCTGTGTGTTGATAAGTCATTTTCTCCTTTTATATGTATGTCTCTATTTAGAAATATATACCTAAGCATATTTATCAGTTGTCTAGTATTCATAACACAAGCTCTGCTTAGTTTGAGATAGCGTTGTATGAAAGTAGTGAAAGAATATTATTTAAAACCTTTCGGTTCGGGCATGCTCAACGCAGCTGTATTATATGTCTATACTATTTTTTATTATTATTTTATGTTATTGCATGTTGTATTGCCTGCACCGAATAAATACTATTCTATCCTAAAAAAAAAACATCGTGTATCACGCGGAGATTCGACCATTAGATACACCCCCTCGCTAGCAGACTGGCATAAAAATCAGGCGGTTCGATTTCACGCGGGCCACGACATGACGCGCCGATTTCTTACAAAACCGTAGGATTACTTCATTTCCATAGTGCGTGTATCGCTTCCTGGATGGCGCGATGCGAGACAAGATATTCCTGGTTCGAGGTGGATGAGCTGAACGCGGGGATCGTTCGGTCCATGGCCCTCTACGGGGCGCCGGTGTGGGCGCCGTCGCTGAAAAAGCAACCGGCGGCCATACTGAACGCCTGCCAGAGGGTCATGGCAATTCGGATGGTGCGGGGATACCGCACGATTTCCCGCGAAGCGGCGAGCCTTCTGGCTGGCCTACCACCGTGGGATCTGGAGGCAACAGTCCTTGCACACATGCACGACATGCGCGTGGAGATGCAACGCCGGGGTGAAAGTCCTCTGCCGCGACAGGTCGCGGCATGGCGGACAGAGCTCCGGCGGGATCTCATGGTGGAATGGCGTCAGCGACTATCGCAACCCAGTGCTGGGCACGCCACAATTATGGCGATAAGTCCCCTCTTTGAGGCGTGGCTGGAAAGACCTCACGGCGTCCTTACCTTCCGCATGACACAGGTCCTCACCGGAAATGGCAAGTTCGGGAGGTTCCTGTTCCGAATCAAGGCGGAAGTGACGCCCGGGTGCCGCCACTGTGCGGAACGCCCGGAGGACACGGTGGAGCACACAATCGCGGTGTGCCCTGCTTGGGCGGAGCATCGCCGTGCCCTCGTGGGGGTGATCGGCGGCGGAGACCTCTCGCGCCGGGCCTTGGTCGAGGCCATGGTCCGGAGCGAGGAGGAGTGGCAGGCGGTCGCCGACTTCTGCGAAGCAGTAATGCTCGCTAAGGAGGAAGCCGACCGCATCAGGCAACGGCGCTCTCGCCGCCGCCGCCGGGATTCCGATCCCGATTTCCAGCCACCGTAGGCGCGGGCTTGCGGACAGTGAGCAATGGGTAACAGTCCGGACCAAGCCCAAGTCGTCGACGGCGCGCGCTGTTCCCGCGCGCCTCAAGGAGTTGTCAGCAACAGCAGGGACCCAGCCGGGTCGAAGCCTACTGGGGCCAGGGTTATCCGAAAGGGCGCTCGAGCCCCGGTATGAAGGCTTGAAGGAACGGGATGGGTTTTTTAGTCAGTAAGAGTCTGACACTATCTCCCGCTCCGCCCAAGAGCGGGGGTTGTCATAAGATCATTTTTCCCATCGAAAAAAAAAAAAAAAAAAAAAAAAAAAAAAAAAAAAAAAAAAAAAAAAGGTGTATGAGCTCACGTCGCTCGGCTTAAGTTCCTTCATGTGATACGTATTTGTCATCTGATTTAAGGAGGTACTTTTATCCATGTTTTAGATTGGAGGACGAGATTGATATCAAAAAAGGATGTTCTCTTACGTTTTTGAAATGGTTATGTACCAATCTCTAGGTTGGTCCTCTGAATGTTTTTAATTCTTTTTCTGTTTAACCTTTTGAATGTCTTAAGTTAAACAGTTCGAGATAAGCAATTGTCTTTCTATTGTGTCTCTAATTACGGCATTCGATGAGTTAATCAATCGTCGTATAGTTGGATGTATGTCTGTCTGTTACTCCTTCACACTGGAACGGCTGTACCAGTAGACCAGGGCTGACCATGGCTATGTATACGATATAGAATACTTTTTCTCGAGTATGTTGCCTTTATTGATTTAGATAAATGGTTGTCTTAGGATAATTTTCTACTTTTACGCTAGTGAAACCGCTTGTTGAATCAAGTGTTTTTCTTCACACTGATATATTATAAAGGCGAAGTTTGTGAGTGTCTGGGTGTGTGATTGTTACTACTTCACGAATTTGGAGGACGAAAGGCACCCGAGTAGACCATGTCCTTGAATATCACACGGCGAGTATCTCAGTGAGCAATGGCTAGTTCGCTGTCCGGCCGTCCGGTAACTGTCCGGACCAAGCCCTAGTCGTCGACGACGCGCACTGTTTCCGCGCGCCTCAAGTTGTCAGCGACAGCAGGGACCCAGCTAGGTCGAAGCCTACTGGGGCCAGGGTTAGTTTCGAAAGATTGCTCGAGCCCCGGTATGAATGCTTGTAGTGACGGGGTGGGTTTTTAGTCAGTAAGAGTCGGACACTATCTCCCGCTCCGCCTAAGAGCGGGGGTTATCATTAGATGATTTTCTCACAATATAAAAAAAAAACCCTTACATTGTTCACACTGCTACCGTCCGAACTAAGTGTTTCGAGTGGAACAATTTGCCTGCTGCGGTCTTCCCATCCCATTATAATTTAGGAGTATCCAACGCTAGAGTGAATAAGCACTTAATAACATAGAATACTTTTTATCTAAGAATATTTTTCTACTTTGACGAGGGCGAAGCCGCTGGCATCAACTAGTATATCATATAATTAACCTAATGTTCGTTCGTAACATAGAGGAAAATAATGTAGTTCGTAACTTCCGTATGCAGAATTTCCTACTGAATTAGCAAACGGGCTACGCAGCTGTAGTTGGAGTAGATTTATCTACAGAGGCGTAGCGTGGACTAAATTAGAGTGGGCGAAGGCGCAGCGAGGCCTTTTTCTTTCATAAATTCGAAAACGAGACAGCGACTGCCGCAACCTAGTGTTCGACAACATCGTCATTTACCATCAGGTGAAATAGTGGTCAAACGCGAGCCCATAAATTATAAAACAAAACCTTCGTTGTTGTGACTTCGCACACGCGAGGTCCCTTTGGGTGCGGGGCCGTGGCGAGGGGCTACTTCGCCCAGGCCTAGCTACGCTACTGTTTATCTAGCAGTTGTAGCAGTCAGACGCGTGTTGTTGGTTCTGGTTTGAGATAATTAGAAAACAATGGTTAAAGTTTGATATGCATGGAATAACCGCGTGTTTTGTTCGTGGTATGCGGTTTTTAAATTCATCATCATCTTCTTGCCATTGTCCCATCTTATTTGTGGTCAGCGCAACACGTTTTTTTTTCTTCCTTTCTGCCCTGTCACTTGTCATGCTTTCACTAACTCCCTCCCATCCACATGTATACTCATAATTCTTTTAGTAACATGCGTTTCATCCCTCCTTTTTACATGACCATGGTTTTTAAATTAATGAATAGAAATAGAATCATTTTAATCGTTATTTTTCTATTGTGAGTCTATCTACTTGTACAGTTGCCATCACGGATCTTGAACACTTGCGTAAAAGTCAAATATTCGGTCTCTCTAGTGGTGCGAAGTGCGACGCGGAAGCGGGAAGTACCGCACCATCGCGTCATAGACGTCACTCCTCATTCGTTCACTGCGTTACTGCATGTATCTAACAACGAAGACGATTGGCTCGCCAATGTATGGAATGCGCAAAGCGATCACCTCTCTGACGCCGAGCGTTCAAGATCCGTGATGGCAACTGTAGGTAGGTAATGATGTGTGGTAAGTCCAAATTCGACGGCTGCGCTGCGTGTCGCGAAATTGATTCCCACACGAAACCACATATGTATGGCGTGTAGAAAGTTATTGCGGGTCTGGGTGTCTTGTCTATGTGAGTTTACATGTTTGTGAATGAAACCACGATACAGGAGTAATGCTTAGTTTAGGGAAAGTCTAAAAAATACAGTTCAGTCACCGAATTGAGTTACGACGATATTTCCGAATCTCAAAAAAAAGTTTTTTAGTGACGAAACCATTACAGTTTTCAGATGTTTTTCTATACTTGTGCTATGAGACCTTGCTTAATGCCAATTTTCAGGAGTCCAGGTTAACGGGAAGTACCCTATGAGTTTTGATTCCCTCGAGAGTGTCGAAATGTACGTTTTTTGCGACATAAACGACCGTATCTTTTTCTTCGATAATTCAGAAGTTTCATTTTTTCATAGCTTCAAGGGACCGCAAACTTGATTTTTAGGTTTTAATTTTAACTCAGTACCTCCACGCGTTCCCGAGATAAATGGTACGGAACCTTATATAAAATATCTAAGAACTGGCTGAACCCCTAAAGTCCAGCCCTTCCAAGCTCACCAGAGCTACCTACAGGATTGTAATCGGGCTGCGAGATTGTTTGAAAGAGCGACCGCTGCCCTGAAACAAAAAGGGCAACAGCAGGAACATAGTTGGGTTTTAGTCAGTAAAAGTCTGGCACTCCTTCTCACTACACCCAGAGCGGAAGGAGTTATTTGATGATTTCCCACCTAAAACCCTCAAGGTAAAAGCGCCAGGGTAGTTCGCGATATTCAAATTTTCATAAGTTTTTGAATTTTATAGGTCAAGTTGTACGTTGATTAAAATATGATTTGCTACCGTAACACGTAGGTATTTACAAATGGAATTATAATCTGAACAAATTCATCATCGTCATTTCAGCCGATAGACGTTCACTGTTTGACAACTACTCCAAGTGTCGCTATAACGACCGATAACGCATCCATCAGATTCCCGAGACCTACAGCAGGCCTTCGGTTCACATTGTGGCAGGCCGTCCAACGCTGCGTTTTCTGTTACTCATTTAGTTTGGCCCCATTGACAATCTGTTTTGCGAGCAATGTGCCCTGCCCATTGCGACCACCCACTACCACTACCACTGCCACCACTTCCGTCTGAATAACTTAGTAAAGCCTTAATATTTGTTACTTACTGTCGCTAATCGAAAACGTAGGTAAGTAATTTAAGGCAAAATTTCGTGGCATACTGGTGCTTCCAGCTTAAAACCCTTACAAACTTCCTTCCATTCAGGTTATTAATTTTTTGGTTATACTATTTCAGATACAAAACCTCACAATGGCCTGGGGTCTACCAAAACTTCCGGGTCTGACGTTCTCAGACCCGACCAAGACTCAGTACCACATACGGAGCTCGCTCCGTTACTACCAGGGACACAGGTTCCCCGACACGGTGATACGAGGCCCTGGAGGGACTGCTACTGATGTGGACAGCAACGCCTTCGCCCTCCCCGAGGACTCAGTTAAGTAAGTCAACACAAGTTAGCAACTCGAGCTTAAGATCAACAACGCTTCGCAGTTTCGTGTGTAGATCTTGTCCCAATTTAGCATTTGACGTCACGTTTAGATCACGTCTCTTGAAGTTAGAGATAACTTATTAGTTGTTAGTTCTTAGGGGTAATGTTAATGAGTTCTTTAAGTAACTGTTTATCAAGAAATTAAGTAAATTTAGTCTCACTAATAATATAAAACCAGTGAGTAAGTCAGTAACAGTGATTGTCAGATTTAATCACGAGAATAGTAAGAGGGTTTTCGATTAAATTTGGGTTTTGGTGAGAAAATAGGTCAAATAGAAAAAGGGGGTTTCAAGTTGCTCTAAATTTTCCATGTAATAGTATAACCCAAGGCTAAAATTTCTCCCTTTTGCTCCGCGAACTTGTCTGACACACTGCTGTGTGTCTAGATGACTTTACATACGCAAGTGTTAGGATAGAACTACAGTGCGCACATGTGTGCTACACACGTCGATCTGAGCGTGTCGGTCTCCATACATTTTATATGGAAACTAGACTTGTAGAGCTACTCTTGATACACGCCTTGCGACGGTACGCGACGTCGTTCTACGTACAAATCAGGCGTGTTATACGTGTGCGTCGGTTTAATGTAGTTCTAGCATCAATAGGGAAATGTTTAATTATAAAATATTATCGTTATAAAACGTTTCATGTCTGATTTTCTAGAGAACTTTGTAAAACGTCTTGCTTATCCCGGCCAAGCTGAGGGCGTTGTCCTGATAGTTTGAACTCAAGAAAAACCGTCCATTGTCGGTGCCAACAAACACCCATTCTTTGATAACACATAATTACTTGGCAATGATCCATCAAGTATGGAGAGTCACTCCCGCGCGGCTCATACAACGGAAAGTCTGACGCTAGGGGTTTTCTAATGTCGATGACCTTTCTTTTATTATGCCAAGACGAGATTTTCAATAAGGAATCAAACTGTTATAAGTAATGACCATTTACATATAGATTGACATTTTGAATCGTCAGTTTGCCAAAATTTATAATGTTTTATGGACTGTAACATTTTAAAAACTAGCGAAAGGAATTCATCGAAATAGTTTCTGTGGATAGCGTTAGACACCTTTTTAAAGAAACAGAAATCTACTTAAACCCAAAATAATGAAAAAACTTCCCGTACGATATTTCCTACGTACCATCCCCGCTGCCGCTCTTTACCGCTTCTTTGGCCGTACCTCGAAGGTTGGTCAAGAAATTTTCAATTACAGACCGGGATTGAAATCGCGCAAGATCGCAATTGCCGCTCTCACTCGTTACCCAGCATTGAGACCTTATAATGGACTATTAGATGTAGAAAATTGTATGTCTGTTAAAGACAAAGGGGTATTTTCCTGGCCTTGATTGATGCAGTGAGTCAGCGCTTGGCTTTCTACAGTCGCAAATATGAACCCCGCAACATTTGCATGACTTGCGAATGTTAGTTTCTAATCTTAGTGTTTATGCATAGAGTAACACAACTCAAGGACTTGGTTTTGAAATAATAAATGAGCACCATAATATGTTTTAAAATATGGCTCATGGAGTTTTTAGAATATAACGCCATGTGTTAGTAGCTGGTATCTACCTGCTACAAAATGATGACTGTCCAGATTTTAGAACAAAAATGAACGGCCTGACGCATCACTAACTCTTTTAGTGCTAGCCAAGAAAGTGGTGATGGAAACCGGGACATGGACCACAAAAGAGTGTCTGCAAAGATGCGAAGAGAGGCTTTTGTCCAGCTGTGGGGCAAATTAAGCTAATAAAAAAAATCCACACTTAACGTAAGCGAGGATTTTTATTTTTAACGTTTATTTTGTGAATTGTCAAAAGATTTTCTTCCAATAATCGTTACAAAAAGAACTTTCTCAAAACTTTGATATACGAGCATGTGCATTTAGGACATAAAAGGTGTAAGGGACAGCCCTCCGCAAACTTTAAGGGCTTGTTCAGTAGACGAAACTAAACATCCTTCCACAAGATTTTTTTCAGGAAATGAAAAAGAAATCAGCCTCACATACAAAATGATAAACTTGATTGGACAATTTGTATGGCGAGGCCGATTTTTTTTTTCGTTCAAATAAAATTTATTTAGTTCAGTTTCGTCTACTGAGCAAGCCCTTAAAGTTTGCGCAGGGCTGTCCCTTACACCTTATATATGCTACATTCACACTTTCACTGTTAAATTATTGAACTGATTTTGATGAAATTTGCTATGGAATAATAGTACTCAAGAAAAGACATATGTATACGATATACTTATTATCTGGTTTCTATTTCGACTCCGCGTACATTACAACCGATAATTATGAGAACGAAGTTGTGGGTAAAAGCTGGTATATTGTAAAAAAAAAATATTACAGCTACGATCCATCCCTGACATACGGTCGAGTGAAGCAGCCAGCCCTCCCAGCGGTGGTGCCTCACTGGGTGCACTACGACAAGCGCTGCCTCAACTTCACCGCGTTCTTCAAACAGCCCGTGTTCGACAACCCTGACGAGAAGTCACGCGTCAGGATCGTGAACATCGTGTATTTTCTAGAAGATGACTCCCTCACTGTTATTGAGCCTCGAGTTCAGGTAATTTTTTTATGGTAATATTCTTTTTTACTAAGTCTGAATTTTATTGTATTTTCTAACTTTATAAACAGCTACTTAATAGAATCTGCGTCACTATAAACAGACAACCGGTCCTATAGTAGTATTTAAGTAGTTAAATACCTATACCTACATATCAAACACCACGAATTAACTTTTTTTTTATTAGCCATTACTGTCCCACTGCTGGGCAAAGGCCTCCCCCAAGTCCTTCCAGACATTGTTCTCTCGCGCCGTCTCTAACCAGTTCTAGTGATACGCATATCATCTCGCGAAAGAACTACCTGCGTATCTTTTTTTCTCTTTCTCTGTCAAATCCATCCAAAGGTTATCTGTAAAAAATCGCTTTTAGCGATAATACCGCCGATTGTGAGACCCTATTAATTTAGGAGTGGCAGGCGGACGCCGACTTCTGCGAAGCAGTAATGCTCGCTAAGGAGAAGGCCGACCGCATCAGGCAACGGCGCTCTCGCCGCCGCCGGGATTCCGATCCCGATTTCCAGCCACCGTAGGCGCGAGCTTGCAGACAGTGAGCAATGGGTAGCTCGCTGTCCGGCCGTCCGGTAACTGTCCGGACCAAGCCCAAGTCGTCGACGGCGCGCGCTGTTCCCGCGCGCCTCAAGGAGTTGTCAGCACCAGCAGGGGCCCAGCCGGGTCGAAGCCTACTGGGGCCAGGGTATTCAGAAAGGTCGCTCGAGCCCCGGTATGAAGGCTTGAAGGAACGGGATGAGTTTTTTAGTCACTAAGAGTCTGACACTATCTCCCGCTCCACCCAAGAGCGGGGGTTGTCATAAGATGATTTTTCCCATCGAAAAAAAAAGAACCTATTAATTTTAAGTTTCTTAGGTAAATTTTATTTTTGGTGTATCTGTCTATCTATCAAACTAATACTACAAAGGCGAAAGCTTGGATGTAAGTCTGTATTTGTTACGCCCACGGTCAAACAACTGGGGGCTTAGCATGACCTCTTATAGCAGGGCTGAAGTTGAACTACGGCATTTTGGTACTATCACTTCGTAATAGCAGGCCTGTAACTGGCCTGCTAAGTGACGTTTACGAAATCCGTTCAAGATTCTTTCACCTTTTTTTGTATAGACTTTTTGTAATATGGCGTGCTATTTGACGTGTATTCGACAGCAGATGACCGTCTTTGGAGCGTCTGTAATGACAAATTAAGCGATCTTCAAGCGTAACTGTTCACCTCTGTACGAAAATCGTCCAACTTTTGAACTTTCATGGTACGACTTTTAGCGGTTTAGAAGCAGGCTTGCTTTTGAAAGGAATGACCTAAGAAGTCATGGTAAGCCCCCATAACAGATTTCCAGATTTCCGCTGAATAAACCTATAATATAGGTTACTCATCAGTATAACATGGATATAATTTAAATTTATAATGGAGTCACCACTAATTTCACGAGGGCGAAGTATTTGGCAGATTCTAATTATATTATAAATATGAAAGTTTGTAAGGATGGATGTATGAATATTTGTTACTCTTTCATGTAGAAACTACTGAAGGGGATGATGAAACTTTCTTCTGTAGGTAGTTTATACATCTGAATATCACATTATGCTATAGTTTATAATGGAAGGAAGTACTAATTCTATGTGAAGTCGCTACCAGTAGCTAGTTGCACATATAATTGGCTAGCTTTTGCCCGCGGCTTCGCCCGAGTGGCATTGGGTACTTAAGGAATCGGGATAAAAGGTAGCCTGTTCTTTTCCATGTCAAAGGTTTGCATGCATGCCAAATTTCATCCAAATCCGTTCAGCCGTTTTTGCATGATTAAGTAACAAACATCCAAACATTCACACTTTCACATTTATAATATTAGTTAAAATTAGTCTAGCCAGTGTATCTACCTAGTCTTTAGATTTTCATTTTACTGAGACTTTTACCTACCGACAACATTGTATGAAGTTATCACATATTTTTACTGTCAACTTTTAAACGATATTCACAAGCGGACTCAAATAATATGTAGATTAGATCCTAAAGCTCGCTGCTCGTTCGACTATACGTGGCCAATACCTACTTCAGCAGCTCGCTAGTATCTGTAATGCAATTCAGCTGTCTCTACTTATATTCGCTACGTAATACCACCTACTTATTTGTACGTATTGATTTTGTTTTTCTTATTTGCTATTCTATGCGGACATTCAGGCGCCGCGTGTTTCGTGAAACAATATTATATTTAGCATGCCCAATCCAGTGTCGACGCGACCCTACTAAAGTATTTCGCCACCTTCATATGTGGAGCTCGCAAATGGACCCTTTTTTTCAGCAAAATCCTTTATTTAACTTTGTATATAAACAGTACTGTGGTCCGGCTGCATTTAATTGTGTTGCTGAAAAGTTATGCGTAGGCTCATGGTGTACAAAGTGGAAAAGTCGTATAAAAGTATGTTTGGTTGTTTTATTTTGGCTTAAAAAAGTTGATATTCCACGTACAGTGGTTGGTAAAAATGATAATTAAACCCACGCAAGTGAGCATTAAATCATATGCTTCAAAGATAACTAGTAAATAACTCGAATTGATTGACACTAAAAGTTGAATTGCTTCCAAAGTGTCTCAGAGGAAACTAGGTTTACATGTCACGGACGCAAATAATTCGTGTAAAAATAATGATGACTGTGATACGTATCGTGCCGTGACTGAAGAATCAGATGCCATACTAAATTATTGCGTAGCATAGTCGTAGCAGAGACGTAGCGTTGTCGTAGCACAGTCGTAGTACAGTCGTAGCACAGACGAAGCGCTGTCGTAGCACAACGGCTGTGCTGCACAGTCGTACAGAAATATCGTAACGTCTTCGTAACATTGTCGTAACGTTGCTTAGGAATAGCCGCACCAGTTACATCATATTAGTTTGTGGGTGCGATATCTAAGCCACTTAATTATTATCTAATCCGATATCAAAAGTTATTGTGCTCTTTCTGTTGTAGCTTATCGTACAATGTTTTTTATAACTTTTATCAATATATCATCTAAACCAACATGAATGAAGGAGAACACTTAATTGTGTAGTTTAAAACGAACATAAACTTAAAAGTAGTATCGTTATATTTATGTTAATTTCAAAATTTACGAAAACGAAAAATACAATCACAATACGTCAAGAAAACTGAAATCCATCTGCTTATTTATTTTTCTCTATACGGGATGGGATTCTGTAGCAATTGTGAGCGTATCTGAAACGGAGCTAGCAAATGAGCACGCATTTGTCTCGGCATGAATGCGTCGTGGCGGTTGCAGCCGCTTTGTTCCGCGGGCTCGCGCCGTGAATGGCCGCCAGCCATTATTCGCACAAAAATCATTTTAACTTCGTAGACGTGTGATACGATGTATGTATATTGTCATGACGTTTTTTCGTAAAGAGATTTTTTTTTGTATCTATTATGGTGCAGAAAAATCGAAATGTCAAAATATTTTGTTGATTTACCTATTTGTGAAAAGCGACTGTTTTGACATGATAAGTCAAAATTATTGAAAGTTATTTTTCTAGTTTTAGGAATATAATATTGTCACTAGCGTCTGCCAGCGGCTTCGCCCGCGTAAAAGTAGGTTTCTCCATATAAATTTTGGTCCCCCGTTTCATCCTCTTAGGGGACCCAGTGCTGGGCACGCCACAATTATAGCGGTAAGTCCCCTCTTTGAGGCGTGGCTGGAAAGACCTTACGGCATCCTTACCTTCCGCATGACGTAGGTCCTCACCGGATATGGCAAGTACCGGATTCGTGTCGCCACTGTACGGAACGCCCGGAGGACACGGTGGAGCACACAGTCGAGGTGTGTCCTGCTTGGGCGGAGCATCGCCGTGTCCTCCGTGCCGTGTCTGGCAGCATAGACCTCTCGCGCTAGGTCTTGGTTTATGCCATGGTCAGGAGCGACTTCTGCGAAGCAGTAATGAGGAGCTCGCAAAGGAGGAGGCCGACCGCATCAGGCAACGGCACTCTCGCCGCCCGCCGGGATTCCGATTTCCGGCCACCGTAGGCGTGGGCTTGCGGACGGCGAGCTATGGGTAGCTCACTGTCCGACCATCCGGTAACTGTCCGAACCGAGCCTGAGTAGTTGACGGCGCACACTATTACACACTGCAAGGAGTTGTCAGCAACAGCAGGGGCCCAGCTGGGTCGAAGCCTACCGGGTCCAGGGATAGTTTTGAAGGATAGCTCGAACCCCGGTAGAAGGCTTGCAAGGAACGGGGTGGGTTTTTAGTCAGTAAGAGTCTGACACTATCTCCCGTTCCGCCCAAAAGCGAGGGTTGTCATTGATAATTTTCCCTCCATAAAAAAAAATCCCCTTAAGAGGTGAATTTTGTATTATCTTCTCTTAGTGTTTGCTTACGTTATAAAAGGAAAGCTTGTGCAGAATTTCACGTTCTTAGGGCCTGTAATTTCGGCTGTGCGTTGATATTTCTCTTTTTTCCTTTATTAAATATAGATTTTGGCACGACATCGACACTCAGATCGGAATCTCAATTTAAAAGAAACTCAATTATTTGATGTAGGCACTTATGTAGCTACATAAATATTCTAGTCTGATCTTACCAGTTTGTAGTCCAAAAGTCTAAACGCTCAAATTAGTCGAGGTCAATGTCACCAAAAAGAAAAGTAGGTATTTGCTGTCTAGGTTTGTAAACTCATCTTTAAATTTCGTACGAAGAAACGCCAACCATTTTGTATAAAAAATCGGCGTTCTTTTAATGGAACATTCGAGTTTGGCAGCATGTCGGCTTCGGGCTAAGAAAGCGGAGCCGTCTTACTTCATAATCGTTTCCCGCCCATCCTCCAGTAAAGCGTCTATTACTATTAATAATGATTGCGGTAATAACACTTCGCCAGAGTTTCCTTACGCCCGCAGATTTATCATACTATTGTTATAAATTATGTGAAAGTCTGTATGTTTGCTTGGATAAAACTAGGCATACGGATAAACCATGACTAGAATTAGGATATACGACTAAAATAATACCTCCTTTTAACCTAATGTTAAATACTTTGCATACTATTTATTGCCTTTAAAAGTCAAGGTCTGATAATGTCTGTATAAGAAAATACAGTTGAAATTGGTAGGTATTATGTCATTGAAATTGCGCGCCTTTTAAAACTCATTGTTTCCGCGTTAGAACTCATTTTATAGCCATTTTACAAAAAATAAATAAATTATGAAAAAGAAATAACATGTCTTCGATGTATAATACTTATTTGAACTTATATAATATTTAGTCGATCTGAAGTTATGACAGCTTATAGTGACCCGTTTTGTGAATTTTATATGACCTCTTGTTTTAACGGACACACGTCTGTTGCTAAAGCAGTTAGTTGTGGCACTTCTTCTCACCTAAAATACTAGAAAGTGGTGACAGGGCTTACGTTTTAAAGGCCTATCTTTACTTTTGTAAAACTTTGATGTTCATAACGTGCTAGCTCTCAGCATTATTTGAATAAATGTCTCTTAAAACTACACTAATGTATTTTTAAATGATTTTACCTATGGTGCACAAAGGTTGTCTACCTAAAAACAGTCCGAACTCAAGATTTGGCAACGGGTAAGCGAATTGGATCGTTTTAGTAACACCGTCCTGCGCTCCATAACTCGAGAAGCAATTTCGGAGCAAAATCAGCCAGGCTGTAGTGAGAATGGGCTGGCCCTGTCGCACGACAGCACCCGGACAGGTGGCGAAAATCGTTATTCATTGGACTTCTGAGGGAGGACGATGCTCTCGAAGTCGATTACGGCGAAGGTGATCCGACGATTCTGATCACGTTCGCGGGGCTTTGGCCAGAGACCGCCCAAGACAGAGGAGTTTAGAAGGAGATGGGGAAGCCTTTGCGCATTAGTAGGAAATAGTGTAGACTTCTTATAAAATTTGTAATAACTTGTACTTGATTGCAATCTCAGCCGATAGTAAGCAGTGATGCAATCGTTGATGGTAAGGCGCATTAGTTTATGAAGCGCCTATTCAATTTAGCTTTGAAGACACCTAAATTACAATCGGATGAGAAGACCGCAGCTGGTAATAAGGGCGCCTTCAAATTTGCAACAACGGTCCACACGGCCACCGTACGGTACTTTGCGGCTAATTTGAAGGCGCCCTAATAAAAAAAGTATGTTACCGTGGAATCATTGGTGCTCAACGCTGGTGAAACTGCTAATAAAATCCAATGTGATATATTTTTTGTTTACAAGGTTAATTAGCTCTTCTTAATTCTTAGTCGGTAAGTGGAATAGTTCCGAAGTTATATTTCAGACTGACTCATAGTTTTGTTAAGCGTCTTGTGAAGGACGTTTAATATATAATTATGAGACAACTAGAACAATTAACAGAAGTTAATGTTTCAAAAAAGGATGTTTTTGCCTTTTAATGTTAATTAGGTTAATTATGCCTACCTATATAATAATATTAGCTACTCTACTCGTTTAAGATATGCTATAAATTAAAGCATTTAGTAACGCTGACTTAAGACACATGAACAGTGACCGCTGGGCAAGTGTCACCACGCAGTGGGTTCCTGCAGAGGGAAAGCGCCGTTGAGGCTGGCGTATTACGAGTGGTAGTGGGTGAGTATCATCTCGATCTCACCACATCTCGTCCAGTTATCTCGTCCAGTCCTCGGACTGGTTCGAGACGACGCGAGAAAAGAATATCTGAAAGGACTTGGGGAGGCCTTCGCCCAGCAGTGGGACACTAAAAGGCTAGAAAAAAAGAAGTGACGCTGTCACTAAGTTCTTAAACCAGGTAATTTTTTATTGTCAAAATACTTAATGGATGGCATTCGATGGAAATCAAAGAACAACATGGCTGGGCTGCGAGATTTTTCGAAATAGTCATCGCAGCCCTAGAAATGAAAGGGCAACTGGCAACTGGAAAAATAGGGGAGGGTTTTAGTCATTTAAAGTTTGAAACTCCCTCCCACTTCATTCGAGAGTAAGAGAATTTAACCACCTCAAATAAAAAAGAGGAAATCCATGGCTTGGTTTTAGGCATGCCATAATCGTGGCTGTAAGTTCCCTTTTTGAGGCAATCGGTGGCAGCGACCTCACGCGCCGGGCCTTGGTTTAAGCTATGGTCCTGAGCGAGGAGGAATGGCAGGCGATCGCCTTCTTTTATGAAGCAGTAATGTTTGCGAATACTAGCGAAGGCGGAGGCCGCACACATGAGTGATCGCATATCCATACGCCTCAGCCATCGGGACCTCGAACCCGACTGTCACATTAGATGCGGGCTTGCGGACGTCGAGCAATGCCAGCTCGCCGTCCTGCCGTCTGGTAATCGACCGGACCGGGCTCTCCTCAAAGAGATGTCAGCATACCGTAGGGCCCGTCAGAGCTGATGCTTAGAGACCGACTGCGGGGATTTTCTTAAAAGAAAACCCATAGTCCTAGAACACAAAGGGAAACTGAAGGACACAAATGTGGTCAGTAAACACGCCATTCCGCTTTTCCGAATAGTGGGAGAATTCAATGGATGATTTCACACTTTAAAAAATACCCTACATGTGGCTGAAAAACTTTTTCCGAGTCAGCTATTAATATAATATCTATTATTTCCTACTTTGGAAGATTAATTACTTAAATAATAGATTATAATTATTAGGAAATTCTTTATAGGTTTACATCACTATTATTTTGTAAAACAAAAATTCTTTAAAAAAAAATTACAGCTCTTTTATATTTTATTCTAGAACTCCGGCCTATGGCAAGGCAGACTAGTGAAGAGGGGCAAGATACCCAAGAACGACCTCGGCGAGTGCTGGCACTGGAAGGACCTGGACGTGGGCAAGGACATCTGTATCTACGGGAAGGTCTTCCATACAGTGTCTTGCGACCTGTTCACTAAGGTATGTACTTATATTAAGCTGCCTTACAATGATATCGGCAAATGCGGAGTTAAATAGTTTGCTTGTGCATTAACTGAACTATCGAAGCAGTAGCGTGTATTGTTTCATTTTAAAATGGATTAGGTAAATTCTTTTTCATACTTTATTAAGAAAAACAAAATTCCTAATTAAATGGTCACAATCTACCCTACTACTAAATGATAAATGATCTTTATTTTGCAAGTAGGTTTTATAAAAACACTTTTACACGTCTTTTTTTTTTCGTCAATTTAAACCAGATGAGGCCGGTGTTTCCTAGCTGACTACCCTGACAAGAAACACCGAAAAAAACTCAGGGGTCAAAGTCTCTTTTAAAGTCCATATAGCAAAACATGTAATAGTCAAATCATATGAGAACCATGCAAATTGAGCCTGAGATGGTCTTTTGAAGAAAGAACCACACAGTTCTAAGTGGACCTGTCCAATCAATGCAAGCATTTGTCAGAATGCGTGTAGCTCAACTATGAACTAATAAGCAATTTAAATATGTTGTAAATTATTTTAGAACTAAGAATAACATCCAGTTCCATATTTACTTATGTCCAAGTCAAAAGAAAGTGCAATTTTCTAAGAGTCTGATATGAATGAAAACACTAATTATTTATATTATCTTTATCTAGATCTGATAGATCTTGTAGGCCTGAGCTGTCTATTCTTGACGCGCTTTTGTTTGTGACTGCAAAAGTACTGATGGCTTAGAATCAAACTAACGTGCAACCCGTGCCTAAGAACATTTCATTAAGATCCATCCTTTGCAAGAGTTTGGAACGAAATTTTCAGTGACCAACAATACGGCTTCCACCAAAATCGATAATTTGCAGATCTTCTAGTGTATGGCCAGTCACATCTGGAATGATGCCATCTACAAGTATGAGGAAGCACTTGCTGATTTCCTCAACATTTCAAATCTTTCGACAGAGTCTATCAAAGCCTTTTTGCTAAGATCTCTTTTTTCGACTTGACTTCTTGAAAAATCGGTTCATCCGAGTGGTCGATAGCTGCTCGTCTGATCAGTTAGTAATTAAATTTCGGTATCCTCAGGAATTTAGGAAGGTATCGAGATATAGGAGTTCCTCAATTTTGATACCTTTAGGTATACAGATGACAGCACTGTTGCTGAGAGATACATATCCAACACATAAGCTAGCGACCCACATATCTAGTTTCTCCGAGAGGCTATGCTTGAGCACTTGAACTTGTCTTTGAAGGCTGACTCTGAATGAGCTGATGTCAATTTGGTCAAATTTAATGCTCTTAATATCCAGGGGTGCCCCTGCACCCCACTCTAAAACCTTCTTATTGATAAAACTGACCGCTTTGCACTTCTTGGTGTAACGTTGACATACACTCTTTATTTTGGCCCCTAACGTTGAAGCAAGGGCGCAAAGTCTTTAGAGGGGGACGGGCAAAGGTGAGACGGTACTTACGCCAGAACCGATGCTCAACTTCTTCTGTAAAGTGCAAATTCGTTCATGTATAAAGTCCTGCTCTCATAATATGAGACGGATCTGTCAGATACCAATTTGATTTATCTGAGTCAATTGTATACAAATAGAAAATAGAAACGAGCCAAGTGAATCATCTACATATCCGTCTAATTGAAACTCTAAATTCTAGAGCATCGACGCTGACTTGCTAGCTTTTCGCCGACTTTAACTAGGATTGTGTATCGAAATTAATAGTTTAATTTCGTCAAGCCCGTCCGTTAAAATCGGACTAATAGACGAACGACGATGCTCTACTGGTAGACGGTGCACATTATCGTCCATACGCACAATTTTTTTTAGGAACACATTCATGTGTGTACTGCATAGTTAAGGAGTGGAAATTAATTTTATTTGTCATTGATTAGGTGTAGAAGGTTTAATTTATCTGTAGAGTATTCAAAAATTCATTCTCATAGTTTAAATGTGGAATTTTTATTAACATTTTATCCCGCAGGCACTGTTCTCTTCTCTCAGATAGTAAATCCACAATTTCCTTAGAATAGATATAACCCTTATATTGTCCCACGAACATCGTTGGATATTAACAACATATTTGTTTACTTCCGAGACAAGCTGATCTTGCATTTTTATCGAAGTTCTTAGGTCGATAATATTATCTAGATCAAGAGAAAAACTTTCTCAATCTATTGATGTATCAACCATGGATATTTGGCTTTCTTTTAGTAGGATTTTTCGACCAAGTCATAGTATAATCGGGAGGTTATCACATTACGGGCCATATAAGAACCAGACTCCAAACAAATGGAACGGTAGATATGTTTTTGCACATTATCAAAGTCTATAAGATTCAGTGTTTTGTGGTGATCAGAAGGCCGGTTTTTCGGGTTGGCTGTGTTCAGAACTTCGCAATGATTGTGCTTACTAGGTACACTGCACTTTATCATCGTATTTACTGCACTGCAAGTCTTAATTCCCATTTCCCATGCTTTGACATTAAGAAAATATAAATATCGCTCTTTTCCAACCACATGATAAAGAAACATATACGACAACTATGGACATGTATAAAATTTGATTTCAACTGAAACTACACCACTTCTCTTTACATTTGCGCTTGTCATCATTGGTGACTTATATTTTCTAAATTTATAACTACCTTACTTCCTCCGGCAGAGTTGTCAAGGCGGAGCAAATTAATAGAAAATCAAAAGATTGTCTAGTCAAGTGCGTTTCGGATATCAAACACACGTCTATATTTCTTTTTGTGCCTAATCACCTGTAACTCATTCTTATTTTTGAGGAGCCAATTGGATTTTCACGCTGTTATTTTAAGGGTGATATTCATTTTTTTTTATAAACAGCTTTTTTGGTGTCACATTCTAATTTTTTAAATTCCTGTATGATTAAATCCTTCAGATTTGAATGATGTGATCCTTGTTTTACAGCTTGTGCACCAAACACCATCGATACTGGTTCTCTTAATGGACGTTGGAGTCGACTGGATACTTGTTTTCTGTGCTTGTTTTTTCAGGCCTCATAGGAGGAAACTTGGGTAACTTTTCTTTAGTAGTAAACATTTTTCTTGATAAGTATTTTTGTTTTTCTTGAGATACATCTCTCACGTAGTTAATTTTTGAACCTTTTGTATTTTGTGTAATGCCAACGACCAGTCACGTTCTTTATGAAGCGCAGTCTTTGAAGGGTTAAGTTGTTACTATGGAGGCGCATTTGATTGTTATTAGATAAGTAACTAGGTATCGAATACGTTGCCAACGAATTTGTTTCCTAGTCTATCAATTTTTAACATTGGGTAAGTTTGGTAAATTATTACAAAAATATCATCGACTTGAATTCACTTGAAAATATTTCCAATCGATGTAAGAAAAGTTAAATTTTATGGAAAAATTGCAAGAGAAACATCAAACCATATGTTATGTAGACTAAGTCAAACAATTTTTGCATGAAACGCATTATAGAAATCAATCAATAAACTGAATGTCATAGCCAAGTAAGTAATTGGAACAAAATTGCCATTGTCTATGACAGCGGGTATCGTATAAACGGAAAAATATATAGGTAGGTACTAGCGACGAGTTAGTCATACCTACATTCTCAATGAAGCTGATGTCATCGTGTTGTATTTTAGCGTTTATACACAACACGCGTATTACGAAATATTAGTAGGTACAAATGAGACATGATCAAAAATAAACTGCATAGAATATCTACAACAGTGTTAGAAATCTACAATTTAGCCGTAAGTAGGGTTATTGTTTATGACCACAAATGTCTTAAACTATTCAAAAATTCTATTGTCTCGTTCAAAATATCTTGAAAGGTTCGATAACACTAAACCGCCGCGCTGTGCCAATGTTTACCTGTTTTCCTAACACGATAGCCGCTTATGCGCTTGAATGGTACACAACAAAGTAATCAAACACATAAACACTACACGCTGACAATAGCAACACGGCCAGTAACCCTCATGCCGTCTCTCTCACACACCAACTCGTCCAGCCAAGGTCGTTTGTTACTCATTAACTCACAACCGCAAGCTCTCGGCATCCTACTATTATATCTACGCAAGCAAAATAATACTTAAATATTAGCCATTTAAAATCCAGTGTTATTTACATGCAAATTGATATTAATGCAATAATCTCACCCTTTTACGCGGCAAACGTCGATGCACGAACGTAATTCGCCAGGAAATCGGGTTTTCGACTACGCGGCGAACTATTTTTAGGTTATTTAATTTGTGTTCTCGTCGGCAAGGTCGCGGGTCGGCGCTGGCGGCAGGCACGCAGGCAGGGCGCAACTCTGCCTCACTGATTATAAAGATCACAGGTCGTTTATTATGTCATTTGTTTTGCGACGTTGTTTCATAAACGCTCGTCTTCTAAGAAATTGTATTTCCCTACTCCAGCTAATTTTTAAAGGCAGAATATGTAATAACCGTAATTCTCTGTAAAATATTTACACGCCCTGTTTTAATTTTCATTTACGCCTCCGCAAAAGTCCGTATTCCCAGCTATAGAATTTATTGCTCGAGGATTAGAACTCCACTCTGAGGAATTCTGAAGCTTCAAAGTAAAGTGGTTTTCAAGGGGCGTAGTTCAATTTTAGTAAGTAACGCTTAAATAAATGACTTTTATCGGAGCGCTTGCCTAACTTGACTATCTACCTCGTGCAGTTCGTTGCATTTGCAATGTTTCTAATCAATTAATGTGTAATGGAAGACAAACTTATTTACAGAATCAAGTTCATGATAAGTAGGTACCTTATGTATCTACTTTAAATTTATTAAACCTTTTAGAAAAATTAGAAGCACTGAAATAAAAAAGGGAAATAATTATTTGTCTCTGAAACTTAAATTTAACTTAATCGGCCAAATGGCTGCCCTTATGACTTACAGTTATTTCGGTCCATTGCTGACGTTGACCATTGGTCACAAATTAATCAAACAATATTAAAAGAAAATTAAAGTTTACACATTATCAAGCAGATAGCATTAATTCAAAAAGGCACTTAATAAGTTGCTAAGTCACAAATGTTACTACACATTGGATGAATTTTTGAATGATGGTTCAATAAAAACAAAATAATGTTACTAATTATAATACGTTAATGTAAATTGTGTGATTTTTTTTTGTTGTCTTAATTTTTATATTATAACTTAAATGATGAATTAATTTAATAATTCATATTGACATCTAATATTCTTTGATATTTAGATTATTTGGACATAATCACTTAGATTTTTTGACATTTTAATGATTTGGACTTATGCACTTAGGTTTCTGACATTTATAACTAACAATTTAAATTTATAATTATGCATGGTTCTCGAATATTTTTTAACTTTAATTTGTAGTCATGAGCTAGATGCATATACATTTGTACGCCTCCTGGCATAACATGTTAATAAAATATAAGATCTGTATATCTGTACACCTGTGTTAACAAATAAAAGTGATTTGATTTGATTTGATTTGATTTGAGCAGGAGGTGTAACAAAAAATTGTTTGGTATTGTGAATATTTTTAGTATAGATATTTGGATTTTTTTATTTTATTTTGCATTCTGCACTTTAAGCAGTGTGAATACATATTATGAATTATGCATCAGAGCTGATGAGACGAGATGGTATACAAGTTATGTCTGCTTTATTTCCTCAGAGATTGCTTTTTTTCTATCTTTTCTTTCCTTCCAAAGTCTAATTGTAATATTTGTAATGATGTTTTATTTTTTCACTGTGGTTTTTTTTAACACGTGAAAGGTGATTTAAAAAACAGAATTGCCTACTTAAATATTAAATAATGTTCAAGAGTCTTAAAAGGTGAATCATTTCTCACAAGTGGTTCAAAGTACAAAATGTGGCCATACTACAAACATTAAATACTTGCTAAATCCGTGTCTAAGTTTATTTTATGATGTAAACATGAGTTTAGGATAAATACTTCTAAACAGGGTTTCAAGTATACCTGAGCTGTTAATGGGGGGACCAAATAGGACACATACCTACCTGTACACTATACTAAGCAGGTACAAATGCTGACGGTAAACCGGTTTTGTTTCTTTTTGGGATCGCGGGAGTGTCAAAGGCGTTCCCCACGAGAGCACTGAAGCGTTACACCGGAATTCCTGGAGGGCCCGGGCTATGTGCTGACTGCTGACACCGGCCATCTTGTCATTTAAGTTCGTAAGAACTTAAGAATATAATACTTGGTAGTTTTGGCGAGATTTCTTTGGGTGAAATGCAGTGCCTGGTTTAATTATTCGCAAATTGATTCTTCATGGATATTGTGATGTAAAATTGGTGTACTTAGTTACGTATTTGCTGAAATTTTTTTTGGCATAAAAAAGGAATCGTGCTGTACAATCTGTATAGGTCCGTCTCTCTCTTACACCGGAATTATAGTGATATTGGGCGCAGATATAAATTACTTAATGATCATTGATATTTTAGTCTAATTGGTGCGTTCTTGTTGTGTCATGCTGGTTATTTTGATGAAT
This sequence comes from Mythimna albipuncta, assembly GCA_929112965.1. Lineage (NCBI taxonomy): Eukaryota > Metazoa > Arthropoda > Insecta > Lepidoptera > Noctuidae > Mythimna > Mythimna albipuncta. Next base: position 12,772,727 of record OV815962.1, read on the forward strand.
ATTACATGGATATGGCTGGATATATTGGCCAGTCATTATTAATTTCCGTTATAACTTTAGCAATAATTATAGTTAATTCTTTGGCAAGTCATCGTGTTTTGACAATCTGCACTTTTGTGGTATCATGATGTAACTGTGTATCATAGGGCTTTAAATGTGTACCTACCTACTGTTTTACTGTCTTTTTCAATAACCTCTGTCGCTCTAGGGTGAAGAGGGAGGGCGTGTGAGTCTTTTAATGAATAAAACCACACCTGTATGCTTCAGTTGCCCTTTGAGTTCCACGACCACGAGTTGTATCTAACCTTTTCAAAACCCCGAGCGAGTGGAAAACCACGCTCTGTCTAAATTAGGCACGGTTCGGACGGTTACCGGACGACCGGCTGGCGACTTACCCATTGCTCGTCGTCCGCAAGCGCGCACCTACCGTAGCTGATAGTTAGGGACGTTAAGATGTCCATTCCCTTACTGTTTTGCTTTTGAGCAAGATTTTTTAACAAGTTGCAGATTCTAAACCTTTGTGGAACATGGTTGTTTAAGGCTAGATTTACATTAGACCAACGCACACGTGGACCACGCCTGATATGTACCTAAAACGACGTCGCGTGGCGTGGATCTAGCGTAGCTTTAGAAGTCTAGTTTCCATATACCTAGTGTCAAATAGTGTAGTGTGTAAACGCCCAGCAAATACTGAGGTGGTCACCCTTTCGGTGCGGGCACGCTCGGCGTACTTTGTATTGTTGCATACGTAAGTAATCAAATGTCGATTTACTAACAGAGAACTTTATTCACCACAAACAATAACAAATTAGTCCAATCAACAATAATCCGAATCGCAATTAACACTAGAGTACCGTAACACTATCGCTTATGTCGTTAGATAAAATCACTTTATACACTTAGGTAGTTGACTCTTAATCACAGTCGAAATCAAACTGACTCACTTCCGGTCGGGGGCTCGTATTTATAAGTGGAGTGACGAAAATTCTAGATACCGACGTCTCAAGATGAATCCAGAACAATAGGGTTGAGTCGTGGGGCCATAAATCATTTTTATTGCACAATGTACCAAGAGTCACTTTCACGCGAGTTTCGACTTTAGTGTTAATAAAGCAAAGTACCATTTCCCTTATCTACCTATGTACCTACCGACTATTATTATTTGAATAATAATAGTGGTACCTACTTATGTGGACGTTTCGAGATTTTTCTTACGTACCAATATTCTAGATCTTTCGAACAGCAATGTGTTTTAATTCTTGGATGCTATTCATTATTTTTCTCGGAGATATGGCGTGTTCACGTTTAATGGCGTAACAGTACTTTTATCCTTGTTTACTTTGTGTATAAAACCGTTATGCTGTGTCTGTACCGAATAAAAGTATTTCTATTCTATTCTATATAAAATGTATTGAGACCGACGCGCCCAGATTGGTGATCAGTTCTAAATCAAGGTCACAAATAATGTAGGTTATCATTTCGCAGAATGCCAATACATTACCGAGATACCATACCAACTTGGCTGCCTTTCAGTAAACGCCATTAAATCACCCCATCCGATCTGAGAGTTACGACGCCGCAATATCGAGACATAATTATCTCTACATTTTAAAATTCAAAATGCGGTTCCCTGCAATAACAGAGCAATAATGTGAAACGAATGGCCGCCGTAAACCCGCTGAATGGCTTTCCGAATAAAGCCGAAGGGAGGTCGCCGAGGCTTAAAGAAAATGTGTTTATTGCCAGGGTTAGACCTGTCGTCACCCCCGCCCGGGTACAGATGACCGGGAGGTTGGACCTGTCCTTCTCCCCCGGGTCGAGTCACACTGCCCAGTAAACTGATACACGCCCTTTATGTTCTCAGCACACAATTAGTTTCGTATATCGAATCTCTGGGTTTACCGAACTGTCAATATTAACGACGGGTTATGTACTTAACGCATCTCGGAAAAGTTTCGAGAAATGGATGGGAGAAAAGGAAGGAGGTTACTCTGTCTTTTGTTATGAGATACTACTTTGAAGTTTCGTCGCTTGCTCATTATAGAGAACTAGCTTTTGCCCGCGGCTTGGCCCGTAAAAACTAAATACTTTATCTCTTTATTATATTAGTGTAGATGTAGAAGTGTAGACTAGCTACTGCCAGAGGCTTCAGCCCGATAAAGGAATATATTCTCGGAATGAAAAGCTGTGGGCAATTCCAGGAATGGTCTAACCGTGTACCGAGTTTTCCTTCGAGTGTGCGGAAGTAACAAACAGTACATACTCACGACAAACTTTCACCTTTATAATATGAGTGTGTCTGTGTTGTAGTTCTCTGTAGTGTTGTAGTTGTCTTCCTTTCTAAAACAATCACCAAAGCGTAACGGTATAGCAAATAAGTTTATGAATACCAGTTTTGTATTGAAAATCGATACCGATATTTCAAACTCATGTTTATTTCATATTTCATCACTCGTCTGCTTAGTGATTCGAATTGGATATCTATCTACTGTTTAAAACATTTTCACAATTTTACAAGATATTCAATATGTAAAGTTTGTTAGGTGTCAGTTTTTTTTTTGTTTTCCTGTGAAGCGCATTGTATTCATATTAGGTAGTTATTATTTATGTGTTGAAAGTCCTTGTACTTCAGTTTTCAACAAAATGTTTGCAGATTTTTCATTCGTTTAAATTTATAAAGTACACAACATATTTCTAGCTAATGTTATGAATGTATAAGTAGGTAGGTGTTTAGGTATTGCTTGGCAACAATTGATGTTTGTATATATACTTACCTATTAATATCCATACTAGCTTTTGCCCGCGGCGACGCCCGCGCATAAGATATAGCCTATGCCACTCAGGAAATTTTTTCACCGATAGAAAGCTGCTTTATAGCTTTCTATGGGTGAAAAATTTTTACCAATCGGACCAGTACTTCTTGAGACATCCTACAAACAAAAAAACAAACTTTTCCTCTTTATAATATTAGTATATATATATTATAGTCATTAGAGAGATATGGGATTAATAATCACCATATCTCGTATCCAATATCTTTTCCATACAATTATTACAAAACAATAGTTATTTGTTCCTAGGTGTTATTATATCATTCGTTTCATTAATTATGATAAAAATAATATCAAGTTATAAGGGTAACAAACGGCTCTTTATTTTTATAAAAAACAAATACTTATCAATCATACAGCTATACATATAGTTCGATAAGATTACAAGGTTACATTCGATTCACATTAACTATACAAAATACTGCTTATTTATACTAAAGATAATACAATTTGGACGTTATTGATTTCACCTAAGAGTTGATCACAAATCACAGCGCACTGAAATAAAATTGGACTACTTTGACGCCCATGTAAATAGAGATGACGAAAGGAATACCGAAGGCGATGGCCCGCGCCGGCTGCGGCAGCGGCTTGACGGCGTACACGATCGTGTGCAGGACGCGGCCGGCGGCCACGGCGCGGAACAGGTTGGTGGCCAGCGCGGCCGACGGGCCCGTCGACACGTACAGCGCGCCCAGCACCCAGAACACGGGGATGTTCTCCAGGTCGTTGAGGTGTGCGCGCCGCACACGCTCCACATCAGGATCGTCAAATTTCACTTTCCCCCCCCTCGCAGCGTCCTCAGGGTTCGCAAATACCTTCTTTGCATACCGCTGTCTGCCTGTCAGCAGAGACATGCCCAGGACTTTGAGTCCCAGAAGGCCGGAGTAAAACAAGTACGACTGTACAGCCGGATTATCTAACGAAATGGACGCCATGTTTTGAATATTAGCAGCGTCGCGTTGTTATCGAATCGGAACTCAGCGGCGGAGTGGCGCGGCGAGCGAGCGCGAGCGGTAACTGTGTCGGAGTCGCGCTGTCACGATGATGCGGCGGTTCGCTGCTTGTTATCTCATAAAGTGAGATAATAAACTGACTACGGTACTTTGATACGCAAGGCCTGTGTTGAAAGATCGGGCCACTTGAAAACTCGTTATGTTACTAACTAAAATATGAAGTTACAATTTTTGACATTTTACCGGTCATACTTAAAGGTAGAGTCAGTCTAATAAGTCAACCGACTTGTGTAATTGTTAGAGTAAAATTAAATCTGATGTAGTCAACGCTGTCGCTGGTTCAATTACCAAGGTTGTTAAGAGATATTAACCATTGTTTACTACTAGAAGAACCTTATAAAAAGTATCGAATCTAAGTATTTTTGAAATGATTAAATATAATACAAAATTCCTAAGTCGGTTGACTTTTTAGACAGACTTATACGACATTAATTTTAGTATATTAGAAACCCGAAACACGTGTCTAGTATTTTATACTAAATTATCTATGTACAAAATTATATAACTTTTTCATGAAAAATCACAAAGTTGTGTCAGCAAAAATACATAGTCACTGGGCCAATCAGGCTACTAAAGGGTGGTTTTCCACTTGAACCGAGCTGTTTGCTGGCACCTAATACCAGCTATGACCTGCCGTGACCTGTGTTGTTCTTAGTGTCGGTGGTGTCCAATTTCTGACCTTAATAAATATTTTTGGAAAAAAAGTATAACTTGGTGATAAATGTGATAATGCTGTAAGTGGTGAAACAACTATTGGAATCCATTCAGTTTCTGATTCTGAACGAACTGTTTTCAGCTTTTGCATGAACTAAAAATAATGGTGTATAGAATCTATAAGTTACATACCATAGTATCTATAAGTAACATACCATAAAATACTTACATCAAACGGTCGTTTCGAAGACTTTATTGACTTTTGAAAGAGCTAGGTGACTACGTCTGTTAATGCAACGTGTATGCAGTAACCTCATCGGTTAGATTCTTTTATTTTTGTTGGCTACAGATATACCATCATCAGATCAGAACAGATCGTAGTTGTATTCAGCTGATTGTATACCTAGTGTGCTGTCTAAAAATGCAAGTATTCAAAACATCTTTTATTGTGGCTCGATGTTCACACATATATCTACATATTTCGATTCGGCTTTGTTGGTTTTATGTGTGATCATTGGTTTTTAAGATTATATATACTGTATCAAAATACATATGTTTGTAGGTATAATATTTGTTATTTTGAATTCTTCGATACTAACACAGTTTGGGAAAGGGCAAAGGCTATCAGTATAACTGTTACTCGTCAGGTAGCAGACATCATCTATTTGTATGTTCGTGATTTTTTGAATAGATGAAATGGCCTTTCTTAGCTAAGTAGTCTGAGTTTCTTCAGAAGCCAGGAGCTACGTTGATCTGTGAAATCGGTTTACATGCGTTCAGTTGAGATTATAAGAAGGCTTCAAAGTAGAGATTACTATGTGACACTAAAAGAACAATGCATGAAGGGAAAATAAAACACATATTTTATAACATCACCGTAAAAAAATTTAATAAAATAACTAAACCATAATAATAACTTGCAGATACAGTCTTATGTTTTCTCTTACAAGGCAGCAATGTAATACAGTACAACTTGAGCGCCCATGTAGAAAGAGATGAGAGCGGGGATGCCGAAGGCGATGCCCCGGGCTGGTTGCGGCAGGGGCACCACGGCATACACGATGGTGTGAATGATCCTGCCCAGTGTGTAGACGCGGAACAGCAGCGTGGCCCAGGCGACCGCCGGGTTCGTCGTCACGTACAGAGCAGCCAGCACCCAGAACGCCGGAATATTCTCCAAGTCGTTGAGATGCGCGCGCCTTATTCTCTCAATCACGGGGTCATCGTACTTCACTTTGCCTCCTTTCATCGTCTTCGCATCCTCCGGGTTGGCGAACACGCCGCGGGCAACTCGCGTCATGCCCGTCATTACCGACATAGCTAACAGTTTGAGGGCTAATATCGCAGAATACACTATGTAGGACTGCACCAGCGGGTTGTTTAATGTTAACGCGACCATTTTGAACACAATTTTGTTGTATCACGCGAAGAGTGGACAGTGAATGCACACACACGGTAGGTTCCACGCCGCACGAATGATAAACAAGTACCGGTCGACGTCCAGTCGATCGAGCTCACAACAACTTCGTGTCGGTATTATGGTGCGTATCGCTAACGGCCACATACATCCGCGCGTTATACAATGCGCTTGAGTTGTTTGCCCGGCGCAAGAAGGTGCGAACTGAAATGTTAATGTATACCGCGCGTGGACTGTTTAACTTACACTGTATTTTCTTAATCTTTTCAAGTTCAAAGATCGTTGTCAGTAACTAGGTATTTAACATACTTATCATTAAATTCACACTAGGCGGTGGATTTACATAAAATTTTTGAGATATTATACAATATTTTTAGAGTTCTTTTACAACCACTGGTCTCTTTTAGTGACCCGCCCCGGATACTTACGGATGGCATTCATTTATATGTATGATAACTGATGACTTTTGTTAGGTGAATGAGGACGCTGTGGCCAATTTTATGTCAAAATTTTAGCTTCTAGGCAGCCCTCGCGAGAGAACACTGAAACTCTCACACTAAGGGTTTCGTATAGTTCTGGGACCTTGCTTCTTGCGAAATCTGAAGTTTCGAAGCCTGAATTTAATTTTATTTTTAATACCTTTTTGTTACAAGAAACATAATATACACTTTGATAACTCTGTCTACCTACATATTTCGGTTTAGGAGTTAGCCTACACCATGACATACAGACGGATGGACATCGGGGACTTATGGAAGTGCAAAACCAACCCCTCAGTCGCCTGGATGGCCTGGTCTGGCCTGGACATAACAAGCTTATAACTTTGTGATTTTTCATGATGATGTTGGTTTTGAAATTTTGTAAGTAGGTACATAGATTTACATAATAATAGCAACATTCAAAATTAAAAATAAAAAGAAATTATTATATTTTATTTTTATTTATTTTAATAAATACAGTGACAGACTACAGACTAAAACAACTGTAAGTTTACAGTTAATTCTAGAACATTTAAACTTTTTATCCTCTTTACTGTACACGGTAGTAAGTCATCATTTTCCTGCCCTTGTCCCATTTTGTTTGGAGTTGGCACCCCACTTTTTTTACTTCCATTCTGTCCTGTCACTCGTCACGCTATCACTAATTCTCTTTTCTTTCATATCACTTCTCATACAATCCATCCATCGTTTCTTTGGCCTCCCTCTCCCTCTACATCCATCCACATGTAAACTCTTTTAGCAACGTGCGTTTCATCGCCTCCTTTTCACATGACCTTACCAAGACAAACCCTTTCAACTTTACAGTCACTGGCGCCACTTTCAAACGTCCCCTAATATACTAATTTCTCACTTTATCCATTCTCGTCACACCACACAATCATCTCCGCTACGTGTAATCGTTTTTCATTCCGGTAGTAAGTAAACATTTTAAATCATTTATGGAGTACCTAAGTCTCTTGAAATGTAATAAAGTTTTCAATGAGCATTTTTTATTTGGATGGTTTTATTACTGGCTATAAAGATATGAAGTCGTCGGTACACCTTTGATTGTCCGACCGAAGAATCCAATGAACAGTTAAAATGTTAGAATAGCGTGTTTAAACATTATATACCTTTTGCTGCAGGAAATTAAAACGATAAGATTTTTAATAAAAATCATCACAAAAATGTTTATTCGTTGGAAAATCGGTGCTGTTTATCTATATAGGTAGGCTTATTCCATGACAACGGCATGTTTTTGCCTCAGTGGATTTACTTAGATAATACTCCAAATACTAGTATTCTGCCAGCGACTTTGTTCGCGAGTTTTTCATTTAAAAAAATGGTTAAGTGGATGGTTCCCCTTTTTTGAGGGTAGTTTTGAAAAACTAATAATGACATGTCAGTAACTATTCATTTTGATTAGGTTTATTAACCTGAGAAATAAGAATCGTCCATGCAATTCTTAAAACTTCCTTAATTGTTCTATTGGGGGTAGTTCTGAAAACGAACAATAACCTTTATTATTTAAGTTACTATTTGTGCAAACTTTCAAGTTTTTCAGATGTAGGTACGCATAGTAGTGATAGTATTTTTATCGCCCCTTTCCAAAAACCCTTCATAATGCTCTACTACGTCATAACAGAAAGTCCTGTGCCGTGTGCTTACCCCCAGTTTCGGCTGAGCATTGATATGTCAGTCAGTTTCTAATTTTATTTACCTATAGGTATATAGATAATAATAATATTACTAGATATGGGTAGTTTTAGATTAGAAACTGATTTATTGTTTCACTCTGCTTTTGGACGATTCATAATCAGATTAATTGATCCAGTGCGATCGATAGTTAGTAATAACACTGATCATTAGGCACTGTGAGTCTTAAAAAGTCTTTGGTTTCCTAATTAGGTAGGTACCTATAAAAGTACAGACTTGTAGTTATTTTATTAGGGAGAAGTAGACAAATAGTACGATTGCACAATTCATAACACATTTGTGAATCATTACGTTCATCAGTAGATCCCATTGGCAGCATCGACGCATACCTACCAGGGATGTTCGGAGCTTCGACTCCGACTCCGTTAAGTCGGAACTTCCGATATTATTACACCTTCGGTTCCGTTTTCGGCTCCGATATTTTTAAATCGGAGGTTTTAATCGGAGGTCGGGAATCCCCTGACTCCCGCTACCGTGCACTCTATTGTCAATTATTTTTTCACTTGTTGTTAGTTTGTTGACGCACACGATACGTCCATCTACTTTACAAGTAAAAAATTAAAATGAAAAAAAATTGACTGAATATGTTTTATTTGTCTTTAAATAAAAAATCTCTCTCCAGCCACCACTTCTGCCCCTCTTCCGCGTTCGGTTCCGACTCTGGTTCCCATTCCGGTTCCGACACCGATTAATCAAATTTTAAAAACTCCGACTCCGCCTTCGGTTCTGATATAATTTCCTTTACATCCCTGATACCTACTTACTACCTGCATAAAGGTCTAAGCGTTTAATATCAAAAGCGTAAAATGACAACCGATAGTAAAATGTCAAAGTGCGTAATAGTCCAAGCGCACAACATCAAAAGATCCATTATAATATACCTTAATAAGCGGCCAGATAGAAAATTATTTTGGTTAATGAAATGTAAAAACACCGGGCAATTGTAAGTCGGACTCACGCACTGAGGGTTCTGTACAAACTTACTTACCGAATAGTGTTTCAAAGAATATTCCGAATCGCAAAGTGCCGTAAAGTAACTAATACAGTTTTCAGACTTGTTCATCTAAGGTTGCGTTATGTGACCTTGCTTCTAGCCAAATTTCAGGATTCTATATCAACGAGAAAGTTTTTATTTCTTAGCGAGTGTCAAAATATGCACCTAAATAGAGCATAAACGGCCTTACCTTTAGATTAAGTTGATTTAGAAGTTTGATTTTTGCAGCAGTTTGGGTAGCAGACTTGAGTATTTGATGTTAATTTCAGAGTCATACCTCCACACTGTTCTGAGAAAAGAGTCTCGTTTTTAGCAAGTTAGATAAACCTGTGTAATTTCTATACTTTTTAAAGATCCGCTAAAAAGTATAGAAATTAGGTACACAGGGTTTTGGTAAATTATTGTTAAATCAATATGAAATAAGCTGTACTCCTAAGAACATACAAATAATTCCTTCAACTGCGAATGTTCGGAACATTTTCTCTTAGGTAGGTATGTTGGTAGATTGACCTTAGACTGATACCAGGGGCGTAGCTACCGCGATATCAATCGTATCATTGATACGAGGCCCTCAAGCTGCAAGGGCCCGTGTAATAATTTCGTAACTTATCATCTACAACCTTCAATTCTCTTGGCATTTCAAATACCGTAATTAGAGACACAATAAAAAGATAATGAGAGAGCGAAAACGAAATTCGTTTGGGGTTTAATGAATTTATGATATGTTGTGCGTAATTAATGAATAATTACTAAATATTAGGAGGTCGTACTTTTATAACTCGCTCCGATTGTTCTCGCATTCTCTACATTCACAATAAAACTTAACCTCTCTACTATTTCTATTATTCATTAAACCCCAAGCGAACGCCGGCGTTCGCGCACCTATTGTCTTTCAATTGTGTCTGTCATTATCACGATTGAAAGGTTAATGCTCCATTATACGAGCATCGGTCATGGTTTTACTTAGTGACCTGGACGATATCTATCCAGTTAGTCTGGTCATATCTGTCGAGGCCTATCGCGTCTCCGTCTCATGTCTCTGTGCCAGTTTAGTTATCAAGTTTTGATATGGGGCCCCCCTTTGGGACCAACTACGCTACTTACTGATATCTACCTACTTGTCGAATCACCCTCGTGCATACAAGTCGTCTGCGGCCAACATCGCTCTGTTTAGTCTGACAATGAGCCTCGGTTCTATTTGCACAGTTACTGTGCACTGAACACGATCTCGACCGAGGTCAGTGTTATTCACAAGTGCCTGCCAGGTATCTTATAGCAATGCGACGAAGGCACGCGATTGGGACATGTGATAAAATCGTAATGTTGTCTGCACGACTTGTTACAAAAATATAGTGGTAATGTTTCAAAGATAAACTTTTATCCACCAGAGAAAGATACTGTTTTCGGTTGCTTTATAAATTGGGTTTTTTAGATTTTAATTTTATTTCAGGTTTTAAAATTTTTGAGCAGTTTATTTCGGTTTTTGGGCAGTCATTTTTTTTTTTAAATCTTTTTTTGTGTTAATGTTAATTGTCACGCAAAACACTGCTGTTAATAAGGTCATCCTGAAACACAACAATAATTACTGTGTTATCTTGACACGATAATAGTCCTATAAACTTCATGCTACATTTGAAAATATGATACAAAAATACCAGTGTAGTGATTTTATTTATCGTATATTTTCTTTCCCAAGCTTCGAGTTCCTGGTAATATTTCATTTCCACTGACTAGGGTTGTGTGCCTGTCCGGTTTCGAAGCAAACTCATCAATTTATTTGCTTTTCGAAAAAAAAAAAATCTTTTTTTCTGATAAATAACTAAACAATCAATCAAGCTTAAATATTTTACTTTCGATCCCAACAGTGAATAAATTAGTATATTAATTCATTAAACCCCAAGCGAACGCCGGCGTTCGCGCACCTATTGTCTTTCAATTGTGTCTGTAATTATCACAATTGAAAGGTTAATTGTCATTGACACGATAGCTTTCTTTCCGAGTAAAAAAGTGTAGAGAAATGTTAACCTATATTATGAATCGTTCCAATTTCTTATGTCCCACTTTTATTATACTCATATCTCTTAGCGCTTCCCCTAATTTGATTTGTGGCCCCATTACGTACTTGACATGTTTTGTATCCTTTTATTTTATTAAGAAGAAATCGGGTCATTCTCCTACCTACTTTAATTCAATTTGAGTAATTTGCTGTGGGGTCTATCGAATGGAGTAATCGTAATACATAAATCTACATATATCAACAATAAGACTAAATGATAAATGATAAATGATATTTATTTTGTAAATAGGTTTAAAAAACACTTTTACACGTCATTTTTTTTTTTTTTTTTCGTCAGTTTATGCTAGATGAGGCCGGTGTTTCCTATCTGACTACCCTGAGAAGAAACACCGAAACAAACTCAGGGGTCAAAGTCTCTTTTAAAGTCCATACAGTAAATATGTAATGGTCAAATCACATGAGAACCATGCAGATTTGTCTGAGATGGTCTTTTGAAGAAAGAACCATACAGATTTGAGTGGACCTGTCCAATCAGTGTAAGCATTTGTCAGTATTCGAAAAGCTCAACTTAGGACTACTATGGAGCTCTACGACTTGACGAACAATACCAAAGAAAGGACATTTGGGTAGGCCGCTGAAAACACTCAAATTGCCAGACATACGTTAAAATTACTGAAAAGAAAAGAAAAAGCAATCAACATAGTCCTCACATTTACAATAATATTAACAAATTGTTAGTTTACAAAATATTTAGAGAAGTAAATATTTATGTCAAAGAAAAAAAATATATATATACTTTAAGTACTTAAAATGTCATTTTGTAAAATAAAAATAATCTCCATTATCAAATTGTTTTAAAAAAAATATATATATAAACAAAGGAAAAGCACATTTAAAAATAAAAATAATTAAAAAATACAAAAGAAGAAAAATAAAAATGACAACAGTTGTATTAGGTACTGGAGCAGGTCAATCCCAAGCCTTTTCGTCCTGAATATAGTCTTTTACAGAGTAAAAAGCCTTTTGACAAAGTTTACGTTTTACAAATGATTTGAACTTATTAAGGCTTAGTTGTTGAATACGGCTACGGACTGATGCGTAAAAAGCGCCTGGTATGATTAAGATGGCAACATTTATGTATAATTGACAACAAAATGAGATGGCAACATTTATGTATAATAAAAATAAACAGAAGTTTAATTATTTTCGCTCGATTTTTTATTTTTTATCGGCAATCCGTAACATTTATGATACAAAAGAAACGCCCCCGGGTGGGCTCGAACCACCAACCTTTCGGTTAACAGCCGAACGCGCTAGCCAATTGCGCCACGGAGGCTTGTGATGACTGGTGTGAAATTACATAGCACATTTTTAGTATCTATATATGTAACAAAGTTACATACCTAACACACTATGAACCAGAAAATTAATCAAATAGGTATTTGTTTCTTAGTTTTATGACTAAACACGTAGAATAAAGCCATTGTTAACATCAATTGAATTATGGTGTGTGTGCAATAAAATTACCTACACGTGTCACAGTTTTAAAACTCATTTGTTAACATTGAATAACTTGAAAAGATAAATAAATACAGACCTACAGGAACGTTTATTTCGTTAATTTATTTTCGTCGCGCAAAAACAAATTAAATCGCCTACGCACCTCGTGTTTCATTCATCTTCCAAGATGACACAGAAATTAGTCAAATTACGAAAATACCGACCGGCAGGGTATTTAATTGTTTAAATTCTTTCCTCCTGTTGTCACGTACCTAGTAAAGTGGTCAAAAAAGGCCCATTTTGGCATTTGTAGTATATATTTTGTCCAGTGTAGTGTAGCTACTACTAACATAGCTACCACTACACCAGACCCCTAATTATTATTTTATTGTTTCTTTCAGTTTCGTTCCAAATTACATTCTAGGGTTTTTCTCAAATGTCAAAACAGGCGTTTTATTTTATAAAGAGTTTTCGTATTTGTTCCAGCATTCATTATCCATCCAAAAAGGTGAGAGTGTTTGCTTAGGGCGCGATGATTAGCTCTTACATATATCTTTGATGTAATTCTTCTGTACGTGTGCTGTCACCTAGCAACTAGTGATGTAACGACTATTCGCATTCGCGAATATTCGCACATTTCTTGACATTCGCATTCGCATTCGCAAAAAAGATGCGAATGTTTGGCGAATGTTTCAGACAAACAAAAAGTAAATAATATTTTGATTTAGATTAAATGATTATAGAACGACAATACAACTTATATGATTTCGTATTTACTTTTAACCTTAAATCATAACAAATCTTTTCGAATGAACTAACTGAATTTCGGTGACACCCGGTCCCCTGTTTTTCCTAGTGGGTGCGTAACGAGTATGTCGGATATTCGTATCCATCAGAAGGACGTTCGAAGGGTTCTGCGAAACTTTGACGTGTATAAAGCCAGTGGCTCCGATGGGATACCAGCAGTTTTTCTTAAAACTGCACTTGAATTGACTGATTTAGATGAAATTCTGTGTGTATATTAGCGTGGGTCCCTAAACAAAATGAAAAAAAAAATGAAAAAAAAAATCTGATCTAATTACCCCCAATAGAAAATTATGGGGTTTTTAAAGATGTTTGGAAGATTCTTATTTATTGAGTTAAACTTGAAACTTTGCACAAATTCTAATCAAAATGAATGATAAAGACTGTCACTATTAGTTTTTCAAAAATACCCTCCTAATATATATTATAAAGTTTACATACAATATTTTATGAAAACTTTGCTACAAAATGCTAAATACCTCTTAGGACAAGGACCTTGTTGTTGAGGAAGGATGGGTAGAATCTTCAGAAGTCAACCTGCTTTTTTTACGTCAGAAATTATTAAATTACTTCTCCAGTTCGGGGTGGAACTGGAGTGTTAGACTTTTAGCGACTAAAACCCACAAGAGGAGGTAACTCCTTCTAATAACAATACCCAACCCTGGCAGGCGTCGGCTTTAGAGTCTATCAATTTTGCTATCATCTCTTTGAAAAGCGCATGGATCGCAACGCGCCATCGAACTGGTCTTGGTTCTTACCAGCAGACTGGACGGCGAGCTATCCATGGGTCACCGTCCGCAAACCTGCGTCAACGATGGCCGATAGATGTCCTGCGACTTTTGACGCCGAGGGCATGTCCGGTGGAGAACTCCACCTGTTACGATCACTTCTCCTTTTGATTCGTTTCCGTTCATAACACCAGTGATCTTATTACGACATTTTTAACGTTCTCAAATTTTGCGTTAATAGTACATTGTTACACTAGGGGTGAAAGTAACTCATTTCGTCCCGAGAAGGAGTTGGCGGGCGAGCGAAGCGAGGTCGCTAATTCGAGGGGTTAAATGGGTTACTTTCACCCCGAGGTAAATACTGTGCTTTTCATTACGAATACGAGGAAACTAAAAATAAAATAAAAAGTTTGTAAAACCTGAGTCGTCGTACCTATGATTTTAAGTAGGTATCTTTCTTCTGATTTAGGCGGTAAAGGTATTCCACTACTGCTTTAGCTTCTTCCCTTAGGAAATTAGGCGTTAAATCACTATTTTAATCTGATAAACGTAACGTGTTAATACAAATCTCTGTTGTACGGAAATGTAAACAAAACTCGAAAAAACCAACGACTGATTGCCACTTTCCCGCCATTTTGATTTTTTTTTCTGCGGACGGCCATGCAGCTATTCAGCCTCATTAATGAAAAATTTGAAATTAATTGTAATCTTTTAAAAATAAAGTATTTTAAAGAAATAGTTGAACAAATAAATCAATAACATTATTTAATTAATACTTGTCTTTAAGTTATGTTAATTTTATATCTGGCTGTGATTGACTGGCTGTATGGAAAATTGGAACATGGTTCAATAGAAATGTGAAGATAGAACTAGTTTTTTTTTTTATAATTTGACAGCTGTCAATTGTAAAGTAAAACTCCCTAGGGATGAAAAGTATCACTTTCAGCCCGCTCCTCAGGCAACTTCAGACCTACTTTCAGAGTATGAGTAATGAAAAATACTTTTCTACTACAACAACTGTATATATAAACGCCATCTGGTGACAAAAACAGAAAACTTTATCTTCTTTACTTTTTGACGTTTAGAGTTGTCAAAAAAGAAAAGACATATTTTGACTACCTACTACCTAGCGGCTTGATCAGTGTAATGTAGCTTATACTAAGTTAGCTACTACTACACCGGACCACTAATTATTATTTTATTGTTTCTTACAGTTTCGTTCTAAAGTACACATCACATACTTACTAAGGTTTTCTTAAATTTCAAAAAGGCCCTTTAATTTTTTAACGAGTTGTGAATGCTTACATTTACGCAAACGTTTACGTTAACTATAGGAGATACGTATACGCTGGTTGGGAGTGCTAAGCATGAGACCTTTTTGAAGAACATTACCATGTTTTCACATCTATTTGTTATACAGGAATGGATGGAGTCACAAGGCATGGAGATATCCAAAGAGGAATCATTGCCAGTGGACGAGTATACCGAGAAAGAGAGATGGAAGAACGTGTTGCCGCCGAAGAGGTCCAGGGTCCAGGAAGATCGCCTGCTGCGGTTCCTGCAGTACGACGGGAAGGTTCTCAGGTACGTGAGTGATGTGGGGCAGCTGAAATTATGTAGGGAGACGGTTGATTATCACATATTTTAAGTATCTAACTACAAAACTAGAGATTAATATTTAAATGGAACGACATGTTAGTTCCTAGAAAGGGATGTATAGAACTGATCTGATGATGGAGCCAGAAAGTAAATTAATGTAATCTAACCGTGTTTGGGATTATTAGAATCGTTATGAGATGCACTCTGACTATAAGATATTTAAGTTTGGCTGAGAGGTACTTTTTAGTGGTGGTACCATAACTAAAAAGTGTAAAATAAAAAACTTAAAAAAAAAATATAACCGACTTCAATGTTAAAAAAAAAAAAAACACTAAAAAGTACAGAACAATTTTAATTTCGGAAGTCGATGTTAAATAACGAAGAGACCAAACTATTATAGAAACAATAATATTATTTTTTAAAGAAATTTTTAAAAATGTGAAAAATATTTATGTAAAATAAATGAATGGAATAATAATATAATATTTCACCACTATCACACAACGTCGTCTAGTCCCACGCTAAGCAGAGCTTGTGTTATGAGTACTACACAACTGATAAATAAATACACGTATATATTTCTAAATACATACATATTATAGATAAATCACCCAGACACAGAACAAACGATCATGCTCATCACATAAACATTTTTCCTGGGTGGGGATCGAACCCGACCTCCGGCATAGCAGTCAAGGCCACTAACCACTAGACCAACAGGCATCGTCATTGTCGTCATTGTCTTTTTATTGTGTCCTAATTACTGTATTCAAAAGGTTAAAAGTCCCCATCATACGAAATTGTTTAAGCCAAACTAAGCCTTAGTTCATCGCGACACCTTTTCAAAATTACGTGATAAATTCCAAGAAAGTGTTATAGCCACTGAAATATAAATGTGCTCCCAAGTTGGTTACGTACAAAGTGGCAAACCAGATTTAATGAGACCCGCTTACATTGCTACTCTGTGCTTTACAAAGTAAAAGCTACAGACTAGAAACGATGTACACTTTTATTTCAATTTTCTTTAATAAAATGCAATGTGCAAAGAAGCTGCAGTTTACAAGTAGTATCATAGACTGACTACTAGTTACTACTTTATGATGGCTTTTGTGATTTTAAATGACTTCTGCTGTTTTATCTAACAACAGAAAAGTTATTACGAAAAAAATATTTTAGTCGTGTCATCAGAATGAAAGAATTTTTTTTATCATGCATAGTCATCATGTCAATTCACTTAGGTATACATAGACAAAATGAGCGACTAGGGAGTGATTGAATACTTCTCCTATTAATGATCCCATGACACATATACCTACATACATATGTATATTATTAAACAAAGTCCCTACTGCGTCAGTCTGTCTGTTTGCGATAAACTCAAAAACTACTGGAAACTATCGTCTTGCGGGTCTCACATATAGAGTGTTTCGTGTGGAAGGTTAAGGTGTATTTAAAACATAAATATTGTAATAGAGAAAAAGTCTAGTATTTCAAACATTTATAATACCCGTACGAAGCTGGGGCGGAATACTAGTCGCATTTCACACTAATATTATACACGTGAAAATTTGTTAGTGTGAATATGTTTGTTTTTTACTTCTTCACTTTCAAACAACTAAATGGATTTAGATGAAACTTGGTAAATGGGTAGATCATAATAATATCGTGGAATAGATGCTTTTTTATCCCGAAATTTTGTTCCCTTGGAACAGTTTTCTACTTTAGCGCGGGCGGAGCCGCTGGCAGCAGCTAGGTTAATAAATATCTTCTTCTTCTTCCTGCCCTTATCCCATATTACTTCGGTCGGCGCAACAGGTTTTCTTCTTCCATTCTGTCCTGTCACCCTTCAAACTATCACTAACTCCCTTTTCTTTCATAGGTTAATAAATATATGATGCCTCAATGATTTCACCAGTTTGTATGTTTCCCATGGTGTTCCATCATAACGCTAAGTTGAAAACTTCATCCAAGTTATCGTGCAAACTGTAGAAATGAGTAGAATTAAATATTAAATTTCTAGAAGAACCTCCATCCGCCTCGCATGGCATGCATTTAATAATGCACAGTACCCTTTGACTTTACCGCTGGAATCTGATGTCGTTTTCAAGGGTTAATACTATTTAAGATATAGTGTGGCCATATTTTTAACCTTAAGTATGTAATTTGCTACAAAGTAAACTTAAACTGGATAAGTTTTAAGTTAGAATTTTGTATCCGTATATTTTAAAAGACCAAGTTATACGTCTTTATATAAAATTCTAATATTGAATAAGTAATTTTTGGCTGTGTAATTATTGATAGTACTATTAACGGTTTGATGAATCTTTTTAGGGTGGGAAATCAACAAAAGCTCTAGGCTGGAGCGTGAGGGCGTGTCAGACCTGTTCTTTTATTTGCCTTTTTCGTTCTAGAGTAACGGTACCTCATTCAAAAGTGCCCGCAGAGTTCGAAGAAAGATTCCATTCGGTTCAACAATAAAAAAAAAAACAATTAAAAAAAGTCAATTGCAAGTCAGATTGGTGCACCAAGGGCCTTATGTAAATAGTTCGATTTCTGAATCAATTCTCGAAAACTTTTTCCGAATCGAAAAAAGTATTTTTTTTTTTTGTGATGTAGTTAAGCACATTTTTTTTAGTTTTTTCCTTTATTTATGCTATGAGACCTTGCTTTTTGCCAAACGGGAACTGGAACGGACTGCCATATTGGTTTTAATTTCCTTACGAGTCAAAACTATGCGCCTAAACGGAGCATAATAAACGGCCTTATCTTTAGAATGCGTTGACCTAAAAGTTTGAATTTTTTCTGAGCTCCAAGGGGAAACAATCCTGAGTAAGTTTTTGATGTTAGTTTCAGCTGGATACCTGTATGCGTTCCTGAGAAAAAGGATCTTGATATACAGAAGGACGGACGACAAAGCGGTTCTTTAAGGGTTCCATTTATGCCAACTGAGGTTGCGTAACCCTAAAAACAAACAGCTAACCAATACTTCTTCGAAAAATGGATGTAGGCATAGCATCTACTAATGTTGGTTTTCATGATTTATTTAACAACTAGCTTTTGCCCGCGGCTTCGCCCGTGCATAAAATAAATAGCCTATATCACTCGGGAATAAAGCAGATTTATGTCGGTGAAAAAATTTTAATAATCGGACCAGTACCTACTTACTTCCAGAGATTCCTACAAACAAAAATAAAAACAAACTTTACCTTTTTATTATATTAGTATAGATTTGACTTTTCTGTATAAAGCCACTATCGACTCACGCATTGTAAGAACATCGCAGACGTCTATTAATTCTTGGGTACTTTATGCATTTTATTTTCGTAACTTAGTACTCGCAGTTCCACAAATACGTAGTTGAACTAGCACGTGGAACTGTAAGTAATTAAATAGTAGGAGTCTATCTAATCAGAACTCGGTTTAAACTGGCAACTAGTTAAACTAGCTAGTGCTTGTGCCGACTCAGGGGAATCATCCAACTCCGGTTTGTCTTCTAAACGTCACTCACTTCACTTCTATTGGATTACCTCTGGAAGCAGAAAGTTATACTAGACACAATTGTACGAAGCGAGTGTCGAACATGTCATGTTAGAAGGCAGACGTGTGCATTATTATGAAATATTTATTGTACTAGCGTATGTTTAATATCTATACATACAGGGTGTAAAGGACAGCCCTCCACAAACTTTAAGGGCTTGTTCAGTAGACGAAGCTGAACAACCTTCCAAAAGACATTTTTTCAGGAAACGAAAAAAAAAATCAGCCGCACCATACAAAATTAAAAACTTGATTAGTCAGTTTGTATAGAGAGGCAGACCTTTTTTTCGTTTCCTGAAAAAATGTCTTTTGGAAGGTTGTTCAGTTTCTTCTACTAAGCAAGCCCTTAAAGTTTGTGGAGGGCTGTCTCTTTCACCCCGTATGTATAGATATAAACACACGCTAGCACAATAAGTAGGTATTTTATAATAATGCACACGTCTGCCTTCTAACATGACATGTTCGGCACTCGCTTCGTACAATTGTATCTAGTATTAAATCTGTTGAAGTTTCTAGTTGAGCGCGCATCACGTAAAATGTGCGAAATCGATGCAGATAACTATTATACTTTAAAATTATGTGTATAGTCTGTCTAATAAGTCAACCGACTTGGGAATTTTGTATAATATTTAATCATTTAAAAAAGACTTATATTCGATACATTTCATAAGGTTCTTCTGTTAGTAAACAATGATCTCTATCTCTTAATCAACTTTGATTAATAAACCCGTGTTGACTACATCAGATTTCATTAAATCCTACTAATTACCCTCGGTTGGCTATATCGAAATATATATATATATATATTGTATATATATATATATGTATCTACAACATTAATTCGCTGTTAGGCGGTACGAAGCACGCCGAAAGTTATAACTATATACTTAACATTTTGGCTCAGTGGCGCGGTTGGCGTAGTGGTTGAGCGGGTGGCCGACACAATTCCATATTTTGTATGGCCTATGGCACTGTTGACGCGCCTGATTTACTTACTGTGCTGGCACGTTTCTTTGTCCCGGACAATTACTGCCGCGGCAAGAAGCACAGAATATTTGCTGTGCCTAGGTGTCGCACTGTTGCCCGTGCTCAGTCTCCAATACCTCGCACTTTGGCTGCACAAAATGATCTCTTGGATTCTTATCCAACAAACGATCTGTTTGAAGTACTGTGAGAGTTTAAATGTTTATACTTTTACTCTTTGTTTAGTTACCGTTGTAATTA
The DNA here is from genome assembly GCA_929112965.1 of Mythimna albipuncta. Classification (NCBI taxonomy): domain Eukaryota; kingdom Metazoa; phylum Arthropoda; class Insecta; order Lepidoptera; family Noctuidae; genus Mythimna; species Mythimna albipuncta. The sequence goes on from OV815962.1 coordinate 12,793,243, forward strand.
ATTAAAATAAATAAATGTTTAAAAAAAAGCAATACGCTTGATATTTTAATATTCATGTCAGATAGTTTTGAAAAAGCTCTGTAAAAAAGAACTATAAAGCTAAAAATGTTTCAGATAAGCACACAGTGTGCTTTAATTCCTGGAAAGCTAAAAACATATCGTGCCAGCAAAATTTTGGGCAAGCTGTGTGCACGGTTTTGCTGCCACGAAACACAATTTGTATACCTAACATTATAACATTCTACAAATAATTGGTTTGAAGAGAGACTCAAAGCGCAACTGCGATATTACGAGTATGTTGGTCAGAGTTACGTGTATTGGAAATTCACTTCTGTATAACTTCGATGTAAGTGAATCTTCTAACTATACATATGAAATTATTTCAGAAGGTATTTCATTGAAATACCACTCACTGATTAATTATGAAATTTCATTAACTATAACCCCTACGCATCCATCGGGTTCCCGCGACCCTGACCAGGTCATCGGTCCACCTTGTATGAGGCCGTCCAACGCTGCGTTTTCCGGTACGTGGTCGCCACTCCAGAACCTTTCGTCGTGACGCACAGGACCGGTCGTTGAGGCGACGCTTGTGGGAGGCCTATGTCCAACAGTGGACGTCTTTCGGCTGATATGATGATGATGATGATAACCCCTACAAACTGAAAATTTGGTAGGTAGGTTCCTTATAGGGTCTAAACATCCGCTGAGAACGGATTTTGCGAAACTCCATACCTAAGGGGGTAAAACAGGGTTTGGTTTCTTTGTACTTTATATGGAGGAACTCGCTTTCACGTGGGCGAAGCCGCTGGCAAAAGCTAGTATCTTATATAGGTACCTACATGTTATGATTCTGAAAACTGTTTATATTGGACATCAAGAGTGCAAGTGTATTTGGGCTGCGAGACTTCGAAAATCTGAAACCTAAACAGTAACTGAAAGAATATGCTTGAAATTTAATCAGTAAAAGTCTGTCACGCCCTCTGCTTCACCCAGAGAGTGAGACAGAGAGTTCAGGTATTTGACAAACATCATTAAATCTCAAACACTTTTTGGATATTTTAATCTCCCTCTCTCTAATATTGAATGATTGAGGTATTTACTTAAAAATAGCTAACACACTATGAATAATGATAGGTTATAGGGAAGCGATTGCCCAGCAGTGGGACACGTAGTACGTTGAAAAGAAAAAGAATTTCGATAGCTTTTGTTATTATAGTATATCTATGACTTAGCCTTGTTCGGAATTAAATAATTACTCATTACTTTCTATCCTTTCGCTTCTTCTTCTTCTTCCTGCCCTTATCCCATATTACTTGGGGTCGGGGCAACACGTTTTCTTCTTCCATTCTGTCCTGTCACCCGACAAACTATCACTAAAACTCCCTTTTCTGTTTTTTTCTTTTCCTTTTTTTCCTATCCTTTCGTTTCATCACTCCATTTTCCCTCCCCTGAGGGAAAGTAAACATTAGAAAATTGAAGCTTTTCGCTCATACCGACCCTGAAATAGAATTGTGTGGAGCTACTGCTGTGGTATCTTAGTTAAGAGGATGTAGGTAATAATAGTTGGGGCTTAAAACACCAGATACCTAGGGAATCTAGAAGCCCCATTCCTGACTTGCTAGAACAGAAACTTGCTTATATAATTTGACTAGCTATATTTCAGTTGCTTGGCTTGCTAGTTTCTCCGTAATTGGACAATATATTTGATCATCGACCGTCTAAGTGCTCACTTTACCAATCGATCGAGCTTGACATAAATTAACTGCGAAGCATTCCATTTTCAGCAAAATATCGAGTCTTTTCCAAAAATGTCATCCCTGCTGGAAAAAGTGTTATTGAATTTGTGTTTTACGAAGTTGCAAATGAGATTATAAATGTGATTAGTCTGTGGTTACATCGCCATGTTGCACTGGCCGCAAATACGATCTGTTTGTACATAGTGACCACAGATTGAATCGAAATAGTATTTCAAAGGAAGGAAGATTAGCAAGCCAGTCGCAGTGCCGACAGACTGCTCGGCAAAGGGGCTACGTCCATGTTAATTGCAAGGTTTAATTACGTACTCTCGCCGCTTACTGCTCCGAACGAGGATCCGGCCTTATTATAATAAATTCCATTGTGATTTTAATGAAGACTTGAATTTTATTCTATATTTGTAAGGTTCGCAATGATGTAGTCGACGACGGTGGAGCACGCTTTCCTAGATAGAGAGAGAGAAGAAGGCCAGTAAACACGCTATTGAGAGAGCAGTGGTGGCCGAGTGGTAACGGCCCCGACTTACGAGTTGGGTCGGAACCCAGCCAGGCGCATTACTTTGTGTAATTTATTTCATCACCACTGCTCTCAAAACGGTGAAGGAAAACATCGTGAGGAAACCGGCATGTTCTAGAACCAAAAATTCGAAGACATGTGACATTCACCAACACGCTTTGGGCCCGCATGGTGGATTACGGCCCATTACCTCTCCTAGAGAGGAGGCTTGAATCCCAACAGTGGTAACATTAAAAAAAGGCTGTTGATGATGAAACACGCTATTACAGCATTAGACACCGGCTATCTTCAGTAAATTTAGTTTTGTATAAACAGTATTTTAGAGCTTGTACAACGTAATTGGAATTTTTCTACATCTAATATAGTTTACGAAACTGATTGCTCTTGAATCTCGAGCACACAAATCGTAAATACGAAGAACTGAGGAGTGAGCGTTACCAAGCAGATCCTATAAAGTTTTATCTTATCGATCACTCCGTGTCAGAATCTGGTTCTCGTTACTTACGGATTACTTTGTCCTTGCTCCGTCGGTTACGTGACCACTAGCCAGATGGCTGGCCCACTGCCCGACTAGCGTCTTTATTAACATTAATTTGATTCAAAAGGGACAAGAGTTAATGAGTACTGAACTGGCCCAAACGAGGTCCGTGTTTTAGATGTACAAACTTGGGAAAACATGAAAAACTTAATGGAGGGCCCGAGTCTGCAAATGAAGGTCTCTATTGAGTGGGCTCGGTTAAGTTTGCGTGAACAAAATAGGCTTTTGGCGATGATTGAGTGAGGGAAGGACGAGTGTATGCATAGATGTTTCTTTACCTTTCCTTTCGGAGTTACGATACTCTAGCTCATCCAGAACGGGGGAAGTTATTAATGATATTCCACCTCAAAAACAAAAAAAACCGTGGAATTTCGTTCTGAAATGACATTGACTGGTGGAATGTGTTTCTGTGTTTAGTAGATAACCGCGTTTTTCACACATATTTTCAAAAGTTTAATGTTCACATTTAATATTCTACAGTTTTACTGTTCCTCTCAAGTTATTTATTATGATTTCCATATTTGAATATTTATTATTCAGAAGTCTATACAAGCATTGCTTTCGGCTCTCACTGGAATAAGGTCATGCTATAAATATTGCGTAAGCCTGCGTACCTACGTACATATTTGAAATGATCACGTGGCATGTTGAAGAAAGTACCTACTTACATAGGCAGGCTCTTAACCCGGTTACAGACTAGAAGCTAAGCTAGTTTTGTTAAAATTTTGCTCGCAAAATGCAGACTGCTAGCCATGTTTACCTATACCGCACGCGTGCATGTACGCACGCGTGTATGTATGACTGCTATGCCGCACGTCGTGGGTTCGATTCCCACCCAGGACAAATGTTTATATGATGAGCATGATCATTTGTTCTGTGTCTGGGTGTAATTTATCTATATGTATGTATTTAGAAATATATATATATAGATATGTTTATCAGTTGTCTAGTACTCTTAGCAAAAACTCTGCTTAGCTTGGGACTAGACGGCGTTGTGTGATAGTTTTTTTTTTATGTTTACAAGTATGTGAAATAATATCGGCTATGCGAGTTAACCTATACGGACATAGCTTAGCTGTTAGTCTGCAACCAGCTTCAGTGTTTTTGAGTGTGTATAAATACCTACGATCCCTCCGATATGTAGCCTATTGTCAACTAGCGATACACCGCCGCCTTTGACATGGGTGTTACAAATTTTCGAAATTATTGGCTTTTCTCTACTTTTAATGTGCATTATCTTTGAATTTTCTGTCCATTGGTGAAAACCGCATGAAAATCCGTTTAGTAGTTTTCGAGTTCATCGCGAACAAACACGCAGTGGGAACTTAGTTCTCTAACATGTAAACATAAATATGTATAGATAAAGATAACCATCTGGATCCAGAGAAGTGCAATTATTTTCCAATTTCTATAATTTGCTTTTCATCAATATTCTGTGCAGGCGTCATTACGTCGTGAATTACAAGTAAGTTCCGACCGCCTTGCGCCTCACTTGCTCTCACTCTCAGCCTTTTATGAGCCATAAACAAGGACCCATACACTCCGCAGATTTTTTATTCTAAGTACGTAATAAATAACACCTTCTTTATAATGAAAATACTTAAAATTAATGTCGCTGCCACTTGTCATTTTATTATCTGGCCTCACATTATTTCCCGCCGCAATCCAAGCTCGGGACTCTCGTAATGGGATTGTATTTGAATCTTTTAATGCAGTAATTGCGGTCATAATATAACATTATCGTAAACCGTATTTCTTTTCATATCTCGACGGGAGCAAAGCTTTGGTTTCGGGCAGATAATTGACTGAAATTAACTTTTTCTGTTCGGCTAACTGGCTCGTAATTTAGTTCGTGATACGTAATGGTGCGAACAAAATTAGAGCATGTTACCCGTAAAGTAACTAAATGTTTAGAAGCAGTTTGTAGTCGGTTGTTGTAACATATGGGTGCGAGGAGCTCAGGGGCGGATACATCATGGTGGGCACGGTAGGCCTGTCCACAGTCTTAGTCGAGTTCATTAGGCTGATGTTATGTCCATTTTTTAAATTGATGATACAGAGGACCAGACAACCTAACAAAACAACATAAAGTGAGACAGAGACATTGTTATTAGTATTAGGTATACGCAGAGTAAAATAATGCTTGTGTGTCCCAATGACCCTATGTAACTTGTAGATACATCTGTACGTTTATAAATATAGTAAAAAAACCTAACGTCTCGATAAAAGGTGCTTAAATTGGTTGAGTACGCTTCGCTCGCACTCACATCCTAATACTTATGCTAAAGCCTGCAATACATGTTGGCTGAGCGTTGCCGAGTGAAGACCAATATCAACATCTTGACAGTATATTTGCCTTGTCTTGCTATCGCTCGGTGTCACTCGCCTAGTTGGTTGAGTAAAGACAAGCGCCAACGTGTATAGACCTCATTTGGCGTAGCTGGTCACAACTCACAGCCGCTCGCGATCACTTGCCTCACTTCGGAGCTGTGTCGGTTTTTCTGAACAAATCAAAGGCGCACATACACATGATAGATCCAGAACAACTGTCTGTGGGCTATATAGTTATTTGTTCCGAGTGGGAATCATCATTTCAGCTGAAAGACGTCCACTGTTGGACATAGGCCTCTCCAAGTGTCGCCACAATGAACGGTCCTGTGCGTCTCGTAGCCATCGGACTCCCGCAAACTTTACCAGGTCAACTTATAAGAGGTTTTCCAAGGCTGCGTCTTCCGGTACGCAAACTTTTTGCCTCCAACGATCATCTGCTCTGAGAGCAATGTGCCCTGCTCATTGCCACTTTAGTTTGGCAATTCTTCGTTCTATGTAGGCAACCTAGGTTTTCCTGCGGATATCTTCATGCTTGATTCGATCACGCAAGGAAGCTCCGAGCATAGCCCTTTCCATTGCCCTTTGGGTGACTTTAAACCTTCTGATGAGGCCTAATGTGAGCGACCACGTTTCAGAGCCATATGTCATCACTGGCAATACGCATTGGTCATAGACTCGAACCCCACGATACGTAGCGCTGGCTCAGCCACTGCAGCAATCAAGACACAGTCCGTAGTCTAGTCTGATTTTTGAGATTTTCGTATGGCCGTGACTGTGACCTTCATTGAGGGCTAGATCCGCCCCTAGAGGAACACGACTTACAGCCTTATTACTTCCCCGAGTATCACAGAACAGTGCGACTGTGGAGGCTCGTTCTCTGTCTGATTTAATTCTTTATTACTCACCGAAATTGAAATTCTGGCATGCGTCACGCCGCAAGATGTGGAGAGCATATTAACCGCTTTTATGTGTATATCTTGTGCTGTATTGAATGTTTAAGCGGAGAGAAAGCTTTCTTTAATATTCGTCTCCGTTATGATGCGGCTATCAGTTTTAATTTTCTTTTGTGTATAACTTCTTGAGAAATATTAGAGAACTAGCTTCTGCCAGCGGCTTCGTTCGCGTTTAGTACATTCCTCCATTAAAATAAGACCCCTGCTCCCCTAGCCAAGTTACAAACGTTTTGCTTGCCTCGAATGCTTCGAGTTGACCTTGCCGCCAATTCTTTTGTTCTTACCACGTGACTGAGCGTTGAGGCGACGTCATTCCCGTACATTTGAAGCTTTCTACAAGCGTTACCTATTGCAGAATAGCAATTTGGCTAGGCGTACTGATCCAGCTCCTTGGAGTGTAAATTTTAGAAAATCCACTCTTAGGGTCCTCGCCCACTACTATTTTCTGTAGCGAAGCTGTAGCGCGTTACGTAAGCGCGCGACAGTTTGCAAGCGCTATAGTAAAAATACCAACGCGTTACTAACGCGCTACAGCATCGCGACTGCATCGATGCGAACGTACTACAGCATCGCTGTCACCGTGACCGAGGGCCCTTAGTATAATTGCCAAAACGGATCTTGAGCGCTCGGCGTCAGAATGGGGATCGCTTTACGCATTCCATACATTGGCGAGCCAATCGTCTTCGTTGTTAGATACATGCAGCAACGCAGGGAACGAATTAGGAGTGACGTCTATGACGCGAAGGTTCAGCGAGCCAATCACTGACACTCCCCGCCCCCGCGTCTCACTTCGCACCACTAAAGAGACCGAATATTTGACTTCAGCTCAACCGCTTAAGATCCGTGATGGCTATTGTACCCGCCTACGTCATAAAAGTAAAACTTGTATAAAATTTCAAACTCCTAAACCTGGAAGTTTTGACTCTGTTTTAATATGTCATTCAGTTTCTTCTTTCATACCTATATATAGATTATTTAAGGTCTCTAAAGAACAATGTTAAGACAAGTATGTATTCGGTATTCGTACGAATGCACCAGTATTATAAAACTTCCAAAAGTAAATAAATGATCATTAACTAAGCCAAACATTTTTCCCAGATAATATCAGTATTTTTACTACATATAAAAATCGAACATGTCTACTTTTCATAATATGTTTAGTATCTTGAACAGTTTTCCTTGTATGACGTACATAGATTCTTAAATATGATGATTGAAAATAAAGCAACATAATGGCGTAACAAGCAAGCGAACTGTATTCTCATTCCTGTCCAATTTGCTTCCAACAAACTCGTTAAGGGGTTGACTTCTCACTTTAACTTTACCAAACTCGAGTTAAGGGCGAGTTACGATCAGAAAATTAAATTGAGTACCACTGATAACTTTTGCTATATAGTGCAATAGGAGATCGATGGTGCGACGTTCTTAATCGGCTTTTATGACTGACATGTTCTATGGTACACCAGGCATACTAATGTGCCCTAGTAGGTAACATGCCCTACTAGCAAAACTAAGACACGCATTTAAAATAACATAAACTATAAACGCTTGTAACCCAAGCGAACGCTGACGTTCGGTCTCTCATTATGTTTCTAGTATCTTTAATTACGATATTCGAATGCATTTTACATCATCGTCATACTTATAAACTAACCAGGCTAAAATAAGTACCAAATTGTGAATGAGTGTCTTATTATTGTTAGCGGGGCACGTTACCGACTAGGTCATGCATCATGTTGTCATAACTGATAATATTTTCAGTTGCCTATGCAAATATCATATTACTAGCTTTTGCCCGCACGTTCGCACGCGCACATAAAATATAGCCCTTGTCACCCAGGAATAGAGCAGCTTTTTATTGGTGAAAAAAATTTTGTAATCGGACCAGTTCTTTCAGAGATTACCTCCTACAAACAAAGAAAAAACTGGCCAAGAGCGTGTCAGGCCACGCTCAGTGTAGGGTTCCGAAGTTTTCCGTCCGTCACAATTAGTGTTCCCACTTATGAGTTTAAAAAAAGCCTATTTGTAACGTTAACATACTAAGTACGGAACTCTAATAAATACAGAACCCTAAAAACGGGCCCACAAAGGACGGTGATAACTAAGACAGTATGCAAATAGTATAAATTTCAGCGATTGTGCACTCGTAAAATTACGAATAAATTTAAGAAGCAACGATTTTTACCACGGTAGGTTATGAAAGCACGGAAAATCTAAACATTGACTTTTAAAAAGATGACGTCATTGCACAACGCCATCTATCGAACCATTTATGAACTGGTTTTTATCTTAACATTTTGATAGATGGCGTTAGAAAATTAATTTTAATTTTGTTCCAAATTGTCTTAGCATGTTCCTGATAGAAGTTTTATGTAGTTATAAGATAATACCGCCAATGCCAAGGAGAGACCAACCGAACAATTCGATAATACCCGACCCCATCAACTCGGAAAAATCCTAACAGCGCCAACGCGAAATAGCCCAGCGCCATCTTTCGGGGTATTGGGTTACTAATTAATACATAGGTACCAGAAGAAGTTTTCGGTGGTAATTTTGGATTGCCAGAACCGATTTTAATAATTCTTTTTTTGTTTGAAAGAAGATACGTTCAGGATAATAAAATATGTAAACGAAGTTAAAAAAAATGCTTGCATATACGATTATACTACAAACTTAGTCCAGAAATAATTTTGTACAACCTTTTTGTCTTTTTTGTACAAAAACTGTTCTTTCTATCAAGTTCAAAATGATTTTCCTAGAAAGTCCATATAAAGTTCTACTTGTCATATTTTCTAAAGTTATGGTTCAAAAGTTAGAGGGGGGGGACACATTGTTTTTTACTTTTGGAGCGATTATTTCCGAAATTATTGACATTATCAAAAAATGATTTGAGTAAACCCCTATTCATTTTTAAATACCTATCCAACGATATATCACACGTTAGGTTTGAAAAAAAAAAAAAAATAACTTCCCACTTTACATATAGGGGGGCTACCCTAATAAATATTTTTTTTCCAATTTTTATTTTACCACTTTGTCGGCGTGATTGATATATATATTGGTACCAAATTTCAGTTTTCTAGTGCTAACGGTCACAGAGATTAAGCGAGGACGAACAGACAGACAGACAGACAGACGGACAGACATGGCGAAACTATAAGGGTTCCTGGTTGACTACGGAACCCTAAAAAGCAAACTTTACCTCTTTATAATATTAATGTAGATTATGCATGTATCACGATAGACAAATCTTACCCTATTATAAGCCGTAACTCTCGTTTAACCACTGCTCCACGATTAACAGTGAGTCTGTGACGTAACCCAATAGGAAACTTGGAATAGGTAGCTAATGAAAACTTGGACGTATCACTTTTGTATAAGGATAAGCTCTACTTTGTTAAAGACTTAGATATTGAGGAGCTTATAAATAGCCTGGCCGTAGTTTCGCATTTGTGTCAAGTCTTAGTAGGCGCCGACCACAGCGGCTCGGCTTTCGGCTTTCGGCACGAGGCCGAGGCGGCGGCGCGTGGCGCGTGGTTGCGCCCCAAACCACCCATCTGTTCCTTGTTTATGGCTCGCAACTTTACTGTTACTCAGGCCGAACGTTGCTTTAATCGTTTTATTACTTTTTGTTCTTTATTTCTATGCCAAATAACAAATTCTGCTGAACAGCCGATCTATAACGAGTTAATGTTGTTTTTGAACGAAAAACATTCCTTCTCTTGCAGAAGAAGCATTAAACATAATATATTGTGTAGGTTCACCACTAACGTGAAATGTTAGGATTTTACTTGTGAAACATAGTCAAAGGAACGAACGAAGTGGGCGAACGTGGGTGGGTGCATCAGTTCTAATTCTGCAGATGAGTGTGTGTTTTGGTAAATCTCTCTCTTTTCAGTATCGCCAGCGTTTATTTCTGTATTTCGCTGATTAAAACTGGCTAGATGGACCGATGAAAGGGCCTTAAGGAAACAGCTGGGAATAATGGCGGGACGCAGAAGGCAGGCTGAGTTTTTGACACAACTTAGGAATGGTTTATAGCAAACGTTGAACAAAATTATTGTGCAAGAATGTCTGATTGTCATTTCCCGCAATTTGCTGGGATAAAAGTAAAATAAGTAATTTCTTAAAGAATAAGAAATATCTTCCGTTAAACTTTTTCTATAGTCAAGACAAAATAAAATTAACAATTGCCCGAATCGCTTATAGAGTATAAATACCATTTCATTGGGTTTGTATTTCTAACTCGATGAGTTTGAATGAATTTCTATCTCGTTTCATCCCCTTTTCTCGTTATAATTTGGCTTATTATTGGCTATTTATTTTTATTTTCTCCGTTCATAATAATAAACACGGACCTCCGGAGTTTTGTTCATAAATCACTAATGTTCCGTAACTAGGACACAAGTGTCGGACTTTCCACTTTTCCATTTTTGTTGCTTGTATCTTTGGGTCCTTCTAGACGAGTCATAATTTATAAGTTCTCATACATGGCCATGGACAAAGTGGACACTTGAGAATTTTTGTTTTAGACATTTGGCTCGAGAAAGAATTGCCTCGAACTTATAACGGGTATTATAGTGGTACAAGGAGTTATGTATCGTAACAGGTGTTACATTGCTTCTATCTTATCCCATAGGAAATAGCGTGAGTACCTACTTATACAAAGTGTAACATTAAATAGGCAAAACCTCAGACACCCCAAATGATTTTCAATTCAATTGACATAATTCTGTGAGAAAAAAAAAACAAAAATATTAAAGGTTTAATGTTTTTTTTTTTTTTAATTCAGATAAACTAGTGCTTGACTGCGATCCCACCTGATGGTAAGTAGCGATGCAACCTTTGATGGTGAGGCGCACTAGTTTATTAAGAGCCTATTCACTCTAGCCTTGAAGACACCCAAATTATAATCGTATAATGTGTTGTTTAATTTGTTTAAAATTCGTACCTGCATTGAAATAAAAACTTTTCCCGCGTATGAGAAAATAACCATTTGGACATTATTGGATCATATTAGACTACAACCATTTGTGTTTGTTTACCTATTTGGCTTGACCAGGGCAAAATTTTTAATGATTTTTGTTTTTGAAAAATATCAGTAATGTATATTAAAAAGTGGTTCAATTGATTCTGCTCGTTATTCAACTATTTTCAGGTTATCAAACTGTTTTCCGGCTTTGCGCATTTAACTTTAAACGTTGTATATATGCCACAAATTGACCACTGTACACTCTTCACGCACTACATCACCGACTGATCAACCTTATGCCTCATAGATATAAATTCCTTCGCTACTTACTTTACCTTGAAAAGGAAATTGTGCTCTTTGATAGAATATAAACAGCGTTAAGTTCCCCATTCACATGCACCCTCACTCATTTCCTCTCGGGGTAAGTAGAGGTAATTACTATCAGATTCCGCTTAGAACATGATTGGCAGATAAGGTGAGGGATTATCAGAGAAGCGCCAGCGAAAGAATTACATGAAAATTGCAACCATTAAGTTAAAGATTATATGATTTCAAAATGTATGCGAATATCTGTGGCTCCACTGAGATCCATAACGTTATAAATGTTGCCATAATGGCGTGGTTATTGTCATCGCTTATGATTCCCTGAAGGAAAACTAGGTAAAAGACGATGGTGTCGTACACCTGCAGTTAAACGATTATTACATTTTCTCTCACATATATGATGGTGAATGTATTCTAAGCTATTTACTGAGGATAGTAAACAATGTGCCCTCTGAATAAATAGGCATTGGCAGCTCGTGGCGAGCGTGGGCGGTCGCCCACGGCTAGCGTTTCTAAGAGTCTGGCATGCTTCGCCTAATGATTCCTCGACTGAAGACCAGGCTAAAAATATTCCACAAAAAACCTATTGTGCTTGTTTGTTTATTTATGGGGAAAAGATTTTTCGTTTTAAATATCTTGTGTTTTGTACCGTCATTGTTGTGAGAAAACTTAAAATAACATGAGAAACTAAGTGACACACCCAAGAAGTATAATTAACTCATCGGATGCCGTAATTTGAGGCACAATAGAAAGACGATTTCTTATGTCGAACTGTGTAACTTAAGATATTCAAAAGGTTAAATATACTTTCGTTAGTGAACAAAGTAAATATCTTTACAGTAATATGAATAACTTATTGGGATCAAATGGGTTTAAGAGTTACGTGTACTGCACCGTGCATTACTACGCGTGCTGCACATGACATGCTGCGCGTGTTACACGTGTCATGCTATGCGTGCTGTGCATGACATGTTATATGTGCTGCACATGACATACTACGCGTGCTGCACATGACATGCTATGCGTGTTACACATGTCATGCTATGCGTGCTGTGCATGACATGTTATATGTGCTGCACATGACATGCTACGCGTTCTGCACATGACATGCTACGCTTGCTATACATGTCATTCTATGCGTCTTGTGCATGACATGTTATGTGTGCTACACATGACATGCTACGCGTTCTGCACATGTCATGCTGCGCGTGTTGCCCATGACATGCTACGTGTGTTGTCCTAGCAGAAACGTCGATACTTGCGCATTGAATTCAAAGTTCAACACAGGGATATAATGAATTTACCTGATTTTAATTTGTATTTAACTAGCTTTTGCCCGCAGCTTCACCCGCGTACATAAAATATAGCTTAAGTCACTCAGGAATCAAGCAGCTTTCTATCGGTGAAAAAATTTTAGCAATGGAAGATTTCTTCCTATAAACCAAAAATTATTACATTGGTCTTGTCATTGGACAAGTACGGGTATTATTATTGACATAAACATAGATCTATACACATTTCGATTAGGTAAACTTTCTGCCTAAAACTTTGGTAAATACATTGCGATAGCTCTATTTATCGAATATCTATAGTAATATTACATATTTATAAAGAGGTGGTAAGTTTATGTATAGGGGGTAATTTTTGAAACTATTGGACCGTTTCTAAAAATTCATTTACTGTCCCGCAAAGCACTTGGCTTCAGGCTACCAATATTCTTATTTTGTACTTTCACGCGGGTGAAGTCGCTGAAGGAAGCTAGTACGTACCTCTACCTCGTACCTACACTGTAACCAAACAGGTTTTTCTTTTACAACATTTCTCTAGTAACCTTTAGTGAATGAATTACTACTCGTTTATGGATTAAGCTTTTAAGCGTTGAGGTTTATAAACAAAATGGTCCCATAAACGGGTTGTTTATGGCATGAATAGGTACAACAGACTGCCCATTTGTATCGCCGTTTACAAGCCGCTTCATGTTTGAACACATCAATCGATATTAATAAATTGTGTTGTGTTTTGTTCTAGTCAGTATAACAAGGCCGTAGGCGATGCTAAAGCGTTTCTGTACCAACATTTTTGTTGGGATCTTCTATTAAACTTCTCCATGGATATACCGACACTTAATGTAGATTAAGTGGTTTTATCCACGGGAATTCCTCAAAAGAAAACCCGTGATCCTAAAATCCTAAAAGGTTTCCTCTTACAGAAAATCCTCGTCTTAACAGTTGTAGTGACCTTAGCATCTGCTTAGGACGACTTTATGAGCTGTGTTTACACGTACAGTCGACCGTACGTCGCGTGTCGGTGCGGCGACATTTTGAGCTTTTTTTTATTTTTGTATCGGATCTTTAGAGCTCACCTGTATTCCTTTAGTTGCCTTTTGTGTTTCAGGACTATAGTAAGTTTGAACATTCCCGCAGCCCTTACAGGCATGCTCTCTAGTGGATTCCGTCCTTTTGAATACTTAAGTTCAACTGGCCTAGATAGATAGATAGATTGATTGATTGATTGATGCTTTATTGTACACAAAAATAAAAATTACATGAGAAACTTAAAATTAATAGGGTGTCATAACGTCTGGCCTAGTTTCAATATACTTACTAATTTAGTTACCCCCTGACATGCATTCTGTCTATGTCTATGTCTGAGTATGGTTTCCGCACTTAGTCCTATGTGGACCATTGTACGTAGGCTATGGCGGCCATAACCTTAGGTGGGATAATTCCAACCAGCCCACCTCTCTCCAAAAACAGATTAAGTAGGCCTCTCAGGGTTTTTCAGGGCACCAATAAGAGAGTTCGTGGACCCTAAGGTTCGTGTGCGTATTTCAATGACAGCTGTGCAGTCACACAGATACACACACACATGCGATATGCATCCTATAATGTTGCCCCGCTGGTCTCGTCGCCATCACCTTACCAGTGTAACCTCACCCGCAAAGTACCTATCCAAGTCGGTTGACTTCCATTTACGTCAGACATGAAAGACGACGCACCCTATCATGCTTCCAGATCGTCACGTCACATTTATAAATTCACTAGCTGCTGCCAGCGGCTTCGGCTGCGTGAAAGCTGAAAGTAAAAATTGTCCTTAGGGAACATACTTGGGATAGAATTCTGTTCTATATCAAGACATGATCTACATTTGTGCTAAATTTCATCCAAAAAAAAAACATAAAACACAATATTGAACACAAACTTTCGTCTTCATAATAATAGTGTAATTTTTAACATGTATCGAAAACGTTCCATCGACGGGCTAATGTATCGACAGTACCCCAAATCGATGGTACGCTATATCGACAGTTCGCTACGCTACATCGACAACAATGAAAACAAAAATCAAACCAAACCTTGTAGGTACTGACCATCGATTTGGGGTACTGTCGATACTAATGCTATGCCCGTCGATGGAACGTTTTCGATACAGCGACCATCGATGTAGTGACTGTCGATATTATGAATTATTCCCACCCTTAGGATAGTACAAAGTATGTACAGACTTCTTCTATCTTTTTCGAAGAATATCGACACCTATAACAGTGTAGTTTTCTACCCTAAAGGTTGACTGGTAGAGAGAGAAAGCCGTGTTGCATTAAGAGGACACTTTTCCAACTCGCCTATCGTCAACGTCGAGCATGGTTTAAAAGCGTGTTGCTTCATCTAACGCAATCCAACGCCATGTTTGATAAAGAGGCAATGCAAAAAAAGAAAGATAACGCCTGAAAACTCTGTTAGTATGGTATTTCCGTGATTTATTCGAATATTTCACAAAACTTGTTTCAAATACGTGTTGTTCTTAGAAGTTTTTCAGGAAAAATCTCGATTAAATTATGCGCAAAGCTTCTACGGATGTACTTATTTATATCTAAACTAATATAATAAAGAAGTACTTAAAGTTTGTTTTTTTGTTTGTATCTGAAATATATTTGAAATGTATAAAATATACATGAAAATTGGCCAAAAGTTAGTTAGTAAAAATATATTTAGGTACTGGAAGTACTGGTCCGATTGCTTAAATTTTAGAAAGCTGCTTTATTCCTGAGTGACATAGACTATATTTTAAGTACGCAAGCGAAGCCGCTGGCAAAGCTAGTTTAATAATATTTGGACTAGAAAACTGGTACCTACATATTTTCAAAGTCACCAATTCTGTACTTAATCATTCAGAGTCAAACACATGCCAATGCCGAGAGATTAACTCTCCCGATTTAGGGATGTGTTCGACTGTTGGTTTCATAAATCAATTTATTATATTGTTCAGAAGGGTGTAAATCGGTACCGAAAATGTAATTAGCGCGAAAATACCCGAGGGCTTATTGTTTACAAGATAATACGTGTAACGCGTACAGACAAGTATATACCTACATAATTATGTGGTGAGTATAGGTATATACTCATAGAAATTATGTATTCAGACGTAATAAGTACCTACCTCAAACTTCAGTATAAATATACAGGGTGGATTGTATGGGAAAAGTTTGCTGCGATGTGTGGATTTTCTAGTACTCAATCAGTTGATTCAAAATAATAACGCGTGTCACGATTTCGGTACACGTTTCGAAAAAAGTCCCAAATCTTCTAGTTTCGAGGTATAAGGCAATAATTTTTCAACTACCGCCACTTTACGGTTAAAAGAAAATATTTCATGTTTTCGATGTTCTTAATTATTTTATTTTTTACTAAAATTAACTCAATTAATAAAAATAATCAGAAACAGGATGATTTGATGCCTCAAAAATTTATCTATTTTTTTAATTGTCCATTTTCTTATTGACTGTACTAGGGACGTTCTTCTTTTCTATCGACGAGCAATCAGTACAAAAAACCGGCCAAGTGCGAGTCGGACTCGCCCATGAAGGGTTCCGTAGCAGCAAGTAACATAATATAAAAGTTCTTGTAATGTGTTGTAACTTTGATCGATGTTTTAGTAATAGTGTATTTTTTTCGATTTATGACGCATTAAAAAAAAAACTACTGACTAGATTTCGTTCAAACCAATTTTCGTTGGCAGTTTTTATAGTAATGTACATCATATATTTTTTTTAGTTTTATCATTCTCTTATTTTAGAAGTTAGAGGAGGGGGGACACACATTTTACCACTTTGGAAGTGTCTCTCGCGCAAAATATTCAGTTTAGAAAAAAATGATATTAGAAACCTCAGTATCATTGAAGACCTATTCATAGATACCCCACTCGTAAGGTTTTGATGAAAAAAAAAAAAATTGAGTTTTAGTTCTAAGTATGGGGACCCCCAAAATTTATTGCTTTTTTTCTATTTTTGTGTGAAAATCTTAATGCGGTTCACAGAATACATCTACTTACAAAGTTTCAACAGTATAGCTCTTATAGTTTCGGAAAAAAGTGGCTGTGACATACGGACGGACGGACAGACAGACAGACAGACATGGCGAATCTATAAGGGTTCCGTTTTTTGCCATTTGGCTACGGAACCCTAAAAAGTGCACCAAAGGCGTTCAATCTAATAGGCAATTTAAAAAAAAAAGATATATTGTTACATTTTACTATCTAATTTAAAGCCTTTAAATAGTACATATTTTATTAATTACCTTAAAATAAAAATCAATTGAGAAACTTAACGCAATAAACATTAGGTATATTTTGAAAGGGTAGATGAATGTCGATAAAAAAAAAGAACGTCCCACACAGTCTTTTTTTTTTTTAAACTGTAAACAAATTATTCGTAACTAAAAAAAGGTTAAAAGCAGTGTTTTCAAGACCGTTTTCTGTTCTACATTAGTAAAGATCCTTTCTGCTTCGTTTCAAAAATCATCCTGTATATGTATCTAGTACACATAGTTCGAACGACGATCGATAAGCCTGTTGGTGTAGTGGTTAGTGACACTGACTGCTATGCCGGAGGTCGTGGGTTCGATTCCCACCCAGGACAAATGTTTGTATGATGAGCACGATCATTTTTTCTGTGTCTGGGTGTAATTTATCTATAATATCTATGTATTTAGAAATATATTAGTATGTTTATCAGTTGACTAATACCCATAACACAAGCTCTGCTTAGCTTGGGACTAGACGGCGCTGTGTGATAGTTGTGGAATATTATATGATACACCACTATTTTTTAATTAGTACAAATACTTAAAGGGCTTATTAGAAAAGCCCTTGCTAATTTATAAGTAAAATCCCAATAAATAATATTCGTAAACTGCAAAGTTATCAGCGTTGGTTTATGTCCCAAAAAGTCAGTCAATTTATGGAAATATTGTGCAGGCTATTGATTAATGAATGAATAAGTGACAATTATTAAGGAATAACACTGCCCGCAGTATTTTCTACTAGCAATTGTTATGTTTGGTTGATTTTATGATGAATTTACCTTTTCGTGGTCAATTTTAGAATTTGGGTTTTTTCTACTTTTGACTACAAAAATATGATCAGTGACGGGTACATATAGAGCCCCATTTTTTTGTACTAATTAAAAAGTAGGGGTGTATATTATATTACAGTTGCGGAGAGGAATCGTAAGACTTTCGCACTAGCTACTGTAGGTATTCACTCATGTTTGTTGTGTTCCCCGCGCCTAATACACAATCATAGTTTGTATTGTGTTTGTTTGCCTACTTGGGTAAAACCGAAGCATTGAGATTAACAGAGATCCGAAATACTTAAATAGAGTAACTTTCATTATTCTCGAATAATGACATTATAAGGTCTAGGTGACGAAATGCGGCATACTTTATTGCAAGCTTGATTTGATAAACACATAGGGTGTTTATCAAATCAAGCTTGCAATAATTTTTAAGGTTGATTTTTAACTTAATAGTAGGTATGTTTTGAATCCTATTATTCCGTATATTCAGCTTTAAGAACATATAAATTATATTTTTAAATATTCATATAAAAAAAAAATTAAAAATATAAAAAATAGTAGCCCACCGGTATCGGGAACAGGGTCCAAGCCACCGGCGGTCAGGGCTCCAGAGAAAGGAACCTCCTGACTATACGAGCCGTGTCCAGCAATACTGCTTTCTGAATCAAGCCCTTGATCCAGTCGCCTAACGAGAGCCTCCTAAGGTGTTGGCCGAGGCTCTTGGCTATTAAGCCATTGGCTGAAACAATTATCGGTACAATGATCGCTGAATCCACTTCCCACATGTCGACAACCTCGCGAGCCAAGTCAATATACTTGATTTGTTTATCTTTCTCGGCTTTCACGAGGTTCTCGTCATGCGGAACGGATATGTCAACAATCATTGCACGCCTCTCGCTTCGGTCCACCACCACTATATCAGGCTTATTGGCACGGACAATAGTCCTGTCAGTGATAATGGATCGATCCCAGAATCCTATTATTATTATTAATATTAATGATGACTTAAGATTTCTTACTATTAAATTAAATTACTTTTGCAAACATGAATGTAACTGTTATCAAAACGAAAATAAACGAGTTTTTGAAAGGTAGTCGGTAGACGGCCTTTGCAGAGTAATTGGGGCAACTGCGTCACAAGCACAAATTGCACCTATAGTGCAGCAAATATCTATCAAATATTTGCTGTTACTGCTTAGTTGTTGTAGTCTAAATCCAAACAATTTAGACTACAACAACTAACAATATATGCTTTATTCACACTTAACAAACTGATTGGCATCCGTAGACTTATAGTAAGGTTCAGTTGAAAACCAGCGTCAGGCAACTGCTACGTAGTGGCCTGGCACTATGCTGAACTGGACCTATTTGGCGCAGCCGTGAGACACACAATGTGTATGTATTTTTAAAATAATGTGTTTCCATAATTGTTATTTCATTATGTGTTTTATGTGCCAAATAAACGTGTTTTCTTTCTTTCTTTAAGTTGTACAATATAAGGTACCAATCACAATCAACGGCTGTAAAATTATAAAGTGGGGTAAGTACGGTGTATTTGCAATAAAAGGGATTGTCAACATTTAATTCGGTACAATAAAAATTTGAATATTCTGACTGTCGGGTATAGTAAGTGAGGATGTTTATTGGTTTCATCTAAAATACAATGTGAAAGATAAGTTTTGATATTAAGATGAAACAAACCAAATTCAGAAGAAAAGAAAAACTAAATGGTAAAAAACAAACACAGTTGAGTATATTTTTACTGTTTGAACAGATAGCATATAAATGAAAGGAAGACATAAAAACCCGCTTTCTATAAACTTAATTTTTATTCTTAAGTACAATGAAAAAAAAACAAGATCGTAAATAGGGCATCTAATAGGTAATATTAAAAAAAGTAATTAAATCTTGTACAGTTTTTTTTTTCATGAAGGGACACGTGCTTTACTTGTGTTTGATAGTGTAAGCGCAGGAGATCATAGTAAACTATAACAGAAAAGAGAAGTTAGTTATAATCACGTAAATATTCATAGGTAACAAAAAATGAACTTGCGAAAAAATAAGTAATAATGTTAAAGAAAAAGGTTCAACCGAATAGGGTTTACAACATCTGCTATGGGGTAAGATTGGCATATGATGGACTTTTCCTAATATATAAGACATTCCCAATATTGAATTTATAGAGTAGTGGTTTTATCACAAGAAATATTTCTGTAAATATAGATTTAAATTCGATTTGTATAGAATAAAACAATAAAATATAAAACAAGCTAGACACTTACCACTATAATACTTAAAAATCCGTTGATATTCACTTAACACTTTTTCAACTACAAACAAATTTTGAGACCGTTTTTTGCTATTATGCTCAACACAGTGTTTTCTAATAATTTAATGGTAGGACAAAAAAGTGTCTCTGTTTTACTGACCGAGATGTGAACGTCATAACTACGAGTATTTAGGAAAAGCCACTAAATGGTGTTGCCCCGAAGACGAACTTCGACGCTTCGACTTTACCTTTTTATTTTCGAATAAGTATTTATTATATTATTTATTTATTTCTTGCTGCCTCAGTAAAAATTCTGACATATAATTTATCAAAGAAAAAAATGATGGTGGAGACAGGAGGTTAAAAAACCGGCCAAGTGCGAGTCGGACTCGCCCATGAGGGTTCCGTAGCAGCAAGTAACATAATATAAAAGCTCTTGTAATGTATTGTAACTTTGATCGATGTTTTAATAATAGTGTATTTTTTTCAATTTATGACGCATTAAAAAAACGCGCAAACTATTCAGTTTAGAAAAAAATGATATTAGAAACCGCAGTATCATTTTTGAAGACCTATCCATAGATACCCCACACGCATGGGTTTGATGAAAAAAAAATTTTTGAGTTTCAGTTCTATGTATGGGGACCCCCAAAATTTATTACTTTTTTTCTATTTTTGTGTGAAAATCTTAATGCGGTTCACAGAATACATCTACTTACAAAGTTTCAACAGTATAGCTCTTATAGTTTCGGAAAAAAATGGCTGTGACATACGGACGGACAGACAGACAGACAGACAGACAGACAGACAGACAGACATGACGAATCTATAAGGGTTCCGTTTTTTGCCATTTGGCTACGGAACCCTAAAAATAGCCTACGAACTACATAAAAAAAACATAAAAATCAGTCAAGCCGTTTCGGAAGAGTTCAATAACAAACACTGAGACAAGAGATTTTTAGTACAATAAAGTATATCAGATCTAATTTAGATCTGATATATTTTATTGTAAACCATTACACAAACACAAAATGGGCGGCCTTATCGCCTTTCGCAATCTTTTCCGGGCAACCTGAAAGTAAGTAGGTTGATACATAAGTATATACTGTGTGTCTCAGATAAAAACTAACTTATGTAATATGCATTTCAAATGTTATAAAAAAATAACAAATATACCCAGTAGTTTCAGCTGTGTGTTGAAATGTCAATCAGCTAGTTTCTCTTTTTATGTATATAGACAGAAGATGGATAACAAAGCGTTTGTGCGGATCGATTGATTGAATTGGCAACATCCTGGGGCCTAAGTCTGCTTCCTTGATCCCTGATTCCACTATCATTTTGCTAAAAGTTTCTAATTTACTAATTCATAATGATCGATCATTGATCGGTCAATGGTCTTGTAATAGAATTGTGGTCAATGTCAATATCGAGCTTACTTAAAGCACTAATTGCGCAATGACGTCGTAATGGTAGGTCTGAAATCAGAAATCAGAAATCAGAAACGTTTATTTCAAATAGACCAGTTACAGGCACTTTTGAATAGTCAAATGTCAGTCAGTCCAAGAAAAGTGAAGCTAAATTGCACGTTCCAAAGAGTAGGTCTCTATGGAGAAGAACGTGCAAGAAACTCCATGGACACTCTTTTAAATCGTATTGAGTTACATGAATCTTCGATTACATATTTCTTTTTTTGCTTCTATTATGTGAACACAATGAAGATAATTAATAAAAATTAAATATAATGGTAACAATAAAAAAAAAGAAATTGAATAAGTCACTGGCAGCTAAGAGATGACCAGTCTCAACTGACGGCGCCCGTTCACGAGCATGACGCATGCATCAGCCCCACTCAGCTCAACCATTTTGAAGGGAGCCAAATGACCCAATAACACGTGCCACCATCAGCGAGACATTTTAGTGAGCATGACAATCTCTCAACTGCCATGCTTGTAGTGTCAAACAACTTGTAACCAAGTAAAAATGCTCCATGGTACTTCACATTCACAAAATTGAAAAAAAAAGTGCTTCTACATTATACAATGCTATTATTTCCAAATGTAACACGTAATAAATCATAAGTTCTATTGAAATAAACAAATAAAATTAAAAAAAAAAATCCGAAAACAACAATAGGAAAAGGCCAGCAGCCTCTCTTCCAATATTTATAATTAAAATTTAAAGAAAATAAGAAATACGACTAATTCGTAGCTAATGACTGTGACTGTGGAGCAGGACCGGCATTCAGCCAAGCATTTTTATCGAGTAGATAATCTTCCAATTTATAATATGCTTGCCTACATAGCGTGCCTTTAATGCATGTTTTAAATTTTGACTCGTTTAATTGGAGAATTTCAAGTGGAATTTTATTATAAAATTTTACACAGTACCCCATAAAAGAACTAGATACTTTAGCCAATCTGAATCGAGGTTGATCTAACTTGTCTTTATTTCTAGTATTAAAATTGTGCCTGTCACTTATTTTAGTAAAAAGATGAATATTTTTCCTGACATACATAATATTTTCATAAATGTATTGACAAGGAACCGTCATGATGTTTATATTTTTAAATAGTTCCCTAAGAGAATCGCGCCTGCGAAGATTGTATATGGCTCTGATAGCTCTTTTCTGCAGAATAAAAATAGACTCAATGTCTGCAGCCCGTCCCCATAGCAGAATACCGTAAGACATGATACTGTGAAAATAACTAAAATAAACCAGTCTCGCGGTATGTATATCAGTAAATTGACGGATTTTTCTGACAGCATATGCTGCTGAGCTAAGCCGTCCTGCCAGAGATGTTAAATGAGGACCCCATTGTAGCCTCGAGTCGAGCGTGATTCCCAGGAAAACCGTGTTTTCTACGAATTCAAGTTTCTCCCTGTTCAATACTATTTCCAAATCATTACTTTTAACATTCGGTAACGCAAATCTTATGCACTTAGTTTTTTTCCCGTTTAATACTAGATTATTGACAGTAAACCAGTTTTGGACCGGCTGCAGAATGTAGTTTACGTCATCAAGATGTGTGGAGCGTCTATTTATCTTAAATATTAAGGAAGTATCGTCAGCAAACAATACTACATGTGGTTGTTTTTTCAATAAATGCGGTAGATCATTAATATACACTAGAAAGAGAAAAGGACCCAATATAGAGCCTTGTGGTACACCCATTTTGACTTCTAAGCCCTGTGAATTGACACCATTTACTTGAACTTGCTGTTGCCGGTCATTTAAATAGGATTTCACTAAGCTTAGTGCAAGTTTACCTAATCCGTAATGTTCTAGCTTTAAAAGTAAGGTTTCATGATTGACACAATCAAAAGCCTTTGAGAGGTCACAGAAAATTCCAATAGCATCTTGGGCTTCCTCCCATGCTGCAAATATGTGTTTTAATAAGGTGACACCAGCGTCAGTCGTACAACGTCCTTTGGTGAAACCATACTGCTGTTCGTGTAAGATCTTATTGATGTTGAAATGAATAAGCATTTGATTGAGCATACCTTTTTCAAAGACCTTACTGAAAACCGGCAACACAGATACAGGTCTATAATTATTGGTGTCATTATGGTCGCCGGATTTAAATAGAGGTATAACTTTACTGAATTTCATTAAATCTGGAAAGACTCCTTGGTCCACACACAAATTAAAAATTAACGCCAAGTATGGTGCCACGGTCTCGATTATAGACGCACAAACTTTAACAGACATTCCCCATAGGTCCTTGGTTAATTTTATTTTTATTTGCCGGAAAGCCTTTATGACTGTCATAGGGTTTATATGTTTGAATTGAAATTCAACCGGACAGCCTGGCACGTTTTCTTTCAATAATGTAATTGAGGCCTCTGGCGAGGAGTTTAAAGCTTCCGTTGTCTTAAGAGGTATGTTGGTGAAAAAATTCACGAATTCACTGATCAAAGGAACTGTCAAAATTTTTGCAGATTACCGCATACGTCAGATATTCATTTGCCGTTATGTACGAGATTACCATTCTATGCCATTTCTTTCAATGGAGTGTCAGTGGTTGACCATCGGAAAGTCATAATGACGCCATTATATTAGTAGATTACCAAAACTTGTCAAAATCAACAATTATGAAATCAATGAGAGACCATTCTGACACTATTGTAATAGCAGACTTGAGGCCCTGGTTACTTGATTAGTACTAAGTATTATAACAAGTCCACTTTTAACTTCTAATATATTCGGCTTGGGAGCTAATATATATCTACAGTCTCCTTAGCTATGTTATGTAAGCAATATAATCAAGTTCAAAAGCTAAACACATCGAGATTGTCCCATATCCCCATTATATTTTCGCGAGGAATAAATCCCTTTCACTTTATTTATAGTAGCGGTCATTTTCTTTTTATAGGTTCGCTATTTTCGGACGTTGGTCGCCTCTTTTATAGCGTATTAGATACGCCGGCAGGACGGGCTAGTGCGGAGCCCTAGATTTGACTAAAGCATAATAAAGCTATTCTTCAAGCTTATGAAAAAGTTGGTTCATCGTCTCATAAAATATTCTCATTTACATAGGTACAATCCTCTTCATACATTTCGGACGCCATGTTCTAATTCCGTTAAAAGAACTCCGTTAGTACTGCATGGTCAGTTTCTTCATTAATTATGCAGTGTGGTAGATTTTTCACGAAGCAGATGCCGTCTGACCTCCACAACCCTCAGGGAAATCATGGTTTCCTGGTAAGATGTTATCATTGTACAACCGAGATGCCACATCTACCTGATAACATACGGCCCCTAAGCCGTCTGTGATCGCATCTACAGGGAAATGTCGAAAACTACGGCAAACTACTTTCTGTGGAATCTAATTTATTCAATATTTTTTTTTACAGTTTCGACGTCGTTTGGGATGACCGCGATTCAGCTTTCGGCGAACTGAAAGATTATAAGCTGCTCTACTTTCTACAAGACGATACTATTGCGATTAAGGTAATACTTTTACCATTTGATACTAATACTTTTACCTTTTTCAGAGGATTTCCTATTGGTATAAAATACAATTATTATTTTGGTTTGCCCCACGCGTACGTCCTTCTTTAATTATGTATTGTATACCGAAACAAGTTATAACACATTGAAAATAAAGTTCATGACATAGGCGAGCTTAACTCAAAGTAGTTCTCCCACCAAACTTTTGAGTTATAGAGAGAGGATCCAACCAGAAAGTTAACAATTAAAGTATTCTGGGTACACTAATACCCACCAAAATAGAACCAAACATGGGTAACTATTTTAGCGAAGTTATATATTTAGAGAATTATAGACACTTTATATATGTATATACGAGGATGGATTGAAAATTTTACGGCCCGAGATTTGGAAAAAAGTTTAGTAATATTAAAACTATTTTTATTTTTCAATAAAATTACTATACTGGGTTATTTGTAAAACACTATCAACCCTGCAGGACTGCATTACTAACATCATAAACAACAACTTTTGTTCTATGACTTTTTACAGAACATTATGCATCTATCAAAAGCAAACCTTCAAAATTTCGTTGTTCTATCTAATACATTCTAAATCTGTATTTTGCTGTACTCACCTACGCCTCCCGCGTAGGATCCCCCCTCTCCTCCGCTTTTGTACTATCACTTGCTTCGCATAGACTTCGTAACATTTAGAACATTCATTTTAAATATTTTTATTTTTGTATGAAAATCCGATGAACCAATGTATGATAATTTTTTAAAAGTTGTTGAGCAAGAGTTGTTGTTTATGATGTTCTGAGAGGTTACGGTTACGTTTTATAAGTAACCCTGTATAAGTACCACAATGCAATTCTCCCAAAGCTATTATAACCTAAAAATATTTCATGTTTGCCCCAAAATAAGTGTTGATTGCTTCGAGTCGACATCTTCTTCGTTTGATGAAAATGTCTGTCTTCTTATAAGTTTCAATAATAGGTATATAGTTACATTGATGTTTATGTTAACGTGATGGAATTCCCTGGTTACAAGACATAGCGAATTCAATAATATCTAAATCATTTATTTAGGTATTTGTTTGACAAATCAGAACGCCTTACAGCATTTACAGCACAAATAGTTAAGAATCGGCTACTTTTTAAAACATCATGTGTGCTGTGGAGGTCATCAACGAAACGGGGCGGCGTTTCACGTACGCTCGCTTCCGCAGCATCAGACCAGCGTTCCTCCAGGATTTCACTTATACTAAATCCCATATCGAACTCATTGAAATGTTAAAGAGCTTCTGATGAGTTTTTCATAAGAATTAAATTGAACTATGCGGAAAATTTTCTAATTGAAAATTGCTTATTTATATTACGCCCCAGTACTGGGCAAAAACCTCTCCATTCTTAGTCCAAACCTCTGTCTCCTGGTCACTGGCCAAGTTTACCACGCGAACATGATCAGATCTTGTTTATGTTATAGATTTAAATTGTTTGATTGTTAAGTTTTATTACTATTATATTGAATTGTGACTTTATAAAACTGATAGTGAAACTTTTTGTGCAATACCTAATTTAATTACACCTCAATCATAGCCAAACCAAGAAGAATTGCTACCTAGAAATTGCTCTTGCTTAGTTAAAATGCCGTTCTTAGTTATTATAGTGTATTAGTCCAGTTATTATATGTAGTGTATAAATTGAGGTTGATTTGTCTTTTCTCATACGTAATAAACTAAGATAGTTATAAACATCGTACAGTCAGTACATTGAGTCGCCTAAATAAACTGACAGCGTTATTAATTCAACAAAGTAATTAAATACCCTTGAAAATATTTATATGCCTGGTAAAACAAAAGCGTGGCGAAAAGCATTCAATAAGCGAGGGTTTTAGGGTTTAATTTAAAAACAAACGCCGGCCGGCCTTGGAAAATCAGAGCAATGAATATTTATGTGGATCCCGGATCCTGGAGTAGGACGCACTCCAATTACGGACGCTCAATAAAAAATCCTCGGCGTCCGCACACACGACGTGTGGCCACTTATCCCAATACTAAATAATTAATGCTTCATTACGTATTTCACACAGCAAGCCATTATCTACACTATAAAGGTCACATTACATTCACATAAATATGTTTCTTCAAAAAAAACAATCATGATTTTCGTCTGTTGTGTGTCTTAAAATCTGTATTCACTCAGGAAATCCACGATGGCAAGGGCGGAAAAGATCCCTTCCCGATGCTGCTCAAGAAAACTAAGCTGCCTAAGAAGTGGAAGGAGAAACCCGGTAAGTAAGATGTTTGCTCTAAATACTGTGGAACTTTAAAATAGGACGCGCTGAAGCGAACCGTCTGCGAACTTGAGCTTTACTGCTTAAGTAATAATGTACAGTTAGTATCCGTAAGTGGTAAGTGATCGAGAACGGGCCGTAACTCGGTACGGTTCTGGCCAAAGTTGAACGAGGACAAAAACCTTTAATGTTCTTTCAATGGTGCTTGTTAGCCGCGTCGAAAATGCCGATAAAAAGTGGATGTGGTAATGATATGTGCCCGGGAGTGTGCTCACATACTCGTAGCTATATCGAATTCCGTGACGGTAATGACTCAATCAGAATGCTCGGAGGGCTGAGAATCGACGTCATTTATTATGATTGTGCTGTAGGAGTTCATAAATATTAAGTACTAGCTTTTGCCCACGATTCGTCCGCGTGAGTGTTGGTTAGGTATAGCAGGCGCGAAGTCGAAGTAAGATTAATTTAACTATGTCCTTTTATGGATTTCAATCTTATTCCGTACCACTACCTTATCAAAATCGTTCAGTACCTAGTTTAACCGTGACAGCTTAACGGACAGACAGTTTCTTTCACATTTCTTATACATATAACCCTCTAGGACAAAATAATTTGGTACAAGTAGTTAGTAGTCTTGCCATAATAACATACGGTCTTAAAAGTTTTAGTTTTACATTAAACCAAACAAGTGAAAAAGATTTTACAATATTTGTAGATACTTGTATTTTTGAGTCTATTACTTTCAACAAGTTTTAAAAATTAATTAAAAGTTTAAAGTAAAAAAAAAAACAACAACTATAATAAATTTGTCTCACGGTAGTGCCAAATAGGTTCAGTTCAGCATGATGCCAGACAACCATGTAGCAGTTGCCTGACGCTGGTTTTCAACTGAATCTTTGAGTGCAGATGAGTGACGGATGAAAACCAGTATTGAAATATCTGATTAGTTATATCATTGGCATTGATTTAACTAATGACAGAGTTCGCAAAAAATACATTTGGGTAGAAAATGGACTTTGAAGTGTTGATCAACTGGTTGGACAAGCCCGAAGCTGTGCCTGTGCTTCATCGCAGATGACACTCACAGTACCTACCAATTTCCAATATTTCTTCGGAAAGATGAATGTCCATACAGGGTGTAAGGGTCAGCCCTCCACGAACTTTAAGGGCTTGCTCAGTAGAAGAAACTGAACAACCTTCCACAAGATTTTTTTAAAAAACGATAACAAATATCAGCACCAATATCATTTACCGTACAAAATTAAAAACTTGATTGGACACTTTGGAGAGATCAATTACTTACACCCTGTATATTTACTGACGTATATTTTGCAGACGGTCAGTTACCATGCATTTCATGATTTGTTAGAAGCCGAAAAGAAACCGAAGACTGGAAATGTAACTAAATGGAAAGTTATCGCGCCTAATCGAAGTACTCCACAGACGAAATCAATTCGTCAGTTAGTGAGAAACCTTTTCCACGCCCCCAAAAGTCACCAACCCGACCGACCGAAAAACATTTTTCGCCGAGTCGGCGATTGTTCTTTTTGGAACCAAAAAAATCGGACCACAACTGCAGAATGATTGTGAAAATAGTAACGGGTGGAGCCAAGCGATGTATTATGAGGATCCAGGACAACCATTGTACTTTTTCTGAAGTATCCAATAAGCCTTTAGCAGTGAGGAGAACGTAGACGAGTCATAGATATTCAAAAAGGCTAGAACTATGATCATCATGAATCAGGTTAGGCCGTCTAAAACCTTACGGTCCGGTGCAGCCCGATTATTTCTTTAGCAGGTCAGAATTGAAACCACGTCTAACCGTATTGACTGCCTCTCGGCTTCCTCTTGTCGCGTCGACCACAATGCCGATGGTGTCATCCGGTTGCTATTCCGATGGAGCGTTCTGAGGAGAGCGTACAACCCGACATACATTTTCATTATTTTTCATACAACCGGTCTTACGCGATTATATACGTATGTACTTTTCTGAAAACTGAAGTTTTAAAAAAAAACAAGTATTTTCTGGATCAAATTTTGTAAAATATTCAAATGAATTATGGAGTTACCGAATGCCAACAGAGCATTCAAGTCTTATCCTTTTTTAGCGTTGCCTCTTTATCAAAGTTTGCGTTGGGTTGTGTTGGATGAACCAACATTTTAAACTATGCTCAACTAGAAGATAGACAAGTAAGGAAGGGCCCTCTTAACTATGTCGGCCGGTCTAGTGTGGTGATTAGAATATTTTATATAGGATTCAGGCCTGCAGGTTGCCTGATTCTCATCAAGAGTCTCCCCGTTCCATGAGGTG
Source organism: Mythimna albipuncta (assembly GCA_929112965.1). Lineage (NCBI taxonomy): Eukaryota > Metazoa > Arthropoda > Insecta > Lepidoptera > Noctuidae > Mythimna > Mythimna albipuncta. The sequence continues at coordinate 12,822,794 of OV815962.1, forward strand.
TGTGGCCGTCCTTACTCAAAAGCTTGACCGCGTCGATTGTCGGATTGAGAGACATGGCGCTGAAACACTACTCGTGAACAGAAGTCAAAGGAAATTCATTTATGGGAACCTGACTTCAGTTTGTTCTTTTACTTTTATTAATTTGTTATAATTTATTATACGATTCGTTTCTTTATACCTACATTAGGTATTGTGAAACTATGTACTTGTATCATATAATCGCAAGATTGAATAAAAAATTATTCTAATTACGTAGATATTTAAATTTAGAAGTAAGTAGTTGATTGGCTTTAGAGTTGCCGCTATATTACGTAATCTCTCCCTTCTAGCGGAGCCGATCGCAGATGCTCAAATAGATATCAGTGCATGTCAGTTAACTCATCAAATGGCGTAATTAGAGACACAATAGAAAGACAATTGCTTATGTCGAACTGTGTAACTTAAGACATTCAAAAGGTTAATATGAAGCTCATGTTTGACAGTACAATCAGCTAACCTTTTTAAAATGCATTGAACATAAAATATTGAGTGTACTTACGTGTAGGTAGGTACTATAAGTAAAACGTTTTCCATTTTACAACAAGATTCGTTTCCGCTTTTTTAACGTCACAAATAGCATTCCGATGTTCCATTGTGCCGGCAGCGTTACAGCGCAGCCGGGCGCGGCCGGGCGCCGGCGCCAGCATTCGAGCGCGCTCGCTTAATCCCTACAGGCATTTAGCTTAAACAGTTTGTTCTCTCTAGTTTTACAAACAAAGTAATATTCTTAATTTACGAATTAGTGCTGAGAGAATGTACTAATGCGTTCTTTTAATATAAGCTTCGCTGGAGTTTCCTTGCGTGTTCCAAACAGGAATAAAGATATCCGTAGGAGAACCAAGGTTACCGACATTGCCTGAAAAATTGCTAAACTTAAGTGGCAGTGGGCTGGACAACATGCTCACAGAACAAATGGTCGAAGGGTCCAAAAGGTTCTATAATGGCGATCACATTCCAGAAGACGTAGCGTTGGAAGGTTTTCACAAGGGGTACCAACGACCCATTGAGAATCGCAGGAATTCGATGGATGCGAGACGCACAAGACCGCGGTTGGTGTGTTTTTTTTTATGGTAGGTTAAAATCATCCAATGACAACCCCCGCTCTTGGGCGGCTCGGGAGATAGTGTCAGACTCTTACTGACTAAAAGCCCACGCCGTTCCTTCTAGCCTTAATACCGGGGCTCGAGTTCCCTTTCGAAAAACCCTGGCCCCAGTAGGTTTCGACCCGGCTAGGCCCCTGCTGTTGCTGACAACTTCTTGAGCAGCGCGGGAACAGGGCGCGCCGTCGACGTCTTGGGTTTGGTCCGAACAGTTACCGGACGGCCGGACAGCGAGCTACCCATTGCTCACTGTCCGCAAGCCCGCGCGGTCGGTGTGGTAACATTTGAAGATGCCTATGTCCAACAGTGTAGGTACATCTTTTGGATGCAATTAGGATTGTAATAATCATGTCAGCAGGGCCTACACCTTTATTAAGATTTCATGCTGTAAGCATTATATAGCCCAAGTCATATGATGTTAGCTAAAGTACGAGTAGGTATCATTTAATTAGAGTTTTCGGTTTATTTTATCCACAAATATTAGGCCTTCAGAAGGCTCGATTGCGGACATAATTAATAACGTCGGCACAGTTAATTAGAAAATTTTATTGAATTATTAGTAATTTGGAAGCGAACAAACAAAGATACCTCGCTTTATATTAATAGCTTTAAAGGAGATTAAGCTATGAAAGTTTGAGAAGTTGCCGGGCGCTGCGAGTTCGACTTCTTTGCCGACGAGATTATGAATTATTGCAGCCTAAATAAAGGCCGTCTGAGAAGCCTTTGTAATTTGTTGTTTATAAATTCCGAGAATTAAATTAATGAACAGGGTAACCGATATACTTTAATAGCGAGCGATAAATATAGGCCGGATTTTGGGTTTAGAAGATTGAGTGAACCGTTTGATATTAATTTCCGAGATTTCTAGAGAAAATCTTTTTTACAAAGGGTTTACTTTTTGTAGGTTTTACCAAAGTATGCCTAGATATATATCTGCATACTTTCTATCACTCACACATCATCACTCCAGCCGACAGACTTCCACCGCCGGACATAGGCCTGCCCCAAGTGTCGCCACAACTAACGATCCTGTGCGTCCCGCATCCATCGGATTCCCGCAACCTTCACCAGGTCATCGGTCCAACTTGTAGGAGGCCTTCCACTGCTGCATCTTCCGGTACGCACTCGCCACTCCAGAACCTTTCGGCCCCAACGACCATCTGTTCTGCGAGCAATGTGCCCTGCCCATTAGGCGATTCTTCGTGCTATGTCGGCAACCTTGGTTGTCCTTTCCATTACTAATTAAACGCTTTTCGATGATCGTGTAGTCGATCAATTTGATATTGGGGAACAGAACTCAAAAAAAATGTCGAAAAGATTTTTTTTTAATTATCCATGTCATTAAAAAAAACCTTTATTAGCTGCTAAGATCTATTGGTGAACCTCTATATAGTAAAAAGCTTATCTAACGTTTTATATCTCACCGAATTTTTATACTTTGTAAGATTGTAGTAAAACTGGCAAAGTATATAATTCAAAAGATAGAAGAGGCCAGAATTGGGAGTGAACAGGAATAAGTAAAAAAAAATGTGACATAACAGGTTTTGGTATTATTCTACCAGTTCAGATAACCTGGGCATAGTACCATAGTTTGCAATAGGTAGGTACGATAGCAGCTGGCCGAAAAATGGTAAATGTGGTCGACTATGAGCCATATTTCACCGGGACACCCTGGTAGCGCCACTGGTTGCGCTACCATGGTGTCCCAGTGAAATATAGCAAGACACCAAACAAGACACCAAACAGACACCAGAGCAAAGATTTTATGTATCCTATGGATAATCTAGATTGCCTACGCAGCAAACACACTCTATAGTGTTCTTTATTCTCATTGCCATTAAGTTCATATTGACAAGCAAACTGGAAAAAATGTACTGAAAAACACAACGAGAAAGGGTCGGTGTGTCCCTTTCTTACCCCCATTTTAACTAGGGTAACCATGATTTTACTAAATTAATTGTTATTATTTTTGACACTGCAGCATGTGATATTAATTGATGGTGTATTTTTTTATATCGACAGCAAAGTACCAATATCTCCAAACTGTCTGTGAAACCTGAAAACAAAAAAAATCACTTCGAATTTTACTAAGGCGATTATCACATTGCCGCGTTCCACGCAGCGCAGCGCGTAAATGCGTGTACCTATTAACGTTGCTTGTAAGTATCTCCATTTGTAAAGAAAATAAGCACAGTCCAACATACCGAAAATGCATCCACGCGCGTTCATGCAGATCACACGCCTACATGAGGAGAAACATGCACACACGCGCGTGGGTGCGGGGCGGCACGCAAGGTATGACACACTGAGTCTCGTAGTGTCATATGATTTGAATGAACAGAGTCAGAGCCTGCGTCAATTTACAAAATGCTCGTATACGCGTGAGTGCGTAAAAAAACCCGCACGATGATGCAGATCTGCATTTCCGCAAGTACGCGCGTTGGTGCGTTGACACGCAACATGCAGCGTAATGCGCGGCAGTGGGATAATCGCCTGAAACACGCGGAAAACCCTTTTTAAATTCATAGCGGTAAATTATGATTTTCTTGAAAAAATATTTTTAGGAGGTATTGGTACTTCACGGTCGACAAATATAATATAATAGCATTTGCTCGCGGCATCGCCCGCGCACATAAAATATAGCCTATGTCACTTAGGAATAAAGCAGCTTTCTATCGGTGAAAAACTTTTTGCGATCGGACCAGTACTTCCAGAGATTACCTAATATGGCTTGTTCGTCAACTCGCTTAAGCAATTCGCGCGAGTCCGCGCGAGTTGGGACCTTCCGATTTCACCTACTTTTTCTGTCGTCATCTCGCATAAACGTATACAGTCAAATAATAACAATTACTATAAATAACTAGCTATTGCCCGCGGATTTTTTCACGCAGGCTATACCGGTTATCTACTTAGATTTCGGGATATTATGTTAAATGTGAGGAATGAGGCGAGTAGGATGTGGCCAATGGTACACGATAGTCACGATACCCAAGTTACATTAAAAATATTTTACGTTACTTTTGACTTTCTCATGTTACCTGCACCTGCATGGTCCTCAACTCACCAAGGCATGTTCGGTCGGTTCCTGCATCGGATTCAGACGGAAGTAACGCTCGGGTATCATTATTGTGTGGACCATCCGGAGGACACGGTGGAGCACCCGAGGACATGGTAGAGTTGTGCCCCGCTCGAGCAGAGCACCGCTGTTTCCTCGTGGAGGCAATTTTTGGCAACAACCTGTCACGCAGGGCCCTAGTTCAGACTATGGTCCGGAGCGAGGAGGAATGGCAGGCGGTCGCCTCTTTCTGCGATACAGTAATGTTACCGAAGAAGGAGGCCAAAGGAACATCGGCCGCCGAAATTCCGACCCCGACGACGGACCACGGTAGACGCGGGCTTGCGGACGCCGAGCAATGGATAGTCCGCTATCCGGCCGTCCGGTAAGTAACCGAACCGAGCTCAGTCGTCAACAGCGCGTAGTGATCGACGTGCTCCTCAAACAGATGACATCAAATCGTAGGAGTCCAGAAGGGCCGATGCCCGCAAGCTAGGACCCCGGCGAATTCCTGAAAAGGAAACCCGTAGTCCTAGAATGCAAAGGGCAACTGAAGGTCACAGGTTAATCGTGGAAAACAGGTTAAAATGGAACGCATCCAAGATTTTGATTAGATTTTGTTCATCGTGTGGGCGCTCTTGACTTTTTTGACACATACATGACGTATCGATACTGCATATTCACTCACTTACGTGTATTTCTAAGTCTCATTAACTAATATTTGTACGTCAACTTTGGATGCTTATCGCTGATAATATTGTGATTTGTTGGTAATTAAAAGGTAAATATGCAATATTATATTATTGTTATGTTGATTAATATCTTTCTCATTAACGATAAGTGTTTTATTTTAAAGTCAGGTCGAATACAATTTGTAATACATTTTTAGTGGGTTTACATAAATACGTCAGATTTTCAAGTCTGAGCGAGTTGACGATAGAAAAAGTAGGTGAAATCGGAAGTTGCCAGCTCGCTTGGACTCGCGCGTATCGCTTAAGGCCCAAAGCCCGAAAAGTGCCATAAAACAGTGATTTTCTGAAGCCGACTCCTCGCTAACGGCTTTTGAGAAAAGGTTGCTTGTAGGTCCGGCTGGTATTTTTATTTACAGTTTTTTTTTATTCAGATAATAAAAACAACGAAAATTAAAAGCAAAATTATTAATAATTTTTTTTTTAAATTTTTTTTTTTCTTTTTGTCGTAGTCAATTTGACGAATATTACCAGAATTTTGTGATAGATTCCATTCATCATGATTTGCTCTCTATGCAAATTCTGGCATCCTGTTGCAGGTTTGTGTTGTTGAGAGGTGCAGTTTAATCAGCTAATGTTTATATATGTAACAATAATAATAAATAATTTATTAGTTTGGTGGTGATCACTTGCTAAGCGATCTCCTGCTTGGTGAGCTTCTAACATTAATGTTTTTTAGCCAAGTATGCCGTAACACCCCTGGTTTTGTAGCACAATGCAGATTCGGGCATAAAATGGACTCATTGTCAATAAGGAACCACTCTTCGAGATGCGGCAGCAGTCCGGTTTCTAGTACTCGCTTGTACTGGTCATGCCTCACGGTCCCTTTCACGATATGTAAACCCTTGCTTGAGATTAAAGACCACATTATAATACTAATTGGGAATTTAGCTGTCTTCTTTTCTCTTAACTCCAGTTTTTATGGAGCTATTCTCCAGAGCATCGTCGAAAATGAGCATTTTTGAACGGACAAAAGAGCTTTTGTCAACCAAAACCTGAAACGTCGATTCATCGGAGAAACATGTCTGAAAAATTATATTATTTCATCAGATAATGATCATCAGGTAGTTTATTAACAATGTACTGTACTATTTAAAGTCTTATTTTTAACCGACTTCGTTGCTTCGGGCGTTGTTTGGCCCTGTGCAATAGTCTCTTCTTATTCAGCTCGGTGAGGTGTGGTTTTTTGGTAGGCTGATGACCTATCAACTTCTCTTTTGCTTACTCTCGAAGAATTGTCTTATCGAAAACTTCTAGGCTCTCGTAGTTTGTAATCGTGGTAAGTTCTTACCTGTCTAATATACATATTAGTTTTTGATTAGTTGTCTCAAATATAATGTATTAATAACATCTTGAACTTCTTAAGAACACAATGACTCGTAGTACGAACTAATCTATGGACACACTAGTAGAAAGGGATAGAGAGTGTTCTTGAGTCGCCACGCCCAAGAATCTTTTATACTATCTGGATTGATTACGTCAACCTCAAAAATGTACTGAATAGTACGATACAAGAACACCCTTTTTTAAATTCTTTTTTATTTTGTTTTGTAGCCTATTCCATAATGTGGGATGTCGTTAGATAGGTCTTTCAAAAATATTGCGAGTGTGTGAAAACTATTTATCAATTTAGGGATCTTATTGTGAATTATAAATATAGTTTTTACCTAGGGCTAGTTTTCAATTGAACCTTATTGAGTCAACAGATGAAAACTAGTTTATTTATTTATTTCCACACTGATAAGGTGTAATTTGTTAAGCTTAAAATAAAGAAAAAACAGGTTAAATAAAGTAACACTTATAGGTATTTCACCTAGTATGTTTCAGTACATTTGCTATAACTATCTTTGTCTTGGACGGCTTAATAGTCTCACTTTACTCAGGTTTCTATAAACACACTTGTTTTTACAATTTACAATGGACTTGGCAGAATAGTAGAAATCGGCTCGACTTGAATAAAGAATACACAAAAAAACACTTAAACGATCAGAAAAAAAGAAAGAAGATTGTTATTTAACACCGACTTCCGAATTTAAAGTTATTTTGATCGTTTTACAGTTACTGTAAAACAAACATAAGTAACTAATTAACAACACACAACAACAACTCTATGGTTATATATTTTGTATATTTAATTGGCTATTATTGGTCTTGTTCATCAGTTCAACTTCATCAAATGATACTTTTTAGGGTTCCGTAGCCAAATGGCAAAAAACGGAACCCTTATAGATTCGTCATGTCTGTCTGTCTGTCTGTCTGTCTGTCTGTCTGTCTGTCTGTCTGTCTGTCTGTCCGTCCGTCCGTATGTCACAGCCACTTTTTTCCGAAACTATAAGAGCTATACTGTTGAAACTTTGTAAGTAGATGTATTCTGTGAACCGCATTAAGATTTTCATACAAAAATAGAAAAAAAGCAATAAATTTTGGGGGTCCCCATACATAAAACTGAAACTCAAAATTTTTTTTTTCTTCAAACCCATGCGTGTGGGGTATCTATGGATAGGTCTTCAAAAATGATACTGAGGTTTCTAATATCATTTTTTTCTAAACTGAATAGTTTGCGCGAGAGACACTTCCAAAGTGGTAAAATGTGTGTCCCCCCCCCTCTAACTTCTAAGATAAGAGAATGATAAAACTAAAAAAAATATATGATGTACATTACTATAAAAACTACCAACGAAAATTGGTTTGAACGAAATCCAGTAAGTAGTTTTTTTTTAATGTGTCATAAACCGAAAAAAATACACTATTATTAAAACATCGATCAAAGTTACAACACATTACAAGAACTTTTATATTATGTTACTTGTTGACTGTAGTAGAATGTAGATGAGTACATAGACTATGAATATGAATACAGAGACTTCTTGATAAAAACACCAAAATCCCTATAGATATCAGCCTTTTTAATGTTCCCACTGCTGGAACTCAGGCCTCCTCTCTAGGAGAGGGAAACGGCCCGTGCTTCTCAGAACGCGGACGCGTTCAGCGCGGACTGAGGCTCGGAAGTGGTGGGTTCAGTGAAAAATGTATGAAGATTTTTTTAGAGTGGTTTTATTTTGGTCATAAATCATAAAGTTATTTATGCAAGTTCAAAATTATTAGCTATAGGTGTAAAAGACTATAAAAGCTATTTTATGATTTTTAAGCTAAAAATGTGCACTGGATTTAGCTTTAGTTTATTAGTAGTAGTTTATTAGTGCGTTGGTAAAATTGTATTTAACTATATGAAAATTTTATACATACCATAATATTTTTTTTTATGCCATCCTAGAGATGAATATGTATATTGACTTTTATTTGATTCCGTGACATCCTCATAGTTATGATTCTTGGTGCATTATAATGTCAAAGCGTCCTTAATAACATCTTGAACTTCTTTGAACAGATTGTCTCGTAGTACGAACTAGTCTTTACACACTAGTAGAAAGGGATAAAGATTCTTGTACGGTACCTCTTTATTACATCTTTGAGGTTGTCGTAATCAATCCAGATTGTATTGGTTCACTGTCACTGACGTTTGACAGTTGGTTAATTATGGCTTTCAAAGGTTAGATTTCCATCTTATTACATATTCTTTGGTGGGGGGCGTGACTGGCGGCCGGATTGGTGTCCGCACTGGTTGCGCCACCAAATTGGTTGCGCTACCATACAGACACCAGGTGAGTAACGCTCTATAGAGCTCTATACATTTTACTGGTGGCGCAACTAGTTGCGCTACCAGTGGTGTCCCGGTGAAATATGGCCCTATAGCAACGGATGTCCAGCTGATATATAATAACGATTTATCAGCAGGATACTAGAAATATTCGATGTTAAGAACAAATATTTACAATATACTCGATACACATTTAAATTTAAAATTCCTTCTGAAATTAACTCTGAGTTTAAATTAATGTCACCTCGTCCCCTATGCCGCTCGCTCAAACAAACCTTGTAAATACAGTGCTATATTGCCGCTGATTCCACAGGCGAGACTTAATCGAATGTCAGTCAGTGATGAATGCTTTCAAGTCAATATATATCGTATTGCTACGTCGCCTCGTTTTTCATCTGTGCAATAGAGTCCCCGTGTCAGGTGTTCCTGGCTAGCCAGTAGGTTCCACATTTAAATTTAAAATTCCTTCTGAAATTAACTTGGAGTTTAAATTAATGTCACCTCGTCCCCTATGCCGCTCGCTCAAACAAACCTTGTAAATACAGAGTGCTATATTGCCGCTGATTCTACAGACGAGACTTAATCGAATGTCAGTCAGTGATGAATGCTTTCAAGTCAATATATATCGTATTGCTACGTCGCCTCGTTTTTCATCTGTGCAATAGTCCCCGTGTCAGGTGTTCCTGGCTAGCCAGTAGGTTCCACATTTAAATTTAAAATTCCTTCTGAAATTAACTCGGAGTTTAAATTAATGTCACCTCGTCCCCTATGCCGCTCGCTCAAACAAACCTTGTAAATACAGAGTGCTATATTGCCGCTGATTCCACAGGCGAGACTTAATCGAATGTCAGTCAGTGATGAATGCTTTCAAGTCAATATATATCGTATTGCTACGTCGCCTCGTTTTTCATCTGTGCAATAGAGTCCCCGTGTCAGGTGTTCCTGGCTAGCCAGTAGGTTCCACATTTAAATTTAAAATTCCTTCTGAAATTAACTCGGAGTTTAAATTAATGTCACCTCGTCCCCCATGCCGCTCGCTCAAACAAACCTTGTAAATACAGAGTGCTATATTGCCGCTGATTCCACAGGCGAGACTTAATCGAATGTCAGTCAGTGATGAATGCTTTCAAGTCAATATATATCGTATTGCTACGTCGCCTCGTTTTTCATCTGTGCAATAGAGTCCCCGTGTCAGGTGTTCCTGGCTAGCCAGTAGGTTCCACATTTAAATTTAAAATTCCTTCTGAAATTAACTCGGAGTTTAAATTAATGTCACCTCGTCCCCCATGCCGCTCGCTCAAACAAACCTTGTAAATACAGAGTGCTATATTGCCGCTGATTCCACAGGCGAGACTTAATCGAATGTCAGTCAGTGATGAATGCTTTCAAGTCAATATATATCGTATTGCTACGTCGCCTCGTTTTTCATCTGTGCAATAGAGTCCCCGTGTCAGGTGTCCCTGCCTAGCCAGTAGGTTCCAGATTTATTGACGTAAGTATGGCTTTCCTCGTAATTTGCCTTTATTGACTGAACATGGTGATATATATCTTACGCAAAAGTAAATAAATGTACCGAATGCAGTCATGGATTATATTAATGATAAATATTTACTCGATACACATATATTGCCGCTGATTCTACAGGTGAGACTTAATCGAATGTCAGTCAGTGATGAATGCTTTCAAGTCAATATATATCGTATTGCTACGTCGCCTCGTTTTTCATCTGTGCAATAGAGTCCCCGTGTCAGGTGTCCCTGCCTAGCCAGTAGGTTCCAGATTTATTGACGTAAGTATGGCTTTCCTCGCAATTTGCCTTTATTGACTGAAACCGGTGATATATATTTTACGCAAAAGTAAATAAATGTACCGAATGCAGTCATGGATTATATTAATGATACCACAGATTAATGTGTTACGGGCTACAGTGTGGTATTTAAACTCGATATTTTGGTATAAAAGCTGTCGCTTAAATAGCTGATTATCCGTTGTTAACCATTAAAAATTAAAAGAGAGAGGACATGTATTCTAATGGGCAAAAATTAAAAAAAAAAAAAACGAAGGCATCTTAAGTTGGTAAGTAAGCGACATGAAAAACCCACACAAGGTCCCTAAATCTACGCTTTCTGGGAACAAAGTAACTTGAATCTTATTAACCCGTAACTTTCTTAATACAAATTTATTAGGTACGTGTGCTTTCACCCGCTAAATAACTGCAGGGTAGGCTAAGGATAATAAAAGACTGTAAAACGAGAGGTACGGTGTCGTACAGGTAGACAAACGACTCGAATTTTCCTTTACCACGTCAGCAATACGAGAAAAGTGGGGTTATTTGCAAGCCTTGTGACCTATTTTCCATTTTATGCCCCTTGAAATATTACCAATAACTTTATTTGCTGGTTGGTGGACCAGTCTGCAATTTTATTGGGAAGATAGAATAGAATTACATTACACAGTTAGATAATAAATTTCAGACGTTGGAGACTACTGTGCTATTTGAAATGGCCAGATGTATTTTCTTTTTTCAAAAGAAAGAGGTCTTTTTCGTCGGCTGGCCACGTCATCGCTTACAATCATGTGAGATGGTGGTCAAACGCAAGCCAATCGATAATAATAAAAAAGAGACGTGTGGCACTCGGGGACTGCCGCGGTAAAGCTATTGCATAGCATTTTTATTTATTATTTATTTATTTATTTTATGCAGTATTTTTTTCCTTGTTTTTTTTTCCTTTGATATTAATTGACGTTACACTTTCACACATTGAATTGAATTTTGATTGATTGTTCACTCATTTGTTTTCTTATCGGTCACCACGCTCAAAAAACAAATGAGTGGGGGGTGTTAGGTTATTTTCGTTACGGAATTTCTGGATTCGGTCTCCACGCTCAAGGCCCGCGATAGAAGCCATGCAATAGCTTAAAGTCATCTACACGAGTGGTAAAAGCGTGTATAATTTTCCGAAAATAACCACAATAAGTCTTCTTGTTAATAAGAAGCCAATTTTTCCTCTAAAGCTATGCAATCGACTTAGAACTTATCCAAAGGAATAAAATCACATAAGGTTTGTACCTAAATATAGAATCTATGTAAGGTTAAAATTATTTGTATAATCCAATATCGAATATCGATGTAGCTATTCACGTCTTTATACCGTTGAAGGTCGCGACCCTCCTCAATGCCGCTTTCTCCTGTAAAAAGTTAACCTTTACGATTAGGGTAGTTATTGATAGGCAAGTAAACGATAGTTGACATAGGGGGTGACAATCAGGATGTTTTTCCAAGTATATACAATGTATGTAGGTGTTTGATATGAGTTTGACAGGAGCCTTAAGATTGATAACCAGTATTACCAATTTGTATCGTATTACCTAGCATCTGGGTTTTGGAGGTCAGAAGCCAGTCACTCCAAGGAATTCAGCTGCAGTTGTTAGATTGGAAGAGGAACCGGACTTAGTTATGAAGAGGCTACTAGGATTTTTGATGATGACGACATTATTATGATAGACAACATCTATCATAATAATGTCGTCATCATCCAAAAAGAGCAAGCCATTTCTTTTTCGAGGTGGTGTTTCATTCAATGACTTTTTCGACAACAGAGCGTTTCAGAATTTTGCTGACTAAAACCTACCTGTGTCTTTCAGTTGCCCTTTACGTCCTAGGGCCACGGTCACTCTTTCAACTATCCTGCAGCCCCAGCAGTAGTCAGTAAGCCACTGCGCCTCCTTTGACATCTGTCTATTAGTCATAATTGATATTAAAAAAGACTTTCGAGTAACTATCACTTAGATTTTTTTTTTTTTTGTTTATAGTTGCCCATATTGTTCCACTACCGGGCAAAGGGCTCCCTCCACTCCTTCCAACAATCACGGTTCCTCGCTTTCTCATTCCAATTAAAAAAAACAACTTAGAAAAACACTCCGAATATTAAACAGATCCTCACTTAACAATTTCCATTTACGTTCGACAGTGTCCTTCCCGTCCACCGTACTAGAGACGACAGAAGAGGAGGTGACAACGGAATACTATGCGCCCAAGGACCTGATGGTTGGCGCCACACTCTACATCCTGGGGCGACGGTTCCTTATCTGCGACTGCGACGCTTTCACCAGGAAATACTTCAGGTAATCAGCCACCTGCTCTTTGTAAGATTTATATGAAGCAATTGATAGAGCTATCCACAGCTATAGTTTCAATTTAACAGAGTCAAGATCCAACCAAATAAAAAATTGAGTTTTGTTAATAATAGTTTGAAGTGAGAAAGAGATTGCGAGAGTAATTGTATCGTGTTCTGGGGTAACAGCAATGAAAGTAGTATATAAACAAGGGGTACACCAAGTCAATATCATAAGTCCATTTCAGTTTAACTAGTATCATCAGATTTTAATTAAACTTTTGGCCGGAACTAACTTTTTGTGCGGTTCCGCTGCCACAACTTATAATTATTACAGGAAATTTGCATTTTCTCGCAATGAAAAATTAGTGCCTACTCAAACAAAACAATCTCTGTAGTAAAGATAAGTTAATGTTTAGGGCTGGCCGAAAACGTACACATTTATTCATTATTCATTTGAATACACACTTAATTTTGTTTATCCGGGAAAGCGATGTAGGTTTACATACATCCAGCAAATATTGTTTATTATTGTGAAATACAATAAAAATTGATCACGAAACCATAATAGGTTTTTATGATCTAATTTGATCGTATGGAATGCTCTACTTTATTTTTACGACTCATAACTTGATCAATATAAATGTTTATGAACGTTATGAATGGTCTAATTGAACTTCTCTAATTATTGTGGCATCTTAAGGTTTCTTTCATAATAACTCCTAAGTATTTTTGAAATTAGTGCAGTATTCATAAATTAATAAAAATAATCCGTATGTGCCATGAGGTATAAAAACTATAAATAGTCATGTTTAAGGAACAGTTGTAAAAAAACATTGATATTTAATAAGCATTCATAAAAAAGAAAAACAAAATTGATATTAAAATTGATTAAGCAATGTCGTATCTGAAATGAAGATATCTGCAGGAGAACCAAGGCTACAGGCATAGTCCAAAGAATAAAGGGCAGGGCACATTGCTCGCAGAACAGATGGTCGATGGGGACGAAAGGCCTCCCACGAGGTGGACCGATGACCTGGTGAGGGTTACAGGAATCCGATGGATGCGAGACGCACAGGACCAGTCATTACGGTGACACTTGGGGGAGGCCTATGTTCAACAGTGGACGTCTTTCGGCTGAAATGATGATGATGATGAAGCAATATAGTTTTTAAATATACCTACTTAAGGTATATTAAAAAAAAAAACTACATTGCTTATTCATTTTTTTTTACTAAATAAAAATAAATAAAATAGAAGCCTTTAAGAAGTAACTAAAAGTTTAGATTACTTTAAGTTCTTTAAAGAATTTAGATTATTGTTTAAATAACTTTCCAAACGCCTAGTTGACACTTCGGGTGACCCAAAGGTTGATTTGACCTTGGACAAAAGTTATTCATTGTCATACAGCGTGGCAATGAATAGTGCCGTCAGTCTGTTAGGTACTTACATTATCAGTTGACAGTGATGCGGAGGAGTTTTTTGACGCCATGCTTTAAATTATACATAATACGTTTATACGGCGTACATCAAGGGGCTGGAACAATTTGCCTGCTGGCGGTCTTCCAGTCCGATTAATAATATCGGTGTCTTTGAGGCAAGGGTCTCAATAAATTAGTGTGCCTCACCATCAACGATTGCATCACTTCTTACCATCCGGTGGGATCGCAGTCAAGCACTAGATTATTTCAATAAAAAAAAAATAGTTGCTAATAAAAAGAACCATACCATAAAAAAAAAATCACAAATAGAAAAACAGGGGAAAGAGATAGTAAGAAAATGATATGTGGGGAGCATTCGCAGGGATTGTGAACCTGCGGTTGTTTGTAAAATAGTCTCCCTTACATATTCGTTAGTGTCCCCGCGGCCGGGTGGCCTGTGGGCCACGGGGCCATTTGTCTCCGTCCGGGGCCACTGTTTACTCGACTGCGCAGAAAATATTGCCGCAGATTACAAAGGTGCAGTCTCCAGAGCGAGCTAGGATTTTAATAATTCAATTTTGATGAAATTCTGTGGTTCTGGTTTCTACGGAGAGAGTTAAAGAAAATCTTTTATACTCTCGGTACGACTATGCCGCTATGCTATGCTATATATCTATATACACCATTAAAATCTTGATTTTAATTTGTGTTAGGTACCTACATACGAAATTGTTAGTAACTACCGTTGGATTAGTCCAGGTTCATGGGGGTATATCTAAATGTATTTCTATCTACCTTCATATCATGCTAAGATATCAACAGAATAACGATTATTTACTGTGTATTAAAGTTCCTATAACTGGTGTTAGAAGGCTACTTCAACATTCCTGACCCTGCTTACCCACAAACTGACTGATACCTTCAAATAATACCTGTCACATACTGCAACAAGTGACAGGTCGATTTAAAACCATATCCAAAAACAATTAGATTCCAAAACCACCTACTCAATGTAGATTATGTGGTTCTATATCGTATAACCTATTCGTTATTAAATGTCCATGTGACTTCTGGTAAGGTCTGAGCCGTCGATGGCACGAATTGTTCCACGCGCGCCTTAAAAAAAATGTCGGCAAAACTTTAGGAAACCAATCGGGTTGATGCCCGCTAGGGCCACGGGGATTTTAGTAAGAGATACCTACTGCGTACTAGAACCCAAAGGACAACTGAAAGACACAAATAAGTTTTAGGGTTTTGGGTCAGTACCTAAAAGTCTGACACGACCACTCGCGAATTTCCGCAGCAAAAAATTGTAAATACTTTCTTTTTACCGATCACTTGTCCTCTTGAAAAATAATGTAAACATCGTTCAAATTGTAATATTTCAAATTTCTTTTGTTTCTATATTACTATCGGTCCCCCGTAGTTTCACCTGCGTCTTTGGTTACTGCTCCGCACCAATTGGTCGTAGCGTAATGTTATGTAGTCTATAACCCTCCTCGATAGGCCAACACTAAAAGATTTAATCAATTCGAATCAGTAGTGCCTGAGATTAGCATGTTCACCAAACTAACTGTTCAGCTTTATAATACATATATATTAGTATCAAAGTAAAGACAAAAGGGCTATAATTTTGGCGATATACCCAAATTAATTATTAACCTACCTTTTCCTCCAATTTTCCTTTTCGGTTCAGACTGGACGATATAAGCTTCTTTAAAACTTTGTTTTACTGATTAATTTTCGATAAAAAAGAACATTGCCCCCATACTTTTTTACCCAGATTATTCAGTTAAAAGTTACTCCATGTCGCATAAAACAAATTCATTTACTATTGAGCGCAGTCATAAAATTAACGGATATTGTGATAAGAGGATATGAGATCGCAACAGAAACCAAAACTTGATTCAGCTACTCAGACTTTTAATATTTAGGTACTAGTAGCGACATCTATGTCGCCACATAAAAACTAATGATACAAAAATCCTGCCTCGTGGTATCAGAATTATCCGCGCGACTAGAACATAGAATCCAATATCATAAGATAATGGTGACTGTCCGATGTTGATATCAGGCAGTAGCCAGAACCAGACACAACACTCGTCTGGTCGGATCCAGTTCCACAAACCTCTAAAAACTCATTTAAACGGTTCACAGAATATTTCCTTAGCTCTCAAGTTTTTCCGGAGAACGATATTTTACTCATTTCACTGTTTACATTTGGACCAAAGGAAAATTAAAAGTTAAGTTGTTAATGGTGTTTTTTGTTATATTTTCTTCTATGTTAATTACGTCAAAAAGTTGGCGGTCTCTGGATTAATATAAATGCAAGACGACCCCGTGTTCATCTGGACTGGTTTATTCATAGTATTTTAAAAGAACCTCTAGTGTAATTTGCTATAAAGAATTTTCCAGGCGAATGGTTGAGGTGTCGACTTTACGATGTAATTACGGGTTTTTTACCGATCTTTAAATTGAAAAGAATTAAGAAATGAAGAGAGAGCCTGTAGAATAAAAACAGTTAAGAATTTAACTGATCAGGCCAACGATAGCTGATAAAAGATTACAAACTAACAATTAGGTTCCAATTTCAAGGAGTCCTAGCCTAGGTAATCTCTATGGTGGGTAAGAAATATTACCAACTAATGAATAGGTACGCTAATGGTGTCTCCTGTTGAAAGGAAGATTCGGTCCCAGTACAAAAGGCAACGAAGGATCAGGAGTGGGTTTGTAGTCAGTAAAAGTCTGACACTATCTCCCGCTCCGCCCAAGGGCGCGGAGATGTTATTAAATGATTTCCCCACTTATAAATGTGCTATGCTAATGATACCTATCGTTTTTTTTTTTTTTGAGGTAGTGTATGTGTTTGCCTGTTCAAAAAATAAAATAAACGTTAAGTAAGCTAAAAATCAAAGGTATGATAATTCATGAAGCTCCTTTTTAAAGTACTGGCTGTCCGCCCGCGACTTCGTCCTCGTGTACTTCGGTTATCGCACTCTAAACGTGTTTTCCCGTAGGAATAAGATGTTTTTCCGGGATAAAAAGTAGCTTATGTTCTTTTCCATGTCAAAGGCTATATGCATGCCTTTCATCCGAATCCGTTCTGCCGTTTTTGCGTGATTAAGTAACAAACATCCACACTTTCACATTTATAATATTAGTTAGGATTGAGCCCTGGGTTCTGAAAAGGAATTATCGACGCGCCATAAATGAAACGCTACTGGATCGCAAAAGGGGACTAGAGAAACTAAGGGGGTTTTATTCAGCTTGACAGTCTCGATTTTGATGATTTTCCACAAAAGCAGTAATGCTTTTGAAAATTTTAGCATCAGCAGCTGTTCGCGTTTAGGGCCTTGATCCTGAAACGCAAAGGGCAACTGACAGGACACAGGCAGGTTTTATTCAGTAAGTCTGACATACTGCCCTCTCGCTCACCCTAGAACGGGAGAAGTAATTGGATGATGTCCTTCAAACCTTAAAAAAAAACCATACGTGTTTAACGCAGAAAAAAAGCATTTTTTTCTATCTTATATCGCGTTATAAAATCAAAGCTTTAAACAACAACTATTAAGCTTTAAAACATTTATGCAAGCCAAACATAAATTCCATTACGCTGAGTCAAATTAAAAACAATGTACTAAATTCAATTATGTAGTTTCATCCTTCATAGTTCAAACTAATTTAATTAGATTTGCAGCTGAATAATTAATTCGCGTACACCTGTTCTAACGTGGCTAAACCTCGGATATTGCGGGTGCCGTATAGAATGATGCGCGGTGGGACTACAATAATAATTTGAAAAAAATATAAAATTCAAAAACGTCAGAAGGTTATGACGTGTTCAATTGGTCATTTCTTATGGAGAAAAACCAAGGTTAATCTTTTAAAATCAACACGGACAAAGTATGTCACCAGCATTTCGTCGATGTTCTTGCGACGTTACGTGGATTTGTAAAAAAAAAAAAACAGTTTTTATTAGTTTAAAAAATCCAAATCAGTTCAGGCGGAGAGCTATACGCAAAATATTAGCCTTTTTGTGCAAAGGGTGATTAGGTAGGAAACATATTTTCCTTCCTGGTCATACAAGCCTGGTAAAGTGAGGGTAGTTTAACAAATTAATGATTACCTACCTAGTATTTTATGTTCATGTTTATTTTTACTAACACTATAATATAAGTTGTTTGTAATACTAACAAAATATGGATCGCTGTAGTCCGAAATAAATGAATTTTAATTTAATTTTAATTGTCCACCAAAAAAGTAACACAATTTATACATAAACTTATAAGTATCTATAGGTGCCATCGCGGCCTTTTCTGCCTGATCACCTAAAAAAAATCGCTTGAATCCTGCGACGCGGCGCTAAACCAAATCCTTTGAAGTTTTCTTGTGCAGTGCAGACAAAAATGAACTTAGCGGTGGTCAGGCGGAAGTGTCTAAGAACTTAGACTAATACAGGAGGTATAGTTTGCGGTGTACTGCTAACAAATTACTTAAACTCTATAGATAACCATATGTATAATATAACTAGCTGTGCCCGCGACTTCTTTCGCGTGGACTACAGGATTTTGAATTAATTTTTTGTAACAGTTGGGGGTACCCCCTACTTTTATTGAAAAATATAGGTCACACCATTGCAGAGATTAGTCCGGACAAACAGACAGAAAAAATTTGTAAAAAATGTTATTTTGGTGTATGCACCGTATGCATGTAGTAAAAAGCAGTTATTTCAATATTACAAACAGACACTCCAATTTTATTTCTATCCATAGATGATATAAATACCTACCTAGATAAAACACAGTAGGTACAGTAGTCTTCGAATGATCGGGGATCATTCATAAAAAAGGAAACAATAAAAGACTCCGACGAATTAAAAACGTCCCCTTTTAGGAGTCAGACAAAAAGCAAAAAGCGGTAGAAACAGTTATGGAAGCTATTTGTCAGGGTTAACCACAGAATGGCCCCATCCCTTTTCTTGACTCCAAGAATTTAGAAACAAAAACCGGTTTAATTAAGAACCAAGCCTCATTTAAATCATTGACCAATGAAGTAGTTAACATTTATGTCTTTTGTGACAATTTATCGTTAATTAATATTAATTTATCATTTATTCTTCGTCCTTTCATTCTTCCAAAGAGCCATTAAGTAAGCAAATGACTTGCTTACTTAAGGCCAGGTTCCTCATTTTGAACTATTTAAAATCTCTGGAAATCCACAGAAGAGAACACCATGAGAATTATTTTATTAAAATTGACCGCCGTGCAAAAATCAAAACAAACTTAACGACAAAAACAAAACTAACGAGAGAAATATTTGAAAGTTACAAAAAATAATGAAGCTTGCTTTTTTTTATAAAATATAACCGCTGTTATGGCCGCGAAATCGATATAGACTCGGGCGGAATTTATATAAAATACTCAATGACTACATCTTTGGAACGCACTACAATAATAATCACAATTTTCACACAACGCCATCTAGTCCCTAACTAAGCAGAGTTCATATGAGTACTAGACTACTAAAAAATATACTTCTATTATCGATAATTTACACCTAGACACAGAACAAATAATGGTGCTCGTCACACAAACATTTGGGTGGGAATATAAAACCACGACCTCAAGTATAGCAGTCAGGACACTCAGGACCGCTGAAGACTAGACCAATAGGCCCATCTAACTAGATTAATTTGGTTGCAGGACAAGATTAGAAATAATATCGGAACATTTTTTTTACTCGTCTCGCTTATAGCATGAAAACTGTTCACCCTTCGCTTCAGGAGACTTTGTGTCTCGCGTGAGATAATAGGCAGCTGATACATTCCAAATATTCCTTTTACTTATATATTCTATATAGTTTCGATACTGAACTTGGATTAAACGAAAAAGTTTACTCCCTAGTGCCCGAAGGCATAAAAGGAGTCAAAAGGTTCCCTATTACCGGCTCATCAAAAATTCAGAGAGCAATTTTGTTTTTTTTTTATTTATAGGTGACTATGGGCAAAAATATTTTGATATAACATTTATTTATTATAATCTTTAATTACCTACGTAGCCAAGGGAAAATAAACAACAAAAAACCGGCCAAGTGCGAGTCAGACTCGCGCGCGAAGAGTTTTAGATACCTATCGTAGCAATAAATAATAAAATCACGTTTGTTGTATGGGAATAGAATAAATATTTAAGGGGGGAGCCCCCCTTAAATATTTATTCTGTTTTTAGTATTTATTGTTATAGCGGCAACAGAAATACATCATCTGCGAAAATTTTAACTGTCTAGCTATCACGGTTCATGAGATACGTACAGTCTGGTGACAGACGGACAGATAGACATACAGACGGAAACGGAACCCTAAAAAAGAAGCGAAACAGTCATCTGTAAACACCCTACATTAGAGTAGTCCGCCTCTCCATCCACTTATTTTATTTTGTTTGTGACAGTGAGTGATCGCAGCTCTAGTGCAGCGTAAGCTCTGCGACACCCTATTATACAAATTAGCTCCCCCACATAGTTATTTTTTGTCTCGGCTCATCTTTTTTCGAATAGACAGATTTTTCATAGAAAAAATTAAGAATTGGTATTAACACGCTTATATTAGTTTCACCTGTATGTTTGTAACCAATACCTTTGAGCTCGATTTTGACCAACTTTGGGCGATCAGATTTTCTTCAAATTTTGCACACTCATCAAAGACTGATGACAATACAATAATCCGTTGCTCGATGAAGCGCCCCACGCTTTTTCACAATGATGTTAATATTTTTCGTTCATTATTATTTTTAATTATTGCAAAAGTAAACAGCATTTTAGGTAGGTACTTACAGCCAGTGGTCAAAAATGCAGTTGCGTTCTAGAGTCTAAAATTTCTTCGTAGAAGCAGTGGCGGAGCTTGGTGACCAAGGGCCCTGGGGCAAAAATAAAACTGGGGCCCTAAATTGTTTTGTTATTTTAAAAATGCAACGCTACTTTATCTTTTATATAATATCCCAAGTTGTGGGAAGATTTATCATTAACATGCACAATGATATGGAGACATGGTCGTCGTTAATATAATCGGCAACGATATCCTTCACAGCTGAATTACCGAATCTTCAAGGGTAGGTTTTTCAACCAATACTGCAGTGGACACTTTATCTGATTCACTATCACTTTCAACAGAAATATTTTTCGTAAAATTTTTCGTTCATTCAATAAGTGGTTTGTTAATCAGGTTTTGGAAGCCCCCCGAGTTTGAGGGCCCCGGGGCACTGCCCCGCCTAGCCCTTTAGTGCGTAGAAGAGTGTCGATGGTTCATGACTGATTTAATTTGTGGCATATAATCTAAAGTGTTGAATAAATTAGTTCTAGACGACTGAGCTTCCACTTCAAAAAAAAAAAGTCAAATTAGTTTGATACTGTTCTTTAGACCTCTGATTGTACTTATGTTATCGATTAGCACTAACACAGCCAAGCTCAAACAGTCACAGATTTAATATTATGTACAATGCATAACTAAATTTTAAATCACAATCAGGCTCCCTGAAATATCTCATTCGTTGCTCGTCCAACAAATGTCTACTAATCGACCGAACTTGAGACGGCATTCACACAGTATCTCACAGTAGCTACTAGATCGAAGCTATAAGTACCACATCATCATTGTGCTCAAGATAAATCCTGACATTAAGTGGGATGTGAACCGAGACGTCCCAACTCTCAAGTTATCGTGAACGGAGCTATGATGTTCTCTCTGCCGTTAATTAGAGGCATTTGTCTTAATGACGACATAATAGTACGACACTATTATTCGATAATTACACTATTGTGTTAGGTAGATCACCTATCTATTACACTCCTCATGACGTCTTTGTATTCAAACCGGATTTGAAAATGTCTCAGGTACATAATGTAAATTTTCAGTAAGAAATATGGTTTCGACGTTATAACTTTGCTATCCAGAAAGAACTTAAAAAAAAACAGGTTTTAGAATATAATTTATTATTGCTGAAAAACATGAAGGTCTTGATAATGCCTAACATTATTGCTAAAAGTTAATGCTTACTTACATTGACTGTCGACTTAAGTGTTAATAGGTAAGTACAAAATACACGTGCTTTCAGCGAACACTTATGCACTTTGTAGAGATCTCAGTAGGTAGCCCGTTAACATATTGTAAAGTATTCAACTTGATTAATTAAGCTGCCGAGCTTCAGTACCTTCTTTACTCTTTTAAGTGAAAGTGAACTCTGTTTATAATGTTTGGTACAGTTCCTTTTAATTAAAATGAATGGTAAGTGGATGTGCTTATTTAAAAAAAACAATAAAGTAAGCTATAGATTGAAGGGTCTAGGTATATAGCTATTAATTGCTACTTATAGTGCATTCAATCCACTAGATGCGGCTAGCTCAGGTAGGTATTCATGTTGGATATTTTCCACTAGGCTTCCTTCTCTTCATAAAAAATCATTCAGATCCGATATCCGTGTTCAGATCCATTTAACAACCATGAATGAAACAAGTGCTAGTAAAGGGACGTACTAATTGCTTATCGATAACCGATCAGTACAATTAAGTGTGAGGGAGGCGTATTTGCTTCACTCTGTCAGGCAACTTAAAAAATATGGTGTGGTCGCCACTCCAGAAACTTTCGGCTCCATCAACCATCTGTTTTGTGAGCAATGTGCCCTTAATTTTTCGATTCTTCCGGTTATGTCGATAACCCAGACATATGACGTTACGTGGGAGATGACTTACGCCTCTGAAACATGGCCACGAAGATTTAAAGTCACTCAAAGGGCAAAGGAGAGACTTTCCTTGCGTGATCGGATCAGAAATGAAGAGATCCGCAAAAAAACCGGTATTTTACTAATAAACTGAAAATAAAAAAGGATTGCGAAATGGTTAAATACGATATTTATAATTATTTTTCGAAGAATACAAGCGCTTGTCGGTAAAAAAATAAGAAACCTTTCTAATAAACGTAAGGGGTATGAGTTACTGCTGGTAATAATACCTATTTCTTCACTAAAGTACCAGCAAGATTTGTGTACGTAACCGAATTAGCTGGATTGATCGCTACATATTGTGCCTACGAGTATATGTTTGTATTTCTCGAGGCACCGCTTAATCTAGAGGACCCACATAGGTAGGTACATATGGCACCTTACGCCTTGTACGCACGTACGAACAGATTTGTTGCGTTGCATGATACGCAACAACTTGGTTCGCATGTGCATACTACTAACGAACATCGAACATTCTGTTCATCAAACATGTTTGCAGCGATCCTATTTGTGTGTTTTGTATGAATTGTGTTCTTCATGAATTAATGTGAACACCAAAAAACTTTTCACAACTTCACAATGGATCACTTTCAACGACGCCGTATGTTCACGTTCGAATTTGCCGTCCATACGAACAAACCAAATGTTCAAGTTTGATGTTTTTATTCGCTTTATTCGTGTTCGTACGTGCGATCACGGCTTTACACAGTGTACGCAAACGTACGTATATTTTCATAGGCACACTTGAATACAGTCGTTCAAATTATACTGTTTCAACACTACCGCTCGGCATACTGTGTAGCGACTATCGAGTTAGGGGTAAACACAACAGCTGGAATTTGTTCAGTAAGTGTCAATTAAGTGCGAACAGTACCGATATCGTTCGCTCCGCTCTAATTATGCTCGCTCCGCTCCCATAAACTATTTTAGAATTAAAAGCTTCGCTCCGGGAGCTAGATTGATAAAGTGAATGCTTTTAGAAGTCTCTTAGATTCTTATCTATTTATACAAAATAAAATAAGAAAGTGACAGACTTTTTTTTTCGTTTCGTAAAAATCATCCAAATGGTCCCGCCCTTGGGCGGAGTGGGAGATAGTGTCAGACTCTTACTGACTAAAAATCCACCCCGTCCCTTCGTGTCTTTCATACCGAGGCCGAGCCTCCCTTTCGGAAGTTGACCCTGGCCTCAGTAAGCTTCGACCCAGCTGGGCCCCTGCCCCAGAAAGTGACAGACTGACATATCAACACACTAAGAGAGGACTTCTCGAAATTCACCCTCAAAGGGGATGAAATGGGTAGGGACGTAGCGTGGACTAATTTAGACATGGGCGAAGGCACATCAGCGAGGCCTTTTTCGTTCATTTCGAATACGAAACAGCGACTGTCGCTGTGACTGTCGCAACCCAGTGCTCGACCACATCGTCGCTTACCATCAGGTGGAAAATTGTTCAAACCCGAGCCTATAAATAAAACCCTCGTTGTTAAAGAGCCTTCGCTCACGCGAAGTCCCTTTGAGTGTGGAGCCGTGGTTGAGGGCTCACATCGAACGGAAACTGGAAACGGGGTTCCAAAGTTTATATGGAGAAATCTACTTTCACGTAGGCGAAGTGTAGGCTCCTGGAATCTGGTTTCCACGAAGATGTATCAATATTTTTTATTAATTTCAGCGCTCCTATTACATAGTCTATCTAAAACTTACTTAAAACAATTCAGTTCATTGTTTTCCTATCCAACTCAAATCATATTCTAATAAAAATCTATTTAAAATTCCTTTAGCCCGTTGTGTGTCTAAACGTGGATCCACGCGAGACACAATGGCTTTTTAATTGTGTCTCTAATTACGGCATTTGAGAGGTTAAAAGTACTCATATATTCTTCCAACCAGCACAACAAGCAAGGTAGGTTTCTCATGCGATCTCCTTGCATGTCATAAAACCAACATATTTATGTAAATACAAGCGATATTCCACGAGGGGAAACCTTAATTTAAGTTTTGATTAAAACTTTGCTGTGGACAAATTTTAATTTAATATTCAAAGGAACGGACCTCTTTCTAATTTAACAGAGGCGTGCATTTTTAATCCTCTGCAAAAGAGGACCAAAAGAGTATGCTTCGATGGTGCGGACATGTGTTAACGGAGGATGGAGAAAGGAGGTTATAATAAAAAGAGGACACAGTGCAGAATAAGGTTTGAACTAATATGAATTATGCAAAGCCTGCGACTTTTTATTCGACTACGGTAATACCAAAAGGAAAGGTTGTGATTTTAGCAGTCTGTCTATAAGTATGTAAGCAGTTACGTATAGTACAAGTGTTCCAAATCCACCATAGTATCTAAACTTTTAAGCTAGTTCTGATACATGAACTGTCAATCAATTCGTTATTTTAGTATCTATAGGCAAAATTGGATGCGAGTAAAAAATAATATAGTGGACATCAATAATCAGAGACGTCTTATCTCTTTTTGCCATCGTCTCATTGGCCATGATGACCGTTTGTCCAATGAAGGAGAGAAAATTCTGAGTTCACTAAGTGTCTGGTAAAAATTCATACTAGGGCAATGTTTAGAACCTGGGTAGAGCAAGCACTGACAAATTATAAGTTTCTATAAAATGACGAGTTCAGCTGCCACAGGACTGTGTAAAGTAATAATGATGAGGAGGAGGCCGCAAGAGTGAGGGAACGAATATCCTCATGTCCCAGTCGCTAAGACCCCGACCTCGACATCCGATCGCGGCAGAAGCGAGCTTGTGAACATCGAACATTGGGTAGCTCGCCGTCCGGCACTCCAGTATTACAGAGTCGACCGGATCAAGCCCCAGTCATCGACAGCGCGTAGTCATCCACGCGCTGTAAAGAGATGTCGGCAAACTGTAGGGGCACGGCAGGGACGACGCCCGCTAGGATTTTCTAAAATGCAAACCCATAGTCTTATAACGCAAAGGGCAAGTGAAGGACGAGTGCACTAGCTTCTGACGTTTTATAAGTGCCCATGTAGGCCTATGTGAAATAAAATATTTTTGATTGATTGATCGATTGGACGCAGGTGTGGTTTGACCCTCCCGTTCTACCCAGACCGAAAGAAGTCATTGGATGACTGCCACCATGAAACACATTAAAACTTCAACAATTTTTTTTTTATATTGTGTTTCTACACGTAGAATCTAATTTCAATTTTTTTTTACAAACATTTTTTCACAAACATTCAAATCGAAAAGTTGAGTCGTCGCGCGTCGTTTAGGCGCATCAAATCTAAATTCGAGTTAAATGGGTACCTATCGCCGGTATAAAAATGGGAAATCTGCCTAAATCCGTAAAAATGGTAAAAGTCCCCTTTATCATTACAAGTAATCCGACAACCAAGTCGCAAACGTAAAATATTCAATCAAATAAACCATAGAAAAAATTTAATGCGGTAATTTCAAATTGTTTATCGGGCAAAAGACATGTGATTGATACAGCCACGGAACATACAGCTAACGACTCGTTATCTATTTTAAAAATAATATGACTTTAACTTAACTAATATCGTCGCTTATATTATTTTATTATTAGATTTACGATATAATTACAGATCGTAATTAAGTATAAATACGAAAATAATGACCAATGAGTGTTGCACTAATGGGGAATATGCATGTGATTCAACTATGGATCAGATAATACATATTTTTAATATAGTTCCTCGAAAACTGGCTCTTTTCGCACTAAAACATGCAACTAGGTTCAACATGCAATGTTAATCACACTCGAGTTTTTTTGAATTTGTTACCACACAACGGTTTTATTTTTCTGATTTTCTAAATGAACAATAAACAATGGCGATTTTTTTTTAAGCAAGTTGGTGCATATTGTTTGCAATGTCAATAAGAATTTAAATCGGTTTATGAACTGAATTATCATTAATAAACTTGATAATTTAAATAATATATTTTTTTTACAAATAAATTAACAATCATCTGTGTCCTGAATTCCAAAATATTTAAAAATCTTAGTTTTAATATTAGGATGTATAGCGGTTTTACATATTTGCCTCTTCTTCAACCAGTAAAGAAAGGTTAAACACGGGAAAAAATACTAATAAATCTTAGCAACATCAATATAGTTGCTACTTATTTGAAAAAAAAAGTCGAACTTAAGCTTTGAAGAGAATCTTTAGATGATTATGGATGATTGTGATGGACGCCAGATATTGTGATTGAGGCAGAACACGCTTGCCTGTTGTCATCTCATTTAATCAAAACTAAAATGTGTGGCCAGTTTGGATTTTTTTTTTTCAGCTGAAAATGAACATAAATGCGTCGTCGTTTTCAGTGAAAGTATTTCTTACTAAGTGTATTGATAAACGTACTTTGATACACAAGGAAACTTGTCACTGCAGTACTCGATTCCATAACAGAATTACACCTCGATTGCGATGACAAACTTGTATCAAAATATTTTTTTGAAGTGCACTATAGTTTTTAGCGACATGAATGTTAACTGATAGTGGTTTAACAATCGTACTGTCTATAAAATGCGTGGTGGATTACGGCCCATACCCTCTTCTAGAGAGGAGGCCTTTGTCCCAGCTGTGGGAACATTAAAAAGGCTGATAATAATGATGATGATGATGATTGTATAGAAAGAGGAGTAAGAATAGGGAAGGAGTAAGAGTAAGTGGTCGTTGGTTTTAGGGGATAGATAATTATGATGGTGTCTATGACTGATTCACTCATCAAGACAGGACGAGTGAATGAAAAACGATAGCGCAGGTAGGTTATGGGAATAGTTTACAAAAGACACACATCTCCAATGTTTCAGAATCATTGCTACCACACCGTATTTAAGCTAAAAGAAGAATAAAATTACAGTACTGTTAATTTCAAGTCAGTGTTAACTAACATTTTGTACTGATTACTAGGACTATGCTGAACGTCGAACAACCAGAACCTGTCAAGGTGCACAAAAAGGTCGTAAAGGAATTCCCTAAGGTGAGGTCTTTTAAATCTCATAGCTTTCTATTACACCAAGGCATATTAATAGAACATATTAAATATACATATATCATCTACTTGAATGAAATAGTCGTCAGCAATGTCTCCCTTTTGATCCCCAATTGAAAGTTAGCTAGAAAATTAGCAATCTTATTTGCGATATTTACAGACCACTTTAGTAGAAAAAGTTTGATCATTTTAATGTTTGGATTTTCTTACAATTTGAACGCATAATATTTCGTGATTTATGCTCTGCCATTTTGTTTTTTGGTTTCACATTTACAGCGTAATAAAGAATTCCTCTTTCGACATCTAGTATTCAACACCTAAGATATTCCAATAGGTGACCAAAAAATTGGTGCCAAAAGAGGAATACTTCCTGGTAATCTATGGAAGCCGACATGGGGTTTTTAAGGTTAAAATTAGAGAAAATTTGCTCAATTGATCGTTTGTAATTTATGACTCTTTAACTGACCTGATAAACGTTCTATCCAAAACTAATTTTACATAAAAATCCCATAAAAAAGAGCATTTTATCTTTGTCACCAAATTGTTCTATTTTCCTCCGGGCTACTTTTCTTTTTTTTTCTTTTCCTGACCACTAAAATGCTAGTAGACCGATGTCCAATATTTGTAATGATATTAACCTTTTGAATGTCTTATGTTACACAGTTCGACATAAGCAATTGTCTTTCTATTGTGTCTCTAATTACGGCATTCGAAGAGTTAAATGTAGTATTCACTAAAATCACTAATTAGGGATCCAAATTATTACGAGTACTAACAATAAGCAGCCACAACTCAAGAGTGACGTTTAGTTGTTCACTGCTAGTCCCATTGAGTCTACCAATGACTGTACTCCGGAACAGTAGTTCCGTGGCTGTACTTCTGGAGTGGTACGCTCTATTTAATGTGAATACTGCATACCACATGTCCTATATTATTTTAAAAATTGCGACTTTGATCTATCCGATGAACGTTGTTTTACACATAGATTGGCTCCAAAGTCACAAAAAGATCAATATGCAAAAACGCGAGTCATTTAAATTGAAAACGAGTTTTAACGTTTCCTATTATTAGATCAAGGCAAACACATTGGATGCAGATTATCATTTATTTATATTGAAGATGTATATTATTACAGATTTTTCCCATTAAAATTATTATGTTACTTAATCTTGTGTGTATAATCTTTATAATCCTCTGATCCTTTTCCCTGTAGGTATATATTTGTGGTCGATGCAATATGTTCTTCGTCCTCCATAGATGATCTAGTTAAAATCCAACTCCTTTATCTGTAATGCAATCGAGGTTCTAATTGGTGACTGATATTACAATTGACTAAATCTGACTGACGTATAAGGGCGCGCCTTCAAATTAGTCGCACGACGGCAGCGCGGCTGCAGCGCTGCTTTATTATTGCACGTAAACAACAGAGTAGCGTGCCGCGCGACTGCAGCGCGGGTGTAGCGCAGCAGTCGCGCGTTTTTTATTTATATGGAATATAAATGTGTTATGTTATGACGTGCGCCGCGCGACACTTTGCGGCTAAATTGAAGGCACCCTAAATTATAAAAGTCCAAAATAACCAAGAAAAAAAAAATATCCATTTCTATTTTGTAGTAGGTACAATTCCAGAACCAAAGCATATATTGAATATTTCGTTTGATTCCTTCCACGCGCAGTCGATCCCGCCACACATCGGCATCGGGGCTCCGGAAGACACCCTGATGTCGTGCTACGGCCTCGTGCCGAAGCCCCCGCACAAGGACGTCATCAAATACAACCTCAACGCTAACAAGGTAAACTTTATACAATAAGGACGAAGTGCACACTAGTGCGCAAGTATCTGGTGAGCTGCGAAGAGATGTCAGGGTCGATATGAAAGTATGATGTCGATTGAAATGGTAAATCGATACTGAGTGCTTCTCCGAGATCAAGCTCAGTAAAAATATTAATGTCGGATCAAAATAAGTTTTCCTACCGAAACAGAAACTATTAGACATATTTAAAATATATTATTTAATGTTTGAATTCTTTTTTACATTTATATCAAACTAGCTTTTGCCCGCGACTTCGTTCGCGTGGAATAGTGACTTCCGGCAGATTTTTGGTTTTACCCACATAGTTCCCTGAATTGATGCCGACTCTTGACCAATAGATGGCGCTGTATGTCCGGAATAAATTTTATTTTTTATTTTATTTTTTGTAATAAAAACTATCCTATGTCCTTTCTCAAGTTCCAAACTATGTCTGTACCAAATTACACACAAATCGGTTCAGTAGTTTAGGCGTGAAGCAAAGACAGACAGACAGACAGACAGAGTTACTTTCGCATTTATAATATTAGTTTGGAAGTTTGGATTAACCACACAAAAAAACACACCGTGTGTTATTGAACACACTCATGGCCAAAGGTTCGACAGATTTTCTACCGGAATCGAAACCGGTACCTTCGGTGGGTCACTAGAAACTCCCTAAATATTGAATAGAATGGTAAAATTGGAATACTTACCCTCTGTTAAACATTACTGTTACCTCTATGGTATATCGTGTGTCTATCAGACGGGGCTTGCCATTTTACACTTTGCCTATTCTGAATAATATGAAATAATGTTTGCGTCGTAATGTGCCATAAAATATCCAAAGAGATCAATAGGTCGGTATGTTTTACTATCCATGATGGCCGGATCATAAATACCAGTAGATCAACTACTACTATCTTTTTTGCAATCGGCGGCATTTTTTTTTATTTTTAGCAGTTTAAGACAATTCTAGAAGCATACTTGAAACGCGTCTCAAAAACCAGTCCGTGTAGATACCTAACTAAACGAGTGGTAATTAACGCTCGTCATCACAACAAGTTATTATTTCCTATGAATTACTATCTTTTATTTTGCAAGAAATAAATAAGTCTAATTGGATTTACGTCACTTCTTATTAGCAATTCACTTTAGGTAAATCTGTCACATGCTTTATATAACCTACCTACGTCTCTTCTGTGTGGCCCGCGCCTAATAGGCATTGACTAAAATCGATATAAATATTCATAAGTTTACACTAATTATTTATTTATTTATATAAAGCTTTATGCACAAAAAAAAACTGTACAAAGGCGGACTTAATGCCTTAGGCATTATCTGCCAGTCGACCTTAGGGTGGTGCAGAAAGAACACCGACTTTAGTCTGACCGATTTTAGGTGGATGCATAAACTAACGTTTTCGCACGGCTGCGCTTTCTATTTTTCGGGGATCGTGCGTTTCTGAATGTAGTTATAAAAGGTGATCTCATATCCTTCAATAGTGGAGACTTTAATATAACGCAAAAAAAAAAAAATGTTCACTGGATCTGGTAAATCTGAATCGGATCAATAGTCCTACTTCCTACTAGTGGCGGCCTTAGAAAGTGGCGAGTAGAGGGAACCGCCCGGGGCCCCTCTTATAGAGGCCTCGTGCAAAAACTCAATTAGAAAAATATGCTATTAATATTTGATCTTTTTATTTTATCCAATCTTTACCTTTCGTAGTAAAGTTTATATTAATAGCAGCTTATCGATATATCTAATTTCTCAAATTCGATGACACGAGATCGGTTTTCATCTCTTTAGTCTTCTATATTTCAATATAATTTTATAAATCATTTTCATTTGAAAATGATTTATAAAATTATATTGAAATGCAGTAATTTTTTTTTCTAATTCGTGTCTATTAATATTCGTATCTATTATAATTTTTCTTATTCGTATCTTTTAAGGTATTTAGTACCAGATACTAAATACCATATACCAACAGTTTATATCATTTTTGTCGTAATTGTTATTACCAAAAATAAACTATCATATGAAATAAGCACCTAGTTCTGGTACACATTTTTTGCAAAAAAAACAAGGGCCTCGCAAAGATCAGTCGCCCAGGGCCTTGTAACGGTTAAGGCCGCCCCTGGTTCCTGTCTTTAACAAACAAACAGTTTTACGTCTTAATAATATTAGTGTAGTATATATTTAGTATATGTAAATACCTTGGTCTTGACCTCAAGATCAGCTCTCATTGTCTCTGGGAATGATGACATAAGCATAACCCTGCAAAGTTTATACTTCTGCTATTTACCACACGACATGGCACACGTACTCAGGGTCGCAGGAAGCCATTTAAATGACAATAATAATTAGGTGTGATTATGCCAACTAAATGCTAATTGACCAAGATCTATTGCCTCTATTCTGTCACACAATTAATGTAAGGAGGTAATTTAATTAGATTGTTGGTTTGTACCAGAGAACTGTGCGCTAACTTGATTGATTGATTGGTTAATTATGACGGCTATTTTGATTGTTGTTTACGGGAAAACATACAACAAATTGATCCGTATACCAAAAACCTATGCTACAGAAAAATCATTTAAACCAATAGGTACTTGCCGGAAAATATTTTTTCAATACTGCAAAACCCGCTTTTAAGCATGCATCTGTATTTCGCACTAGTGCAGAAAAGTGCGCGTGCTCGCCCTCGTCACAATTTTATTACATGTATCGTATCAGGTTGGGCTGAACTCGCACTGACCTCCCCAAGTAACGCGTCAATTATTTATGTTTTCGTAAGTTTACTGCATTGATTGAACTGTGGTCGCTGGATACGGGGCAAAGTACTTCGGAAACCCAGGTAACCTCCGCGAAATGGTCAGTAATACCAAGGCGCTGCTGGCCTTTCTTGAGGAGCTGGGGTGGATCGAATGACTCATTTGTCCCACCCGTACGCAAAATGCGCGCTTTAGTCGTGGAGTTGCGGACAACAGCCCGTTATACCAATACCAAAGTGTATTGGAAAACGTCGTTAGAAATACGTGGAGTCACCGCAGCCCTTGTCTCCATAACACCCTCGGTAAGGCTTGGGTGAATGCCGTCTCGCTCACAATGCGATAAACTTTCTCCACTTGTATCAAAATTAAACATTTTCTTTACACATAAAACCAAACGAATATCGAGTCAGGAAACATAACAGTATCTATCAATACTTCACAACTTGAATTGCTTTCCAACATATAATTCTTTAAAAAAGTTTGTGCATATATTTCCATCCCGGCATCAATAAATAATTCTTTGATATTCGAGTTTGCAACTCGAACTCAATTAAAGTTCCTCAAAGAATCGAGGAGGAAGCTTCTCGTGGGTCATATCGGCTAGATTCAGGTTATTACTTTACGAGTAATATTTCCTGAAATCGTACATAATAAGTTAACTTATCTGCCTTAGGTTTAGGCATAGAATCGAAAATGGCACTTATTTTATGCATGATGTTTTCGTTTTATATTCTTAAATACATTTAGCAGAAACATCTAAGTGAAATCGTAATAGGTACAAAACAATTTTGGTTAATGGTTTAAAAACAAACTATAATTTATGTACTCTGTCTAAAAAGTCAAACGACTTAGGAATTTTGTATAATATTTAATCATTTAAAAAATACTTACATATATTCGATACGTTTTATGAGGTTCTTCTGTGTAGTAAACAGTGATCAAGATTTCAACCTTGATTATTGAACCAGCGTTGACTACATCAGATTTCATTTTGCTCTTATAATTACCCAAGTCGTTTAACTTTTTAGACAGACTCTAATTGTATACAGACATTACCTATTTATAAATTAATAAAATAAACTCGTTTCACACCAGAGTGTAAAACGAGTTTATTTTATTAATTTAAAAAAAAACATAACCTATTCTTTTTGATATTTACACAGCAAATTGCATTGAAGCTAATTTCTTGTTTTCTTATACACCTTACTATAGTACCTTCGATACTTGTGCGAGCTGGACTGGATCCACCCCGAGGACATCGGCAGGAAGTTCGTGATGTCGTACAGCCTCGCAGACGGCTCCATCAAGATCGGAGAGGTTCCACGGAGGAACTCCGGCATCCGCGAGGGCACGTTCCTCAAGTCTATGAAGCTTGAAACTCCTGAGTCGGACCACAACTTCCCTACGTATTATACACCCGATAAGTTCTTTATTGGTGAGTATGGGAGTGATTTGTGTTTTTTTTTTGGTAACTAATGTCGTCTTAATTTTGATCAAAGACTCTACTTCACTACTAGTCATTCATTAATGATTGAAAGAAAGAAAGAACACATTTATTTGAGACTGATTGATTAGAGACTTTTTCAAACATTTCTTCGTACTAGTTAAGAGGCCTATGAGATAAATGAGCAAACGTATACAGACTACAGATGTTGAGCTGACTGCCCAAAAATGATTTGATATAGGTTCTCTGCTCGTCAGGTTTGAGCATCTAAGAAGCTTAAAGCGTTTGGTTTGGCATCAAATAATAAAATAATGTCGCCCAGTAATTCCCACAAATTCATCAGCCAGACACTCCAGAGGGAGCCGTCAGTTGCACTAGTTACTTAAATAATAATGCTAGGAGCTCTCGTGGATAGCGCTAGCGAGGAGCCGAGGACGTCTGCTCGAGAAGTTCGACGCAAGAAGTTTTCGTTTTGCCATTGCGGTCGGATAATTCTAGTTTCGTAATGCCATTATACATCTCGATTAGTAATATCACCAAAATTCGATTCGATAAAGATACACTCTCATGATGTGTTTTGTAGCACCACTTATTACGCTCTTTATAATTCTCTATTAATTATGCCACAAAAGATATGCGTCACTCTCTTTCCTGTCCAGATGTTGTGCAAACCTGCAACTTGCACGATATTCAAATCATGCTCATGGCAGATCTATCCCGGTTGCTATTGGACTAAATGTAAGCCAAAAACAAAAATATTGTTATAATCGGCAGGTATGCAACAAATTGATAAAGTCTATTTGGGATAATTAAATTGAGGCGTGCGACTGTGTGGACGACCAGATACACGAGTTCTTATTTATTAACCATACACCGTGTTGGAAAGTAAACAACAATCTTCGCAGACAAATCTCATCGTATTTAATTTCTAGGAGCCATAATCCCCGTTTTCAAGCACCGCTTCAGGATCATAGGCTGCGACCTGTTCGTGTACCGATACATGACCGCCAACCCGGAGAAGTTCCCGCAGGAGGTGATCGACAACGTGCGTAACTACCACACGCGCGAGGGCAACTTGAAAGACGAACTTGCGGTAATTTACACACGCTTTTTTTCTAATTTAGGTATATAAACTAATGCTTGATTGCGATCCCACCTGAAAGTAAGTATAGTTATGCAATCGTTGATGGTGAAGCGCTCTTTTTATTAAGGGCCTAATCACTCTTACCTTAAAGATACCTGAATTATAATCGGACGGGAAGACCGCAGCAGGCAAATTGTTTGTTTGAATATTATCTATTTTTATCTTTTCGTGATACACCATAGAGCTAGAACTACATTAGAGTGACGCACACGTGGACCACGCCTGATTTGTACACAGAACGACGTCGCGTGGCGTGGATCAAATGTAGCTCTACAAGTCTAGTTTCCCTAGAAAATGTATGGAGACCGTCGCGCCCAGATCAGCGTACGTGGCACATGTGTGCGCAGTGTAGTTCTACTTCTAGAAGCCTCACCATGACGTGCTAAAATGCCAGTCGTGCGAGCGAGAAAGAGGGATGGAGCTATACACCCTCCATCTCTTTAATATTTCAGTTTAGGTCGTCAAATGAATCGTGTTAACAGCTCGTGGCTCGCCTCTGCTCTTGTCTTATCTGCAAAGAAATTCTTTTATTTTGTACCTTCATTAAAAAGAAAGATATTTTTTTACTGTTAATTCACGCTAAATATTTTCAAATGTTTAATGGTAACAAAATTGTGGTGTCTCTTCCATAAAACCCATTAATTAAGAGTTGAAGTCTTCGACCTCGCCCCATCGCATGCTAAGGATGAAATGTACGATGAGACAAAGCTTGCGCAGAAAATACCTATGGTTATACGAATTTGATATGTTACTAATGATCGAAAAGAAAATTCGGCAAAAAGGCGTTTTGTCCTTTTAACTCAAAACTTATTTTGGTCTATAGTTTTGCCATATTTTTATTTTTTTCGAGTTAATAGGTTTTCTCAAGGCTCTCAAAACACGCCTGTCTTTCTATACTTTAAATATGTGTTTTTATTATTTACCACCTGCAGTCGGCCTTCGCCGAGGAACAGCAAGCAGACACCCGTGAGCAACTCGCGAAGATTGGCATGGCGCCGGTGGCGGAACCCAGCGTGATGGAGCGGTGCCTGACTGCCCTGGACGTAGTGGAGGGCAGTGCCACTCCGTACCGGCCTCCAACTCCACCCATGACGACGGACCGCATCTCTTACGACGATTCCTTACGCATCGCACGGCAGAGGTAACAATAGGCTATTTAAATAAAACTTAAAGTAACTTTTTCAGAGAAAACTGATTTTCTTGTCTTATAATAATATCGACGTAAGGTATAAAGGTTTGAGCGTTTACGACGCGATAATTTTTTTATGAAATTCCTTGCGGCGTATATTCTTAAAGCCGCTATAAGTCAGCCATAAGGTTTTCTATCAAAACTATTAGTAGGTACGGTAATTGGGTCGAATTCCCAAAAATAATAATGTACATTTTGCTTTTTTTAGGCAAAATGTACATTATTATTTGGGGACAAAATGTCCGACATCATGACACGCAACGCTGTCGAATTGTCCAACAACATGTCATAAGTTACGTGAATGCGTCGCAACGTGTTGGTGGCAAGTTGCGGGATACTGGGCAACGATACAGCGTCACGTAGATTGAGAATTACGCGTCATGTTGAGGGACATTTTGTCCTCTAGTGTTACATCTGAGGCTTGATGGTAAAACAAGCAACTGATAAATGATAAATGATCTTTATTTTGCAAATAGGTTTGAAAAAAAAAACACTTTTACACGTCAATTTTGTTTTCAGTCAGTTTAAACTAGATGAGGCCGTGTTTCCTAGCTGACTACCCTGAGAAGAAACACCGAAACAAACTCAGGGGTTAAAGTCTCTTTTAAAGTCCATACAGTAAAGAACATGTAATGGTCAAATCATATTAGATTAGGATTTTCTCATGCAACCCACCCGCGTTATATTATTTATTAAACAAACCGGTGAAGGTCGTTCTTAGCCGTATCCTCCACTATAAGTCAAATTGTAAAATAAAGTTTTAAACAAAAATCATCAAATGTCAAAATGCACAAAATAAAAATCATTCAATGTCAAATTCGACAAAAAAAGAAAAACAAAAAATAATAATAGTAATAAGCTTCGACGACCATCTGTCGAAGCTGGCGTTGCGCGAATGGATCAAGGGCCTGATACAGAGAGCAGTACTCCTCGATACGGCTCGTATTGTGAGGTGGTTCCTGTCTCTGGAGCCCTAACCACCTGTAGCTTGGACCCTGCTCCCGACACCGGCGGACAACTATTTTTTTATATTTTTAAATGTTTTTTTAAATTATTTTTTTAAGAAATGTTTAAAAATATAAAATAATATGTTAAAATGAAAAATAAAGGAGATAGTAATAAAAAAGAACATGTATATAACCACTAATATAATACAGTACTGGAGCAGATCAATCCCAAGCCGTTTTGTCTTCAAGATACTCTTTTACAGTATAAAAAGCCTTCTGAAGTTCTGACAACTATCATAAGATACGCGCCTAAGAAGTGAATACTCAATATTTTGCTCCACTCTCATTAGACTATTTCCTCGGAGCTCTGCAGGCATTTTCTATCATATCATTACAACGCGATGGGTGGTATTACATAATTTATATTTTTATGTAAGTACATTATTAAGCGTACATAGAAAAAGGAAACCAACCCGATGAAATTTGTTTACGTTACGGTATATTATTGCATGAAATATAAAGTTATTTTTGGCCTTGTCTCATTTTCTGAGCAATTTCCCTAAAGACAGGATAGGTAATACTTCTTTGAAGCTTCTTTTTTCAACTTTTCCCATTGTAGTGCCATTGCCCATTGTTGAGTTACTTAAAACACGTTTTTTTTTTTCGATGAAATTATGCGGGTTTTGGTCATTTTCGGAGACAAATCGATTATAACCCTCTTGTCAGAAGTCGTACCGGATGACTGATCGGAGACCGCCTAGAAATGCAATTTAGTGGTGGTGATATAACCGTTTAATTGTTTATTTTTTAGAGATCTCTAAAATGATAATCTTTTTGCGCTTACGTTTTACTAATAGAGAGGAAAATTCCGCAAGAATCCGTTAAAAAAGGAAGATCCTTCGATCAGCTGTCGGGTCCGAGCATCGGGCATGTCCTGATAGTTAATTTCGGACTGTTGTAAAAGTTCTAATCGCGCGAGAAACTGATAACGCGATGCAGGATTTGGTATTTTTAGGCGATATAGATGTCACTAGAATATTTTATTTCTTTAAAACTCATCATCATCATAATCATCATATCAGCCGAAAGCCGTCCACTGTTGGACATAGGCCTCCCCCAAACGTCGCCAAAACGACCGGTCCTGTGCGTCACGCTCAAACTGCATCAAACTCGGTAAATTAAATAAATAGGTAATTTCTTTAAATTTATTTAGATTTAATCCAGTCAACCCAGTCTACAGTACTTATTCTTTAAAAATTGTATGTTAGAATCTAGAAAAACTATTTCTAGATTCTAAAATAAAACTTTTACCAATCGTGTTTCTATTTTAAATGTAGTCCGAGTAATAATTTCTTTAAATAACAAGTCTGTACCTTTTGCCGATAACGAGAAAAATATGGTCCAATGAGATTTATAAAAGTCTCAAAATCTCTCAATATGATTTAATTAGTGTAGGTATACCTACACCTATTTTTACAAAAACCCAAATATTAGTTATTAGCTTTTGCCCGCGGCTGCGCCCCAGCTTTTGCACGTTACTGTTTATTATTTTTCCCATAATTAAGCAATTATTCTTGAAAAATAAATATCTGTTTCCAAAAACTGACAATTGCAACCATAGACTTTGACGTGATGTTTTTGGCAAAACAATGTTGTCAATTTAATTTTTTTTAAAACTTCAGGTTACGCTTTCAGTAGACGCACTCTAGCAAAATTTTTTCTCCGACAGAAAGCTGCTTTACTCCTGAGTGACATAGGCTCTATTTTATGTACACTGGCGCAGCCGCGGGCAAAACCTAATAACTAATATTTAGGTTTTTGTAAAAAAGGCATCTACCTACACTAATTAAACTGTACACTAAAAACATATTCATTATATTATTAATTTTTTGTTACTCTACATAAACAAACTTAAACTATTTATACTAACACCTAAATAAAACCTAACGTATATAAATAAAATACAAAAATACAAAGTGCACTCAGGCGTCGAAGTACTCCTCCACATCGCTGTCATTATAATATTTATCATTATATTATGTCATTATTATATTATTAATAAAAACAACTATTACCTACATGACGTTACTTTATGGACTTGAGACTTTGACCAGAGGTCAAAGTTTTTTTTAAAGACCATGTTTATTTCGGTAGATATCTTGTCGGGTGGCAGGTGGTCGGTGTTTCATGTTAGCGACGAAAAACCATCCCCGTCTTGTATAAATTGTCGTGTAAAAGTGTTTTTTTAACACAATTGCAAAATAAATAGGTATCATTTATCGCATGACGGGTTCCTGAATTGAGTATTTTGAGTTAAGAACATGTCAAACTCTATATAATGTAGTCTATGTAGAGTTTGAGAAATACCTACTCAATTTCAAATGCTTAAATCGGAAATCACGGGATATTCTCATAATGTGTGGTCCCGTTATTCTCAATAGTAGGGGAGCCCTAGTGGGGACTTTGCGCGTTACTGGAACGCATCAGGAAATCCTATGGGGAAACCATGCACCCAGTAATGTACGCCTACCACATACCACACTGAATATTTGACACGCTCGAATAACTTTTTTTTTAGTTTTTTTACACTCCTTACTAGTTGATTGTTAGATTACACTTATCGATTACCAGAACGACAAAGCGCGTATATATTGTGAATTTTGACGCGCTCGAGTATTTCCATGTGACTGTTTTTTTTTACATTTTTTCAAATTCTTACACGCTCTGCCCCCACTAAAATGGAAAATTTGACACTGATTTTTTTTTTCGTTATAGAACCTAATCTTCGCAATCCAATACGTCCCCATGACGCTTTAGTAACTGCAAATTTAGCAAATTTTGATAAATCAATCCGATCTAGGGCAAAAAAGAAAAATATGAGCCTGTCCATTCGTATTTCCTCGGCGATCGCAAAGGCTGAGGCAAAGTTTTAAAAAGTTTTTCCAATCTTGATCTGAACTGTCATAAAACATTAAGGTCATGGCGCCCGAGCAGTGACATAAAACAGTGAATTTCTGAAGTATATTCCTCGGTAACGACTAGGTCAATAGAATTTGAAAAAAATACACCTATGCACAATAATAAATGCACAGATTTGCGTATTGCCGCCTAGGCGGGTGCGAGAGTTGCGTCCTCATCATTTCGGCCAGATGGGTCAAGGGACTATAAGCCTTAACTCCGGCTAGATGTTTAAGAGACTATACGCCAGACGATTGTATCTTATAATATATCACAGCTATTATATTATAATATGTTGGTTAAAAAATATGTTTAGGATAAATTTTAATCAGCATTGATCTCAACTCAAGAGTAATCTGACGACAGCAATATCCTGTAAGGTGACCTTACAAGTCACCTTGCTACAGGTTCAATCTCCAGTCTATTCAGTGCCAATCAGGTTTCTTCTTAGATATCTAATACTGATTTGTAAAGTACAAGTTCTGATTATGAACCAAGCTGTTTTTTGTTGAGACAAAATGGAAGCGTTGCAAAAAATAATATATTGCAGTCATTGGGTTTACTTGACATTTCCAAAAACAATTTAGTACCTAAGTACTGGCAAACGGGGTTATTATGAACGCAGGGGTGAATAGAAACAAAACTTTGATTAACACTTTCACTAATTTCTCTATTAGTTTCTAGCAGAGCTTCCATTATTCTTGTATTAGGTACAATGCAAGAAAAATAAATGTAGTACTTAGTGCTGCAAACAATTTCTTAATAACGTGAAAAAACCCCCCTAAAGTTCTGTTCCTATTCGCCTCTGTGATGTGTTCCTATAACCTCGTTTGACTATAATCGTTTAGGCGCTGCGCAAACGGAGACACTTTTTGTTCCAGTTACCGACATCGAATACTTTTTGATCGTCATGAGTAGGTATGTGTTAAGTGGAAGCAAGTGGACACAAAAAATATTAACATTATGCGCAGGGAGTAGATGATTTCATACTGGTGCTATAGAAATCAAATATTCATCGGTAGTTTATATCTGACACAAGACACAAAAATTCCACGTTTGCGCCCTGCCTTAGGTAATTTCTTTATGTTATACTAGTGGCCCGTCCCGGCTTCGCATGGGCAATAAATATAGCCTAAGTTACTCAGGGTGAATGTAGCTTTCCAATGGTGAATGAATTTTTGAAATCGGCACAAAAAACAACAAAAATACACAATCCCTCTTTATAATATTAGTGTTTCTATTTCTCTCTAATACTCAGCAAGCCAACATGCGACAACATAATGCCACTGAAGGGCATCCTGAAGTCCGGAGCGGCTCGCGACGACCACCAGAAGGTGGTGTGCTTCAGCGGACCCTCGGCCGACGACCACCGCGAGGCTAAACCGAAGCAAGCGGCCTACCCACCGGGCAAGCAGCCTCAGTACAACGACGACGATGATTTCTGCGAACAATATGCTGACCCGGTAAGTCTAATGCTAGAACTGCACTGCGCACACGCAGGACCCGATCTAGCTATTTAGCCGCTCCAGGCAAAGATAATTTTCGCCGCCCTTTACATACACAAAACCATATTAGTCACGAGTAGAGTCTTAAATATTTCCACTCTCCAACCTGAAGTAGGGTGAAAGGTGGCCCATTAAATTTTCAACCTGCCAACTTGGATGTGGACGACTAATGGCTAGGTTGGAAGATAGGGTGAAGTCAATTTTGCCGCCTCTCATTTTTTGCCACACTGGCCAAATGCCCGGCTTGTCCACCCTTAGATCGCGCCCTGCGCACACGTGTGCCACACACGCCGATCTGGGCGCGTCGACCTCCTTACATTTTATATGGAAACTAGACTTGTAGAGCTACACTTGATACACGCCACGCGATGCTACTAAACGACGTTCTACGTACAAATCAGGCGTGTTACAGGTGTGCGTCTAATGTAGTTCTAGCTTAAGAACGACCCGGTAAGTTTGAAGATAGGTAAAAATCGAAGGAAGACCACTTGATAAAACTATGCTGAACACTGTGCAGACACCTCGGTGGCGCCAGCTAAAATTGATATAGCTAAAACTTTCTACACAAAATAAGTGTTTAACGCCTGGCACGTTGCAGTTCTGACTATAGTTACTTATTTAGGAACTTGTATAAAATATATTAGTCTATACCTACTTTTTTAGGGCTCCACACCCAAAGGGTAAAAACGGGCCTTGGAACCCTGCGTGCGTCAGCGCGAGTCCGACTCGCACTGGCCCACACTGGCCTAGTTTTTTTAATATTATTCACAGGCTTGCGTTTGACTATCTCACTTTAGGTAAGCGATAATGTGCCCGACGATGGAGCATTCTTAGTACCTAACCTATTCAAACCTAGTTTGTAGTTATCAGGAAACACAGACTTCGACAGGCATATTAGTAAAGGGCACAGGAGTTCCATTTTCTGTGATGCAGTATTTCTAAGCTTTATGATTGACCTCTGGCCATGAATCCCCAGGACAAGGCAGCGCGAGCCGAGCGTCGCGCCGCAGACGTGTGCGCATACGAGCTCGTGCCGAGCGCGCAGACGGCGACCACTATCGGAGAAGACAAGGAAGACAAGCCCAGACTGCCTGGCTACCTCGGCACCTATGGCGTCGACTGCAAGGAGGTAACCTCACTCTTCAGCTAAACCATCATATTAGAAATAGAAAAATAGCAGCTAAATTGGACTGGGCAAGGCACATTCAAATTTAAAGAATTGGCAACCCATTGAGTTCTGAACAATGATGTTCATGTAAATTAACAAGTTTGGTAAGTTAAACTCTTCCTTTTGTTCCTAGTCTAGATACCTATTGCAATAGAGCAAGAAATATGGAAAGAAATTTCAATCGAGATGGAAGTGGAATCGGCATTTAAGAAACTTCAGTTGTTTCTGAGATAGCAAAGCATCTCTGATGCTTCGGGTATTGCACAATACGTCGACGGCACGCACTGTTCCCGCTCGCCTCAAGGAGTTGTCAGCGAAGGAACGGGGTGGGTCTTTTAGTCAGTAAGAGTCTGACACTATCTCCCGCTCCGCCCAAGAGCGGGGGATGTCAATGCATAATTTTTTCCCACCATAATAAAAGGGTATTGCACAATATATATAGATCTAGTTAGTAGTCGATGAAAAGTTCATATCATCGCATACCACTTAAGATGCAACCTATAGGCTCCCAATAAATGTTTTAAATCAGTCAGAAATGGGCAACGAAGTTCATCAATTTTTCTCAACAGTTGTCCAGTTTTTCCGCCATGGCGAATTGCTTTATTTCAGGATTATAGTTATGCCTCTATAAAATTTTATGTTGTCGACGATACGCGGCAGTTAGGTAGGTATTCCTGGCACCTACCCATAACAGACATCTAGGAATCTTTTATGAAGTCACGTAGATATTGCATTTATAACGATGCACGGTGCGTTTCGTTGAATTATCTACCTACGTAGGTATTACAAGTCACTAAAAATATTTATCTTTATCATTACTTAGATACCTACTAGAACAGCACATTGTTGATCTAATCAAACATATCAATCAAGATAGATGCAGAAGAAATCGCTAAATGAGCGAAAACAGACCTTCATAGGTCATAACCTCAAAACGCGTTGAGGCTTTTTCACATCGCGTACCTACCTATGTATGTCGCGTCTATAAAAAAACGGCCATGACTTGTGTAGTAATGAAGAAAAGCTATGACGTGTCCTAAGTTTATAATTATACGAGTATAATAAATAAAGTTGAACCCTGATACGTTGCACCGCGGTTTATG
Organism: Mythimna albipuncta; assembly: GCA_929112965.1. NCBI lineage: Eukaryota > Metazoa > Arthropoda > Insecta > Lepidoptera > Noctuidae > Mythimna > Mythimna albipuncta. Next base: position 12,866,707 of record OV815962.1, read on the forward strand.
TAATCTCCAGACTTTATAGTCTTAGATTAAACTATACACCGTGACACAGTGGTACAAATGGTTTGATAAACTACACAATGTATCTTTACGTTGACGACCTGGTGGGGCTTGCGCGCTCCAATGAACCCGAGGTCTTCGCTGCAACAGGCCTAATAGGCTATGGAGCCAGAATAGAGAAATAAAATCCGTAGGGTGAATGTGGTGAGTTTTTGGGCAATAGCAACCCGTCTTATTTCTCATTTGCGACTTCCCTTTATTTGTTGGCCGGAGAACGCTAACGAGAAATAAAGCACCCTCCTCTCTCGTACGGCGACCTTGAGTGGGGATTCGCAAGAGCATACGTGCTCGAAGGAAGAAATTATTATCTAAGTATAAGGGATGGCAAGGATATGACTATCTGTCGGATAGTCGATATATCTGTCTGTCTTCAAGGGGCTTGAAGAGTGGAGTATTATGATAATACATGTCGTGGCCAGATCGTAGAAATTGATCACTTCATGGTATGGCCAAGTAAAACTGGCCAGATCGTTTTGAACATTTAAGTTTGATGATATTTCAATCCTCGTTTGGCCATATCGAGGATTGACATATGACCAATATTAACGTTTAAATGATCTGGTCAGTTTTAGTTGGTCATATCATGAAGTGATCAATTCTAAGATCTGGCCATGACATAGACATTGTCATACAATTACCAATTACATCTTTCATTTGCCAGATTTACCTATCATGAAATGGAACATTGCGCAGCATAACTGTATTGCGAAATGATAAGGAAAACGATCACATACTAAGATAATTACTGCGATCGGTTTCACAATGAGGTCTACAACGACTCGCATGTTAATTATTTCATTTTATTGGTCCTTATGTTACCTTATTATTGCTTTAAGTCTACTGGAATTGGAATACCTACCATTAACTAAAGAATATCTTTCTAAAAACTAGGCAACAGTTCAGCTTCTATTATTTGTAGATTGCAAGAAATAAAGTAGATATTTTAGTAAGATTGTCATGAAAAACTTAATTCATGAATCTGACTCAGTGATTGCTACCTACCTACCTACTTATATTTGAATTTAGCAACTAAAATGTTCTTTATTAGGATCTCGTTGCCCACTTACCTCGTTACAAACATTTCCTTCTCAGTGGTTATTAATAATTATTATTTTAGAAACCTTTGTTACAATGTAAAATAGGTATTTCTCACACCGTCGTGAACTCGTGACCCTGCAAATTATCGCCCATGTGACAGACCACGTTGGGCGAGAATCCATTGATTGTTTGGTCTCCCAGATTTCCCACGTTCTGATAAATTACAAAAAATAGAATTAGCTACTAAGAAGACAACATGTTTAAACAATAGTAAATTAAACTTCGGTTTAACAAGCTTGGCGGCTGTAGCGGTCTATCGAATTGTTTAGACATCCACGGCGGAATAGTCAACCGTAGTGTAGGGAAGTAGGTACTCATGGATACCCTCGTTCTAGGCAGCATGGTGGGTTATTTCAGACTCTTACAGGATATAACGTCCACAGTTCCTATCGAAATCACATAGAGACGGAGGTCGGGATTCAAGTAACACCGCAAAATAAAATCGCTCTTATTGTTACCAGGTGCAAGATTATATGAAACTCGCACCGGACGCTTACGAGCGTATCAAGAACTTGCGTCGCGACGTTCCCGCCATATCTCCAGCCGCGAAACGCATAGCAGACTACCCTCGTGTACCGGAGCCGGCCGTGGACACGTGCCTGCAGCCGCCTCCCGAAACGACCGGGCCCTGCGCCCCTCCCAAGGAAGAAGACGTCGCCTTCACCTGCCCACACGTTGAACCTAAAATGCCGTGCTGTGACCCCGATGAGAGAGATCGGAAACAAGCTGCGGCGGGAAAATAACTGGTTTCTAACGTTTTGTTCTTTATTTAAATCATGCTGAGAGATTATTATTTTTGATTACCCAAATACTTTTGATAGCTAACCTACATTTACTGTGGCGTATACTATACCGAGTAGAGAACAATAAGTGGCTAGGTGTGGCTAGTTATATTTCTCACTAGTCTATATACACCATTCGTGTTAAGATTAGACATTTGAACAATCTTTTTTTACTGTTCAACCGATTTTGACTTTTATTCCGTAGGCATAAAGATGGCAATAAAACCAAAGAAGTGGATACAATACAAACTATTTACTGCAGCCACTAGTTATTATGCCACCAAAGCAATGAAAGTCAAAATCGGTGTAATGCGAATGGAGTACCTACTTAAAGATAACAGAAAACTGAAATTGATGTGCACTTACCTCGACATTTAACACTTTTCTGTAGTGTTTGAAGTTTTAATAACATTTGCATAATCTACTGTGAATTCTTTTTATAACCTTGTACACTTTTGCACTTGTTCGAATAAATTTGGAATTATGATACTCAAATAATAAGAGATTTAAAAAAGATGTGTGTCTTTGTTTAACGTATTTACTTTCCGTCTAACATAACGAGTGGATTTTCTCTCCATTGATAAAAATATTAAGGGTTCCAGTGATCCTGAGAGTTTTTCACGTTCGAGCGAGTTGTCGACGAAAAAGTAAAATCGGAAACTGTCAACTCGCGAGCACTCACAAGTTTAAAGCAGTTGCGAGTTGACGAACAAGTCATTCACAAAGGTTCCACAGCAAAATAAAAGAAGTACAAGTCTAAAATATAAAATTTAATTATATATCACTTAGTTATTAACATTTTTACAATAATTCACAAACATGTTTTATATTTTGAATACAATTTACAAACATAGTGTAAGCTCACGTAACACGTGCAATAATAATTTAAACTAAAGAAAGGAATGTCATACTTAAAAAAACATACATATTTATATAAATTATTAAACTAATTTTCAAAAGGTGTTTGGGCATTTAACATTTAGGCCGGGTTTCTGAATTGAGTATTTAGAGTTAAGAACGTCTCAAGCCCCTTTTTAAATGTCAAATTTTTACAGGTTTTTAGGTTGGAGTTTGAGAAATACTCAACTTCAAATAATCATACAACAATCGGTTAGATAATTATTTAAAAAAAATAAAACAACAAATACAGATGTGTTTGTAGCTTCACATAAATAAAAAGAAGAATTGCCTAATTTAAAAATAATATTAAGCTCAATTAATAAATAGGTTTTTTTTTATAGTTTCGAGCATAAATGGTTTCATTTTAATCTTCTACAAGCACTGCCCTCAACTTTTTGAAGGTTGACCCAGGATTTATACTTTTTAATTGATATAAACTAGTGCTTGACTGCGTTCCCACCTGATGGTAAGCAGTGATACAATCTCTGATGGTGAGACATACTAGTTTACGAGCCTATTCACTCTTGCCTTGCAGACACTCAAAAATTATAATTGGACGGGAAGACCACAGCACGCAGATTATTCCAGACCTTCGACGTACGCGGTCTAAACGATGAGTCGAAACGATTAATCCGGACCGTAGAAGTTTCAACAACGTATGGGTGTATACTCATCGTACATCTGTTTGTCTAATTTAACTTCCCTGTAATAATGAAAGTAACTAATATGCTGTGTATGTAAGTATTTAAATTGACGTTTCAACTCTACGTCAACGTTTGGAGCCTCTTTAAAGTACGTTTAGGAGAACTTGCCAAAAAAAGAAATTCAAATGGATTGTGTGAAGATACACGGTTAGTTTTCGAGTCCAATTTAACTTTAAAATTTCTCTACAAAATTTATCAAAACCGGTCCAATAGTTTAGTCGTAAAAATGTGACAAGCAGATAGAGTAAGTATCGCTTAATAGGTAGTTAAAATGAAGGTTTCGAAAACTGGTATTATCAGTAATTTGCATAAAACATAAGTAGGTATACAAAGATAAAGATACTAATTATGTTTTTTTGGATAAGTATAAAACTCATAAACAAGATAGGTAAATATGGTTAGCGAGTTTTGTGCAATGTTGCAAAATAAAATCTGATGTAGTCAACACGGGTTCAATAATCAAGGTTGATTAAGACACCTTGATCATGACATCTTGATCATAGTTTACTAATAGAAGAACGTTATAAAAAGTATCAAGTATTTTTTAATTAATTAATTATTATACAAAATTCCCAAGTCGTTTGACTTTTTAGAGAGATAAAAAAATACTGTCTATGGTCATCGTACAGCACTAGTCGGTATTTCGCAGCCCAATACTCTTACTAAATAAAAACTAGCATAAATTGGGAACATGTTTTTTTCGTAACAAATTGCAAAGTTTTACATAACGTGAAATCATTGCAGATTATTTCATTGCCTGATTTAACCAAACGTCTGTTCTATCTTAACTTCACTATTGAACCTATAACAGCTTGCGTCGGATTTTTCCGACGAGTTTTTTTTGTGTCCTATTCGCTAGGGTCACGTATTTGGGACTGGGTACTCCACCTCGTTTAGCTCTTCAATCCCCATAGGTGACAAAAGAGCTGACGAAATGTAATATTTGGTTGAGGATGTGCCTTCTTCTTCTTCCTGCCCTTGTCCCATCCTATTTGGGGTCGGCGCAATACGTTTTTTTCTTCCATTCTACCCTGTCACTCGTCATGCTATCACTAACTTCCTTTTCTTTCATGTCGCTCTTCACACAATCCATCCATCTTTTCTTTGGCCTCCCTCTCCCTCCACCCGTCCACATGTATACCTACTCATAACTCTTTTAGTAACATGCGACCCTGGTAAAATAAACGCGAGTGTTTGTCAGATATACCATACCCAACGAAGGCCGTTAAAAGATTAATCATTCAAGCACTGTTTCAAAACAGTGATGAGAATATTTAGAAATTCTTATAATATAAATAAATAATCGAAATAAACCAAACGGAACGGAATCTGACGGAACTCTTCGGTCGAACGGACTTTCGACAGTAATTTTATTTGTAAGCATAGCGCAATTGTTACCAAGATGACGTACAAACATTTAATTACCTAATCGCAGAGTGTGAGGTGGCAAATTATCCAAAGACGCCTTCCGTTCTTAGGTGGAACGAGAAGGTGTGTCAGACTTTTACCGACTAAAACTCGCCTGTGTCCTTCAGTTGCCCTTTGCGTTCTAGGGTCACGGTCACTCGTTCATTCGTTTCCGCAGCTCGCAAATACAGCTGTATTTTGTTTGTATCTTATTGTATCAATCAATCTGCCCGGATGCAGCCGAATTCCAGTATTTTACATGGAATTCCACCTACCCCTATCCTATGCCAAACTACCCCCAACACCCGACTATGAATCGCAGTAGGTATTTTACATGGAATCCTATAGGGATAGGTCGGATTCCATGTAAAATACCTACTGCGATTCATAGTCAGTTGTCGGTTATTGTGAGGATAGGGATCCAACGCCGAACTACCCACAAGAACCGACTACCCATACCGACTATGAAAGTTCTACAAATAATAGCCGGGACCAACGCAACGACATAACGTGTCTTCCGCGATATGGAGGAATCACGAAACGTAATGATCGGTCACCCATCCACAGACTGGCCTCGGCAAGCGTAGCTTCACCTTGAAGACCGGCAACTCCTCCTAAATGTACCAATATATGTACTTATTGGCTATTGGGTCACAGCAGAGCAAAAATGGCCTTGAATAACAACTGTTAAACATAATTCGTGACGAAATCATTACGTTGGTTAAATTTATAACGATTGCGCTATGCTTAATGGAGCACAACCTTCTATTCCTGTGATATTATTTTACTAACAAGAGAAGTAAAAAGGGTCCATTTTACTTCAGTTCAACCCTTCGACCGCTAGCTAAATACCTACTCTCTCATAAGCTCTTCTGTCACATAAAAGTGACACAGGGAATTGAAGAGTTAAACGAGATGGTCGTAAATATACGACCCTGGCGAAATGGTCACGAACATATTTGTCAGATTAATCCAACTTAAGCGGTTACAGGGTTAAAACAATCGGGACACCCAGCCTCTGACCTTCTGAAATGTACCTAAATCTTGAGGCTTGATCGATGTTTATGAATTTTTTATCTATACTTGGTCTGTGGCCGGAGGAAGTCTATTTTGTACCACTACAACCCAACATATATTTTTTTTTTTATAATTACTATGACAGAACAAGATTTGCCACGTCAGCTAGCACTCAATATTTCACCGTTATGCTCTCAAAAAAGACAAAAAATAATATAAAAAAAAAAACAGAAAAAAAAATCTGATTTCGAATAGGTATATTAACTCATGTACGAAAAAATTAAAAAATATTAGTTGTGCCCTTTTTAATAACGAATACATTATTGACTATTGAAGTTTAAAGTATACATCCCTATTTTTTAATTAGTACAAAAAATTGGCGCTATCGGTACCCATCATATTTTTGTAGTCAAAAGTAAAAGAAAACGAAATTACAAAATAGTCCATAAAAATTTGTCATAATTGGTAAATTCATAATAGAATCAATAATTCATAATAATTGCCACTAGAAAATAATATGCGCAGTGTTTTTTCCAATTTGATTGTCATTTATAATATAATATATAATACAACATTTCCATAAATTGAGTGACATTTTGGGATATAAACAAAGCTAATAACTTGCTTTATATATTTTATACTTTACTCAAATAATGACAAGACCTTACCTAATAAACTCTTTAATATTTGTACTAATTAAAAATTAGCTTTGTAGTTATAGTTATTGCACCAAAGAGTATGTTGTCAACTGATATTATTGTCTATGAGGATAGAGGAATACCTCGTTTTCGAGAACGGTTCCAACTACGTCAAATATACAATGACAAGCACAATAACAGTCAGAGTAACGAACATGCCTCCGAACAACACGTACTTATCCTGGGTCACCCTCCGCTCTATCAGCGATATGGTGGCATTTGACAAACCTAACGTGTTAGCCAAGTCTATAAGTCGTCTATGAGCACCTTTTATCGTTTCACGGTTGTACTTCAGAGTCTCCAGGATGTTAGAACCTGAAACAAATGAGAAAGGTTAGTTTTATGCGACGCAGACCCAGACCGGGTATACCGGTTGTGCCATGAGGACCTGAAGGTGACGGTTGGGTAATTTTATATTTTGCTAGTTTCTGCCAGCGACTTAGGCCGCCTGACAGAAATTAGAAATCAGAAATTAGACCTGTAGAAAGTTGTCCCAAGGGTATATACTTGTAGACTACAGACGTATCCTCTCTTCCTGTGAGCAAATTTCATACAAATCCGTTGAACCGTTCGAGCGTGAAGGGCTAACAAACTTTCACCATTAGGTATAAATATTATTACCTGCTGCCAAAAAAATCGCCCGTTTAAAAGAAGAAAATTATCCCAAGGGTGCATACACGATAAAAGACCTATGTGGTCTTCCAGGACATGGTCTACCCATATGCCAAATTTCATAAAAATCCATTCAGCCGTTTGAGCGTGAAGGGCCAAAAAAAAAACACGCACGCACAGACACTTTCGGTTTTATAATAATTAATAATTATTATTGTGATACTGGCTAAACCTGTCTGGCCTGTATTGTATGATGCCTTATCCAGCCAGGAAAATGCTTTCAGATTTAGCGCAGGAAAAAGACGTGTGGTGGTACTCGGGGACTGCCGCGGTAAAGCTATTGCATAGCATTTTTTATCAACTTATGCAATTATAATTATTTATTTATTTTATTTATGAAGTTACACTTTTTGAGCGTGTGACCGATAAGAAAACAAATGAGTGGGGGGTGTCACTTTTTGAGCGTGGTGACCGATAAGAAAACAAATGAGTGGGGTGTTAGGTTATTTTCGTTACGGAAATTTTGGATTCGGTCTCCACGCTCAAGGCCCGCGATAGATGCTATGCAATAACTTAAAAAAAAAATCCGGATCTTTATGCAGTGGTGTCTAAAGTGATAGTATTTTTTTTCACTACTAAGTAACTACCTACTTAAAAAAAAAACCTAAGTATTTATTTATAACTGTTTGTTATCATAGGTATTTTTCCCCTAATCATCGAGCATCGGAAGGATAAACCGAACCCTAGCTTTTATTACAGTCTAGCCTTATTTATCTAACGTGAAAATATTAGAAAGCCAATTATTACTTCTTACGTAATGTGCCTCTGACTGATAATTAAAAATATAAGTTAGATCTGTATAGTGACCGCGGCCAATTACAAATAATATGAATTAATTATTTCAAAAAAATCGAACAAGCGTAGATAGTAAGTAGATACTTATTCAAATTATGTATAAAACGAGCAAAGCTCTTTGAAATTTGTGTATCAGCTTGTTATACTGGAAGGACAAGTCGGCAGACAAACACGTGAATACATAAGAGTTACACCGATCAAACTAGTCTAATTGGCAATTAGTTTATTCCCCTAACTTATAGAAGTATAGTGTAGGACAAGGTCGAATACATAGGAGAGGAAAATATAAAAAAATATATATTTTCCAACATATAATTAGTGTAAACTTTTCCTCATATTATTTAAACGATAGCAACAGCAGTCGTTTTTATAATTATAATTAATTTAATTTGTTATTATCTCGGAGACGGGCAGCGTGTTGGGTGAAGTAATCTCGATCTAGTCTCTATTCGAAAAACTTCAACTTTGTGTATTAAGTTTACCTTGATACGGTGCGCCGGTGCGGTCATGTCAGTGGCTTAGTCCGCTGTTATTATTTATAAGAGTATTAGTGATATAAGATATATTTGTGACTTAGTGTTGTGGCCAGTGATACAAAAAAAAAATCAAGATGTGGTAAGTGCCTTGTTTTTTTTTTTTAATTTTAACACTGTTATCTTTACCTAAGCTTTAATTTATAATACTTATCTCATATCCTTTACTCAATCGCGTTTAATAACACTCCAAAACACAATAAATGCAACTTATAAACCATGTATTTTAAGCACAAAAAACCAGAGGTCTAACATGTACTACCGTACAGACTACGACTTGTTTTCATTTTTTGTGACTAGTTTATAAAAACAAAATACACGTGCGGTGATGTCAGCGCCACGTAGCGTTGGAGTAGCGCACCATCGAGTCAATCGTACTTAGTTATAGGTAGGTACGGCGGCCACGGTAAATTAATTATCCGGTTTCATTGCCGTCCATCGTAACTTTGTCGTCGACGGCTAGATTACTTTGTAGTGTGCACTTAAATGAGTCCAACCAATAAGGTGATCTGGGTTATGGACTTATAAATACATAAACTGGAGGTAAACTGTGCCGGTTTTAGGTGACATTGGACCGTTAGCTATCTCATGAACGCGTACTTAGTCCTAACTAAACAACGTCTGGGTTTAGCGTGTAACGGCTGCGCTACAATAGATGGATTATTTGTTTCCTTTTATCTCTCGACAAGAAATCCTAGCAATTACCTAGTTTTCCACATATAGCGGCTGCTACTCAGTTTTTCCCTTTGAAAATCTTAATACTTTACGAGTACATTTCGGAAAATCTTGACTAATTCGGACCAGACCGAAGCATGATGACTATACTACTTAGTACGCAAATTGGGCCTAATCATGACGTACTAAAAAGTCCGTCGTACGTTCATGAAAGAGGGATGGAGCTGTACACACCATATAGCTCCATCCCTTTAACAGTTCAGTATAGGTCGTAAAATGGATCGCGTAAGAGCTCGTGTAGTAGGGCCTCAGGTCAGCACGAACTATACGGCGATCACAAACAATCACTAAATATGACATCAAAATAAGACGACTCGGTGCTTTTTGTATCGATTATAAATAAAATTCATGCACAAACAGATCACACCCAGCACAACCGCTGAGCCTGGAAGCATCATAATTGAATTTAATGTTTTACATCAGCCTACGTATCCAAGATCTCATAAAACGCTAGTAGCTAATGCACAGTTCCGATTGATCATTTCCTATGGTGAAGAACCGGTATGGGCTACCGTTTTAACAAAATTATAAATACTTTGCAAGAGTTTTCCATACAGATATAACGAACGTGAGCAGTAAGAAATCTGTATGATATATAAAAAGCAAAGTCCAAAAAATCTTTGCATTACTAATTTTTTTAATGAGGTTCCTTTTATGAGGTAGGTATATATGTATATGTCACCAGAAAATTGCAAACGCCGTAAGATTGTAAAACATCGCGAGAAATTGTAAACTATTGTTTCTTAATAAGACACGGTTAAGTTGGAAACTAATTAATTTGTATGTGATTTATAAAAAAAAAACCCGATTTTTTCATAATACATCGAGAAATCTAAATCTAATAAAAGATTTATTACTATCATAGAAAGTCTGCAATATTCCGTCGACATTTATAATTCACCCTCTAAGGAGGTTTAAAGCTTGTTTGGAGAAACCTAATTTTACGCAGGCGTCGCCGCTGGTAGAAGCTAGTATGTTATAAAAAAAAAACACTCTTCAGAAGGTTTAATTAGGGGTGAAGTTTGTATGAAAGCCGTTTTTGGATTTCATTTTGATTTCTGCAAATTAGAAACGCCTACCAAATAAACAATAGCAATAATACCTATGCGATAATTGTAATAAAGTTTTGAAACAACATTGTGCAGTTGTTAGTCATGTCTATGTAAGTAAATAAATGTACGAGATTTGAGATAGTTCGTAGTAGAGCCTCCTTCAATGACGCCTTTCTTCTTCTCATCTTTTCATCTTGGCCATGCCATCTTTTATTGGCGTATTTACCGAAGAATTAGGAAATCAGAAATCAGAAACTTTATTCATTATACCTCTCTTGAAGAGGAGTCCTGAGTCCCAGCATTTGGAACATTAAAAGGCTGATTATGTCATGCTATGTTCATGCTATTTCAAATAGACCAAAAGCAGGCACTTTTGAATTGTCAAAAAGTCGGTCAGTCAAAAAAAAAGTGAAGCTAAGTTGCATGTTCCAAAGCGTAGATCTCTATGGAGAAAACATGCAAGAAACTCCATGGACACTCTTTTAAATAATGTTATTAATAGGCGGTAGTGCCCCGAGGCCCCCAAAACCTGATTACCAAACCTGATATTGAACTACTAAAAAAATCTGTCACCTTCAAAATTTAAATAAAACAGGTTGCCGCACTACTTTAAACATGGCAGCTCGTTTTAGTCAGAAAGTCTGACACTCCCTCCCGCTCCACCCAGAGCAGGAGAGGTTTTTTGATGATTTCCCATTTAAAAAAAGGCATCGGGTTTTTTTTTGCCCTAAGGCTGTTGGTCTCCTAACTACGCCACTGGGCACCCACACATCATCTATTTCTATGTCTGTTTCATCAACTATCAAAGTATCAAAGCTTTTGTTTAGGAATGGTGCCTGTACAACCATAACCTTCTTACTGTAATTAAACAAGTATCTGTCCAGGCCCAGCAGTATGATTAGAACTTAAATTAGAATGGAACCATTAGTCCGTACTTATAAGTTTATGTAGGAACTAGCTTTTACCCGCGGTTTCTTCACTTAAACTTTGGACCCCCTTGAAAAGGAGGGATCCTCGACGGTTATTGTCTGGTTCGAGCAACAACCAGTAATTTTTTTTCTTGGACTGTTTTATATATTCTAGCCGCGCGGAAAACTCTGATATCACGATGCAAGATTTGTATCTTAGTTCCTATGTGGCGGCATAGATGTCGCTACAATACAATGTCATAAAATTACATAAAAGATTGGGATTAAATATAATGACCACCATAAAACGCTTTGGTACCCTTAGTTCTTTTGTCAAAAATATATTACTTGACACCAAAAAAATGAAATCCTAAAGTTACAATAGTATTTTAGTTACGACTGTACTTTAAATTGTATTCGAACACCAAATGTAGTAAATGATAACCAAATCTTAGCGAGCAAATTAATGCGCTCTTTTTAGCCCCGTAGAGCAAGATGATACTTTGTCTAATCAACAATCTATCTTAGTGGAATTTTAGGGCACCCCGGGTCCGATAGATTTAGGTTAGAAGAACCTTCTTCGAGGTTATTTTTTTTTAAACCACCCAGAAGTAGGAGCCCCGCGTAGCGGGGCTCCGTCGAGCTGCTGCTTGGCAGGTAGTTAACCTAACCTCAAAATTTTAACTACTGATATCTCCGTAACCATGGGGTTCTGCCGATGCTTTATTTGGATTCATTTTGCTTAAATAGGATAGCGAGATGTTAAAACTGGTTATAATTTTACATTAAAATGTAGGTTTAATTTTGGTGATCATTTACTATTTTTGTCTTTTAAATGTTACTATATCTGGTGGTAAGTTAAACATAAGCCTAAAAGATTTAAAGTTGAAATATAATGTATCAGAATATCAAGTGGCCTGCTTAATTAATAAACAAATGCTAAATGCTTACATACTCGTTGATTTCGGTAAGTCCCCTCTTTGAGGCGTGGCTGGAAAAACCTCACGGCGTCCTTACCTTCCGCATGACGCAGGTTCTTACCGGACATGGTTCGTTCGGGAGTTTCCAGCACCGGATTCGTGCGGAAGTGACGCCCGGGTGTCGCCACTGTGCGGAATGCCCGGAGGACACGGTGGAGCACACAGTCGAGGGGTGCCCTGCTTGGACGGAGCATCGCCTCGTGGGGGCGATTGGCGGCGGAGACCTCTCGCGCCGGGCCTTGGTTGAGGCCATGGTCCGGAGCGAGGAGGAGTGGTAGGCGGTCACCGACTTCTGCGAAGCAGTAATGCTCGCAAAAGAGGAGGCCGAACGCATCAGGCAACGGCGTTATCGCCACCACCGCCGCCGCCGCCGGGATTCTGATCCCGATTTCCGGCCACCGTAGGCACGGGCTTGCGGACAGTGAGCAATGGGTAGCACGCTGTCCGGCCGTCCGGTAACTGGCCGGACCAAGCCTAAGTCGTCAACGGCGCGCACTGTTCCCGCGCGCCTCAAGGAGTTGTCAGCAACAGCAGGGACCCAGCCGGGTCGAAGCCTACTGGGGCCAGGGTTATCCGAAAGGGCGCTCGAGCCCCGGTATGAAGGCTAGAAGGAACGGGGTGGGTCTTTTAGTCAGTAAGAGTCTGACACTATCTCCCGCTCCGCCCAAGAGCGGTGGATGTCATTGCATGATTTTTACCACCATAAAAAAAAAAGTAGCCGTTGATTTCCTTTTTTCACCCTACTACGGAGGAGGGCCGAACGCCCATATATGCGAAGTGTGCGGCGCACACAGGCGCCAAGGCATAAGGAGTGCCAGATAAGATGCAGGCGCCAATTTTTTTAAAAGCAACTCGATTGCGTTACGACGAGATCGGTTTGGGTTCACCGGTAATTCCCCGATTTTAACGAGCTTGAGAGCCTAAAAAATATAAAAAAAGAGGTGCTCCATCGTTATGATTTATTGTTATGCTTGCGTTTGTCTTCTCACCTAATAGTAAGCAATGATGTGGTTGACGAAAGAGCATACCTACTTGGATTGACCTAATTTTTTTTTCTTTTTTTTTACTGTTATATTCTTCCTCCCTAAAGCGGGAAAACATTAGACCGACGTACACGTGGGCCACGATTTGTACTTATAATCGCATCGTGAGTGGCCCTAATGTAACTCTACAAGTCTAGCTGCCATATTTTGATATTGACTGGCCTGTTCGTGTAGTGGTTAGTGGCCCTGACTGCTATGCCGGAGGTCGTGGGTTCGATTCTCACCCAGGACAAATGTTTATGTGTAGAGTAAGATCATTTGTTCTGTCTGGCTGTAATTGAATCTATAATATGTATGTATTTAGAAATATAATTGTATAAATATATATTTATCAGTTTTCTAGGACTCATAACACAAGCTCTGCTTATCTTGGAACTAGACAGCATTGTGTAATAGTTGTGGAATATTATTGTATTATATAAAATGTATAGAGAATGACACGCCCAGATCAGCGTAAGTGGTCCATGTGTGCCCAATGTATTTCTACCTTAACTATCTCACTTATACATAGAAATGATATCATAACTTACCAGTGTGTAGCATCTCATCAACATTCCTGTGTGAGTTCTGTAAGGACATCTGTTCTTGTGTCAGGTAGTCCACGTTGATAGCAGTGTGGTCATGGCCATAGCGGCGACTCAAGAGTTGCTCTCTATCCCTGAGCTCTTGTTCACGCTTAATTCTTTTGCTCTGAGCGGCTGAGAGAGATGCCTGAAAACAAAGATTAAAATTAGTAATTAATTATTACAAGAGGGCTTTGGTAGTCTCATAAAATGGGTCAATTATGGTGTACTGAAATTTTTTTAACAACTTTATTATGTGCACATTCTTGACCACAATTATGCCTCCTGGAAAGTTGTGTCAGGTGAGTGATAGAACGAGCATGCCCAAAATAGCTGATGGGTTTTAAGTGATTGAAAACACACACACTGCAGCTGTTACAATCATCATTATCATTTCAGCCTGACGTGTGGACTTCTTTAGGTGTTCTAACAATAGTGTCGGACATAGGCCTCCCCCAAAGTCCTGTGCATCTCACATCCATCGAATCCCCGCGACCCTGACCAGGCCATCGGTCCGGTCCACCTTGTGTACTACTTCAACCCTACACTAAAATGCTCGGAAAAGGCACAAATACTACAACGAGTTACATATCTTTATGGCTTAACTACTTAACCACTTTAATAGTAATGGTGTAAGTGAAAGACTGGACTTTTCTTTGCCAGACAAATCGGGACAAAGCATTTTAACATAGGATAGCATAAATTAGAAGATTTAAAGTTTTTTATGTATGTTTTAGATGTATTACTTTGTGACATACTTTGGATTTTTAATTCATTAAACCCCAAGAGGACACCGGTTCGCACATCTATTGTGTCTCAAATTGACGGTATCTGAAAGGTTAAGACTACTGTAAATTCCAATGAAAATATGGAAACATTATCGGATTATTTCTGTATCAGTCAGAGAGTCAGATTATAATTTACGGTTTTATTACATGGCATGATTTGTGCAGAATACTCCTCACTCAATCCATCCATTTTTTATTTGGTAATAAGAATGAGTCTTCATATGACCTTGGTCTACAATGATTAAAAATAAACCATATACATAATCTTTCTTTGCGGCCCATTAAGTATTAGAGTGAAAAATGATGTTTATTGATGATATAGATGACAAATGATGATAAAAAGCGGTTACACACCGCACCGAGAAGAAAACGACATGGGACAGAGAAAGCAAAAGGACTGAAGGAGAGTATTAAATCAAATAAGAGGACTATAGTACCTGAATATGTTTGTTGTCATACTTCAGTTGGTCAACCCTCATTTTGGCCATAGGCCGCTGATTGACAGGTGTTTTGAAGACGTATATATCCAATCTCTCACAGTTCCTGTAATCCAAAATTTAAAATAAAGTCAATAAAAGAAAAAAAAAATCCACCATATGTCGCCATCAGGCTGTTGTTCAAATGATAGGAATATTAAGTTAAACCACACAAATTAGGAAGATAATTCAATTAACATAATCCGAAATATGTTATGAAATGGACTTACGCACTAATTGCATTAATTTTTGACTGAATAGCGTTTTCTATTCCCTCATAGTTAGAAGGATCTCTATCTAACTTCTGAAACAATTCCGCTGTTTCTTGTATTAGTTGATTAGTCTGATGATATAAAGTTTCCATTTTGAGCCAATTTCAGTGCGTACAATTTATAAATAAAAGAGAATTCATTAAATCATTTATCACTGATCACAAAATGAAGTTACAATTCGGTAGGGTTGGGAACGCTTTGTTGTCATATAGCTGTCAAATATTTTAGTATTACTATTCCTGCGTTCCGAGTGCGTTGAAAGCGTTATTATCACGAATCCGACCAACACGTAACGTCACAAATATTGCTCAATAGCCCTTCTAATTTGTGACTATTAAATTCGACCGGATTCGCGATACAATCGCGTTTGACGTAATCGGAACGCAGGATTGAACACCCTCGCATTTCTAATACAAAATATTTTAACAAATACCCATTTCTAAAAAATGGTAAACTAATTCATTAGAAAATGGCATTGGAGTAACGTTTTTTTTTTTTTATTTATATAAACTAGTGCTTGACTGCGATCCCACCTGCGATGCGATGGTAAGCAGTGATGCAATCGTTGATGGTGAGGCGCACTAGTTTATTAAGAGCCTATTCACTCTTGCCTTAAAGACACCTAAATTATAATCAGACGAGAAGACCGCAGCAGGCAGACTGTTCCAGTCCTTCGACGTACGCGGTATAAACGACGAGGTGAAACGCTTAGTCCGTTTAATAAAATGCCACGATTTGAATGACAAGACTTTGTTACACATCAACTTTCAGCCTTATTCCTTCTGCGCAAATATTTAACATATTTGTTGTGGCTTTATTATCGGGATTCGGCGAGTATTCGAGTTATCACGTCAAATATAACCTAGTAGTTCGTCGATTTGTGAAGAATTTGGACAAGTACAAATCCTTGTCGACGATTACACAGCCGCATAGAAATGCAATTGACCGCTTATTTACTAAACAACATACTTTATACCCAAATACGATTTTTTAACGCAACAGTGCAACATAAATAATATTTGCGCGATAATGTAACCCCACAGCATTATTTTGAGAATTACAGACACAATAGAAAGACAATAGGTGCGCGAACGCCGGCGTTCGCTTGAGGTTTAATGAATTAAAAAAAAAACTAAATGAATGCAAATAAACCAAAAGGTATACTGATAGCGATACTTCTATACCCCACATTCCGAATTGCGTCAATAGCGATTATATCGCGAATCCGACCAACGCGCAACGTCACAAATAGTACTCAATAGTCCTCCTTATATTTTGGGTCGGATTTGCGATATAATCACTTTTGACGTAATTCGGACATTGACTAACTTTATTATTAGACGATTTACTCTTTTTAGTCGATTTCTTAGCACTTAAGGCGCCTCACTATTACTGGAATTGTCATTTTGACGTGGCTGTTGCAATTAGTTCGGATACATGAATAACATGAATTGTTTTTGTTAGTGTTGAAAAAATAATAATATGTAGCCAAAATGTTAATAAATAAAAATTGAATATAATTTCACATAAAATAAATTTTATTTTATAAAAAAATTATTAAAAAGAATTTTCTCCGCCGAAAAGAGCCAAATATAATCTGTTTCGTGAAGTGATTCATTCACAATTTTTAGTCTATGAAATTTGATATTGTGTCTATGATTGTGTGAATGAAACGTCACGTCAACATTATTTGTCATCCGTTGAACTCGTATCGTAAATTATCTACCTACTTTCCCTGTTGTGTGAATGAAACTGAGGATATAATTTGTGTAAACAAGAAAAATAATAGTGCGCTATAGTGTTTATTTTGAAAACGAATAAATTACGTTAACAATGGGTGACGCGTGCCAGGCCTGTCTAACCAGGGTGCCCCATGCCACTCTCATCGCTACGATTATGTGCTGCCTGGGCGTGGGTGTGTTCTGCGGGACTATGTATCGGGGCTCAGCTCTTTCAATACTTATGTTTGATGAAGTCTTTCACTTCCGCCTCATATGGATCGAAGCGCTGCAGATGATATTCATCGTAGGCAGTGCGTGTATGGCAGCTCTTGGCTTCATGCTATTGTGTTTGGGTTGTTTGACAACAGGTGCCACTAGACAGAAAGTATACCGTGCATGGAGAGCGCGCGTCGGTGGACGAATATCCTGCGCAGTATTTATGATCATCACCTACATATTGACTTTTGTTTGGATCATATTACTAGGATTCCTAGTTATTACGACTTTTCTGTTCACGATATTCTGGAAACTTTGTTCGAAACCGAAAAACATTGATCTATCAACATGCATTGACTTCACTCAATTCGACTTCATGTTCCCATCAAGTGTTAGACAAGAGGATATGAGAATCTGCGAGGCCCACAAGATTAAGCTATTTTGCAAAGATTACGTTGAGAAGGCGGAGTTTATGTTCATTTTGGCTATGGTATCCTGTATACTTGTGATATTGAGTTTGGTGCACTACTTGATGTGCCTGTCTGCCAACTACGCACACATCAGGGATCATGAGAAGTTCCAAGAGTTGCAGGAACTGCAGTATTTGACCAACCCTGACCTGCATGCCTCTAAAGATCGTTTCTAGTATATGGCCCGCGCACCTCTCCTGCGCTCGCTAGAAGCTACAACTAAAATGTGACAAAGTTAAGCCATTGACTGTACATTTGACTAAATTTTGGTGTTCACTGACAAATTGAATATAAAGAAAAGACTGATGTTCAGTGAATAATACTACAAAAAGGTAGCTTCATAGTTGTAACTCGTGTACCTATTGTATTTCACATATCTTATTTCCAATGTTTTTTATGATTCTGTCCACACATTTGAACATTCCTGTACTTGTTAGGTGTTATCAGATAATTTGTTAAAGAAAAGCAAATATTTAAATGTTTAGGTGCTTATCTAAGTATTACTTTGACTTTGTTTAATTGACTTGTATTAGTGACCTAGTAGTATTCTTATAAGATACCACCATGTATGTTTTTGGTAACAAACCAAATTATTGATATGTCCATAAATGATCTAGGTATATGCAATTTTATGTATTATTTAGAACATTATTCTGCCTACTTCTATTTGTATAGGTACTTTATAAACATTTCGAAATTATTGACTAAATATGAATTTGATAAAACTTAAATATCATATTTGAACGGGTTTATTGTTCAAAGTTTAGTACAAGGAACTATTGTTTAAACAATATTTTGAAGAGGACTTAAGTGTTTAATAATGCAGCTGTACATTACAACCACAAGTTGATCATTTAATTGAATGAAAAACTAGATTTAAGTAATTTAAATTAGTAGACTGAATTTTTTACCAATTATAAAATAAATATTTTGTTAATTTTAGTACAAGGTCCTACTTTCAATCACGTTTTTTTTTTCGATTCTCAGTGCACAGATATTATGATGTTGACCACATTGGAATTAAAATAACTGTGTTCTTAGAAATAAGACTGTTCTATGATTTAACCAAAATATGATTTAGCTACATTTCAATATATCAGTAATGTTTTGTTCAATACTCCACTAGTAGTTAAAAGTAGTAGGGCCTTATTGTACTGTGATTGGGGCAATAGACCACCTTGTAATATGTAGCTGCTCCAGTCTATTTCCTTTTAGAATTCGCACAAAAAACTAATTTATGCAACTATTTCCCACCAGGCAGTCAAATCATAAAAGAATTGATAGCAGCTATTTTATACAGTTTTAGAAAAAAATATAGTTTTTATTGAATTTGCTGATGTGCCTATGAAGAAATTTTAACATAGTCAAACTACATTTCATTTTATCAAACAAAATTTTGGATTGTAAAATGCATTTATTTTGTTAAAATTAGGTTTATTAGGAATTAATTTTTAATTATCCTTTTAGGATGGTGATTCATTATTGAAGATTTTGCACACCTACTATTATAGTACCTTCGTAATTATAAGTTGCACATAATTATAAGTGAAAATGTATCAAATCGGATAGGTTTTATAATAAATGTTCGTTTTTACTAACCTTTATTTTTATATAAATTTTTGCACTCAATACCTTTAAAACGGATGAGTAATAATAAAAAGTTATCACGAAACTACGATGGTTTCCGCGCAACATTGGATTATAAATTATCGCATAAAGGTAGTCTCTACTTGACAATTTTTTTTTTAGTTATATCCCATTTTGTTCAGTATATAAGTCTCAGGATAACTAAAACCCCCCAAGTGCGAATCGGACTTGCGCACAGAAATCAAAAGAAATGTTTGCTGTATGGGCGCCCCACTTAAATATTAATTTTATTCTGTTTTTAGTAACAACTGAAAACAACTGTCTAGCTATCACGGTTCATGACGACAGACGGACAGAAATGGTTTTTTTTTTTTCGGTGGGAAAAAAATCATCTAATGACATCCCCCGCTCTTGGGCAGAGCGGGAGATAGTGTCCGACTCTTACTGACTAAAAACCCACTCCTGTTCCTTCGTTGCCTTTGTATCGGGGCTCAGCTACCTTTCGGAACTAACCCTGGCCCAAGTAGGCTTCGACCCAGCTGGGCCCCTGCTGTTGCTGACAACTCCTTGAGAATCCCGGTGGCGGCTGGGGCGCTGAGAACGCCGTTGCCTGATGCGGTCGGCCTCCTGCCACTCCTCGCTCCGGACCATGGCCTGTACCAAGGTCCGACGCGACAGATCGCCGCCACCGATCGCCGTGACAAAATCGCAACGTGACAATTTTTCTGGAAACCCCCTCCATCTAAAATCTATTTGTCACGGGCCTCGTGTGATCCTATAGTTACGCCACTGAAGCATACTTTGTTGCATCAGAGCAATAATGACAATCCACTATAAAATGCGCAAATCTCCATTGTCAATCAGTTACGCACTTTCGCGTCGACTTTCCAGTCACTGTTGAACAAGAATCCAAGAGGTGATGGCAGTTTCAAAAAGGCTTTCTAATTTACTGAGAAAATTGGCTCGACGGCTAAACACTGCGATGGCTTGGCTCGGTATCCAAACAGGTGTTTACGGAAAAATACCTGTACCTAGCCTAGTATGGAACATTTTAGCAAAAAAGACAAATGGCATTATAATTGTCTGTCTACGTAAAATAAGAGAAGGAAATGTGATGTAGACCTTTGACGGTGGGTGCAGAGGTCAATTCCAATTAGACCTCATTAGACACAACGTGACGCGCCAGCGAGATATGTAGGAACGTGGGTTATGAATGAGCTTACCTGGACCTAGACCATGACGTTTAAAGTTAAATTGTTTTAATCTTGTTTCAGTGTGCGTAAGAGACAGAGCTATACAGTTTGTCTAGCGCCATCTCTTACCCACACTGAAACAAGATTAAAACAATCTTACTTTGAACGTCATGGTAACACCCAATGACATGTTACTAAAATGTCAGGCGTGCGAGCGAAAAAGAGGAATGGAGCTAGTACCTACAATTGCCGTCACGGATCTTGAGCGCTGGCTTCAAGTTGCGCAGAAGTCAAAAATTCGGTCTCTAGTGGTGCGAAGTGAGACGCGGGGGCGGGGAGTGTCAGTGATTCGCTCGCCGCGCCATCGCGTCATAGACGTCACTTCACAACGAAGACGAATGGCTCGCCAATGTATGGAATGCGCAAAGCGATCCCCACTCTGATGCCGAGCGCTCAAGATCCGTTTTGGCAATTGTACACCCTCTATAGCTCTATCCCTCATCAGTTCAGTTTGGGTCATCAAATGAATCGCTTTAATAGTTCGTGGTAGAACCTTCGGTTTTGGTGCTTTTAAATAGTGAGGATTAGTTCTAACTCTATTTTCCTTCTTCTTTCTTTCACATGGCCAGAATAGATGGGAACAATTAGCAAAAAAAAAAAAAAAGATATAAGACATTGACCATGGCTGGAAATGTTAGAAAAAGTTACCGAGGTTTTTGATCGAAAAGGGCAAATGTAGAAACATAAGGTTTCAGTCAATAAAAGTCTGATACGCCATCTCGCTCCACCCTAGAGCGAGAGAAGTCAATTGATGATTTCCTACCTCAAAAAAAAAAAACATTTACCATAACCTTGACATTGGTAACACCGTAGTTGTTATGCATTTAATTGATTTGTTTTTGTTGACTCGACTCAAAGTAACTCCGATTGCCGTAGTAGGCACTTAATTAATAGATAGGTAGGTGAATAGGCAGTTGCTTTTCCTAAAACTAAACGATTTTAGGATGAAGGGGGCCTCTGCGGAGACAACTCACGCCGGGCCTTGGTTCAGGCCATGGTCCGGAGCGAGGAGGAGTGGTAGGCGGTCGCCTCCTTCTGCGAAGCAGTACCTAATGCTAGCATAGGGGGAGGCCGACCGCGTCAGGCAACGGCGCTCTCGTCGCCGCCGGGATTCCGATCCCAATTTCCGGCCACCGTAGGCGCGGGCTTGCGGACGGCGAGCTATATACATAGCCCATACGGGTAGCTCGCTGTCCAAGCGTCTGGTAACTGTCCGGTCTGAGCCCAAGTCTTCGACGGCGCACACTGTTCCCGCGCGCCTCAAGGAGTTGTCAGCAATAGCAGGGACCCAGCTGGGTCGAAGCCTACCGGGGCCAAGGTTAGTTTCGAAAGATAGCTCGAGCCCCAGTATGAAGGCTTGAAGGAACGGGGTGGGTTTTCAGTCGTGAGTAAGAGTCTGACACTAGCTCCCGCTCCACCTAAGAGCGGGGGTTGTCATTGAAGATTTTCACACAGTAAAAAAGGGGGCCTGCTTTATAAGCACCTTTGTCCTAAAACCCAGAGCAGAAATTCTTTCAAGTGCTCTTGGCGTTTCAGAGCCACGGTCACTTTTTCGAACATTTTATTACAATGTACGAGTCAGTACTACGATTGTAAAATCATTTTGAACCTCTTCAGGTCAAATAAAGATAAAAGTTTAGTTACACGCATGTAACGTGTTTTGTGTTGTGATGTAGGCTCTGTATCACATCTGAACAAAACTTGACTTTTAATAACCAGCCCCCTAGCCAAGTTACAACCGTTTCGTTTGCGTCGAACGCCTTGAGTTGGCCACGCCCCCGATTCTTTTGTTCTGACCACGTGACTGAGCGTTGAGATTACGTCATTTCCGTACATTTGAAGTTTTCTACTAGCGTTAACGATTGCAGATTTATCAACTTGGCTAGGGATAGGTACTGGATAGATGCAAACCTATATAATTAGAAAACAAAAGGGAAGTTCGGTCGCTAAAGCTTGTTTCGGATTCTCAAATGTTCTCTTGCATACCTGCTCGTCACTTTCCATCAGGCGAAATTGCGGTCAAATGCGACAATAAAAAAAACAATAAAAAAAAAACCTAGGTACATGATCAAAACGGTCGCACTCGCAATCATTGCTTACCTTCACCATTCTAGAACCACGGTCCCTTTAACCTTCCCTAACAGACATCTGTTCAAGGCGCGCGCTGTTGTTTCGAGGTTAGTCCTTATCGGACGGCCGGACGGCGAGCTACCGATAGCTCGTCCTCCGCAAACCCGCGCTCACAGTGATCGGAAATCATATTGTGACACCCGAATTAATTTCACTGAAGGAGGCGACCGCTTACCTTTACCTATCGCTCCGGATGGCCTTGTAGCGACATCTATGGCGCCACATAAGAACTACGAAGAAAGTACGAAATCCTGTATCGCGCAATCAAAGTTCTTCGCGCGATTTGAACATATACGACAACCCGAAATCATCTATCGGGCAGTCGCCCACCAGACCATAACACCTGTCTGGTCAGAGGATCCTCCCTTTCCAACGGAGGTATGTGGGACTTTACTCTCTGTTCCGCCTACCTCCAAACTGGTGACCCTCGACAAAGAACGTCAGCGCAGTCTTCGTGCAACTACTACTTCGTGACGTCATCATCACTTCCTCAAGCTTTCGAGCAGCGAGCCATACAGCCAGCACCCACGGCTATAGAGGGTATCCTGACCACCAGCATGCCTACCTGGTCATACCTAGTCATCACCTTCAGCCTCATCAGCGACCTTGGCTTGGCACACCGCACCTTCGGCCAGTCACATGAAGAGCCATGAAGAACCTCTCCTGTTCGACGCCAACAGTCAAGCCCTACGTCGCACAAGCACCGCTCCGACTCACTGGAGCCAACAGCACCACCCCGACTCACTGGGGCATCATCCCGACTCACTGGGACATCATCACCCCGACTCACTGGGGCATCATCCCGACTCACTGGGATACCAACACCCCGACTCACTGGGGCATCACCGCAGACAGTTCCGACTCACCGAGAACTATGCGGCATCGGTTCCGACCCACTGGAACCAACCTACGCTGGCCTGGCACGCATCAAGAACCATCGATCTCCGATCTCCGGAAGGGAGTGATGTAGCGACATCTATGGCGCCACATAAGAACTACGAAGAAAATACGAAATCCTGCATCGCGCAATCAAAGTTCTCCGCGCGATTTGAACATATACGACAGCCCGAAATCATCTATCGGGCAGTAGCCCTCCAGACTATAACACCTGTCTGGTCGGAGGAGCCTCCCTTTTCAACGGAGGCATGCGGGACTTTACTCTCTGTTCCGCCTACCTCCAAACTGGTGACCCTCGACAAAGAACGTCAGCGCAGCCTTCGTGCAGCTACTACCTCGTGACGTCATCATCACTTCCTCAAGCTTTCGAGCAGCGAGCCATACAGCCAGCACCCACGGCTATAGAGGGTATCCTGACCACCAGCATGCCTACCTGGTCATACCTGGTCATCACCTTCAGCCTCATCAGCGACCTTGGCTTGGCACACCGCACCTTCGGCCAGTCACATGAAGAACCTCTCCGGGTCGACGCCAACAGTCAAGCCCTACGTCGCACAAGCACCGCTTCGACTCACTGGAGCCAGCAGCACTGCTCCGACTCACTGGAGCCTGCAGCATCGTCCCGACTCACTGGGACAGCACCACCCCGACTCACTGGGGCATCACCGCAGACAGTTCCGACTCACCGAGAACTATGCGGCATCGGTTCCGACCCACTGGAACCAACCTACGCTGGCCTGGCGCGCATCAAGAACCATCGATCTCCGATCTCCGGAGGGGAGTGATGTAGCGACATCTATGGCGCAAAGTTCTTCGCGCGATTTGAACATATACGACAACCCGAAATCATCTATCGGGCAGTCGCCCACCAGACCATAACACCTGTCTGGTCAGAGGATCCTCCCTTTCCAACGCAGGTATGTGGGACTTTACTCTCTGTTCCGCCTACCTCCAAAGCCTAAACAAGAACCAGATCCGGACGTGAGAGGTCACCGCCTCCGATTACCTCAAAGAGGATATGGTGGCTTCTATCATATGCGCACAATGGCACCGGCGGGCGTATCTTCTATCATGGGTGCATAATGGCACCTACATAGGCGTATCTGAATTCGGAACACGAACCCCCCAAACTGCCATGTTCGCCGAGCACCTTCTGTCAGGCGGAAAGTGAGGACGTCGTGTGCCGGCGCATCTCTAGCCATTCTTCAAAGAGGAGGACTTCCCGCCGCGATCGAGGTTTGACTAACTTCACTATACTGAATCTTATCGACCGGTACCTTCTTTGAGGAGAGGTTAGAAAAGCGTCATGGCAATCGGTGGTCATCAGAGTCATCTTTGGGTTATCCTCACTTTCCGCCTGCAGTAGGTCCTTACATGTTAGGTTGTTGGGAAGTTCCTATATCAGATTTGGTGGGAAAAAACGCCTGGCTTGTACGGATTGCCCGGAGGACACAATTGAGCATATACCTAGTGGAGATTTGCTCCGCTAAAGCAGAGCATCGCCGTGTCTGCATGGTGGCTCTCACTCTACCCAATGCGGGATAAATTATTTGAAGATTTCTACCTCAACAAAAACCAGGTCCGAGCCGAAAGGGCTAACGCATTGCATAAAGGTCAATAAGGAATTAAGTCCTAATCCTATTCATCTGATGACTTAATAGTTCTAATTAAGTAAGTAATGCACTTGGGTGGGTGTACCTTTATTAGGTAGGTACCTACACGTTTAACCCCTCTGTATAATACGTATGCATAGGCAATAAATAAGCATGTTATGATGTTGTTAAAGTTATATTTAGTGCACTTCCTGCTTTCCAATATGAACATCGGATGGAGACAAACGATAAACGATCGTGCCATGCCACCGAGTAAAAACATGATTCATTGTAACAGTTAAACAAAAGATAAAAAACTCTGCTGGAGTCACAAGCATTGTAATTGGATTTCCTATATTTGCGTAAATCTGCGATTATGTGGGACCTTCGAATAAACTATGCAAGAACACAAGTAGGTTTAAATCTGTACTAGTAACAAATCATTGTAATTATTATTAATGATGATCAGTTTATTAATTGCCTCCTGCCATAACAATGATATATATGTCAATATAAATCATTGTTAAATTAATTAACAATGATTTGATATAAATGTCAATCATTGTTACGTCAGGAGGCAATTCTCCCGTCTGTCAAGATGGGATTGGACCACGATTGGAGATTACAGTTTAGTAATACGGTTAGTAACAGTTTTCTTACGGTTGTGTCTTCGTATCTGGTTAGAAGAGTGAGGACCCTCTCACTCTCTTCAAAGTGTAAGGGAACTGTTTCTAAATGTGAGCCATTTTCTTCGGGGGCGACACCTTCAAAAAGCTTCCAGGCCCAGGCTATGGAGGTAGGTAGGTATGTTTGGAGAGTATGGAATTATTAACTCACTGAAACCACCCTGGTAATTACTAGATAGCAAATTAATAGAAAACGTCCCAGAGTTGTCTAATTAACGTCTAAAAGATAACTTCGCCACCTCCTTTTAGGGCACATCCAGTGTGACCAATTTCGAACCGTGCACTAGCTTCTGACGTTTTATAAGTGCCCATGTAGGCCTATGTGAAATAAAAAACTTTTGACTTGACTTGACTTGACTTGACCCTACGAACTCGATTGCAGCAGGTAAAAAGGTATCACTGTTCCTTTTCAATTTCATGTACCTAGGTCCTTGCTGAATTTTGACTTCCTTAGCTGAAATGGAAGGATGTCTTCGGGAAGACCTGCAATTGAGCAAGCCTAATGATCAATGGTTGTTCCTTCTATGTACCGTGTTGGCTTTAGATAGTTCAGCATAATCAGCCTTATGATGTTCCGATAGCTGGTACTCAGGCCTTCTCTCTGGGAGAGGCAATGGGCCGTAATTCACCACGTTGGCACGGTGAGTTGGTGGCTGTCACATGACTTCAAATTTTTGTTTCTGGGACACTATGGTTTCCTCACGAAGTTTTCCCTAAACGTTTTGAGATCAGTGGCAATAATAATAGATTATGTGACTAGGGGATAAAGCAGTGTCATTAAGTCGAGGGTGGCATTTTGAATTCCGAACGAAACGAAGGTTGCTGATTTTAATCCCGAATGTTAGTGAGGGACTTATATATTAACTCCCGAGAATTTCGAGTTAATAAAGAAACCTGAGTGAAGTGAGGAATTCAAGCCGCCCAAGACAAAGACAGCTTTATCCCCGTGTTGCATAGGTACTCTACTTTTTGCACCATCTGTGAGATAATTAAAAGACAATTTGGGCGACCAAATCATATATTAGAGAAATATAGGCATTATATTTACAAGTTCATCAAACAAACAAAATTCACTACCTACTCCAAGATTCTACAGTTTCAATTTTCTTAATCGCTATCATCGTACCTAAGCACGTTCTAATTTCTTGTTTTTTTATTATTTTTGTTAGTGGCCAGTTTGAATTTCGAGTCAACTCGTTCGATGCACGTACATTTTAATTCACAATGTTGTCAATTTTTGGTGTTCCAAACTCAAATCTCATTATTCCGGACCGGCCATACTGATACTGCATTGTCTCCCTAGGGAATGAAAAGAAAGTAAAGAATGACTTGCTATGAGGTTGGTATGACGTACCTATTTATAAAGCGCAGGCCACACCGGCAGCTAGCGGGCGGGCGGGCTAGGCGAGCGAACATCGTTTCACCTCTTTACATACTTCAGTTCACACCGCGAGCTACCGACGAACCTAACGAGCTAAGCTAACGAAATATCCGACGATTCCAGCGAAGCTACTCGTTCACCTCGTGCGCTTCGCTAGCTTAGCTCGCCCGCCAGCCCGCTCGCCCGGTTCGTTCGCCCGTCCTCCCCGTTTCGAGTAGACTAATCGCTTCGCCCGCTTAGCCCGCTCCGCTCGTCGCTCGTCTTTCCGTAGTTTTCGGTGTGAACCCCATAGTTTAGTTCGCCAATATTTCGCTTAGTTTGTTTAGTTTCCTTCGTTCGCTTCGCCCGCCCGCCTAGCCCGCCCGCCCGCTAGCTGGCGGTGTGGCCTGCGCTTTAAACGACATTATCGAGCAGGTGGTGTAAAATATAAATTACAATTAGTAATGTGGCTGTCTGGGTTTGTACCCACGATATAAATCTTGTAAATCGGGGCCGTTAGGTAGGTACTAAAATCCTTCAAAGGCCTATTACTTGTAATATAGGCAGATACTGGTTCTATTTAAGTTCCTGGTTAGTCGGGTCATGGGTGGTCGTACGTACCTACCCATCAAATACCATTACATATCTGTTATTATGTACTTTGATCACTAATGAAATATTATGTTTTATGGCATAATTACCTAGAGTAATTGGAAGTCAGAGCACCTATTGTTGTAGGTCCGACTTCGATTTATAAACACAGACAACTTTGTATTATGGGATTGTTCGAAAGAGTCACAGCGGCCCTGGAACGCGAAGGGCAAAAAAAAAAAACGCTGAAGGAACTAGATTTTAATTAGTAAAAGTCTGACACAGGGAGTGTCAGACTTTTACTGACTAAAATCTAGTTCGTTTCACCCAGAGCGGGTTATTTTATAATTCCCCAGCCTAAAAAAGGGGAGTCCACAACCACAAAATAGATGGTACCATAACTTAGAAGTTTGTAGAGTACCAACATTGTTGTTAGATAAATTACGACCTTCAGAACAGACAGCAGCGGCGCAGCCGTGTCCTGTGAGCCACTTTTTTTGAGTTGCGAAAGCATCTACCTAATACTTGTCCCGCTATGTAAGACTAGAGGGCGTGTCACACTGTTAAACCAGATCATAACCCACCTTTGCCCTTCACCCTTTTCCAAGACCACGGTATCGTGCACCCATGCTCACGGTGGCTGGAAAATCATCCTGTGACTCTCAACGTCTAAGCCGTTTCCTATGGTAGCGGCTGGGGGCGTGAGGATGTCCAATCCCTCACGGTTGCGGTCATCTTTTTCACTAGCATTATTGCTTGACAGAAAAAGGTGACCGCGTCTCATTCCCTCTCGCTTCGGACTATGACCTTAACCGCTGATCACGTCCACGAGGACACAGCGGTGCTCTGCCCGAGCGGGGTACACCGCCATCGCAGGTCCTCCACCATGTCATCCGGAACAATTGGGCGTTTCTTACACAAGCCGTGAGCTGCTGTACTTATGTGTAATAACTTTGTAGTCCCTTAGAAAAAGTTCATAAAAATAACATGACCAAATCAAAATAAGATCTCCCGATTAGATAGGTAATGTTTAGTGAGTGTAACACATTAAAACGGAAACTGTATGCTTATCGCCATTTTCCACATAGGCTTATCTGTAAAATGAGGAATGGTGTCATGGCCACCACACCGCTGCTGTGCTGTGCGGTCAGGTACAGATCATGACTTCATCACTTCACCTTTTCAATAATATATGTCACCTACTATCTAATAAGCAAATATAATAGAACCAGTCCAATATTGGCAACGTAGCACGAGTATACGTAAATGCTACGGGCTTCACGCTTTGGGGTGGGCTCGGCTTGGACGAAAAAAGATGTCAAGATGCCAGTCTTGCCATATGAATTGTAACCACTTTCGGATTTTCTGTAAAGACACCTAATGGTTCCTTCACTATCTAAGGGCACCGGAGCCTGTTTGAAAAATAAATTCAAGCAATTTTAATTCGTTATCATTTATTAAGATTTAGGGGGCCCCTTGGTAGAATTTGCTACAAGCCCTAGCATAATCCGACTCTGGATAGGACCAACGTATAGTGGCATACCTACTGAATAAAAACAAACAGTAGCCACAACAAGAGGGCTGCTAGATTGTTTGAAACAGTTACCGTGGCCCTAGAGTGCAAAGGGGTTGCCCACAAGACCACAAGTGCGTTTTTAATCACCTTTCTCTTACTCCACGCCGAGCGGGAATAGTTAATTGATGAATTCTCCCCTCAGAAAAAGGCCCTAAAAGGTAACATTGATTTCGATCAATTTAAGGGTCTAATTTATTGCGGTCAAGTTGCGATTTTGCCTCTTAAAGG
Source organism: Mythimna albipuncta (assembly GCA_929112965.1). NCBI lineage: Eukaryota > Metazoa > Arthropoda > Insecta > Lepidoptera > Noctuidae > Mythimna > Mythimna albipuncta. Next base: position 12,896,494 of record OV815962.1, read on the forward strand.
AAAAATCACACTAAATTTCAAATTCCCAACCACAAAGTATTTCAATGTTACTGATAATATAATCACGAACACAAATACAAACAAATCCATGATCAGTACCTACCTACGGGAAAATTTAAGGTGTACTGGCATGGTCATCAAGAAAATCGTCGCAAGGCACGTTGGCTGCATCCTTACGACGATAATTTGAATGCATTTACCTTATAAAATTCCTCTCACATTGAGCAGTATGCTCTCAAGGTAGGTCCGCACCTGTTCACAATACTTGATGCATATTATTTATGCTTCAAGATGAGAGTACCTTTCCATGAGGTTGGTACTTATTGATTGATATGCTACGCACAGTTAAACAAAGAGAATTAGGTTGTTTTTTTTTCCTTTTAATATCAGGCTCTTATTACAATCTACTCTCGTACAATCCCGGGATTTTAAAGCTCAGAACCAGGACATCGTCTTCTCCTTCTTCCTGCCCTTATCCCATATTACCTGGGGTCGGCGCAACAAGTTTTTTCTTTCATTCTGTCCTGTCCCCCCGTCATACTATCACTAACTTCCTTTTCGTTCATATCACTCCTCCACATAATCCATCCATCTTCTCGTTGCCCTCCCTCTGCCTCTCCATCCATCTACAATCTACATGTATACTCAGAACTTTTTTAGTAACATGCCTTTCATTGTTCTTCAGTAGTAAGGCATTTTTATGTATCATCACTTTTTTTTTAAACTTGGGTGACAATAAAAAAAAAAATCATATTGTCCGGACACCTTTTGAACAAGGACAAGTTCGTGGAAACTCGGATGGATGGCAACCCTACAGCGGCTTCGCCGGTGTTATTTAAGAAAAATTATTGATGAAAACATACTCCCGTAATAAAAATTGTTTCGTAGGCTCTATTCCAGGACATGGTCTACCTAGTAAGATTATTCTTAAAAAACATATTCCCGGAAAAAAAATCGTTCGGTCTACTCCAGGACATGGTATACTCATGTGCCCGTCCAAATCCGTATAATCATCTGAACGTGACGGAGTAACAAACATACACAAACACATACAAACTTTTGCCTTTATAATATTCGTGCGGTGGTTTTAATTTGATCATGTTATCATTAATCAGATTAAAAAGGTGAAGCCCGGTATCGACCATGTTCGCGAACCGCGAACTAACTCTGCTCCATTCATCTTCTACCGCGCTGATGGGGACAGTACGCGCATCTCCATACATTATATCATTGATCTATGTATATAAAATTGTGAACTTTTTCATCCGACGTTTCGACCATGGAGAGTATACAGGACACGTACATACTAAATGTAGTATTTTCCACATACAGACAGCGCTCCCCTTCGTGTTCGCCCAAAAACTGTCCGCCGATGAGAATGCCGAGCGCGCAGCGCGCACTGTTGCACGCTTCAGAAGCGCGAACGTACATATGTGGAGCAGTTGCAGCAGCATAGAGCCAATAAGTTCGCGAACATAGTGAACACCCGGCCTTAGGCATCTTAATGTTTTGCTTTATTTAATAATATTTCCTTGTTTACAAAGAAACGGCACTCGGTAACCTATGATCTCGTAACTACTCCAACTACTAACTGTAGTAGCACGTGAGTTACGCAGATTGCTATGAAATTTTCATCTACAGTGTGCTAAGTGCCAGTTGTTTTTATACATTACTAGCTTTTGCCCACGCGGCTTCGCTCCCACTCTTCCACACTACTATAATACCCTACTCTACCCTACTATACCCTACTCAACCTTACTCTACCCTACCCTATCCTACTCTACACTATTCTACACTACTCTTCACTACTCTACACTACTGTACACTACTCTACCCTACCAAACTTCACATAAAGCATCTACTAAATAGTCCGAACCAAGCGGAAACATTTGGTTTCGATAGGTGAGCCCGTTCTTGAGTTATAAAATTACAACGAAAAGTAACGTTGATTTTTATATATATCTGTCGCAGCGATCTGGTTAAATTACCTACCATAAGGCGCCTAGGGCGTTCGTTAAAAGCCGGCATCCAATGAAATGGCTGAAGAACAACTAGCCATGTCGTTGACCGCAACGTTTAACCAGATGGCTGAACGTTGTGTAGTCATTTAGTTTAGTAGGGTGTCATGGTCACCATAAATTATCTAAAACTAATTTTTAGTAATAGTGTCCACCAAGTAATACTGAAATATTATTTATTAAATCAATAAATAGCGTCACTAAATTTGAATCACTTGGCTGAGTCTTGATCAGTCATTTCGAAAGGGCTAACTTTCAATACGCCAAGCTGTTAAACGTTAAATGATTTTAGTTCAAACAACTATCGGCCTAGGCATCCAATTAGTTTAACGAACGCTCTAGGCGTCCAATTGGATGGCTAATTTAACGAGATGGCTGCGACGTATCTACCACAAGCTCTTAACGCGATCCATGTGACGACTGAAACTTAACTGTAATTTAAAGGGATGCTAAGAAGGAAGGAAAGGAAGCTATCTAGCGTGCATGTACAGCTCCGTCCTCTTTCTCGCTCGCACGACTGTCATTTTATTTAACACGTCATCAGCTTGGAGCGGGCCAATTGGAGCGCCCCCCGAACATCATAAACATGTCGATCGCATTAACATAAAACAGCCTCACAATAGGCACTCTGAATTTTTATATTAGCATCCCCCAGAGTGTGTTGATGACGAAATATATGAAGTTCGAAATAAATACCGTGATAGGTGTTGATAGTAAAACATATGAAGTTCTTAGATAATAAATATCGTGATAGAAGTAGTAGTAGTATAATATGTACTTTCTGGGTGGTTACACCTGCGGGATTGTTCGAAAAAGTTGTCGCGGCCCTATTACGCAATGGGCTTTCGTCAGTCTGACATTCCCTGTCGTTCTATACTATCCAGGTGAAAAAAGTGACAGGGAAGAGGTGAGAAAAGGTGGATGTGAGTATTGAAAAAGTCAAGAACTCTAGACAGGTAGGCAGTTTCTTCTTAGAAGTGTCTAATTGTAGACTTTGAGCTTTATTATTATTGAATTGGGTAACAATATTTATTTTCTCTATTGTGTCTCTAATTATCACTATTGAAAGGTTAAGGGACGAAATATGTTACGCTTCCGTTACACTTTTCGTACTGATCTATTGGTAAAAAGGACATCCCAGGAACATTTCTGCTTATCCATTCGGGGACAGAAAGCGTCATGTCCATCTGCATGATTACTGTTTGATGCGATAGATCATCAAAACATATATACATATGTACCATGTAATGCGACAGATATCTGTTCAGGGATTTTTGTTATTTATTTGTAACATTACCGCAGAATTGAGACCTTGTCACATTTTCTAAGAACTTTGCACGAGTAAACAGAGAGCACGAGATTTTCAAGGCTACTTTAATCTTCTTCGAAAATCGGAAATACCGTATAAGGAGAGCCCTTGTTGATACTCTTGAATGTAGATTCATTGAATCTCTTGAAACCATGATGACTCATACAGATTGAAGAGATTATGCGTAAGATTGCTAATCTTGAAATTACTGGTTTATTTATTTTAATCACATCTAGTTGACACTATAGTTTTTTTTTTACATCAATGGATTTTGAATGGAACGGAATACAGGAATGCGGTGGATGAGAGACGCACCAGCCAAGTTACAACCGTTTCGCTTGCGTCAAACGCTTCGAGTTGACCTTGCCGCCAATTTTCAAATCTTTTGTTCTGACCACGTGACTGAGCGTTGAGGCGACGTCATTTCCGTACATTTGAAGTTTTCTACAAGCGTTAACTATTGCAGATTAGCAGTACAGGACCGGTCGTTATGGCGACGCGACGCTTGGGGGAGGCCTATTTCCAACATTGGACGTCTTTCGGCGTGCTGCCTACTTGCATCATATTACCTACTTCATTTTAAATGCCAAATGTGTTTGCTTACCAAAAACTTAGGTAGGTACTAGATTTTTCCGTAGATTTTCTCTCGTAGCTTCAAGAGATGAATCGTACATTAAAAATAAATTACTCATTTATGATATCTAGGTTTTCAGGAAAGGACTACACAGATTTGTTACACATCTTTCATTGCTATGTTAGGTTTCGGTATTTTTCCTTTTATATGTTTGTAGATGGATGTTTACTCAAGACCGCTGTTTTGTTAAAAAAAAGTACCAGGAAACCAGGAAATGAGCCAGCGCGTCAATAAAAGACGAAAACATGACAACAGATTTCCTCATTACTTGAATACTTACTTATTCATACCTATATCCACTCAATAAATAACTGGCCATGTTATATAGGCCTTTATACTTTCATATACACACTTACCCTTGAACATGAATCTTACTAGTAGTTCTTATATAAACAACTGTTACTAGGCCAGTAGCCATATAGTATTCATCAATATGTAATACTTAAGTATATTGTGCAATAGTAGGTAGTCAAATAATATTAAGCTTATAAAAATATTTGATCTGTTTGGTGACGATAGTCGGACAATATGGTAATGATGCTTGCATAGATCATGGATCAATAAACAGCTGCCTTCATTAGATACTATTTTGTCCAAACCATGTTAAAGAAATAGAAATTACTTATGTGCTGCGTGTCGCGGGTTCGATTCCCGCGTGGAACCGTTATCTGTATGTCTGGGTACCCATGATGCACGAGTAATTCCTATATATATAGAAAATCTTTTTCATTACTCGTACTCTGAAAGTAGGTCTGAAGTTGCCTGACGAGCGGGTTAAAAGTAACACTTTTCAGCCCTAGGGAGAATCACTTTCAACTGACAGCTCTCAAATTATTTTTAAAAAAAAACCTATTTATATTTCCACATTTCTATTAAACTATGTCCCAACCTTCTATTCAGCCACTCAATTACAGCACGACGTAGTTTTGTTCATGTCTTTTCATTACTCATACTCTGAAAGTAGGTCTAAAGTTGCCTGAGGTGTGGGTTGAAAATGATACTTTTCATCCCTAGGGAGTTTTTTTACTTTCAACTGAGAGCTGTCAAATTATTCAAAAAAAATTGTTCTATCTTCACAAATCTATTGAACCATGTTTTGTTTTCATGTCTAGAATTACAGCGCGATAATTTAATCTAATAATGTTATAATTTTAAGTGGCTTATTTCTTCAATAACTTTTTTAATAGTAGTTTATGTGACTAGGGGATAAAGCAGTGTCTTTAAGTCGCGGGCGGCATGTTGAATTCCGAACGAAACGAAGGTTGCTGATTTTAATCCCGAACGACAGTGAGGGATCTATAAAATTAACTCCCGAGCATTGCGAGGGAGTTAATAAAGAAACCTGAGTGAAGTGAGGAATTTAAGCCGCCCAAGACAAAGACAGCTTTATCCCCGTGTTGCATACTCTACTTTTTACACCATCTGTGAGATAATTAAAAGACGATTTGGTCGACCAAATCATAAATTAGAGAAATATAAGTATTATATTTACAAGTTCATCAAACAAACAAAATTCACTCCTCCAAGATTCTACAGTTTCAATTTTCTATAATGCTCCCGTGTCATCAGTAGAGTCTGTCTAATAAGTTAAACGACTTGGGTAATTATTAGGATTTAATGAAATCTGATGTAGTCAACACGAGTTCAATAATCAAGGTTGATTAAGAGATAGAGATCATTGATTGTTCACTAACAGAAGAAACTTATAAAAAGTACCGAATATTTGATTAAATACTACACAAAATTCAAAAGTCGGTTGACTTATTAGACAGACTATACGCACATTTTATTATATTTTCTTTTATTTTGTTAGTGGCCAGTTTAAATCATAGTGATTACATACTCCTTGGTTTGAATTTCGAGTCAACTTGTTCGATGCGCCTATATTTTAATTCACAATGTTGACGATTCTTGATGCTCCAAATTCAAATTTCATTATTCCCTAGGGATCGGCAATACTGCATTATCTCCCTGGGGATAGAATGACATGCTGTAAGTGAGGTTTGTATGACGTATAAAACGACATTATCGAGCAGGTGGTGTAAAAAATACTTTTTCATTACTCATACTCTGAAAGTAGGTCTGAAGTTGCCTGAGGAGCGGGCTGAAAGTGATACTTTTCATCCCTAGGGAGTTTTACTTTACAACTGACAGTTGTCAAATTATTAAAAAAAAAACTAGTTCTGTCTTCACATTTCTATTGAACCATGTTCCAATTTTCCATACAGCCAGTCAATCACAGCGCGATATAAAATTGAAATAACTTAAAGACAACTGTTAATTATGTAATGTTATATTTTAAATGATTTATTTGTTCAACTATTTCTTTTAAATACTTTATTTTTAAAAGATTACAATTAATTTCTAATTTTTCATTAATGAGGCTGAATAGCTGGCCGGCCGCAGAAAAAAAAAAACAAAATGGCGGGGAAGTGGCTATCAGTCGTTGTTTTTTTGAGTTTTGTTTACATTTTCGTACAACACAGATTTGTATTAACACGTTATGTTTATCAGATTATAATAGTGATTTAACGCCTAATTTCATAAGAGAAGAAGCTAAAGCAATAGTGGAATACTTTTTACCGCCTATATCAGAAGAAAGATCTACTTAAAATCATAGGTACGACGACTCAGGTTTTACAAACTTTTTATTTTATTTTTAGTTTCCTCGTATTCGTAATGAAAAGCACAGTGTTTACCTCGGGGTGAAAGTAACCCATTTAACCCCTCGAATTAGCGACCTCGCTTCGCTCGCCCGCCAACTCCTTCTCGGGACGAAATGAGTTACTTTCACCCCTAGTGTAACAATGTACTATTTTTTTATTACAATTCTCTATTTTTTTTTAATTAAAAATAAAAGCTGACTAGCTGGTAGGCCACAGAAAAAAAAAAACTAAATGGCGGGAAAGTGGCAATCCGTCATTGTTTTTTTTTTCGAATTGTAGAGTTTTGTTTACATTTCCGTACAGCAGAGATTTGTATAAACATGATAAGTTTATCAGCTTAATTCATAAGAGAAGAGGCTAAAGCAGTAATAGAAAATCTTTTGCCGCCTAAATCAAACGAAATATAAAATATACCAACCTAAAATCATTGGTACGACGACTCAGGTTTTACAAACCTGCTATTTTATTTTTACTTTCCTTGTATTTGTAATGAAAAGCACAGTGTTTACCACGGGGTGAAAATAACTCATTTCGTCCCGAGAAGGAATTGGCGGGCGAGCGTAGCGAAGTCGCCAAATCGAGGGACTAAATGAGTTAGACTTTCCCTTTCGCCGCGTTCATAAAATATAGACTTTGTCTTTCAGGAATAAAGCAGAATACTATCGGTGAAAAAATTTTAGCAATCGGACCAGTACTTCCAGAGATTACCTACAACAAACAATAAAAAAAAAACTTTACCTATTTATACTATTAGTGTAGAAGTGTAAGTTTAGGTTTAGCCTATACTTCCCCCCTCCCTTCAACTTCCTCCTGGTATTAAGTATTTTCTCTGCGAGATATTGATTGATTTACATATGCAATGTTCACTTTAAAGAATATTTAACCACCATTTTTTATGTGTAAAAGTGTTTCTAAAGGTCCAAGCCGTTTCGAAGGAGTAGGGAAAAGTTGCGAAATTGCTAAATATTTTTTTTTGACAAAAGTATTAATAGCACGAAAAAATCTAATGTTGATATTATTGTTCAGGAATCTATAATAAACATATATTTTTTTCAAACCAATTGACCAAGCCGTTACGGAGGAGTAGGCCTCAGAAAATCACTGTTTTATGGCACTTTTCGGGCGCTTGGCCCTTAAGCGCAGGCGCAGCGTTTTGATTCTTATTCTGTTGACTTTTTTGACATCTAATTAAACCTCAGGCGTAAAAAAAGTGTTTAGATATGTGCATGTGATGTGCAGCATTGCATAATTATGTTTTAAAACTGGTACCCATTAGATAAAAATATGAATATTTCCACATATACGTGGGTACCTATAGTTATTACTTATTTAGGTAGATAAATATTTAAATTGGTAATTAATGGAATTTTACTTATTGGGTACCTACCTTATATTTGGGAAGGTAGGTTATGCCACGAGACACGAGTGACACGAGCTATGATCTAAAGAACTTTAAGAGAATTTAGTAGGTATGCAGTTTGATCTAACTGTTTTGTTTGCTCGGTGGGAAATCATCAAATAGCTTCTCCAGCTCTGGGTGAAACAAGAGAGACTGTCAATTTTACTGACTAATACCCCGGATGGCTTTAGGGGTCCCGAGTCAGGGCTCAGGAGGGTCTTTACATTCTATGCTATGGATAGATTAAAACAGTCGTGAACCGTTGACACTTTAGCTTTGGTAGAATGTGACTGCGCTTTGGCCCCTTTTGTAATTATTTATTCTATACTTTATTGTAGTTACATAAAAAAAACATAATAAAGAAAAACTTATAAATCTAAAACACACAATGGGCGGCCTTATCGCATTCCGCGATCTCTTCCAGGCAACCTAGAATGGACAGTAATTGTCAGAACATGATATAGGGCTGTCATAGTTTTTTTTTATAGAGGTAATAAAGCATAAAATAACTTCTCCCGCGCTAGGTGGAGCGTGGTCGTGTCTGACCTGTACTGACTAGTCACTTGTGTTCTTTCTGTTGCCCTTTGCGTTCTAGGGCCGCGGTAACTCTGTTGACTTTTGTACAATACCTAATACTACCTAATATTTTTTTCTTTAATTATGTATCTACCTAATACTTTTCACTAATACTTTTTCATTTTCCCTGAAAAGTATTAGGTACGTAGATTGATCATGCAAATTAGGTACGTACCATACCGTTTACAAGCATCATCAGCTTCATGCAAGAGGATTAATGCTGGTGTACGGTATTCTTTCCGAAGCTACATTTGGTCTAGGTAACACCTTATCAAAGTACAGAGTATTCGTAATACTTACTCGTAACTTGGCCATTCACCTATCACCTAGTCTAGTGCAAATCTAGCATCTGCGTGTTTACGTTTAGGTGCTAAGTAACTGTCAAACTATTTACTTATTGAGGACCAAGAAGTGTTACATTCACAACTAGGTAAAGTTGTAGAAAAAAATACAACTATTTATGTAGGTAAGTACTAATAAGTACCTATTATAAATAAGCAATGAGGCCCAAAAAATAGTAAGACGCATATGCATTTGAAGACCAACACTCTAAGTTAATCTGCATTTAGAACCTTTTACCGGAAATTCACCTATGTAATTCATGATAATCGAAAACTTTAATCTTATTACAATACTTAGGTATATTCCGATATTCAATTTTGATCCTTACGAATTTAACGCGTAAGGTTCTTATTACCTGTTATGGTATTTGTTTACAAACGCGCTTTTCCTCTGACTGGTTCACTGGTGATTATAATATTGTCACCTCACCTCAGGCGCTGCTATAATAAAATATGCTCAAAATACTGCATCACGCTTCATTACCTCGCTTCATGGTACTGGAAAACCCTTTGTAAAATTACTCACAATCATGACGTTCCAGCACTTCGTGTTGGCTACTTTACATTATTTGCTATTTGACGTAAATATGTTAATTTATGCGTATACCCACGCTACGGTTCGTATCGAATGACATACAGTTGTATTCGATGGCTGTGAGGACACGTTTTTTGTTCTTTCGTGTAAATACCGCGGCGGTCGCGATCGGAGATATTGTCAAACGCGATAACAGTGGGGTCAGAGTGAAGACTCAAAGAACAATACGGTGGAATACCTGCGGGTGTGACGGACGGCAGTCAGTGATCAGTCATCAGTGCACCTTCAATACGTCCGAGCCTCTGTCACCGAGTCCACAAATAACCGAGGTATGTGCGCTTCACAACAAACTACTATTAATTACAATTTAACGATTATAGGTTAACTAATGACGTTGATTGGCCATGCAATGTTGAAACCGTTTAACTATCATGTCAGCCAGAGTACGATATGACTCGATAACTTCATCCTCTCCCAATTTACAATTCAGTTTTATAATTGATAACGTGCGATACTTTTGTGTCATTCCGGAAATATTTATAATATTTATTGTGTTTACTGAGTTCATGTCCAAGGTGCGCGTTAGTGTCACCGGTCCGTATAATTCAATAACAATAATATGAGTGCTTTATAACACCTGCAAAGAAACAAATGGTAATAAACAATAACACAACGGTGACAGGAATAGTTGAAATACTGTTTTAATATCTGAGTTTTATTCTTAATCGTGATGTCTTGGAGGAAAATCTCGTTCAAGTCGAAGAGTCAGCTGGAGAGTGTTGATAAACAACCAGCGACACTGGCGTCCTTGGCGCGTCGTGTACAAAATGAAACTTTTGACATCCGAGCACCGGCTCAGAGAGGAACTACAACAATATCGAATTGTGTCGAAATATCTTCGGCGAACGAGACAATGTCTCAAGTTGCAAAATGTCCGGATGTGGAATTGGTGAACATTTCTTCTGGTAACATTACAACAATAGAACCGGTACAAATCATAGTTCTCGACCCTGCGCACGCGCAAGCGGAAGACATCGAGTGAGTAACAGATTTCTTTTTGAAGAGACGTTAGACTGACCTTCATACACCAACTCAATAAAAAAAAACTGGGCAAGTGCGAGTCGGACTCGCGCACTGAGGGTTCCGTGCAAACTCCAATTCCTGAATGGAGTTTCGGTAGATTTTTCCGAAATGCAAAAAAAAAAAAAAAATTGTGACGTAGGTAAAAACAAATTTACTGTTTTTTATATTTATTCCTATACCTGTGCTATAAGACCTTGCTTTGTGCCAAATTTCAGGATTCCGGGTCAACGGAAAGTACCCTATGAATTTCGATCTTTGAGAGTATAATTATATACTTATAGTATATAGTACATATCTTTTTTATTCGTTACCTTAGAAGTTTTTTTTTACAGCTTAAAGGGATCGCAGACCTGAGTATTAGGTTTTAGTTTTAACTCGATACCTCCACGCGTTCTCGAGATAAAAGGTCTTGACAGACAGACAGACAGACGGACGGCTAACAAAGTGATCCTATAAGGGTTCCGTTTTGTCTTTTTGAGGTACAGAAGAACCCTAAAAAAAATACATAAGTAGTCGAAAAGTAAATGTGAAATCAACACACCAACAGCCAGAAACTAACACAAATCAGATGTCAGAAAGCTAAATGTTTAATATAAAAAATTATAACATTTTACCCGTGACCTAAGTGCGGAAAGCAAACCACTACACTAAATTTAAAAGCACAACATTAGGTACAAAAAAGTTGTTTTCAAACTGTAAAAATATCGGATTAAGCTTTTTCTACACGAAGCGCTTTAAACTACAAAAACTATCAATGAATGATGTCCGTCATATCTCTGTATAATTCCACAGCAAAACTAAATTTCCCTCTAGAACTTACTGTAAAGAAACCTGTCCTAAGTAGAACTCGTCAAGTTGCCGTTATTATAATTAAAAATCTATTTTTAGACTGTGAATTAACCTTTTAGTATTTTATTGATACCTAAATGAGATTTGATAGTTATACTAACTTGTCTAAAGACCCTTCTCTGTATAATTTGGTTACTCTAAACAATGGTGTAGTTAGACGAGATCGAAGCCCTCTCACTCTTGGCCCCGCATCCTAAAGGGGCTCTTTAATAACAAAGGCATTCTTTTTTATATAGGCTTGCGATTAATCACTATTTCAGCTGATGGTAAGCGACGATTTTGTCGAACACTGAGTTGCTGTCGTTGTCTCGAATATATGACAAAAGAGACCTCGCTGATGCGCCTTCGAACACGCCTAATTTACTTCAAGCTACGCCTCTGTCTCTAAATAGGATGTGATTGTAACAATATCTTGTATATAGACCTTTCTCTTACTTAAGTACTCGTATAATTTGGTCACTCTGAATAGCAGAAATCAACATAAATTCTGAAACCTCTTCACCTTTCTTCTCTTGTCCCAAGTTACTCATACTTTGGGGTCATCACAAAACTTTTTCTTCTTACACTCTGCGTGAACGAGATTGTGAATGAGATTTACTTTTTTTTTCTTTAAGAGCATCCTCACATAATCCTTCCATACTTTTTTGGCCTTCCCCAGCCAGCTCTCTCCTCCTCTCTCTTCACATTCATTTTCATCGCTGTTTTAGTTACACGCGTTTCACCTACAACCAGAAGAATTTAGTTAGAAGGACTGTCGCAAGGTCTTGCAGTTTTAATCCCATTCTGTTTTCTGGTTTAAACATATTTCATAGGCTTAAGCTAGAAGTGGCTCAGAACCGGAAACATTGGAAGGAATAAAAGCAGGCATTTACCCAGTTGTGGGAATGTAACGGGTAGATGTAAAGTAATTTAAGGACAAGAAAATGTTGAACCTGTTCTGTTGCTTATTAAAACCTCAAAATACCATTGTAATAATAATAATAGACTAGTTGCCTTAAAAATGTAATTAGTCCGTCTTTTAGATCATTCAAAAATAAGGGACACGTATTTTTTTATTTATAAATTAAACCAAAAATTACAAAGATATAGCCCATTAAAGTTACGTGTAACGTCACGCCGTGCTGCATTTTATCGCACGGGGTGACGTCACACGTATCTTTGTTATTTTTTGCTAAATCGAAAAAAGAAAAAATACGTGTTCAATATTTTTTTTATAATCTAAAATACGGACTAAATAAAATGTAATTATTTTGACCCTGGAAACTACCCTATTTATTGGACTGCAAAACTTTGTACAAGCAAACACAAATAACACAAAAATTCAAACAAAAACATATTAGAGAATATTAGAGAATAAAAATAGTATGTTAGTAGAGTTTATAATGAATTCTGGTACCCAAGGAAAGATTTACTTGTGTTTTAACATATATATGTTATTTAAGAAGGTAACAAAGTAAATAAACATTCAACAACTATTAGCCAGTCTGGAAATCATAACTAGTATTTTTCCTATCATGACCGTTCAATATAAGACAATTCGTGAGTTAATTAAAAAAAAAATATCCCACGCAAAGGGAAATACCAGAAGGCGCTGATTTATTTATGGGGATTTAACTTTCTTAGCACAAATCAATACACAATGTTATAATTGGTCTGTAATTCAGCATGATTCACTTCAGAAGTGGAAGGAATAAAATCCCCGATGGATAAAAGAAAAAAAAATCTTTCTTCGTGTTCATAAACTTAGGGGTCGGCAATTTAGTAGGTATTTCCTGGCAAGTTATCTGAAAAAAAAAAAACACGAAAGAATGTGAGTTCTTTTTATGCCAACTGATTGAACATGGGTGAGTTTTAGTTAGTAAGAGTCTGAAACTATCTCCCGCTCCGCCCAAGAGCGGAGGTTGTCATTAGATGATTTTTCCACTATAAAAAAAACCCGTTCCTTCAAGCCTTCATACCGGGGCTCGAGCTATCTTTCGAAACTAACCCTGGCCCCAGCAGTCTTCGACCCAGCTGGGCCCCTGCTGTTGCTGACAATTCCTTGAGGCGCGCGGGAACAGTGCGTGTCGTCGACGACTTGGGCTCGGTCCGGACAGTTACCGGATGGTCGGACAGCTACCCATAGATCGCCGTCCGCAAGCCCGCGTCCACGGTGGCCGGAAGTCGGGATCGGAATTTCGGCGGCGGTGAGAGCGCCGTTGCCTGATGCGGTCGGCCTCCTCCTTTGCTAGCATTACTGCTTCGCAGAAGGAGGCGACCGCCTGCCATTCCTCCTCGCTCCGGACCATGGCCTCAACCAAGGCCCGGCAACCCTTATAGAATCACTTTCTCGTCCGCCCGTCTGTCTTTTAAGACCCTTTATCTCGGGAACGCGTGGAGTTATCGCGTTTAAATTAAAACCATAAACTTACGTTTATAGTCCTTTGAAACTGTAAAAAAAAAATACTTACAAGTTAACGGAAAAAAGGTATGGCTGTTTATGTCGCAAAAAACTTATACTCGTATTTTGATTTTCTCAAAGATCGTAATTCATATAGGGGTACTTCCCGTTGACCCAGAATCCTGAAATTTGGCATAAAGCAATGTCTTATAGCACAGGTATAGGAATAAATCTGAAAACAGTAAATTTGTCGTTACCTACGTCACAAAAAAAAAATTCAATTCGGTAAAATCTTAGAGACTCCATTCGGGAATTGTAGTTTGCACGAAAGCCTCAGTGCGGGAGTCCGACTCGCACTTGCCCAGTTTTTTGTTATGAATTTCGATTATTTAGTGCTAATACGGCGCATATTGCGCATAACGTTTAGTTTCTTTTACCTGTTTACCGATAACCAGACTGTGAATGAATGAATGAATGAGTTTATTCAGCCAAATATACAACATTACGTTTTTCGAGTATTTCGCTGAATAAATGTACAAAAAAATGGAGAAAGGATATAAAAGTAGGAGGTTTGGACTACCTCTGATTCTCAAACTGGGTAAGTTTATGCGTTCTTTTTGTAAACCTTAATTCATTTTGTACATATAACATTGACATTCAAACGGAACACATTACCTATAAAAATACGGAAGTAAAAAACGTCAATGAATGGCCTGCAGGCGAACACAAACATGAAGTTAGTAACAAAACGTAGCATTTACTAAAACCTTGTTATAATTTCCCTGGAGATCAGTTTGAGCAAGAGGCGTGTACAATGCAATGACGAAACGATATCGAATTATTACGATACAAATGACATAATCGTAATGTCAATACGTACCTGCGCAACCTTTGCTGATAGCAATACTGTTATCAGCAAGTGCATTGCAGGTTTCCAACTACGATTATTACGTGGTGCCTACGTAGATAAAACAAAAGATAAAACTCTTCTACGTGCTAAAAAACCCTAATGATTAGATAAATATCTGAACATTGCATTCATAATTACGGTTTCATCATTATAACTGTAATAATTAATTTAGTAATTTATTGACAAATGTAGATTCGAGGGTACAAATTTTTAGGGTGCTGTACTCAAAGAGTAAAAATGGGACACTGTACTAAGATTCGACTGTCCATTTGTCTGTCACCAGGCTGTATCTCACAAACCTTAATAGCTAGCCAATTGAAATTTTCACAAATAATGTATTTTTTTATAACAATAAATACTAACAACAGAATAAACTAAATATTGAAATTCGACGTGAACGTGATTTTCCAACAAACAAACACCGGGACAAATGAGACTAAAAAAGCAGGTTATAATATAGTGTCTAATGTTGTATAAATAACGGTACGGTACCCTGTGTGCGCAACTCGCACTTGGCCGGTTTTTTAAGTATACTATATTCAGTTGTACATGGTCACGTTCATGTCAACAGCGGTTGTGGTTTTGAATCAATGATTCATATTTAGGTTTAAAGGTGACAATGTCCTAATAAGCAGGAATGATTCAATTCGATCCAAGGTTTACCTTGATGTTTCCTTTTCTATCATTCCGGCCAAAAACGATTAAAATCCTTCGCATTTAGAGAAGTTTAATTGTTCATGATTGTATCAATAGCCAGAATCGTTACTATTGCGAACTCACTGCGTCTACGCGGCATAGGCGACCACGAAGCATAGGCGACTACGTTTCGTAGGCGACTACGTGGCGTAGGCGACTACGCGGCGTAGGCTACTACGCGTCGTTGACGCTTAAGCAACGTCTACCCGATGTCTACTGAGAATTATTGCATCCGCGCTATTACTTACGAGCTAATTCGTTAAAGAGAATGGTTTAATTAAAATTCAATGTATATTTCCTTAAATAAATGTCATGTCGAGATTAATAAATTATCGTATATGTTTCTCGAATCTTTTACTGTCAGTGCCAAATTGCCGATGCGACATAAACCGCAATCAAATTGAATTCTGAGAAAATATTATCGTTGACATTTCTGTGTCGTTTTCCAATGCTCATTGCGGGTGAACTTTCCGCCTATTCAAGGGTAATTTCTAGAAATGTCGCAGTCTTTCCTTACTTTTAACCTTTACTTATCATTACTTTTACCGTGTTATGACGTCATAAAGAATGCGACTTCTGTTTTGCTGGCCTTGCTTTTAGATCACGGAAACCATTCCATCTTGGCCATATGTTTGGAATCACCAAATCAGTCTTAATTTATGTAAACAACACAATTAAGACAAGGTGTGTGATTTAAGAAATTGAATTTTTTATTGACGAAATATTGATTATTTTTCAATCTCGTTTATTCTCTTTTAAGGCCTTTAGGCGGTTAATAGTAAAACGGAATTATATTTTTATTGGGGGAAATGAACATAGGTGGGTTTTATTCAGTAAAAGTCTGACGCGCCCTCTCGCTCCACCCAATGCCGAAAAAAAAATTCTAGCACAAAAAAAAAACATTTTTGTTAATGGATCAGTAGCTGTATGAGTAAGTCATACTTAGAAAAAAAGAAATTACAAAATAGTTTTTAATTAGAAAAAAAAATCCTTTCTGTAAAAAACGCAAACTGTTGTTTACAATGTTCATTTAGAAAGGGTAAATAATTAATAATGTATAGGACATATTATAAATTTCTTGGAAGTAAGATTTCATTGGATTTCCGCCCATTGTGCACTTATTCTTTACAATAAAAAAATAAAAAGTGTGCAATAAAGATTATAATAAATAAATAAATAAATTTCTTTGTGATATGCTCGTTTATATTCTCGTTAGCTAAACAAAAGCTTGCGAAATATGAAGACTGACGTAAATTCCGGGAAGCCAATGAATTTTTTGTGATATTGTCCATAACCACTTTGGTGTCATTGATCTCACTAGTTAATATTCTGTGTTATTCAGTACCCAGAACTGTTAATATGTGCAAAGTTCGTGCAGGCACCTGGTATTTTCCTTTTTTTTTTCAAAGTTGGAAAATCATCCAATGACTACCCCCGCTCTTGGACGGAGCAGGAGATGTGTTAGACTTTTAATGACTAAAAACCTATTGCTACTCTCTCGTTGCCATTTATACCGGGGCCGAATCTTCCTTCCAGAAACACATCCTTGGCCCCAGTAAGCTTCGAACTTGCTGGGCCCCTACGGTTTGCTGACAAGTCTTTGAGACGCGCGTGAAATAATATCCTGTTCGCGCTACATGCATGTTGAACATATACTCAGGGTCTGGTAAGCTGTGAAAAAATGAAACTTCTGAGCTAACGAAAAAAAAAAAGTTACGGCCGTTTATGTCTCCAAAAAAAAATTCGTAGGGTTCCCGTTGACTTACAATCCTGAAAGACATAAAACAAAGTCTCATAGCACAAGTAGAGCAAAAAGTCTGAAACTGTATAATATCGTGACAAAGAAAAATTTTTTTTTGCGATTCTGGAATTGAACTTGTTCCTTCACCCGTCAATAGCGTGACTCGCTACAGTTGTAATAAAGCATTGAGAGGAGAAATAAGTTAATCTCCACGTAGGTACTACATGTTTGCCGCTGCTTCGCCCGCGTTTAAACTAAATGCAATTTTCTAAAACACGTACCCACTAACAGGATAAAAAGTTCATCATTGTATTATATTCATGAGCCATTTTCATTCAACACTGCTCACTTGTTGAGGGATGATTCAGTGCCGTGACTAACCTTTTATACGGTCGGCGCGAGTTTCGCCCATATATGCATGCACCCCTAAATAAAAGTACAATACAATAAAAAGGCTAGATATAAAATTTTTGCGGCCCTTCAAGGACTACATCCTACTACATCCCAGGCCCCTAACTATTGTGATGCCCAGGCATAGGCATCATGATTTATAAACTAGGTTCCACTAGCGGCATTACCCGCTTGAAAGTCAAATATTTCAAGGGAACTTGCTCCCGGGATAAAAAAGTATCTTATGTCCTAATTCAGGACATGGTTTACTCAAGTGCCTTGTTTCATCCAAATCGCTAGCTCTGTCTGTTTTACAAATAAACAGATAGAGTTACTTTCACAAAATAAACAAGTTTTGTCCATTACTTTTCCACTACCGAAAAAGGATTCTATTAATAGTTACAGTAGAGAAACATACCTAAGTATATGATTATTGAAAAAAGAACAAAATAAAAAAATCTATAGGTGAGATTAAAGTTTTTATCTACGATGTTGTTATTCATCTAAGTTTGGCTATGACTAGGGAATCCAATCCCGCATCGAAATCGCGATCCCGCAAGTCTGCGGGATTAAATTCACGGGCTTGGGGAATCCCTGGCCATAGAGTACATAAACGGACATTGATTACGTTTCGTTCCAGTTTCAATACAGGGTTCACACAACACAAAATAGAAATTCAATTTTTTTTTACTGTAAGGTAAATACTATAAAAAAATGTTACGAGTTTCATGTAAACTTGTTCCGTGAGTTTTTAATGAGAATGAGCTGGGTCTAATAAATAATCAAAAGGGTGGCAAGTCGTTGGATTCTAATTTTCTTATAAAAAACTTCAATCTCGCAAAAGTGCGGGATACCGCCTGAGTAATCCCGCATTTCCAATCCCGCAGAAAAGGTGCGGGATCCCGCGCTTGCGGGATTGAATTCCCTAGCTATGACGAAACAAAGGCCAAATTATGGTTCGATAACTTCATAGTGTTATGAATTTTTTAATTTTGCTTTAAAACTTGCTTATAATTAATAGATACTTATAGTTTTTTATAGATACTCTTTTTTCTGCTATTGACGTAGTAGCGACATGAACAGGTTACTTCATAAATCGTGGATTGAAAACGTAAAAAATGTGATTTATTTGGTGGCGATATCGTAAAATATGGTATTAATTGTACATCTTTAACAACGTGGTGACGTAATCAAGCAACTTTTATATTTAAATATTATAATTATGTTTTTATTTTAATTTTCTGGATTAAATTCTAAAATATAAATTAGGCAAATCGATCCAGCCGATCTCAAGTGATGTTTATCAGTAGGTTTTCTAATGCATATTAGGAATCAGTTTTTGAATGAACGAACGCGAAATGTTTTTTTTTTCTCTGGAAAGCCATCAAATTCCTGACTTATAATTCTTCTTCTTCGCTATGGGTTGAGTGAGAGGGTGTGTCAGACTTCTATTGAATAAAGCCCCCCCGTGTTCCATCAGTTGCCCTTTACGTTCTAGGACTGCGGCAACCCTTACGAATAACCCCGAAAATGATCGATTAGTAGTTACTACCTTTCCAAATCTAAACAGACGAAATCGCGGAATAAAACTAGTAGGTACTTACACTGTAAGCGTTCGCCATATACTGCGAATATTCCTTTGAAAAAAACATTTTAATGGCATAAATCGAACCTGATTTAAAAGTATTTTCCTTGTTGCAAACGTGCTTTGTAGTGTTAACAAAAGCTAAGCGTGTTTTATCAAGTATTGTTAAGTTATTCTGAAGTTAGCTCTTTTC
Organism: Mythimna albipuncta; assembly: GCA_929112965.1. Taxonomy (NCBI): domain Eukaryota; kingdom Metazoa; phylum Arthropoda; class Insecta; order Lepidoptera; family Noctuidae; genus Mythimna; species Mythimna albipuncta. Next base: position 12,915,799 of record OV815962.1, read on the forward strand.
AAGGAAACTTTTTTTTCCACATATATCACACAACGCCGTTTAGTTCAAAGCTAAGCAAAGCTTAGACTATGAGTACTAAACAACTGATAAACATCCAGGTATATATGGTACATATGGTACCAGGTATATATGGTATGGTGATATGTCTCTAAGTATATTATAGATAAATTATACGCAAACACAACAAATGATGTTCATCGCATACCTAAACATTTGTCCTTGGTGGGAAACAAACCCACGACCTCCGGCATAGCAGTCAGAGCTACTAACCACTAGACAACAGGCCAAGCCATATTATCACGTGTAATGACGACATCATCAAAAATTTGCAACATTATCTTGTTCGATGGCCTAACCCTGGTGGCTCTACCATCAAATCACTGCAAATCGAAAAAAACTAAACAATAGCGATGTAAAAACAATAATGCCAGAAGTGTCAATTACAACAAAAAGTTGAACAGAGTTCAAGCAGTCAACAAATTGTTCACATGAAACATGACAGCTTGTCACATTTGTCATGTGGTTGATATTATCGGTAAGCGCAGGCAAAGGTAGGGTTATTTTTAGAATATAAACACGTATAAACTGCCATGTATGTCGGTATAAGAAAAAAGTTTTTTGTAAAGTGACCCTGTATCATTCCACCACCCCACCCTGAAAGGAAAACTTGGCCCTGGAAAAAAAGGCAACGAAGGAACTCGGAGTGGGTTCTAGTCAGTAAAAGTCTGACACGAAAGGGTGGGAGATGTCATTAGACGATACCCCCCTAAAAAAAAACCCGCGTGGCAAAAGTCTCCGCCATGACTTCTAATCAGACAGATGTTAGACATGTAGGAGTTCCCAAGTCGTCGACGGCGCGCACTGTTCCCGCGCACCACAAGGAGTTGTCAGCAACAGTAAGGGCCCAGCTGGGTCGAAGCCTACCGGGGCCAGGGTTAGTTTCGAAATACAGCTCGAGCCCTGGTATGAAAGCTTGAAGGAACGGAGTGGGTTTTTAGTCAGTAAGAGTCTGACACTCCCGCTCCACCCAAAAGCGGGGGTTGTCATTGATGATTTTCCCACTATAAAAAAAAGACCCGTAGGAGTTAACTGGACGAGCAGAACATAACTAACAAGAATTGGTTCACACCAGACCTGGGGTGCTATTCTCTAAGAAAGCGCAGCGCTGGCACAGCGACGAGTCATGAGCGCAATACATAGAATTAACAATCCAATGTAAAGGAGCATTAGGTTGTTAATTCAATGTACTGCGCTGACGACTTGTCGCTGTGCCAGCGCTGCGCTTTCTTAGAGAATAGCACCCCTAGACTGAAACAAGACAAAGAAATATTCAAATAAATAAAATGTAAATAGAATGAGTGGCGGAAACGTGAAGCAGAGGACATTTTCACGGCCTGGTCCTGCCATCGCCGCAGGAGAAGGTAAATGTGTGAAACTCCCTCTCGCCCCACCTAGAGCGGGAGGGGTTATTCAAAAGAGACAGAATGGTAATCAAAATAATTGAAAGTAAATTAAATTCTAAGATTTAATAGTAAACAAAATCTAAAATCAACGACTTCTACAAAATTTTGCTGTTGAAATCTTCGGTTCGCCTTTTCTTCTATAACTACCTATTCTTTACTTAAAGAGTGGGAAAATCATCCAGTCACTCAAACACACAAGTCTACAATAACATGTAAATATTAGGACTTGTGTTTGCTTCCGTGGTTCTGATGCAAACAATAATTTTACATACAGTAATGATTCAAATTCGTATGCAGCTATGTAGATCCCCTATGGACTGAACTGTTTCCTTACATGATGTGCTATTCCCTTGAGATATTTTTTCCTTAGGTTGTGTTGCGCACTTAAACTGGCAGTTCTTAGGCTGCAGCATCACGGCGTGATAACCAATTGCTGTGCTGTTGATTTCATTTCTTCATCTCCCCTTATAAGATACTAAGAAGTGGTGACAGACAGGCAGATTACTGAACTGTCTTAGGTTATGTTTACACTAAAAATTGTTGATTTTCAACTTAATTTAAACAAATGACTATTGATTTTGAAAATACGTAAAAAAATATTTTCATAATTAGCACGTTGATTCTGTTCAAGGAACTGGCCTACGTTAAAACTTTTTTAGTAGATAGTAAAAAAGGTATTCACGGTAAGGACAAGGTTATTTTATTTTATCATGTCATCTTAGATTCATTGATTAGTTTAAAGTCCCCTTTCGAACTTTGTAATGATCTGTCTAAAATTTGGTAGATGGATGACTCTTATATTATTTGGCTATAATAATCCCAGATTTACCATGATACCTGCCAACTTACCTAAGCTCTGAAAATTAATGAGTCTTCGTATTATTCAGCCTTACCAACATCCATGCCTCGATCAAGAGTACAAAGAGCAAATGTCGGATCTCTACCAAACAAGTCTCATTCTAAGCTTATTATGTATTGGACCACATACATAACGGTCGTGTCGGAGAATTCGCGATCCGAGCTAACTTGATTCAGCGAGCAATTGACAAAAACCGATATCAAGGGCGCTATTAAACTATAGTTACGTGCTTCTAATCGAAGTTTAGTCTTCCTCGATCGTCGATGGCGGAACATAGCTTCCTCATGTCAAGCAGGTGGTGTGCGGCTTTGAACCACATATTTGTGTAAGTTTAATTCGATTCGATCCGTTTCACGTGTATTTGCTTCATTTTCGATCACTCGCTTGTTGTGCGCGCTGTGTTTATAGTATCGTGAGAGCCTTCGAACCAGTTAAGGTCAGTAATCCAGTTCAAGTTTGGGTGTAATCATTTTAGTGTCCTCACTGGAGCGTCGGAGAGATTGTGTTTGTGATGTGAGTGAGCTCTTTGAGATGTCTAGAGAATTTGTTTGGTATGTAAATATTGTGTTTTTTCTGTTCAATTATGTTTAAACTGGACATTTGAAAATCAAAAGTAAGCATATATAAGTAAGTAAGTATATATATATATTTATTCACATAATTCATGTTGTACACTGACAGCCCCAAATCTTTTCCTTTCGTTCAGTCCATCCAAAGGTTGTCTGGTAGAAATTGCCTTGTGCAATAAGACCGCCTATTGTACACATAATATTTTGTAAATGTTTATCCTGTATTAAGCTAACGTGTGCAATAAAGTTCTAAATAAATAAATAAGCTTACTATTAAAAAAGTGTGCTAATAAATTAAAACGTTTAATAAAACATTTATTTACAACTTCGAAAACGGAAGCGGAAAAAATCACTAGATTAACTTATGAACTTCCTACTGAGTTGAAATTATAATACCTGCAGATTAATTATATTTTGGTAACAAATATACCGGAACTTGAGAGAAAGATTTACAATCAAATATCGGAGACATGTCCATGATAGGTCGAACGTGTCGGGGCTGGGGCTACCATCCGTAGATTTTCCCCGACATGTTAATCAGCTCCCTAAGGTCAATCGTAAGGAAGATGATGATTAAATTATAAAGTGACAGTTATAAAATGTATTACAATAGACATAAGGCCACAAACACTCCTCAATACCAAGTATAGAATATATACTAAGTATATCGGAATTTAAAAACTAGATTGACAGCAAAAGATAAGGGGGATACCTCGGATGTGTTATTTATAAGGAAATCTTAAAGATTAAATGGTCAATCGATACACAACTGGAATTGAACTTTTTTGTTACGGAAATCCCAGTTTTAACAGGCTCGTCACGGAATAGACGATATCATTTACTTGTGTAAGTATTGAATGCAAGTTTTACGCGAAAACTCAAGCAGAATACCTATACAAATTCAAACATTTTCTGGGATTCATAGCGTGTGTTACCTTAATTTTACTTTTACACCTCTACCTCAGGTCTTGATTTACGACCCTTTATGAAAAGCGAGCGGTGGTTAACCTCACACGTCACAAATTGAGAACCCAAATACTGATCCTGTGCAAACAAGACCCCACCTATAGGTATTTCAAGATGATTTACAAAGAATTAGTGGTCATTGTAAATCGTGACTTGTTCAAATATAATTGAGAAAACAATAAAGATAGATTCCACAAAAAATCTGGCAATTTAAAATGCATTACCATTAGTATGTTCTAAAAGTTCTAAAGATGATCGTAAAGTGCCACCTGCGCCTGCGCCGGCACCGGTTGTATCCTAAGAACGGATTGACGTCACAAACTCACAACCGAGGGCTGACTCAATATTTGCTGGAATGATGAAAGTTTGTGCTACTATAACCACAATACAACGTATAGTATTGTGGTATAGGTAAGGTTTTAAGTTATTTTTAACTTACCTTTACTTAGTTAGGATACATTTACGTGAAGTTGTCAAAAAATAAAAGGCTCGTTTTGACATTAATTTTGTAATTTAACTACTTTTAGCGGCTTGTCCGGTGTAGCGACTACTAAAATTTGTAAAATACTACTACTACACTGGGCCTCTAATTATTATTATTTTGTTTCGTTCAGTTTCGTTCCAAGTTACATTCTAGGGTCTTTCTCTAATGTCAAAATGGGCCTTGTATTTTTAAGGGGTTTAGTCGTGTATGTACTTACATCTTTCCATGATACTAAGACTATTGATAGTTATTGATAACTATAAGAGTGGAAGCCTATTGATGTTGCAAAAACATGGTAAACCACCCAAAGGCATTAAGTTTACCTTTGTACAAAATGTTTTATTTGTGCAAATTGTTTAAGAAATTAATTCATGAATAATTTAATAGTAAACAGGAAGATGTTATATTAAGTGTCGTTTATTTTAATTGATTATGTGCATTGCTTATAATTTGAATAAAATGAAGCTTTCATTAAATCATTTCAGTAGTGTTTATCCGACTGTATTCAAATTCATTCTAAAATTAATCTTGTTGTATACCCGCTTGTATTATAACAATATGTTTAAATCTACTTTTATTATCAGTTTAGATATATACCTATTAAGTATTTATTAGTTTAGTTGCTAATAAGCATTTAAGAATTTTATTAGTATGTGTGTAAATATACACAAGGTCTATTGACCGGTTTTATATTATAGACAGTATAAATGGTAACTACCACGTCATCTATTAGTATCTCAATCTTTTAATTTTATCTTAAGACCAGAATAGTACCTATCAAAGATGTTATGGGGTTCCATAGCCATAACCGAAACTATAGGATATCCGAAACAAACAAAAAAAAACGTAATTAATAAATGAGTTTTTTTTTTTAATTCTTTTTACGTCAATTTTTTTCTAGATGAGGCCGGTGTTCCCTAGCTGACTCTTCTTCTTCTTGCCCTTGTCCCATTTTATTTGGGGTCGGCGCAACACGTTTTTTTCTTCCATTCTGTCCTGTCACTCGTCACGCTATCACTAACTCCCTTTTCTTTCATATCACTTCTCACACAATCCATCCATCTTTTCTTTGGCCTCCCTCTCCCTCTCCATCCATCCACATGTAAATTCATAACTCTTTTAGCAACATGCTTTTCATCTCTCCTCTTTACATGACCATACCAAGACAAACGATTTCCTTTCAACCTTTCAGTCACTGGCGCCACTTTCAAACTTCCCCTAATATACTCATTTCTCACTTTATCCATTCTCGTCACACCACACATCCATCTTAACATTCTCATCTCCGCTACATGCAATCTTTTTTCATCCGTCTTTTTCACAGCCCAACATTCTGATCCATACAGTATGACAGGCCTTATCACGGACTTGTAGATTTTACCCTTCAACTTGAGGGGCATCCGTGGGTCACAAGTTGTTCCCGTGACCTGTCGCCATTTCATCCATCCTGCGTTGATCCGATGTGTTACGTCCCGGTCCACCTCACCATCCCCTTGGACGAGGGACCCGAGGTACCGAAAGTCGGAACAGATCGGTATGGGCGTTCCGGCGAGAGCTAAGGGCACTGGATTGGAGAGACCGCCGAAATCGCAGAACAAGTACTCCGTTTTGGTTCTACTTAATTTCAGGCCAACACTCTCCAATCTGTGCCACCACACCTCCAATCTGTTCTGGACCTCTAATCCACTCTCGGCAACCAGCACAATGTCATCGGCAAACAACATACACCAGGGAGCCTCTTCCTGAATGTCCGACGTCAGAGCGTCCATTATCATCAGGAAGAGGTAAGGGCTGAGGGCCGACCCCTGGTGTAAGCCGACAGCCACATTGAAGCTTCCAGTAGTGCCTACAGAAGAACGGACTTGGGTACTGCATCGACCGTACATCGCTCGGATCAACTGCACATACTTCCCAGGCACACCTTTCTCCTTAAGGGCCCACCACAGAACCTCACGAGGTACCCGGTCATATGCCTTTTCGAGATCAATGAATACCATGTGCAAGTTTTTATGCGCACCTCTGTATTTCTCGCACAGCTGGCGTATAGCGAAAATGGCATCCGTTGTACCCCGACCAGGCTTAAAACCGAATTGGTTCTGTGAAATTTCACTCTCTTCTCTCAGTCGCCTTTCAATAACTTTCTCCCAGGCTTTCATAGTATGTGACATGTGTTCCCTAGCTGACTACCCTGAGAAAAAACACAGAAGTCAAAGTCTCTTTTAAAGTCCATTGAGCAAACATGTAAAGTTCATGGTCAAATCATATGAGAACCATGCAGATTAGTGACTGAGACTTTATCCGTAATCGAATTGATTTAAAAGTTTTAGATAGAGACGGACGCCTAAAGTGGCTACAGCATAGTCGGCCTTTAATGTTCCCACTGCTGGGACTCAGGTCTCCTCTCTAGGAGAGGGCTATAATATCTAATATTTACTAATGTAAAAATCGTAAAAACAAATCAAAATCTAGTCAAATCTTGCAATTTATAATTTAAAAAATCTAATATCATAAACATATCCGTAACCGTATCCAAAGTCTGAAACCGGTATAATCATTTTGATGTCCGTAGCCAAATCCAAAGTTTCATATTTCATAACATCCCTAGCCAGCAGCCCTATGTATATATATATATATAATATAATGTATATATAATGCCCTATGTAGGGCTGTCGGATTATTTGAAATACATAGTAAATGGACGTAGCCCTGGAAAGCAAAGTGCAATTTAACCTTTCAATTGTGATAATTGCAGACACAATTGAAAGACAATAGGTGCGCGAACGCCGGCGTTCGCTTGGGGTTTAATGAATTAAGGGACACAGGTAATTTTTAGTCAGTATGACACTTCCAACACTTCCACTAGCTCCACCTAGAGCGGGAGAAGTTATTTAAAGGTTTTCCACCTAAAAAAGTACTTACAAGCTCTTAATAACCTCTTAGTAGCATCTTCAAAAGAATGGTATACTTAAGAACTTTTTATGTGAATGGGGTTTGAAAAAGCTTGACAATGTTTCTCTGGGTGTTAAAAATGCAAATAATGTATTCAGGGCCTTTATTTTTCCTTAACATTAATACAATATGGTTCTTGAAGCGCGGTAAGATTTATCGTACATTTACATAAGAGTTTAATTACCCGATCTTTTCTTTGTTAAGAAGTACCTTCCAAGGCACGACAAATAATCCTAAAAAAGAAATCTTAAGTTTCAATATGACACCTACTAAATATTATAAATCGAAAGTAATTTTTTAGACTTGATACTTTCACGAAATCTTGTTAAAAAGAACCGAAACTTTTGCATACTGACTTAAGTATTCATCTATGTAAATTACGAATTTAAGTGTGTGATATTTTTGAAGTAAAGAAAAACTCATTACCTATGCAAAAACAGTAAAATGTGTGTGTACCTATGTGTCAAAAGTATGTTAAGTATGTCATCAAACAAAAGACATTATGTTGTCCAGTCCCGTTAGGACACCGCGACCTGCAAGGTCTTGCGGCATACACTTTAAAAATATAAGAATGAATAAATTATAATCCTAATGTTTAAAAGTGCATTATGTATTCCATCACTGCCCCCGGTTTTTTGAAATAAAATATTGACTCCTAATAAGTTATACATAGGTATAGTGAAGTCAGTGTTGTAACCAGCTTTTTAAACGCCCTGTGCAAACTTCTACACCTGCACCGCTTCAAAAAAATATGACTCGGCTTGAACAATAAAAATAAAAATTATTAGATTAAAAAATACGCGAAATGAGCATCTACGCAATCGGTACTCCGGTTACAATCTATGTAAATTATAAATAACAAGTTTTTTATAATACACTAATTGTCGAGATCCAAAACTTGGCCCTGGTTTGATCATATCTGCCCAACTCTAGGGCCTGCCCTGTACCCAAGCACCGCTGGTAATGCCCTAATTATGGCACTAAATAAAGCGATTGGTTGCTAAAAATTTATACAACCATCAAAACCAGGCATTAAATCCGTCTCTGTACTTTTATGTGCATGAAGTATAAATAAATAAATAAAATAAAACCAACATATGTTTGACAACCTATCACAATTTTGTGTTAAATTTTGAACAAACAAAATAACAGGATATATATGTCATACTACAAATAAAATTGAAACCAAATTACACAAACCTACTTCCGAATGCGCTGCATACTTAGCATACAAGTGTTCATAACAACACATAGGTATGAATTATTATCATTCGGAAGCTTTATCCTGCTTGAAGCGCAGACCAGTCTACCGAAACAGGTATTTCAATATGGGGACAGAGTTAAACGGAGTATGGAGTACATCGGCATGCGTCGCGCGTAAAGCACGCACACCGCACCGTGCGCTCAGCACGATATTATAAGGGTTGATATTTATTATTTAATTTAATTAACAATAACATTTTAATCAATTAATTTAATTCACTTTCAAATTGTGTGACATTAAGTATTTTTTTAGCGGTTTTAGTAAAAATATTTACAATAACCGTGAACCGCATTAAGTTTTGATCGACTGTTGTAATTGTTACAACTCAGTACTATTGAGTGATTGTCGACGAAGATGATCTATTGCCCACTGATTGTTGATGATGATGATCTGTGCTTTATTGGTTAGTGATGAAACTAATGACGCATGTGTTCACCAGGTCGCTCGCAATTCCTGACGGTTTGGTGATGGACCCTCTGGCGCCCACCGCGCTAGCTGTCTCTTCGGAGTTCATGGATCGCATTGGTAGTGGGCTGACCATCCTCAGAGACCACGGCAAAAAAGTTCAGAAGGTAGGTACGTACTTTGTAATTAGCTTGTATTGTAATGATTACAGTGTGGTATTGACAGAAACTGATCAGCCCCCCTAGCCAAGTTACAATCGAATTCCGTTCTCTAATCGGTAACGCCTCGGTGACAGCAATTGTAGAAAACGATAAGTTGGTAGCCATGTTGACGCGCCTGAGTCGGCCGCTCGTTCTACAATGTAGCGTTTGTTTATCAAAGGATGTAGCGTTAAACGTTGTAGAAATTCATTCTATCATATTGAACGATGTGAACTTGGCTACGAATTGTCTATTCGTTTGTTCTAACCACGCGACTTTACGCTGAGATGACGTCATTCCCATACGTTTCATCACTTTTCGACAGCGTTAATGATTGCAGAATAACAACTTGGCTAAGCGTGCAGGAACATCACAATTTACGATTATTTCTAATCTTAAATTACCCTCGTCGGAAGTTTTATTTTGGAACCGTTTAGGGCCTTGGAGTATTCGATACTTTTCAAAAGAATTATTCAAACGCCTAATTGGCACTTCGTGTACCCCACATGCAATGGCTCGATTTTAGATCGGTCAGTAGTTAAGCATCGTAAGCTGACAACGTGATAATACCGCCAGAGTTTCAGGCAATTTTCCAGTCGATAACGATTTGGAGGAATTATTTGATGCAAGATTTATTTAGGTAGGAGTTATTGTCGTTCGTTTAATATTTATTTCTGTATTGGTATAACAACTTTTGATGCACTAGTAAAAACATTATACAAGGACTCAATACTCTGGGTATTTCCAACCAGTCGACCTTAGGGCGTTGCAGAAAAAGAACACGGCAGGTGCAACTTAATAGATAGACAAAAGGCAAAGAAATATAATAATAACTACATACAAATAAACAATGTTATGTTGAAATCAAATCCAACTAATCAACTGTGATGGCTATAAATTAATTGAATTACGATGTTAATCTGTGAATTGCATCTTGAACTCTTAAACTAATGCCTTTTCCCTAAGGAAAATACAAATTAATAGATCCGTAAATACTTTTTTGTAAATATTTTATAAAGTGAAATCGGGAACTTATACAAAAAGTCAATTACAAATGCTAAACTCACGAATATTGTCGAACTGTTAGGTAAGTTTGAAACCTTCACCACGTGTGTTTAGCATAGTATGAGGTCATCCTCTATATTTATGGTGATATGAACAAAATATGCAACTGAAAACTAACCTCCGATAGGTACGTTCCTTTTTTCACGTGAAAGACAACATTGTTGATGGACAATATTGTGATAACATCGGTATGTAAAGTTTTTTAGTTTATTGTAGGTAACTCCAGGCTAGTTATTATAATGCCATTAAATAATGCTAACACAAAAAGTGGAAATTGGTTAATTGTGAAAAAACACAAACTCAGGAGTAGAAACAAAAAAGACTGCAAATCGCATGCACACTTATTGCAGCGATCATAGTTTTTGATTTTGTTTATTAACGAACACGACTGACACGGTTCAATAAGAACACATAGAGTTGTGTTGCTGGGGTGTTTGTTACGTCCTTCTTTCAGCCAAAACAATGATATAAGTCCCGAGGGTCGGGTGGTGTCTTTTGTAACTTTGACCTTAAAAAATGTAGGCGACATATGTTAATAAACTTAAATATTTATTAAAGTTAACTTCATTTACAATATATTACACCGTACTAAAGAGGACATAATGCCTAAGACATTTTCTACTAGTGCCACACAACTCAATAACCCGTAACTTTTTATGTTGTGATGACCTGCTTGCTTTAGGTTGGAAGATTAGTCTTTTACTGACCACCTACCTGTGTATTTCAGTTGCCATTAGGGTTCTAATGCCATGGTCACTCTTTCAAACGTTTCCTTGGCCCTAGCAGTCACAGACCCTACTGGATCCCGTCAGATTTGCTGAAATCACTTTGAGGCGCACGTGGAACACTACGCACCGTCGACTCGACCTTGGTCCTTATCGGACGGTGAGCTAGGACGGCCGGACGGCGAACCTGTACTCTTGACACAGGTTTTATAATTATGTATTTTCTTTTGTCTGGCAGTATGTTTGGAAAAGCAGAAAATTCGACATTCTCAAGAAGTCTTGGAAGTCTGTGGTGAACGTCGTTTTAGTTGATGCCAAAGATACGCCGGCTGGCAGTGCCAATGGACTATATTGTAAATTCAGGTAAGATCTCCATAAGTTCTGAACCCCAACGCCTGTTTTACGTATTTAAAAGAGCGTGTCGTTACGGTACCTAAACTTTAGTTAATATTATTCATTATTTATACACAAAAACAACGGAAGTGTTGCCACCCGCAAAAACTTGTTTTGCGGATAATGGTTTTTTTTTTTTAATATCCGTTAGTTTTCAATTGAGATAATATTTGAGGCATATATTCATTTCTTAACATAGCTACAAACAAATTGAAATGTCATTATATTCTTGACCAACCAAAGAGAACCAGAATATATTTTTAATTGTATTTTTTCTTATTGTATTTGCAACTTGTAGCAGTTACCCTTTACACGTCCTTCTATTTTTAACCGACTTCTTGAAAGCTTATCTCGAATATAAAAGATAATGTTTATTTAATTTAAAAAAAATCCCAAACATGTTTGTTGTCGCAACTTTTTGCGTAACTGGGTACCGCCTACAGAGTACATTTTTATGTACCGGCTGTAATGTTCTGGGGAATTGTACAGTGGAATATACTTCTATTCTTGAATATATTTTTCAATACACATACTCGGAAATTAGGTCTGAAATTTCCTGAAGAGCGGGTTAAAAGTAATTCTTTTCATCCCTAGGGAAAGTGGCTTTTAATAACAGTTGTCAAATTATTAAAAAAAAACTAGTACATAATTTTACTTTTCAATTGTATCTACCATATTTTCTATACAGCCACTCAATTACAGCGCGATGTACAATTAATAGTAGTTTATGTGACTAGGGGATAAAGCAGTGTCTTTAAGTCGCGGGCGGAATGTTAAATTCCGAACGAAACGAAGGTTGCTGATTTTAATCCCGAACGATAGTGAGGGATTTATAAAATTAACTCCCGAGCATTGCGAGGGAGTTAATAAAGAAACCTGAGTGAAGTGAGGAATTTAAGCCGCCCAAGACAAAGACAGCTTTATCCCCGTGTTGCATACTCTACTTTTTACACCATCTGTGAGATAATTAAAGGCAATTTGGTCGACCAAATCATATATCAGAGAAATATTTACAAGTTCATCAAACAAACAAAATTCACTACTCCAAGATTCTATAGTTTCAATTTTCTATAATGCTCCCGTGTCGTCAGTACGTACGTTTTATTCTATTTTCTTTTTTTTGTTAGTGGCCAGTTTGAATCATAGTGATTACATACTCTTTGGTTTGAATGTCAAGTCAACTTGTTCGATGCGCCTACATTTTAATTCACAATGTTGACGATTCTTGATGCTCCAAATTCAAATCTCATTATTCCCTAGGGATCGGCCATACTGCATTATCTCCCTAGGTATATAATGACTTGCTTTAAGTGAGGTTTGTACGACGTGTAAAACGACATTATCGAACAGGTGATTCAAACTGGCCACTAACAAAAAAAAGAAAATAGAATAAAACGTGCGTACTGACGACACGGGATCATTATAGAAAATTGAAACTATAGAATCTTGGAGTAGTGAATTTTGTTTGTTTGATGAACTTATAAAAAAAATACTTATATTTTTCTCTAATAGATCATTAGTTTTCGACCAAATTGTCTTTTGATTATCTCACAGATGGTGTAAAAAGTAGAGTATGCAACACGGGGATAAAGCTGTCTTTGTCTTTGGCGGCTTAAATTCCTCACTTCACTCAGGTTTCTTTATTAACTCCCTCGCAATGCTCGGGAGTTAATTTTATAAATCCCTCACTATCGTTCGGGATTAAAATCAGCAACCTTCGTTTCGTTCGGAATTCAACATGCCGCCCGCGACTTAAAGACACTGCTTTATCCCCTAGTCACATAAACTACTATTACCTCATTTTCAGTGATGAAAATGAAAAATAATGGCTGGCCGACAACAGAAAGAAAAAACAAAATAAGTAGGCGGGAAAACGGTGATCCGTCTGATTTTCATTTGTTTTTTCTTTCTATAAATCTCTGCTCTACGTGATTTGTATTAACACGATAAGTTCTTAAGATTCAGAATATCTGACTGAATCCCTGTGAAACCCTATGCTCTTTAAAAAATACTATGATATTTTATTTGAGCCAAGAAAGTAATTAGCCACAGTGTCTTTTACAAAAGCTGGAGAACTTGCCACGCGTGTTTATTTTTTTTATATATATCGAGGAACATCATAATGACTTCTGCCAATCCTGGGTGAAGCGAGAAGTTAGACTTTTACTGACTAAAATCTAAACAAGGTCAATCATTTGTCCTTTAAGTTTTAGGGCCACGGTAACTCTTACAATTTGAAACGTTTCCGTAGCTCTCGCGTGGTACTTGAGCTTTTCACATTTATTAGTTATATAGTTTTTTACAAATAAACAAGGCAAGAAATACAAACACATCCTTACGATCTTTTATTTGACGCCCGGATGTCGCCACTGTGCGAAACGCCCGGAGGACACGGTGAAGCACAAAGTGAAGATGTTCCCGGCTTGGGCAGAGCATCGCCGTGCCCTCTTGGGGGCGATCCGCAGCGGCGATCTATCGCGCCGGGCCTTAGTACAGGTCATGGTCTGGAGCGAGGAGGGGTGGCAGGTGGTCGCCTCCTTCTGCGAAGCAGTAATGCTAGCAATGGAGGAGGCCGACCGCATCAAGCAACGGCGCTCACAGCACCCCAGCCGCCGCCGGGATTTCGATCCCGATTTCCGGCCACCGTAGGCGCAGACTTGCGGACAGTGAGCAATGGGTAGCTCGCAGTCCGATCGTCCGGTAACTACCCGGACCGAGCCCAATTTGACAACGGCGCGTGCGCACTGTTCCCGCTCGCGCCTCAAGGAGCTATCAGCAAAAGCAGGGGCCCAGCTGGGTCGAAGCCTACTGAGGCCAGGCTTAGCTCCGAAAGATAGCTCGGCCCCCGTATGAAAGGCAAGAAGTAATGGGGTGGGTTTTTAAGACTCTGACACTATCTCCCGCTCTGCCCAAGGGCGAGGGATGTCATTGGGATGATTATTACCCACCAAAAAAAACATAATTCTCTTAAATTCCGTATTAATTAATCAAACCTCTACTAACATTATGATAATAAATTAAAGTCCAAAATCTACGCACATCTAAGCAAAATCATTGATTACAGTCATGTCTTCCTGCTATTAATCATTGTTCTTTTTGCAAACAGGCTGGGCAGCGAAGGTCACAAGTCGAAACAGCTGTCAAAGTCAAAACCGTCGTGGTGCGAGCGATTTAACATGTACCTGTACGATGACAGCAACCTGGAGGTTACTGTCTGGCACAAGGGGAAGCAGAAGAGCTTCATGGGCAGGTAAATTATATTTTTAATACACAAGCATTCAAAATACTATTTTCTGCACCAGTGCAGAAAAGGGTGTCACAATTTTATTGCTTTTATAGTATCAGACAGGCGCGCGTCGACCCCACGAGTCGCCGATGAACCCCCGTTAATAAATTTATTCGTAAATGTATAGAAAAAAGTCGTTTGATACATGTGCAAATTATTGTCACTGCGGACCTCGGCTCCGTAACACACTCGCCTACGGCTCGTACAAATACCGCCTCGGTCGCAATAAAAACTTTCTGCGCTTGTATCAAAATGTACTATTACCTTATTTGTTCAAAGCGAACTTGAGAATTTGTATGAAAACGCATTTGTATGATAACCGTAGTTATCGGAAATAATGGAGGGAGGCCCAACAGAGGAACAATAAGAGTTAACTATAATATAATAATAATTGTTCAAAACTATATTCTGCCCGAAGAAGGGAAAGCTACGCGGTATCTTCTCGTCCAACGTACCACAATGTCTCAAGACGAAAGTCTATGACCAGTGCGTGTTACCAGTGATGACATATGGCTCCGAAACTCCTCATCAGAAGGCTTAAAGTCACCCAAAGAACAATGGAAAGGGCTATGCTCGGGATTTCCTTGCGTGAAGAAGAGTGAAGAAAAATGAAGAGACTCGCAGGAGAACTAAGGTTGCCGACATAGCACGAGGAATTGCCAAACTTAAGTGACAATGGGCTGGGCACATTGCTCGCAGAACAGATGGCCGTTAGGGCCGAAAGGTTCTGGAGTGCCGACCGCGTACCGGAAGACGCAGCGTTGGAAGGCCTCTTACAAAGTGGACCGATAACCTATTACTATTTTGGCGTCCATCTTAGAATTTCGAATCTAAGTTTCGAGGCTAAGTTTCCAACAACGTTCCGTTCAGCTCTTTATAAGTGGAAACGTAGGGTCTTTAGTAAAAGAAACTGTCTACTTCAACTTGAGGAGATCGTGCCTTTAATATACGCAATGTAAAACAAATAACAATGATTGTTCTAAATTGTAAGACAAGTTGCCTATGCAGCCTGCAGGTCATGATGCGTCACGACTCATGACTCTATTGCTATTTTCTTGACACTATTTTTTAAATTTATAAAAAGGGTCCTAAAAAAATCTGATGTGCCTATACCTATGTACACATAGGTAGGCTTGACCAATCTCGCACCTAAGTGAAATATGACTCCCTGACATTTCAACAAAAAATAATCTTACAAACGCTTCCTATAAAAAATATAAAACATGTTAATTAATTTGTTTACTTCTAAAAGCTGACAGAACACGTTAATTTGTCATTTGTAATTATATTTGGAGAATGTTAAACATAACTACATACCTATAAATAGTTTGGTTGTTATCTAACCATGTAAAAACGGTAGGTAGATAGATATTAAAATGTCGAATTAAAAATAAATTACGTTGTTGGCAACAATCGACAGGTTCTGAGAAGACACTTTTAATACTATAAAGAGATCGATGTTTTGACAATAAAACCGATTTTCGTAAAGAAATCCACTTCCGTCATTATGCATAAGCTCGCGAGTTTTTCCACTGACTCAACAGATGGCGTTGGCGCGTTTGTCAGTGATCCTGAATCTCGCTTAGTTTTGTAACGCTAATTTCATGACTACGGATGAAAGGAAGCCATGTTTACACAATAAAAAATAATAAAGTACTAAAAGCATATTTTTGTGAAGATATGTTTTACATATCTAGATTACCAACCTACTTATTACCTACTTAATCGACTTAGTACTGAAGCTTTTCCTATTTTTGTTTGAACTTATTTATTTATAAAACTTTCCACATAAACCCATGATATTTTGAAAAGGAACAAAGCACATAAATCCGTTTATAACGTAGAACAATCCCATAAATTATATGGCTCTGAAGATTATGAAGTTCAGTGACTGCAAAACCGTCTTAAGCCAGAGGTTCTCATCATTAATGCACAAACGTATGGTTCTACAACTATTAATTATAACATCCGTTTTTACCGTCTTTAATTACCAATATGTAACCAGTAACTCTATGCTTTTTGTTAATTAATTATAGTTAGTTAAGTTTTTTTTAAATGTAAATTACGCACTCGCAACTTTGGTGTTTAGACCTAAATTCTTGAACCGTGACGTATTTTTTCTTCAGAATTTTATGATCAAATCAACTAAGCGTAGCTTTACTTGATTCATTAAATCTTTGTAGTTAATTTTATACATCTGCGCCATGTGTTATAATTTAACCACTGGTCAATCTGATTAACTATCGTTATTAGAATAAATTAAAGCTTCATGCAGATGAAGGCTTTACCAAAAAAACATCAATCGAGGCCGACCTTGCACCTTTGTGCAAAAAACGTAATCCAATAAAATAGTCATTCGATTCATCAGTAAATGTGAACATTTAAAATTACATTCCACAGTTAAATAAAAAACAATGCGATTTATTTATATGGTTGAAACTGTCGGTGCCCTTTAGCATATTATACCCCCTTTTAAAATGCGAAGAAGCGTTCACGGCCGTCAAGTCTCGGTCATAAGTTTTGCGACTGTCCATAAATAGATGACTTGCTACTCAAGAACAAACACGACGTTCCGGGTTAAACTTCATCGGAAAATATAGCTGTGGTAATTATATTGAAAAATAGTCTTTAAACAACTTTTAATAAGCAAAATATTTATGAAAATTTTCGTTCTAATGTCGATAATAAAAAAAATTGTGTTGTCAATTCGAACAATGTTTTCTGCGTTGGAATCAGTTTTTGTCATGAATATATCTTTATCATATGTGTACAACAAATGTAAACATATTGTTAATTGTTAATATACCTAACATGTCAACTTAACTGACAGACGACTTTGACGAAGCATTATACCTACTTTTAATGCTACGGGGCCCGGGGCTACGGCCTACGCAGCTACGCACGTACCTACATAAAACTACGCAAAAAATGGGCAACGATTTTGTTGCCATGCCAAATAAATCTGTAAACTAGCCAGTGATAGCTGAGAATTAAAAAAAAAATTATAGACTTAGCCTTACAATAAATCCTTCTTTTGCTCAGTTATTGAATATTTGTAATTCGCAGGTGTGTCATCGACCTCTCGCAGCTTGAGAAGGAGAAGACCCATGAACTGTGGCAGGAGTTGGAGTGCGGTCAAGGCTCCCTACATATGCTGGTGACGTTGAGCGGCACCGCGAGAACTATGCCACTGGACAACGTGCCTACAACGAATGGTGTCCACCACGTTACTCCCGCAGAGGAAAAGTTTGTAAGTAGAAAAAAATCATGCTATTTTTTAAAACATAATTTAAAAATGATGTTGAATTGAGATATCATCTGTCCTAAGCTCAAAGTTTACTCAATACTCAATACTTTATTGCATTCCATATGTACATAGACCCTATAAAGGTGGCTTTCAACATTTTAGACTCACCATCAAACATAGTCTGCATGACATATTGGATTCGTCTTGTACCAGAACTTATATAACTAATTTTTAAATCAATACATTCCTAAACCAGATAAAACGCGTAGGTATAAATGAAGTAAATCATGTCATTATTAAACTATTTCAAGTTTTTGTAACCGATGCGCACCTCTATGACTATTATTAATCTTGATTGAATCAATCAGCAAAAAAATAATTTATATAGAGTTTAATGACGCACGAGAAAATTTTAAGTAACGGGTTTATACCCAATCTAGCTCGAGAGAGATCGGCGGGTTTTTCTACAGTCCTTAATTTACTGGTTAACAAAATGTGTGTTGTTTCATCTGTAGGAATATTTCTTGCTTACACTTTTTGTATTCATTAGGTTCCAAAACTTGAGTCATTGGCCGACTCGAGTCGTGGAATTGAGCTTATTAGTAAATAAATAAATACTTAAGTACAATTTGACCACAAAGCTGCTTTTATAAATAAGTTTTATTTTTAACTCGAGAACAACACAATATTTATGAATATGATTATCTTTAATAGTTTCCGAAAACTCGTCTCAGCGAATAGTCAAGTTCATTAAAATATTCAAACGTATAGTTTAAGCAGTAGGTAAATCAAATAATATATTGTGTGTGTTACATAAAGATAAGATAATCATTTATTTGCAAAAAGATTTTGTACGTATAAATAGTATATGTGTCAACAGGCCTAGGTATATTTGCCAGATTTGTTGTAAGAAATATTCAACTACCATACCACCGCGGACGGAATAAATCGATAAACAAACAAATTACGTTGATGATACTAAATATTACATTTTCGTTGTTTTTACGTAAGAATCAAATTATAGAAAACTAGTTTCTGCCAGTGACTTCGCCAGCATGGAATGAGTACTTTGCTCAATATAAATTTATTGTCTATTTGTTAATCCAGGATAAAAGCTGTTGTTATACCGATTTCAATTTCATCCATATCGATTCGGCCGTTAAAGAGTAACAAACATACACAACTACATACATATTTAAATTTTTGTGTTTATATTATAAGTGTGAAACTTATTTAATGGCAGTAGAAATCAGGTTTTGACACGTGGTAATCGATCATCTAAATATCTAAAGGTTGCCAACTACCTGATTATCAAGTTATACCTATTAAAATCTAGTAATTCAAGAAGAATACATTTAAATGAAGGTCAGATATATAATAAATAAATTCAAAGCTTTTATATTAACCGGCGTATAATTCGTAGGCATTTAGAAATATATAAGTATACCTATATTTTATCAAGTGTCTAAATGTCTAGTATTCATACATAGCACAAGCTCTGCTTAATTGGAGTTAGTATTATATGGTACTGGAAAAAATCGATTACAATCAATAAACCAAATAGACAATTTCAAATAAAATAAAAAAACTAAATTGAATCAATTACATTGTATCAGACTCCTTTTGTAAATAAAACGATTACAATTTTACGTGATTTTCCATAAACTAACAGTATTCGCAATCATATAATAACATAAACATTAAATATGTACCTAAATAGATATTCAATTTCCGTTGTTTATCAAAAAAAATGTTATTGTAGATATGAACAATTCACAAGACGCCGAGAAAAACTAGGAATGGAAATCTCGTACGAGACTCGTAAAAATATACATGATAAGCACATACTATAAAAAACAGATTTGCGCTTCGGTCTTAGTAAACAGTGCATTACTGTATTCATATAATCCTCCAACGGACTACCAATATTTAAACTTGCAATAAACGAAGCTTTCAAAGTCACGACATTACAAAAAACTACATTTTCCTCCTCTGAAAAGGTACTCGAGACATAATTGTAACTTAACAAATAATTACTGAACATAATAATTTCCTCTTTATTTATTAACATAATACCAACGAACTTGCAGTAAGTTAAATATAATGTATAAGACATTAATCACCTCTGCCGTATGTTTAAATAAGTATTAATTATAGCTATTAAAAAGAAATGCTACAATGCAGCCACATTGAAGTTCAAGTTAGCTTGCGGTTTTACTTAAAATCACGATAACCTTGCTTACAGCTATGCATAAGGGTCAGTTCACATCGGTCAAGTAGGTATGAGTTTTTAGTATTTCCAACCCAGTATTACCATTGCGGCTCACAGACTCACAGCTGACGAAATTATGATTGATCTTTGAAAATATGTATTTGTGGGAAGAAAATTCGTGCGCTCTTTTCTTTATAAAGACACATTTATTTACCAAAACAGTGGTGGTCTAGTCTGCCCATAGCAAACTAGGCTGTTGATTTGGGTGATTCTCGCATAACTGTGCTATTCTGTACCATCTCACTATTAAAACTAAGAAGTGAACTTAAAGTGAGCTATCAATCTCAGATGGAATGACATCAGCTCCCACAGTGATATTAAAACAGATGAGACTGGCCTCGTTATGTTATTTATCATTGAGTGACGGGGCCCGCTAAGGCAGAAGCCTGACAGTAGGTACTGCGTGATGGTTTGAAAGAGGCATCGCGGCTTTAGAACGCAACGGACAACTGAAAGAACATGGTAAAAGTCTCACACTACATCTGACGGTCCACCCAGTACGAGAGAAGTTATTTAATGATTTCGCACCCCGAAAATTATGTATCGTAGGCGTGAATAGTCTCACTTGACCGCTAACTATTTCAGTGTAAACTAAGCTTTATGCGTTATCCTTTGGCTTTTACGTCGTGATTCACAGACTTGTTACACTATAATATGTGCGTCGCTCTCTCGTAAACATTGGAAGGCTGGTTTTTTTTCATGGCCGTAATATTCCTGAGTTCCAATAACTAATGACGCAGGTATAAGTAACTAACCGGTTAAGATATGAAGATAACTGCTTGACCATATTTATTAATTCACTTGATTGAACAACATTGTATTGATAGGCTTTAAGGAATATTAACTTCCTGCTTCGCGTAGGTATCAAATGTTGATCATAGTTCGCGTAGGAGTAAACAGTTATCTGTTGATTGCTGTTCTTGTTAACCTATTATGTCCCCCCGCTGGGCAAAGGCCTCGCTCGCCATTATCCATACACGTCTGTCCTCAGCGGACCGGTTCCTCCAGTTATAGTTGTCAAACTCATCTCTCCACCTGCGCCTTGGTCTGCTGCGATCCCGCCGATAATTGGCTATCCTAGCCCACAGATCATCTGTCTTGCGACAGACATGTCCGACCCAATCCCACTATAGAGTAGCACCTTTTCGGGTTATGTCGTCTATCTTAGTTTTGGCGCAGAATTAATTTCTTTACGCGGTTAGAAACTCGAACCCCAGCTTACTATGCTCCATGACTCGCTGATAAACCTCTTCTGAAGTGTTAAAGACCATGTTTCTGCTCCTTACATAAATATAGGAAAAATACACATGTCCATAATCATTGATTACTTGGTTTTAACCCGACTGCCCTAGAGAGAGGGTAAAGTTTAATGTATGTGTTTCTTTTTGTTGGTTTGCTGCCTCTTGGGTTTTAATAATAATAATAAATTTCAACAACTATCACACAACGCCGTCTAGTACCAAGCTAAGCAAAGCTTGTGTTAAGGGTACTAGACAACTTGATGAACATACTTATATATTTCTAAATACATACATATTGTAGATAAATTACACCCAGACACAGAACAAATGATCGTGCTCATCACACAAACAATTGTCCTGGGTGGGAATCGAACCCACGACCACCGGCATAGCAGTCAGGGTCACTAACCACTAGACCAACAGGCCTGTCAAAGTTTAATGTGTGTCCAAGCTCAACAGCCAGTCATGTGGTCCTGACATGGGTTCTCATTCAATACCTACTCAATACATTATTGCAATCCAAATGTGTACTTCATTTCCGGCATAGTCTTAGTAAGGATTTTTACAGATCCAATAATACTTTTCATTAATTGCGCGCAGTTCTTAATGTGTCCGGTAATACAGGCTATATTATTAAGATACATAAACTTCGGATTTACTTTATCATTAACACAGCCGAACACGATGTTTTGTTTAACTGTTACTTGACGTAAAAAAAGATTGTGAGCTGTGAATGACGTCAAGTGACCGGTTATCCTATTGCGTACAGGAATAAAACCTCAGAAAGAAACATATAAGTAGGCACTATTAATAAAGAAACATGAGTAAAGTGAGGAATTCAAGCCGCCCAAGACAAAGACAGCTTTATCCCCGTGTTGCATACTCTACTTTTTACACCATCTGTGAGATAATTAAAAGACAATTTGGGCAACCAAATCATATATTAGAGAAATATAAGTAGGTATTATATTTACTAGTTCATCAAACAAACAAAATTCACTACTCTAAGATTCTATAGTTTCAATTTTCTATAAAATTTTATATTCAGAATCAGGTAGATAGTTACTGGATATATCACACACGTCAAGTGCGTCGATGTCTCTAAGACACGTAATGTACGAGTATTATTTAATTGGACTGCTATCGTTTTTTTCTAGCAAGTAAGACAAGAAACGTCAACAATTTTTGATTTAAAGCACATTATAGCCTACAAATACTAATACTTTTTGCCTCGTGTTCTACAACGACAGGATCAAAATATAGCTAAACAGAAAATTGCAAAAAATAAACGTTGATTTATTACTGACAATATTTATACTACAATCATGCGTACGTCATTAAGCAAAAACTTTAATTAAACAATTTATTTATTTAAAAAAAAAACACGTCATAGAAAAACTGTCTAGTCGATAATATCACGATAGTCAAATACAAAATAGTTATTTTTTTGCCTCATGTCAGTTGTATTCAATTGAAGTAGTAGAAGAAATAATATTAATATGTTAAATAGCGCTAATATTTCACACATCCGTGATAACTTTTCTAATAAAGACCAATTTAAGAAAACAACTTTACTGTGCTTGTGTAAAGCAACGCCGCCTAGGATGGTGGTGAACCGAAGACCTTGTGGTAAAAACAGCTCTAAATGGTTTTGCGCTATAAATTATTTTAGGTACCTATTACTCATTAACTTTATTAGGAGTTCCTATACAAGTTATTAGTTTATCATATCGCAAATCATAAATCAGAATATTCCACTTTTTACATAAGATTCTTTTGGCAGTATTGTCCTTCAATATCCTACAATAATGTTCTGTGAAAACAGATTTTTGTTCATCCGCGTACATAAAACCTATTCCTATGTCACTCAAGAATAATGTAGCTTGCTGTCGGTGTAATAATTTCAGCAATCGGACTTTCAGAGATTACCTCCAACAAACAAAAAAATTTAAAAAATAAACTTTACCTCTTTATATTATTAGTGTAGATTTGCTTGGGTAATTATCAGCTAGGACCGACCAAATATTATTCTAAACCGGTTCCTGTAAAAAACACAAAAGTCTCGAATTGCATTTCTAAATGTTCAAACAAGGATTTGAGAAACTTTTGTGTCATTTACGTTATCTATATATATTTATGTACGATTCTGAACATACTGCTTTTAGGATGTGCGTTTGTTGTGTTACAAATAAAGAGGTAAAGTTTGATTTTTTGTTTGTAGGAGGTAATCCCTGGAAGTACTGATCCGATTGCTAAAATTTCACCAATCGAAATCTGCTTTATTCCTGAGTGACAGTCTATATTTTATGTACACGGACGAAGCTGCGGGCGAAAGCCAGTGTTTTATATGAATACTTATTGCTTCTGCAGAGTTCCGAAAAAATTTATTGACCTAGTACATTTTGGTCGCCAAAGTCAACCGAGAATGAAGATTTAAAGCGTTTATTCTTTCCACAGTCCTGGTACCGGCTTGACAACAGCTGGGGCGAAGTCGGCGAGCTCTCAGTGACAGTTTACGGTGCAGAAGGCCTGAGCGCGCTCGGCATCAGTGGGAAGGCCGACTCCTACTGCGTGCTGGAACTGGACAACTCCAGGATACAGACGCATACCGTGCCCGGCACCACAGACCCCACGTGGAACAAGAGTTACAAATTGTAAGTTGGACTGAGAATGATTCTAAAAAGACTAGGTACGGATACTATACCTACTTCGGGCCTGTCAAAATCAAAGCAGCTTGATTAGACAATTTAACTGAAGGTACCATCGACACAAAGAGAAGCCCCGTATTTCTAATTATTGCCGTCATAGACGCTCGGGGGTATCTGTCTATGATGATGTCTGTCTTCTCCCATATAAAAACTACTCCATACCTATACGATAAGTCAAAGTTATTTGAAACTAGTTCTATAAGGAACATCAAACGTATTAAACCGTACATACAGTTATAAATTAAACAGTTAATGTCTAGCTCGCCAAGAACTGTACAAAAATAGCGTACTATGTTGTGCCAAAATAGTTTGAACTTAGACGTAAGTTATCTGGGTATATTAGATATATAGCTGAAAACATAAGTTTCTCTTTTGTGGGCTCTATTATTTACAGTTATTTTAGACTTAGATATACCAACAGAATACTAGTCCTGGCCTAGATAGTTCTGTATTTGGTATTTTACATACAATAGGTACAAAGTACCACCTCTTTTGACTTTGTTAATTTATTTCGAAACTGTTATTCATCTAGCTTTAATTGATTTTCGAAAACACTTTACAGTTTGGAATTAAATTAATCTGGCATTTTAAAATAACTTTTATAAGTACCTATGAGAATTTTAGGATGTGTGACTAATGGTCAATTAAGACTTCTGTTTACAGTCCGAAGCCAATATAAACCTTACTCATTTTTGATAATGGTTTGTGCTTTTAATAACCGGTTACTTCGGTTAACTTTTCAATTCTCATAGAGAACAGAAGAGCTTATGATAGAGTATATACGACACGGGCGAAATAGACACGAAAATATTTTCGGATTAATCCGAAATAAGCGGTTAAATAGGGTTAACGGAGCTACATCTGTCAACAAACGGCTTTACAATTACAACTTTCTTCCAAATTTTATCGATAAGATTAACTAAATTTATATAAACACTAAGAGAGGATTTTCCAAAATTCACCCCGTCCCCAGACGGATGAAACGTGGGTCCAAAATGTTTTATGGAGAAACCTTATACGCTGGCAAAAGCTAGTAAAATATATTTGGATAATTACCGTTTGACATAAGTATTTTTTATTGTTTACGATATCACCATACTAGTTATTATCTTGATTTGTTTTATTTTTCCCTACAGCCCCGTGAATGATATAACGTCCACACTAACAATAACAGTGAAGGATGAATCAATTATCAACACGATGAAGGACGAAACTCTCGGCAAGATATCAATACCTCTACTATCCATAGTGAACGAGGAGAAGGCCTGGTTCGACCTCAACCATCGATCCAAGAAGTACACAATGAAGGGAAACTCCCCGAAAATTCAATTACAAATGTCCATCGCGTGGAATCCGGTAATTCTGATTTTTATAGCTTCCAATATTTTAGCCAAATCGATGAAATCATGTTTTTCTATCCGACTATTTTTACAAATATGAAAGTCTGTGTATTTGGATGTTTGTTTATCATACTTCAACAACTTCATGGGTTGTGTGAAAGTGAACCCCGAGGCCCTGAAACGAAACCAAAAATAAGGAATTGGAGTGGGTTCTAGTCAGTCATAATCTGACACGCCCTCCCACTCTGCCCAAAGGCGGGAGATATCATTAGATGATTTCCCTCCTAGAAAAAAAAACTCCTCAACAACTAGACGATTTTGGATGACATGTAGCAAACTTGGAGAGTAGACTATGCTCTAAAATTGATGGGGTCAGTTATGGCCGACGCCGACGCTTGCCAGGACTACGGATCGTTTGAAAGAGTTACCGCAGCCCTCGCAAAAAAGGCAACTGAAGGAACACTATGAACTTTAGTCAGTAAAAGTCTGACACTACCTCCCGCTCCATCCAGAGGAGGAGAATTATTTGATAAAATGACAAACTACTATGACTACATTTCTGTGTGTTATATTCCGGCTTACACACAGGCGAAGCCGTTGTCTAAGCTAGTATCTAATATTTGATTGATTAGTTTCTTTGTCGGGTTTATTTTTAGATTTTCCTTGTTCAATTTTAATGAATGAATGTTTTCGTTTTAGATAAAAGCCTCAGTCCGGTTACTGAGTCCTAAGACCAACAAGTACACGGAGCTCACGCCAAGGACTTTCAGTATTCCACTCATTTACGGTAACTTGAAGTTCATCAAGGACATATTTTCAGCTGTTTACTACGCAAACGAACATTTGAAGTAAGTATATAACAGTTAAGATTTTTGTATTTGTTTACCAGAATTTATGTCTATGAACAAATTATATAATATTACTACTCTAAATAACTATAACTACAGTAAAAAATAAATATAAAAAAACTCTACGCTAATTGCAACTAACTAAAATCAAACTAAAATATGGCGTCAAAAAACTATTCCACATCGCTGTCGACTGGTAATGTGCCTAAAGACTGGCGGTATCGCCACGCTGTATGGCAATGCTTATCCTCTGTCCGAGGTTATAACAAATATTCAAAATCATTAACTGCTGCCCGCGACTCTACCTCCGTGAAATGACTCCCCACCCATCAATTTGAAATTTTTGTACTATTTTTTTCCTATTTTTATCCAACCCTATATTAAAGCGATGAAAACAATGTCATTAAATTTTGTCAAGCCGTTTTTGAGTTTGAGTGAGACTAATATCTAAATAGCCATTGATACCATATTTATAAGAAGATAATAGATTCTTGGATAACAATATTGATCCTGTCTTGCGCCTACTTTCCTTCTAAGGAGCTTGAGGCATTTTTTTTTTTTATCTAACATAAACTAGTACTTGACTGCGATCCCACCTGACGGTAAGCAGTGATGCAATCGTTGATGGTGAAGCGCACTAGTTTCACTCTAGCCTTGAAGACGGGTGTCTTCAAGGCTAAATTATATATACATAAGTTTCAGTCAAGAGGGAACTCTTAGGTCAGCGTACTCTATCGTCGATCACAATATTATCGTTGAGGTGTCATCTATTAGGTGTAATCGTCAAGTGCTATAATAAACAGAATTGTAGATCATATCTTACATAGACGGTTTTAAAATCGTTTAGTGGACTTTTGACTTTGTATTTGAAAATTTGGTTTCCGGATTTATTGGGTAACCACATTGTTCTGTATCAAACAGTCGCATCCATTGTCATATCTGTACTATTTTTCTTAATAAGGCCACAGTGCCACACAAAATGAGGCCAAGGCGTAGGCGAAGTGGTTCCTCGCCCACGGCACGGCCTCGAACCTCGAAGGCCAAAGGGGCCTCGCGCAAGCAAGGGCACTTTAAGGACGAGGGATTTTTTTAAAATTGACTAACTTTTGCCCGCAGCTTCGCCAGCGTACATAAAATATAGCCTATGTCACTCAGGAATAAATCAACTTTCTGTCGATGAAAAAATTTTAGTAATCGGATCGGTACTTCCAGAGATTAACTCTACAAAAAAAAAAAAATAGTATTCGGACCGGTACTTCCAGAGATTACCTCTACAAACAAAAACTTTACCTCTTTATAATATTAGTGTAGATGTAGAAGTGTAAATAGGTGGCGTTTAACCACTATTTCACCTAAAAGTAAACGACGATGTGGTTGAACACTAGGTTGCGACAGTCGCTGTCCGTTTTCGAATTTATGAAAGAAAAAGGCCTTGCTGATATGCCTTCGCCCACGTCTAAATTGGTCTACGCTACGTCTCTGAGGTCAAAAGGTCAACTTTAATTAAGATCCTAACATTGTTGAATGCAAATATCATGTGGCGATTACTAGGAAGATTTCTGTGTGCGATTATTATAGCAATTTTTTGCCTAGCGTTTTCCGTGTGTGTGTAATTTTTAGCCTAGCGTTTTCCGTGTGTGTGTACTGTGTAATTTTTTGCCTAGCCTGTTCATGGCAAATCCATCACCAAGTCACTCAGGATCCTATCTTTAGATTCTATGCTATGAATAGATTAAGGACCGTATCCCACTGGAATCTGGTAGCCAAGTCCTAATATAAAAAAAAATATGGTTGACTGTGTGTTTAACAGTCGCCAGGTAAGGTACACATACAGTAGAGCTGCATTCAGTTTCTTGACAACCTGTGTTCCTTCAGTTGTCCGCAGTGTTCCAGAGTTCCGGTAACTCTTTCGACAATTGCGCAACGCACTTTGACCACCGACTGTAAACGTTAATTTAAACGATTTAAAATACGCTTGTTGTGACTAGAACATTTACGCATTACTCGATAGACACATCTACCTATGTACAGACAGCTGTGAAATTGCCTGGGTACCCTAGTGTCTAATTTCCCTTGCACGTTAAAATTTAAGTTTTCGAAAATGTAACTAGATGGCGTTGGTTGCTTCCCAGCTAAATGGCGACCAAGGCAATCTCACAAACCATAAACTTGACTTTTAGTTTGACAGAAAATAGATACATGCGTCATCGTTATCGTCAACAACTGAGTGTGAGGGTAGATTGATAAAAAAATATGAGACACAAGCTTAACTAATTTCGTGATACTTATCAACTGTTTGTAAGCGGGCACGAATATTGCGTCTAGCATTACAAGTAACGTTAAATTTCAAATGTGTCCACAAGAGTCCACTTGGTCCAATGGTACCAACAGCGGCTTGTGATGCACATGTTTCTGGTTCAAATCTCAAGTTAAGATTTTTACTTTTTGTTTTCCAGCTTTTGTGTTTTAGTTGGCATTTTTTTTACTTTTCTTTAATAACGTAAGTCAGGAAATGTCTTTTTAAATGGACAGTTTGTATAGAAATGAAAGAAAGTATTGCAAGTAAATAAAATGTTTATTATTTTAATATATAATAATAATGTATTTACTTAAGATAGATAAATTAAGTAAATGGTCATAGTCTAAAATTAAAATACATTTTTTAATATCATAGTTAGCTTAGTGGTTTATGTAAAGACTTTTACGCAGTAAGGCACGAGGCTAAATCGCAAATCTTGTGTATTTTTTTGCTTTCGATTTAAAACCCCAAATTGAACATTCTTCAAACATATTTGGAATAATTTCGCTTGACTTGTAATATGTGGGTAGTCACGACCATTAGGCATATTCATCATAAAACTGGTATTCAAATGTTACTTAGTTTACTTAGTTTAGGGTAGAGAAATAAAAATGAACCGTTCTAATAACACTAAAACCAGTCGACACTAATTGCAGTGACGTCGTGTAAACAATTTTTAGCCCGTAGCATTTGCTAATTTTGCTACGTGGTTAATCCGCCACTGGCACTATTGAAATAAATAAACTGTTTTTGTCATGTTCAAAATTGTATTTCAAATAATTCTATTCTGTCATAAGCAATTTAATATCTTCACTTCTTTTATGTGTTTTACCTTTATACATAGTTATTTAAATTAAATCTATCAGACGAATACTTAAATTTCTTTGTAAAGTAAAGTATTTGTATAAGTAATATTTAGTTGTTTTTCATTAAAGTTTTGATTTAAATAATTAATTTAATTTAAGACTTATAAATTTTAATTTGATTTAAAAAAAAAAACAATTCAGTATTCTAAACACAAACCTACTAAAAGTAGCGTGACTGATTTGAACTTAGTACCGGCAACCACGTCAATATAAGTCTACAGTTACTACCATTAGACTATGTTGACTTATGGAATAATGTTGAAATTAACAAGTGCATTACGTGGCATACGGTCCGTATTCACAAGTTAACGTTACGTCTTAAATCAAATTGTCATATCAGTATTCTATAATATTTGACCACTTACCTACCTCGTTTTACTCATTTAGATTAGCTCCGAATTGAATACCACTTAACTTCTGCTTATTGCAGAAGGTTCAAATTCGTCTAACTTTTAGGATGTCTTATGTTATCTACCTTCTACTGCCAGGTGGGTCAGATTTCTGGTTCCTCTGTACTTTTTGAAGTTATGAATAACAATTAATAAAAGAAATCGGTAGGATTTATATCGAAACTAACAAAGTGGAAGTATTTAATTGTAATATAACATTATGACTGGCCTGTTGGTCTAGTGGTTAGTGCTCCTGACTGCAATGTCCGGGTCGTGGGTTCGATTCCCACCCAGAACAAATGTTCTTGTGTTGGGCACGATCATTTGCTGAATCTGGGTGTAATTTATCTATAACATGTATGTATTTAGAAATATATAAGTATGTTTATCAATTGTCTAGGACTCGTAACACAAGCTTTGCTTAGCTAGGGACTAGACGGCGTTGTGTAATATCATTATTAATATTCAAATCGGTAGTTACGCAGCAAAAGGAAAAAAAAGCAGGTAAACAGGCTCATCAAACAAAAAGGCAATAATAAAATAATATAGATATTTATTTCTTACAGTTTACTATTCAACAGTCAGATTATTAATCATCGAATAAGATTATAATATTACTTGTAATTTTTTATTGAGGCCATAGCTTAAATATTCGTTTCCCAAATTGGAAAGAGGATTGAAGCTTATGTAACCTTAACAAAAACAAACAAGAGGCAAGATATTAAAAAACTACAAAATTGCACAACAACATATCAAATGTTTAGTAGGTAACATAAAAAAAAAACAAAATTATGTTGTGTTATAACTTTAAGTGTTCATAACTTTTTTTTTAAATTATTTCAAATACAGGTATTAAGTAAAACACACGTAACGAGGTCTCCAGTACGTACTGAGTAAATATGTAATATTAATTAAATATATTTATCAATATCTCGTGTAACCACCATTTTGGTCAATAACAGCTTGCATTCGGGAACGCATTGAATTAATCAAATTTTTACACAGATCTGAACCACGAATACTCTCCCATATTTGTAAACAATGAGCCTCTAACGCATCTGGAGTACGCTCGTTTTGATTATTCCACCGTTGAACAATAACACCCCATAAATTTTCAATTGGATTTAAATCCGGTGATCTAGCAGGCCAAGGAATAGCGCAAATGTCATTATGCTGACGAAACCAAGCCTGCACACTGTGCGAACGGTGTATTGGACAATTATCCTGCACAAATGTTATCTGTGGCAATTCTTCGCTTGGATACACCGTTCGAACTGTGGGCAACATTGTCTCCTCCAGCACTTCTATATAATTTGCACTATTTGCTCGGCTTGGTATTCTCACTAGTTCCCCAGGATCGGCTGCACTCATCCATCCCCACATGTTCACCGTTATATGGCCAGATTGCCTATTGGGCACTACGTGACCACTTGTGTATCGCGTATTATCTCGACGCCACAGACATAATCGACCGTGTTCACTGGACTTAAAAGTTTTTTCATCAGTAAAGATGACATTACTCCAATCAAAGTCTATGTGATCCATAGCAAATTGCAATCTTGCTCTTTTATGGGTTTCCGTAAGCAAAGGTTTCACAGCATGCCTCCGATAATGCAGCCCTTCACTATGAAGAGCACGACGGACAGTGTCGACGCTTGTGTCAAATAAACCAGCATAATGGTTCGTCGGCAAAAATCCATTTTCCTCGTATTCCCTTACCATGGTTTGACGCTGCAACATGTTTATCAGTTTTGGTCTACCAGTTCTTTGACGGTGTTTCAAAGAACCATCTTCTTCAAATCGTCGTACCCATAGAACAACTGTTTTTCTCTGCAACAATAAAACAAAAATATATAATACCTAATAATGATTATTATAAAGAGGAGTGTTTTGTTATATAAAAAAGTGTAAAATAAGATTACTTACGTTTACACCGATCTCTCTGGCTATTTCTGACAAATTTTTACCTTGACTATGCAAAGCAATTATTTGAGCTCTTGTCACTACATCTATGTTACAATTCATACTCATTGTCATAAATTGACCGGATTAAAAAAAAAATTAAACGAAAGGAGCTCGAACGAGGTAATCGAAATGAACTTGCGAACAATCAATTAAAGCTTAGTCACAAGTCTTTGGTCTAAGTATTATTTATACTACCTACTAATTATTATTTATAAATCCATATTCAACCTACCGTCTCAAGTTTTGAAACTGACACATAGACAATCAGATATTTATAAATTGATAATTATTAAATTTTAATATTTTCAACACTTGATAAAAAAATATATAAATTATTTCAATGTTTATAGAAACAAAAGAAGCTACAAAAAAAAGCATTAGCATAAGCATTTGAAGCACAGCAACGCCACCTAGTAGCAGTATAATTAATGTTGTCAATAACAACATTTCAATCTGATTTTACGCTAGATGGCGTCATTTCTCGCTTCACACGATTTTTTTTCTGTACTATCCAACCACTATTGCAGCCAATCGTACATACTAATTTAGAACTACAAAGTATTAGTCACCACTTTTTAACCCAAATACATCTTGGGTGTTAGCTAAATCCTAGTATTTTTCATCAATATTAATAGTCTGCCGTGACCCAGTCTGAACAAGTGTCTCGTCTAATTATACCTCATCGACTTGTTTAATTGTTACTATGTAAATAGTCCAACACAGTTTCACGTGTCGTTCGTTGACCGGTCTCAATGGCGACATAATGAACGGAGCATTACTTTGATAGCCATTGTTTTAATTTACATTTGCATTTCCTGTTAATAGTATTCGGAAATGACTTGTACTAGGCATTTAACGGAAATGGTTATATCGGAACCGAATTCGGAAGCAGACGCGAAGGCAGAAGTGTCAAATGAAATAAAAACAACTTGGATAAGTATAAATGAAGAGCGAATACACAACATTCCAAAAATGAAACTAAACAACAAGTGAAATAGTAATCGACAAAAGGTACAATCCCCTGTTTGGGGGGCACGATAGTGCCTTCACCAAGGCGAGCAAAAAAGTGACACTGCCGTAAAATACTTTTCTCAAAATAGTTCAGGCCATTTTCAATCCCTTAGAACTTCGTTGTATAAAACACTGGAAGCTATTAAATTTATCGGAACCGAAATCGAAAGTGCAAAATCAATCGGAAGCTCCAAACTTTCGACATCCGAGTCAGACCTTTGTAATATATCTGTTACCTATTTATTTTGAATTTGGACCTAAGTTTTTTTTGTATTGCGTAATGTTTCGAATCCCTGGTGAAATAAAATGTGTCATAAACGAAGGTGTCATGTTTTATAAGTACGATGACATCATTAAACAAATTCCAATTATATTTAAATCAATAAAGATGTAATCAACTTTATTAAAAGGGCGTTAAAATGTCAACACTTTTATTTTTTTAATGCATTTTTCATGTGAAGTCGTTAACTTTATAGCTTCATTAAGTTTAAAGACATGTTGGACTGGAATTATTAATCTTCAGGCTTTAGAATTTATTTTTTAATTTTTCATGCAACAAAAGGTACAAAGGCAAACTTTATGCCTTAGGCATTCTCTACCAATCAACCTAAGGTAGTGGAGATACAATATGGCAGGTACCAAAAAAAGAAAATATTATTTAGACAACAAATATTTACACTACTTATATATAAAGTTTTACATATTTAATAAAATATATACCTATACATAAAATATACATAAATATTTAATAGAATGGCAATCTTGGTAAAGTCCTGACTCGTTCACTGACTTAAACCCTTTGACCTAGAATGCTAATATTTTACACAAAGGTTCCTTTTATAAAGTTTACAAAGAATAAAAAAACATTTTTTTAAATTGAGAGAAACCTTTCACGCGGAGTAAGCCGCTGCTGGTAGAAGCTAATGTTATATAGTAAATTATGTTAATATGTAATAGATATGCTATTCACGTAAAGTTTACTCTTTGTTATAGAAAATGCAAGATATACATATGCAGTCTACAAAGACAATTAGACATTCATGTATAAAAAGAACATTTAATCAATACATAATAATCAACGGTAGCTGACTAATTATATATTATGCGTGTCCTATTTGAATAAACGATACGTGTTGAAAATAAACAATTATTTGTGCAGTAAAACAAAGAACTCTGTCCTATTCCGTAACTGACACTAACACATACAAATAAGTAACATTTTCACTTAATTACAAGATTAGTCATCATCACCTTATCATTCAGTAGACATACCTTTTAAATAGGTCTATAAAATTCAACATTTGATTAAAAATCTTCAAGTAAATACCTAAAGGTTCCCTATACCTACTTGTATCTTCTTTATCTTTATAAAGTATTAAACAAACAAGTAAGGCTATCAGGCGGACTGCAACGCAGTAATCGCACGCAGTCGAAATATTCAACTGCATGTAGTTATCTGCAGTGTTGTGCCTAATCAACATACACAACAGCGAAAAACCATCGGGACTGCACGCGGTTGCTGCGGTGCAGTCCGTCTGTTAGCAGGCTAAGACCTATGCAAAAACAGTTATACAACACAGAATCAATTTACAGTAGTTTTATCACAGGAGTAAAAAGAAGTATAACCCACACCATTATCCACGGAATAATACGTGAAGTAGGATAACGAACGCGTGTCAAATAAGAGTAAAAGTAATTTAAAGGAATATAAATACTCTTACAATATTATAAGAAAGAGAAAAAAAAATACATATGACTCTACCTTAAGGGCGGTGAGCCAGCAGATGACAAGCCATTCTTCTAAATTTAGATTGAGAAAGCGCGAAAATATCTAAATCTATAAAATGTGAGTTATATGTTGCCACCAGTTGGCGGAGAGGCGCCCGTACCCCAGCATTCGTCCTACAACGTGCAGTGTAGAACAATCGAGGTACGCGCACCTCCCGCCGGACAATAGTTCTAGGTACTACATAACATAACTCGTTGGTGAGTTCACTACAGTTGAACTTATTGTTACATATACCATATAGCATCATAACCATGATTAATGAACGTCTAGAATCCAAACTTAATATTTTGTAACGCTTTAACAAATCTGTATAAGGTATTTTTGTACGGAAACACTTGTAGTGGGTGGCACGAAGAAACCTCTTCTGTACCATTTCCATAGGGCTCTTATATTTTTCGTAAAAGGGACACCAAATGGGTACCGCGTATTCTAATTGGGAACGGATTAGAGTTTTGTATAGGAAGAGAAATGTGGAAGGTTTCTTGAATTCCCTGCATGACCGCATGACAAAACCATACATATGAAAGAGAAAAAGAAATACGGTCATATACTAACTTATGACTATGTCCTATTTCAGGTACTTGTTTGAGTGGGAAAATCGTGAGAAGTCAGCACTGGCGCTGTCGGCTTGGCTGCTGTTCTGGTTCTTCTTCCGGATGTGGATGACGCCTCTCCTAGCTGTCATCCCGTTCCTCTACTTCTGGGCGACACGCAGTAAGACTAAAAATTGTCCCTTTTATAACTTAATAAAGCTTAAGAAATACAATTACAGAATATTTATCTATTTATTTATAGATGCCTTCTTTGTTTTATTGTATTATCACGGTCATTTCTGTCTGAACCATTTAAAAAAAATTCGCTTGAATCATGCGGCGCGGCGCTAAACCAAACCCTTTGAAATTTTCGTTCCGAGTGCAAGCCAAAATGAAGTTAGCGGTGATCATGCGGAAGTGTCTTTGATGGTAACTACATCAAGACAATAATGGAAATGCCTTTAACTAAAAAAAAAACATACAATTGGCGGCCTTAGCGCATTCTGCGATTTCTTCCAGGCATAAATATTATTAACTAGCTGTCCGCCATGGTTTTAACCGCTTTTTTGCTTACTGTTCTATTTGCGTAGGTCACTTAACTTGATGTTGTATAATTATATGTCGTGGTCAGATCTTGGAATTGTTCACTTCATGATATGGTCAACTTAAACTAGCCAGATCGTTTAAACGCTAACATTTCATATTCATCCTCGTTTGGCCATATTGATGTAAAATTTCTATGACAAATAAAAGGTCGAGTTATTGAGGATTGAAATATCAAACTTGAACATTTAAAACTATCTGGCAAGTTTTACTTGGCTATATCATGAAGTGATCAATTTCTAAGATCTGGCCACGACATATACTATTCGTCATGAACCTCGCTATCCCTTAAACCTTTTTTTTTCCATTCCGACTAGTTTTTGCAGAGATTAGCGTTTTTCAACCAACAAAAAACGCTTTCACTTATATTAATAGCACTTAATACTTTAATAGATTATTCCATTACCAATTTCAGATACTGCAAACATGATTCCTATCTCACAGTTCGACGAAGATTCATCCGAAGAGGATCTAGACTCAACTAAGGTACGATCAATAACCACTTCCTACTTTGCCATTTCCATGAATGATGACGCCATTCTTTCGGTTCTTGTCATGATGTGCATTGTTACAAGTTACTAGAATTACATAAAGCTAAAGGAAAATTCACTCATAAATAAACGACGACTAATTGAATAATACATCAATCGATAGTAGTTATGAGTACGGCAAGACGCACGGCAAGTATCCACCCTTACGTTGTTGAAACACCTACGGTCCGGACCGTAGCGTTTCACCTCGTCATTTATACCGCGTACATATATATACGTCTTTCCGTCTGATTATAATTTGGGTGTCTTCAAGGCTAGAGTGAATAGGCTCTTAATAAACTAGTGCGCCTCACCTTCAACAATTGCATCACTGCTTACCATCAGGCGGGATCGCAGTCAAGTACTAGTTTATAACAGATAACAAAAAGAGTAGTCTCTAATATGTTGATTTTATGGTAGGTATGTAGTGAGCCAAAGCATACATATAATGTGCATTTTTTATTCTATGCGCATAAGCTCTAATGGTAAAAATAGAATAATTATCTATATTTTTATGGCCATAGTTTAAAATTAAAATAGGAACCTAATAGTGTCTTGCTGCTTCACACCTGTTTTCAGTCACGCGAGGGTTGCCTATTATCATAAATCTTTATAGAAAAATTTCGTTTTAATTCTACTTAACAAAATCATTAATATTAAGTATCACACAACGTCTAGACGGATTAAATGCAAAACAGTTTCTTATATTTTAAAAAATGTTTCCTAATGGAGTTAAATAGGGGACGGGTCTTCAATTTAGGTACCTAACTAATTTTAATTTACATATTTGCTAATAACGACGCTGACGATGAAATTGTTCAGTCACTTTATTTTTCATAGAGTAAGACATTTTAATTTTGTTGCAGTATTTGCCAGGAAATGTTTCGATTTTTTTTTTTCGCCTTCATGGCAAGCTTCACTGGGGCACTGAAGTTAATCTACTTCTTCCTGCCTTTATCTCATATTACTTGGGGTCGGAGCAACACATAATTTCTTCCATTCCGTCCTGTCCCTGTGACACTATTACTAATTCCTTTTTCTTTGTTATCATCACTCTTCACAGAATCCAACCATCTTTTGTTTGGCCTTCCTCTCCATCCAGCTACATGTATACTTGGATTTCTTTGAGTAACATGTGTACTGAGGAAGTTAATACTACAGTAAATTATCTGCTTGTACTTATTTCAATAATTTCACATATTGTTCAGTTGTGTAGACACTTGAAACATGAAGTAGGTATACCACTTTTACATTAGGTACAATTCCCATTAGGAATCAATGTGCGAATAATAAAAACCGCCGTTGAACCTCACCCGGTAAAATACCGGCAAAAACTCCTAGTCTGCTATTATGAATTATTATTTTTTTAGTTCAAAAGCCGCAATGGTTTTCTCCGTATACATCTATAATGTTCCTAGTAATGGTACTTAATGAAGTAGGTACCTGTCTAATTATACTTCATAAAGATAATAGATAATAAAACGGTAATTGGCAGAACACAAAGTGCAAACACTACTTTACGATAATGCTTGTTCCTCAATAAACACTACTAACTACTATAATTAGTTTATCTACATTTATATTATTAGTCAATTTAGGTACAAGTACCTAGTTACTATGTATGTGTAGATTTTCCACCTGCCAATGGCATTTTCTGATAGGCATAAATTTTTGTTATTATCTCTTTTTTTTTTACTTAGCCCACACTGTCCCACTGCTGGGCATAGGCCTCCCTCCACTCCTTCCAACGATCACGGTTCCTCGCTTTCTCATTCTTATTATTATTATTATATATTCTCATTATTATCTCTTATTATTTTAATATTATTATTTTGTAAGACACCCTAGCAGTCATTAGCCGATGCGTTTGTTTCAAATATTTTAGAGATATTTAGTCTGTCCAATTGATTTTGAAGCGGTTCAGTGTGGGAAGAAAAAAATATATCAATTCTTTCAAGCATTCTATGTTTTTACCGCGTGTTTAGGGTTTCTCATGGTAAAAATTGCGAACTTCCACACAAACTATCACAATACAAAAATACAATTTCAAATATTTTATTTCACACTTGTAAAAATTCCAAAGTTAATGCACGGTTCTTATCGGTCGTTTCGTATGCAGAAGAACCGGCAAAAAACTGCATGGATACTCCGATATTTCCCTTTACCTTGTTACAATAAAAATAAGTATGAAAGGACAGTGTAGACCAACATAACACCAAATAAGTACCTACCTATTAAATAAGCATTTATTATTCTTTTGCCGTTAGGCATTCATATAAGACCAGTAAAACTAAAAATTTGTCATTTTGACAGATCACCTACTTCAAACGACACCGACCCTTTGTAGAAGGTGGCCATCTTTTATTTAAATAAGTTTAATAATCATAAACTACCATTGGTCATAAGCTCACGAGATTATGACTTACAGTTTAACCATATGGTTATTGATGACTCAATTTATTATTAGGGATGTCATGTGTGATTGTGTGTTAAGTAGATATCTACCTATTAACCTTCAATATTGTTTGTTCCAGGACGACAAAACAATCAAAAACCGCCTATATGAACTACAGGATCTCACATTCACGATAAAGGACGGGATTGACTACATTGTGTCTCTTCTACAAAGGGTGAAAAAGTAAGTAATCACTCAAGGCGATTTTAATAAATCTCGAAATATCACTACGCGACTGCCCTTATTACCATGAGCACCTAGAGAAATGTTATATTTTGAAAATTGACTTAAACCAAAATATAAATATCACTATTGTTCAATGTTCACTCGAACTAAAATAAAAGTCAACATTGTTTGCTTAAACCCAAATAAAAGTTACTCTTGTTCACTTTACCCAAAACAAAAGTCACCATAGTTCACTTGATCTAAAATAAAAGTCACAAGTACATTTGAATTAAAATAAAAGTCACCAACTGCTTCAGACAACTTGAAATGTGACTTAAAAATTGAGTTTCAAGTTACAAGCAATTTTTTTTGCTGGATTTTGTTGTTACAATTAATTTGTGTATTCCCATAAACTACATAGTATTGCAAGTGTTTTCATTTGCTGTCTTATCATCGTCTCGATCTTGAGTGGTTTATCGACGAGTTACTTAATCAATTAACTCATAAGTAGTAACCCTATTGTATCCAAAAATCGTAACACAGGAAATAGGCCTCATTTGCGTTTAGTTAGTAACAGTTTCACAAATCCATTGTTACGCAAATTTGAAGCATTGCTTATTTCTAACGTTTGTATAGACAACAGATATAACATTGTACAAGAAGTGGTACAAATTATCGACGCAGAGAATCAATTGAGGTTTTCCTATAACGGTAAAAAGTGAATATCTACCACCAACCACGTAGCAACAGTACCAAATGCTACGGGCTCGGCGCTTTGAGGTGGGCCCCACTAAAACTTAGAAAACAAAAAAATTTGGATCGCGGTGCCATATGAATTCTAATTACTGCCAGATTTTCCGTAAAGAGAAAATAGGCTACATATGGACCCATCGCTACATAAGGGTCCCGGGGCCTGTGTGAAAAATAAGTTAAAGAAGTTTTAGTTTATTATCATCATCAAAATCGGGCAAAAGCTAGTCATTTTTAAAAAAGGGAGCCCCCTTCGTAGATTATGATATGCCCCACGCTAGCTTGATCCACCACTGTCTATAGACCGAAAAGTGTGAAGGTAATAAAGTGATCGTGCGGCTAGTTGTCGCCTTATTAACCGACTTCAAAAAGGAGGAGGTTCTATGTTCGGCTGAAGGTGTGTTTTTTCAGAATTCTGATTGGTCCGCGTCATTGCTACCTCCAGAAAAGACCTCATAGTAGTTTTTTTATGTCTTTTTATACAGTAGCCAATTCTAATTTTTTTTTTTTAGTAAATTCTGCTATTCTCTGTTTACGGTTAAAATCTTTTTTAAACTTATACCTTTTAACCCTTGCATCAAACAAGCATATATAAGATATATAGATTATTTTGCTTGGTTTTCATCTTGTCTTGCTTTTTTTTAACGCTTGCATCGGATTGGTCCGACGAATGTTTTCGTGTACTATTCGTCAATCGTCAGGTGTGTGTGCGACTGGGTACTCCATCTCGTTTAGCCATAGGTGACAGCAAAGATGACGAGATGGAGTATTTGGTCGTGGATGTGGGACCCTGGTGGGATAAACGCGAAAGTGTTTGTCAGACATATTGAGCGTAGGCGATGAAATGGTTAAGGAGTGACCAGACAGTTGCAAACTAGCGTTCTAACCAAGGTCACTTTGGTTGGGACGTTGGTTTCCAACCATCTGGTCACCCCTTTATCAATAATAAAAAGAAGAATACTAAGCTACTGTTGCGTGTGTAACTAATAGATCATGTTTTCTGTTTCAGTTTGTTCAAGTTCGCGGTGCCGTACTTAAGCTACCTCGTGATGACCGTGCTGGTTGGAGCCACCATAGCCATCTACATCATACCTATTAATTATATATTTATGGCAATAGGTGCGTATCACACTAATATGTATTATAAGAGCGTAAGTTCTATAAATCTATGACGACTAAAACTCTTTAACGAAAAACTACTGTATGTATGTCTGTCGACAACAGTGGTGGCTCGTTGTGTTTCGCGCGCGCCTCAAAGAGAGGTCAGCAAAACTGACGGGGCCAGTTAGGGCCGGTACCTGCCAGGGCTGTGGATTAAATAATTTTTAATATTCCTTAACTATCAGACAGAAATACTTTTTCGCTAAGCGACAAAGCCCTTTAATCATAGAAAAAAAAAACTATCACACAACGCCCGCGCCGTCTAGTCCCAAACTTATGTTATGAGCAGAGCTTGTGTTATGAGTACTAGATAAGTAATAAACACTTATATATTTCTAAAAACATACATATTATAGATAAATTGCACCCAAACACAGAACAAATGATCGTGCCGTGCACAAACATTCGTCCTGGATGGGAATCGAACCCACGACCTCCGGCATAGCACTCAGAGCAAGTCAACTTGACTAACCGCTCGCGACGTTGCTCACGCTGAAGGAACACTGTAATTTAGTCAGTGGCTGACAATCATCCATCAAACCAGAGTAAGAGAAGACATGTGATATTTACCCACGCAAAAAAAGGTTCGATCAGGCTATCAAAAATCTTGGGTCAAGTTTTCTCTTCAGCTAAATGACAAACTACATACTTAGTACTTCATTTAATGATTTTTTAATTCCAATTTTGTTGCAGGTATTTACAAATTCATGCGCAAGGTGTTAAATCCTGACAGAGTTCCTAACAACGACATATTGGACTTCATCTCACGGATACCGGACGACAAGATGCTGGTCAGTATTTACTTAGCACATCACACTAGTATGAAGCCTCAGATACGTTAGGAGACAAAATGTCACCCGTCATGACGCGCAACACTCAATCTATGCTTATTTTCCTTGCGTGATCACATCAGAAATAAAGATGTAAGCAAGAGAACCCAGGTTACCGACATAGCTCTAAGAATCGCAAAACTTAAGTGGCACATTGCACGCAGGACAGATGGTCGATGGGAACAAAAGGTTCTGGAGTGACGACCGCGTACCGAAAGACGCAGCGTTGGAAGACAAGGTGACCTGGTCAGGGTCGCGGGAATCCGATGGATGCGAGGCGAACAAGACCGGTCGTTATTGAGGCCTATGTCCAACAGTGGACGTCTATCGGCTGTGCCAAATAAACGTGTTTCTTTCTTTCTTTCTTAGTGCACACTCAACTAAATTCCGTAATTTTATTTACAGAAAGAATGGCGTGAACTGAGAGTGCCCGAGTCAAACTTCCACAGACAGTATTCTTCGAAGCGACGGCGATAAATTGAGAGCAAATGAAAGGCGCACTGCACGCTACGTTACGTACTGTAGTGCTCTGAAGTAGTCCGCCTTCGACGAGCACTTAGTGCGGGCTCCTGGGCTGTGACGTCACAATATAGCTCCGGCTATGAACGCCTTACTTAATGCACAATACTGTGCAACAATGAAAATGGAATCAGGCGCAGATGGCTCAAATGTTATTTATTTTATTAAGTTATTATTAAGCACATTATTTAACTACATAGGTGATATTAAATATAATTTACAGCTAGTTTATTAGGCATTTAGGTAAGATCCGCATGCATTTAAAATTATTTCACACTAGAAATATTAACTTTTCTAAATGGTTTGCGGATTTGTCAATTAGTTGTACTGCATCATGTTTCACATCTTCCTATCAAGTCATTGACAGACAAGACCGAAAACATGATTAATGTTAGCCATTTTTTACAATTATTTTTTATTAATGTTACAGAACTGTACAAATAAATTAGTATGCGAATACCTCTATTTAAGTCGTTAGGATAATAACAGAAATGTGATGTTTAGTTTTAAGAATGAAACAACAAAATATACTTGATAATATTCTTATAAAAATACATTATTTTATTTAATAAATTAGTAAAACAACCTCTATCGAGAACAGTTCGATAAAGATTTTGAGCATAATTCATCATAAAATTATCAATGTCATCGTCACACTTCACTATGGTTCTCTAGGAACTAAACATTCCTTATTTAATATCGCCCTGGACTAGGATACCACCTACTTTAATAATATCGGACTATACCTATTATTAAAAAGACTTCTTTCAAGTCGAAAAGGATTTCGATAACGTAGGTCTTGTAGAATTTCTGTGGTTCTGCGGTTCTGGTACGCTTAATTCTTTCCAATCCCGCTGAAAAGCAAACAACAGAGAAATTAAAAAAAAAAATTATACACATATCTATGCTGAGAATAAACTATTACCAACTTATATTTTGTTTGAAACTTTAAACCACAGACTGTCACAAAAAGCTGTAAAACATAGCAAAAGGTATTCTTATTCAACTTTGGGAGGCACGCTACAGAAGAACAATGATCACATTAGCGGCAAGCACTGTCCTAGTTCTTTAGAAACGTTGTAGAGCCAAATAATACAGTTATTTTTACCAATATCTTGTTGTCAGGTACACGTGAAAAGAAGTCCAATAAGTCGTTATTCAGCACTCTGTCTGGGTTCAATCGTTTCCTTCCGTATTTATAAATGCCTGTAACACAATATCGCATTAAAAATATACTCAAAAACTTTGACCAGTGGAAAATAAAAAATCATTGCAAAGGAATATAAAACTAGGGGCTTCATCTGTAGGATAGTTGAAACTTACTGCAAAGGAACATACTCTCTGGGGAAAAGTTTATGTACTATGTGCTATTGTGCTATTCCAAAATACGGTCTAACGTTAACAAAGTTTCATTAAAAATTGTTCAGCTGTTCTAGTGTGGAAAAGCAACAAATAGACAAACAATCTTTCACATTTATTTTATTAAAATTAGTGTGGTTCATTATGATTATTTCAGCTGTATCTTTCATAGGTCACAGAGGTAGACAGGTTTTAGAGGTAAGTGTTAACTTTAATCCCGATAAAATCAAGACAACATCAGAAACGCATTCATTAACTTTTTGAATGTCTTATGTTACACAGTTCGACATAAGCAATTGTCTTTCTATTGTGTCTCTAATTACGGCATTCAAAGAGTAAAAGGTAACTTACCAAATCCCATCATGAGGTATTTAAAAGGGATGAAGTAAAAGAGTGCCGAAGTAATTGCCATCAACAGCATTGATAACATAGTCAAAAATGGAACTTTGAATGTTGCTAGACTGAAAAGAAAAAAGTTTTGTAAACTTAGGTGCTTATAATAAATCAATAAACTGAAGAAAGGTTGTTAGAGATATAGAAGACAATGAAATATGTTAGAAGAGGCTTATGCTAAGAGACAAAAAAAAAACAATTTAGACCTGTAAAACATTATAAGAACTATGTATTAGTCAGTAGCTTTAGGTATACTCCCCTTTTTTATGGTGGGAAAAAATCATCCAATGACAACCCCCGCTCTTGGGCGGAGCGGGAGATAGTGTCAGACTCTTATTGACTAAAAGGTCCACCCCGTTCCTTCTAGCCTTCATACCGGGGCTCGAGCTCCCTTTCGGATAACCCTGGCCCCAGTAGGCTAGGTATACTCCCGTCGGAATAATCAAATCAAACGTTGAATTCATTTGACTAAAATATTTTTTAAATTTACTAGATTACTCACTTATATACTCTTTCAAATAACGACACCATGTACTCAATGCCATCCGTGATAGTCAACGTCATCTCTGGTAAACCTTTAATTTTATCTGTGACAGACTCTCCGTTCTGCGCATCGTCTGCGGGACCCCAGTCCTTAGGTTCTTCATCGTTTTGATGTCTTATTTCTTGATCTAAAATAAAGATTACAAAACTGTATTAATTTCAAAAACCTGAGTGAACCAAGTTACTTTAAAATGAGGAATTATTTTAATGCGACCATAAGCAATCGATACTCAGAAGGATTCATATGTAATATTCAAGATTCAATAATAATATAATAATAATCCACTACTATCACATAACGCCGTCT
Source organism: Mythimna albipuncta (assembly GCA_929112965.1). Classification (NCBI taxonomy): domain Eukaryota; kingdom Metazoa; phylum Arthropoda; class Insecta; order Lepidoptera; family Noctuidae; genus Mythimna; species Mythimna albipuncta. The sequence continues at coordinate 12,960,550 of OV815962.1, forward strand.
AGTTCCCACCTAATCAGAGCTTGTTATGAGTACTAGAAAACTGACAAACTTACTAATATAATATGTATTACTAAATATATACATTATACATAAATTACACCCAGACACAGAACAAATAATCGTGCTCATCACACAAACATTTGTCCTGAGCGGGGAAGGAACCCAAGATCTCCAGCATAGCAGTCAGGGCCACTACCACTAGACCAGCAGACCAATCATCCAAATATCTCCAGGTGTATCATAATCCTCATCTTCTTGCCTTTGTCCATGTTACGAGAACGTGTTTCACCGACGCCACCATCGATGAAACTTGTTCTAGTCACTGAATCTATCATCCTCCTTTATGAAGCTCCGAAAGTACAATGAAAATGAAAGTACAAATGTACAATAAGAATAATTAATTAAACTCCACAGTAGGTTATCGACGTCGAGACGCTTAATATTTTATGTTATGCTACATTTAAGATGCGATTGGCAGAGGCTGGGCCCACATCCCAGCCTCTGCTAATCGCCATTGTGTTAACGATGTTTTTCCGTTTATACAATGGTTTCACAATAGCGATTGGCCGAGGCTGGGCCCACTTGTTAACGTAGCATTAGAGTGCCTAGTGAGGGTTTGTTTTACGTCAATGCGTTCGACACGTTTATGACGTTCGGCGCTCCGATTGGCCCACTCCAAGCTCTTATCCAATCAAAGAGCGGAATGCAGTAAGCGTTTCGATCGCATTAACGCAAAAAAAACCGCACTAAAGCCTTTGATTTTTTGTAGTAAATTAATAAGTAACTCACTTTGTTTGTTATCAATAAACCATATGACTGGGAACAACGCTGCAGTAAGTATTGGTGCCATCCATGGATCGAAGTAGTACCAGAAGATGAGCCAGGAAATGAGAACAGTCGTCGATAACTCTCGATCTTCCCATTCCAGGAAGCTCCTGTTGACAGAATTATAGATTTATAAATATGCAAACTTTATAACGTACTAGCAGAATTTACACTATTATCACCAACGCAGATGATGGCATGTTATCCCAAGTATAAAAACTACAAATTCATTAGCTCTCCATATTGTGTTGCAAGGGTTACATCTTCCTGAAATTAATTAAGCTCCACAGTGAGGCATCATATCAAGCTAACAATATTTTTGGTAGTTTACAAGTACTAAAAAATTCTAAAGTATTTTTATATCACGTAGGCTCGCATGGGCAAGCTTATAAAACGCCAGAAGTTAGTACATGGTTCCGGTTGATCGTTTCTTATATAGGAGAACCGGTAAGAAATTACGTGGTTACCTACAACTAACATAGGTACCTATAAGCTGAATTGTTAGTGACATTTATTAAGCTATTTTATTTTTAATTCATTTTCCTGTTGTTGTGGACTATGTTGTCTAAAAACTAATTAATAATAATTATATTATTAGATAGGCCCCTTGGTTAGTTAATCTTGATGGATGATTGGCTTTCGAACGACATATTAATAAACTAGCTGGTAGCCGCGACTTTCCGCGGCAGTCTTGTAAAACAGCACAATGCCATTTGGTCACAATTTCAATAACTTTTCCTAATAAAATTATTTTTCTAAAATAAAAGTAGCTTACGATTACGTCACTCTACCAATTAAAGTCTCGTCAAACTTGGTCCAACCGATTCAGAAACAGACAAAATTTTATTTTTTGCTTTATGTATACAATATGCTTTCATATGCATATAAAAATAAAATATTACAAACGGACACATCAATTTTATTTATATCTATAGAGTAACTGTTCTTTGTTTCTACCAGATAAGGTAGGTATATCTAGGTACAAAGCGATTAGCATGGAGATAAGATTTGTTTTTAAATTATGTTATTTGAACTTCGTACCTATATTAATGAATAATTATAATGCAAGGCTAATCGTGGTCACAATCAGATAGTTCAATAAGGTATTCCCTACTAGTAAATATTTCGCTTACGACCTAGGATTACTTTATAATAACACATAAAAAATAATGTAAATCATGATGAGTCATTTTATTATTTTTATTTTGGTAGTGCTTTTTTTATAGTTTTTTTATTAGATTATTATTGATAGGCTCACATTTGACCACTATCTCTTCAGATGGTAAGCGATGAAGTGGCCAACGATTGAGCACAGTTGTCTAGAAGAATCCTATTCATTCTTGAATTAAATACCACGAGGTTGTAGCTATCAGGGAAACACTTTTTATATATTTATTATTTTTTAGTGTTGCGGTTTTTGTACACACATTGAAGATTGAGGCTTGGGGGTGACACGGCTAACAAGTAATGTTTTATACGTTTAGCTAGCTGTCATCATTATCGACAGGAATACTGTAGACAAAGGACACTAGGGACAAGCGTGAGCGTACCAAAATCCTGCTACGCGTTACTTCGCGCAATTATACATTATAGCAGCTCGAAATCAACCATCGGGCATTTGCCTGGACCTGACATAACACTCGACTAGTCGGAGGATCCTCTCTTTTCAACGTAGATTTGCGGGACTTTACCCCTTGTTCCGCATACCTAACTGTATAAAACTAAAGCACTATAGAACTTCAATACATACATGATACATACACTAATTTCCGTGTTGATATTATCCAAAGATAGCTACATATTTATCTATAGATCCGAGATTGTTTAATCCCGGATCTTTAGACACACAATACATAGATATACGTATAGTTAGGTAACTTAGTTACGAATAGTCAAAGGGCATAATGTTATCAGTGCATATGGATATTGCTGCCTACCCACTAGATATCTCTAAGGACAATCGTCGGCGCACGTGATCATTAACATGTTTATCTACCGTCATATCGTAAAGTTCCAATTATGAAGTCAAAAGTATAATAGGTGTTTACCCTAAGGGCAGACTGTCTACTAGTGTATGACTAGTGTACACAAAGTCTGTCAATAAGGTACCCGCAGACAAGTATGATCCAATTTTTTTTTTAACCGAATTAGTGCTATTTAGGTAACCTTAATTTTCTTTTAACTTAAAGTTGGCCAAAAATTAAATAATTAATTTACACAACTTTATTTAAAGTTACTTTACATAACAAAAAAAACAAAGCGTTAACTTTAGGTACGCTTTGCAATTATTATTTTTTTACTTTTTTGTTGATTTTCAAAATTAATTAATATGCATTAATTAATATGAATTTTAGATTTTGATGTCATATATCAAAATTACTGTGTACCTACATAATTAGGTAGGTATCCAAACATTCTTTTCTGTTTATAAACTCAAACACGTAAATAATTGAATAACCTATCTTTGCCATGTGGCAGTATCATACACTGCTAAAGTACAATCACTAATCAGTCAATCACTCAAATGATATAGAAAGATAAGATGATTGCGCGTGAATTGCAATGTGAATTTTTTTCATAGTGCTTTGTTGAAAGGCCAATAAAGAAAAATCTTAATTACTTGATATGTTCGTTGATAAGGAAGAGGGCCTCAAACGTTTCCTTAATAAACTTGCAGTTCTTGTATATGAGCGGGATGTCAAACTTTGGCTGCTTCGCGATGTACTTGACTTGCTTTGGACGAAACAGTTTCATCGAAGCGACCACCTGGAAGATAAAACTTTATTAGTTTATTAGCAAAAGTATAGTATAATCAGCTTTATAATATTCCCACTGGTAGAAACATTACAATAGACTCAGGCCTCCTTTCTGGAAGAAGGAATGGCCCGAAGTCGGCCACGCGAGCCCAATATGGGTTGGTGGATGTCACATGTCTTTAAACTTTTAGTTCTAGGACATGCCGCTTTCTTCAAGATGGTTTCTTTGACCGTTTTGAGAGCAGTGATGATGAAATAAATTACCCAAAATGCGCGTGGCTGGGTTTGAACTAAAGACCTACAACTGACTGAAATTTGACGTGTTGACTGGTAGAAAATGGCTTAAGCCATTAAGTACGCCTCTGGCTTACTTACTGGCTTACTTACTACTACTACTTCTGTACTTTTGTGTACATATTATATTGCATCATCAGCCTTATAATGTTTCACTGTTGGGACTCAGACCTCTTCTCTAGGAATAGGCCGTAATCCACTACGAAGGCCCAGTGCAGGCATTGGTGGATGTCACATGTCTTCAATTTTTTGGTGGATATGCCGATTCTTCACAATTCCTTCATCTTTTTGAGAGCGTGATGATAAAAGAAATTACAAAAAGTAACTCGAGACGTACCTACCTACAACTCGTAGATACAAATCGGAACAGTTACCACGCTATTGAGATACAGGTTAACTATCTAGTTCAGGAGGCAAAGCTTTCATATAACAGTGACATATTGTTTGCAAATAAATGAAATATTAATGATTACTGGGCCACCACTGGTCATAAGTTTATTGTTTATCTAATTTCATAACGCCACATGTGTCGCAAGGTGAATAAAACCTAAGGATTAATTTCACAATCAAAACAATTATCAAGTTTATTATCAAGATATATGTAGGTACGTATTATGAAATTTTCCTTTTCACAATAAATTACGCCTTAAGCCTGTGTAGAACGCCAAACAATAGATGTATCGATCTACAAGGTTCAACCTCCTCGAGATGAACATTCAAGGGCCCTCCATTCTCGGAGAAGGCCCTTCTATATCTTCGGTCCCTATCGTGTTTCTGATAGGTCGCCAACACAGCCAAAATTTGTAACATAATTGTATTTTTTATAAAGTCAGATTTGGATTTACAATACTGAGAAAAAAAGCTATAGGAAAAGAGGGGATTCTCAACAATTATGTCAACTATGGGACCTTACCATGACTTATTAAAATATCAGTCGTGCGAGCCAGAAAGAGAAGCTATACATCCTACCTATATAGCGCTATCCCTTAACAGTTTAGGTCGTAAAATGGATCGCGTTAAGAGCACGTAGTAAGATCTCTGAGGCCTTATCATGACGTGCTAAAATGTCAGTCGTGCGAACCAGAAAGAGAAGCTATACACCCTACCTATATAGCGCTATCCCTTAACAGTTTAGGCCGTAAAATGGATCGCGTTAAGAGCATGTAGTAGGATCTCTGAGGCCTTATCATGACGTGCTAAAAAGTCAGTCGTGCGAGCGAGAAAGAGGGATACAACCTATATAGCTCCATCACTTTAACATTACAGTTTAGATCATTAAACTGATTGCGTTTAAGAAGTCGTGGTAGGGGCCTTACCATGACGTGTTAAAATGTCAATTGTGTGAGCGAAAATAAGGGATGCAGCTATACAACCTATATAGCTCTACCCCTTTAACAGGTCGTCATAATATGGATAGCGTTAAGAGCTAGTAGTACCCTCTGCTCCGTAAATACTTACTGGATTCCAAAATATGTTCATCTCCAACCGCACTCTGGGACAGTTTCCCCGGGCGCACTTTTTCTTACAGCTGTCTTTGAGTGCATACCAGCACGGTTCCCCATTGTTTATCCTGAGCAGTGGTATGATCACTCTGCCCAGGAAATCGTACAGCAATGAGTTTATGGAGCGATCGTACACTTTCAACTCAAACGTTGACGCAACGTCGTATATATTGCTGGAATATGAAACATATTAAAGTTATTATATCGACAATAGTGACCCGCCAGCAGGCAAAAGTGGCGGGAAAACGTGCGGCGTACCCTGACGGCATCTGGAGAGCTACGTTTGTGATAATTCAAATTCAAATTCAAAGCATTTATTTCAAATAGACCATTTACAGGCACTTTTGAATAGTCAAATGTCGGTCAGTCCAAGAAAAGTGAAGCTAAATTGCACGTTCCAAAGAGTAGGTCTCTATGGAGAAGAACGTGCAAGAAACTCCATGGACACTCTTTTAAATCATATATGTGTTACATATAATGCTTGGTTACATATTACTTGTTGCTTCTATCATGTGAGCACAATGTCGATAGAGAAATAAAAATGTAAAATAATTAAAAGATAGAAACTGAATTAAGCCACTGGCAGCTAAGAGATGACCAGTCCCATCTGACGGCACCCGTTCACGAGCATGACGCGTGCATCAGCCCCACTCAGCTCAACCATTTTGAAGGGAACTGAACGACCCAATAACACGTGCCACCAACAGCGAGACATTTGAGTGAGCATGACAAACTCTCAACTGCCATGCTCGTAATGTCAAAAATAAAAAAATAAAAAGTTGTAACCTAATAAAAATGCTCCATGGTGCTTCACATTCACAAACTTGGAAAAAGTGCTTCTACATTATACAATGCAATTGTGTCTTTCAAATTAAAAAAATAATAATATTAGTTTCCAACTAATCAACTAATTAGTACGCCCTAGTGGTAGTGGAGCTGGACCAGCATTGAGCCAAGCATTTTTATCTTGAATATAATCCTCCAACTTATAATATGCTTGTCTGCATAGTGTGCGTTCAATACAAGATTTAAATTTCGTTTCATTGAGTTCTAATATGTGGGGAGGTATTTTATTATAACATTTCAAACAGTACCCCATGAAAGAAGAGGCCACTTTAGCCAGTCTGAAACCTGGTTGAACTAATTGATCCCTATTTCTTGTAACATAATTATGTCTATCGCCTCTTTTGCTAAAAAGATGAAGATTTTTTCTAACATACATTATGTTTTCATAGATATATTGACAAGGTACTGTCATTATGTTAATATCTTTAAACAGTTCCCTTAAAGAATCGCACCGGCGGAGATTGTAAATCGCTCTGATGGCTCTTTTCTGTAATATAAAGATTGACTCGATGTCAGCAGCCCGTCCCCATAGTAAGATACCGTACGACATGACACTATGAAAATAACTAAAATAGACTAGTCTAGCGGTATCAACATCCGTAAATTGGCGGATTTTTCTAACAGCATATGCAGCTGAGCTAAGCCGCCCTGCAAGAGAAGTTAAGTGAGGACCCCATTGTAGCCTTGAATCAAGCGTAATCCCCAGGAAAATCGTTTTATCAACAAATTCTAGTTTTTCATTATTCAATACAATGTCACAATCACTACTTTTGACATTCGGTAAGGAAAATCTTATGCATTTAGTTTTTTTCCCATTTAGAACCAGATTATTAGCAGTGAACCAGTTTTGAACCTGCAATAGGGCGCTATTTTCGTTGTCAAGATTGTTAGTTTTTCTATTTATCTTAAAAATCAAAGAAGTGTCGTCAGCAAACAACACCATATTAAGTTTATTTTGCAACAAATTGGGTAAATCATTAATATAAACTAAAAACAAAAAACAAAAAACCACGACAACTCTGGCAAGAGTGAAACGACCAAGAAGAAGAGTGACCCGCACTATAGACACGCACGGATGCAAATTATATGATACTAATATTATAAAGGTGATAAGTTTGTGTGTTACATCTTTCCGCTCCAATGGCTGAATGGATAAACATTTTTATCCTGGGAGTATGCTACCTTGGGACATTGTTCTACTTTCACGCGAGTGAAGCCACTAGTAGCAGCGAGTGGAGCCAAAAACCTGCCTTGTTTATTGTTATTGTCTTTCTATTAGTAAAATCCACATCAAATATCGTTACGTGGTTTAAATAGTAGTTTGATAAACTGACAGACGCGAAAAGACACTTTAAGACATACAAATTCACTAACTACTACCAGCGGCTTAGCTTATAATAATAGAATAATAGATACCTATACAATTATCCCAAGGGATAAAAATATTCTATATTCTATTCCAGGACATGGTCTACCCGTGTAACAATAGTGTGAAGAAACAACAAACATATCTATACATAATAATAATAAAATATTATAAAGCTGAAGAGTTTGTTTGTTTGTTTGTTTGTTTGAACGCGCTAATCTCTGGAACTACTGGTCCGATTTGAATGATTCTTTCAGTGTTGGGTAGTCCATTTATCGAGGAAGGCTATAGGCTATGTTTGTTTTTTTATTCAAAATTAGGGATCCGTAATAAAATTGCTATTTTGTAACACAAGGTGTAAAATCGAAAACCTATTTTTGCGTGCGCTGCAAAAACTATTGACAATAGAACAAAATGATGTACTACGGGTTTGTAGATCCCATTAAGACCTACAAAAAAGTCCGCGAGAACCTATATCTAGCTATCATGGTTTAATCACTATAACCGATTTTGTGTTCAAAATAATTATTAAATCGTCTGAAGAAAAAAAACTACGTTAAATATGTATCGTAATATTAATCTTTATCTAAATTAAGCATTATGTTATCAAGAGTATTTATGTAGAAGTAAAATACTTTTTGTTTCATCTCAATCGGATATTTCGTTTAAAAGTTATCACGTGTGTAAGATGTTAAGAGTTGGTACCTATTAATGAGTTATGGGCCATAGAGTTTTTTATCAACATAAAATCCTGTAATAATCTTTTTCGAAATATATTTGGTGATGATTGTAAGTATAAGATCTTTTAAGAGTATAATAAATACATTTATGAACGCGGTAATCTTGGGAAATACTGATCTGATATGAAAACTGTTTAAATATTCAATAGTCCATTTATTGAGGGAGGCAATTATAGGCAATATTTTATCTCGGTATTTCCACGGAAACGAGAAAAACGCGGGTGAAACCGCGGGGCACAGCTAGTATTATACATACACACACACACCATCACAGACTTTCGCCTTTATAATATCAGTACGAACCATCTAAGCTATTTTTTTTTCAATATCAAAAGTAAATTACGAAACGAAAAATCAAGATATTCATAGTTATCGCTGAACATTGAATCCAATATAATTGGATTATAATTAATGTACTATCTGGATTTAAATTTCTCAATGGTGAATTAAGTTTCATAACTTTGTGAGTTAATCAACAATGATTAGCATTCACATCATAATCCTGTGATCTTGACACAATTGGGAAAAGAATTAAACAACTAGTATTACAAAAGAAGAATAGTTTGTGTGTAGATAAAACATTACATAACCACTAATGTAGTAGATAGAGCCTGAAAATACCAAATCACAAGAGATTGCATAAAAATGTTTCATCCCTCAAAGACAAAATTAACATAAACCACGGAGTTACTACGGGTACTATTGTGCGTACCTATTTGAATTTTAAAACAATGTTTCTATAATAAGGTTTAGATTTCAAAAACCGTCGTTTTATTTTTGGTAGGTACATTTTGTCCATTTAGCTAGTGTCAAGTTTAGAAAGTATTAAGTTTTCAGTCACTTTAAATTACTTTGAGTTTCCAATAGAACGCGGCTGTTAGACATTCTATTCTGTCTAAAAAGTCAAACGACTTGAGAATTTTGTATAATATTTAATCATTTAAAAAATACTTATATTCCATACTTTTTATAGGGTTCTTCTCTTGGTAAACTATGATCAAAATCTCTTAATCAACCTTGAATTGAACCAGTGTTGACTACATCAGATTTCATTTTGCCCTAATAACTAGGTAACCAAATCGTTTGACTTTTTAGACAGACGCTAATGTTTTGCATCTGCAATGGCAGCAATGTATCGAGTCAGTCTTCTCGGCAAGCTACGCTGTGGTAGACAAGTCGCGACACTTGAGATGCAGAACTACACAAATTTTACAGCAGTGTCCACTGTCCAGTAGTAATCAATTTACGAATAATTAAAACAGCTACTGAACTTCACATTAAAAAATCCCGCCAAAAACTCGGAAATCATCTTTTTGAGTCGGGTCTTCACTTGCTCGAACTTGGTATGATGAACCTAACTTATATTGAGTCACGCTCGACCAAAATCAAGCGTGTGTTAATACTATAAGCATGCCATTAGTTCTAAGCAAAAAAAAATGTAACTTTGAAGTTGAAAAAAAATACTTACAAAACATAGCTCTTATTCCACACAGGTTCAGCACTAGAGCCAACCGACGGAGTCTGTACCCTCTCGTTGTCCAGTTCCAGAGTGCAGTATGCATTCGGCTTTCCATATAACCCTCTGGCTCCGATGACTTTTACGTGTAATTGACCAACAACGGTAGTATCTGGAGTTAGGTTGTAGAAAGCCTAGAAAATAGTAATTTTCTTCAATAATTAATCATCGTATCGCGTGATGGAAAAAATAAGCCTTGATAAAGCTATAACCCGATATTCCTCCCGACGGAATTTCAATCATAATGGCCAATCTTTATAGAGATTAGCCAAGTACGCAATAGATATTACAGTATACCTATGCACAAACAGCAAGCAGCACTGCACCTGCATTCGCTGCTCTGTTCCTTTAGGCCTACTGTCCTCGGACGCGTAGCTTTATAAACGCATTTTCGTCATTATACGCTTGGTGTAGGCCTGCGTGAAGCTTACATACAAAATTATGAAACTGTGTCAATGAAGCGGCAACGGCGGGCCTTCGTGTCATTTTTTTTTTTAATTCCACAATATTGGACATTGCACCTACAGAAGAATACGCGTCTGTGAAGCCACACGTGCGTTCGTAATGAATAAACTAAAAAACTACTTAGGCTGACTTTTAGAATTTTTTTCACCAGCAAAATGCAAGTTTATCACTAAGTCAAAAATATTTTCTACTTTTTCGAAGGTTGGCACGTTGGCAGTAACTAGTTATTTCTAAAATTATTATTTAATTTTTCTTGTATGTTTTCTATGACGTAGCAGGTCTACGAAATCCGCATCTTGCGTAGCGCTGCTACGACAGCTACGCAAGTTTACTTTTTACCTACACTTTTATAATAAGCACATCTTTACTTTTTATTTTTTTGCTTCTTTTATTTTATTTTTGATTCGTGTTATCTAATTATAGTGTTTGGGCCTTGTGCTTTATCAAATACATTATTTTTCTTTCCTTTCTTTCTTTCTTTTCTTTCATTCTTTTCTTTCTTTCTTTCTTTTTGGATTTTGGAAATTATTAATGACTTCTCTCGCTCTAGGGTGATGCGAGAGAGCGTGGTAGACTTTTATTGACTGTCCTTTAGTAGCCCTTTGCATTCCAGGGCCAGACCCAGTAACTCTTTCAAAAACTTCCACGGCCCTTTATAGTCAGTCACATCATTTATACAAAGTTATAACTATACAATACCAGCTTTTGCCCGCGCGGCTTCGCCCCCGCTCTTCCCTACTCCACCCCACTCTACCAAACCCTATCCTACTCTACCCTACTCTACACTTCTCTACTCTACACTAAACTAACCTTCTATACCCTACTCTACACTACCAAACCTCACATTAACCATCTACTAAATAGTCCGAACAAAGCCTAAACATTTGGTTTGGCTATCAAGAACGGGCTCACCTATGTGAGCCCGTTCTTGAGTTATAAAATTACAACGAAAAGTGGCATTGATTTTTTTATATAAACTCGTTAAAAAATACAAGGCCGGTTTTGACATTGAGATAAACCCTAGAATGTAACTTGGAACGAAACTGAAAGACACAATAAAAATTAATTAGAAGTCTGGTGTAGTGGTAGCTATGTTAGCTATTTTAATAGTAGCTACACTAGAGCGGACAAGCCGGTGGGTAGTCAAAATACAAATGTCAAAACGAGCCTTTCTTTTTTGACAACTGTATTTGTTGTACAAGAGTGCAAAGTTGCTTTTTAACCGCGTGCTCAATTTTGATGACCGAGCAAGCGAAGGATTCTAAAATTAGAATCCTGAGCGTTAGCGAGAGAATCAAAAGAGCACGAGGTAAAAATTTTTTGCAGTCGAGTGCAACACGTACAAATTTGGTAGAAGTAAATAGGTTTAATGATGTTTTGAATTCATAAACTTAGTGCACGCGATCTTCCAAATTCAATTTACTTTATCTCTTTAAAGAATAAAAACGGCTTTTGCTCTCAGATATTGAAGAGCAAAAATACTCTTTCCGAGTTGGGGGGATAAAAATACATTTTTTAATACGTACATATTTAGCTCGCAGGTCTTCCAGATTTGGTTCGACAGTCGCGACCGCTTGGCTCGGGTCTCCAGCACCATTACGTATCGTGCACAACGTCACCGAAAGATGTACTGATCCGTAGCCCTCGTCCAGGTCCTGCCAGATATCGTGAGTGCGCTCCCTTTCACGCGTCGACAGGTCTATAACACAACTTTTCAAATAATTTAACTAAGTAACCATTATCTATAATATACATAAAAGGAGAAACTGGCTAACTGATATTTCAACGTATAGTCAAAACTAGCCTAGGAGTGCCAAATACTGCACAAGATTTTCTTTTTATGACGACATCAAGGATTGCATCACTGCTTACCATCAGGTGGGATCGCAGTCAAGCACTGGTTTATTTATATCATTTAAAAAAAAGGCGAGCACGAAACGAAGGTCCATAGTTTGTTGAAACCAACTTCAAACAAGTTATTTCATATATTAACAGCCTTATGAAAGTTTGCTGAAAGGTTAAATGGGCCTACCGTGGACAGATTTATCAAACTACATATTGTCCTACGTGGGGTTAGATAAAATAAATCTGCGACTGATATATTTATTTTTATTTATGCTCTTGAAACGTATTTAGCTAACCCCATTAGCAAAGTTTTAGTTCTTTCTTATTACTTCTGTCGCCTATAAACACAAGATTTTTATTTGAGATTTTTTTTTTTTTTATTATCGCAGGGCTGAAATAATTCATAATCTACAAAACATCATTGTATTTTATCAGACCATGACCTACACCGTTTTAATACGTAATTAATAGACTTTTTTTATAACAAAGTTTCGACGTTTACAAATGATAACGGGTCTACGTAGAGAAACATTAAAAATGACCAAGTTCACTGATGCTGCATGTGCGATACCTACTGCCCCTGAACCCAGGGGAAGGTCGTGAGATAACACGCACGTTTATACAAACAGCTAATCAAATCACTACCAGACACATTAATTAAAATAGATCAAACTCTTGAGCATTATAGGCAAAGATGAAAATAGGCCGAGCATATTTAGCGAACGTTCTTGGAAGTGACTTATACAATTAATAATACCCCCTCTAAAATTCCGAAATCATAACCATGAATATTAAGTCCCTGGATTCATGAAATTACAAATTCCTTATTGGGCTCTCAATACATTTGAACTAAATATTATTGTGAATATTTTTAGAGTTCCGTACTGATGTTAAAGGACTATGTTTTTATCTAACAGTTTTAGTACCTATGTAGTACCTCCTACCATGTCCCACCTTCCGTCCTGCGTCACGTGCCCTGTTGCCTGCCCACGTAGGGACCTAATGACAGCATCAGCGGATGACATTGCCATGGCCGAATTCTGAGCCAGGCAAGGAATTTAACTAGTTTTGCCATCGATACGATAAGAAGAAGAATTACCTATGTAATTCTAAAACATAATAAAATTCTTCAATGTAATAATTTTGATTAAATTCATAAATCCCGGGATTTAATCTTCATGTTTATGATTCCAGGACTTCAGAGGTAGCATTATCAACTCTATGTTACTTACTTCTTCGAACTTTAGGTAAATGTGAGTATATTACCTATTCTGTAATAGTAGCAACAAGAAACATGTAACGAGATATTTGTAATGCATAACATGATTGAACAGTGTCATGGAGTTTCTGGCACATTCTTCTCCATAGAGATCTACGCTATAGAATGTGCAATTAGCATAATTTTCCTGGCTGACTGACTTTGTGACAATTCAAAAGTGCCTGTAAAATGATATATTTGAAATAAATGCTTTGAACCTGAATCTCCAATGTCTGATTATAAGCGTTAACATCTAGAAGTTGATATATCTTTTACAGACAGTTTATCAGGACTTTAGAGCTTGGAAAAACACCTCTTATCGCAGTGGTTCAGTCCATTGAGAGAGCTAAACCAACAAACTGCCATATCACTTCGATTTAGATTACTAACCGGATTTATTTCATAGCTATGGAAAATTGCCTTAAAGAGATGTTATCAACAAAGACAGGGCCCTGCGGAGCCGATACCTGCAAGGAGGAACTAATCAAATCTGTTACGGAGGCCCTGGAACGTAAGGGACAACTGAAATAATACAAGTGCGTTTTAGTCAGTAAAAGTCTGAGACTCTCTCTAGCTTCACCCACAGTTAGAGAAGTTATTAAGTGATTTTACACCCCAAAAATAAATTCTGACATTTAAAAATTTGTGATTATTACCTGCCCATAAAATTCTTCCGCTTTCCTTTATCACATAGAGTTATATTTAATAACTGATCGTTTCGCAGATGCAGACTGAATCTCTCCCTCCATTGTGGTTGCTTTGTGGTCGTCACCGCCTTAGATTTATATGATTGACCACCCAACCTGCAAGATAAAGTACGATATATAATGGAATACATTTTCTCACATGTTTCTTTATAGTCATATAGGCCAAATTTCGTCACACAATTAGCTATTGTGTGCAAATATAAGTGCACTCTCTCTTCCCTAATTCTCATAGTCCGATCGAACTGCGTAATTCGAAATGGCCGGAAAGAGATCTCGCATACTACAATGGTTAGCCGGTATATCTGATCATGATCAACCCTTAGTACAACCCAGGTACTGAGTGGTGCAGGACTACATTGCATTAAGAAATCCTGTCTCATGATGAATAAGCGCCTAAAATACATACTGATTATGAATATACTGGGAAATCAGTTCTATTATAATAATTTTCGTAAACTCTACCACAGTCCTGAAATACCCTAGACTGATGTTTTTGTTTTTCCTAAAGCAATCCTTCACTTAGGTTTTGGAACACCGTCTCTACTCTACTCTATGGCTTCAACCAAATACTTGATATCCATAGAGTAGAGCAGAGGGGCGGCGCTCTACTCCTCCCCCAAAGAGGAAGCTACCCAAAACCAAGTGAAGGATTGCTTTAGGAAAAATGATTTTTTTTATTGTTTTAGGGTATTTCAGGAACAACAGTACAAAATGTTTATTTCTGAATATCTACTTAGTTTAGATTAGTCAATGATTGGAGCCGCCTTTTAAGCATGATGTTGCCTGTATTAAGGGACTCCTCTCCTCTGAAGGAACAGTCACATGAATACCTACATAATACCTACTACTTACCGGAATTTACAATAAACGGAATGTGAATGATTATCCTGTGGCGGATCTGGCAGTCCTTTAGCTTCCACAATGACGATGTCAACCACAGTATTCCGGATAGTCTTATCCCTTCTCAAAGAGAACGTTGGTGTTGGTGGGGACCGTACTAATGCTGTAGGTGTAGGTGCTGCATCGACTTTAGCCTGCAAAGTGTATAAATGTTTAAATAAATTCTCGAGTCACAATAAAAGACTTAACAGCTCCTATGTAGAATCCTTTCCTACGACATTCGCTACATCATGATTCGTATTGGAATGTTGTATTGGATTTCCAGCAGTTCATAAATTTCAGGAAATGATATTTTCCAAACCAACGAATATTACAGTGTTTGCGTATGATTGCTGGAATAACGAACACAGAATGTTCTGGGGAAAACGAATGCCATTTTACACATTTCCTTGATGGTTTTTCAAATAGTTGTTACAAAGATGTACCTAAGTGTCTCTGATTTCTGCCACTATAAATGGCATACAAATATAAGCTAAAAATAATGTAGGTATGTACGTTCATGGGCTGTAAAATGTTGATGAATACCCCAGCATTCCCAAATTTACCGAAGAAACTTTAAAAAAAAAACAAGTGTACGAGTAAGTACCTACCTTACCTACCATCTAAATCGTCTAACGCACATAGGGAATATAATAAAGTCTATATCGCGAAAATTGAATAAAAAATCTGTTTCTTTGTAACTTAAAAGTCACAGACGTGGGAAAAAGTTAACGCTGAGGAGTGGAATTCAGCGCCAGAGTCTGTGTCTCCTATTAGTTACAACCAGGGTCTTTAAGTCAAAAGAGAATAGATTACTTCTAGGCAAGTGTACTCCATCGTCGACGACATCGTCTCTTACCATCATGGGAAATAGTGGTATCATGTATACCTGGTATTTTTTACCTTTTCCTGTTTAGGTGTGACTACTGGAGTGGTCGGAGCAGAAACTGCCGCTGGTCGATCGTGAACATGGTTGCTGTTATCAGTGTTATTGTTGTGGTTCGCTGTTATACCAGTTAAACTGTTCAGCACAGGCTCCCCTTTTTTAAGATAATCGCTCGCTATATTTGCAAAGGAATTGGGGCGCCATCTACAAAAGAAACTTTAATTTATTTGATGCTCTTTCATCAAATTCCTGCGCAGAATGTCGCTCTGCTTACTACTAATTTTTTTCCACTACTAAAGTAGGCGACAGATAAACGTCAAATAACGTTAATTGACCCTCCTACACAACTCCTACATTAATGTTGACATTACCTATTACCTAATTTCAAAAACAGTAATAATGACATAAAGCTGTCTTGAATTGACATGTATCGTAATCTTTTACATAATCTAGTAATGAAAAGCAATTCATTCTATTCAAAATGTAATTAAGAATGCAGAGATATTAGAAAAAGGTCAATGTACTTTATTCCACGGTTATCTGGCGCCTTCTATAGGGCAGAACATTATACAGGTATTCTCCTGAATAGGGGTATGTCATTGACAGCCTTTATAGCGCGAGTTCCAGCAATATATCACTTCCGAGTTCCTACATCCCTGAGTTACTTGCCAACAAAAAGATTTTCGGCGCATACCTAATAGTAGGAATTACCTAACTAACTCAAAAATAATCACTTGGAATTACCTGTATTCGGTTCGACAATCAACATCATATTATGAACTTAAATTTTTGAAACCACGGTGAAGCAGGTCGTTAGGTAAATAGTGGAGGAAATTAAGGGCATCTAGTTCAAGTATCTAGTTTTTAAGGATAGTAGATATTCATATAACAGGGATGTTATGGAGTTCCTTCCGAAACAATCGGACATAAAAAAAATATCTGCAACCGTAACTGAAACCAATGAAAAAGGTACACGGATACAGGATGTTCTGTAATAGAGCTTAAGATACGTTTTTATTTCTGGCATATGCTACCTTGCGATCATTTTCGAATTTCGCGCAGGAGAAGCAGCTGACAAAAGATAGTGTCTTAATAAACACTCAATGCAAATAGGTAAGTAGGTACTCCGAAACAAAGACAATACTAAGTAGATAATTGTCGTTTGATAAATACCTTTAATAACATCCGGTTCATCGATCAACAAATACAAACATTTAAGGTACAATCGTCAAGCGGGCCTGGTAGGGCCGATGCCCGCAAGGCCGCAAAGATTTTCTGATAAAACCTTTGGTCCTAGAACGCAAAGGTCGACTGAAGAACGAAAGTGTGGTTTTTGTCTGTAAAAGTCTAACACCCGATAATTAACCACCTTAAAAAAGGGGTACCTACCCTATGAAATTGGGGGCACCATAGTGCCCAAACCAAGGCGAGCAAGAAAATGGCACACTCGTACCATCCTTATCTCGAAATAATTCAGGCAATGTGTATAAAAATAAAAACCTGAATTTTCAGTAATTAAGCAGGCATTGTATAAACACAATATATTTCATTCAATTTGAACAAGTGGGTAGTTTAAGACTGACCGATCATCAAAACTCTAAGGCACTTCTAGCAGACATAGAAACTTCAAATTTAAAATACAATTAGTGTTTGCATCAATCAATGAAAAACTAAAATATTTTGCAATTTCGGTACAGTTTTCTAGAAACACCAACTGCATAAATAACTTTGTAATACCTTAGAAATTATACATAGGATTACAAAGTCACATTTTCAGTGAATGAATCAGTGTACCTGTATATTTATAATGTAAGGAATCTACAAAAGAAATAAGATGCCATCAAAAACATAACTTGTAAAAAACCAAGGCTCGCAACTCAGTTGTTCTACTGTGAAAAGTTGTGAGGTCCATGTACTTAATACCAAGCCGGTTAATTTATTCAGTCCCTGCTTGAAGGACCTTTTGCAACATCATATAGTGAGCTTAAATTGCAAATCTTTTATGTTTTAAATAAAAATATTGACTTGGCAATCGGACTAAACAATCTAATTTTATATAATACGTACCTATTACTTGTGAGATACATTTTGTTTTCATGCAATGTATGTTTTTGACGGCTTTCATATTTACTTAAGTTTATGGTCTATTTAATGAAAAATTAATTCAATAGGGTTTAACTGAACCGAGAGGGTTGTATTGATCATTCTTAATTCTGTAAACAAATACGTGTTATGGCCGCCAATCATTTTTTAATCACTGTACTCAAGTAACTCAATGTAAATCAAACATAACACTGACGACAGATCTGCAAAATGCAAAAATCTTTAGAAAATTTGAATTTGGAACAGCCCAGTCAACTTAAATTTTGGCGCCAAGACTTAATACATTATAAAATGGTACTCACGACAACCTTGCTTCATTTTTATCCACTAAAGCACTATCGAGTGAACATCTCGATTTTCGTAAACTTGTACTATTAGTTTCCATATCGCCAGTCTGATTATTAATGTTTATTAACACCACAATTATTTATAACACGACACAACATAAGAGCAACGACTTAGAGCATCTGAGAAGTTATGAGATGTTGACACATTGGTATTAGCCTTGTAAGTCCGATAACAAAATTATAATCATATTAATAATTACTAGATATGATATACACCTAATAAAATAATACAAATAATATCGAATCTTATCGACTTAATTTCAATTCCTTACCATATGTATTTACCATTTTTGATAACTAATTGCAATGACAGATGTTTGGTAGTCATAAATATTTAGTAAAAGTTTGGGGATTAACCAGTATGATAACAGATACAGTCTTGTCCAATTGCGTATAGCAAGGGGGCGGGCGGAAGATCAACGGCCCATGGGCCAAAAAACAAACCTGCGGCCCCTTTTTTACGTAGGAAATCATCAAATAACTTCTCCTGCTTTGGATGGAGTGGAAGGAAGTAGCAGGCTTTTAGTGACTAAAACGAGTTGTCATAATTAGTGTTTAACCTATTTTATTTAGATTTTGGTGGGAAAATTTTTCGCTAGTTCAAAAAAGGTTTGCTAATCAGTTTTTTGGGCCCGTAACCGTAACTTGGAGGCCCCCAAACACTGCCCCGCCTAGCCCTTTGGTAGCTACACCAGTGGTCTTGTCTTTAGTGTTGTTGATTGCAAATAGCTGGTATTTGGTGCACATCTGGCACCCCGCACTGTAAGCTGTCGATAATGATATTGTTGTTACCTGCGATTTTAGCAATTTACATTCCTCATAACTTAGTGGGAACCTTCTTAAAGTGCTATTCGAACCTCTGCTGCAGACTGCGGAAGCAGGCAGCACATGCGGCGGCTGCACTTGCAGAAATCGATGTTTCACAGAAATCCATACTACATAGAAAATCAGTCGTGCATCCGCAGCCGGCTTCGTGAACAGCCGTATGTGCAGTCTGCATCCGCAACCTGCAGCCGAGGTTTGAGTACCTATAGAGTAAAATTAGGAGGCAGAAGTCGTTTAAAGACAAAACACTGTGAAAACGTGCCTTAGTGCCAGTTCATATGAGCACTCCTCATACCTCAGTCACTGGTGCCACAGTAGAAACCCCAGGCATCAGGAGTAGCAGGGCGATTCCTGGCCACTAGGAAAGCAGGCTCAGGCTTGCGAATGGCAATGGGTAGCTCTTTGTCCGATAAGGACTAGCCCGTCGACGACTTGGGCTTGGTCCGGAGAGTTACCGGACGGCCGGACAGCGAGCTACCCATTGCTCACTGTCCGCAAGCCCGCGTCTACGGTGGCCGGAAATCACCAGAATCCCGGCAGCGGTGGCGAGAACCCCGTTGCCTGATGCGGTCGGTCTACTCCTTTGCGGGCATTACTGCTTCGCAAAAGTCGGCGACCGCTTGCCACTCCTCCTCGCTCCGGACCATTGCCTCAACCAAGGCCCCGCGCGAGAGGTCTCCGCCCAAGCAGGGCACACCTCGACTGTGTGTTCCACCGTGCCTTCAGGGAGCCACCGTAGCCCTGGAACATAAAGGGCAACTGAAGAAACACGGGTGATGGGTGTTAGTCGACAGAGGCCTGCTGTAGGGCTGTTCTAAACCACCCCGACTGAGCACAATGAGTTATTGTGTAAAAGTTTGTGTAATAGAAACAAGACTTTATCTTTACCTCCCTGTACTTACCTAATTTCTTGACTTTCAATAGAACTTTTTTTTTACAAGATGGTTTGTTGTAAGGTAAACGAACGTACCACAGCACCAACCCACCGACCCCGTCAACAGACCGCAGCAACTGTGGACACATTCACAAGATACACCTAATGTTTCCCACGTATCTGAGGCAGGAAACTAAAATGTTCGATCTTTCTTCACTCACCTCCTGCATCTCGATCTCAAAGAAAATCCAACATTATTTTCTTTATACAGGGTTATTTATAAAAAAAATACTGGCAACCTCTCAGGACTATGATAAAAATATCATTAGCAAAAACTTTTGTTTTATGACTTTTAAAAATTTATCATACATTGGTTCATCAGATTTTCTTACAAAAATAAAAATATTAAAATTGAACGTTATAAATGTTACGAAATCTATGTGAAGCAAGCGGTAGTACAATAGCGGAGGGAAGCGCAGATCCCGCGTGGGAGGATTAGGTGGGTACAGCAAAATACAGAGTTGAAATGTGTTAGATAGAACAACGAAATGTTGAAGGTTTGTTTTTGGTAAATGAATTATGTTTTACAAAAAGTCGCAGAACAAAATTTGACATTAGTAATAAAGTCCTGCAATGTTGTGAAGTGTTTTACAAATAACGCATAAAAATAATTTGTATCTTTTTCTCACCTAACTCCTTCTAAAGCGCTTGACAGATTTGGGTGAAATTTTTTATACAATGCACATATATCTGAGGAATCCCTGGATGGTTTGAAAATACAATTGAACCCGGCAGGTGCTGCAATCGGGTTTTAATTTTTTTTTCTGAAATTCGTTGTAATTTGGCTTATTTGTAGGTACGTCTAAGGGATATGAACGTGTTCACGCAATATTTTTTTTATTTGTTAAGATATGAGATTCTCTAGAATTCACATAATTGACCTATAGGTTTCATGGAAATTTTAATTAATTAAACCCCAAGCAAAGGCCGGCCGTTTGCGCTGCTATTGTCTTACTATTGTGTCTCAAATTGACGGTATCTGAAAGGAAAACAGGATTCTTAATGAAGATAATTATTATAAAATAATAATTAATCTATTTTTATTTTTTATAGGAAATTAACTGTTCTTTTTTGGTTTTCTAATCAGCTTTTTTCCAGCGTTAAATCGGAAGTATTTAATTATTTTTTTATTTAATTTAAGCAGATGGCCTTACTCACAGTAGGATTTTGAGAAATAATTAAGAAATTATGTTTGAAGAAAACTAGTAACCCAGGGATAAATGGGTGAAACTTTAACCCGAGGTAAACACTAGAACTTTTCATTACGAATAAGTATAAGGAAAGTAAAAATAAAAACCGGAGTTGTCGAATACGATTTTACTACCTTTTCTACAGAGATCTTTCTTTTAATTTAGACGGAAAAAGGTTTTCCACAACTGCTTTAGCTTCTTCTCTTAAGCATCAGGCGTTAAATCCATAGATATCTAAATCAGATAAACTCTTTTAGAACAAAATTATAAACATAGGTAACTCTATAGCTCGAAAAAAAAACAATTTAGATCGGAATGCCGCTTTCATAATACAGCCTTTATTTTTCTTTTTCATTATTGAAAAAATGGTATAAATGTTTCCCAAATCTATGTTATATTAAAGACATAGTTAAAATAAAATTATATTAAAAGCATTAAAGAAATATATAATTATTCTTTAATTAATGTTCATCGACAAGTTTTTCAGAGTTTTTAAAAGACAATCATCGAAACCACGAATGCCATCTAGTGAGGAGTAGACGTAACTAATTCAAATAGTTATATCTACCTACCGCTATGAGCGCTGTACGATGGCGTCCTCACTCGTACCGCGCGCGTCACCAATCGTTTGTGGTGTCGCTAGTGTCAATACAAATTCGTTGGTGAATGGTGAATATATGGTGATTTTGTGATAATCGAAGAGGTTATGGAGTAAAATATAAGTTTTATTTGAGTGAAGTGTTGCGTTATTAAAAGTGATACAATGGAGGCAAGAAAGGACAGTTTGTCTACCATTAAACTTTGTCGGTTTTGTTTAGCTCAAGGCGATTCGCTAACAAGTATCTATGAAAAACGATCTACAAAAAACACTATTAATCTTTCATTAAAAATATTATCATGCGTCTCTGTAGAGGTACGTATACTATTCGTTGTTTTCCATTAGTAATACACTTGTTTATCGATACAATCTTAGAAAAATAATGGTTTTTACGGACATCTATCATAATGGCGCCGAATGTACGAACAACATAAATATAATATAAATGGTTAACCTTTGTAGTATGTAACTAATGTTGTTGAAAATTCTTATTGGTTATGCATGTACAGTAAGAAGACAAAAGTCCATAGGAACGTTAAAGATTACATTGCTATGAACCGAGCGAGCGCGATGCGTATGTGTGCGTATGTATGAGTATCCACATTCCACAGATAACACACACTAAGGAACTGTCATCGCACTGAGCAAAACATTATTATTTTTCTGTTCTTACCATAGCATTGATAAAATTCGCGCAAATACGTCATGTGCTGGTAGCCGTGTGAACTAAGTGTTGGATTCGCAAATCACGTAACCCGAGTTCAAATCATGGTCAGTCCGTTGCAGTTATTTCTTACTTTGAAAATTTCCAATCTATATTGATATAGTCATTTTTTAAAATTTCTATGAAAAATACTATTGCATTTTTTGCACTAAATAGTTGCAAATTACGAATGTGATCTATTAACCACAAGAAGAATCACATTCGTAATTTGCAATTATTTAGTTGTTACATCTTTTCGATGTTGTAAGGTGGAAATAAAAAGACGTGTTTAATAAAAATGTTTATGCTTTATATTTACAAATTAAACATTTATGAGAATTGTGACGTCGAATAGCAAAAAGTTATCTTGTAACCGTTATCTATGTTACGCGTAAGATTGTTTGTTGGAAGTATACCCACTTAGACCATTCATATTATGAATAACGTAACAATGAACGGATATTCAAATTTTAATAAAATAAAATATAGGTAATTGTTTATATCCAGTTATTTATTGAAAAGTGATTTATGATTTAGACTTTGTAAACATTTTATTTTTGTGTAACGTCACAATTAATGTATTGAGGTCATAGCTTAATTGTTCATTTTCTTGACGAAAAGAAGATTGAAACTAAACCTCAATTTCTGTTAAAAGAACTTTAGTTCTCACAAGATAATCGTCAATTAGATGAGCAAAATAAAATGAACTATAATATTATGTTATAACAGTGCGGGTAGAAGAATAAAAAACAAAATAGACTCATGATTATTGTCAACAAAATTGATAGCGAGTTCACTGCATTCTTAAGATGAGGCGATGGCACAAATTAAAAGATATAGCTGTTTTAAACGAAAGTAAACACAATATAATACAGTGTTTGTTAACGAATAATCACAGATATGTTAAAATAAAATGGTAGGCCCTTTAGTTTAGTTAACATTAAACATTTAGTGCGAAACGTAATCGTTCTTGTTTGTGCCTCTCTGTCAAGTACGGCTTTTTAGCAGGTTTTCTGTGATGCACGCCTTCAGCGTGAAGTGCACGGCGAACAGTATCCATCGAGGTGTCATATAATTCCGCAAAATGTCTCGTTGGTGCGAAACCATTCGTTTCGTATACGTCCACCATATGTCGTCGCTGCGCCTCGCTAATAAGCTTCGGTCTCCCACTTCTCTTTCGACTAGCAAGGCTACCTTCTTCCTCATATCTTTTTAGCCAAAGATTTACAGTATTTTTCTAAAATAAAAAAAAAAATATATATTAGGCAGCTATACCTACTTCACTTCATTTTCATTATATAAAATGTTAATAATCATAATTATTGAATATAATTTTAAAATAAAACTGCATTTATTAATCCAATAACCAATCCAATAAACCCAACGATTTACGTATTTCTCTTCTAAACCTCTTATAGATACGATGAATGGATTCATAAATGGCATACGTTTTAATTAGAAGATTAATTTGTAATAAAGTTACAATTCATTAATAGCTATTATACTCACATTCAGTCCGGTTTCTTCAGATATTTGTGTTTTATTAAAACCACTTTTATGCAGCCCAATGATAGTCGCCCTCACTTCAATACTAATATTAGCCTGCATTTTGCGAATATTACAATACTGTCAACCACACGTCACTAACCAACAACTACAACCAAACGATAGTTCATTTCGGTCAAGTTAAAACTCATGTCTACCTCGCAGAAATCTAATTCTTTATTTAGTTTTTTTGTGATCTACCTTTCTAACTCTAAGAAATGTGTGAACAAGTTAAAGAATAATTTAATATATGTAATGCAAATACATAACTTCCAATCGGAGAACTAAGAACTTACAAAAAGTCAATAATTGCGTGGGATTTGAACTTGCGGCACACTGATTTGCGCTTCAATCTGTGTGCCTATACCACTGGGCCATCTTGACTTATGCTAAGTTGATGAAATTGTGAATTTGAATCATTTGTTGGCGAAACTTGAAAATAAAAGGTCGTAAGTCAAACTAAACGTCAAACGAATACGTTTTAAGAATTCCTATCGACTTTTGTAAGTGAGTGTACCAACGCTTAAGATAATTTTCTCGTGGAAAAATGTTCGGAGATTTTAATTTAACTTATTTTATCAATGTGTCTCAATTATTTTCCTGAAGGCGCCATCTGGTGGACACTACAAAGGCACAATTCAAACATCCAACTAATTAATTATTTCTGAAATAATGAAAGCATAAAATTACAAATGTAAAAAAATAATCTACTCTTCTCAGGTGTTCCCGTCTGATAGAAGGCCTACATATATTTGCAACCGCTGTAAATTTTTCATGGAATTAAGTTATGATTTCAAGAATTTCTGTCGGCAAGCTGATGAGCATATCTTACAGTTTATCCAGAATGCTACACCCATGACGCCTCTCACTTGGCCACAATCATTGCTCAAAGTGAGTATATAATTATCTTTGTGGCAAACCCATCTACATTATTGCAAAACTAAAAAGTTCACAAGAATATGATACATTTTAATCATCTTTAACAATGATTATAAAAATGTTCTGTTATAAATTTCAGAGACCATTGTAACATTAAATGAAAACCTGTTGAAAAAAGTAATTACTTCTACCAAAGTAACAAATGTCATTTGCAATTTTATTCTACAGCACAGGAAACCGGAAAACTAATTTAGAACATGTAATAGATTGTTTCCAAAAAAAAATAAAGAATAGAATAAAATTCTCTATTTTTATTTGTTACAATAATTTGTATAGTTTTAAAATCAATATGATTACTTGTGTTGAGTAGTTTTCTTTTGTTTTCAACATTAAACTGATAAATTATTTCAGTTATTTCGTTTGGCTAACAAAGCACCTGAGATCCCTGTGATGAAGACTGTAATAGAGGGTGGTACCACTGTGCATGTCACACAAGAGTCGGACAGTGATGAAGAGGATGATGAAAATGTGTACAACGTTAAGGTAATTGAATACATACAATATTTTTTCATAGTATTTATTAGTTTATTATTTTAGCATATTTATGTATTTTATTAAATAATATTTATAAAAAAAAGTTTTCATTATTTGTTATTTGTTTATTGTGCAAATCTACCACAGTGATCTCTTTTTTAACCCAAAGGTTGACTGGGAGAGAATGCCTTGTTGCATTAAGTCCGCCTATGTACCACTACTGTACATGAAGTTTAAATAAATAAATAAATACAAAAAAAAAATATAACTGAATTGAGAGCCTCCTTCTTTTTTTGAAGTTGGTTGAAAACAAATACCATAATCGGCAGTAATCAAACTAATCAGCCCCCTTGTAGTATAGATTTTTCTTGTAATTTATTTAATTAAACTTCTTGTACAGTGGCAGTACATAGGCTAAGGGGCATAGGCTACTGTAAACTGTAAGCATTAAAAGTAGGAGCCCAACAGGTTCGAATTGGGCCATAGGTGATGAAGAAGAGATCCCGGGGCCCTGGAACAATGATAAAAGAACAAACAGAAATGAGTTTTTAGTCAATAAAAGTCTGACACATCTCCCACTCCACCCAAGGGCAGGAGAAAAAAAACTAAGCATTCAATTAAAAATTTAATAAATACAACCAAACCTTAACCTCTCGTATGCCGTAATTAGAGACACAATTAAAAAGCCATTGTGTCTCGTGTAGATCTGTGTTCGGCATACAACAGGTTAATGTACTGCAATGAGCTTTAATGAATTTAACAAAACAATAGATAACATTGGGTTTATTATAAAATAAACATCACTATCCCTATACTATGGAACTAAAATATATAGACATTTTTTTTGCAAATGCAATATGTCCTCATTAGGGTCAACCCCAATGCTAAACAAAATAATTAAATTTTAAATAATTATTATAAAAATTAATTTAAAATTAAATTTTCATTAAAAAAAAAATTAATTTTCATTTAAAAATTAAAATTAAAAAAAAAAATATACTTTTTTTACTAAAATTACTGGTGTTAATTAGAATAACGATTTTATACAGTTTAAATTGAAAAAGAAGTAGAGATTCTCTTTAAGATTTTATCGCTGGGGCTCCACAACTGTGTACTGGATCTTAGGTATTCCTTTGTGTGTCGATGTCGATCTTTGTATCAATCCGAACAATCCTTCAATACTTTTATAATAAATGTGAAGGTCTGTTATGTCTCTTATATTTAAACTTGCCACACAGGTAGTATGTCATGGTAATATCACAGGATACTTTTTCACCTGGGTATGATGTGTGTATTGGCCTGTGTGTTCCCTTTGTATAATTTTTTTTTTTTCATGTGTAAAATTATCCATAAATATATGTATTGAAATTCTTTTGAAAAAAATGTTAGGACCGTTATAGAGATTGGCTCAGGATTACTTTGCCTTTATTTCTATTTTTTTCAAATCAACAATGTCAATACGTGTAGATTGTAGGGGCCCAGCAGGGTCGAAGCTTACTGGAGCCAAGGATTTGCTTATAAGAAAGATTCAGCCCTGGTACGAAAGGCAACGAAGGAACAGGAGTGTGGATTTTTAGCCAGTAAAACTGACAACATCTCCCACCGTGCCCAAGAACGGGGGTTGTCATTGAATGATTTTTCCACTTAAAAAAAAAATACATGTAGGTTGGCAATGGCTACTACTCAAATGATAGCTTTATTTTAAAAATCAGTAGGTTTTGCCTGCGCGGCTTCGCTCCCGTTCTTTCCTACTCCACTCTACTATACTCTACTCTACCTTACTCTACCCTATTCTACCCTACTCTACACTACTATACCCTACTCTACCCTACCATACTTTATTTGTTACAAAAAATGTGATAAGTGAAGAACAGCTTGAACGATTTTGTGCAAACTTCACACAAACCATCTTCCAAATAGTCCGAACAAAGCCTAAACATTTGGTTTGGATAGGTGAGCCCGTTCTTGAGTTATAAAATTACAACGAAAAGTGGGATTGATTTTTATATACATAGAAAATTAAAAACATGGTCATCACAAAAATTATTCATGGTTTTGTTTCAGATCGGAGATGGTTCTGACGATGGGGCTAAAAGTGCCCGAATAAAAGTAATAACTGGTGCTGATAAAGAAAAAGGGAAACCAAAACGAGGCAAAGGTATAGTAAATAATCAATTTAAAGATGGCACACTAAGTATACTTGTATGTCATTAGTTTAAGTGAATGTTCAATTTACGTGTGTTCATAGCTTAAATACTTCCATCGTATCATCATTAATATAAGTACTTATATAATATAAAGCATGCGCCATGGCTTGCGCGAGTTCTCGTCTACCAGTCTTACTTATAAACATTGTTATAGAGAAAACCAGTTCCAGTACTGTTCCAGTACAGTTTTTGGACTGAAAATTATCGTGACGTCAAGTGCTTACAATGCTGTGATTGGTGGGTAAATGAATGCTCATCATCCAATCGCATCTCTTTACTTGTGTTTAATTTTTGACGCGTCGATAAATTATTCCAGAAACCAGAGGTTAAAGGTACTGTTTGACCATTAATTTATTGTTATAAAAGATTATCGTAACAAGCAAAGTTTATAAGAAAGCGGATATATTGATTTATGTGAAGTCTACAAAACAAGATTCGGTTCTGACCAGCTACAGCTGTTTCCGAACCGAATCTTCTGATCCCAACTTCCCATCCCAAATATTGGTTAATGTAATGAAAATACTTGGACTTAAATATGTAATTCTATATTTACAACACACTGTTACCTGCAAGAACCCAGATATATTTTCTAAAATAAAAGAAGCCTTAGTTACTCTTTATAACATTGACTATCTGCCTGTGAAAGTCCCATCTAAAGCGTTCCAACCATTTCGGAGATTAACTAAAACAAACAGACAAAAAATTTTTATAATATTATTTTTGCTATTTGAAGCACCGTGTGAAAATTCATCTGCATTTAGTTGTAAACTATTATTTTGACATTACAAATAGACACTTCAAATTATATTTATTTGTATAAATTACGTACATACTCGTACATAGAACTCACGACAAATAAATATTTAAGCTGATGGTTTGCCTTCTAAAATTCTGACAATGTTCTGTACTAATGACCTTTTTGACAAAATTATTTTTCGTTATTCATTAACAAATGTTAATATTCAATTAATTTGTTCTAGCGAATTGTGTTACTTTAAGTGATAGTATTAATATTGTTTTAATAAACTAGTAAAAAATATTGTCCTAGTTTTCTCAACAATTTGTTGGAATAAATCCATTTTACTTCTAGACAGAAAACTCGTCTAATGGGCGGTGGCGAGTCGGCTTTGGCCCCTCGTTTGCCTTCCAAAAGTCCGAGACCCCATGGTCCCAGACAGGAAAAGACATACAGAATATAATAATAATATTTTTTTATTTAAGTACACATCCATGTTTCTTTTTGTGTGTAAAATAAAACTTTTTTTTACTGACTATGACGGTTGTAGTATTTTAGTTAAATTTTTGAAAAAAAATTTAACATACTGACATGCTGCATTTGACTATTCAAAACTTGTATCGTTTTCATAAGTTTTTCTTGTAGTAACAGACTAAAGTTGTCTTACGGGTCTTTGCGAGCTGACTTTGATCCCTCGTAAGCCTTCCAAAAATCCGGAACCCTATGGTCCCGAGATAGGAAAAGACATACAAAATAATAATAACAAATTATTTATTCAGGTGCCAAGTCCCGGGAATTTTAGTTCTACTTTATTGATGTAATATAAGTATGTGACATAGAATTAAAAATTTCGACAGTTGTGTATTCCAAATAAGTCTTTAAAATAATAATAAAATTTAGAAAAAAGTTGTCTAACGGGACCCTGCGAGTTGACTTCGGCCGACAGTACGCCTTCCGTACATCCGGGACCCCATGGTCCAGAGATAGGAAAAGACATACTAAATAACAATATTTATCCAAGTCTCAAAATTACTCCTATTTTCTACATATATGTATGTAATTGCTTTTTACGTATCTCTGTGTATTTTATATTATGTACTACAATTGTTTACCTACACAAGTTGAAGATCATAACGCACTTTCAAATCATCACCCAAAAATGCACTTAATTCTAAATATATGACTTCAAACATTTTTATTTTCACTAGACAGACACGACTGGTTGAAAGTGTGTAATGACTGATTATAAAGCGACTCCTAAAACATTATTGTTTATAATGGAGCTTGTACACTGTGCAGATTATAGCTAGCATAGATTCGTACTTGTGACTTGGATCCATCCGACTGGATTTGTCCGACAATGTCCGCCTTTTTTGTTTAAACGTACGGACAACATCCGACATAGCCACCGACGTTTCGACATACAGTGATTAAAAAAAAGTGCAAGAAGTACACAAGCTAACTCTTCGCCATTTCGATTGTTCTTCAAAGTTGCGCCGTATAATGATACTGCCATGTAAATATTGAGCAGGTAGGTAGGTACTGCGTTTTCCAGACATTTGGAGGCAAAATCTTTGATAATAACTTTATCATGCGTGGCAACTTTGTTGAAAAATCCAAATGACTTGCCTACTTCCATTAAAAAAATCGAATGTTATCAAATTCGATTTGGTAAGGGTAATCATATGATGAAGATGCGGGTTTAGCTCATAACCTACATTCTCAAGTAATTTGCACCGTGTATAAGCACCAGAACTGCACAAATAATTTCAATTTTATTTTTGTTTCTGATAGAACAAAATCCATTGCGAATTATGTAGTAATTTGGCAAGTTTTATTTTCCCACAGTGGAGCTTTGTATCAATATTTGAGAAAAAGTTACGTAAGTATTAAATGTTGTGTAGTAGTAATATATTTAAGTTATTTAGTTATGTGTGGCTGCAATTTATTGGAAGCATAATTTTATTGATGTTTGCACCCATAATTGTATGTCTGTGTTGCATTTATTTTAATTAATTGCGTTTAAAAGGGATGTTGACAAATTTAATATAGATTTAAACAATAAAACTTAAAAAAAAACATAACCCAGATATTGACAAAACTGTCGTCACTTGTTTTTTGTCACAAAGACTGGAAATACCTTTCAAAATTTTTTAACATGCGGTTAAGTCTCCACAATGTTTTCATCGACTTTGTTGATTCTTTTTTTACCTTTTCTTTCATTGCCTTTTACATTTGTCAACATCCAAGTTTTTTTTATAAGTGCAGTATTAATTAGCGTTTTTAGTGGGTTGTGGTGCAGGTAAACCCGAACGCTACTACGGGACGGTGCAAAAGCGCGCACCGAAAGCTGACTTCCACCAGTAAGCAGATTAACTTACTATACTACATAAAATGCTTTCTCAAGTAAACATGTACAATTATAGCTTTGATTATCTTGGCATGAATTTTTGTACAGACTGATTTTTTATTCTATGCGTCAAACAAAATTCGAAGACGTTAAAAAAAAACAGGCTGTATATTGTATAACTAGAATAAATTCACTATGCGACTAAACTAATTTATGATGACCATTATTTCACAGACTGCTCAAGAAGGCCATGGCGCGAGAAGCGAGATTCTATCGACGCGCATTCCCATTTCGGTGCAAGTACTGCCCTTCGCGTGAGTTGACTCACGCGATGGGAAGAAAGGAAAAATATGCAACTGCAAAAAACTTGATTATAGCGAAT
Organism: Mythimna albipuncta; assembly: GCA_929112965.1. NCBI lineage: Eukaryota > Metazoa > Arthropoda > Insecta > Lepidoptera > Noctuidae > Mythimna > Mythimna albipuncta. The sequence continues at coordinate 12,991,768 of OV815962.1, forward strand.
TTCATTATTTTTTATAAGCTATGAACATACGATTTACTTCTATACCTATTCTAAAATATTTTGAATGTAAAAAAACATTATTTGAGGAATGTTATTATTTATTGTATTTATCTAGGCATTATTGTATACGCATTGCGACAAATTAATTATTGATTCTATCGATATAGATTACTATGACCGATATCTTTATGTTTAAGGGTTTGCAACGACGGCAAAATTGACTAGACACGTACAAACTCATAACGATGTCCGGTCGTTCCCCTGCAAGTACTGCAATAAAAGTTTTGTCAAGTCTCACCACCTCACAAGGTAACAATAAGAATTCATTAAGGCGACTTTCTTGCTCTTGAAAACTGATTTGTTGCATTTCACCAATGCGCGCCTTGTAATTTAAACTATTCTAATGAGAATAAGATATATACGACACGCTTGTGATTTGCAAAACTTATTTGAAATTTGTCTAATTACGCCTTTTCTCTGAAAGTACATAAATGTTGTGTGCCGACCTTACCACAGACATCTTCGTCTAAAACACCGCGAGACCATACGTACTTGCCGAGGCCCGTTCGGCGAATCAGACCAATATCGCTGCGAACAGTGTGAGGACAGTTTCGCGACGCAAGACGAGCTCATCTACCACTCCGCTATACATGCCACGCAGAACCTCATCTGCCCTCTCTGTCAGGAAAAATTCGAGGATGTCGATGCGGTCACGGCGCATATAAAATCCCACGTAAACGGTATGAAGCTTGTTTGAATGTTTTGCTGAAATATCATTTTTAGCTTGCCCCAAATCAAAACTGACTTGTTTATATTGCTACAGCTTTTTCCACTAGATCCATAGAGACACAAGTCTCCTATGGCATGCCATAAATTTGCCATAAATTACTTTTGTTCAAAATAAATCAATGCTGAACGGCACAATTTTGCTGTCTTGGTAGTGGGGGACTTGCAATTTAGGTGTTTCGACCACTACATGAAGTGTCATATTCACTTCATGTAGTGGTCGAAACACCTAATATACCTAATGTATGTACTTAATTTGACATCTTTGCACCAAAAATACAGGGTAGCCTATTCTTTTCCGGTCTGGACAAAAAATGGGCTGCTCGTAAATGTATTAATGCTCGACCTGCCTGTTATTATTTGAAGGGAGAGGCAACGAAATAATCTTTTTCGTTTTAGGTAAGCATACCAAGCAGTGGGGATAATATATTGAACATGTTCATTGGCATGACAGTATTATACGTTTCTTGATTGATCCCATAGGTACCGAGTTCATGTGTGACCTGTGCGAGCTGGTGTTCACGTCGAAAGAGAAGCTGGACTGCCACATCAGTGTCGCTCACGACGAAGAGATACGCAGCGTGCCGGTAAGATTAACTCATGGAACCGTCAATTTTAATGCATGTTTCTTTTTTTATTTGCCACATTGAATGCCAAGAAATTCGAACTTATACATCGTCACCCTATACGAGATATAGTTGGCGCATATTGATTAAATTAACTAACATTGCCCATATAAGATATTTCTCGTACTTAGGAATCAGCATGCCATCTACTTGTAGTAAGACTACGAGTTATCTCGTAGGTGGCATCTGAGAAGATATTATCCACGAAATATAATACCTAAACCTGTAAAAACGTATTACTCTTCTCATTGATTTCTGTAATACAGGATTCTACAGCTCAGAAGTCTGGGCTTCAAATTATCTAGGTACGAGATATCTCGTAGCGGGCATTCCACGTGTTAAGGAAGAGTCACTTCTACTGTGTCTAAGCGACTTTAATGGGTGAAGACACAGACTTCTTTAATACAGGTTTCTACAGCTCGTATAAGTCCGGGCTTAAAAAATATCTTGTAGCTGGCATTCAATTTGTTAAAGAGGAGTTATTTTAACGTGTCTAAGTGACACTAATGGAAACCTGTATTACAGTTCACCATTGACTTCTGTAATACAGGTTTCTACAAATTAGAAGTACAGGCTTCAAATTTTGTTGTGTATACGTCGTGATTTGATTATTATCACTGAATTTGCCGTAGTGAATTTCATTATACGATTTTTTTAACATTTATAAAATATCGAAGTGTGATCCATCTGGATCAATTTATAATATCGTAGCCATCTAGATAATTTGTGTATTTCATAGAACCTACTGCAGGATGAATCATCGACGGAAATGGACGTGGATGAAGATGAGGAGGATTCCACAATAAATGGTGAGCGCTTATAACACGATATAAAATTTCTTTTTAGTTAGGTTAGGTTATGATTGTTTAAGGTAAAAAAAATGGCGACCTGCACTTTTGTTTTAAATAAAAGTTATGCGTTTATTCCTAATATATGCAAATGAAGTGCAGCATTGGTGGCCCAGTGGTAACGACTACGAGTCGTACTTTGTGTAATTTATTTCATCACCACTGCTCTTAAAGCGGTGAAAGATAACGTTATGAGGAAACCGACCAAGAACTAAAAATTCGAAGACATGTGACAGCCACTAACCCGTACTGGGCCCGCGTAGTGGTTTTCAGCCCATCCCCTTTTCTAAAGGGGGGGCTGAGTCCCAGCAGTGAGAACATTAAAAGGCTGATTATGCTTAATACTTTTATGGAAGTGATAAAAACAAAACAAAAAACTCGGGAATTTCATGATTTGCGTACCAATTTAATATAATTATTTATAAAAACTGTAATAATGATATTTAGCTACTTTATGTTATGTACTCATAACGGTAATTGTTTTCAGTAAAAGAACTAGACGACCATATGGTAGTAGAAATTAAGAAGAGTAGTGATTATTTGGTAAGCGTTTTTCCTATTTTTTTTTTTGCAAAGTCTTGTTCATTTTCAAAATAACCTTAATATGTATGCTTTATTTACACAGATACCAAATGCGCAAGAGGAATCCTCGGAAAAACTTGAGAATACTAATTCTGAGGGTAAGTTATCTACATTAAAATGGTTTTTGTTCGTTAAAACGCGCTAATCTCTGGAACAATTACACGTCAGATTGGACAAAATAATATAAACTTCATTGTTCTCCAAAACAATAATAAAACTTTTACACAAACTTAAACCTATGAGATATCTATCAGACAACCTAATGGTGCGTCCAGATCTGGCGAATGCTACCCTCGTTATCCGTTCGCGAGCCGCTTGCGCTCTGCGCGCACAGTACAGGAGGCAGGCAGCGCAGGAGCTTCGTACGAACGAGCCATGCGCGAAATGCGCACGCGCCTTTTGCAAGTGGCTCATCTCAATTAAACATTTCCAGAGAGCGACTGTGAACCGCCTTTACCGGATCTTGCTACGGCGTTAGCAATTGCTAGCAAAAGCACTGGGAAAGAACCAGCTCAAATATCAATAGCCACCGTGGGAGGTGCTACCATCACCAAGACTGTTACTCCGCCTAAGAAAGATGAGAAGAGTGAAAATCAGGTAATGAATATGCCTCAACTAAGATACATATGATCTGATCAGTAGTTTGCTGGTGAAGTAAGATTTTGACTCTTTTTTTGAAGTGGGGAAAAACTTCTTCCACTCTGGGTGGAGCGAAAGAGAGCGTCAAACTTTTACTAACTTAAACCCTCCTGTGTTCCTTCAGGTCCTTGGCATTCCGGGGCCGCAGCGACCCTTTCAAACAATCCTACAGCTCACAGTTTTGTCTCTAAATTATAATTTTTACTCTTTGTTACCGCGGTCGCAATATCCCTACTAAAAATATGTGCTGAAAGTTATCTATAAAAAAAACTACGGCGTCCAACCATTTACTTATCTCTAAAAATATATGGCACAAATTATAACATCTATTTTGTATTTAACAACATCATAGCGTAGTATAAAATGATTACATCAGCATGCCAATGATTATGTCAGTGAAAAAGTCATTCATAACTTGAAACACAGTATGCAAGATAAAACTTAAACACGCATTAGATTGTATAACATCACACATTATCAAGATGATTGTTGATTTAACACGTGGGTTACGTGTAAAAAATCTAAAAAAAAATAATAAGACCTTTTTTGTATCACAGACTGCCAGCATCCTTAGAAAAGCCGAAGAAGTCAAGAAAAAAGTTTTACCACAAGTGACATCAGAACCAAGTTAGTAGTTTGATTAAAAACATTACATTACACAGTAATTACACTCACTGAATATTAATTTTTAAAGAAATACACAATTTTGCAGTTGCTGAGAAGAAGACGAATAATAAAATGGAAAATAACTCAGCTGGTACAAGCGATAAGTCGCTGCGAATGTTAGAAAAAGACTTACAAGAACTGAAAAGGGTAAATAAATACATAATATTAGCTGCTACAGCCAACCGCGATGCTTCCTGCCAACAAGTATGCGGCACATTAGTTAAATGAAAAGTAATATATGAATTTAAACTATATTTCAGACGCATCCACGCAATGACGTCGCTAAGACACCAGCGAAACCCTTAGAGACGTTGAGAAGTAGACGAGCACAAATCCATTCATCCACTCCTAAACCAAGGTAAGGCATTCAAATTAGAGGAATCACCAAAAGAGAGAAAAATCTAAAAAATCTTATGTATACATTTTGATCATTGCATTTTCCATATTACAGAACTCCAACAGATGATAGGAAAATGCAAATAATGTCTAAGTCACCAATTCCCGAAAAGAAGTTACCGGAGCGTCGCGTACTCACCAAAGAGAACAAGGAACCCAAAGAAAGTAAGGACGCGAAAACAAGTAATGGTAACGCTAAGGAGGACAAGTTAGCGAAGGAGAAGGAAGCGAAAGAAAAAGAAGCTAAGGAGAAAGAAGCGAGAGAAAAAGAAGCCAGGGAAAAAGAAGCGAAGGAAAGGGAAGCCAAGGAAAAGGAAGCTAAGGAAAAAGAAGTTAAACAAAAGGAGGTAAAAGAAAAGGAATCCCCGAAGGTATGTCACTTGCTCACATTTAGCACACGTTTCAAGAGCCCCACCCTAATCTAATTGCCTCGCAACTATTTGAATACCCATTATCAAAGCCGAATTACCCACATATTTATCTCACCCGAGCGTGTGCAACGCGTGACATAATATGTTAAATTATTTATTTTGTTTAATATTTATCTTGCAATCTAAATTTTAAAAGTATCTAAATCTTCTTACAGAGTATAGTTAAAAATGGTAGCGACAAAATCAATTCTGAAGAGGGTATTCGCCGATCGACTAGACCTTCCAAAATCAAGGATTACGCTAAGATGATACGAGACAGGTAAATAGAATAGTGTATCGCGTTAAGAAAATAGTGACTCATCAGTGCAACTACAAAGTCATATTAAAGCAACTTTTATTACATAGTACTTTAAAATAATTAAGTAATTATTTTTAAAAAATATTCATGATCGTTAGAATTTTCGGTTTTAGTTTCCATTAAGTGAGGTGTGCATCCGTACTGTCTGAAAGGTTTACTTCTACTGGTCAATGTGAAAACGACTTTCCAATTTACGATGTAATTAGTCAAGAGCTAAGCTGAGTGACATCGATGATTCACTATTTTCTTAACGCAAATACATTAGAGAATGTCACAGAAAAGAAATGCTGCAAAATACAGATAACAGAGAGATACAGCTATATGATATGTAAACGCTAGACAGGGCACATACATTACAGTGAGCACTATAATTTCCGATTCCAGATCCCAAGATTCTGACGATGAAAATGACGATTCAGATGATACTGATGATGAAGAATATAAAGAAATTGAGAAGCCTGTTGAGGTAAGAAAAATTATGATTACCATATTTTTTTCTTTGTATAATCTATAACTAAAGATGAGTTAAATTTGGCTTAAACGAATGGATTATTAGCGTTTTTCCGCCGACCAAACTAAATGACCATCATGAGATTTGATTGTTTGTCTAGACAACCCATACCTGGGTAATTAATATCTATGAAGAATTAACGAAAATTTAACAAAACATTAACAAATTCCATTTAATGCATGTTTTGGTAATATTTCAGATTAAAGCAAGATCACGCAGAGCTAGCATAAAGACTCCGGCTCCGAAAGTGACGCCGACGCCGAAAGCAACTCCGTCGCCCGCTACACCTGCTCCCAGGAAACGAGGGCGACCGCGCAAGGATGCTATGTTAGTATTATCTTCTTACTTCCATGCAATTCCACAAAAATATCTCTCTTACTACCAAAGTAATCAAAGCACTTGTGTAGGTAACAGCCAAAGACTAAGCTACTCAGTGGTCGCTGGATATTTTGGAAACCTAAATATACTCTGCGAAATGGAAAGCAAAACAATGGCGCTACTGGCCTTCCTTGAGGAGCTGTGGTGGATCGAATGACATACTTGTCCTACCATGATGCATATGTACCAGTATAAATACGCTTTTTGGACGTGGAGTTACGGACACCAGTCTGACATAAATACATACAAAACACAGACAAATTCGCAGTTATTTTACCAATAGTATAATTTTATTTATATTTTTGAACAAAAGAAATTGATAAGAATATGAATAAATATCGCAAAAATCATCTGTCGTTGTTCAGTGTTAGTTTAACATGACAGTACCATGAAACTTTTAATGTGGCGACGTTTTAGAGTCAGATTTCGGCTGGAAGATTTGTGAGAATCAATCTCTAACCTCGAAAGTCCATCTGCAGTCGCAATGTGTTAAAATGTTTCACCTCGACAGAGCCCCCAAGGTGCGAAAAGAAGAAATTGAAGATGAAGAAGTTGACGAAGAATCCGAAAGCGAAAAGGAAAAGCCGAAGACGCCTGCTGCTGAGAAGCAGAAAGACAATAAGAATACATCAGAAGCTGCTCCGGTAAGCAACATTTTTATGACTGGCCTGTTGGTGTAATGGTTAGTAGCCCTGACTGCTATGCCGGAGGTCGTGGGTTCGATTCCCACACAGGATAACTGTTTGTGTGTTGAGCATAATCATTTGTTCTGTGTCTGGTTGTAATTTATCTATAATATCATATTATTGATAATATGTATGTGTTTAGAAATATATAAGTATGTTTATCGGTTGTCTAGAACTGATAACACAAGCTCTGCTTAGCTTGAGACTAGACGGCGTTGTGTGATATTTATGGAATAAAAAGAAAAATTATAAATGAAAGTGAATCCAAAGGTATGTAAGAACATCATGTATGTGCATAGACAGTTTCTAAATAAAATGAGAAACAGCCGAAACGACCGATTCTAGGAACGTGAGATATTGCACAAGGCTTCCTTTTATGATGTAGGCAAACACCAAGAAGAGGTTGTTCAAAATTCAACTTTTAAAGGGTGAAAGTGGGGAAATTTGTATGCAAAATTGATTTCCTTGGGTCAATATACTAGATAAAAATTTAGCATAAATAGTAATCCAAATAAATAAAAATGGCTTTTTATTCGTTTTTCAAAACTACCCTCAAAATAGGGTTTAAAAAGGAGTTAATTTTTTTATTAAAGCTTTCTCACAAAGTCGCTGGCAAAGGCTACAAATATCGATATTTATTTGGGATTTTGCTAGCAATATTACAGATCAATACAAGGTGGGAATAAAATTCCAGATTCAAATAACTACAGAACTTGAGTTGTAATATGAACCAATGGAAATGTTTCAGGAAGCCAATAAGTCAGCAACTGAACAGAAGCCACAAGGCACATTGGTGTCGCCCACTGGACAGACGCTGAAGAAAGTAAGCATATTTATACTGCAACTTGTTATTACTTAATTGTTATTAATTAAATGATTGCTTGAAACACGCATGACGCTAGATTTTATCCTCTTAAATTCCAGTACTTTTACTGACCACCCTTTTAAACTCCTCAAAATGATTTAGTGGCTACTAAATAGAATAAATTTAATATTTTCAGATCCCTATTAAAGCCCTACCTCCTGGAGTCAAACCAATGCCTCTACCAGTAAATGCAAGAAGTAAGTAAAGTAGCAAATTATTTTTTCACAAATAAAAACCCAATGTAATATAATTTTTTACGAGCTTTTATATAAATTGCAATATTTGTACTAGGTACTTTTGACCGCCACGCCAATAAAGCTAAAGCATTGACTGCGCCAGCCAAGCTACGATATTTTCAACCAAACTGTACATGTTCCCTGTACAGTTAGGATGACACTACAGCATCGCTACAAAAAGTCGCCGTGGGCGAGGGGCCTAAGGCCTACTGTCCACGGACGCGTAGCTTCGTAGACGCGTACACACTTTGAACACTAATGCTGCTCACAGCTTACTTACAATAGTATGACGTCTCGTCTTTGAATACGACGTACGTATGTCAGTAGGCCTAAATGGCATCATCCCAAATACAATGTGGCGGTTATTTTTTGGATCCCCATAACATCGGTATCCACCAAGAATTTCTTGAAAAAACACGAAAAAACATCTACGCCACAATAAATCCAATATGGCGGACAATTTGGAATAATTTTTATTATCATTATTTATTAGTTTTTTTTTTTTTTTCAGCTATGGGTGGAGAATTATGCGAGATGCAAATTGGCAAGAAGGTGGTTAAAGTACAGAAGATAGTCATGACAAAGGCTGAGGTCGAGGCTATGGCTAAAAAGGGCCTAGTGGAGATGAAGGTAAATCTCTAATTTTATTCTTATTTATCTATGTGGTTGTAGACATAAGATCAACCGCTATAAAATCACACCAAACAAGCCCCTTTTAAAGGTTCTGTACTCAGTGTAAAACGGGACCCTATTACTAGGACTCCGCTGTCCACCTGTCACCAGGCTGTATCTCATTCGTCGTTGTAGTTAGTCAGTTGAAATTTTCACAGATAATGTATTTCTTTTGCCGCTTTATGAACAAATACTACAAAACAGAATAAAATAAATATTTAAGAGGGCTCCCATACAACAAACGTGATTTTCTTGCCGTTTTTTGGTACGGACAGTATGGAACTCTACATGTGCGAGTCTGACTCAAATTTGACCAGTTTCTTACTACTTCATAGTGTTTAAATGTATTCTCAACCGTTTAATTTCTTTTATAGGATGGAACCATGGTATTGAAACAGGGTATCAAGATTCCGACTTCGGATGCATCAGTACTCAAAACCAATCTAGTCGGAGAAGGTTCGTATTGATAGCTTTTTTTACTTTGGCAAATCTGTCGTTAATTTTAACCGAACAAGATCATATTTGCATCTAGCATTATACTCATTGCTATATTTACTTGGTCATGTTTGTCAAGTCTAAACGAGATTGAATAATTACGTTTAACTCTGTTAATTAGTAATCCAATTATTTGTTCTTTCTTCACAGATAAAGAATCTCCTAGTAATAAAAAGGTAGCAGCACCATCGCGATGCGACTTTGGCGAAGACGCGTGAAATGCGCGCTATGAAATGTTTTGTAATGTCCTGCACCCCAATTGCGTAACTAAAAATCGCATATTGCTTCACAAGCGAAAGGAATTCTAGAGCCATTGCTGTGTTTAAAAATTCTTGTGCTGGTCACCGGTCAACGTAAAAGACGCAATGAATTATGCCAAAATGAAAGGAATTTGAAGATCGATGGCATGAATTCGTGTATTACGCAATTAGGCTGTTGCTGCATCATAGAAAGACTTCTATGTCATTTTATAAATACTTAGTTAAGATAGTGTTAAACACCGCTGTATTTTTATGAAGTAATTTCTCATAGAATAGTGTAAGGTATTGTATGATTTCTAATGTAATGAATATTTTCCACTAGCCAGGTTTCTTCATCCAATTTATCGAAATATTTACGTATTGTATGTTGCTTTTTGTTAAACAATCACCGTATGTTTATTCTAATTGTAAATTTAAGACAATGATCTAAATAATTTTTTGAGGTACGATTACACAATGAGTTAATAAAATATAGTTGCAAACAATCTTTTCTTTTTTTATTCTTTATATTTATGTAATCAGCTCATGTAATGCAGTTGCATACAAAATTAATAAAATAAATAATAAAACAAAATGATAGAAGCTGCCACCCTGGAATCCTGGAATGATACTGAGCTATTCATGTATCGTCAGATGTGATCTAGGCTAAATACAGTTGCCATAACGGATTTTGAGCGGTTGCGCAGAAGTCAAATATTCGATCTCTTTAGTGGTGTGAAGTCAGACGCGGGGTCGGGGAGTGTCAGTGATTGGCTCTCCGCGCCATCGCGTCATAGACGTCACTCCTCTTTCATTCCCTGCGTTGCTGAATGTATCTAACAACGAAGACAATAGGCTCGCCAATGTATGGAATGCGCAAAGCGATCCCCACTCTGACGCCGAGCGTTCAAAATCCGTTGTGCCTACTGTAGTCCGCCATGTTGGATTTAATATGATGTCACAGCTAACCATGGTCATAAACACAAAATGTTTATACAAAATTACAATAGAATTGCCTGATCAATTACATAATTAAATTAGGTACATACATTTCAAGTTAACAAATAAAATTGGGATGGCTGCCAAGGAGAGATATTTTCGAAGTTTAAAATCAAAGCGAAGATGACGGACCACAAGAACCATGAGAAGCCAAAGGCAGCCTTGCCTAAAAAAAATCGAAGATATTATTTCTTAATGAATCCACAATAAATGATTGCTATAATAGTATGGTATTCGCAATGAGCATTATTTTTGCCATTCCAATAGAAATCTGACGACACACCTAAAGTTCAAATTAGTTTATGCTACTCGGTGATAGATGGCGCTTTCATAAAGTGCATAAATAAATAATTTTAAATAGGTGTCGCTAGTGTTCACTATTTGCCGCCCTTTTCACGAAAGTCAGGAGGCGGCTGGTTCAAAACATTTATTCAAACGAGATCAAAAACGCGTGACAGTCGGTTGCGGCAGACGACATCGTACCGAAATACGTATTACATTTTAATTTTAACACTTATCCAGAATAATAATTCTGTATTTAATTAGATAAGTGTGGTGTTTTGCGTTGTTTAATAATAAAACTTCGCGAGTTTGGAGTTCAGCTGCGGAAACTTTAAAAGGACTTTCTTGTCTAAACGAAGTAAGTTTTTTTCTTTTTGTTTATTTTTTCTAAATATAATCTTCTGAACATAGTGTAAATTCGAAAAGTTATTAGGTACCTTTATGTAGGTAAAGTTGCTTGCATCACAAATCGCTAATCGAATATAAAACTTGAAAGTATTTTTTATCAATACCTTTATGTAGATTTAAGATACTTATTTATTTTTTCCGAGAAATAATTGTGGTTTCTTAATTTATATTGCATAAAATGGATTCAATAAAAAATAAGGAACCACGTATTCATAGCTTGAACACTTTTTTACCTAGTTTTTAATGTTTATCGACATTATAAGTAGGTACATGTTTTAGTTTTAGATTTTGAGACATTTTGTTACTTACTAATTAAAAAAAAAACTTTTCGTGCACAAGACTTGTCTATTAGGTACATACTTTATATAAAAAAGTTCTTTTTTGTACATAAGTAGCTAATTCAGTTTACGTGCTTAAACTTCATGATTTTCACAATTGATAAATCAGATTAAATATTACTGGTAGGTACGCTAGTCTTTATGACTAGGTTATCACCATTCCCTTTTACTTCGTAATTGTACTTTAATTAAGGACCCAACTAAATTAAGATTGTCGCCTAAATTGACTTAATATATTAGGCCAGTCTTGTTGGAAAAATCAATGATTTAATAATAACTTTCATATACAGTAGAACTCTGAAAAACAATCGGCAAATATTGGCGCGATATCGCTTTCAAATACATCAATAAAAATAAAGAACGAAAAGTACCAAAATATTTAACAAAAACTTTAAAAGTTAAAAAAAAAATATTAGCAATCAAAACCATTAGGTATGCTCATCTGCAAACGTATCGATTTATGTAACTACCTAGCTCATAAATTTACCTAGCTCTTTCTCTACAATATTTGTAGTAAGTAAAGGCAACAACATCCACGGAACTGCACATTTTTTAACATTTTGCGAACAAATCGCGTTTCTGTAGTCAGTTATGGAGTCGTATTACTACTGCACGAAGGAGTAAAGACGTTAAAGTAAAAGATAAAAAGACGATAAGGATATAATATTGGAATAATAATTCTATATCAGCTTTGTAAGTTCACTGTAACAAAAAGTCTACATTTTTGCGAATAACTTTACTTGGCTGAATCTCATACATAGGTACTTATCAATTTTTTTTAGATATTATATTTATGGTTGCGCTTGACCACTAATCTCACCTGATGGTTAGTGATGACGTGGTTGATGATGGAGCTCGCTTGCCTATTCAATCTTAACTTTTAACACATTTTGTGGCAATCACGAAATATAATTTATTGGAAACCAATGCCATTTCTCTTAATTTTAAAATCCTTTATCCTTTTGATTAGGAGAATCAGTTTTTTTATAGGTATGTTAGTAGGGACCTATTTAGGGCGTGTCTAATATCGTGCGAATTTCATCACGCATGCGGGTTTTGCTCCGCATGCAGTAAATTTCAAAATGCAAAAGAACGCGTTCCGCGTGCGAATTCCGCGCTTTACAATAAATACTTGTATGAAATGGACATTTGCGGGAGTTATGCGTGATCAAAACCGCACGATATTAAAAATACCCTTGATAGTGACACAAATGCCGTTTGTCTACCAATGTTTGGCGATGTAAAATCTGCGTTCACAAATAACCAGAATATATTCATAAAATCGTAGTTCAAAGCGGTGCTAAGAAGGAAACTCATATCCGGTAAATAACATTATGCGCCATGTATCACGAAAACCAAGAATGAATTGCAAAATCGACCTATCTTTGTCAATCCACCGTAATCTGTGCATATAAATTCTAATAAATTAGACTCGCTTCACACGCCGATAAGTTGCAATTCGAATGACGTAGCTAACTATGAAAAATCATTTCAGGCGTGAAATATTAACCACAGTTTGACATTGAGACAGGAAAATGATGAGGTAATTGACAGTAAAATATACAATGTCAACACTCTGCAGTTATCACAGTGGTGTTACGTGGAGTTGGCCCAATCTCGCTAAACGATTAGACATGCCTTGGAGTAGGAAGTTGAAAGCGCCTGTCGGCAGTTCATATTGTGATGTTACGTATTGTGTTTCATCAAGTTAAACTTGTCCATCATTTAAAAGAACACTAACGACATCAGGACACAAATAGTTTTTCAGAAATCTTTGGAAGACTTTTCTTTTTTGGTTGGGTAAAACATCCAATGACAACCCCCGCTCTTGGGCGGAACGGGAGATAGTGTCAGACCTAAAAACCCACCAGTTCCTTCTCAAGCCTTCATACCGGGGCTCGAGTATTTCGGATAACCCTGGCCCCAGTAGGCGAAGACTTCAGATCAACTGGTTATAAATAAGCGAAATCTTTCTGATCAGAAAATTTTCCACAGTTTAGTTCAGACACAACATAATAAAAAAATGCAGCGTATAATGTTATCGTGCAGTCCGGTTGGGAATTTACCAGCTTTCATGGTGGTCGACTCTCGTTTGGTCTTAGTTTTTTATCGGTTTCGTCATACACAAAGACTTAATGATACCTACCAATCCCCCTATAATCAACATTACATACAGCGGGTTTTACCTGCGATATCATTCCACGTCTGAAACCAAAAAAAAAATTGAAGTTGTAGATGTAAGTAAACTAGTAGATAAGGCAATTAGATAACTGTTTGGTATATAGCGATAAAGACTGCAATATCACATGCATGCGTATTACAAAAATATTCGATCTATAAAGGTAAAATGAAACAACTTCGTCTATAAACATGCAAAATCTTCAAGATGTGGTTGCATATACTGGAGAATAATATATAAGCTTACAAGCAATTTTTATTTCTAAGCCCCGTATTAAATTTATTCCCTGGAGTTTTATATGGGTAGCCATTTTCCCATTTGAATGTCAGTCGTAAACGTTAGTAAATTGTAAGCGGGTATGCCTCTACTCACCGGCTTCCTGTAAAATAATTATTTACTCAACTCTTGTTAAAACTGAATGTTCCTGTTACCTACAATAGAAAACTATAAACCCATCTGTTTCTACCCACAAGCGACCTCGTAGCTCGTTGCAGGCAGGTATACTTACACAACTAATATGTACTTCGTAGAGAATCTGAAAAACTTTGAAACTATTGTCACGAATAGCCACGTGGTAGGTACTTATATGTTATTCAGAATGTTATAAAGATCTAGTATTCTGCCTTTTATAGACTAAATATTATTCTAATTAAATAGCTATAACTTATCTTGACATTTTAATTATGTCACATGAATAAACAAAGCATCAAGTCGTCTAAACACATGTTATGAACGATGACCATACGTGTGATTCTAATCGTTTAGCTGATGGTGATAGCTACTGGATGCTGATTGGCCGTGGCACGCTTGTTCTGTAGTTACACTGAGCACTACTTCTCATTTGACAACTGTAACCAAGAGCGTACAAAGCAAGTGGATTCGTCAACGACATTTACGATCACCGTGGAGAATCTGCTTTTCAAATGGATCACGCCTCTGTCACCTCTACAAATTCATTCATTACAATAATGTGTAAATGAGTAGGTACTATTTCTGCAATAACATTACTATAAAACACTTATTATGCATGGGTATGCAACTTCATACGGGCAGTTCGAATAGTTTACATTTTCTTTTAAGATGTGACTTTGGTAAAATGTTTCAACACTTTCTTATGTTTACTGCCATAATATGTAGTTTAGGGTTGAACCGGATGCTTACGTATGGCACTATCATAATGAATGTCTCCGATAAAGCTAGAACCTCTATCTAAGGACCTTTGGTTTAACAAAAAATTTAACTTATCTTCTATCAATTTACCTATACAAACAGTCGATGATAAGTAGCCTATGTGTGTGCTATGTTTACCTAATAACGTGGACGGCGTCCATCATCTGGTGTGTTTCTGTTCAACATTCGACCGAAACGAGTGACAGCTGTTACCATACAAATATTTGCCAGAATTTATCTTTCAGCTTGTAAAGATTACGACTTCATGAGTTACGACATATTGTTTTTTCAATCGGGTTGCCGCCACACCGCCTCGTTCATCATTCTGATGTACACAGCTCTCGTAAATTTTTAACCCATTAGATTAACGTTGCTTTAATATATTAGGTAGTAAAGAAAGAAGTAAATTAGCTATGCAAATTAATGCGGTGCTTTGTGAAGGCGGGTTGTCGGCCCGCAAAGTATATTATGGGGAAATGCGGACCGGACATCCGACGGTGTACATGCTTATATATAAATTACAGGGCACTGAAACATCTATTATAGTTGTCACCTTGAACTTGCGAAAAATACAATGCACAGATTTTTTAATTCTCGTAACAATGCCGAAAGGTTATGAAAAGCGACTTGTATTTTATTTTTAGTTTTTTTTTTGTTGGAACGGTGTAGTTCAATAACTGAAAATATGTCTTCAACAACATTTGGTATTAGTACTTGCCTTATCCGCAGGTAATTTTTCCATAAAAATTGACTTGAACAAGTTGGAAGTTGTCGAGATTGGCTGATAAAAGAGATAATTGAACTTGCAATTGTGTTTAGCAACCTTATTTAATATTACCTACTATAATAATAACAATTATGTCCTATTGTTATAGCCAGCCATGAGCTTGACAGCCGTTCTCAATCACAGAACTGAAAATAAAAACAAGAAAAGTCGTCATTTTTATTTTATTATGCTAGGCTTTTTCGGGCTTTAGAAAAGCAGATAAACACATCAATTAGCTAACTGATAAATCACTCATAGGATAGATAAGACAAGACACACTGACGCAGAGCCGAAGCGTCAATTTAATTTATAAAAGTATATTGACCCCTGTCACAGTGTATAGGTAATGCAATCTCTATCGAAATTAAAACACGCGTATTTTTTATCTCAACATTATTGTGCTTTGACATTTGTACCTATGCTAGCAACTCTAAAAAAAAATTAAATAGATTCTTTTTGACACTTTGTCGTTGATTCGCTTTTCAAAAAAGTTTACTGTTACAACTATAAGTAACTAATCAAAAAAAATCTTGTCTGTTGACAATAACCAACTGTATATTTAAATCAAAACGCATGAAGCTATATATGTTATCACTGACAAAGTAGTAACTGTGAGTACGTTTTGCTACGACTTATGAATCCTATTACAGCAAAGTCAGATTACTTTGACCCTAGGGTACCCGAGCTTATTAACCAATAGGGACACGGGACGCTGTATACTGCGTTTCCAATGGTTAATGAGCTTAGGCCAAAGTTTTACCTCAGGGTCAAAGTAACCCGACATGATGGTAGTTTTTTCGCTTAATTAAAATAACGTAAAAGCTTTTCTAATCTATGACGCGCCATTTGCAATTCATCAAATATACTAATCACTATATTTGAACTGGTAAATTGCGAATCTACCGTCAAAATTGCGATAGAAATCTGTGAATTGCTAATTAAGGTCAAATAAACATTAATAAATTGATAATAATGGAGTAAATGGATGACTTTATAATTAGTTCTTTACTAATTGTAATGGAATAAAAGAAACGTCACTGCTCAGTAATTAGCTATCACGCGATGTCAGCAAGATTGTAAAATTAATTTATGTTATTATAACATGGAAGCTACTCATTCAGGATATGAAATAAATTAGGTATCAGACCGCATGTCGTTGATACACAAAATGTAACACTTGATTGCTTTCGCGGTGTTCTAGCCCAAACTAGACGAATTATTTCAAGGATGCCAATTCCAACCGATAATCGATCACAATCACCTTTTAAAGTTTATCTAACTGGAATGGTAATCTCGTACATAATGACAAATGAATGTCTGACGTATGCGGTAATCTGCAAAAAATTTTGACAGATCCTTTGATCAGTTACTTACCATTACGACGTCATTGCGCAATAAGTGCTTTTAATAAGCTCGATATTGTCATTCTACCGCAATTCTATTACAAGACCATTGACCGATCAATAATCGATCATTATGAATTGGCAGATTACAAACTTTTAGCAAAATGACAATGGGATCGGGTTTGAATGACGAATTTATAAAAATAGCAGACTTAAGCCCCAGGTCTAGTAATTCCAACCAATAATTGCTTTTCCATAGAAATTGTTTCTGACATCTGTAATTTCAGAACTTTTTTTAATGTGTCGTCTTAGCACTGTCGCTTTGTCGCCCCTCGGCTGTTTACGAAAGCCTTAATTAGTCCAGTTAAGTTCCTCAAGCTAGTCAGCCTTTCGTTCTGGAGCGACCAGAATAAAAGATGATTCAGCAGTTAAACCTGGTTTACGACCCAGTGTAGGTAATTGAAGCATAAAAAACGTAATTGGCTATAAATTCTTAGTTAATTCTTTGGATTTATACATGCACTGTTATCTAAAAACAGTATCACGTACCAATTTTATCTGTCGATAAATATGATATATTTCATTCCTTACTGCATTTTTTAGTTTGTCTTTTACATTTTTGACGGAACGCCGTCGTATTTATTAATCATAAATGATAAATGATTCTTATTTTGCAAATAGGTTTAAAAAAAAAAACACTTTTACACGTCAATTTTGTTTTCAGAGAAGAAACACCGAAACAAACATAGGGGTCAAAGTCTCTTTTAAAGTCTTCAAATCATATGAGAACCAAGCAGATAAGTGTCTCAGATGGTCTTTTGAGGAAAGAACCACACAGGTTTAAGTGGACCTGTCCAGTCAGTGCAAGCATTTGTCAGTATTCTTGTAGCTCAAACTTAGGACTACTAAGGAGCTCAACGAATTGACGAACAATGCCAAAGAAAGGACTTTTGGATAGGCCGCATCAAATACTCAAAACTGCCAGACATCATGTTAAAGTACAGAAAAGGAAAAAGTAATCCACATAGTCCCCACATTCACAATAATAAAATAGATTTTACAAAATGTAACACTTTACACGAATAAAAATTATTATTATTATCGACGTCAAATGGTAAAATAAAATAAAGAACCTTCTAAGTTCTAAGTCAAATTGTAAAATAAAATTTTAAACAGAAATCATCAAATTTCAAAATGCAAAAATTTAAATAATCATTAGTGTAAAATTCGACAAAAAAAAGAAAAGAATAATAATAATAGTAATAAAAAAGGACATATAACAGGGTAAGGGTAATATGTACTAATATAGTACAATACTGGAGCAGATTTGTCTTCAAGATACTCTATTACAGTATAAAAAACCTTCTGACAAAGTTTTCGCTTCACAAACGATTTGAATTTATTCAGGCTATATTCTTGAAGGTGACTGGGAAGTTTATTATAAAAGTGTACCTAGGTATACATTGGCATCTAAATGAGCCTCCTATTTTTTTGAGCCTGGTTGCAGGAAACACAAATTTATGTTTGTTCCTAGTATTGACGCTATTGATATCACTATATTTTTTAAACATGTTATAGTTTTTATGAACATACAAAATATTGTCATAGATATACTGAGAAGGTACAGTCAATATATTAATATTTTTAAATTTATCTCTGAGTGAGTATCTGGGACTCAATAAATAAATTGCACGAATAGCCCTTTTCTGCAAAACAAAAATTGACTGGATATCGGCGGCATTTACTCACAATAAAATGCCGTAAATACGATAACACTATGAAAATACATGAAATAAACTAAACGGGCTGTCTCTAAGTCAGTTAAATTTCGATTTTTTCTGTCAGCACATGCCGCAGAGCTAAGTTTTTTAGGTAATTTATCAATATGTGGGCCCCACTGAAGCTTAGAATCTAGAGTTATACCTAAAAACACTGTTATTATTATTATTATTATTATGCTTTATTGTCACCTATCTATTATTTATTATATTTATCTAGTAGTCCAAAGCATATAGTCTAGTAAAGTAGTAACTAAAGCATAACATTATTTGGTCGGAAAGCCCGTCGCGTCGCTTCAGTTCAGCTACT
The DNA here is from genome assembly GCA_929112965.1 of Mythimna albipuncta. Lineage (NCBI taxonomy): Eukaryota > Metazoa > Arthropoda > Insecta > Lepidoptera > Noctuidae > Mythimna > Mythimna albipuncta. Next base: position 13,010,695 of record OV815962.1, read on the forward strand.
CCGACCATTTCGTAGAACCTTGACATCGGGAAGTAGGAACAGAACCAGTTTACCGAGAGGTACAATCGACAGAACAAAAAATATGAGTTACGTAGCTAATAAGACTGAATCACACCGATAGCTTTTTTGTGTATTGAAGTTTATTGCACGTACACACCTACTTCATAGTCTGAATATACTCGTAGCTACGTGACGTAATCAAAATATTACCAACCTATTTGGGAATTTTATAAATAAAGTTCGACTTGAAATGCAGAGAAGGCGGACCTACTCACGAATTGCTCCATTGCTGAGTCCATTGCGATACCCACATGGGACATTTGCATAGAGCCAGTTCCTTACAAATTTATGGTTTCACGTCTGTTTTATTTAATTATTGTGTTTATGGTAACACCCACCACGCCATGACTCTGCCATGTTACAAACAGAGTCATCACATAGAGCTTATTTTCATTTATTTGTTTACAATTTCCCATGTAACAAAAGAATTTTCGTAGCAATTAAACGTTGCTAAATTATTTTAGAAACCAATTTCACATGTTCAAACGCTGCAATTTGAACATTATGAGCGGCAAACTTTTAGATGATCTATAAAATAGTTCAACAAGAAGTTTTATTACGAAACCTCATTAAAATTCCTCATTTTTATATTAAAATGTCGAAAAAGAAAACGGTTTTACTGAGCACATAAAACAAAGCCGTTAAGCAGTGTAGTGATATAGTGTTTCAGATACTGAAGGCAATTATTTACCTGGCCACATCTTAAGATAACTTGCTTCACACATATTTGTAATGTCCAATACGCTGTGTACTTTGACTCACTTTACAAATTGCTACTTCCTTCAGAGCTGTAGAATGTGATCTTATAAGAAAATGATTTTCAAGATATCAAAGTTACTAATTATTCGGTACGTGTTGAAGGGACATTACAGAGTAGTGCATACTAACGCTTGATACTGGAAGCTACTAGAACTTCACAAGTCCATTAACGCACGTGTTAAGAAACGAAAGGCCTGAGGGCACTTATAAAAAGCCGAAATATTTCATTTCTTGTACAAAGGTTTTATAACAATCAGAGCGTGTCCAAATAAGAAAAAAAGTTAATGGATATTGAACTTAGTAGTTGAGTAGCTCGTCTGTCCTGCTCGAACTAGCGCCGCCAAACAAAGACGTGATACTCCAAAAAGTTTTTTTTTATATCTAACAAAATTACCGAGTCATGGGGCTGGCCGAGCGTAACCCCATCGTTTTCCTTCTCAGTTCTCGGGATGCAATTATGGTCGGCCCGGAGCCACGACCATTATCTGAGAGCATCAAAAAACACGCGAGTACGTAGGAAGGTACCATAGATAATTGGCTCTACCTCGCGGCAACCGAGCGCACCAGTTACGTCCACACTCACATACCAAATTATGATTATCTAAATGTGCTGCATGTTCAAACTTTTGTGGATGCTTTAATTATTTAATTGAATGCAATTAAAAGACAATTAGTACATCCCAAAAAATGTATATTTGTAGTCGTGTCAGTCTTATAATAATGCATAGGTAAACATAGTTAATTACCCGTGCCTACTATGTATTTTCAAATAATTCACCGCTGGCTCGACTAGTTTGACGACATTCTCAGATTCCCCAATATTTGAATAGTTAAAAGTAGGTACCTTACCTCTTCAACTCACGGTGGTTTCCGATTGGATTCATAACGCTGACGGGATAGTTTAATTAAGAGGCATTTATATATACACTTCATTAACTCAAGTAGGCCTTCAGAGCCAGCGCTACGGCCCTACGACATACATACATGGGTTGAGTATTTATTACGCAAAACTCGTCATATTAAAATATGCGATATCTAGTAGATAGGCTTTAATAATAATGCAGATTTATTTTTATTGTAGCAATCAAGTAATAAACATTTCGGATATTAAATTCGAAAAAATAATATAATTTGTCATTTACATAGAATTTAGAGATTCATATCAGTTAAAGTGATATGTTTATTTTTATCTATATATTCCGATTAAAATAGTATTTGTTATGCCCGTAAGTACGTTTTAAAATAGTAACTCACCGATAAGGTAACAATGTTAATTAGGTACGTTCGAATCATGATAGCAATCATGATTCGAATTAGCTCGATCTTGATACTTCTGATCTAAATCGGAGCTTTTATCATAATAATTTATATTGCTGTCCCAACCGTGTCACATTGATTTTTATTTATTTGCTTTCTGAAGTGGTTAGGTTAGTGAGGTATAAGCATAATCTTAGTATGTATGGGTAAATACAAGAGCAATTTCTAGATCTATTAGGAACCTTATGATCTTAACACTTTTGTGGGATGCGAATCCGTGTAGGTCGCAAAATATTATGACCACAGATCGAGGAAATGAAACAATGAGAGTCATTTATTAAGTGTATATTCTCAGCCTTCGTGAATGGAAATGTAATTGTAGGTCATCAGGCTGCTGTACACAGGTAGGCATATGAAGTCATTTTATACCTGGGTACTTACTTACTTTTGCACCTTCTGACCTTGACACATAGTTGTACCTATCTTAAATAAATGCCCTTAAACTTTTGTAAATAAGTATAAATTGGTGGAGCAGACGCATAATTACGTGGAGACTTATAGTTGTAAAAATATGCTGTCAAAATTACCGAAAACGAATAAACATTAAGGATTTAGTATCGTAATATTTTTTAAACTCAAACGTAATAAATAGTTAATTCGGATAAAACGTAGGTAGATAGTGGCGTAGCCCAGTGTTCGAAATTCGCAGAAATACAATTTTACAGAAAAAAATACTTCTTATCTAGGTATACCATAATCTTACACTCCTCCGTCCTCGCAATACCTATTCCTAAAAAGGAGTCCCAAAAGAAAATTAATTGACAAGTGCATCGGTGTCTGTTCATTAATTAACTTCGGACGTTATGCCTTCTGAAGGTAAAGGTAGATGCAAATGTGTCAATAAGCAAGGCTACTAGCGATGCGTGAAGAATCAAATTACACACAGACCCTTTCGTCCTGTCTACGTTACGCAAATATACCCTAGAAGGAATCTTTGTTGAAGTTATAGTAGGACTTTGCCCATTTGATTTAAACTATACGGCTGTATGAGGTAAACTTTTTTATCTGTTAAAGATAATTCTTGACAGCACTAATCCGATTGTGAAAATTCATTCACGCATCAAAATCTACACTATAGCAAAGGGCCATGAACCCACGGAATTCACAGGATCCCCAAAAAAAAACAGGGATACAGAAGTGTGGCCCAGAGGAATAAAACCCTGTATAATATTAAAAAATATGCGTCATAAAGTTAGTAAACATGTAACAAAAACCCTTTTTGGAGACATTGATATTGGCTACGCTAGGTGGAAGGGCGCGACTCGTACCAACCCGTGTCAGTCTGTCAGATCCTTAAATGACGACCCGGAAACTAACAGCAGATATTGTCATTTACTTCGTTTTATAAAGATATTTAAAGATATCGATAACATTTTTATTATTTTTTACTTTTGTAGTATAAAGTTAGCAAGTTTTGGTAAGCGGCCAGGAAATGGATCTGAATTTTAAATTTGCCCAAAAGTTGCGCAAAGAAATGTGCCTAGAAGCATGGTTGCGACGATTTTCCTGCATTAAAGTTTTAGCTGCCATAACATTACGCAAAGCCAGTCAAAGCCCCACCTTCTTGAGTTATTATGACAGCAATACAATAAAATATTAGAACCTTCTTAGAATATTAGAATAGCGGTGTGCGGTGTCAGTGGGCAGCGCGGGGCACCCGGCAGTCACGTCAAACAGGCGCGCCTCGGCGCCTCCCCCGAGGGAAGCCGACGATTACCTCATTGCCATTTGTTGCGTTTGAATCCATTACTACACCACACTATATTCAAACTCAATAACTAGGAGTGTCTCCTTGTTTCTTCCTAATGGACATGTAATTAACCTTCCCATAAAACTGACAGGTAACATGTACTAAATTTATTCAATTACCTCTAGAGACATGACTCATGTTGATCGGTGGGTTTTTGGCAGTGCCAATTATGAAAGCCTTACCAAGTTCGCAAAATATGACGAATTAGAAAGGATCTATAAAAATCCCCACGGTATATGTCTAATCGATGACGCTGTAGCTAGATGTCTGAGCTCTATTGGGAAATTCTATATCCAATCAAAGAGAAAGTTTGACGTAATAATGTTTTATAGAGACACAACATTAGTAAGGCTAATCAAATGGGGATTCTAAATACAAAATTTGGTTAAATACTGATGTTGTCAGGTTGCGCTTAGAGATCATTGATCCACCAGATCATGACCATCTGTATAAGCTAAAATAGAGCCAAATAAATCCATGTCCTTAAACCATGAGCGACTAGGTCCTCAAAATAGATCAATCAAACAATTGTGTGGTCCGAATGTGGGCTATGAGTTATAGCAACGTTTTGTCAGGTTAGTCAAGTAGCCTTGTTTCTATTTAGTTCTGGGTATAAAAAGAACATGACCTGGACCACTTTGTGTTCACCCACGCTATAGTTGTGAGACAATTGAGGGAAGAGGATTATTGTGCACGTAGGCGATGGGTTAGCAACCTGGGGTCCGGCCTGCTTAGCGTTGATCCCCAGATTAAACAAACTGCTCACTCTGCGGCAGAAAATTCACTGCAGTATTATTTCTGTGAAACCTAATAGGGCAAATTCTTGATACAACCATCATAGCTACGTAATAAAAGCTTCCATTTGGCTTGGTCGTTCTTTGAAATAAGATGACGCGACCGCATCTGTCACGGTACCTGACAGGTCCACCACCACAGTATCGGTATTAAAATCTACCTTCCTTATAAACTTCAGTAATTTACATATTTAACATTAAAATGATTCATGTAAACGATTACTGGTAGACTATGCAGATAATATTTTCCATTCATTAGTAATCATCGCGTTCTTTTTCTCACTAATCATAAAAAAAATACGATTATTTCCTTTGTTATAATGTTTTGTATCCGGCGTGTGTCACAGAAATCTTTTTACCATTTACACGGGTTTTTCTCATTATAATAGAGCCATGTTTTGAATAATTAAGTGGTTCTGATAATGATTGCATGCGGGTAAAGGCCGCGATGTCCGCGCCAAAGACGATTATGGAAGCTCGAAGGCTGCTCGATGCGAACCGACAACTATATTTCATCCTCTGGGACCAATTAGCATTGAATTCCCTACGATGGCCATCACATAAATGTTATTGGTTCTCTGTAATAAACATGAAACGATATGCGGCAAAAAATAAAAATGGAAAATAAGAATGTGAATTCGAAATTTAGCCTAATTAAAAGTCCAATGTTACGTAGCGGTATGCCACTTTGATTTACTATGGTGTAAGAAATGTGACGCTGTATGCTAATTATTGCTGATAACGTGACTATTATTTTATCACTGGCAAAAAATACGATCAAGCATTTATAAGTTTATCCAGTAATAAATAGAGGCGTGACGGCGCTACGCCAAAAGGATTAAAAATAACTTTTTCTACAAACAAATTCCGTTGTGATAACATTTGATATGATTATGTAGACTCAGTCATGACGTAAATCTTTAAAAAAGGCGTAACAAGATAAGGCCAAGATCATCTCAATATCGAACTGAGTAATCTATAGGGAAATGTTTTTATGATGTTTTCTGGAAGTAGTACACGATTAAATTAATCGCGATATCATATCAGTATATATGTATGATTTAAATGGATTTGTTATAAAAACTAACGACAGTATGTTAGTAAAAGTTATCCTGAAGTGTATTTAATGGTTAAACAAAGTGTTGATTAAATAGTAAAAAAAAATAACACTTCAAAGTAGAGCTCTCAATAGCTCCCTTGTTGAGTCATAAAACTAAAACTGTTCTCAAGTGTTCGGTTAACCTATTATTGTTGATTTCAGTGTACTTATGTTTAGTTTAAACAAATAATTTACCAAATTTATGATCTTGGCAAGCCTGTCGTCGACACTGGGTTTCATTGTCGTTTTTAAAGAGAATCGTAAACTTGTGCATTACGAGCGCATGCATTTGTTGGCAAGACCGTGCTCTATGTCAACCGCATTTAAATAAGATGTATTCCGATTTGTGATATATTTTGTATCTACATTTGTGATACATTCTGTTTGTAGAAAAAAAATCCTTAGCAGCCAACAACGACTTACAATATGTGTAAATGCGGGTATGTATTAAGTATATTTATCTAGGTACATAATAATAAATCTCTATAGCTTAGCTTTTTGCCGTCTAGTTTTTATAACGAATTTATTAATTACCTACGAAGTTTCTAACAGTAGGTCGACTAGCAATTTCGCGATTAATTCAAAAAGCTGTTGATCAATTAAAGACAAGTCTTTTTTAAATTTAGAATAGAAAGCACGCTTCGTATGTATAAAACATAATATGTACACGTAACGGATCAATGCATAAAAAGTAGAACCTTTTTGTATATTCACTCGGTCACATATCGGGAATTTCTACATGCATCGTAGGTCATTGAACCTGGTTTGAGTAAAGGAACATATTTAACGCCTATGCGGCGGTTATTTCACTGTGGTTGTCAGAAACCTGTTATGATATTCATCTCGATGGACTCTGAATGATATGAGCTTGACATTACCCGCTCAGCAGTTCCTACAACTGTTCTTATGTGTCTTGTAGAAACTAGCTTTATTTTTGTATTATAGTTTCAAATTGGTTCTTTAAAATATCTTAATAAAATTTTAACCAAGTACGAAAGGTTGACTGGTAAGGGCCACACAACCTTGAAGAAATAAAAACAAAAACCAATAAGACGCTGTAGCGTTTATTTCAGTCAGATCCACAAAAGTTTTACGACTACCGGCAATCGCTAAATTGAAGTCGACTATCCGAATGATGCACGCTCAGTTCCGACGATAATCGATACGAACTTAGAATTTATAATAGATTGCAAAATTCTGGCCAATCATAGTCACCAAGCAGATCTATTATGGCAAAACAGCTATTTTGTATAACCACACTAAGTATCTACGCTACTTGTTCGGTATGCCCATTCTTAAGAAAACGTATCGGGAATTTCAATGCAATACTTTAAGTCAAATCAAATTCTATCCACGATTTGAATACGAGCCACCGTGGTAATGTGGCCTCACTTACTTATCACTGTAATGTAATAATAGGAAGCTGAGTGAAATTACAATTAGCTTGTATTACTAATTAATTAGTTGCAACTTGTGGCTTATTGACTATGAGTGATATAACCAACTATGCGGTTACAGTAATTATTTAAGTATGCACTTAAGTAATGCATATTTATTGTTCAGATGAGCTCATTGTTTCACAAGACACTTCCTAGGAAATGATAGTTTTAAAGTATTCGTCAAATTTTACTCTAGACGAAGAAAAGCATAGCGGTTTGTAAAGAGGTAAGAACAAATAAAATTCTGTCTCTGAATCTGAATTTTTTTCGTGAAATTATTCTGAAAATGGCTTGGTTTAAGTAATTTAAGCGTAAAAGGGTACAAATTTTATAATTGTAGACGATGGGGTCGTATAGTAGAAAATTTATATTTTAGTTTGCAATTTATAAACTCAAAAACTAACTCGACCGATTTCAAAAACAATTTCATCCATAGAATGCTATTTATCACAGGGTAAATATTATATTCTACTTTCACGCGGGCGTGATACTTACAACTTCTGAAATACCTGTAGTTAACTTAGCGGTAATATTTGTATGGGATAACTATCTTCGATAACGATTTAATTTGTCTGATAAACTTTTGTTTACCACGCCCAATTTTTTTTATTAAATATTTGACTACAGTGAAAATGCCTATCGATATGTTTGTCAAGGAAGTCAAAGTGACGCCATCTCCAGCTTTAAAACATGCTCGTATAGGTACTAGGGATGTAACGGACGTGTTTTTTTTTTAATTGAGATTAACTAGTGCTTGACAGCGAACCACCTGATGGTAAGTAGCGATGCAATCTTTGATGGTGAGGCGCACTAGTTTATATCGAAATCGAATTCGGAAGCAGAGTTTTTAGTTCATACCTCCAATATAAATTCAGATAAAAATTTATCGAAATCAAAATCCAACCTTTCGAGGTCGAACTCAAACCTCGGTAACATCTCTGGTATATATATGATAAGGCCTCGTACATAAAATATAGCCTTAGTCGCTCAGGACTCATCATCATCATCATCTTTCTGCCCTAGTCCCGTTTTATTTGGGGTCGGCGCAACACGTTTTTGCTGCAAAAGCAGCTTTAAATCGGTGAAAAAATATTATCTATCAGACCACTTTCAGTTATTACATCCTACAAACAGAAAAACATAACCTCTTTTTAATATTAGTGTAGATTTGTACCATAATGGAGACAGTGTGTATATGATCAACGCAAATAAACAGTGACATACATTTAAATATAAATTATCTTAAATATATAAAGTGTCACATTCCACCAGCTCGCCGTGACCCCATTTATATCCAGCAACGTTATTGTTTGATTTATAAAGCAGTCTTTATTTTAGTTGAAAAAACTCAAGATAATTTCTTTAAAAAAAAACTCAGTGGAGTCTGTCTAATAAGTTAAACGACAATTGTAGTCAACACGGGTTCAATAACCAAGGTTGATTAAGAGATAGAGATCATTGTTCACTAACAGAAGAACCTTATGAAAAGTATCGAATATAAGTATTTTTTAAATGATTAAATATTATACAAACTTCCAAATCGATTGACTTATTAGGCAGACTATAACCTTTTTTTTCCGATGGGAAAAATCATTCTATGACAACCCCCGCTCTTGGGCGGAGCGGGAGATAGGGTCAGACTCTTACTGACTAAAAAAAACCCATCCCGTTCCTTCAAGCCTTCATACCAGGGCTCGAGCGCCCTTTCGGATAACCCTGGCCCCAGTAGGCTTCGACCCGACTGGGCCCCTGCAGGCAGACTATAACCTGCTATTTATCTATGGCTAAATAAAGCCAGAACAACATTAGACCGTCGCACACGTGTGTCACGCCTGATTTGTACGTAGACGACATCGCCTGGCGTGTATCAAGTGTAGCTCTACAATTGCCAAAACGGATCTTGAGCGCTCGGCGTCAGAGTGGCGATCACTTTGCGCATTTCATACATTGGCGAGCCAATCGTCTTCGTTGTTAGATATATGCAGCAACGCAGGGAACGAATCAGGAGTGACGTCTATGACTCGATGGCGCGGCGAGCCAATCACTGACACTCCCCGCCCCCGCGTCTCACTTCGCACCACTAAAGAGACCGAATATTTGAATATTTGACTTCTGCGCAACCGCTCAAGATCCGTGACGGCAATTGTACAACTCTAGTTTCTATATAAAATGCATGTAAACCAGCGGTCGTCATACTTGACTGGCCAAGGGCCACACATGACAATGTGAGTGCCAGCGCCGGGCCGCAGAGTATGTGAAGGCGCTCCAAGAGCGTTTGCACACTTATACATGTGTATTCAGCTCATTTCGTTATTTACTTCGCACTAGCTGTGCCCGCGACGTCGTTCGCGTGGGAGTTGATATCGAAAAAAGTACTCAAACATATTGTTCACTAGAATATTTATTGGAAAAAGATAATGTATAAACATAGGTAGGTAAGAAATGATTTAAAAAGTTCAACGCCGTAATAAAAAATACCAATGTTTTATAATTAGGAATTATGGTGTTGAACTTTTTTAATTATTTCTTGTATATCGGCATCTTTTGGACTACATGCAATCCTCATTGTGTCTTCTAAATGAGTGGAAAGACGATTACGGTATTTATTTTTTAAGAAGCTCATTTTCGAAAATGAAGCTTCACAGAGATATGTTGAAGGAAATATGGTTAAAACAAATTGTGCGCAGTCTTGTAAAGATTTATACTTGCTAGGGGTATTTTTCCAAAATTTTATGTACTCCTGCTTTTCACGGTGCTCAATAAAACTAGCTTTAAGCTGTGTGTCGTGCTTTAGTTCAATGATTTCATTCATTAACTGTGTTTTAGAAAATCCAAACTGGCAGAATAATTTCATATCTTCGTTTTCGACATGCCAAGGGTTTTCCACAAGTATAAAGCAGTTCTTAATTTTTCGCACATCGTCAAATCTATTTTGTATTTCTCTCAGATATTCTTTCAAATATGATATCAATTCTTGATGGATAGTACTGTCTGGAATGGAAACTTCGGATTGCAGAGCAGAAACAGTTGGGAAATTTGAAAAATCTCCCGCTTCGAGTTCGTTTATGTATAATTGCAGTTTGTCTTCAAATGCAAACACTTTATTTGTCATTTGTCCAATAATTTTGTTAGGTCCTTGCATCTCTAAATTAAGACTATTGAATTTCATAGTGATATCGGTCAAAAAAGCCGCAAGTGTCCACCAGTCATTTTGCTGTAGTTGAGGGAATTCTTTGCCACTTTGTTGCAAAAAAAGTATTATTTCGTGTTTTAAATAAAAGAACCGTTCTAATACTTTTCCTTTGCTTAACCATCTGACGGCTGTATGTAAGATAACATCGCTATAATTAGCTTGTAATTCTTCAAGAAGGTCTTTGAATTTTCGATGATTAAGTTCGCGCGCGCGAATAAAATTTATAATGTTAACAATCGTATTCATCACGTCTTTTAATTTGTTATTCGAAATTTTACATGCCAAAGTTTCTTGATGCAGCAAGCAATGAATGGGCAACAAATTTGATAAATTCCATTCCTTCTTCATTAAAGCAATCAAACCAATATTTGCACCCACCATTGACGGACAACCATCAGTACACACTGATATCAACTTATTTACAGGTATGCTGTGTTTTTCTACAAATTCTTTTAGAACTTCCATAAAATCACAGCCTCTCGTACGACCCTTCATGGTAATCACTGCTAAGAAGTCTTCTTCTATGATTCCGTCCATTGTGCAGTACCGAACAAATAATGAGCACTGAGACATAGAAGTTATATCCGTACTGGAATCGCAACTAAGACTGAAGTATTTGCAGTTTTTCAGTTTGTCAATTACTGCCTCAAACAAATTTTTCGAAATATCTTCAACACGGCGGCGACAGGTGGATTCAGAAAGTGTAAGCTTTTTTACTTCTGCCATTATTTGTTTACTATTTGAAAAATTTTGAAATAACGTTTGAGAAACAGTTATCATACACTCTTTCATCAATTCAGCATCAGTGAAGGGTTTCATGCGTTTTGCAAGAATGTTACACACTTGGTACGATGCTTTTGTAATAGCCTCATTTTGCCCGACTGCTACCGTCATAATATTTTGTTGACGATGAATTGATGATTTCAAATGAGTTATTTTATTCTTTCTTTCAATCGTATCTAAAGGGTAGGCTTCGGTAAATGAACTATGCTTGCTTGTGTAGTGGCGAAATAAATTGTATCGCTTAATTCCGACGACAGTTTCCCGGCATATTAAACAAATAGCAGTACCTTCCTTATGTCCACTTATAAAACAAAATTCTTCCTCCCATTTTTCTTGAAAACTTCTATTTTCGTCAATTATCTTCCTTTTAGTAGCACATTTAGATGATACTCCCGCCATTATACATAGAATACCGCACGCGCAATGGATGAAGCAAGAAACGTTCAGTCTTGTGCGTTAAAACAAATGAAATAGCTCGCGCCTCGTCTCGACTCCAGTCCAGTGCGGTGTATCGGCGCGGCGGGGCGGTGAGCGGGGAGCGCGCAGGGTACACGCCCGCGCCGGTCTATAATGTAGCGACGCGTGCGGCAGACTATCGTCAGTCACCGTCTCGCCGGATTCGAACGCAAAGTCGGTTCTGATTTTGTTTATGAAATGTAGGTATAGTTAATAGGTATCTTCTAGGTAAGCGTGTTCCATCGTAGACCACTACGTCGCTTAACATCAGGCGCGTTCTGGTCAAACGCAAACCTATTATAAAAATAAGGTATAGCTGACTATGAAATAATTTACTTTGTCGCGGGCCGCACAAATTACGGCCGCGGGCCGCATGCGGCCCGCGGGCCGCAATTTGACGACCACGGATGTAAACCAACGCGCCTCGATTGGTGAGTATGGCACACGTGTGAACAGTATAGTTTTACCTTTAGCAGTGTAGATCTACCTTTATGTTAGCTAACGTTTACCTAACGTTTTCGTGACAAAGAAAGCTTTTCATTCCTAATGTCGCTTCAAAGGAAATTAATTGAAAAGCTGCAGAAAGTTACGTTTAACAATGGCAGCCTTGAACCTTGAATAACTAATGTCTCCGCTGTGTCAATACAAAATGCCGGCATGTCATGTCGTTATAATCATAGTGTTTCACTAAATATATTTTTGATACTATCATAATGACTGTTCTTGTCTCTGGAATATTCGAGGCCGGACACCTAGGCACTCCAAAATCGTCCATTATCATTTACAATCACTAAGTAACAGAAAAAAAAACATAAATTTTCATTTATATAAACACAATCTTAAATCAATTTATTGTGACATCGGACAAATATAAGGCCGTTCCCTCCGCATTGTAATAATTCAGTCGCTACAAATATTTACCTACGTATTTATATACCTTCCAGTAGCATACCATTAAGTGGGTAGATATTTTTGACATCAACAATGGGTTTAACTATCTGTTGATTAGATAGGACTTGTTGATATCGTCCTGAAATTAGTTTTTGGGTGCCTACACAGGTACAAATTTTATAGTGATAAATTTTATGGGACATCGTGCAATAGGTATTCCTTGATACCATATCCGAAAAAGAAATTTAAGGTAGCTAGACAGGAAATCAATTTCATGCTAATTATATACTTATATATATTTAAATAGCCGGAAATATTTACAATAAATCATACACAACCACCATACATAGGTACCAAACTGTATTTAAAAAAAAACGATTTTCATAACATTCTAACCACGTTTAATAAATCCGTTGCTAATTCTATGCACTCGGTCATCGCGGAAATGGATATTGGATAATGGATGTAAATCGCGACCAAAATCATGAAGCATTTACATTGTAATTTGAAAGTGTCCAAACTCAATGAAGACAGGATGCCTATCACGCATCACTATGGTGCATGTGTCACGGGTTTTTCGTCTAAAGCCAGACACGAAGTAACGGTATGCTACAAACGCTGAACTTGTCACTTCCGCATCCTTGCACAAACTTGTAAAGCAGACCTTAGCAGATCCGTACTAACTAGGTGTACTTGACCAGGAGAATAGAATGGATACGTCCTGCCCAACGCATCGGGTGTTTCACACTTATTACCTTCCAACCATTTTCGGAAAACTGACCACTGTGACTGTCTAATGCAGCTTCATTGTGGCTCTTCCTGTCATGTCCCTATATTAAACATCATAGGACTGCTTTCCGATGTTCGCCCGTACCGACATGATCACCGACAATGATGGCACTAAATATTACCATAGTAATCAATGCGTGACGCTATGGTAAATAATTATTAACACCTGCACGCAGTTGTCGGCGGATCCAGCCTAGCGTAAACACAATCTCTGGTAATTAGAATATGGATATATATTCCATTCGATACGCTGTAGTTATTTAAATACGCACACGATAATAGGTACAGGGCTAACTAGCAGTAGCTAACAGGTACTCCTACCTACTCCGAAGTTACCTAACTCTATAAGAATTCTTTTAGGCTAACCAAATAGAGTAGACAACAGAACCATTGATTTTACCATTATTATTGTTTTGATTCTCAATTGAACGAAGAATATTTACCTACCCACTCGGTGTATCAGGGTCTAAGTTGTACGGTACACAGCGTAGGTCGTAAAATTCAACACGAAGTAAATGGTTTAAATATTGATTTGTACCAGCAAGTAGGACAAAATCATTCAACATGACTTTACATTCTCCTACTTTTCAATTTCCACAATATTTTCACTTTTGAAACAAGCTTTGTGCCAAAAATCTAAATCAAAGATAAGAAACTTCTGCACATCAGGCATTAGAATAATTTAAACAGTAATAAACATTGAAATTTTAAATAAATTGATTGCCTAACACTTCACCAAATCTGCCTAACATACTCAACAATACCATTATCAGGGTTGTTCAAATAAATAAGCCTAACAAACGACTTATGAGGTAGTCACACAGTCCAATAGGAGACGCAGCGACTCAGTTGTTATCACAATGTATTAACACACTCACGATAGCTGAATCTAAATCTAGTGCAAACACGGCTACCTGCTTACATCTCTTGTTAGTAATTGTGTGGACAGACCTACTATGTTAAACCAGTTTGAAATAACGAAAGTAGTTAATACTCGGAGGGTGTACTCTGCCAAAAGACAGAAGTAACATGAAAAAAACAGAAAGCGCACTGATTTTGGAATCAGTTAAAACAGCAGTAATACGTAAATTCTATTCTCTGGGACCTATCAGTTTTGAGTCGTGCTCGTAAATCTAACTAGATTGTTATCAAAAAATTAGACAGTGTGCAACTCCCTGCAAGCGTTGTGTTTTCTACTAAATAGCATATCATTTTTGCTTATACTTAGTATTTCGTAGATATCATCCATTACTTTTCTATAAACTAGATATTGAGATTGATGTCAAGAGCAGACTGCTGGTATAAAAAAACACAGCCAGAATACTTTAAATAAAAATTGAAAATGAGCTAAGACTGATAATACGCTATTACATCAGTTTATTACTTTTTATGATCACAAGTCATGTCCTAGAACCAAAAATTCGAAGACATGTGACATTCACCAACCCGCACTGGGCCCGTGTGGTGGATTACGGCCCATTCCCTCTCCTAGAGTGGAGGCCTGAGTCCCAGCAGTGGGAATTAAAAAAAGGCTGATGATGACGAAGATGATCACAAGTAAGATATATCTAACACAGTCCGTCCGGAAGTACAATGCGGTTCTTATACTTATTTTAATATCTTAATTTCCAAGAAACGTAGAACATAAAACGGTTGGAGGTTACTGAATGCACAAACGCATTAAATTACCGAGTACAGGTGTAGGTACGTGTAGTGTTGCGCCCTTTATGAGCTGACATCAGGCTTTTATGGCAAATAATTACTCAGGTACGGTCATGGTAAACGACATAGACCTTGTGATTACTTGCTTACACCAGAAGGGAATATGGATTACTGCCAAGGACTTGAATAATGGAAAAACCGATTTTATGAAGAATGATTTTGCAAATAACTAAAAATCAGAGGCTTTATACAAAAACGTGATTTTTAAATTAACTGGATATAAGATGGGGTGTACCAGTATGGTAATGAAACGACAAGGAAAATTACAGAAACTATCTAAATACCTATCGTGTAGACAAGGCTAGCTTCTCAAATGATTAAAATGACTTTTCCTCAATTCACTCGCTATCTTAAAAAAGTTTAATTAGTCAAACAAGTATGTAGATATCATTGATACCAATATTGTAGGTATCTTTTACGTATAGTTTATAATCATATGTAAGTAAACTGTCTGTTTTTAAAAGTATGATAAGATCTCCGTAAATTTTACAATTATTATCAAAATATCCGGAAACAGCACCACGAGCATTCAACAAGATAATTACGGCACAAATGACTGTAATTAAAACTATTCTGTAAATTTCTCCCACAAAAGTGGCCCTAACCGTCCGAGCTTTATCTGGTATCCGCCGCTTTCCTAATTTCCTGTGAATTGTTCCATTCAGTTCCGTCACTATGTGCGACGATTGGACCGTACACCCTATACCTAGTTAATTAGTATCATTTGTCCGCTCCGTCCGGTCATCAGTCCATCACACGAGCCATTTCCCCACAAAACTTGACCAGAAGTTATTACTGGCCCACAGCACCCTACATCACTCCCATTGTTCCAACAGCCAGAGCCAGAACAGTGAAAAATGTTAATCACTCAGCTGTAAATGTTATCAGATCTAGGGAACTAGCGATGTATGCCTTTTGAAAAAGCTGTGCTTTTTATAATAAATGTAACGTGAATAGAACATCATAAAAATATTCTTTTTCTAAAGATTATTACACCCGTCGGTCATAACTCTTTTGTAAACTGAATAAGTAATTATGTTTTCCATTTATTTCCATTTATAGACTTACTCAATAGTTACGTTAAAGCCAAGTTAGATTGCAAAATGTGGAACGTTGTAAGCACGCGATAGCTAAACACGCATCAAGCTCCTGTCATCTGGGCTTAATCTAATGATTAATAGTAATTAAATAAAGCTTGGAAAAACTGTAGCATTTCTTTTCCTTTGTTTATAGAACCATGGGAGAACTCGGAGCGAAGCTTGGGCTCGACGAGCTGACTGGGGGAGCGGCCGGCATCAGCAGGGCCCTCCTGGCTGAGTTTATTGGTAAGTCGAAGCAGCTAAATTTTGAAGAGCATACGTACAGAGAGTTACATAGGTAACGAAAACATCGGGATATATTTCACACTCACGTCTCGTTCCTAGTTAAGGACTTCAGCCAATATTTTTCCGAGTTGAGTTCAGAGGCTTTCTTTTATTTAATTATTCGCAAATTGATTCCTAGTACCTAGATACTGTGGTGTAAAATTGGTATAGTTTTGTATCTCAAGCGTTTTGTAACGTAACTACGAAATCATTGTAATTTTTGCGATTCCATTAAAATGAAGCTAAAAATTTTATAGTACCTAGTATCTACCTCAACGCAACTTGCCAAGAAGGCTGATTCGATACATTTGGTGCCAAATACTGCAAACAACATTAGAATGTGTTACCGAATTTTTAGAGAAGATAAAGTGACTATATATAAAAAAAAAAAAATCTTTCTAATCTTGGCACTCTGTACTGAATAAATGCACAAACTGTGAGAAGCCAGAAAAAAACGATAATAACCTGAGATCATACTTAACCTGTCATGATTTTTTTTAATATTCTTCATCAAGCAATTCCACGCACTACAGGAAACTTTTAATGATATAAGTAATGTAATTATTAAAAGAACGACATAATAGCTCAACCACAGTGTGCTCACAGTTTTTCTATGAAAAAAATCACCTAAGAAGGAATGATGAAATTCCACATTGTGTTGACTGTTAGTACCTTACACGGAGTCATCTAACAGCCCTAATAGGTGACATCAGTGAACACTTGGCGAGGCTGCATACCCTACAAAGTTATGTCATACGATATATTGAATATTTTACATTAACAACATTATATTAAAAATACAAAGATACGCATTTGGGCATGAGTGAGTGACAGAATGAAGCAAACGATGATAATCGTGAAATTCATACCTATACGAACTCGCAATGGAACAGCACAAACACTTTTAAATGCAATCTTAATAAACTTTATTCCTTTGATTTGCATTGTCTCATGCTGTACAATAGCTGTATCTTTACTGTTATCCTGTCCCTAGATTGTATAATTTCTCATAATGACACTTAAAGGAAAATTGAAGGTTAGGTTAATGCTCTTTTCACCTTGCATTGCAGAAATTGTAGATATCGTAAACCAGATAAATATTTGACGAATGTTATCAGACTGAATAAGTAAAACTGTAGATACTATTGGTAATATAATTTCTAAATATAAATAATCTAGGATAACGTGAACCCCCCCTGTTCACGTTATCCTAGATTACAACTTTAATATGTACAATCAGTGCATAGGATTAATAAGGCAACGATCCTTAAAAATGTAACAATTGGTTACGATTGACTTTTTAAAACTTTCATCAACCACAAAGAGCCAAAGAGTCACAGCCATATGATGTTATTTAGACAATATCTAGGGACTCGTTGCATAGGTATAATTTTACGAAAATCGTTCGACGATAGCAATGAAAAAATCCAGCGAGGATCCTACGCCGTTCCAACTTCACTTGCTTGAACTATGCACAACGAAAATCTAAAAACTATTTTTTGTTGTGTAGGAAACTTATTACTGAACCTGTTCGGTTGCGGCGCCTGTATCAACATCTCTCAAGGGACCAACGCTGCACCAGACATCGTACTCATCGCCCTCGCTTTCGGTCTTGCAGTCTACGCCAGTGTTTCAGTAAGTAGAGATACTTCATCTATTTACGTATCTATTTCTACTAGATCTCTGAAATTGTGTTCAGCATAAACCCTTATATAAAAATATTCTTAGCAAATTTTAAATATTTTTTCTACAAAATTCAATCTCCTTCGGCAGTTTAGGATCCTTTGACTAAGTTTTTGAAGCTTACTTGCCAATTTTCTACAGGCGATAGGTCACATCTCAGGCGGCCACATCAACCCAGCAGTGACCCTAGGTCTAGCATCCGCGGGCCGCGTAAAGGTGGCACGTGCTCTGCTGTACATCATAGCTCAATGTGCTGGCGCGGCAGCAGGCTCAGGACTTTTAAAAGCCCTGACGCCTGAACGCGCGGCTGGCAAACTCGGCGTCACCGGCCTCGGCACTGACGTCACTCAGCTGCAAGGCTTCGGCATTGAGTTCTTCCTTGGATTCGTGCTTATCTTCGTCGTTTGTGGGGTGAGTTTCTTTGAACTTTTATAATAGCCATGTACCTAGGGAGCATCCGAAATATGCGCAACTAGTAACTAAAAGTATGACATGGGTTTGGCTGGATAATATTCAATGACGTCTATGAAGGCTAAGATATAGGACCCATGCCTGCCAGGGCTGTAGAATTGTTGGAAAGAGTTACCGCGGCATTGGAACGCGAAGGACAACTGAGAACAAGGGTGGGCTTCAGTCAGTAAAAGTTTGCCACTCCATGATCCATCTCGCTCAACCCAGAGCGTGTGAAGTCATTTGATGATGAGACATCATCAAATAACCTAAAATATATTTATATGAAAAAGGAAATAAGACATATAGTACATACCTAACTTACATAAAACATGATAATTCCAAAAACTAATATCACTGACCTCGAAACAGTTTATCGGAATTTCAAACCATGACTAATGAAATTCAGATGAAATAAATAATAAATTAAGATTGTCTTTTTGTAACTAGAACATCTAGGGGTTTTCCCAGTAGAAGGAAGGTATTACTAGAAGTGACGATCAAAATGTTTTTCCTAGACACATCAGTGCTACATCAAAAACGATCATGAAAGCAATAATTAATAACAATACCGAGAACTACACCCGACAATAATAACAAAGATAGATACTTGCTATAAATATTAGATATAACAACGTTACACAGAATCCTTAGGTAACGCCTAAAAATAAATATGATCCTTTGTCATTCAAGCATCAACCAGTTTGGATAGCAGAAATCAGCAATTTATATTTGTCAGTCACACCTTAACACCCACCTTGAGAAGTGAATTCCGATTGCTCACAGCATTTAAACGAACAAGCCAAGAAATGCGGAGTTGTCAGCAAACCGCAGGGACCCATCTGAGTCGAAGCTCACTGGGGCCAAGGGTCTGCTTCTGAAAGGATGTTTCGCCCCAGACGAAAGGCATCGAAAGAAAAGGAGTCAGTTTGTAAAAGTCTGACACTATCTCCCGCTCCGCCCAAGGGCGCGGAAATGTCATGGGATGATTTTCCCACCTACAACAAAAAAAAAAACAGAATAGACAGACACTAGATAGGTACCAATCCGAAATACCGCTAAAATTACAGTCTGCAAATGAAGGTCCTATAAAAACGCTAATAATATACTACGCTACGGTATTAATAGCATATTCGAAGTTAATGAGTCAAACCACTGTAAAACCATGAAATAATCAGCTAATGACAATTCTCTAACGAATCTGACGTCGTCAGAGGTCGCATCAGTCGTTTCGTGACACGAAGTTATTAGCGGAAACGTGCGCGGTTATCTGACTTTTTGTAATGAAATATTTAAACAGTCTATAGTCAGACAAAGGAAAAAACTAAAGGCATTCGCAAAATAAATCACATAAAAAATAATTGCTTCGTGCAACGGAATTATTGGTTTTGTCTCCAGTCACAAGCGCTGGTCTCAACTCGTCTTACTAACTCTAAGCGATTGAACTGTTTTGATTTTGGTTAGAATAATGTTCTCCAAGACACACTACCTATGCTAAAGATCAAGCACAGAATTATAGATATTATCTATGAACTCTACAGTGTCCTAAACACTCCGACTAAAATAAAACTTAAAAATAAAATTGTATGTTGATTGCCATTGAAAATAAACCAAGATGAAACATGCATTGTTATCTTGTAGGTATGCACCGATGACTCGCTTACTTGCAACGTCTTGATACTAACCAAAGGATATAAAATATTACCTTACACATACAATTTAAATATTAATGCATTCGTGATCTGGTTGAGGTAGAATTGTAATAATTCAATGTCACTAGAGTAAATAACACAATGTCCTTACGACTCTTGTGCTATAATTATATATTGGAAGTTAATATAATACCAATATGACATTGGGCTGTTCAGTCGGTTCGTGTATTAAATCATTACCTATTATTCCGCTTTTGGGATATACAGAATACAGATTACATTAACGTTTGTGTGCCTACAATCCATCACGACAAAAATAATAAAAATGGATCGGTAGATTAAAAATGTACTGCGTTGCATGTTGAGGATAAAGCGGCTTCGCAGTTCCGTGTGGATTTTGAGTAAATATATTTAAGATTTTGAGCAAATATGGATATGAAATTTTGGATCTGGATATAGAAAAAACATTATACCGGTACTTTCGGATAATTTCTGTTAGAGATATTAGAATGTCAAAATTATAAAAGTACAGTACAAATCTATATATATATATATAAGAAAGTCGTGTTAGTTACACTATTTATAACTCAAGAACGACTGAACCGATTTGGTTGAAAATTAGTAGGGAGGTAGCTAAGAACCAAGAGAAGGACATAGGATATCCCGATTTTTATCCCGTTCCCGTCGTTCCCGTGGGACGTGACATAAAACGTGGTATAACAAAACGCAACTTAGAGTAGGGTAGAGTAGGGTAATAGAGTAGGGTAGGGTAGAGTAGGGTAGGGTAGAGTAGGGTAGAGTAGTGTAGAGTAGGGTGGAGTAGGGTAGGGTAGAGTAAGGTAGGGTAGAGTAGGGTAGAGTAGGGTAGGGTAGAGTAAGGTAGGGTAGAGTAGGGTATGGTAGAGTAGGGTAGGGTAGAGTAGGGTAGAGTAGGTAGAATTGACAGCTTAGATAAAAGGTAACTATTAGGCGGTATGAAGATTGCCGGGTCAGCTAGTAGTAAATAAAATTTGACTTATATTATTTTTTAATCTACATTATCGTTTGCTTTGCCGCGCAAAACAAACAATTCGCAGTCATTTAGACCCCCGCTTTATCCGAAACTATCCAAAACTTTTATATCAATTATCGTTATTACAGTACACGTATATTTTTATTTCGGATAACCGTTTTGGTTACGGTTATGGAGCTCAATAACATACTTACCAGATTTTAAATATCTAGTAGTATTTAAATTAGTGCCTTGTGTCATTCCTTTATCAATGTTTCCAATATAAGTGTTCTCTTCTCTAAACCATAACTAAATAGTGATATAAAAATATTTTTTTAATTGGACATAGGTACATTTCAAACGGGGCTTCTGGAGATTATTTTTAAATTTATCAAACAACATTAAGTGGTTGTTACCGTTTCTTAAGAAATATACCCGCTTGTAAATGTTGTTAAGCTACATGCAATACAGTGTTTTATAATTATTATCTTAAAATTGCTACACTATGTAAAACTGATGAAATAAGCACCATTTTTCTCCATCACAACTTTATAATTATCTAGCGAAAGATTTAAAAAAAAATGATCGAAGATCTGTATCTCGAACAACTTTATTACAGAAACAAACGATTACGCCTACTTATTTAATTCAAAAAACTATAATTAAACACATAATAAATTCCGCGTGATTTTCGTGTAGATTCCTAAAAAAACGCAGACACAACTCGCGAAGTAACGTTGCGTGTCGAAACACAGTATTTTATTCGCGAAATAGTAGGCAACAATCTACTACAGATTAACATAATCAATATTATTATAACGCAGCTGTGGGGAACAGGTTTTTTTATTCATTGATATTTGGTGAGGAATGATAATGATACCAACGATATTATTCCATGTATATAAACATATCTATAGGTGCATCGGAATCCACAAAAAAAAGTAACGATAGTCAATTGTGTCTCGTCCCGGACGAGTAGGAGTCCTCTCTCGGGAACTGGTTCCAAGTAGGAGATGAGTCGACAATCTGTCACTACCTACGTAGTAGTTTAATCTCTGCTACTACCTCACAAATGCGGTTTTGAACAGCTCCAGCGCGGTTACTTTTATTAGACAAAGTTATTTTTATTGTCTCGAAAAGAGACAGTTGCACTAGATGATAGGTAATATTTTATATTTTTAGGATTCCTTAACTGTAATAAATAGGTAATGCACGCCCTTATACACCATAATTAGAATATAAATGTACAAGACATAATTCATGCACTGAAATACTTATATTATGCTCTTATAAAAAAATAGATCTTTTATTTTTAAGAAATTGGTATGTAACCCAAATAACGGGCAAATAATATATAGGAATCGACACAGTACTTTAGTAACGCATCAGTATTAGTATCAATATTAGGTAATAGGAACTTTTTTTCGTTTTGTTATTCAGTTCTGAACATACCATACTTGCAGGATGTGCGTTTATTATGTTAGGTACATATTGTATATGAGAAATAATAGATAATGTATAAATAAGTACCCAGTACAGTACCTATCCCGCTTATCTTATCTTTGAAATCCTCGACTATTGTACGTGGGCCGCAGTGGCCTTCATTCCATCCACCACCCACCTCTCTCCAGAAGCAGATTAGGCCTCCCATTTCATTCATGGTATCATGAGCTGTCATTTAATAACATACTTCTATTATGTGTGGGTACTTATTGTTACCTAACCAGCTTATAGTGGGTCTGCAATGAAGTTCCTTGCCTCTTCTCCTGATATAAATTTGACTATCGATCAGGGGCGTAGACCACTATATTAGCTGTATTAATAATACGGGGGCCGCGGACTAGAAGGATCCTGACGTGTGCTAAATTCGTTATATGTTATCCGCAACCTTACCTAAATTCTAAACCTTACCTAAAGGCCCAAAATTTATATGATAATATAAATTTTCCTATCGGAAGTTCCAATTTTATAACTCGTTCCGCTCGATCTTTGCTACATAAAATCACAATAAAAACTTATCCGATGCTAGTCCAGAATGCTAACGAGCTCATTTTCAATCAAGACTTGTCCAAGGCCAATTAGACTTATCCCATTTTCGAGCTTTAATCTTAAATGATGACAAAACCACTTCTTTCATCTTTCGGTACGACTGCACATTTTCTAGTCATAGTGGACGTTACCTATCCATCTCCTTCGTGGCTTATCGCCACCCTGTCACGCTGTATCACGGCATCAATGCTATGCAGCGTTTTTTTTACAATACTAATAGTCAATATTCTAAAAAAAACAATATAAATTCCATTTTTTTTATATCTACAGTACCCCTTTTGATTCAGTCGATAGCTGTAGCCTTACGCTACTACTTCTCGATGTAGGTACTTAAATCGTCAAATACAACCACAATTTATACGGCTGTTGGACCAAATTCTTGTTGATTTAAAGAAACAGCTAAATCATAGCCATTGGTAGAGCCAGCGTAGCTTAATAATTTAGTGTGACTTCAATATGTTGTAGACGATGTTTCTGGAGACATATCATTACATATATCAATGGTTATATATCGGCTTGTAATTGCTTTGCTGTCGTCTATGATTGATTTTCTTTTTAATCAGTTTTTTTTTTGTTAGCTGTAATCCATACTGTAATAAATAAATAATAAATATCACTGAAATCTATTCTTCTATACATAATCTTTAACTACACTGATATTCTATAGACTTGTATTTTTGTTTTTAATGAATGATCTACAAAACTACTGGAACGTTATTTTTTTTTTTTTGCTTGTAGAAATCCGTATAATATTTTTCATATTTCATAATATTTCTCCATTGTATTGTGCAAATTTTAAGCAATGAATAGAAGTTAACAAAAATGCTTAAAAAATAAAAATGTGCATCAGCGCCAGAGCTAGGTGAGCCTGAATTTCAGGACGCAGTTCTCTTCCCAGAAAAGAAGTTAACAATAAAACATCATTTGCGTGTTACGTTTGATGATACAACGTAAGATACACGTATATATACGATGATATCACTGATATATATAAATAAACTATATTGATACATATTACGTCATAGGGGTGTACCGTATATCTGTCTACATAAATTATGTGTGGTCAAAGAATCCGTTATTTTAGAATCAAACGGTGCAACTCAATGATGTCTGTGAAACAAACAAAACTAATGTCTTATTTCACGCTCGGCTGACTTCGATTGATTTCTGAGTTTTTGGGAAATTAGTTACAGTTACTTTACCTACCTATAGGTTTAGTAGTAGGTACGCAGGTAGTTACGCACCAACTTAATTAATGTTCTATATAATTTATACGTCTTTAAAATTAATGGAGCTATTTTTAAATTTAACTATACGTTTACCTTGAAAACATTTGCAGGTAGATGAAAAGAAGAAGTAGGTACTACTGCTCCTAAAACAACCAGTAACCCACGTACCTAGATACTTATGTGCATTTTTTAGTTTGTAGTTCGTGACCAACATGGCCCAAGGTTACCCTGGAGGAATGCTTTACATTTACTACGAATAGTAGAGTGTAGGAGTACCTTACTGTATCGTAGGAAAGTCAAGTGGCTAGTGTAAACTGTATTTACAATAATTTATCGGCACTTATGATTTTTTACGAAACCCTCAAGTGTACGATTGTTGAAAGATTTATTTTACAAACAGCGCCGACAACACTAGACGGGTTGTCAACAAGAGGATTGATAACAATCGGTACAATACTAGTTCCGCCATCTAGTGTCGAATAGCAACATTAAAATTGACAAACAACGTTTTGTTTTATTTTTCTTGGTTCTTTGAAGGAACTGTGGAATTAATACATTATACTCGTATATGGAGAAAA
Source organism: Mythimna albipuncta (assembly GCA_929112965.1). Classification (NCBI taxonomy): domain Eukaryota; kingdom Metazoa; phylum Arthropoda; class Insecta; order Lepidoptera; family Noctuidae; genus Mythimna; species Mythimna albipuncta. The sequence goes on from OV815962.1 coordinate 13,035,743, forward strand.
AAAATATAAGGATCACCAGCCTCTCTAAAAATCTGGCAATATTATAACCCTTGCACAATACAGTATCAGTTCCTGTTTACGTGGTATACTAAAACGTTGTTAACTCCTCAGGTATGTGACCCGAACAAGCCCGACAGCAAATCTACCGCCCCGCTGGCCATCGGCCTAACGGTGACCCTGGGCCACTTGCTCGCCGTCGACTACACCGGATCAGCCATGAACCCCGCCCGCTCCTTCGGCTCTGCACTCGTCGCTAACGAATGGGCTGACCACTGGGTAAGGAACTTTATAGCATTCATAATATTTCCAGCCAGATAGAAGTAACAGCTAGTTTTATTAGATTCTTGATCCATCACAGATACTTAAAAACCTACTCAAACTTTTTGACTGAATTAGTTTAAAATTATTTCGATCTAAATAACTCTTACCTAAGTTTAATAGGTAATAAACTCGCAAGCTTGGTTAGGGAATACCAAGCAGTAGGTCCAGAATGATAACATCAACACGACCACCACATAAAGGCTAAAAGATCTTGATTTGTTCGTCTTTTCTGTTTCATAATCAAGTAAGTAACCAGACCGTGTGCTGAAAACTGGCTCAGTGAATGGAACAACTAGACTCGTGCCCCTCAACTTGTAGCTTATAGAAGAGCTCTATATCCCAAATTCCTACAGATATACTGGGCCGGCCCCATCGCTGGAGGCATCGCAGCCGCTCTGCTGTACGTGCACGGGTTCTCCGCGCCGCCCGTCGAGGCCATCACGCCGCCCCGCTACCGCGCCGTCGCCGGAGACGAAAAGGAGGTAAGATGAACGAAAAGCACTTCTGTTCCACCAGAAAAACTTTAACTATAATAACCTACCTATTATCTTAACCCTTCCCTGCAATATATAATTTAAACCATTCTAAAATATAACTATTTCTATTGGTGTAGCCACTTTAGGTAGGTACCTACCGACATACATACCTACCTCTGTCCGACTCTCCATTGTAGGTAAAGGCGTGTTCCATTCAAATAATCTTTATGGGTAGCTCAACTCCTACTACAAGCTATAAGTAGCCTTTAACTAACTGTACAACTAGCCTTATCTTCATCACATCCACATCTAGTTGCCATAAAGTTAATTGAATACATTGCTGCATTACAAGCGTACCGGACGCCTAGCCCCAACTGCTTGGACAGTAGAACAAAGCGTAAGTAACCGAGCGTGCTCGTGATCATCCACATCCCATCAATTTAAACTAAACAGACCGATCGAAATCACTCACGCACCCCATTGGTCTGATGTGCGATGAACCTTAATGATTTTGTGTGCCTTCTTATTCCCACCTGCCCACTTCAACAGGGTGGTTTTATATAGGTATGTACATAGATGTGGTATATCGAAGCAGTCGGCTGTCAAGATGTGAATTAATATTGTTTATTATTGTTTAGCTGAAGAGGTTAGACGGCAAAGGTGACGACATGGCTTGAGAGCGCACGCGCCGGCTGGTGGCGCCTCGGCCCGCGCCTCCTGCGGGCCCCGCCGTTGCCGTGGGCCCCGCCGCCGCCGCGGGCCCCACCGCGGGCCCCGCCGCCGGCTTGTCGGTGCCCAGCGACACACGGGCGCGGCACAGCCTCCACAGCATCTCCACCTACCTACTCCTTCAAAATAAGCGACAGCTTTAAGTGTCCAAAAGCTGAACAATACTATAGTGGCCATTTGACGGACGCTATGGATATCGAACAAACCAGGCAATCATAAGAAATCTGATATTTGGAATCTTATCCCGTGGAACTGTCAAATCAAGCAAGTCTCGGGGCCATTCTCGTTACTCTACGGAGTACATTGCGGAGTGGACTAGTGCTAGAGACTTCTTAATATTAAGCCTTCAAATACGACCAGTTACAGTGCCCGTAGATACATGTTTTGTACATTGTAAATACATACCTTAACAGTCATCATATTTATGCAAACATGCAAGCTTATCTCATTTTAAAAGTATTCAATCAATTTTTATACCCGCCCCATATTTTAAAGTTAAGTTAAATATTTTGAATGTGTTTCAAATTGAATACTTCTAAGTAATTAAACGTTTTATACTATTTGGTATTTGAGATTATATATCTTTTTTAAATTTTACTTAGGTAACAAGGGACTCTTAAAATTTTATAACTTTATCATAAAAATCTCTCTCAGAGTGACTCCCTTGCTTAGTGTAGTTTAAAATATAAGTGTAAAATTACATAACATATTTGTTTTACTATAAATCGACTTACATTCACATTTTACTGCAAAAATCTGCTCATATCCATCAATGAGGCAAATGATAAAACATTTCAACAGAAAACATTGGTCCGTTTTTAAGGCTTTTCCTTCCATTTAGATAGGTGCACTAGCCATTGTGTTATGTAAGTCGTTTTATTATATAAGCTAATATGAATAGTACCTAAGTAGAACCTAACGAGTTTCAAACCGAAGTGTTCAAAAATATACCAACTCGAGTTATTGAATGAAATTATTTTATAACTGATTTGTGCGAATGTCAAATTAATAGATAATAATTATAAATATGAATGTAAACGTTTTGTCTTGATAATTTATGATGAAATAAATATGACATTATTTAATTTGTTTTTTTTTTACCATTACCTATGAACGTACAAGCCTGGCTGGCTGAAAACGAGGAATGTTATGTAAACATAAATATTATGTATATTTACCGTGTCTACGTATTTAGCACAAGTAAGATAATGACAAACAAAAATAATGATGTTTTCATCGAATCATGGATGACCTAATGATCGTTAAAAGTTTTACATCATTATCAATTCAGTCAAAAGACGTGCACATGAACATAGACCTCCCCAAAGCGTCGCGTATCCATCGGGTTCCAGCGACCCTCATCAGGTCATCGGTCCATCATATGGAAGACCTTCCAACTCTGCTGCATCCGGTACGCAGTTTTACTCTAGGAAGGCTCAAGCCAAGTTTCACTGAAACATAATACTTCAATGGCCGCAAAACAAATGGATTCGAAGTCAATAAAAGATTTAATAAATTCATACCACATTTTATTGGGAGGCTTTAATACACATTTTACATTAAATATTTTAGAAGACATTATTGTTTACAATATATTCAGTATTTTTTTCAGTAAGGACATTTTTTATAAAGTTAATTATCATAAAACGAACAGTGCATCTGTTTATCAGTTTTGATAAGTTATATCGGCTAGAATGGGGCCTAAGCAAACGACCGTTTTGTACACGTGAAAACGGAAACGCGATTTAAGGTTATAAATTATACAAGCACAATGATAACACTAAAAAGTCCCTGCGTTGTGTAAAAAATCTATAAGTTTACTCTCCAATAGAATCCAAGAATGAGTCCTACGAAACATTTAAATAAACGAAGTTACGATATCAATCGATCGATCGTACTCTATGAAATCAAAGCTACCACACCGATGTCCATCAATATCTTCGATTCAGAAGCGATCGATTGGTGTGGTAAGATCTTTAAGTACCGACTTATTTTCATAACCATTAACTAAAACATATTTAATCTATACATAGAAATAAAATTGAAGTGCATGTTTGTAATATCAATGTATTTTGACTAAATGCATATGAAATTTAATTCGATACCTATAACAGAAAAGCAATTATTAAAAACTTTATCCGTCTGTCTGTTTGTTCTAGCTGTAGCAGCATTGGTTCAAAATCGGTCCAGCCGATTAGGAGATTACTTCTAATCCGCCGGACCGATTTTGACAAGACTCGCTGGTGCATAGCTGAGGTTATAAGTAAGAAAAATAATTAGGATTCTGCGCATAAAAAAACTTGTTCTGTTTTACGTAGATACGTCTATCCCGGGCGAAGTCGCGGGCTAGTTAGTAAAAAAGAGATACCCTCCAGTACCCGGCCTTTAAGATTAAAAGCAAAGACTGCACGTTCTTCTCCATAGAGACCTACACTTTGGAACGTGCAATTTAGCTTCACTTTTCTTGGACTGACCGACATTTGACTCAAAAGTGCCTGCAAATGGTCTATTTGAAATAAATGCTTTTTGCCTTTTGACTTTTTTTCTGACTCCTATATGAATGAAATAAATAACACTCTACTTAGCTGAACTTTTTCTAAACCCACAGGTGCTTTAATAACTACAGATTACTTGACTTCGGAACTAAACAAATATAAATTGCGATTACTACAAATCTATAAGCACCATGTTTTAAGTTATAAATCTTTTTCAAAAATACAAAATTAACCAAACCTAACGAATATTCGACATTTATTTAATACGATAACTACATATTTGCCCGCGACATCTATCAGATTATTTACTTAGTTTCAAAAAACGATGTTCAAAAAAAAATGGATGACGTTAAGAGATAACGGGGACTAAACAGTATAATATTGAATATTGATATAACAAATATAAATAGGATTATATCTTGACAATCATAACTTGATGGATTGATATTGATATATCATTAGGTATAAGTTACATAATGCACGGAGTTTCTGCGCCAGCAACGACTATACCATTATCAAGGATAGAATGGTACGGTTAAAGGGGTTGCAAACTAGCGTTCCAACCAAGGTCACCTTGGTTTATGTGTTTGGTTTGTGTTGCGGCTACATGGATGTAAACCACGCGCCAACACGTTCGGTGGCCAATCACCGACGTGCGTTTTGCGCGTTTCAACCAAGGGCGTTGAATGGTTTGCAACTGCTATCTACAAGGATTGAAACTAGCAAGGTCACGTTCGTTGGGTCGTTAGTTTGCAACCATCTAGTCACCCAGCTGTCGTATTCATACAATGTAGCTACCTATTTTCTCTCATCTAAGAAATTCTTTAAACCTGTTCAAAATTAAGCAATGCTGCTATCATGTAACAGAAAAAGGATGCAAAAACTAAAATGTGACGTCACCGCAATTAGGTTACGCACGTACAAAAGCGATAGCGAGATATCACTACCCTGCCCCGACTCTTCCTCATACCAATATTTGAATGCTTTTCTATTTAATTTAATAACCAATTTTAACGTCGTTTTCAGAAAAAAATTATTACTTTTTAGTGTTATTTGTTGTTTAGTGTAAAATATTGTACAAAATAAACTTTCCAGTGTTTATTTTATACCCATATCTATAAACATTCTAACAAAACTGACATTCACTGAGTAATACATGGAAAATTGTAACATTGCCGTCTCTAGTGGCCGCAGCTATGATGAAGGACATACCGAGGGTCACCGGTCATCAATACAGCCACTATAGAATGCGCATAACCTCAAGTATTTACGTATAATCCTGTAACTCGATAGCTGAAGATCACTAACACTAGTAGCACGAGACACCTGCGGTTTGTCTCTCGCATTGCACCGCAATTTGTCACCACCACACTAGAGTATGTAGGACACGTCATGTTCAAGGTACTACATTGACAATGTACCCTTAACGCATTCCAATACCTTAATCCTGGCACTGCACTTGGCGTATTGTACACATACGTTATACTGCTAATGCAAAATGGACCTTCAATCCATGACAAAGGGTATATTTTTTATTGGTCAAACAATACATATCTAGAGATTAAATATGCCAAATGAAGTGCCAGCACATAAAGCTAAAGATAAACTGAGCCTTGCGAGCAACGTATGTTCTAGAACTACTCTACTAGACTCTTGAATTTACTTGAATATAGATGATTTAGACATAGTAGAAGTACGCAACGCTGCACACGTGTCCCACGCAACATCAGATCAGATATGTCGATCCAGATCACTATGGGAAGTTGCACCAACGTTGCATAGCGTACGTTGCATCGCGTACGTGGCATAGGTGGGCTCAGTTTCTTACCTTTAGTTACTTGTGTCAGAGACCTATGTAACATCGCGCACTTTACCAATAAATACAACCGCGTACTAAACCTAGTTAATTATACAATGGTACTGTTTCCTTCGATGTAAAAATATCATGATGACTAATAACAACCTACTAGCTAAATGTTTAAAAATTATAAATGCGAAATACTCTCGAAAATAATTATGGTTACTTGATTTAATTACAAAATTATAAAATAATTGATAGATTTAATATAAATTCACAATAATTCTTATTGGGTAAATAAATATCAATTTTAAACCAATTGGTGTGAGTCAGTCTTGTAAATACAGATGTTGCTCTTAAAAAAATAGTATTAAAAGATAATGCTTAGAATAAATGACGACTTAAAGAAAGCACAAGGTTTCAATTAATTATACGAAATATTTGGCATATATTACTGACTTTTAATTATTTTGCTCGAATGTAGCGACACTTTGTATGGATATTGCATTTTTTAAAACAAGTCTGCGTAGTGTTTTCTTTAGAATTAACCAATATATTGAATATTTTCAGAACGATGCAAGATTCTCTAGATTCAAAGTACTGCTATTCAGCTGCCTTTTAATAACAATGGAATATATTCACTTTATTTAGATATTATGTACAATAATATGTACTTGAATCTTATTGTCATTATGCAAAGTAATTATTTTGATCATTTGAATGTACAATCTGTTATTTATCGTTTTTCTACATCACTTATACATAATATTTACAACACTAGCAGTTAATCTTACAGTAATTATATATTTTAAATTTTATTCTCGCACCATATATTACAACTATTTTATCATTAATCAATTCCATTAACAAAATATGTCTTTAAAAAAAATTAAAAAATCATTTTCAAAAAAAAAAAAAACTATTCCGAGACTCTTATGTGAACTTGTTCTAATTTTCTTTTAAAAACTACACTAAAATACAATACTTTAAAATATAATATTTTCAATAATTCAGCTCTTAGATTTTTCCTCGATCGAACAGTTAATTTGAACATATCAAAATGAAATTAGCCATAAGTTCGCGTCTAAAAATAAATGCTCCACCTTCGCGTCTAGAAATATGTTTATCTATACAAATCCGCTACCGGATTTAGAGAAACATATTTATCCATATTCGGTATAAAACCTTTCCAATAAAAAAAAAAAAACTGGGTAAAGCTTGCACTAAGAGCGATTAGGTAATCAAGCTAGTAGTCTAGTCAAAGCGCTATACTTGACTATATTCATTTTTCTATTAGACTTTCGATATAAGATTCGCTACTAAAAATAATAAATAATTTAATATAATACAGTCCAGCAATAGTTTAAAACAAAGTAAACTAAAACCTGTGACTATATAAACTTGAAACATTTTTGCTTGTCGTGTGGTATCCGCGTCTTGAACAGCACGGAGTCAGCTCGGTACTGCGTTGTCAAAAGCGGCGTGTAGCCCATAACCTGGGAGCGGAATTTATCTCATTAGTAACTAATATAAAAAAATAATATAATAATATTTCCACAACTATCACACAACGCCGTCTAGTCCCAAGCTAAGCAGAGCTTGTGTTATGGGTACCAGACAACTGATAAACATACTTATATATTTTGAAATACATACATATTATAGATAAATTACACCCAGACACAGAACAAATGATCGTGCTCATCACACAAACATTTGTCCTGGGTGGGAATCGAACCCACGACCTCCGGCATAGCAGTCAGGGTCACTAACCACTAGACCAACAGGCCAGTCAATTCAACTGGAATAAACTAAGATTTAAAAAATAAGGACAAGCTTTTTCAAAAACGTTATATGACAAATAATAAAAATCTAAATGTCTGTATTTCACACAGGCCTACATGGGCACTTATAAAACGTCAGAGTCTAGTGCACGGTTCTAATTAGTCGTTTCCTATGGAGAAAAACCGGCCAAAAACTCCATGGTTTTAAAAAAGTTTTCTTTTAAATAAATTGGTGATCTTACAATATTTCCATGTTACATTATTAACGCGCGTAATCTGCTGTAATCAAACTAATAGTCTATGCTCGTTAAGAAAATAGTGACTATCAGTACTTCTGTAAAGTAAAGGCATATTCATACTGAGATAAAAATTAAACCATTAATACCCCCTGAGTATTTTAAAATTTAACTATAAACGTCACAATCTGCAATTATTTTTAAAAAAGTGAGGTATTCATTTTTAACCGACTTCAAAAAAAGGAGGTTATCAATTCGACCCGTATGTATGTAATATTTCCAGAACTGCCTTGCTTTCGTATATGTTAGTCTATATTAGCGTCTGAAAAAATGTGCCAAATTTCAAAAGTGTATGTATGTATGTTTTTATGTTTGTGTTCTCATATCTCCAGAACTACAAGACCAATTTAAGTAATTCTTTTTTTGTTGTACTAGGTATTGTTCAACTTAGGGATACTGCAAGTTTCATCAAAATCGGTTCAGTAGTTTTTGAGATAGGGATTTTTTTTTATGTATGTTCACCAATATCTCGGTCAATTGTAGCCCGATTTTGCAATTTTTTTTTTATTGATAGTTTCAGCTTCCAAATTGGTCCCATAGAAATATTGTTATGATCTGATCATGAACTTCGAAGATATCGAACATAATTCCTCATAGGATTACAGCAGAACTGTCGTAACAAGTAAAATCACTTTGTTAATTCGAGTAGTCAATGACTGACTGAAAGAAAAAATGGGGAAAGGAGGGGATGTACCCAGCTGATCTGATGATGGAGCCGGAAGGTACATTAATGTAATCTAACCGTGTTTGGGATAATTAAAATCGTTATGAGATACACTCTGGCTATAAAGTATTTAAGTATGGCTGAGGGGTACTTTTTAGTGGTGGTACCATAACTAAAAAGTGTAAAATAAAAAACTTTTGACAAAAAAAAATTAACCGACTTCAATGTTAAAAAAACACTGAAAAGTACAAAATAACTATAATTTCAGAAGTCAGTGTTAATTCATTAAACCCCAAGCGAACCGCGTTCGCGCATCTATTGTCTTATTATTGTGTCTCAAATTGACGGTATCTGAAAGGTTAAATAACGAAGAGACAAAACTATTATATTATTTTGTACTTTTCAGTGTTTTTTAACATTGAAGTCGGTTATATTTTTTTTTTTTTAAAGTTTTAAAATTAACAAAAGACTCGTCCATTTTGTCCGAAGGGCTTACTTACATCAACTGGTCAATGTGAACACGGCTTTCTAATTGCTATGATTTATTTGGTCAAGGGGCTTGACCAAATAAATCATAGCAATTGCTTGCCGAGCCTTTTATTAGCGCGGCTACACTATAATATTATAAAGGTGAAAGTTTGTATGTATGCATATGATTGTGTATGTTTGTTATTCTTATTCCTTACCAGGAATTAAACCCGTTGATTTTGGAAGAAAAAAAACACTACTTATTACACCATCCCATAGTAGATAGGTAGTAAGGTAATTTTATCTACATAAAAAATAAGAAAATTGTGTGATGATAACTTGTGCTCGGTTTTTTCTTGATCTTACCTGTGAGAAGAATTGAATACATTTATGTCTTTCATGGAAATGTGTTTCGTCTGCCGACAACGTCACTGGACATCCGGGACATCGGAACGTCCATCGCGACGTCACCTAAAACAAATGACTATCTTAAAATGTGCACCAATGTTCAGTAATTAGAAAATAATATTACCTTGTCAACTTTAGAGGTGTGATGTGATATTCGACCGATCTTTAATTCAAACAATGAGTCATACCAGTTCCGAGTTCTAGATGAAAGTTGGTACTAAGATGGCCTTCAAACCACACCTTCACTAAGAATCTCATTAATCTGCTAAAAAATAAAGAAAATTGTGGAGTAATACGGAAGTTTTCAGTTTTTGTACTTTCCTGATGCTTAATTGGGTACTTTCGAGATACTTTGTGCTGAAAACCATATAAAAGAAAACAAAACAGAAATTGTAAGATGTGATACATGTGACACACGCGACGTATACAACACGCTCGAAAAGTACGACACATGCAAATAGCGCGTCACGCGCGAGAACTCCAACACGTTCGGTGCGACCAACAAGTGCAGAAAAAGCGTTACGGGCGACAAAAGAAACACGTGCGACTAGTGCAACTCGCGCAACAAGTGCAACACACTAGCCAAGTGCAAGCAACACAAGGGAGTCAGCACAGTAGTGAAGTATAACAAGTGAGCTCACCTTAACCGGAGGCTTTCTAGTGATGTGCGACACGAGGAAGTTCATAGCGATGTCCTCGCAGTTCATGTACTCATCCACGTAGTCGCGTATGGCGGCCGGTAGAGTGCGCCAGTAGGCCCATAGGTAGTAGCGGTGGACGAACGCTGCGCCCGTTAAGACCATGCTTAGCTCGCAGCTGTATGAGAAACATATCAAAAGGTTATGAAAATACTATACTCGAGTCGTACTGTCGCCATCGCTGTGTTGCCACGTATTTAGTCGCCTACTCTCGCGCGATTTTCATACTCAATGCCGACTGTGACGTCTTCGCGGATGAATTGAAAATTTTGTCCATCTGTCTGGAGTATTGTGAGATGAGTGACTGCCGTGTAGCAGTAACGTGTGTGAATTAGACGTAAATAAGCCCAGCTTTGCGTGAAAATACATGGCACCGAACATCTAAATCATAGAACATTACAAACGAATAAACCTAAGCTTGGAAGTTTGCGTGTTTCCAAATGTCCAATTCTACCACGCAAATTGTAGATTCATTTATAAGATAATGCAACGTTGCCGCCCTGCTAAGCTCTTGCAAACTGCATAATAAATCTTTAGCTAACGCGATCTCCGGTCTCCCTCTAACATTTAATAACAAAAAGAGAATTCCAGTGCACACTCCCCGAAATGTAATTGATAGAAAACCGACAGGCTTGCAACATGGCGCCGTTACCCACGGCTATGGAGCATCAACTCGACAAGTGCATAATTGCCGATGGTCCTCTTGGCTCGCTTCTCAATCGGTTGCAACCATTTTCTGCCCGACCATCCGACATCCCAAATAAAATGTGAACTTACCTATAGTTAGAGTTATAGAGGAAACCGTTGTTAAAGTTGAGGTCCCAGGCGTGGTAGCGGCCGGGGAAACCAACGATTCGGTCGCGGTGCTCTCGCCACACTCTATAAACAAACATACAAATATCCATATACATCCACATACATCCATTTCAAATTATTTAGGTCCAGAAGAAGAGAGAATTGTAGTATCAATAGTGGCCAAAGTACACGTTATGTGTGTCGGGCTTTTTTTTTAGGTGGCAAATCATAATTATAATGATATCTCCCGTCCTTGGGCGGAGCGGGAGGGCGTGTCAGACTTTTACCGACTAAAACACACTCCCGAAAGAAAGAAGGAATCTTTGCATTCATTCCAGGGCTCCCAGATTCATCTTCACACAACCCATGAATGTGTGTTAGGCTGTGGGTTTGTTCGGTAGAGTTACAGCGTGGAACTGTCCAATCAAGTTTATAATTTTGTATGGAGAGGCAAATTTTATTTTTTGTTTCCGAAAAAAAAGTCTCGTGGATGATTGTTTAGTTTCATCGACTGAGCAAGCCCTTAAAGTTTGCGGAGCCCTGTCCTTTACACCCTGTATATCACATAGTATACGTTCAGATAAACGTGGAATAACGGTCATTGACCCTTATAAAGTTGACATTCCTTATTTCAAAAACGGAAATATAGACATAAACCTGTCTTAAATCACATCTATCGTGATCCTTTACATGATCTAGTAATGAAAAGCAACTATTTTTTTGTTTTTGGGGTACCTACGCAGAGACATTAGGAAAAGGTCAATGTACTTTGTTCCACGGCTATCTGGCGCCAACTATAACTGACCTGAAAGCGAACACGATCTCGTCGTGGCGGAGGTGCGCGTCGTCGTCAACACACAGCACGGCCTCGGTGTCGATCAGATGGTACGGCAGGAAGCGGTTGTTGAGAGAGTTGCGGGGGGCGCGGACTACCGCCACCGGGGCCCCGCTCTCCGGCCAGGAGGCCACGGCCCCAGGAGACGAGGGGCCGTTCCATACTACGATTACCTGCGTTCAGGAAATTTGTAATTTATTAATAACTGCTGCCAGCGGTTTCGTCTACGCTTTCTGCTTTCGACGGTCTGTTTATTGTATTGCATGTCGGTCTGTTTATTTATATCTATTCTGCAGCTAGTTCGCTATATAAATAAGATTATATAGTAGTTTACTAATGACAGAGAATACGATACGTCATTTTCCAATGCTCTTGGTTCCAGGGCCAACAATGTATAGACGCAGAGCAAGTCCAATCCTTTCGAAGTATTACAGGAAAACAAAAATATTAGGCAAATTACGATTTTTTGGTCATACTCTTATAATGAACTCTAAGAAAAGGTTGTTAAGAAGGAGATATGTTACACGTCAGACCCAGGTTGGGATGATGGATGTCATATCTTTCAATGTTATAGTTCTAAATAATATAATATAATATAATATTCCACAACGCCGTCTAGTCCCAAGCTAAGCAGAGCTTCTAAATACATACATATTATAGATAAATTACACCCAGACACAGAAAAAATTATTATGCTCATCACATAAACATTTGTCCTGAGTGGGAATCGAACCCACGTTCTCCGGCATAGTAGTCAGGGCCACTAACCACTACACCCGTCAAGTCAATATATCACAGTTATACAACACTAACCTTGTTCAAATACGGCAGGCCTCTCAGCCTCGCCAGCGCGGCCGCTAGCACGGTCTCCCTCTCGTAGGTGAGTATGACGACAGTGAACTGTTCCCTGGGGCGGTCCCCCCCCAGCGCCTCGCTGAACTCGCGCCCCGAGCCGCCCGCGCCGGCGCCCACGGGCCGCATGCCCGCCGCCGAGCCCACGAACCGCGCCTCCGACGTCACCGCCGGGTCCCACGGCAGCTGCGGGTACAACGCGAACGGCTCCCCCCACTCGTTCCATAACTCATATCCATGCAGCAACGCAACAGAATAATTGCGACGGTATGCAGGGCTGGCGTAAGGCGCTTCGAGAGGGCCGAGGGTTTCCTCCGGTTCAGCATCAACAGCAGGAGGCTCCACTCGCGGAGGGTAGAAAGAATCATTGAAGGCAGGCGTTCCAGCGGTCGGAGTGACGGGTTGCGCGGGGATGTGTAGCCTTGTGCGCAGCGTGGCGAGTAGCGAGTCGACGCTGGCCTGCACGGAACTGAGGTAGCGCTCCCACAGCAGACGCGCCTGGCGCCGCATGGCCAGCACGTCGGCGTCGCCCAGCGCGCGCAGCAAGAAGTGCAGCTCCGACACGCGCGCGCGCGGGAGTGACAGTGCGGCCCGCCGCCAGTCCAACACCTCATCATACGGCAACCTGATTCGATCTCCGCCCAGCAGCACCGGTATCGCACCAGATCTCAACGCTTCATACAACCGCGCTTGTAATAAAGCCGTAGTCACATACGTCCTATCAGCCGGTGCAAGTATTAGCGCAAACGTCGAATCCCTCAACACAGCGCGCCGAGAGCGGTCCGTTCCACACAGCGCCCAGTCCCCGATAGGCAGCACCGCCCGCCTCTCCACTGGAGGGTCACATTCGAACTGTAGGTGAAACAAATCCGAGGCTGGAGCAGACCTCACCATCTTCTGCAATGCCTCGATCAGAGATTTGTCTTGATCCTTGTCTATTCCTCTCGGTGGCGGTTGTGAGCCCTGAAAACTAAATGTAGCTCATGAATTCATACCTAGCAATTGATAGCACATTTTTGATAATAATAGTAAACTTAATATTGGTACTAATGTAATGACAATGAAGATAGCAATGTGTTTTTGGTTGGATAACATTAAGAAGTTTTCCAGTAGTAGTGCCTGATGGACTGTTGGCTCGTTCCGGTCAATTATCGGACAGCCGGACGGCGAGCTACTCATTGCTCGACATCCGCCCGCGTCTACCGTGGCTGGTAGTCGGGGGTCGGAATCTCGGCGGCTGGGGGCGTGGGGACGTTCCTTTCCTCACTTATGCGACCTCCTCCTTCGCTAGCATTACTGCTTCGCAGGAGGTGACCGCCTGCCATTCCTCCTCGCTCTGAACCACAGCCCGAACCAGGGCTTGGCGCGAGAGGCCACGGCCGCCGATTGCCTCCACGAGTACACGGCGGTGCTCCGCCCAAACGGCACACCTCCATCGTGTCCTCCGGGCGGTCCACACAATGCTTGAATCTCTCTTAGTTTAGTCCCTTACTTTAGGCAAGTTGCTGCAAAAATCTACTGACACAGACCTAGAGTTCATTGGGGCGCGTAAACCCCACCACGACATCAACGGAGAGATACGGTAGTGAAATTATTATTATTATTAAAAGCCGGTACATAAACAACACAGCTGAAATGTGTATGTACTATACTATGTACATTTCTGCCTAAAGTTTCAGTCGAAATAACGCATACATACTCATACAAATAGATGTGGTGTGATGTTTATGGATCATATGTGTTTTTTATTTAACCCTGTAACCGCTTTTTCGTGTCCTATTAGCCAGGGTCGTGTATTTGCGCCTGGGTATTCGCAACTCGTTTAGCTCTTCAATCCTCATAGGTGACTGAAGATCTGACGAGACGGAGTATTTGGTCGTGGATGTGAGACCCTGGCGGAATAAATGCGAAAGAGTTTGTCGGATTTATTCGACGTAGGCGGTTAAATTTGTAATTTATTTATTATTTATTTATAACTTCATTGCACACTTTAGCTTATTACAGGATGAACATTTACAAAAGATTATGTGTACAATAGGCGGTCTTATTGCACAAGGCAATTTCTACCAGACAACCTTTGGATGGACTGAACGAAAGGAAAAGATTTGGGGCTGTCAGTGTACAACATAAATTATGTGAATAAAAATATAATACATAAATAAATTACCAAATAATAAACTAATAAATATTAAAAAATACAATAGAGAACGGAGAAGACCAATTTTAAAGTGATAGGTAGTGCTCCATCACCATTTTTTGACGTGACAACGTCTTAAATTAGGTTGCGGCTGGGAGTCACTTATGAAAAAGTGTAACGCTCGGTAACGTTACGATGAGTCACCGAACGAGAGAGAGGCCCGCCGAATGCCTTGCGTCTCTCTCCCACTCAACTATGATCGGTCTGCCGCGCGCGCAGCACTAGAGAATTAGGCGCATTGAATCGGCGCATGGACGTTGTCACGTAAAATCTTCGCCCGTAAAACCGACTTTACAGGCAACCATTTTTTTTAAATTCGGTAGCGTTTGGGCACGCCTCACTTCTATGGGTAATGCATTCCACAAACGAGCTGCTTGTTTCGTAGAACGAAAAGATTTATCGTAGAACGAAGTGGAATACTAAGTTTTAGATTGTCCGATAACCTCAATTTATTTACCTTAGCAAGTATTTTCGTCTCGCAGGCGCTATTGGTGCGCAATCGGCCCACACGTCTCCACCGGGCGGGCCGAGCGCGGGCGGCGTGATGACGTCAAACCCCGGCCGGAACTGTTCGTGCGTGAACGTGGACTGCGCCACCATGGCTCGGCCTATCGACGCGCCTTTGAAAGCGTCGCCCGAGCCCACGGCAAGTTCACGACGTGCCATGTTCAGTAACACGTGGTTGCGGCCGTCGCCGCCCCAGTATGGCAAACTTTTGATAGCTGTCTCGTTCAATAGTAGCTTATATGTATCTATTGTTGGTCTGGAAATAACAAGGAACACTAAGCATTCATTTGTACTTCATTCCAAACGAACGTAAATATTTTAAAACTACTTACGCGGGAGTCTTCTCAAAAGGAAAAGCTTCACCTACAATAACAAGATAAACGCATGCTTCATTTGGATCGCGTGTTATGTGAGTATTGTAGCCCAGTGTCTGCTTCAGAGTTGTCTTCAGGAAGCCGTCAACTTCAGCACCGGCCAGGGGCGCAAACACGTCGGGGTCATACAAGTAGACGGGAAAGCCGGATGTCAAGGAGCAACGAGAGTGATCGAAGCAGGAGAACATGCGGCAATGTACTTCAGATGAAGCGGCTATAGGGGGTAGGACGGGGGGTGGTCGTGAAGGTAGTATCTGCAGAGGAGGCGCTAGTTCGGGCGAGTCTCGTCTGATGGCCTCAAGCTGCGCGATGCGCGCCTGGTCGGCGGAGACGCGCAGGCGCTGCAGCTCTGCGGCGGCGCGCGCATGCTCCGCCTTGGCACTATCGGCTTTGGCGCTAGCGGCCGTCGCCTCACGCTGCAACCGTCCACGCTTTGCTTCCAGTTCCCGTAATTCAGTAGACACTGAAGCCTGAAAATATAAAAAAGATACATTTGGTACACTTCTGCGTTTTGTCAAAAAGCAATAGAACGCGGTATTCTGGGTGTCAAAACAGCCGACAGAATTAAATATGCCACGTTGTCTTTGTCAACGGAAAACTTATCGCCGCACACGAACCACATGCATTTGCCACAGAAGCAGCTATAAGAAGTTAGAAACGGCCACAAAGGCAGCTGAAGGGCGCGACCGCCACTTGTAGCCGATATTTGTTACGTGCGTGCGTTGCCTTGGACTTGTAAAGATTAACTGAGGTAAGGAAGAGAGGGATAGGGAATCGAGCGAGTGGCGTCTGGCGGCGTTTTGTATCAGCGTTTAGTAGCGGACTTGCGGTCCACAAGAAGCGAGCAGCAACGATTTGTAGCGTGTGGCGACCACCGGCGTCAACCGTGTGCGGCGACTCCATATAAAATGTATCATACATTAATGTAACTACAGGAAACATGGCGATGTTTTGTGGTTGTGGCCCGTGAACCGTGTGCAGTGTGCAGCGACCCACAGACGTATTAAAAAAAGGCTAAAATTGGATTGGGCGGGTCACGTAAGCCGCATAGGTACACATTGACCGCTAGGCAAGAGCATCCACAAAGTGACTGCGAACGCACGACGTCGCCGAGGCCGAACTGTAGAGGTGGCGACACGACCTACCCCGCGTTCTGAATTACGATATCAGCGCTGTCAGCGCGTCAATAAATCGCCTGATGTATGCGTTTATAGTAATTCGGGTTCTATAAGTTTGAGGTGACTGAAGAAAAGAATATCCGGAATAATTTAGGAAAGGCCTTTATGTAATAATGGGAAAGCTAGATTAAATATAAAATACTACTAACATAAGCATAAGCTAAATAGTACAAACATAATGAGCTTTTGCTATTTCGACACCTGGAACCTAGACACCTTCTTTCTTTGTACCCTTTCATAGAGAGGATGCCTGTGCGCAGTGGCGGATTAAGCCAGAGCATGGCCTATATCAAATTCGAGCAAGGGGGTGCTGAGTAGAACTATTATTGTCATTCTTGTTTTCAATCACCAATAACCCCGAGGATTTTAAATTTGGGGTAGAAAGTACGGTAATGAGGGAGACTAAGAGATTGGCTATATTCAATGAAATAACTGTATTCGGATTTCAATATATTACTTTGACCACTTTGTTTTGCGTTCTAGTGCAGGATCCTCGAACGCGCGGGGCCTGTATCATTTACTACTCTTGTTACATGACTAATCTCCCACTGCCTGTGCGTGTGCAGTGAGCTATATTAGCGTCAACCGCGCTCATAACCCATTCAGGGTAGTTCAATACATGGCACATAGTTTTTAATTATTTATTGGTTCTGTATCCTAGAACCAATAAATAATTAAACTAGCTGCTAACTATAGTTGCTAATACTAATTTTCCTTCACCATTTCTAGAACCCCTTTTTTAAGTTGAATTAAAATTTAATGTTATCAGTTAAATTACAACAACTGTTCATATAATTCCCTAACCAAAGGTGATGTTTACAATCATCAGTAGCTAAATGTGATTGTGCACTATAAAGTAGTTAATGATAAATTATGATTATGCAGTAATAAAGTAGTAATGATAAAAATATGATTGTGTACAAATAAAGTAGTAAGTGATAAATAATGATTATGCACAAGTAAGTGATAAAATGATGATTATGCAGTAATACAGTAGTAATGATAAGAAATATTGTTTACAAATAAAATAGTAAGTGATAAAGAAATGATTGTTTACAAATAGTAGTAAGTGATAAAAAAATATATGGTGTACTTGCAAATAAAGTAGTAATATGATTAAGAAATGATTGTGTACAAATATATAATTTTACCTTTAATATTAATTAATTATTTTCTATGTCATATCATGCCAATCACTTATAAATTTTCATAATTGTTTAACCTTTCAATCGTGGAAATTACAGACAATAGAAAGACAATAGGTGCGCGAACGCCGGCGTTTGCTTGGGGTTTAATAAATTAAAGACATATTCACTCATTTATGCATAAGCTGTGATTGACTATAATTGAGTGTTTATTAAAGGACCAGGTTATGTGTACCAATTTCTATTCCGAAGTTTTGATTTTGTAAGAGTTGTTAGTGTTCCTTAACCTTTCAATTGTGGAAATTACAGACACAATAGAAAGACAATAGGTGCGCGAACACCGGACTTCGCTTGGGGTTTAATGAATTAAATAAATAAATGAATGAAGTAGTAAGTGATAAATAGGTAATCATTACGCACTAATAAAAAAGTAAGTGGTAAAAAAACGACTGTGCACTAAAAATGTAGTTAGTGATCAATATGATTATGAATTAATAAAGCAGTAAGTGATAAAAATTGATTGTGCATTGATACAGTAGTAAGTGATTAATAATAATGATACATTACGAAAGTAGTAAGTGATCAATAATAATGATACATTAATAAAGTAGTAAGTGATCACTAGTCCTTTCATGATTACCTTTATTCTTAGCATTTCTTCAATCCTCAGTTTTAAATCAGCTGCATTCATTGTTGAGATGTCACCCAGTGCCTCCAAAGTGTGACGCATTGGATTACTTGCCAATGTACCTGTTTCATCGTACTGTAAAATATATATCTTTATAATTATCTGCCAACGTATCTGACCTATAGACCTCCAATAGGTTACCACATCAATTACTATTATAATATTTCTTTTAAAAGTAATTTTTAATACTATGTCCTACTTTTCTAATGATGTACCAAATTGTATTATCATCTCTGTCTGGCTAACATAAAAAATCCTACATACTGTTTATACAGAATACAAATGTCATTAAGTCACGGGCGAAAGGTTGAATTCCGAACGAATTGAATGTTGCTGATTGTAATCCTGAAAAATAGTGAGGGATTTATAAAATTAACTCCCGAGCATTGCAAGGGAGTTAATAAAGAAACCTGAGTGAGGAATTCAAGCCGCCCAAGACAAAGACAGCTTTATCCCCATGTTGCATACTCTACTTTTTACACCATCTGTGAGATAATTAAGTATTATATTTACACGTTCATCAAATAAACAAAATTCAGTTCTCCAAGATTCTATACTTTCAATTTTCTACAATGCTTCTGTCGGTAAGCACATTTTATTCTATTTTCTTTTTTTTGTTAGTGGCCAGTTTCAATTTCGAGGATTTATGAAGTTAAAGGGCTTTATGAAGGATATTTTGTATGCTAAGCTAAAATTGAGTATAATAATAACATCTAGTATATTCATGTACAAATAATATTAAGAAATAAGAAGACAAAAAAGCAGTTTTAAGTAGGTACAGTTATTTTAAAAAATATTAATGCTTTTGCGTTTTATTTACATCTCAACCACAATAAAACATAATGTTCTTGGTGGGGCTAATCAGAAAGCATTATACGGCTTCTTCATACCTCAGCTAGTTGGCAGAATTGTTTAGGTGTGTTAGATAAAAAAGAGGACTCTCTCTGCCATATCTTTAGCCTGCTGTATCTAATAGGAATTCTGGAACTTATCTTCTTGTATTTACTTTTTTAACATCAAATTTATCATTGGCTATGATGTCACCCAAGCTATGTCAACAAATTACTTAAAAATACTGGAAACTGAACCAAAATACTAAATATGGTTCCAGTATTAAAATATTTTATTTTCAAAGCAGTACAATACTGCTTAAACTTCATAAATTGGATGCAACCATTCAAACAAAACAAACTTGACCTAATGCAAGGTCCTTCTATAAAAGTTTTATGATAGTAAATTAACTTTACTTACCTTGGACAAATAATAATGTGTGAATAGAGGCACAACAAATAGTATTAACGACACCAAAAATATAACACGGGATAGTTTTAGATGCCCTAACCACAAGCAAAACCGTTCGTAGAAATACATTTTGTCATGAATTTCGATTAGAAAAAGTTGTTTTCGAATTTAAATCATTTTTCTGTACAAGTTTACAGCTTAAACATTATTTTTAATAGCTGTCTCCAACTCATATTATAAGAAATAAATATTTAATTAATAAATAAATCTATGTTCAATTTTCTATTGTCAAATCTGATTGACTTGACAACTATTGAATTTGACAGCTTTGACAACGTCAAGGCGTTATTTTTTTTTCTGTTTACCCGTTAGGGAAGGCTAAAGTCGTTCAACCATATCGCCAAGTCTTCAAGGCGGCAGTCCATTTTTGCAGCATTTTTTAAAATTCCTGTTTGCTTTTAAGAAATAGTTTCTTATACTACTTAGAATACGGATGTAATTAATTCTATTGTTTTTTCCATATTTGGTAGCAAATGTGTTGAGTCAGCCTTCCCAGTAAAGCCGATCCCGATTTCCGGCCACCGCAGGCGCGTGCGTGCGGACAGTGAGCAATGGGTAGCTCGCTGTCCGGCCGTCCGGTAACTGTCCGCACCAAGCCCAAGTCGTCGACGGCGCGCACTGTTGCCGTGCGCCTCAAGGAATTGTCAGCAACAGCAGGTACCCAGCCGGGTCGAAGCCTACTAGACAGAGTTATCCGAAAAGGACCTCGAGCCCTGGTGAGAAGGCTAGAAGGAACGAAGTGGGCTTTTAGTTAGTAAGAGTCTGAAACTATCTCCCGCTCCGCCCAAGAGCGGGGGTCATCATTGGATGATTTTTCCCACCATCAAAAAAAAAGCCTTCCCAGTAAAGTATAGAGCAGTGCCAGTGGTGCTTTAGGCACAGGGAGCAGTTCCTAGAGGCAGCAGAAATGATCAAACCAGGGCTTGGTTTTGAATTATGCTTTTAAGTTAGTAAGATAACTGGCTTAGGCTTTACTTAAAGAGCTCGAGACAGTGACATAACTACAAAGTTGAGCTTTTATATTCGTTATATATACCCAGCTAGATACTATACTCAACCTGCGGCTCACGGGCCGCATTCGCCCTTCAAGAATTTCTGAATAGCAATGGATTTTTTTTTTTCTTCAGCAGTGGTTACGGCGTCCACACCTTCCGCAGACCGCATGACATAGGATCTGCCTATACGAGTATTCTGTGGATCACCCGGACAAAACGGTGAGCGTACGTAGTACTGTTCCAAGAACGCCTCAAAAAAAAATCAGCAAAATCGTAGAGGACCAGCAGGGCCAAAGCCTACAGGGACCATGGGTTGTCCGGGGTCCTGAGACGCAAGTCAAAGAAAGAACATATGAGTGTGGTTTAGTCAATTAAAGTCTGACACACCTTCTCGCTCCACCCTAGAGCAGGAGAACTCATTGGATGAATTCCCATCTAAAAAATTGATAATTTGACTGCTAAGTATTTTGCAGTTTTATAAGCGCTCACCTTTGTAGGTAGTTGGGTCACTATTATCAAAAAGGCTAGCAATTTAAAAACGCTTTATATTTTTTGTGTTTTTTATTAACTAAAAAATACAGTACGTACACGTTTAAAGGACTGCTTAATACTTACAAGTAGATTGCTCTAACAATATTTATTGTTTTTACTTAAATAATAAAAACTTGAACAACTAACCAAATCGATCGTCTTACGATTCGCAAAAATAATTTTGTTTGGCGAACCGGAACGCGTTGGTGTACACATCTGAATATGAAAACGTCTTCGTGCTGCCGATCGTGTTGGTTAGGATATGGAAACACTAAGTAATATTTATAACCAGACTATGTATACCTTGGAGGCACCAACGTGGCCGCGTTGCCAAAAGTGAATGGTTGCCAATCAATCGGTTACAAAATGAGGTACCCTCCATAGCATATATTTACATTTATTCTAGCAGCACGGCTAGTTTTGTCACCTCTGATTTTCTAGTGAGGTATAGCACAAAATTATCTATTTTCGAGGTACAGAAGACAATCTCATGTAAGTAATCGAGCTCGCACTGAGCTGAATTGAGCCGAGATATCGTATCCGTTAGCGGTGTCTATGTGTGCGTTGCTCGCAAGCACTTTGTATGTAGATTGACGTCTGTACCTATCTATTTTGTGGGTATTGGCCGTAAAATAGTACAACAGACAACAAAAGGCCTCTTGTACTTGTCTTGTAACATTAAAATACTATAATAATAAAAAGTTTCAATATTTTGTAAAAACACTTGTAGATAACAAGTAATACATAATTTATCAACTTAAATGTTGGGTGAGAGGCGAGGTTATTGAATTAGTCGCATATTTTGTAACCAAGTACATTTATCATTACTAGAAGGTTCCTACTGGAAGTAAGTATTATTATTATATTATTTACAAATCTTAGTACTTATACCTAAATAACAAAAAAATATCTTTAGCTGCCTTAGATGTTTACTTTCGATACCTTATCTGATCAAAACATCATATATATATATTTATTTATTTATTGCTATTAACGAAGTAGCTACCGCCTGCGGCTCCACTCCCGTAAAATTACTTCTCACTTTTAGGAGGCGATTTTTTTAAAGCACCCCTGTATTATAGCGAACAAAACAATAATATAATTATTTAATTCAGTTAAGCCGATCAGCTATTTTTATATACAATATAAATCTTTTACTGGGCATGACCAAAAGATAGGAAATAGTATACCGAGTTGGTGACATCAACACACTTAAGCACTACAGTTAGTATCATGAACAGTTCGAATTAGGTAGATTTTCGATAGAAGTTCAATAAAGTGGAATGTTCGATTTTAGCAAAAACTATTTCTCATAGTAATACTGCCATACACAATAAACTAAAAATGTTGAGTACAGCGTTATATAGCGATAATATGGCCACGCTAGACCCTGTAGTTTTCACTTTAGTGCAGTTTATGGTTTAAATACAGTTCTTGTCAGTAATGTTATCAAAATCTTAATATTACATAAACTATAATGAGATATAATACATACATAGACTCCGTACGACTGTAATAAATCTTTATTATATTATAATTTCTCGATATTTATTATGAGAAAATCGTTTTGATTCCATTCATTAGTTTCCGATAATTTCTCGCGATATTTTACAATCTTACGGCGTTCATAATTTTCCAGTGACTTGATTTTCTTTCTTCAAGATGACACCCTGTGTCAGGAGGTATTTATTTTGTTCACCTTTGTTAACCCAGTGCCGTATAAGAACGTACAGTAATAATCGTATCCAATGGAAATCCCAATAGTTTTAAAATTATACAAAGCTAATTTTGTCTTGATTACACTCTTTTTCGATTTTACTTACAAGAACTATATCAAACTCGAACTGTAATTTCTTATCACAATGGTGTTTCAGCAAATGATTAAATAACTCCCCAGGAGTAAACAATAAGTCGCATTTAATACAACTTTGCTTTGAAACTTTCAACCGCGTATGACATTTACAGTTTTTAGTATGTTGCTGAGCATTGTGCTCTTCCAAAAAATGTAAACCGCAATCACATTTATAAATTATTTCTTTTTTTGTCGAACTAAAATTTGCATTTTCTATTACTTCTTCTGACTGCTTGACAAGGTCATTGTTTTCCCCCAATTTCTCAGCACGATCAACAAGAAGGTCCGTGGTAGGTGATGGATGGATTGTTACTAAGTGCATATTTAAATCATCTAATACCAAATTATTGTCATGAATCTCGTAATGATTTTTGTAGTCCAACTCCGAGAAATACAATCCACATTTAGAACATTTACATTTTGTATTATCAAAGACACATACGTGTTTGAATATGCAACTCTTTGTTTTAAGGCATAAGTCACACTTCTGGCATTTATACAAGGTATAATCATATTTTGTACCACTGAAAGTAGAGCTGAGTTTCTTCTTTCCAAGGTAACACGGTTTTGGTATTCCAAACAAAATTACGATTATATTTTCAACATCAAAATTGTCTAGCTCTTCGTGTCTAATAAAGTGCAAGTCAAAATCTTCCTTGTCGAGTAACAAACCACAAGTAGAACATAATTTTAAATTACTTTCATCACAGTTATGAGAATCACGATCAAATTTATCAACCACCCTATCACAGTTTCTACATTGATATAGAATGTAACGATTACTTGCGAGATACATTATTTTATTATAACTTGCATGTTCCTCCTTATTGTATAATACTATGGTGTGCGACTTTAAATTCATTTCTATGCTTTCGTGGTCTTTTTCGTGAGCTATTCTATAAGTCGTCGAACTAAAAAACAGACCACATAACGCACAAGGGTGTTTTCTCAATTTAACACAAGATTTGTCCCTCGAGTTTACGGCGTGCATATACAAATATTGAGGATCAATAAAGACTTGACATTTATCACATCTGTAAAGCACCGAGTTTGACGATCCAGACTGAATTTTTTCCAGTTTAAGTCGGCATTCGTATCTATAAATAGAATTATGAAGAATTTTACTAATATCTTCGTCCGCTACGTATGCAAAAATGTGTTTCGTCCAAAAATCATTGTTATGACAAAAATAAAATGGATCAAATTCGACTACTTTAATAGATACGTCATTGCATTTTCCATTTAAATGACTTTTGTAATCACTTCTTTGCAATATTAAATTGCAATTCTGGCATTTCTGCGTATTTAATTGTACCACTTCAGAATTGTAATGGTCATGACAATGCTGCACAACTTTATCATATGAATTAACTGTCAGTTGACAACTTTTACATGTGTAGAAAATGTATGTAATACAAGGATTATCTAACTCATTTGAACTTGGCTCCACGTATGATATTTCCTTAGCAGTGTTAGCTTGGAGTGCTGTATCTTTAAGTTTTGTTTTTACATTTGGCATTGAATAACTATGAAAATGTATATGCAATTTGTAAGCATGTTCAGTTAACTTCATGAAACAAACATTACATATAATATAATCCTGTTCTTGGCATGAATGTGTTTTTACATCACGGGCCCTTAAAAAGTGTACTCCACACGAGTCGCATTTAGGGTACTCAGGTATTGGAGGGCAGATGCGCTTTTCTGTCCGGAGGTCATAAAACGTGTAATCATGCAGACTTACTTGCTCTTTCTTATGATATTCTTTATGTGTTTCATGAGTTTTCGTTGTCAAAAGTAGACCGCAACCATTACAAACTAATTTGAGCATATGACCACATTTGCCCTCTACATGCAATTTTCTTAAGTTCATATTACCGATAAAACACTTGCAAGTGTGGCAAAAACTCATTGCTAACTTAGAATATTCCACTAAAGTATCATTACCAAACCGAGATTTTTCATATCTCTTCGCGACTTTGTTTTTCAATTTAGTTCTGTTTGGATTTCTACGTCTGTTGGTGAGCGTTTCGGATTGATTCTTTTCCTTTTTGGCTGAATTTAAGCTTACATATGTCTCATCTATCATAACGGATTTGACTTTGTTTTTACCCTCTCCATTCGGACTTATTTGACTTTCATCTATCATATCGTATTTGTCTAATTCCTCAGTAGGTGTTTTTGGATTTATTTGACTCTCATCTATAATATCGTGTTTGACTATTTCCTCATTAGCTGCTTTTGGACTTAGATGTACGTCACGTGTTACATTGGAATTCTCGTTTTCCGTATTTGTATTTAGATGTTTGTCATCTATCATGTCGGGTTCGATAATGATAAAATCGCAAGACGGTATATTTTTTTCTTTGTGATTTATTTCGTGGCATTCCATATCGTCTCTATTAATTATAATGTCACAGACTTTACAGTATAGTGAATTTGGTGTTTTAGAATCGCATGTGAGATAGTGTAATAAATAGTTTTCTTCGCTATAATGTACAGTGCACATACCACATCTGTACAAAATTCGACTAAATGTAGATTCAGTAAGAGTGTGCACAGTGAATGTTTCAGAAAAGGAGTGTTGCTTTTCATGCAGCACCATATTTTCTCTTCCAAATTTTCTTTGGCAAGCCGAACACTTCCAAGTGTCTGATATTTCTACGTGTTTTAAATGGTCCATGGCTTCATTACAAGACAAAAAATGTAAATCACATGTCATACATTTGTACAGAGTACTTTTTAAAGCAAACTGATATTTTGAATCTACTTTATCGTGTTTTTTATTAATAGGCTCCTCTTCACGTGGAAAATAAGCTAGTTTTAGTTCCTCCTTGTGATATTTAAACAAATGGGCATTATAGGATTTAAATCCTGAACATTTTGAAGGACAAAATATGCACTGTGAAGTAAATGGCACCTTTTTTACTTCAGTTACTTCCTTTATATTATGATCACTGATTATGTGTCGGGAATAAAATTCGAAGGTCACATTATATTTAGAACAAACAAAACATTTGTAAAACTTCGAATAAGACGACTTTTTGCAAAGAAATAAATTGTAAGACTCTTTCCTTGTTTTCAATTTACTTTTATTTGTTTTACTCGATTTTTTTCTTTGTGTTATGGGATATGATAATTCATTTTCGCTATTAGATTGTTCTGTAGTTTCGTTATACTTCTTTATTTTTAATTTCCGTAAATTGATATCTCTGTTTTGTAATGGATTGATATTTGCTTTCCTTTTTGTCGTCTTGTTATTTTTGTCATCATATTCAGGGGATCCACCAACGCTATCTAATGATTGTCTTCTTGGGTCATCTTTTGGTGGTAGGATACTTTCTGACTCTCTTTTATCAGTATCTACTTCATCACGACTATAAAGACGTTTATTCGCTACAAGATTATTTTTATAGCTGACATTTGGTTCATTCAAGTGTTGAGTACGCTCATCGTCTATTAATCGATCATTACAATCGACCTCCTTGTTTGATTCTTTTGTATTCGTTAAATTCGTAGATTCGTCACTGGACCGAATTTTATTTGGCTCTAAAACTTCATATAGATGTTCAATCAAAGAGCTCTGGGTCGGGAATAATTTTTGACAATGAAAACAAGAGGGTCCTGTAGTTACTTTGCTTTGAGAGGCTTCTAAAGAAACTATTTTGTTATCAGCCCTGTCTGCCTTTTTTAATGCTGCTTTAACATCTCCATGAAAGTGTGTAAAGTGTTTCCACAGACTACGTCTAGATGATAAAATCCTGTGACAAGCATTGCATTTAAATAATTTATCACTAATTTTCTTTCCCATTAATGTTTGTTGGTTATTTCTTTTAGTATGCACGTTAATCATATGAAGGTTGAAAATATTTGGTTTTGAAAATAATATAAGACATATTTTACAAAATCTCTTACACTTATTTAAAAAAGAATTTACATTCTTTAATATTAATTTAGGTTTTTTTTCAAAACTATTATTTTCTTGACATTCTAAATTAGGTTTTGTTCCAAGTATGATTTTGTTTTCAAACCTTGATACTGTTTCAGTTTCTATATCTTCAGGGGCATGAAAAGGGTCGGTGGTTACAAGTTCGATGTTGTTTTGGATATGCTTAGTAACGTGATCTTCGGAATCTTTAGCAATTGTATCTCGTTGATCCAAATCTAGTAGTGGTGCTGTCTCTGATGTTGAAAATAAATCTGAAACAATCATAATAATTTAATTTGCTGCCCAACAATGATAAAGTAATTGTTTGTATGGATACTATTTAGATAGCTTAGCTTGGTATTTAAAATATAACAAAAGTTTTTTTTTTAAATACCAAGTTCCTGCTTTTGAAAAAGGCTTCGCCGGCGTTCGCTTGGGGTTTAATGAATTAAATATACAGTTTCATAAAGTATTATCATATAAACCAAACCTTGAAACATTTGTGCTAACAAGAATACATTGCTGGACAAAAAGTGTAGCCCTGAGGCAATCTCACATGAGGGGTTTAAAATATAGATCTTAATATGAATTTGACATTAACTGAATAAATATTATCATCTTATTTTTTTTTTTTTCTTCTTTTTTTTCGATGGGAAAAATCATCTTATGACAACCCCCGCTCTTGGGCGGAGCGGGAGATAGTGTCAGACTCTTACTGACTAAAAAACCCATCCCGTTCCTTCAAGCCTTCATACCGGGGCTCGAGCGCCCTTTCGGATAACCCTGGCCCCAGTAGGCTTCGACCCGGCTGGGCCCCTGCTGTTGCTGACAACTCCTTGAGGCGCGCGGGAACAGCGCGCGCCGTCGACGACTTGAGCTTGGTCCGGACTGTTACCGGACGGCCGGACAGCGGGCTACCCATTGCCCACTGTCCGCAAGCCCGCATCTACGGTGGCTGGAAATCGGGATCGGAATCCCGGCGGCGGCGGCGAGAGCGCCGTTGCCTGATGCGGTCGGCCTCCTCCTTAGCGAGCATTACTGCTTCGCAGAAGTCGGCGACCGCCTGCCACTCCTCCTCGCTCCGGACCATGGCCTCTAGTTTTATTATTGGAAGTAGAAGTCTCCTCGTAGCACGTAGTCGTACCCGATGTTCCAAAGGGCGGTCATAGTACCGATCCCTGCGGAACACCGCACGGCATCTCTCGCCGTTTCCACTATCCCTGGTGACTGGGGCAAGGCCTCGAACGACACTCTGCTTTTAGGACGGCCCGTCGATACTGAAGTGCCTCCCTTAATGCAACTTCGTGGCAGGCTATTGAAGGCATTGGAGATGTCCAAAGAGACCGCCAAGACAACCCTGCCACGGAACACCGCCCCTTATCGTATGGGGCCGCACGTGCATAATGGCGTCCACCGTGGAGCGCCTCCTGCAGAAGCCGAACTGACTCTCCACTCTCGAACCGATTCTTAATAACCAGTAATGTTCTATGTATGTGTATGCGGGATTGAAGTTTTTTTAAAGAAAATTTCATTCCGACGACCTGCCGTCTCGTTTTGATTATTTAACAGACCCACCTCATCAGTCGTGACATTTTTTTTAGAATTAGTCTGGAAAACAATTATTTGGTTTTCGATTTTACCTTTAAGTTAAATAATTTTTGCATTTCTATTTTGTGTTGTGCGAGTCCTGTATCGCAACTGGAACGCAACTGGAATGTCAGTTTAGGTACTCTATGACCAAGGATTCCCCAAAGCATAAGAATTTAATTTTCTAAAAGATTATTATGGAAGCTAATTTTATACGAAAATCGAAAAGTTTTAAGTTTTAATAGTAAGCATTACAATTATTTTTTTTGTGCTATTTGGAAAATCTTCCAAACTCGATTCGGGAATCGAACTATTTACATTAGGTAGGAAAGTTTGTAAGAAACTCTCGGTGTGAAATACTAAACTACTACTTATAACAAAAAGAAAGTAATAATCCCAATCCCGCGGGATCCACGGGATTGCTGACTTCGATCCCGCAGGCGTGCGGGATCGCGATTTTGATGCGGGATTGGATTCTCTAGTTCTAAGATGCAAATTTGCTGACACATTTATGTATTTCAGGTTTTTTTTTAATTTCCTTACAGGCTTATGTTAGACCACTGTCACACCTGATGGGACCAAAGATGAAGCACGCTTTAAAAAATGCTAAAACACTGTGTACATATGGGGGAGATGTCAACAATGTAGATTGATGGTGCAATGCCGTACAATTCGCTTTCACCGGAGTGCTCATATTCTTCCCCTTCTGTATAATATCCTCTTTTCCCCACCTCAGAAAACGTCAGCTGAGCGGGTTCAATGACCTTTAGGTAATAATCAGCATATAATGGTACTTTATTTTTCAATTTTATCTTTACAAATCGATGGTGTTTCATGTACCGGATCGACCTTCCACGGGCTTAAATGATTAAAATTTAGCTGTGTATATCTGTGTATCTATTATAACATATATTTTTAATTCTGGTTTGTCACAAAAACCGCCCCATTTCTTGTCCAGGCAAATACTGTCCATACCAGATTGTCTGGAAGAGATTGCAGAATGCGATAAGGCTGCCCATTTAAGTTACCTTTTTGAAAGTGTAATGGTGTACAATAAAGTGTATAATAGATAAATAAATACAAATTGGAAAATAATCCACTAATTCAGGAAAAAAACTGTTTAACCTTTTGAATACAGTCAATTAGAGACAATAGAAAGACAATAACAGCGTGAACGCTGGCATTCGCTTGGGGTTTGATGTATTAAATTTAACAAAATACCTTCATCATAGTTGTATTGATTGATTTCCTTTTTGATCACAGACAGATCTGGAAATATCCTCTTGATTGTAGGATTATCCATGACATCATGTTCCTCTATGTCGATTTCGTCCGACATTTTAGCCTGGAAAAATCTTGATAATTATTCTTTGAACCAATATTAATTAGTAGGTACCTACTTATTTATTTTTATGGCTCATATTTATATGAATGAGTTGATATTTAAATTTAATTAGTTTAGAATATATTTTTTTATTTTTTTGCAACTAAACTTTACTACTTGTAAGATACTGATTACCTACTTTTTAATAAATTAAATATGAATTGCGACTAATTCGCAACTGACGGGAGATTCCTTTTTATTTTAAATTTGTTGTGTCCTGGGAACTTTAAATTAAGTAGTAAGCTTGTCATATATATAATCATGTTTAAACGCGCGTGCACGGCTACTTATATTTTGCTGACCAAGAGTTCTTTGAGTCCAAGACCAATGAACTTTTTTTAAAATGCTTACTATGAATTATTGCACCAAGACTTGAATAAAATAAACGAGTTGCACTGTAATTTTGGTAAAATTTGTTGCCAGAATATGTGAATTTTGTTTAAATCGGATAGCATAAT
Organism: Mythimna albipuncta; assembly: GCA_929112965.1. Classification (NCBI taxonomy): domain Eukaryota; kingdom Metazoa; phylum Arthropoda; class Insecta; order Lepidoptera; family Noctuidae; genus Mythimna; species Mythimna albipuncta. The sequence goes on from OV815962.1 coordinate 13,066,488, forward strand.
ACAATGAAAAAAACAATTACCTTTTTATTTTTCAATTTAAATAAAAAGTGATGTCAACCAAAGCATGAACGCAACGGGTTTGAGGCGAGTGCTGCCACTTTACAAGTTAAGATTTCCCTGGATCCAATTAAAAAAACTCTACAGTGCGTTTATTAATCCCAGATGAGAATTTAAGAAAATTTTGACAAATGCAGTTGTCAAACTCCAAAAATGTGTTGCAAGCTTTTTGATAAAAGTGATGTCTCCAAATATGATTTTTTATACCAAATCTTATCATAATACCACCTATTAGGAAAGTGGGACCAAGATAATACGATACGAGATAGGGTTTGTTCATAGTAGAGTCTATTAAGAATCGAAAATTGAAATAATTAAATATGTTAATATTTTTTGATAAAATATTACCATATTTTTTTACACTTTGTCTTATACTTAGGCTAAGAGCTCATAAAGTGGTTTTCACATGCGTCTACCGTGGCTCCCCACAGCTTCTTAGAATGCTAGATATATATAATTTATATATAAAAAAATATCATATTTCACCATACGTTTTAAGGCCGCGGTGTGCGCGATTGTATGCGGCTTCCACTGCAGGCGAGCGGGTGTCAGCCGCACGCTTTGCGATCGGTTAGCACCCGCAGTGAAACCCAAAAATCAATAGATGCTCCCAGAGCTATACAGCCGTCTTTTTTAAATTTTTCTGTGAAATAGGTATAACGCAACAGCTCGTTTTTGGTCTCTGTCCATGGTGGTCTAGAGCTCAACTAACAATGAACCACTTGTTTTGCGATTGAGACTCGCCAAATTTGCGAGCAATGATCGCAACCGCAACAGTAGTTGGCTGCGTAACTGCACAAAACTATGGTCTTGTGAGTTTAGAAATTAAACAGCTGATTTCTTTACCGCGGCGCGTGTTTGAAAACCACTTCATGAGTTCTTAACTAGCTTTTTACCAGAAGCTCCAATATACGGTCATCCCAACACATTTTTATGTCTCGCTTACAAGTACGGGAAGAGACAGTCGCGGTTTATACTTTAAAATTTAAAAAAGTTATGATCATTGCAAGAAACCGATACTCGATTTGTTTTTATTGCTACAATTTATAAAAGTTCCAAGCAAAAATAGATAGTACAAGAAGAAAACTTATGTTTTTGTAATTATCTATTTATTAATTTCCAAACTGACGTTATCACAATTAGTGCTTATTAGTAAAGTTGTAATAAAGTGTGAATTGCGTCAAAAGCTATTATATCGCGAATCCGACCAACGCGCAACATCACAAACAGTACTCAATAGTCCTTATATTTTGTGACTATTAAATTCGGTCGGATTCGTTATATAATCGCTATTGACGTAATTCGGAACTAAGAGATAGTTCTATTTTTTCTTTTGGGTTATCACCAAATCCAAACGAATAAATAAAATGATACAACTTTTACTAGTCTCTCAATTCTTAGACTTAAATTTTGATTTATTTTATGACTTATATATTTGTATCTATCAAATTACTTTCAGGAAGTAAAAAAGCTTGGTTTTTTAGCACTATTTATGAAATTGAAAAAACATGTAACATTCGAATTGTCAAACTCATTTGAAAACATATTTATAGGGCCCAAGCGCCCGAAATTAGAGGTTTGCACCGGAGCGAGATTTCAACAACCGATTGAATTCACCAGTGATTAGTGGTGCGAGTATTTATTGAGTATTTATTCATTTTGAGTATTTAATCGGATAAAATCCCAACACTACCAGTGATTGACCAATATCCTAAGTTTAAAAAAAAAAAGAAAGACGTAGGAACCTAGATAAATATTGTCTATAACCGAATACCATCATAATATGTTGGAAATATGCTCCAACTGCAAATGAGCGTGGTATTACGTTTGTATGGAAAATCATCCGTCGCCGGCCCCTTAAGTACTCGTATTTGTCCTGTCGTCGAAAACATTATCAACATTTAATTTTTTCGTTAATACTTTTGTCTAAAAAAAATATTTAGCAATTTCGCAACTTTCCCCTACTCCTTCGACAAGGCTTGGATCTTTAGAAATATTTTTACAGATAAAAATTAATGGTTAAATATTCTTCAAAGTGAACATTGCATATGTAAATCAATCAATATTTCGCAAAGAAATTGGATTTAAAGGTTAGCCGCATCTTTCCGAGCGCTGTTGGCCGCAAATAAATGCACCGATTTGCGTACTGCCGCCTAGGTGGGTACGAGAGATGAGTCCACTTAATTTTGGCCAGATGATTCAAGGGACTATAAGCCTTAAATCGTTTCATTTTCTCTAATGCCTTCAATACTTTCGACTTCCTAAAAATTTGAAGTACTTAGTTAATGTGTTCTTTTTTCAAATCACACTAATTAACACTGACGACCACAATACTGTATAGATAGCATTTAAAAATGCTCAATTATATTACATACGCAATAAACATTTATAAATAGGGAAGAATATTCTAATTTAGATTATTTAGTTAGTTTTTATATTAAGAATCTATTAGATACACTATTACATATTTCGAAACTGCCAAGTTTTCCTAAAATTCCTGAACAAAACAAGAAATATTTATTTTATACTGTTTCAGAAATTCTAAAAAAACCCCTGAATAGAAGGGTAAATATCATAGAGTGGAAACACTGAGGCAATAACTTGCTTTGACATTGACAGACAGTTTTTTTTTAATTTATCCAGAGATCCATATGTGTAGACAACGAGTCATTTAACGATCCCCGCGTTCCGAATTGCGTCAAAAGCGATTATTGTCTGTGCGATAAAAGAACCGTCGTGGCGTAAAGTGAAAACAACATTAAAGATTTTAAGTAGCAACCCAACCCAGCCATCCATCAAATGCAAAACGTCATAAAATGTTGACACCGGTTTGTTGATTATGTTATTTTGTTATAATTTTCAATTGAAATCTTCAGAAATGTGATAAAAAATTTCACCGAGCTGCAAGGAAAATAATATTTAATATATTACAGTTTTGCCAAAGATAACAAATGGCAAATCACACCATAATTGATCAAAACAAAGTCACGAACTTGGGAAACATTGGTATGCTGTTTTTTTGGTACGTAACACTTTTATTTTAATCTTTTTAGACTTCCTAGGTAAACTCCTGTCCCAGTTATCTCCAAATATATATAATTAAACGGAAATTCATTTAAACATGACGATATTTCTTTATTTTGTTTTGGTCAATATTTTCGATGGCTAGTATAAAGAGTATTGATACTTAAAATTATAATGCGTTTCGACTAACTAAGAATATTTTTTTTCAGGCTTGAGTAAGGAAGGAAGTAACTAAAATAAAAAGGGCAAGTGCGAGTCGGACTCGCACACTGAGGATTCTGTACAAATTTACCTATGAAATCAATTCCCGAATTGTGTTACGAAGATTTTTCCGAATTGCAAATTAAATTTTTAAAATTTTTCCCTGTACTTGTTCTATGAGACCTTGATTTATGCCTTTTAGGATTCTAGGTCAACAGGATTCGGGTTTCTTTGATTCTCTTGAGTATCGAAATATACGTATTTTTTCCGACATAAACGGCCGTATTTTTTTTCGTTAACTCAGAAGTCTGATTTTTTCACAACTTCAAAAGACCGCAGACTTGAGTTTATGGTTTTAATTTTAAATCGATACCTCCAAGCGTTCTCGAGTTAAAGGGTTAACAGATAAACAGACGGACAAACAAGTGATCCCAAGGATCTTATATACGAGATGATCCCTTATAGGCTAAATAGATTTTTTACGAAGCAACATTACAAATTCTGAAGTGTATTTTATTTTCATAGTCATTAAGTTCATATTTTTCATTGATTAGCAAAAGGGAAAAATGTACTGAGGAAGACAACGAGAAAGTGGTAGTGTGTCCCGTTTTTACCTTAATATTTAACTATCGAGTACATAAACATGCTGTTAACAACAATATTCGAGTCAGTGGTAATAGACCGATCCCAGTCAAAGTGATAGAACCATTTTCGTTGGAACTGGGTAAGTGGTCGTTGGTGGAACCTACCTAGGTAGGTTCCACCAACGACGTGATACGTTCGATTATTCATGAAATTAATAAGTATGCGATTTATGTATATCTCGCAGGTTTTTCATAAAATTTAATTTTCGATCAAAAACCTAGGTTTTTGATGACACATTTAAAACTCAATTTCATCATAAACCTAAAACCTGTAACAATCCAGTTTTTTTTTAAAAACCTGTACTAGTTTGGGTTTGTGATGAAGTTCTTGTCAAAATCACGGATTTGTTTTGTTTTATGACAAATATCTTCCGGTTTTTCATCAAAAATCTAATTTTATGAAAAACCTTCGACATATTTAAGATGCATGTTTATATAACAATTAAACATGTGCTGCTAATTTAGCCGCGATATTCAATGCCACCAAAAGTCAAGCATGCCCGTTCACTCCCAAAAGGAAAGGCCTAGATCACCTTGGCTCCTGCTTTTTAAAATGAATCCTTGGAGTGTAGGTACCGAACCGCGAGTTGAAATTTCAATAAACTTTGGGCAGTTCATTGAGTACAAAGCTACGGTAGCTACTAGGAAACTCGACATTCATGCAAAGGTTAGATGACACTCAATGGCGGATTAACCATGTAGGAAGAGTAGCAAATGCTACAGACCCCCCATTTGGGGGCACCGCGCGTTCAGGGATTCCACATTTTTGAACATAAAAAAAATTGTAGTCAAAATATTGGTACTACGTAAAACTTAAATACAGCTGATTTCTTTGGATGTGCTGAGATAGTCACATTACTTCATACTTTCCTGCAAGCAAACTACAGAATAGAAGATCTTTTAGAATTGTATGGCATATGCTACCCCTAATAGAACAATTTGGGGGGTTATAAAGATTGTATGTAGGATTCTTGGTTCTTGGGTATAATATAATAAACTTGAAACATGGTACCAAATCTAATCAAAATTAATACTATGCATTCTAAATGAGAATAGGACCGATTCCTATGTTTTGAAGTTTCGTTGTACTGTCAAATCGAAGAAATTTTGTCAAAATGGAAGAACATAAAGATAAATAACATTGAAGAACTGGATTTTTTTCGTACACAGTTCATTTTTTTTTTTTTTTCGTAAATTATGAATATTTAAAAGTTTCTTTCCTCGATTTGTCAGTAAATCGTGATGTCACAACATGGCGGGCGATCCTATTCTCATTTTGAACGCATTATAATTGAGATTGTCATTAATAGTTTTCAAAACTACCCACCCTCCAAATACGGTTTAAGTAAGGAGTCTTTAGAAAATATTCTTGAAAAAGAAGTCACTGGCAAAGTGCTAGTTAATAATAATAATAATATTTTGACAGCTCCGACCTTTTTTTTTATTGTTGACAGGTTCGCGCTTGACTGCTATCTCATCTGATGGAGAGCGACGATGCGGTCGACGATGGAACGCGCTTACCTAGAAAAAACCTATTCACTCTCGACATAAAGATTCCCGGGTTGTAGCTATCAGAAAAAACAGACTCCGGCAAGGAATTCCACTCCCTAGCTGCACGCACAATGAATGTGTTCCCAAAACGTTTAACTTTAAAAAAATCGGGATATCCACCATGTACCGGTGGCGCATAGCCGTACGTCTGGTAGTTCGATGATGGAACAGCCTAGGCGGAATTAGGTTATGCAATTCCGACGCACACTCTCCGAAATGCAACCGGTAGAAAACCGACAGGCTAGCGACTCTACGTCGATGCTAAAGACTTTGAAGCCTCGACTCAACGAGTGTATCATCCCCAATTATCCTTCTGGCTCGCCTCTCAATTGCCTCAAGTGCATCAAGCTGGTATCGGGCAGATCCGTCCTAAAGATGAGAGCAATACTCCATACACGATTGAACTTGAGCTTGATTTAAGCCTTGATTTTGACCTTTAAACAGTTGGCTGCGTAGATACATAGTCATTCTTTTTAAGAATAATATGTTGATGCGTATTGCGTATTTTTTCGATTCGATATGCGCAACAAATGCGCAATACTTCGGAACGCCAACTTCAGAGAGGTCAGGTCAACATATTTTGACCGTGCGACCCTGCAACAACTTTTGTCAACGAAGATTTGCTTGCAATTCAAGCGAATTCATAAACTCGCATCTTATTATATTTTTAAAGTTCAATAGGTAGTTAATATTTTTCTTCGCTGTAGTCGACCCGCTACCAATCAAAATCCCAACGTGCGAGTAGTCATTCATCATAAAATAAATTACCACACTATTAGTGCGATTCTATAGTTCTATAATTAAGTGCATAAAATGTTCATTTTAATGTATTTAAAAGTATATTTTATAGTTATATCTATTCAAATAATTAAATGATTTCTATAAATAAATATTTTTAAAAGTTTTTTTTTTAATTAAAATATTGCTCAAGTTCTGATAACCCCATATCCCCCCTTCACTCCACCTCACCGCACAGCTGATCAAATGTCAAGAAAATGGAGTTTTGTTACGCATTTTATAATTCAGATTAGAAAAAGTTTCATTATGAAATCAAATAACAATATTTTTATAACCTGCTTGGGTTAGAATGGATAGTACAAGTCCATTTCAACCTTGGGCCACTGACGATAGTGCAAAAAATGTTAAAACTGAGCGAGAACTAGTGGATGACGCGAAACTTCATCGGGAAAATGTCAATCATCCAAAACATAGGCAAACTGCGTCTTACAATAAAGAAAGTGTCGCCGTCCCAAGCAGCGCTCCGGGATCGTCGAGCTCCACGGCCCCCGGTAGCGAGCCCGCGCGTGGCGGCGAGTCCAACATGGACTCGGGCAAAATAGCTTCCATGCAGCAGATAGTCGAGAACACCCTCAGGTAACGTCAATCATTCCAAAGTAAACTATACAAACCTCGCGTAGTTTTTGCATTTACACACCCACACTTACCTAATCGGCGAATTTGGTCGGACCATGATAGTGAGCCATTGTTATGAGCAGCACAGCTGTTGGAGTTGCTCTAGGTACATACTCCTTTCATTCGATGACTTTATATCAAACAGTTCTGATGTCAATTTTCATTCAGAAATGGTTAAGAAAAAACTATTTTTGCTGTAGTGACATTTATTATTTAACATATCATCATCTGGTAAAAGTTAATTCTTTAGAGAAAAACTAAGGTAGTGAAAGTATATATGAAATTGGAGACATTTAAAACTTAAAAATGATAAAAATAATATTGTTACAGTCAGGAGGGTCGACAGAGAGTGGCCCAGCTGCTTGAAGCAGTGGAAGCGCTCAGCGGTGCAGAGAGATTACTGCTGTACCTACGCCTGCCTACTGGGGTGCCTCAACATGATCCCCTCAAACAACCAATCAATCCACTGGGCTCACGGTATGTATTCATTTTATGCTACTAAGCCCAAAATGTTAATATTTTTAAGCTTACACTGTGTTCTAATCTCAAAAGCTTACTTTCATTTTTAAAAAAAACATGGTGAATCAATCAGTATTAATTTAAAAATTAATAAGCCCTTTTCTAGTCTAGTACAATTATAAGCAAAATAACTTTCAATGAGTGATGTTTTTGTATTAAATTCAAATACCTACATTATTTAAACTCTATTAGTATCCTCATATTGACTCATATTAAATTTGCACTTTAGTGGATAAATAAACTATTAATTTAGTGGCCATTATGTCTTTCATAGGCAGTTATGAAAAAAAATATCAAAGCTTTTTATTTATGGGTTTTACTTTTTGAATACCATAATTAGAGACACAATAGAAAGACATTGAGAGAGTGAATGCCAGCGTTCCTTTGGGGTTTAATGAATTAATAATAATAGCAGAGAAATTTTCCATTTACAAGCACATCATAAAATTGATTTATTAAATATAATTCATCACATCTATAAAGAAAATGCCTAAATAAATAAGCATTTGATAATATGTATGTATGTAACCTTGAACAATGTTTACCAAACATTCAAATATGATTGACAAGGTTTTTACAGGGGAAGATTTTTAAAACCATGTTTTAAACCCGTAAATATTAAAAATGCCAGTCCATTAATTACCTGCAGCAAGAATATAATAATAATAATAATATAATAATAATATGTTTATTCAGAATAACATTTGGTAAAATGGTTACATAGAATCTTAAGAGTAATTACAAAGGTAAATGCTATGTTATGTGCCTGTACTAGGATAAACCTGTATCACAGGCGGTAGAAGCTCTTACATTATGGTTTTTTAGGACAATACTGTTAATAATAATAATATAATAGTATAGAGTAGTGAAAACTTAATTGTACACCATATTGTACCATAATTTTACAAAAACTCATCTCTATCGGTACAAAAGCGATCTAATCGCTGACAGTGACATCTCCACCTAAACTTCTAAATAGTTGAATATATATATGTTTTGTTAATAGATTGTTTCGTTTTCAGGGTTTGTGTGTGAGTTTTTTTTAAATTTCTTAACATAAATTTGTTGCAGGGCTGAACTTCAGCAGACTGTAACTTGGATACAGACCCACTTAGAAGTCGACCCGGATGTATCATTACCTAAGCAGGATGTGTATGATGAATATATGTGAGTAGCCGATTCAAATAATCTTCCAATAAGATATACTTATGAAAAAGCAATAAGAAGAATGTTTACTTACATAAACTACAAACTAACCCCATTGGTTAGTACAACGGGCTGTTTTCCACAACTCCACGACCAAAGCGCGTATTTCGCGTACGGTTTTAGTACTGAATCATTTTCGGTTTAAATCTTTTCAGTCTTGCTACGGTCATATTTATTAAAAACATCTAGACTTACACTTGTTAGAATGATTTTATAATTTCCTGTTGCTGTTCAAGGCGTCAATCTTAATATAGCTCCTGCACGCGCCTGTAACACCCACAGGAAATGATATGAGTAGCTTATCCCTCGCTGACGATCACACAATAAATAAAACAGCAAAATATACATGCCTCTAACTTGCAATTACAAAAATCTACAAGTGGCTTGCTCAACATTGTAATTCCCAATGTAGAATCTGCTTAATATTAAATAGATTTGAAGTAAAATTCAGTGTTTTTTTTGGCAGTGCACATTGTATGAGCAGTAATATGAAGCCACTCTCTACGGCGGATTTCGGGAAAGTAATGAAGCAGGTATACCCAACCGTGCGGCCGCGGCGACTGGGAACGCGCGGAAATTCCAGGTAAAACATTTTTTTATATGTCATTCTATGTATGTCATATCTATTTTTAATATTTGTAAGTTATAGCCCCAAAAACCAAAGTTGGCTACAAGCAGGATGTGCATAGCTCCTTATTAGTTTCAATGCAAAAGTAACAATGAGTTTACATTACAATAGAAACAAACTCAGCCTAACACAAACCAAAGATGGACAAAAGCTTCCCTCCATTTTGTACTATGCACTGACTCTGTTGCTACCTTCAAGGTCATTGGCCATTCCAGCACGATATTTTCCCTTTTTAGCTGTCTCTTTGTGTTAAGGGTGAGTTGCACCATTTAACTATAACGATAACAGAGCCGTTAACAGTTGTCAAATCGTCGAATTGACCAATAGGCGGCCGTTTCACGGCTGGTTATGGTTTGGTTATTGTTATAGTTAAATGGTACAACTCACCCTAAGTTGTTCTAACTAACCTAACTTACACCTTTCTTAGGTGTAAGTTAGGCAGATTAGGATGAACTTCAAAAAGCTAATACAAGCTGAAGTCATCACTGAGGTTTTTTTTGTTAATGTTTACAAATAGTCAAAAGTGAGTATTTGAAATATCTTACATTTAACTATTTGCACAATGCTTGACGTTAACAATTCGTCCACTAGTTATTATCTGAATAATTCATCGATTTATAATAGTGATTATATTGTGCATATCACTGACCTAAGGTACTTTAGCTCAGTTTTTATTTTTGAACCATAAGGAAGTAAAATATAAACAAGTATCGGGCCCGCGGTTCACGTTTCAAACCACTCGCTCTCTAATCTCCGTGCATTTAAACCATAATAGTTTTCCATAAACATGAAAAATGTTTACTACTTAAAATATGAATCTAAATAAAAAGTATCCTAATTGTTTCTAATACCTAGAAATATATCTCTCCTTTGTCTCTTTATGGTTTCATTACATCGGGTATCAAAGCATTTTTATAATAATAAATACAGTAAGTTGCAGAATGATATTCTGTTACAAGTCACACATATATTATGTACATAAGTAATTACGCACACATTCATACGAACATAGCGTTTCCCTCTGATAGATGATAAGTGTAATACAGGATGATTTTTTCAAGTAGGCGTCGGTTATTCCGAAACTGAGCGGAATAGCGAGAAATATTAAAAATACTGAACTATGGCAAACAAGTATGCAATATCTTTGAATCAGTCATGAACCGCACCTTGTTCGAAATGAAGCTTAATTTCTTTTCAACACTGTACTAGAAAAAAACATAATGAAAATTAGGGTAGTGTAGGGTAGAGTCGGGTAGAGCAGGATATAGTAGGGAAGAGCGGGAGCGAAGCCGCGCAGGCAAAAGCTAGTCAGTAATAAAATACAGCATAAGTTTTTTTTTAATCAACTGGTTTTATTCTTTGTTAAGAATACTGATTCTTTAGAAATCCTATAAGCTTAATGCTGTTCTCTTTTCTTTATCAAAATATCGAGCCCGTGGTTGTAACTCATTCAATACTATGAGTTGAGTATGATAAATATATCGGTATTAGCCATCGACGTCCAAATGAAAGATTCACCCTGTACATACAATGATATCATACTTACGATCGCTAATTGATTAAGCAAAGTAGCATTAAATGCAGCCGCGTTTCGTCTTTCTTACATTAAAAATATTAAATAACACATGAGTATCTAGACATCTATCTCTCGTACTACATTTGTGATAGAAACTTAAAACTTTTCAGTTTTAACCTTTCATTCGTGGAAATTATAGACACAATAGAAAGACAATAGGTGCGCGAACGCTTGGGGTTTCATGAATTAAAGTTAAAAGATTTTAAGCTAGAACTAAATTAGACCGACGCACACATGTAACTCGCTTGATTTGTACGTAGAACAACGTCGCGCGGATAAAGTGTAGCTCTACAAGTCTAGTTTCCATAAAAAAAATATGGAGACCTATGCGCCCAGACACACGTGTGTGGCACACGTGTGCGTAGTGTAGCCTCTACCTTTATTCCTCTCCCGGACCATACCTACCTATATTAGCTCTTACGGATCCTACAGTGGTCCGTCCGCGGACCACAGGTTGAGAACCACTACAGCTTTAGAATATTTTTTTTTATTATGAATAGGCTCGAGTTTGATCCTTGTCTCACCTGATGGAAAGCGATGATATGGCCGAGGATGGAGCCGCTTGCCTAGAAGCAACCCTATTCACTCTTGAATTAAAGATCCCTAAGTTGTAGCTATCAGGAAACAGACTTCGGCAGGGAATTCCACTTCTTAGCTGTACGCATATCTAATGAATGTACTCCCAAAACGCTTTGTACGTGTATGGGTGGGATGTCCACTATGTACCGGTGGCGTAACGCCGTACGTCTCGTGGTCTGATGATGAAACGGACTTAGCGGAATTAAATTGTGCAATTCCAATGCACACTTCCCGATATGTAAACGATAGAAAACCGACAGGCTGCAAACAGTCCTGCGTATAAGCGTATCCCTCTGGGGCGTAATATTTTGTTATGTTTATGCTCGTATTATGAACTGGGTTTTTCGTCTTTACATTGTCCTTTAACTAAAACTTTTTGATACTTTCCTCTTTGTTGCCCAAATTACGCAATTACTTTTCAAAGAAATATATACCGATTGGTTTTCCTAATAAGCCCAGTACAGGTAGTAATGCTCATAATTCTGTGTTAATCCGGTTGTAATATAGTGGGAGTAAATTAATAATGCGTTACGTAAACAATAATAATTACGAGCACTGCACTTCACATAGATATAATGTGATGTATGTAGATAAAATGTACCTATATGTTGCTGGAAAATGACTAATCTCTACACGTGTTGTGTACAGTTACGTCCAAAGCGTTTATGTAAAGGAGCATCAACTGCAATAAAATAAACTGCATCTTAAACAATAATAAAAAAATGTTTTACTGCCTTAGAATTTGGGTAAAACATTTCACAATTGGTTAACATTTCGGAAACGCACAGACTGCAGTTAGACTCTGACTTGAGTACTTGCCTATGTCACTGTTTATTTTTGTGCAATATTTTGTAAGTGTATCAAAAATATTTTATGAGGAGAGTGGGTGCGTGGTAGGAACACCTCGCTATCTCTTTTCTTCGCGCGTCATCCAATTGCGATGACGTTACATTATAGTTTGTGCATCCTTTTAGACGTTTTTTAAATAATTAAAAATAATATAGTCAAATAGTAGTGTCAATTTTAAATTTTAACAGGTTTGTATTAATTTAGTTTTTAAAATAGGTACGCTGATGAAACTCTTATTGGTCGACAATCAGCTTTGTTATTCACAACACAGGTTTTGATGTAGTTGAGCGAAACTGTACACATTTTCCTGTTATAGGAACATAAACTTGAACTTATTAAACATAATAAATAGTAATTACTAAAGTACCAAACATTTGAAAATTGATCTGTTTTGACTGGCCTGTTGGTCTAGTGGTTAGTGGCCCTGACTGCTATACCGGAGGTCGTGAGTTCGATTCCCACCTAGGACAAATGTTTGTGTGATGAGCACGATCATTTGTCTAAGTTTAATTTATCTATAAATATATTTAAGTATATTTATCAGTTGTCTAGTACTCATAACACCAGCTCTGCAGCTTAGCTTGGGACTAGACGGCGTTGTGGGATGGATGTGGAATATTATTATTATTTGCCTTAGTTTATAATTGTCTAATATCAGTAAAAACGCTTGCCAAAACCGATAGTAGGTAGTGCATACAAAAAAAATAAAAATATTCTTAGATAAGTCATATCTAAGAACATTCATTACATTATGCAACACTTTTTTATAACACGTTATCAATTTCTATAAGGATCAACACGATAACGACGCGGGCATACCGTATTGCTGAATATAATATAGATTTAATCACAAGATTGCTTGGCCCGTTTTGGTCGTCTCTTTGTGTTTTTTCTGAGCACAGGGCAATATGGAGTCATTACTATAAGTATAGCTAAGCTATGAAATTTCAAAATTGAGAAACTAAATGAAATACACCATCAAATTAAATTAATTAGCGAAACTCCGCACACGTATGGAGATCGAAGATCGTATGACGATAGAGATTTATTTTCTTATCTCATAATTTAAACTACCTACAGCTGATTACGGGGTCAAAGACCGCTGGTAGTATAGTTACTTGAAATTGTGATTAGAAATATGAATCGCTTATTTATAACATTCATCATTTCGATAGTCTCCCCATCATTTCAGTGGGGTTTCGATTGCTAATTTAATTTGGCACTATATATATTTATCAGTTGTCATATGTTGGGCAACTACCTACTTAGCGTGATTCTCGTTATTAAAGATTACGTAAAATCACGTATGACAATAAAATGAATAATGAGATAACCCTTCAGAGCAGACGACATTGATCATTATTAATTATGCTTAAATACAACTTTGTGTTTTTTTTTATTTATAAATTGGTAACACTATTGTGATTTTTCTAGTTGTAGCCGTACATAAAGATCTAGGCTAGGCTTAAGTCCAGTAGACAAAGACGAGGGATTTCCATATTGAGCATTAGGGGGCCTTAAACAGTTTCCAAAACGGATCTTGAGCGCTCGGCGTCACAGTGGGGATCGCTTTGCGCATTCTATACATTGGCGAGCCAATCATCTTCGTTGTTAGATACATGCAGCAACGCAGGGAACGAATCAGGATTGACGTCTATGACGAGATGGTGCGGCGAGCCAATCACTGACACTCCCCGCCCCCAAGTCTCACTTCGCACCACTAAAGAGATTGAATATTCGAGTTCTGCGCAACAGCTCAAGATCTGTGACGGCAACTGTATCACCCCTCGGATAAATGCAATGATCATCATCATTTTAACCCAAAGACGTCCACTATTGGACAGAGGCCTCCCCCAAGAGCCAAGACGCCCCAAGTGTCATCACAACGACCGATCCTGCGCGTCTCACATCCATCAGATCCCCGAGGCCCTCGCCAGGTCTTTGGCCCACCTTGTAAGAGGCCTTCCTACGTTGCTGTATCTTTCAGTACGCGGTCTCCACTTCAGAACCTTTCCAACCAGCAATGTACCCTGTCCACTGCCATTTACGTTTGGCGATTTTCCGGACTATGTTGGCAACTTAGTTTACCTGCCAGTATCTTCAATCCTAATGCAATCACGCAAGGAAATTCCGAGCGAAATTAACCCGATACAACCTTATTTTTATCTATGTACAATTTAAAAATAATAGACACATGTTTTGGGTTTCGCATATACTAACATTAATATCGTATAAATACTAGCGTTCTGTTAATTGCAATGGATCTCAATAAAACCATAATGTGCGTTTAATTTTCATCTGTCGTATTCTTGTGACCATCACAATTGGCAAGTTTATCATTACAAGCAAATCTTATGTACTCAGTATTGTCAGTATCTGTGACGTAAACCAAATAAGATATGCACTGATAGAACAGTCGCTTCGAGTCATTGCTTTTAAATATTAATATTTTAAATAGATAACCTAACGTGTGGTCGTGGCGCGGTTCCGTTCCGTATAAAAAATGTACATTCATACGCGCTCTGGCACGAGTAAATTACTAACATTGTAAAAAAATATGTAGGCATTTGTAATGCTAGTATTTTCCTGAAATAAGTTCAAGGTCTAGGTGTAATAATTTGTTTACAGAAGCGAAAATTTCTGTACCTATTTAGTAGAGAGCTTGTATGCTCTCAACAAAGTAGATGAAGGCGATGACCCCGTCTAATATCAGTAGGTGACGTCGACCATTCGAGCATATCAGATGTTTACTACCGACACGTGGCTACCAGGCACAGCAGGGTTTCTGGGCCAGAAAACACTGATTACTTTTATTCATTTAGTGAAAAAAATGAATGATCTAATTAAATAAAACGTAGTAAATTCATTCATGACTTTTTTTAATTTTATATTTTACTAGCTGTCCCTTACGTCTTTGGTTACTGCTCTGCTTTTTATGACCATAGCGTGAAGTTATGCCTATAGCTTTTTAACCTTCCACGATAAATGGGCTATCCAACATTAAAATATTTTTTCAACTCGAAGAAGTAGTTTCTGAGATTAGCGCGTTAAAATAAACAAACAACGTTAACAACGTTATAATATTAGTACAGATAACGGTATTAGCGGATATTATGAACAATTATGTAACGAATTGGTTTTTATTTGTTCAATTTTATTATTATCGTAAACCACTCACTCTAGAGTTACTTGCTTCTGAGAAAGCAGCCAGAAAATGTTTCATTATCTTTAAATAATCACTACCTTCCTAAAGTTGCCGTCACCAAACCGCCGTCCAGACCTAGATTTAATCATTTTCCTCAGCAATTCCCTGTTAAAGATGAATGTCCTAGAGATGCACTTATGTACAGCTATATCTTTATATACTTTGGCGCATTATACACACACAATACACGTGTCACCCATTAAGAGATACGTAATGAAAATAAATCACCATTCAACCATAATGCCTGAGGAAATTTTACTAGGAAATCATAACAATAACACGTTGGTAATTCCCGAAGGGGGGTAGACAGGTGAACTGTCTGTTGTCGACGTTATTTTTAAGTCCCGTGAAAGTGTGCCATAAACTACGATCATCGTACATTGGAACAATTTCACTCTAGGTGAATAGGCTTTTAATAAACTAGTGCCCCTCACTATCCAAGATTGCATCACTGCTTACCATCAGGTAGGATCGCAGTCAAACAAAAAATACTAGACACCAGCATTAACTTCATAATGTTAGGGTCAACTCACACCGAAAGAGCGGCGAAGGGCAGCGAAGCGGAGCGCAGTTTCAGTTTCATATGAATTTTAACTTTATTATCATTATCATAATACTTATTATCGCATGAGAAACTCGAACGAGTCGCGCGGATGCCCGCGGCGCCGCAGGAATTCCGGGGAATTCTCTCGTTCGTGTTTTTCATGCGATAATAAGTATTATAGAAATGAAAATAAAGTTAAAATTCATATGACACTGAAACTGCGCTGCCCTTCGCCGCTTTTTCGGTGTGAGTTGACCCTTACTGAACTTGTAAGGGCTGCAGATTAGTTTAAACGAGTGACCATAGCCCTCGCTAATGGTGACTGACGGAACACTGTTGGATTTAGTCAGTAAAAGTCTGATACTACCTCTTGTTCCAACCAGAGGAGCGCGAGTAGTTATTGGACAATTACCCACCCAAGAAAAAAAAATACTAGAAGATGAAAATATAAGGAATATAGAAAGCTCTCACTATAGTGAAGTTAGTGGCAGTTTAAATTACGTACATAATTAAGAAACAAGAATAATATATTTATTTATCTTTTTTCTAGATACTGCTATGCAGGGCTGAGGAAAAAGATCAAGCTAGAAGTGCCACAATTGCCTGATTTGGGTGAATCGTCCAAGGTATGTTTTCCAAACTACATTTAGTATATTTTTTTTTAAACCTTTAATTAATCAAAATCTTGCATAAAGTTCCAATACTTTGTCGTCTGCCTAGGAAATCGCCTACCAATCATGTAGTCGTTGTAGAGCATTGCAAAACATTTCTAAGGTTTTAAAAATAAAGTTGGTAGCAATACTTGCAATGTAAATTAAGCTTTGTTATGTATTCTATTAAGTTTATTGTTCTAAAACTTTTTAATTTCGGTTTCTAAATTCAACAAAAGATTATGTTCTGATTTATTTATTTCATTTTATAATTTTCTTACAGGAACCAACACCGGCATCAAGAGAAACCGAGCGGATTGTTTGTGATTGGGCCGAAACTAAATTAGGTATGTAACATGTTCATTCGTCAGCTGTTTGTACAAGAAATCATCTGCTTTTGGGGATACTATTGTCTATTCAG
The DNA here is from genome assembly GCA_929112965.1 of Mythimna albipuncta. Classification (NCBI taxonomy): domain Eukaryota; kingdom Metazoa; phylum Arthropoda; class Insecta; order Lepidoptera; family Noctuidae; genus Mythimna; species Mythimna albipuncta. The sequence continues at coordinate 13,083,555 of OV815962.1, forward strand.
ATTAGGAAAATAGTGACGTCATCAGTGCAATTGCAAAGTAAAGACGTATTCATTCATAATCATGTAAAAATTAAACCATTCACATATTAAAGCAAACTTACGCACTATCTACAAATATTAATGATAAGTAATTTTATTATTTAAAATTCGTCGTCAAAATTTTCACTTTTATTTTTAAAAAGAGGTAAGGTTTTATTTTTTTACTTTTCAAAAGCCTATACTGTCTGAAGGGTTTACAACACCTGGTTAATGTGAACACAACTTTTTAAATTGATATGATCTAATTGGTGGGGCGTGGCTAAGCTGAGTGACATCGATGAGTCATTGTTTTCAGTGTTTTCTTAACGTGTATGTAACACTGAATGCTCTACTGGTTATTTTTAAATCTTAGGTAATAAGAACGTGAGCCTAGCTGGGTATTATTGTACAATATTTTAGACTAAACTACAAATATTTTTTCTTAAAAACAGCGTAAAAAATAACGTATACAGGGTTATTTTTAAAACACTAACAACCTCTTAGATGCTAGTTAAGAACATCATTAACAACAACTTTTGTTCTATGACTTTTAAAAATGTATCATATTTTAGTTTATCAGATTTTCATACAAAAATAAAAATATTTAAATTGAGCGTTCTAAATATTACGAAGTCTATGTGAAGTAAGCGATAGTACAATAGCGGAGGGTAGTTGAATATGAACTTGACCTGTTTACGGGCGACCCTCACTATAGTTGGTCAGTCGTATTGTTGTGCTTGCGTCGCATCATACGTGTTGTTGTAGCGAAATTTGGCAGTGCGGATCTTTACATGATGGTGAATCAATATTCTAATGTCGAGTAGCCTGGTTACTACTATTACGAGAACAGTGCCTGGGAGCCGTAAATAGATACAGCAAAATACAGAGTTGAAATGTGTTAGACAGAACAACGAAATCTTGAAGGCTTGTTTTTGGCAAATAAGTTTTGTAAAAAAGTCATAGAACAAAAGTTGTTGTTTATGATGTTCTTAACTAGCACCTAAGAGGTTGCTAGTATTTTACAAATAACCCTGTATATAAAGCAGCATTAACATTTCAAATATTGAAATGACAAACGCACATAACCTAATGGCGGTGACGTCACGTTTCAGTTTAAACATCCTTTGATTTGAATTTAGATGAAACTTGGTACATGGGTACACCATATCCTGAAATAGCTCAGTATACTTTTTATTTCGGTACTTTATGTTTCCTTTGGATAATTTTATACTATCACCCGGGTAAAGCCGTAGGCAGGAGTTAACATTTTTTTAAAAGAGACTCCAAAATTATTATAACGGTTCTTCTCCATAGAAACTGTACACTAACCTGCTTCTGAGGTTTTATAAGTGCCCGTGTAGACCTGTAAAATAAAAATATTTTGTTTATTTTTTGATGATTTTTTGTAAAGCCAAAGATGACTGAATTTTGTCTTAAACATCTGTTTGGTTGCAGGCGTGAAGTTCTCGAGCGTCTCGGAGCTATCCCGGCACCTGATGTCGATGTCGACGCAGCACGCACCGCCCGGTCCCGCTAGCGCTTCGCCGCCGCCGTTACCGCAGACCCACGGTACGTGCAATACTACTTATTTCAGCTTTTCCCGGCTTTGCTCGCGTTATTTAACACTTTCCATGCCAAAAATATAATACAATTCGTTTCAAATAAGAATAGGAGCGTCAATGACCTCCATCTGTCTAATGTTAGTTGAAAACTACGGTTTGCAAGGAACCTTATTTGCGTATCAATAACGGTTTTTTTTACTTAGTTTAACCGAGTCTTAGTTTTTGCGTTCGTGACTCGTAAATAAATTTAATTTATAAAATATCTTGTTTTGCTCACCCAACCCAATTTGATTTGACAGCTATGACGTCATAACATGACGCTAAGTCGATCCTATTCTTATTTGAATCGTTTAGGAATTCGTTTGAATGTCCACCACACGCTTCCCGAGACGTTGTCATATTATTTGTATTGTTGACTTATGTTAATGCCGAAGTTCCGATTAGCGAGTCCAAATCTAAGCGTGTTTGACACGGTTTTATGCTATAGTCGGCTGATGGACAATACTCGGGACCATGCCTTTGGTACTGTCAGCTGTATACATACGAGCTATAGATAAAGGAGGTAATGTTGGGGGGCTGGTTTAGAGAGGAGATAGGGCCCTTTATCACAGAGAGCGGAGGTCATTTTGCTCACAAATGGCACAGTAAGAGAAAGGTATTAGAATTGCAGTAGGATCTGTTAGGGAATAGGCAGTGTTAGGGTCTAGACTTTGACTTAGGTCGTTCTCACTAGTAAAGTGTGGCAGGCTTGCGGCCCCACATATCTCGTGCGCTGTGGCTCGCGATGCAGCCCGACGAGTGACGAAGGTAGCCGAAAGCGCCCAAACAGGCAGGATAGAGCGATAGATAATTTACGCCCACTTGGAAAATTCAATCTGTATCAATATCAAATATATATATATGTCCTATATATAGTTTTACATCTTAAGGAATGTTTATTATTGATTACTAGCTTTTGTCTGTGACTTCGTCCACGTACATAAAATACCTTTAAAGCATATGTCACTCAGGAATAAAGCAGCTTTTTATGAAAAATTCAGAGATTCCAGAGATTAACCTCCTACAAATCAAAAAACAAGCTTTACCTCTTTATTATATTAGTGTATTATTATGACGTCTGTGCGCTGTCAAGAAGTCATTGTCACATTTGTATGATAAAAATATCAACAGTCATGAATAGCTGAGATACCTATAGAGATCAGTCTAATCCTTGAAGATACAGGATAAAAGTCGAATATAAGTTCCTTAGATGTGAACGACAGGTTTGAAGCATCACGTATCAATCTGAGAACCATGCAAGTTTGTATGCGAACTAAGGCGCCACCTCCTGTCCACCTCTGTAGACTTAATTAAGATTGTTATGTCCCCTAGCTGGGGCAAAGGGCGTCGACAGTAGTCACCTATCGCGACCGATCTCGAGCGAGAGTATCGCGGCGATATTACCGTCTTTTTTAGGGTTCCGTAGCCAAATGGCAAAAAACGGAACCCTTATAGATTCGTCATGTCTGTCTGTCGGTCTGTCTGTCTGTCTGTCTGTCTGTCTGTCTGTCTGTCCGTCCGTATGTCACAGCCTCTTTTTTCCGAAACTATAAGAGCTATACTGTTGAAACTTAGTAAGTAGATGTATTCTGTGAACAGCTTTAAGATTTTCACACAAAAATAGAAAAAAAGCAATAAATTTTGGGGGTCCCCATACATAGAACTGAAACTCAAAAATTTTTTTTTTTCATTAAACCTATACGTGTGGGGTATCTATAGATAGGTCTTAGAAAATGATATTGAGGTTTCTAATATCATTTTTTTCTAAATTGAATAGTTTGCGCGAGAGACACTTCCAAAGTCGTAAAATGTGTCCACCCCCCTGTAACTTCTAAAATAAGAGAATGATAAAACTAAAAAAAATATATGATGTACATTACCATGTAAACTACCAACGAAAATTGGTTTGAACGAGATCTAATAAGTAGTTTTTTTTAATACGTCATAAATCTAAAAAAATACACTATTATTAAAACATCGATCAAAGTTACAACGAACTACAAGAACTTTTATATTATGTTACTTGCTGCTACGGAACCCTCCATGGGCGAGTCCGACTCGCACTTGGCCGGTTTTTTTCGTTTTGGTGTGGTCGTATAACTCTTTCCGCTCTGGTTGAAGCGTCAGATTTCACAGAACGTATCAGATTTTTTACTGAATATAACCCACCTGTGTTCCTTCGATTGCTCTTTGCGTTCAAGAGCGACGGTTACCCTTCGAACACACCGGCAGCCCAACATTACCGTCCTGTCACTTCATTCTATAAAAACTCCATGAACTTTTCTCCACACGGTTAAAAAAACCGACGCAAGGAGTGACCTACTTGTGTAACGAGTTGCGACCACGCGGAGATCCGTCACGGGTTGCGATGATACACAGGCGGAGAAACAATTGTCTTGTGTGTATCACCCGGTGATAGTGTTACGTACGTGAGTAAACAAATGCCGATTTACTAACAGTGAACTTTATTCACCACAAACAATAACAAATTAGTCCAGACAACAATAATCCGAATCGCAATTAACCTTTCAATCGTGGAAATCACAGACACAATAGAAAGACAATAGGTGCGCGAACGCCGGCGTTCGCTTGGGGTTTAATGAATCGCAATTAACACTAGAGTATCGTTACACTATCGCTTAGGTCGTTAGGTAAGCTCACTTCACACACTTAGGTAGTTAGCTCTTGATCGCAGTCGAAATCACAACTGACTCGCTTCCGGTCGGGGGCTCGTATTTATATGCGGAGCGAAGAAAATTCTAGATACCGACATCTCAAGATCGATCCAGAACAATAGCGTCGCTTCGCAGAGCTATAAATCATTTTTATTGCACGATGTACTAAGAGTCACTTTCATGCGAATTTCGACACTATTGTTAATGGCGGAGAGTACCATTTCTCTTATCGGTAGATACATACCTACTTACTAGTAGTATGTACTTTGTGGATGTTTCGAGATTTTTCAAAGCCTGGCTACGTACTACCATTCTAGATCTTTCTAACAGCAATGCGTTTTAATTATTATGTGCTACTCGTTATTTTCTCGGAGATATGGCGTGTTCGCGTTTAGTGGCGTAACAATAGAAAAACACCTTACGGCCCGCTCACGACCTTGCCGCTGTGAGCGGGAGCTAAGCTCGGGGCGGCAAGCCTGAGAACAATAGTATGAAAATATTTGAAGCACGCTACGAGACACCGCTCATAACACCCGGCCGCCCGCTTACCGATACCGCCGCGCTCGCCTTTGAGACCGAGATTGTGAACAGACCGTAAGGCTCAGCTCATACCGGGACGCGATGCGATGCGGCGCGCGCACTTTTCAGATAGCAATACGATATGAAACAATACCAATAATACATGAACTTTTGACAGAAACTATAGGTTGCCCTCTTTTTATTTGAGGGTGGTAAATAACTTTTGTCGCTCTAGTTGGAGCGAGAGGGAGTGTCAGACTTTTACATGACTTTTTTACATGACTGAAACCCATCCGAGCGTCTTCAGTACTCCTTTTGCTCCGTAAATATTCACACATCTAGTGACTGTTATCATAATCATTTGTGTGCTATGGAAAATCGAATTTTTATTTTCATACATAGACCTTCCGTTTATGATTTTGTTGTATTTGTCTCATTCCAGCACCTGCAGAAGACGCAACAAGTCGACAGTTAATAAAGCATCTTAAACGAAAAATACAGGTAACTTATAACAATACATTACTCCAGAGCCTTAATTTAGAGTATACTTGTAACGGTCCTAAAGTTAAACAGTATGGCTGGAGTTAATTTATCCCAGGTAGACTTTACTATTATTATTATTTGATCGCCAGACACAAGGAACTCCTGGACGACCTAAAAAGAACAAGGGCCAGGACGTGTCGGGCGAGTCGCCGCCGTCCACGTCGTACGCGACACACCACCAGCCCATGAAGCACGAGAGCGAGCCGCCGCCCGACATGAGCTACTACACGCAGCCGTCCTACGTGCCCGTGTACGACGTGCGCGCGCCGCTGCCGTACTCCGTCCCGCCGCGCGCGCACCCCGCCCAGCCGCCGCCGCTGCCGCCGCCGCCGCACCCGCACGCGCCGCTGCCGCCGCACCCGCCCGCGCCTCACGCCGCTCTACCGTTGCACGACTACCGCGCCGACCCCTACGCCTTCGAGCCGTCGTACGCGCCGCGCGACCTCACGCGGCCTCCCGACGCGGCCATCAACCTGCCCATCAACCTCAGCAGCGACGCGTCCCTGGACCTGTCCACCGAGCGCAGCGAGTGGGCGCGCCGCCGCCCGCCCGAGCCGCCGCCGGCGCCCGCGCGCCTGCCGCTGCCCGGCAAGAAGCTCATCCTCGAGACCTACCACAGCGAGACGCGCGCCGCCTCGCCGCGCCTGCCGGCCGTGCCCGACGACTTCCCGCGCACCGAGTACCTGCCTAAGAAGATGCGCGCCGCCGAGATCCTGGGCGGCAAGCTGTCGGCGGCGCGCCAGGCGCTGCCGGCCGCGCCCCCCGCGCCACCGCCCCCGCCCCCGCACGCGCCGCCGCCCCCCCACGCGCCCCCCCCCCCCCACGCGCCCCCCGCGCCCTTGGCAGGCGCCGCACCTTCTCCCGCCGATGCTCCCGTTCGTCCCGAGGTTGCTTTTTTAGAGGATCCAAAAAACTTAACGAGCCGGTCCAAAAGCACCGCCGCGGCGCTGGCCCGGGAGGAACAGGAGGCGGCGAGTCCCACACGGTCGGTGAAGGCTCCGACGTCTAAGTCCGAAATGCTTCGCAATAAATTACGGAAATTGAGCGGCCGAGCTAGTGGACCCTCGCCGGATCGGGCGGGATCGCCCGAGCGAACCGTAACGCCTGATTCGTGTTGCGGTCTGGATGGGATTAACATCAAAACGGGAATGATCTGTGAAGAGAAACACACGGAAATTCTCAACAGGGAACGTGTCATCAGCATATGTAACATTGATAAACACGATTTAGACGATTATTTAAACGAGGGTAACAGTCAGGAGCACGAGGAAGAGTTACTGCAGTATTTTCATCACCGCGCTAGTCAGGCGCAAGCACAAGCGAGCGCCGACACGTCTGATAACACAGCTGCTTTTTTAGAACGAGGTCAGGACCCACACGACGACCATAGTCAGGGCAAAAGTGAAAAGATATCGCAGCTCAGAGAGTTATTAGCTAAAAACTTAAAAAACCAGAGTGGGTCTAGTTCTCAATCTATGCAAATCAATCAGGAGTCTCAACTTTCTCAGGAAAACTCGCACGAGCCTCCGCCTGTGAAGACTACTATTTCTGAAGGCGCCTTCAAACCGCTCGGGTCAAACGAACCAGAAATGAATGGGCCGACGGTAACCAATCAGACTGTTATGAACACGAACAAACTCAGTAATTCGATTCCGAATCAAAACGGAACGTCTTTATCATACGTCAATGATACTGCATCCAATCAAGTGCCAGGGAATGTCGGCGGTCCACATATGTATAACGGGCACTGTCACAATGAACCACAGAGTCCAACTACCAGAACACAACAATACGAGTTTGTACCTATTTCTGATGGCTGCCATTCTCCAGGAAACTTTCATTCCAAGTCACCGTTAGGATTCGGACAGAGGGGTCAAAGTCCGACTAAGTTGAATAAACAAATAGTAATGGGCGGGTCGCTACAGACGTCTCCAATCTCGCACTCGCACAGCACGGCGGCGAGTCCGTTCGTGAGCCCGCGCAACACGCCGGTGCCGCGCTCGCGCCTGTGCCCGCGCCCCATCCCCAAGCACTCCGGCCGCCGCCGCCGCCAGCCGCTGCCCGACCCCTGCTCCAAGCAGTTCGCGATGCCCAACGACCAGAAGTTCTTGAGCAAAGCGCAGCTCTGCGGCCCCGGCAAGTACTGCCAACCGATCTCCGCGCCGCCCTCGCCGAACATTGTTACACAATATAAAACTCATATGTACTCCTGTCCCACGGGAATGTCCAATGGATCCAACAATCTTTGTTTGAATTTTTTACCCAATGCACCATTTCGAGATCACATAAATGGAGACCAACCGTTGTCTGCTGATCCTTTGTCAAGTGAGGTTAGTCAGTTTTTTCAAGAATCACTAGTTACTTATAGATCAGGGCTCGACACGTTCAGGTCACAATCAGTGCCCCTGAAGCAGGGTATAGGACATATGGGATTGTTGAGTTATAACAACACTCCGGTGGGGTCAGTTCCCCCCACACCCGTGCCCAATGAATTTTGCGACTTTGGTTCTCTTGCCGATGCATGTGACATATCAAAAGCTGGACTTAATCGAGAAACGCTCGACAAGATATATGATGCTATCGACAGCAGCAACGACGTGCTCACTACTAGCGCGACACAAAGTATTCTTAACTCTAACGACACTTTGAGCAATGGTTGTGACCCTCTCCCGGAACACCAGATACTGTCGGATGAACAGTTGACTTCGATAATACCGAGTGGTGAAGATCTGCTTGAGAGAAGCAATCAGTTCAACCAATCTTTTGCTAACGACAGCGCCGCTACTGACAACGTGGAAGATTTTCTTAAACGAGCGAATAGTATCGAGTTTGATTTGTCGGATTTAGTTGCAACGGAAAAAAATAAATACTACACATCACGTTCGGTCCCGAGTACTCCGCTGCCGTACAAACGCACCGCACCCAACCTGCAGATAGATTCTCGCCGCTCCCGAGAACTGTTTACCGCCGAGAACTACAACGCATCGAACGGCATGTCGTCGAAATCTGTGCCATCGACTCCTCAGTTCGCAGAGGACAGAAGCGTGTTCAGCTACAGCAACCGGGACTTCCTGATCAACGGCAACTCTGTGTGCGGGGCGGGCGTGCTGCACGACAGCGTGGTGGAGGGCGAGGCGGGGCTGGCGTCGCCGCTGCACGACATGCTGCGCGAGGAGCTGCTGGCCGAGCCGCTCACGCCCGCGCTGCTGGCCGACCTCGACAAGATGGACCCCACTCCGTATGTCGACCTCTAGTCAGCTGTTTCTATATCACCACTTGTATATATGTACATAATATAAGTTTGAATTTGTTTGTACAGATACCGATAAATTGGATATCTACAGAGTACAATGTTTTTGTATGCCTTCAGTGAAGGCAAGTGCTAAGTTGTGCATACCTAGTTTAAATTTGGATCGCACACTCCCAAAAATTGAGTCAATAATAAATCAATGCACTATAATATTGTGATAATAAAAGCTATGCGACATCAATTAATAGAGTAAGCAAATGCAGAACTCTACATTATTTTTTTATTTTGACGGCTTCGTTTAGGTTGGCTATAATTCGTTATGCCTCCAAGAAATTATTGGCAATATATTTTTGTCTCAATATTCGACAAATTAAGTTTGAGAAGAATTTTAAAGTGAATGCTTTATGAACTTTAAGTTATAATTAAGTATGTTGCTGTTATCTTAGTCCAATAAATTGGCACGTTGAACATAACAGCGATGGAATATAGAGTTGAATAATTATTTCTGCAATAATTTTTGTTATTGTTTAATGACTTGAATGTGATTATTGCGCGTTGGACCGGCTCAGCTGTCGACACGCGCAGAATGCGTGTGATGCATTGGACCATATAATATAATAATAATATATATATTTATATATTTTACATAAGATGAACATCCAACTTTAAAGATTAAATCAATTTACGAAGACTATAGATATGACACGTTCAGCCTGATGTGAATTTGACTAATTATATACAAAGATACCTACGCACTGTCGGTAGATACGTAATTATTGTTACTTGTACTAGCTAGTTTTAGGGAAGCTGTATTGATAATTTTAAGTTTTACCGACTGTATACGTTATTACAATTTGAGCATATACCACCTGCAACAAATGTTAAAGAATCACATATTGAGCTGAACGTAAATCAGTGTAAATAGTAAATATTCAGTGTTAATGATCTTTTTAAATGAATTTCAAACAAAGATGTTTTACACCAAAATTGATCTTGTAATTACATTTTTAAGCTTGCTATGTGCTAATTGCTTTTAACAATGTATGTGTAAAGTCCATGATGTATTGAAAAGGTTGATTTGAGTAGTTCTTGCAAGTATTCTGGCTAATGAATGTATTAATTTTCAGTTTTTAAAGTGAATGTTATGTGCGCTCTGTAGATCATAGGCTATATAAGTTTTATTATCTAACAGATGGTTCACAATGCTTCTATTTGTCTATCTTCTATTTAACACAAGTTTAAGTGGAAGGTGGTATGTGCCTCGTGACAATATCTGCGCTCATTGTTATCACAAAGAAACATCGAAGTTTTGATATCTATTTTATATAAACTAGCGAGATGCAGTCAATAGTGATACTAGCTAACCAGTTCCATCATCAGCATCATGTGAAAGTAGCTAATGTACGTAGTTATAGTGTTTAACCAGACCAATGCAGCGTGCCAAGCACGCTTAGTAAATTAGAATTGGTTTTTCATAAGAAAAATGATAAAATAGTATATAGTTTATGAAAAATGAATTTATTGTAAGTTAGCACAAAGATTTAATATATTTTATTATCACATAGGAGTTTTACTGATATACTAAATTTACATTGATCGCATAAAATGCGGGGAGAAGAGTTGAACCTGCCAATGTGGCCGCCGTGAGCTTGTAAGGCAATTACTATTGTGTTGTTTCATTAGTATTGAAGCCGGTCGCATTCGTAAATCAAATGGCAACAAGTCCTGCTAAATGTAGTGAAAATAAAACTAAAGCTTATTAAAAAATTGTTATTTGTTCACGAAATCACATTTAAACTATAGATAGGTTATATTTAATTCTTCCGCCTTTTCATTTTATAATTTTCACTAATCTCTCTTTATTATTAGCATATCATGCATAAGTATACATATTATGAATTATACAGTTTTGGAATTAATGTAATAAAACCACTTAGTGAAAATGGTATGTGGTTTATACCTAAAAATAAATGTAAAGAATGCAAGAGATAATGTATGTAACAAGGTATGTTTAATTGATCATTTATAGACTACACTGTATACTCAATTTAACAAAACATGTACTTGGTTTTTCTAAATGACGCTATAAGACCGGCTTCTAACATAATGTAAAGTTCAAAACTTAAAGGCCTAGCGAAATTGTTGTGTATTTTGTTATGTTTTGTAGGTATTATTTCAACAATGAACTGTTTCCTTTTCAAGTGAAAGAGATAAAAAATACTATAATGAAAATAATTCCCACAACCTGTGCCTCAATAACGAATCATATAGTAAAAATGTCCTTTTAAAGCTTAGTAGTTGGTTTGTTATAACGCTAGTACAAAACACATTGATTCGACAGGGATATACCTAGGTATATGTAAGTGAAACCGAAGACTGTTTAAAGTTTGTAGAATATTTTCAACACAAAGAAGTAACTTGTCATGATCACTTCGTCTCGAGGAACACATGTACGCAACGAATAACCTCAGTGATCAGATCAGTGTTATTCCAATTTGGTACAACTTACCAAAATCGACTAGTACCTAATTACTGTTAAGTTGTACATTTTGTTAAGGCCCATCTCGTAAGTTAAAAGTTAAAACGTTAAAGCAGTTTGTAAATACTTTCAATGTTTATTCCATTTCTCATTGTTTCTATACGATTATCGTCGACATTTAAATTAACATTCATCAACACATCTAATTTTTGTAATTATAGATGTCAGATTATAAATGTGCTCTTCATAATGACAATGTGTAATGAAAGAGAATTAATGTTTATTATAATAGTACAGCAATTACCGTTTAATTGTGTGTTGTGATTTAATTCGCATCTCATATACTTATCTTAACGTTAAACTAACTTTTATATTTACTCTGTTTATATAACCGATTTATGAGATGATTATAGAAAATGTAATATTCTGTCGGAATTGCAATATAAGTCGCAAATTATGTACATAATATTATAATCGCGTAAGACGTTGATTAACATCACTTTTAATGAAATATCCACACCGATTTAACTTATAATGTATTAAATGAATACCAATTATGTTATAATTAAGCCTTTCAACATTAACTCAATCAACCCACAAAACCGTGCGATTTAAATTGTGGATTTAATGAAACGCTAATATCCTTAAATATTAACTTTATATAATATTTTATTGGATAATTTCTTTCGTGCACATTGTTTGAGATTTGGATATTGAGATGCATGCAGTGTACCAATTTGTGGTTAAATACTATTTTAAGCGTCGTCGACACCCATACATTGGTAAGAGTAAGCTCTTATTGTGTAACACACCTAAAAATCGCAAATTCCAATGATAGTAAAAATTACGTTGTAACGGATATTGCTGAAATATCAGAATTGCTTTTTTTTGGGAGTGTTACGCTCTTACGTTGATAGTCGTGAAATGTCTTCAACTCATTTAATAACTCTCAATCATGTACAACACCATTGAAAGCCAGTCCATTGGAAATCGGAACAAAATTAACACTGCAACTTTGTCTAAAGATCAATACTACGACCAGCCGGACGAACATAGTAACAATTCGACTTTGATAACGCCTTTATTTTTCTGTAGTTTAATTTATTATAGTAATTTTTTTTTAGCACCATAATAAGACTTGAAAATCATCTCGTTTCAACCTTAAAACTAACAACCATATCAGAAATTAAACAAGTACGTAAAAGGGCGAACTGCTTTGTTCTGACGTCACAGTTTCTTTATACTATGTCATAGTGGACCGAAGGAAATCCATTTGGTCGGCTATTTTCTAAAGAGATCGGGTGATCGAAACATTAAAAAAATAAAATAAGTAAATGCACGGATGGTCGTATCTTTATTACTATTTAAATCAACATCCATACTGTTTTAAGTTAAAATATTATATTGTAATTTTGGGTACTATTGCAATGGACAATGGCTTCTAATGGTAATTATCATTCGCCTTATTAAACATATTTTAAATCATTTTTCAACAAATCATATATTTAATGTTTTTAATATTAGGAGACATTTGTTTAAATCTTAATGTGTACCTGTAGATAGTTATTATTTGTATTTGATGTCTTTACTCTAATGACAAAACATGATGTAAAAATAATAGTTTTAAACGATTTTTATTAATTTTACTATGAATCAAATTTTTTTTTTCAACCCAAATACAATGTATTTTGTTCAGAAATGTATAATGATAATTTATTATTGAAATTTATAAAATTCAAGATTGGTAACAACAGTTTCTTAGAATCTATTGTTAAAATAAATACATTATATTAGATGGTATAATTTAAATATTGATAACTATGATTTCTTTTAGGAATATTTGTTAAAAAAAAATATTTTTATTATTAAAAAAAAAAGTACCACCATCCAGTGACATGATGGAGGTTTTGTTGCTAAAATAAATCATTGTTATGTAAATACAGCATTAACATTGGTTGACACGTATTAATACATGACACCATTTTATTTTTATTACAACTATGTTGTTCTGTTAATTATTGTTTTTATTTTCTAAATATTTTTTATGAATGTATGATAATACATATTAGCTATTTTAAGCATATCTAGTTGTAAGTGAAGATATCCATGTTGTTGATTAGTCTTTTATGGATGTTGATTTACACCATTTGCTATGCAGTGATAATAAATGGTACGATAGTAAATGGCATTTTTTATTTAAACTTTCATTTATTTATTAAATAATAATATCTATTAAAAAATAATCTGTAGAAAAGTATAAATGTATAAGAATTTGTACAATATGTTTATAAGCTGGCAGTAGACACCACTGAACGACATCACGGTGTCGACTCAACGATACAGTGGTGTTGTTTACATTAACCCAAGGGAACATATGCCCAGACCCCCTAGCCAAGTTACAAACGTTTCGCTCGCGTCGAACGCTTCGAGTCGACCTTGCCGCCAATACTTTTGTTCTGACCACGTGACTGACCGTTGAGGCGACGTCATTCCCGTACATTTGAAGCTTTCTACAAGCGTTAACTATTGCAGATTAGCATCTTGGCTAGGGGTACAGGGTAGAAAGTAGTCTATAACGACGGCGAAGTACCAATAACTGCTATCTACCAAAGTAAAAATTTCCTGTCTCAAAAACGTTATTAGGTAATACATACTATCCATTGACACATTGGTTTAGTTAGGTTCTTCCACATTTTTTTTCTCTTTATTTTTTAGGGATTTTAATCTCAAAGAGCATGTCAGCCCCATCTTAACCTAAAATTAGTTTACAATAGCAACTTAATAATCAACACAATTGAATAAATGTTTTTTACCAAGATTGAGCCGACACATTGCCATGTCAAATGGAATCTTAGCAGCATCTTTAGTCGTGGAGTTGCGGACAACAGCCCGTTGTACCTATACCTACCTATACAATGCGTCCCAAATGAGAATAGGATCGCCCGCCATGTTGTGACATCACGATTTACTGTCAAATCGAGGAAATAAATTTTTAAAAATTAATTTATTTGTGAACTGTGAACGAAAAAAGTTTAATCAGAATCCAGTTCTTCAATTTTACTCATCTCTAAGTTCTTCAATTTTGCCAAAATCTCTTCGATTTGACAGTACGACGAGACGTCAAAACATAGGAATCGGTCCTATTCTCATTTGGAACGTGGTCGTGTAGTACCTATCAATATTATCAATTTTATTGATGCTTTGCAATAATTTAATGCAGTTACAACTAAATATCCGCTTCAGAGCATTTACTAGAGCATGCGTAAACACATTTAAATAATTAAGCACTAAAAAATAATGTTCTCGAAAAATATCAGTTAGACGTGTTGGCACTTCGATATTTTATGCTATTCCAGGACATGTTTCAGACAAATATCGTTCAAATCCGTTCAGTCGTTTGAGCGTGTAAGATTTTAACAAACAAACGTAGGTACATACACTAACATTGTTTATAAACTTTTACTTCTATAATATTAGTTTGATTTTTTCTTATACACCTCTAATTCATAATATCTGAAAAATAATTCTGTACCTCAGAGGTAAACAATAGTAACACCACTTTCTTGAAAATATGTTTTTTTGCACTGTTAAAATCGTAAGAACTAGTTGTACGTAATGGTATAGGGCATCAAGTCCTACCACATCTAGGAAGAGAAATATCCAATCGTATATGACAAAAACATTTCGGGTATGGGACTTAAAATGATGATAAGATTGTTTACTCCTCAGCTTTACGCGCACTTAATGTTCTAAACTTTATTGTAATTATGTGTCATACATAATAATTCCATCTAATAATTATAAAAAATACAATTGAGTTTGTTTCAATATCTTTAAAGCAACTATGTCAAAAATACATTTAAAGTTTCTATCCGCGCGTTTTTGCCTCTCCTGTAAAATTTACTTTTTGGCACTTACTGTTGTTTACCTCTAAGGTACAGAATTATTATGTAGCAATATTTTTAATTAAGCAGTACATAGTCTAAATTCTAATTGAAAACCAGAATCTATCTGAAGGTACTTAATAAATATATTAATTTTATACAGATACCCTGCTACTGAAAGACACCCGTAGTGTGTTGGCTACGTTTAGCCTGAATCCAGAGTACATGCGCCGTGACTAGTCGACACCGTGCGAGGGCGAGGGCGGGCACGACTTAGCCATTTACCTACTGTTTTTTTTATTTATTTTTATTTAATGATAACTTTAGTTTAGTATGAACTAATTTAGAGGTAACACTGGACAGATACTGTCTTATTGGGCATCAAAAATTAAACCCACCTTTTTTTTTATGGTGGGAAAAATCATGCATTGACATCCCCCGCCCTTGGGCGGAGCGGGAGATAGTGTCAGACTCTTACTGACTAAAAGACCCACCCCGTTCCTTCTAGCCTTCATACCGGGGCTCGAGCGCCCTTTCGGATAACCCTGGCCCCAGTAGGCTTCGACCCGGCTGGGTCTCTGCTGTTGCTGACAACTCCTTGAGGCGCGCGGGAACAGTGCGCGCCGTCGACGACTTGGGCTTGGTCCGGACAGTTACCGGATGGCCGGACAGCGAGCTACCCATTGCTCACTGTCCGCAAGCCCGCGTCTACGTTGGCCGGAAATCGGGATCAGAATCCCGGCGACGGCGGCGGCGATAACGCCGTTGCCTGATGCGTTCGGCCTCCTCCTTTGCAAGCATTACTGCTTCGCAGAAGTCGGCGACCGCCTGCCACTCCTCCTCGCTCCGGACCATGGCCTCAACCAAGGCCCGGCGCGAGAGGTCTCCGCCGCCGATCGCCCCCACGAGGGCACGGCGATGCTCCGCCCAAGCAGGGCACACCTCGACTGTGTGCTCCACCGTGTCCTCCGGGCGTTCCGCACAGTGGCGACACCCGGGCGTCACTTCCGCATGAATCCGGTGCAGGAAACTTCCGAACGAACCATGTCCGGTGAGGACCTGCGTCATGCGGAAGGTAAGGACGCCGTGAGGCCTTTCCAGCCACGCCTCAAAGAGGGGACTTACCGCCATGATTGTGGCGTGCCCAAAATTAAACCCACCTCTGTGGACACAAGCGGCAGTTTCATAGGCGAATATATTTAATGTCTTTGGGCGAACATTAAACGGTCAAGCAAGCGTCAATGAATTCCATCAATAATGAATGATGGTTTTCGTCAATCAGTACCAATAACCGTCATGCAACGCATTAGAAGGTAGCGGTAGGTTTTTCGTCATTCAAAGTTTTGACTGTGGCAAAACTGACAGCAAAACCTACCGTGTAATGTAATACGGTAATACGTTTGATATTTCGCGCCCGCCGCCGCCACGGCGCTAGTACTTCATTCTGAGTGAATCCAATAACACTTTGCATATCGCACCTCCGTTCAAATAGTAGTTGTGACAACAACTCAAAAATCAAATTATTGAGAAAAAGGTTTTTAAGTTCTAATAATTCAGGGATATAACGCTATATGTACCTATATAAACACAAAAAAACCGGCCAAGAGCATGTCGGGCCACGCTCAGTGTAGGGTTCCGTAGTTTCCCGTCCGTCACAATAAGTGTACCCAATTAGGAGTTTAAAAAAATGCTTGCAAATACGATTATACTACAAACTTGGTCCAGAAATTATTTTGTAGAACCCTTTTGTCTTTTTTGTACAAAAACTGTTCTTTCCATCAAGTTCAAAATAATTTTCCTAGAAAGTCCTTATAAAGTTCTACTTTTCAGATTTTTTTCATATTTTCTAAACTTATGGTTCAAAAGTTAGAGGGGGGGACACACATTGTTTTTTCTTCATCTTTTGGAGCGATTATTTCCGAAATTATTGACATTATCAAAAAATGATTTTAGTAAACCCCTATTCATTTTTAAATACCTATCCAACAATATATCACAAGTTAGGGTTAAAATAAAAAAAAAAAAAACACTTCCCACTTTACATATAGGGGGCCTATATATATACCCTAATAAAACATTTTTTTCCAATTTTTATTTTACCACTTTGTCGGCGTGATTGATATACATATTCGTACCAAATTTCAGCTTTCTAGTACTAACGGTCCTCTCTCGAATCTCTGTAGATTAAGCGAGGACGGACAGACAGACAGACAGACATGGCGAAACTATAAGGGTTCCTAGTTGACTACGGAACCCTAAAAATGGGTTACTAGTGGGCAAATAATTGAATTATAAATATGACAATATCTGACCTTAAAGTATGATGAATTCTGAAATTAATAGCATCATAATAATCATCAGCAAACGTTTTTTTTTTTTAAGTTGTGACACTATTTGAGCGGAGGCACGATATCTTATTGTGTCAGTTTAAATCACCTTTTAGTGGAATATCCCAACTTTACATGCACTCTGTCTCAGCCTTGGAGTTTTTCAGACCAGCTCGCGTGAGCCTACATGATTGAAAAAAAAAAGAACTAGTTTACAACACCACGCTTTGAATACTTAGGTAGTTACACAAGTACATTGTTTGGCTTTTTTCGATAAGGCTGACAGATGTACTTACCTCTAAGGACGTTTGATTTACAAAACAATAACTTATTACTATTATTATTTTGCGACCTTACCATAATTATCTGTAAACCATGGCATGAGTATAGGATCATCATGATGTGAATAATTTTGAGCCACCTCAACAGGCATGCCCGGGGTCCACTCAAACAATAAACTTATCATTGGCAATTCTAGAAGGTTGTTTAATGCTTTCTCCCCGTGTTTTCGTTTTATTTCTCTTGCCAAGCATCGCTTGACATATATTAAGAAATTATCCAGGAAGTTGAAGCAGACATCTGGATTCCAAAATCTCTGAAATTTAAAAATAAATAATTTAACTTTATTCTTGCGATTCGAGCTGAGACTGCAAAGTCAAATACTTACATCAGGAGTATACTTTTTTCAGCATTATTTGAACAAAAAAAAAACATTAAGATAGCAAGAAGGTGATGCGGTTTGACTACTCTAAACGAATAAGCAACAAATTTGCTTCATACCCAGCAGGTAGCATTTTAGTCCCTGGCAGTCATTTCAAGAATCGAACAGAAATGTTGACTAGAACTTATGCTGCCTCGCAGATACGCTGCCCCACTGCTGAAACTGTATGGGTCGGTGGCCCACAACGCTAAAGAGAAAGCAAACTCGTTTGCTTCTCTTTTTGTGGAATCTTTGTGTCTAGATTCTGGTGATTCTATATAATGGTGGCTCCTTGCTACTCCTGATGGAAGTGAGACGAGTACGTCGGACATTCCCATCCAACAGTAGGACATCTACAGGTACTGCGTAACGCTTGACGTGAACTAAGCTAGTGGCCCGGACGGAATACTTAGAATTTGTGCGCCTAAATTGAGTCCGATTTTGATATGTCTACTTTATCTTTCGTGTGAGACTGGAAAAGTGCCGATTACTTGGAAGTATGTTAACGGACAGCCAGTGCCAAAAAGGACTGTCGGGCTGACCTAGGAAATTATAGACCCATCTCTGTTACGTCTATACTGTGTAAGAGTAATGAAACGGATGCTAATTATGAAGCTTCTGTCATACCTGGACACTAACGACATTCTCAGTGACCGGCAAGGCAATATGGGTGTCTACTGGGGATCTTCTAGCGTATGCCATTCACATGTGGAGCGAGGTCATCGAAAAGCATAGGGAAGGCTTCTGAAGAAAGATCTCCCACGAAAGCCTTACCCTTAGCCCTAACCTTCCTTCCTTCGGTCTAAATATTGGTCGTAGATTTCCTGAAGGATCGATCCATGATAGTGTTTATTGAGGCTGCTCGTCCGGTCAACCGGGTATCAATACCGTGTTCCCACAGGGGTCGGTGCTCTTGGTAACATTGTTGTTCATTTTACCGACCTTAGCGTATGCAGACAATAGCACTGTTGCTGAGAGTTACGTGTTCGACGCATGCGTTAGTGGGTTACAGATCCGGTCTCTCCGAATGGCTATGGTTGAGCACTTGAACTTGTCTTTGAAGGTGGTCTCCGATTGCGGCGATGCCAATCTGATCAAGTTCATTGCTCCTAAAACCCAGGCATGTCCTTTTTCCGTAAATCGGAGCCAATTCCACCCCACCGGGCTGATAAGAGATTTTAAGCTTCTTGAGCCAAAGTTTGAATCTACCCTCAATTTTGGCTCATACATTAAGCAAAAGCTCAAATGGTTGCCAAAAAATTGGGGATCTTCAGTAGTGGCACGATTCTCTTGGTAATAACCACTCTTTATGAGTCACTTTGTCATCAACCAGGAATCAAAACATGCTAAAATTACCTATAATGAACTAAATTATTCAACATACATTATAGTAATTTTATCTAAAAACTAGCTAGTTAGTCTGCCAGCGGCTTCGCCTGCGTAAAATTAGTTTTCTCCATACAAAAGACCCCTGTTTTATCGCCTTAGGGGTTAAATTTCGGAGAAACTTTTTTAGTGAGTCATAAAAGGGGACCTCATAAAAAAATACACGTTCCTAATCCCAGTAGTTTCGTCTGCGCGTTGATATGTTAATCAATCAGTTTCTACTTTTATATATATATAGATAATAGGGAAGAAAGACAGAGAGACACTAACCTGAGATATTTTGACTAAATCTTTAATTTCCCATTCTTTGAGTTCTTCTACTATTCCATCATCATTTCTGTATCCACATAATATTGTGTCTACTCCAGCAAGAAACGACTGACACCACCATTTCTTTGACTTGAATCGCCTGCAACATTGTAGTAAGTGGTCCAATTTAATTGGATTTTTAGGTTTATATTAACATTCATAATGATATTAAAATGTAAAAAGTATTTATGAGATTAAATGGATTAGAAAATAGAGGTAAACAACGTAGCAAAGCCTTATCAGCTGTAGCAATGATACAGGGCCTCGAGTCATAAGAGTCCTGACTTATGGAAGGTATATATATAAATAAATAAAAATGTCCACAATTTTAATTTTTATGAATGGTTTTCAGGGGACCCCAATAAAGGGTTCTCAGGGACTCCCAATTTTTTATCAAGTGTTTAGACCTAGGCCTAGGCCTAGCTATGCCACTGGTATATGATAATATATAAGGTTTGCTCGGAAAACATGTATAAAAGTGGAATAATAAGTTTATTTTACAATTATGCAGGTATTTCAATATGGTCTCCTTCAATGTGACCCCCTGAGACTTCATTTCTCATATCGTTTCAGCCTTGATGGCTTCTATATCCCTCAAGTACCGCCCCCGGAGCACTATTTTGCATTTCGGCTGTTCAAGGGCTACTGTGGCCCTCGAATACAAAGCGGATCTGAAGGAACACAGGTGGGTTGTAGTCAGAAAAGCTCTGACACACTTTCGCTCCACCTAGAGAGTGAAGAGTTATTTAATGATTTCCCACTTCAAAAAAAAAATCTGGTACAAATGTACTAGGGGTGTGCCTAAAATGACTATGTTTCACAAACCTAAAACTAGTCTCTTGTTTATTATTTTCGATATGCCTGTTGGTCTTCAACTCAATAAATTCCTTAGTAGACAAATATTTAACAATGGCTTCTGGTCCGAGTTCTAAAGGTGGTTTAGAGACAGCCGCTTTATCACATCTGATCCCATCCATTTCAGCACCATACACTATTGTATGACTGTTCAATTTAGTTGTGAATACTAATGAGAATTCTTCATTCTCATCCACAGGAACATCAGGATTTGGCTCCGAATCAGGCTCATCTGCAATTTTTTAAATTATTAAATATTTTTTTTTTTTTTTTTACCAAAAAAAATATTATCAAGTAATATTATTACTATAGAAGTCGACCCATCCGAAGAACAATGTTACATTTGAAATTTACTAGGTTTTCAGGAGAGCCATTCAAAGTTACTTTGTTACTAGGTTTTCAGGCGAGCCATTCAAAGTTACTTTGAATGGCTCTCCTGAAAATCTAGTAAATTTCAAATGTAACATTGTTCTTCGGATGGGTCGAAGTATTTTATTAAGCAAAATCACCTGATAAAAGGTACTGTTCAAACTTATAGCCCCATGAAGTGAATTGTTTATCTCTTTCTGTCATATTTAGTCTTCTCTTAAGTTTCTCCTCAGTGTCCCTCGCACATAGATAGATTGTGCCTTTGAATAGAATTGCTACGATCTTCCACGGCTCCCGATTTTCATAAGGAGTGCAAGCTACGCAAGTCATAAGACCGCGATAGCAAAAGAATTTAGCTTTATCTAAAGTTGTTTCTAATGGAAAATTCAAACGACGTTCATTCTCCAATAAGAATTGTAACAGGTCCTTCAACTTTACATCTAGGTCTTCCGGTTTACGTATTACTTTATCTAGATGTAAGTTCAAGTCGAAATATACTCTATCGTTACTAATACGACGAGCGTATTTAAGATTTTCAAGACCAATATAACCAATAACCATGGGACGATCAAAACGAGGGAAAGGCCTCATGTAAATATTTGGACTGACATGGAGTTCTGGCTGCATCTTTTTTAATATGATTCTTACTTCTTGTAAAATAGGATCTTTTTTGTAAGGTGGATAGGTTATTTTAGAATAAAATCAAAGAAATAGCTTCAAATAAATTGTAAATAATATTATTATTTTGTTTGTTTACATGTGATGTGTTTATGAATGACAGATGATGTCAAAACTGCTAGTATGACATATGTCAAAACAATAGAATGTAATTCTCAACAATGTCACTGATCCAAAAATTGGAATGTGTTTGCGAAGTCACTCGGTGAACATGAAAATAAATCTATTTTATAAGCAACCAAATAAGATTGAATGTGTGCACTGATTATATCCCCGTGACTCGTGAGTGAAACGTTGGCTCGGCCATCAGTTTTTTGGTGCAACTGTGACCGCGCGGAAGTGTGAACAAATCAGGCCTCCTAAAGGACCTATTACACTGAGCTGAATGTCGTGTGCGATATTCCGACTCGTACTATTTTTCATTTATAGAAAGACGGTCTAACCCCTATTACACTGCGCGATACGTCGAACCATAGACTAGATACGTCGAACCATAAACTAGATACGTCGAACCATAGACAAAACGAGTCTGAATAACGCGTAGTGTAATAGATCCTTTAAGGACCTATTACACTGCGCTGAATATCGCGTGCGATCCTACAATTTTTCATTCATAGAAAGACAGTCTAGTCTATGGTTCGACGTATCGCGTAGTGTAATAAGGGTTAGACTGTCTTTCTATGAATGAAAAATAGTACGAGTCAAAATATCGCACACGATATTCAGCACAGTGTAATAGGTCCTTTATGAATTTCTGACTTTTTACACTCATCGACTATGCATCAATCAACGTCCAGCCTAAGTAAGTACTATTCTAGTACTTGGATTTAGCAAAATGATGTATAAAATAGTTTACATGCTCTATGTTGATGCCATGATGTTGCAGAGTTAAAGTTGTTTCAAAATGTAGAAAAAGAATAAAGTCGGACTTTTGACCCAGAGGTCTACACTGCATCCACAGCCAGGTAAAAGATGAAAAAAATATACTCAACTTAAACTACTATCTCCTCCTGTCTTTTAACTAAAAATATTTCCAATAATTTTATCTAAAAATTAATCTAAAAATTATTACAATTAGATATTTATCTAAACCGATGTTAGGTAATTAATTAAATTTAAATGATCTTTGTGTTTTTTACAATTTATCTACACAATACATATCTAAATCTTTTGTTTTTTAGTTTTTATGTTTTTTTATTTGTAGGAGGTAAACTCTGGAAGTACTGCATACTGGTCAGATGCAAAAAAAAAATCACATAGTGATATGGCTATATTTTATATACACGAACGAAGTCGCGAGCAAAAGCTAGTTTTAAATAAAAAGACATATCAAGATTATTTATGTTTAGTTAATTACCTAAACTGAAATATAATAATGCGCGTCCGTCTACTATGACTAGCCCTTAGTTCCGAATTACATCAAAAGCGATTTTATCGCAAATCCGACCGAATTTAATAGTCACAAAATATAAGGACTATTCAGTACTGTTTGTGACGTTGCGCGTTGGTCGGATTCGCGACATAATCGCTTTTGACGCAATTCGGAACGCGGGGTAGAACGTAGTGATTATAAATAATATGCTCTTTGGTCCGTCTACGGTGGTATTTTCGAGAATACAAGGCAATCTTTATGAACAAAACGCATTTCCGACTGTCACTGTCAAATTTAAAAAAGACCGACGGTTGAAAGTACTTCTTGTTTTGGATGAACCGAAACTTGATTTTACATGATTAGCGCATTCAAAGTACCGTTTTTAAGGGCAAATTCTATGTAAATATTAGGCAATGGTGCTAAAAGTACAGTGTACCAGAAGTTATTGATATAAAATGGATTCCCGGTTTCAGAAATGTAGGCTTTGCTTGAAACTAGGTGATTTTTGTTCAATATTTGAACAAGATGAGTGTGTTAAATTATCCGATATGGTTATGTCTTTTACTAACATTCAAGTAAGTACTTATTGATTGTGAAATGACCCCAAATTGGTATGACTTGTAGAATTCTCAATATTGTTTGTCCGACTTGTGTTTGCTTCTAGATATATGAAGGTGATGGATTGTCTGATCGAGTCTGTTCATCCTGTATAGAAAATTTAAGTACAGCTTATTTATTCAAACAGCAGTGCGAAAGAATTGATAACTTGATACGAAAATGTCCAGGTAATGTGTTTATTTTATTAGTGTGATGTGTTTTTGTGCTGTAACAATTTTTTTTAATTTGATTCATAATGAATAGTAATTAACATTTATTGTTGTGTTGTTATTAGACACCAACATAAACAAACCCTCTGTAAGTGACTATAATGATCTCTTCAACAAGGAGTTCCACATGCATGATGGTACAATGGATGGTTCCATGGAAGAATATGTCTCTGCTGAGGGTGATAACAATGAGAACTTTTTCAAAGATAACATGGATAGCAACATCTTCCATGATATAAGTGATGAGACTGACAGCGATGTTGATTCTATTAAATGTGGAGGTTGCAATGAATCCTACAGCAAGCTGGGTACCCACACATGTCGCACTACATGCACTATTGAACGCAACCAACTGCAAAGATCAAGCAGTAATGAAACTCTTGTGGCATCAGATATTGCTCCAAATCAACAGCCAGCTAGGGCTACCCAGTCATTGCCTCCTCGCCACACTCAGCCTTTGCCTGATATACCTGAAGATATGGATGTCACATGTGTACTCTGTGATGAAAAATTTGACCAATATGACAACTATGTCACACATCTTAATAGGTGCACTACAAATGTCAAATTGCACCATTATGTTTGTCCTGTATGCCATGACATATACACTGAAAAATTGGCATATTTGGAGCATCTCAAGGCTGAACACTTTAAAGTAACTTCAAAAGAGACTGTTGTACATTATAAGGCTGGTTTTATAGATCCGGGTGAGGATTGCGTTGATTTTGTGCCATCATTAGAAAAGACGAGGAAACCGAAGGCTGTGCGTCGTCAAATAGGTTGGTCTGTTGAGGATATTTATCAAGAAATTGATTGCAAAAAAGTTGAAGAGAAGGTTACTCCCACATCAAGTCCATTTAAAAATTTTTTTTCAAAGTTGGGGAATGAGTGAGTTACAAATTGAATATTGGCATGTCTGGGATCTACCTAAGTATATTTCATCTGTATGTTTTTACTAATTACTCCATGCTTTCTAATTGTAAACTAAAAGCTTTAATATCTATTCCATACCTTGAGCTCTGAGCACTCTGTTAAAACCATGGGATTAACTTATAGAATTGGAACATCTGTATATTATTTGTGTATTTGTTGTGTAGTCTTCTAGATATAACATGCCTTGGTGTAGCTATAGAATGGGTAATATTTTAAGAAATAAAACTGCTTTTGTTCTCACTGGAACTACAGTGAATACATATTTTATAAAAATAAATGTAAATACCACTATAATTTCTTATCTTGGAATTCAGAAATTGGTTTGAGATATTCCACAAATTTTAAATTAACATTTTAAGTAAAAATTTTACAGAACTTTCAGTAGACAGAGCACACCCAAAAAAGTGAGCTTTCGGAGATTAATTGAAACTGGCAAAGAGAAAACTGCCAATTACTTGCCATTCCAGAAGTATATCCAGAACTACAAACTGAAGAAGAAAGGGTCCAGTTACAGCCCAATAAAGGGAAAAATGCAGGTGTCCACAAAAATCAAAGCTAGTCTGCAGGAAATGACTTCAGGTGAATAAACTTTATTTTTTAATTATTATTTTTGATTTTTTGATTTTTAGACTCCACCTGCAAAGCAAAACCACAAAGTAAAAATCTCTTTTATATTTATCATGAATTAAATTGAAATTAACTCAGAAATTCAAGAGTTGCGGTTAACATATCTCAGTCATGAAGATTAGTTAAGTTAATGTTTCAATACATTTCGCATACTCGAAAAAATGCACAATACTCATTCGCTATGTAATATGGTTCTTAAAAAAAAAAAAAATTGTGCAAGCAATTGTTCAATCTTCAGAGTGGTCAATATATTTCAGCCATACCGTGCAATCAGCTTCAATTCTTTGTTTCAGACAGTGATTATCATTCCCCAAGTGGCACTTCCGAGGAGTCATGGAAGTTAAAACAGAATTTAATATGTGCCTGTGAGAAGAAAGTGTTCATGCTATCTGAAAGCATTAACGTAAGTAAATCAGAAGTCAAAAAATCTCTCCAAATAACAATTCCCCACATCAACTTGTAATAGCAATCCATACAGTTTGGTGTCTTATTACTTTTCTATGTTTACAAAACCTGTATCATCATCTTCATGTCTTTGTCCTTTTTGATTTGTGGTTGAAGCAACAATTTTTTTTCAATTCTGTCCTGTCACCCATCACACTATTTCCTACCTCTAAACTACCTTCTCTCATCATATTGCTCCTCACAGAATCCATCTAGCTTTTCTTTAGTATTTCTCTCTCCCTCTCCATTCATCAGAATCAGAATTAGGAATACGTAATGTATTTCTAATTCTGTTAATAACATGCTTTTCATCCCTCTTTATGACCTTTGTGGTTTATAAAACCCGTTGGCATCATAATAACAGCAAATGAAAGATGAAAGATCTTTAATAATTACATAATCCTTATCTTATACAGAATCGCGAAAGAATTGCAGCAATGATAAATGAGTTAGGTGGAGTTGTAGCAGAAAATACAAAAATGGAGATGTTGGCAACACATTTCATAGCAGTGTTGCCAAACGACACCTATACTGGTATGATGGTATGCGCCCTTGCTACCGGTAAATGGTTGATTCATGTGAACTATATTTATGACAGTTTTAGATGCAAGAAATTCTTACAGGTACTTACATACTTAACTTGTTTATTCTGTGTGTTTTTTACTATAAAAAAATCATTGCATGCTCTGTAATTAGCTTGATCCCGTGTTTTCGCTTCTCTAGTCTATTGCTATTCCATAGGTATAGTTTATCCAAGAAGTCAGTAAAAGTCTGACTAAAAAACCCACCCTGCTCCGCCCAAGGGGGGATATCATCTAGATGATTTTTACTCACCGTAACAAAAACCTTAACACAAACAATGTTTCCTTTGTCATTATTATTAGTTTAGATGGTAACAGGATGGCATTCTGGCTTTTGCATTCATTTATTTAGATTTGTTCTTGGCACAGTGGTTGAGCGATTGTTTTAATTAGAGATGTGCTGTTGTCGGCAAAATATGGGAATATTGCTGGAAATACATATTCGGGCAATATTCCCAATTCACGGCAATATTGCCGGCAAGGGCAAATCACTGGCCTGTTGGTCTAGTGGTAGTGACCCTGACTGCTATGCCGGCGGTCGTGGGTTCGATTCCCACCCAGGACAAATGTTTGTGTGATAAGCATGATCATTTGTTCTGTGTCTGGGTGTAATTTATCTATAATATGTATGTATTTAGAAATATATATGTATGTTTATTGTTTATCAGTTGTCTAGTACCCATAACACAAGCTCTGCTTAGCTTGGGACTAGACGGCGTTGTATGATAGTTGTGTGGAATATTATATTATATCACTAGTCGTAATGTAGCGGGTTCGATTAAAATTTGAACTATCTGTACAGTTGAAATAGATCTTTTGGGTCTGCCTTGCGTACGTAAGTTAACACGTTTGTGAATGCACTCACGATTTAGAAGCGACGGCAAACACAGGAGGGGCAGGAGTAATGTGGGGCAACATATGCTTATAAAAAAAAACAGTTTTTATTATTATTCCTCATTCAAAGCATTTTCTATTACAGGAATATCTCTATGAGTGGCTTAAACATCCAAAAATACTAGAAATAGACTCGACAAGTGTGGAAGTGTCGAAAGCAGCTGTGTACTGGCACTTGGAGCTGGATGCACTCAGCGCCAAGTACCCCTTTGAGGGCAAACAAATCGTACTCATCATGAAGAGGAAGTACAGGCAGTACTATCAGATGATATTCAAGACTTTGAAGGCAAAGCCTGTAACTTATGATCCTCGGTCAGTGAACTTATATTATGTTCTGTAATTTTGTCATTGTATTGGATTTTTTGTGGTCTCAGAGTATTTCAAATTTTAGTTAAATGAGATAAAGTAAAACTTTAAATTTGCTAAATGTAATGTTTAAGTCATAAAAAATACAATATTCTTTCTTAATTTAGTTGTTAGTATCAATTCACCTTCTTTTATTTGTCGCACTTCACAAAGTGATGCAGAGATAAGCAGAATTGAAAAACTGGATTCTGATTAAAATTTCATTCTTTTTTTTTAAATTCAAACTTACATAATAAGTTTAAATTTAAAAATGTCTAGTTTTGCTCACCCTACCCAATATCTTCGATCTGATAGCTTCACAACATGACGCAAAACCGATCGTATTCTTATTTGAAACGCATTAAACACAATTTTTATTTGAATTTAGATTTTCTCCTATTTGCCTTTTGTCCAGCGCTTTACGAATCATAGGCCAGTAGGCTTCGACCCAGCTAGGCCCTTGCTTTCTCCCTACGACTGGGAATGGGTCGCAATCTACCATGCAAGTCCAGTTTTGTTCCAATGACATTTGGTTTCCTCACGATATGGGTGCAAACATAAAGATACAGGTTTTTTGGTCCCGATATGTCGGTACGGGTCGGTACAGATACAGATACCGGCACAGATCTTGAGCGCTGACCTTCACTTGCGCAGAAGTCAAATATCGGATCACTTTAGTGGTAAAGAAGTGACGCAGGAGTCCAGCCAATCACATTACTAGAATTGTAAAATTCCTGTACACTGATTGGCTCGCCAATGTATACGATGCGCAAAGCGATCCCCACTCTTTCGCCGAGCGCTTAAAATTCGTGGGTACCGGTCAAAACACATATAGAAACAGGTAAATCTGTACGTGTAAAACACTACACTGGCCACCAGGCAGTCGGCACCGACAAGTATACACCTGTTATTATGAGCGCTTATGAACACACGGGAGAATAGGGTAGTTTCCAGGGTCAAAATAATTACATTTTAGATTATAAAAAAATATTGGAAAAGTATTTTTTCTTTTATCTATTAAACAAAAAATATCAATGATAATATCCCATTAAATGACAAAAAGGTTGTACAAAATAATTTCTGGACTAAGTTGTATAATCATATATGCAAGCATTTTTTTAAACTCATTAGTGGGAACCCTTATTTTGACGGACGGGAAACTACGGAACCCTACACTGAGCGTGGCCCGACACGCTCTTGGCCGGTTTTTTTTCTCTTCTGTAAATTATTGTTTTTGAAGCACAGTTTACACATATCGGGGATACCTCCACCCCTGTCACACAGGTTGTCCTAGTTCAGGGGTTGAGACCACATTGATGGTCTTGAAAATTTGGAAATAAACAAATTATTAATAGGTATAATTCGTTAAAGAGCAGTGATGATGAAATAAATTACAGAAAGTAAAGCGCCTGGCTGGGTTTGATCCTATGATGGTAGTCGGGGCCGTTACCATAGGACCATAACTGCTAATCTCTGCTATTAGAACAGTTTTTTTTATTATTGATAGGCTCGCGTTTGATCACCATCTCGCCTAATAGTAAGCGATGATGTAGCCGATGATGGAGCACGCTTGCCTAGAAGTATCCTATTCACACTTGACTTAAAGACCCCTAGGTTGTAGCTATCAGGAAACACAGACTCCGGCAGGGAATTCCACTGTTGTTAATTGTTGGTGTTGTTGTACTGTTGAGGATAAAGGAGCACAAGTAACTCAAAATTTATTTCCACAGGACACCAGGCAGTTGCTGCACAGCAGATTACTGTTTCGTCGACATGAAAATCATTGAAAGAGTAAAGCTGCGGTTCTTCGCGCGACATAACGTTCCTGTATTTCCTTATCAGTACATTTTAGTGTACCTGTTAAAGAGGGGTCAAGTAGAAGACGAATACAAATATCTTTTGCAAGACTGCAAGAAATATGCAAGAGACACTATGTTCTTATTGAACGACACTTATTAGTATAACTTAAATTTACTATACAAGGTGTAAGGGACAGCCCTTCACAAACTTTAAGGGCTTGAACAAAATCCCACAAAAATTTTTTTCAGGAAACGAAATAAAAATTTGGCCTCTCCATACAAACTATCCAATCAAGTTTATAATTTTGTATGGTGAGGCGGATTTTTTTTTTCGTTTCCTGAAAAAAAAATTTGTGGAATTATTGTTCAGTATCATCTACTGAGCAAGCCCTTAAAGTTTGTGGAAGGCTGTCCCTTACACCTTGTATTTTTATTGTTTTTATTATTGTTGCCAAGGTGTATGGGTAGATAGATTGACATTATACAGTTTATATAATCAGCACAAAATTATATTTTATACAAATAAGCCATATTATTTTAAAGAATAAAGATATATTTCTATAAAGTATTTGGTTTAATTTATAATTCATCAGTTGCGTGCTTTGCGTGCGGTGGCCATTACTCTTGGTGGTTTGCTGTGCATGATCATTTGCTGGTCTTGATACCTTTTTCTGCCGATCCTTATCTGTAGGGAAAGTAATAATGGGGTCATTAACTTGATTGATAACGATTTAATGATTGTGCATACATACATTTAAATGTATTCTTGTGTCAGAGACAGCGTGACCGCTGATAGAATGGAAGAAGACCGACCGCCGACCCCAATTAACATGTGACACTACCTTATTGTTTGTATAATATACATAATAATTTATTGAAGGTATATTTTGATACAAGTGCAGAAAGTTTGAGCAGAATGCTGCAGTGCGTGGGGGCTGCGCAACGACTTTTCTGATACCATAAATGCAATAAATTATGGTGGAGACGACTACCAGCACTTTTCAGCACTAGTGCGTAAGTAATTACGCTGGACCGCACTCGCACGTAGTAGGTAGCTATTGAAATGTATTTTTCATGGATCAGAACAAAATCTAGTGTACAGAAAAACACACTATCATGTTAGGAGAGTACCATGCGATGCTCGACTAGTCCATCGTGATAAAATTGTAATAAAAAGCATTGGAGAACCCACTGGTACCTTTGTATACACAATCCAACACGCAACTGTTGCTAATATAGTTCCCACCATTCCCCAGATTTGGTCAGAACTGGGAAATGTGTCGTCATTCAAATTAGGTTTGAGTTCTGGTTCATCACAACTACAAAAAGAAACTATGTAAGGAAACATTATTACTATAATTTTATCTGTCACTTTTTAACACCATTAGACATTGCCATTGACTACGGTTTGTATCTAGAAATTATTGATGGTCTATTGCTATCTGCGGAGGTTGAATACATACCTTTTTTATTGTTTTATTGATAGGCTCGCGTTTGACCACCATCTCAAATGATGGTAAGCGATGATGTGTTCGACGATGGAGCACGCTTGCCTAGAAGTAACCTATTCAATCTTGACTTAAAGACGGCAGCGAATTCCACTCCTTGGCTGTACGCACAATAAATGTGTTCCAAAAACGCTTTGTGCGTATGGGTGTCTACCATGTACCGGTGTCGCAACGCCGTACGTCTTCTGGTCCGATGATGGAACGGACTTGGGGGAATTAGATTGTGCAATTGCAGTGCACATTCCCCGAAATGTAAACGATAGTAGAAAACCGACAGACTAGCAACTCAGCGGTGATGCTCAAGGCTTTGGAGCTTCGACTCTACTAAGGCTGACCTAAAAATATATATTTTTTTAATATGAGTCGTGGTACATGGTGATATTGGTTGTCGTCCTACAAATAAACAACAGTGACGTGATGATGACGATGAGCAATGGGTAGCTCATCGTCCGTTCGTCCTGTAGGGATCGATCCCGTCGATGGTACGTAGTGTTCCACGCGAGCCTCAATGAGATAGACCCAGTAGCGATGCCTGCTAGGACCATGAGGGAAAAGTATCCCTGTACTTGTGGTCCTAAAACGTAATAGGTACAGGTCGCGCGGTGAATCAAGATCGCTCGGTGAAAGTAGTGGGGGCAATCGGCGCATGTGTACAATTGCGCACAGAAATTGTTATGTTAGAATTTTATTTTTAATTTCGTATGTTTGAACCTTAGTAACATAACTTATAATAACACTAGTTTTTGCTTGTAATTTATCTTGTAAGTAGTCAAATTCAAAAAATTATTTTTTTTTAAATAAAACATAAAATTAAAAAAAATAATTTCGTTAGTTTCTTTCTTTAACGTAATAATTCACGTCGTAAACCATTTTTCTGGCTAGCCGTTTATTTTTTACGACTACGTATTACTATTATGATAACACAAGCTGTATGCAACAGTACCCAAGTACAACAGTATCCAATGAGAGGCGAGAACGCAACGCGGGAATTGAAGAGCGACTCTATCTACAAATGACGTGTCGCCGACGGCGCACACCCGCCCGTACGTCGCCAAATAGACCGTAGAATTGAATACTGCGCATGCCCCTTCCACTTTTGCCGAGCGATCTTGATTCATCGCGCGACCTGTAACTGAAAGAACATTGGTTTTAGTCAGTAAAAGTCTGACACGCCCTGTCGCTCCACCCTAGAATGGGAAGTCATTAGACGATTTCCCACATTTAACCCTCCTTCTGGCGCAGTCGGTTAAAAAAACTGTAAGTATTCCATCCATGTTACCTACTACATGGGGCGCCAACGTACCAGTTGCACACGGGCGCTCCGGAGGGTAGAGCCACCTCTGGTCCCCAAAACAGTGGAACCAATGAAACGCGACGCCGCTAAGCATAATTTATTTTGGCTTTTAAATTAGTTTAAAACCCCGAAGTCCCTAAGCAAATCGGTAAGCCCGTTGCACGCTTATAGGTGTTTATTCGCCATTTTAGCAGGAATGTTATGGAGGTCTGTAATCATAACTGAACTGAGACTATCGGATATCCGAATTATAAAAGAATTCGTACCGTAACCGAAATAAAAGTTTCGGGTAGTGATGTACTTATAAAATCGGAGACCTAAAGTGGGTATGTTTACTTATTAGTTGACCACCAACCCGCACTGGGCCCGCGTGGTGGATTAACAGCCCATTCCCTCTTCTAGAGAGGAGGCCTGAGTCCCAACAGTGGGAACATTAAAAAGGCTGATGATGATGATGATGATGACTAGTGGACTTGGCAAACGTTGATTTGCCATAGGGTTATTTGTGAAACACTGGCAACCTCTCAGGACTATTGGGGTTACCATAACGATCTTAAGATTTTTTTTTTTTTTTTTTTTTTCGATGGGAAAAATCATCTTATGACAACCCCCGCTCTTGGGCGGAGCGGGAGATAGTGTCAGACTCTTACTGACTAAAAAACCCATCCCGTTCCTTCAAGCCTTCATACCGGGGCTCGAGCGCCCTTTCGGATAACCCTGGCCCCAGTAGGCTTCGACCCGGCTGGGTCCCTGCTGTTGCTGACAACTCCTTGAGACGCGCGGGAACAGCGCGCGCCGTCGACGACTTGGGCTTGGTCCGGACAGTTACCGGACGGCCGGACAGCGAGCTACCCATTGCACACTGTCCGCAAGCCCGCGCCTACGGTGGCTGGAAATCGGGATCGGAATCCCGGCGGCGGCGAGAGCGCCGTTGCCTGATGCGGTCGGCCTCCTCCTTAGCGAGCATTACTGCTTCGCAGAAGTCGGCGACCGCCTGCCACTCCTCCTCGCTCCGGACCATGGCCTCGACCAAGGCCCGGCGCGAGAGGTCTCCGCCGCCGATCACCCCCACGAGGGCACGGCGATGCTCCACCCAAGCATGGCACACCGCGATTGTGTGCTCCACCGTGTCCTCCGGGTGCTCCACCGTGTCCTCCGGGTATAACGATCTTAAGATCGTTTTAATCTTATTTCAGTGTGAGTAAGAGATGGCGCTAAATAACCTGTATAGCTCTGTCTCTTACCCACACTGAAACAAGATTAAAACAATCTTACTTTAAACGCCATGGTCTAGGTATATGTTACTAACATCATAGGCAACAGCTTTTTTTTTATGACTTTTAAAAATGTATCATATTTTAGTTCATCAGATTTCCACACAAAAATAAAAAAATAAATAAATTGAAAGTTCTAAATATTACGAAGTTTATGCGAAGCAAGCTATAGTACAATAGTGGAGGTACAATAGTGCTTGATGCGCTCGCGTTCGCGCCGCGTCATACAGACGTAGATAGTTATTGCAAAATACAGAGTTGCAATATGTTAGACAAAACAACGAAATCTTGAAGGTTTGTTTTTGGTAAATGCAAAGTTGTTAGTGTTTTACAAATAACCCTATATGTAGGTATACATTATTTCGGGTCGGTCTAGGTAGGGGTATAGGAACCACTTACCAAATAATTATCCGGAGTTCGATAACAAAAACTATGACGCGAGATTTTTATATAGGTACCTAATACCTACAATAGCTGACCTGGCAAACGTTGTTCTGCCATAAATGTATGAAAGAAATATCTAAATACTCAAAGACCTATTCTCATACTTACCAATATACCTAAACAAAAAATCTCATTAAAAACACCGTATCCAAAACCGGTATAACTTTATACCCATATCCACAACATCCCTGCCTTTTATAAAAAGAATAAATAATTAACGAATCAATTAAAGAATTAAATTATTGTGTGCAAGGCAAATAAATCATAAGTAGAAAGTACACTATGTAGGTAATACAAATTCCACATCGATTTAAGAGGTTCTAAGAGCGACTTTTTTTCTACGAACGATCACAATAGTCATAACAGGGAATTAAAAAAAAAAGATTTAAGTACCTACGCTTGCTAATTTGAGTTATCCTAGATTTAGCTAAATTTTATAATTTATATGCACCGCACTCAAATTAGCTGCATATTTATTTAATAGTATCATAATTAAGTTTTAAAATTGACTATAATATGCAACCAATTACCCAAGTATCACTTAAATAATATAAAATTAACAACAAAAGTTTTTAAAATATTCATGTCCCATCCTGTACATATATCTGGCACTTTCACGTCTCAGCGTCTCAGGTAATAATAGATATTTATATTAAATAGCGTCACTATATTAGGGTCTAGAAGTAGCGTAGGTAAGCTGAATAATTCATAATTATAATTTAGAGCTATTTATTTCCAATTTGGGCTAAAATAGCTCATGATACAATTTTATTGTTGTCCCAAGAATATGATAGAACCGGAACTCCGGCAATAGTCAAGGTAAAATTTTCATACTCCACCCCAATGTTACCTTTAAATGCGGTTGTTTTTTTTTCATTTCTGGTAACATTTATTTTGTCTGTGGTATTAACCGTGATTTTGAAGCAAACCTTTGTGTCAATATAATCTGTGACGAAAGTGGACGCGTTATGTTATTAACTTATTATGTATGAAATTAAGAGCTATATTTCACCGAGACACTATAGCGGCGATCTCGAAAAAAAAAAATTATTGCAAAATGTTTTATTTGCTAAGTGCTTAAATTTATGAAGGTGTTTTAATAAAAAAAAAGACCTAAATCCTTATATTTTTCATTTTATTTACATTTTTCCTCTGTGACGAACTGGTGTACGGTCCTTTGAACTCTTCCATAAAAACTAAGTTTATTGCTTTGTTTTTCATAATAATTTTTAAACTTATTTTACAATATATTTTATCAATGAAGATAAAATTTTACTGTTAAAACAAAAATCGGTTCCGGTTTGTCACATGTACTTCTGCATCTTTTGAAAAATGCCCAAAAAGATTTTCAGTTGGATAATAAAATGCTAAGTACCTACTTATGGCCGAATAGGCCCGGGCTTTAACATACATAAAGAAAAATGTAGATTGTCATCCAATCTCGTTTGTATTTATGGCCGTAGTATGGTAAACTAAGTAAATATAAATATTCGATGACCTATTTACAGTAATTATCTAATTATTATGCTGACGGAAATCATTATTGAATCAAGGCGAAGGCCAGCAGTCCAGCACAACTTATATAGTTTATACAAATATCTAAACATTTTTATTTTATGTTGGCAACACAGAGTCTGAATTAATGGGAGTAAACAGAAATTTATTATACCATAACTCCATAAGCTTATCACCACAAACTACGGTACCATAGACCTACGTTCGGAATAGCGTCGTCAAAAGCGATTATGTTGCGAATCCGACCAAATCTAAAAGTCACAAAATATAAGGGTTATTGAGTAATAATTGTGACGTTGTGCGATGGTGGGCTTCGCGATATTATCGCTTTTGATGCAATTTAACGCAGGAAGTCTAGTTGTTCAAATTATGCATCCTATCGAGTCATCAAGTTAGAAGTTATTATTGAGTCTAAACAGAAGTGTTGCATTACGAGTTCCATTAGTTTATAACTGCATTGTCGCGGTCGCAGTGGCTAGAACTAATTCTGACTGAACCAAAATTTTTAAAAGTAGGTAATTGTGGTTTTTTAGGCTGGGATAATATTCTATCTACCACCACCGTACCAAATGCATACATACAAGTGTACAAATTGTTAGTTTATTTATAACAAAGATAACCGCTCAATCGGTTTCGCTAATTTGAGAGTTGTTTTGAAGAATTACCTAGTGTTATTCGATTCGTATTGCATTTGGATCAAGAACTAAAGTGCTTTAGAACTATCAATTATGGGATCTTGCCTTTCATGTGAAGTAAGTAATTTTATTATTGTCAGTGTATTTTGGATTTGATGGCTTTGTCAATCACAATCACTTAACTGATTGTCTTTTATTGGTAAGAGTGTCATTTGGGTGTTTTATTAAACAATAATATTGTTACTATGGTCATCACATCAGTGTCGGACCTGGGCCGACAGGCCCTGTAGTTTTGATCAAGGGACCCCAAGTGTAGGCTTAAAGATAAATAAAATAAAAAAAATGCAAAACGATTTAGCAAAGACGTTAGGTATTATTCTCATTTGCCGTAATACTCAACCTGATAACTTTCTTTAAACGATACTAATTAATAAAGTAGGTACCTAAAGTAGGTACTTTTGGAAGAACTTAGATGATGATAGGTTTTTTGCATGAACCCCGTGTGAATAAAGATAAAAGTTTCTATTCTAAAAACTGAAGTGTTCACGAATTCACGATAAATTATTATATTTTTCCTTGGTGGGGTAAGATT
Source organism: Mythimna albipuncta (assembly GCA_929112965.1). Taxonomy (NCBI): domain Eukaryota; kingdom Metazoa; phylum Arthropoda; class Insecta; order Lepidoptera; family Noctuidae; genus Mythimna; species Mythimna albipuncta. The sequence goes on from OV815962.1 coordinate 13,120,232, forward strand.
CAGACATTCTATAATTAGATTAATCTTTCCAAGAGAAATGATCAAATCAACATGTACGTTGTACGTTTTCCTGTACCTAACGGTAAAGGTAGGTACTTACCTGCTCTGCTTACTGCCCCATCTCAAAAATCCAGCCTGTAACTATTAGGTAGATACAGCAATTCTAATAACGATACTGCTTGCCATCAGGTGGGATCGCAATCAAGCACTAGTTTATATCAATAAAAAAAAAAAATAATGTTTTGTAGGAAGATGACGTCCGTCCTGGTTACATTCAGCATCGGCAGTATACCCCGACATTGTCTTCGCTACCGTCAAGAGGAGCTGCTGCGCCAACGCTACGAGCGTCACCGCTGATTGATTATAATTCATCAAGAAATTATGATAGTCACAGGCCCGCGGTAAAGTTTTTATTTAATTGTACCTACCTACCCAGTAATCTGCACTAAAATAAAAAAAGAGGTAAAGTTTGTTTTTTTGTTTGTAGGAGGTAATATCTGAAAGTACTAGTCCTATTGCTAAGATTTTTTCACCGATAGTACGCCGATTTATTCCTGAGTGGCATCTATGTTATATTGTATGTACGCGAGCAAAGTCATGGGCAAAAGCTAGTTATTTATATTGCTGTCCGTGGCCTAGGATTTATTAATGATACACTGGAGGTGCTCCGAGTTTGCACCCCAAATAATACCTAAAGGGTGTTGAGCACGAAATCAATTATTCAAACATTATATTTATTATTTTGGATAGAAACTACAAATCACAAAACAAACTAAATATGAAAATTATTTTATAAAAAGTTTAGGTAGGCATTTCTTTTTTTTTAGTTTGGAATTTGTCATCTTCTCCCTCTCTGGTTAAATCGAGAGGAAGTTTCAGAATGTTACTGACTAACAGCTACCGGTATTCTTTCAGTTGCCCTTTGCGCTCCAGGGCCACGGTAACTCTTTCGAACAAGGCCGCAGCTTTGGCAGCATCGTCACTAGCGAATCCCATCTATTTTACTGAAGGCGGCGCCTTGTGGCGCACTGGGAAAACAACGCGCTGTCACAGTCGACCCGGGCTTATTCTTCTTATCGAACGGCGAGCACCCTATTGGGCACCGCCCACCAAGCCCGCGGTTACTGTGAGCAGAAATTGGTATAATTATGGCTCTTTACGGGGCTCTGGTGTGGGCGCGGTCACCGCGGATCGCGCACGGTCTCTTAAAATGTGCTGAGCTTCCTTGCTACTTGCTAGCCTGCCACCGTGGGTTTTGTAGGCAACAGTCCTTGCACACTCGCACGAGGGGCGCTTGTTGGCGCAATGTCAAGGCGAAACTCCGCTTGACAAAACAGCGGTGAGCTTCGAAGGTATCACATGGCGATGGTGGTATCATTATGAAGATAGCAACTGTCGCAACCCAGCGCCAAGTCCCCTGTTTGATAAGTGATTAAAGAGGCATTACGTCGTCTTCACTTTTCACCTCACGCAGGTTCTCACTGCATTTGGTTGTTTCGGAAAGTTTCTGTCTCGAATTCGGTGGAAAGAAACACCCGGGTGTTGCCATCGTTCATTTAGCTTGGAGGGAAGCGATTGGCATCCAGCCTTTTTTAAAGTGAGATAGCATGGGTACCAGTTACTTCCTTCTGAGAAGCAATAATGAGAGCAACAAAAGTGGCGGATAGCGTGAGGGCGGAGAGGACATCCTCACACCGTACTGCAGATAACACCCTGGGCATTGCGAGTCGCAGGGCGATTCCCAGTCACCGTAGGCTCAGGCTTGCATACGTTAAGCAATGGATAGCTCGCCTTCCGGTAAGGACCAAACTCGGTCACTCGCAGAGCAGCTCGCAAGTCGCGCTGACTCGAATAGGCCTGGACTTGGACAAATGACACGCCCGAACGCTTTATAAATCCAGGGAATCCTGGATGAATGGCAACTTAAGATACGCACGGGTATCAAAGAGCTTTCAGAAAAAAACAGGACCGTTAAGACCAATAATGCCTGTCAAGGCTGTGGGAGATTGTTTGAAAAAGCCTCCGCGTCCCGAGAACGCAAAAGGCAACTAAAGGAACACGGGTGGGTTTTAGTCAGTAAAAGTCTGACAATCTGGATAGGGATAATAAGTGGATAGGGGATGAGTAGGTATTTTGTCACTTTTTAACAAGTTGTCTGTTGCCTGTTTTTTCAGCTAATAGTTATAATTATAATTAGTAATACAATTTTGTCATTATTTATAGGCAGTAAATGTGAGGCGTGTCCCTCCGCCACGCCCAGTAGTCCCTGTGATAAGAAAGCCTACACCAACCGCATCAAGTACGCGAAGCACGCTTGTTCCGACACCCATTAAATTCAAGGTAAGGTTTTAGTTCCTACTAGCATCTTAAGGCGTATAGTCTCTTGAACTATCTGGCCGAAATTATGTGAACGCAACTCTCGCACTCGCCTAGGCGGCAGTACGCAAATCTGTGCATTTATTTGCGGCCAGCAGCGCCCGGAAAGCGCTTTATATTCATTTTCTCTGCGGGATATTGATTGATTTACATATGCAATGTTCACTTTGAAGAATATTTAACCACCAATTTTTATGTGTAAAAATGTTTCTAAAGGTCCAAGCCGTTTCGAAGGAGTAGGGAAAAGTTGCGAAAAGTTGCGAAATTGCTAATTTTTTTTTTTTGACAAATGTATTAATTGCACGAAAAAATCAAATGTTGATATTATTGTAAATAAACTGTTATTGTAAACAATTGACCTAGCCGTTACGGAGGAGTAGGCCTCAGAAAATCACTGTTTTATGGCACTTTTCGGGCGCTTGGCCCTTAACAACGACTAATGATAAGCCTCTTCAGTCAAACTTGTGGTAGTTTATGAACCCGAACCCGACGAAATGGATACTTAAGGCCGAAACTGCGCAACGTGGACTTCCGCGCGGTCCCGTAAAAAGTACTCCGTTGCGGGGAGCCAGACCCCGCGCCCGTTTTGGTGCGAAAGCAGCCTTATGTTACGGCCACACTACCGTGATATGCCAATAATTATTGACATAACTTCAATAACGCCTAGAAACCACGATTTATGGCCATAATTTTACAATGCCAATCAATACCATAATATAATACATACATTTCCCCAGCTGCAGCTTCAACCTCCATCTTGTAAAAATAATATTTTTACCGCCTAATTTATTGATATTTCCAGGTACACTCTAGTGTAACCATACCACTTCACGCAGTAATTTAAACGGTAATTAAATGCTATATGTAATTATTGCGGTAACAACCCGGTAGACGGTAAGGTAGTGTGGCCGTAATTTTTTTTTTTGTGTGTGTGTCACACTGGGTCTCGTAGTGCCGTGCGTGATTTTGTATGAAATGGGTCAGAGCCTGCGTGAATTTACAAAACGCACCTACGCGCGTAGGTGCTTAAAAACCCGTACGATGATGCAAATCTGTACTTCCACAAGTATGCGCGTAGGTGCGTTTTCATGCAACGCACGCACGTAACCTTTTTATATATAGCAGTGAGTTAATTTAAGTTAAACTTACTAATATGAATTAAAATACAAATTTCAGTCCAAACCTGGAGCTTTATACGGGGAGTACAAGTGCAGGTGCGGCCACTTCTGGGTCAGCCGTCTGTCTTGGCGCGATAGATATCAACAATGTAAACGTTGTAAAGCACAAGTGCGACCAAGAAATCAGGTATAGTATATTAATTTTTTAATACTTCCGGTGCCATATCTTCCGGCTCCATCGTCATCAGATCAGTTCGATAGTACCTTATAGTCAAAGTGCATCTCACAACAATTCTACGAGATAAGCCCAAACACGGCTAGGATACATTGATTTTTATTATATACATTGATTAGAATTACGGAGTTCCGGTGCCTATCTTCTGGCTCTATCATCATCATCAGATCACTTTGATGATACCATTTTCAACATAACTATTCAGAACCATTCATTTATTTGTATTGTCATTATGTTCATTGTGATATCTGTGTGAGTATGAAGTTCCGTTGGCCATTTCTGGTCTTCTTCACCAGGTCCACTTCATATACAAGATGTAAGGGACAGCCCTCCACAAACTTTAAGGGCTTGCTCAGTAGACGAAACTGAACCACCCACCATAAATTTTTTTTCAGGAAACGAAAAAAAAATTCGGCCTCTCCATACAAACTGTTCAATCAAGTTAATAATTTTGTATGATGCGGCGGATTTTGTTTTTCGTTTACTGAAAAATTTTTTTATGTTAGGTTGTTCAGTTTCGTCTTCTGAGCAAGCCCTTAAAGTTTGTGGAGGGCTGTCCCTTACACCTTGTATAGTCAAAAAGTGACATTTAATTAAGACTAAGTCCTCGATGAATATACCAAATAACTGCCTATATAGTTGCCTATAATATTTGAGGAGTTCCCTCGATTTCTTATGGATCCCATCATCAGAACTGGATCATGAAAAAAATGGGACCAATCTGGAAGCATATCATTTCTTCTTCTTCTTCTTCTTCCTGCCCTTGTCCCATCTTATTTGGGGTCGGCGCAATACGTTTTTTTCTTCCATTCTACCCTGTCACTCGTCATGCTATCACTAACTTCCTTTTCTTTCATATCATTCTTCACGCAATCCATCCATCTTTTCTTTGGCCTCCCTCTCCCTCTCCACCCATCCACATGTATACTCATAACTCTTTTGGTGACATGCATTTCATCCCTCCTCTTTACATGACCATACCAAGACAAACGATTCCCCTTCAGCTTGTCAGTCACTGGCGCCACTGGAAGCATATCATTTAAGGGAAAAAAAGTATCTACGCAGTTCTGAGGTAACAAATATATTAAGAAAAAAATACAACCGAATCGAGAACCTCCTCCTTTTTTGGAAGTCGGTTCCTTCCGCACTTCACGACAATATTGCCGGCACATCTCTAGGTCGGCGACTGCTCCTGTGCTTTTCGCATCCTCCCCTAAGCTAGGGCAGGTCCCCTCACGTGTTATGTGTAAATAGTACCTACATACTTGTTTTTCTATTTACAGAGAGAGCTACAACCTTCTGACTTCCCTTCACGCGACAAGTTTGACGAAAATTTTGCCCACCCTCAGGAACTTTGCGAGATGTGTAAGCAATTAGGAAGTTACTGCGGCCAATATAAGTAACAAAAAGTTGTGCTTAGACCAGAGATGTTATGGATATGAAATTTCGGATACGGATTGGATACGGATATAGAAATGATTATTATACCGATTACGGATACGGAGCTCCGTAACATCCCTGGCTTAGACGTAGACCCTAAAGAACATTAACTTTAGGCAGGCCTCATAAATCCGTAATGGCTCTCTGGATTCATAATCTGATTAGAAGATAATAATCCCTTTGACCGTTTGCGTCGGTTGGCTTGATTTTCGTATCCTATTCGCCAGGGTCGTGTCTGTGCGATTGATCTCGTTTAGCTCTTCAATCCCCTTAAGCAAAGACCGGAATACCTTACAATATCAGTAATCCTCATAGGTGACAGATGAGCTGACGAGGTGGAGTATTTGGTCGTGGATGTGCGACGCTGGCGGAATAAGCGAGAGGGTTTGTCGGATGTATCCGTATAATTTAGAAAGACCGGAATACCTTACAATATCAGTATGCTCCACGCATATTCTGATTTTTTTCATATTATGAACGAGAGTCGAGAACGAGATCGATCTAATACGAATTCCTCTCCCCTAAAGACGTTTTGTATGTGCCGGGAAAACCTATGAAATTGCAGTATTTTAAAACGGTTTACTTTGGAGTGTCAAAAGAATAAATAAAAATTATAAGTGGTGGTGGTGGAGTGAATTATAAGTGGAGTGGTGAGGCGGTGTCGAATTATAAGTTCAAATAAACTTTACGAAATTCGGTCTTTATTGGTTTCTTTGTGTTTTGTATTTTCTGTAATTCCGCAGTACTTATGTGTGAGGCAAATTGTCGAAATTTAGATTATGAATCCAGAAAGCCATTCAACCATTCCAGCCTTAGAATTAGAAAAAAGACATTTTTTTTATAATTTTGATGACATGTGTTTTAAGTTCAATTAGACGTAAGATGGTGACATATTCGAATATTAGTTGTTTTGAATAATTGCTTTGATTGCTATTGAGTGTAATACTCGTAAATACAAAGAATAAATTAATACCTTCTATTAAAACAGAAGACTTTATGTATGTTTTTTTTTTTCATAATTATAAATGAATAAATAAAAATATTGATTTGCAATTTGTGTTTATTTTTAAAAAGCCATAAATCATACTTTTACCCGTAATAATTTACACATTCTAAAATCGCAATACACAAAAACTGGATGGTAACGCCAGCAAAAATACTCAATGAACACTGTTACTTTTACTTAATTTATAAATTGATACAAAACACTGCTGTTTAAGACTTAGGTTTAGAAACATATTTTATCTTTTACATCTGTTACGATTTTTTTAAACAGCGCTAATCGAGTTTTGTTGCTAACTGTCCAAAACAAAAGAATGCTGGATACAGTAATTTTACGTGTCGTCATTATCTTGACCGTCATTTCCATTGAATGCTCTGGATACTAACGCAAAATAATTTGTATTTTTGAAATAGCCGGGTACATTTGTGGTGTAGTGGTTTTTCTTCTCGACCAAATAGGCAAACAGTGGCATTAGTCTGGACCCGATCTCTTCGACGTCTTCTGCGTTGGTTTCTTTTAAGAACTTGGACAAACTGAAGGCGGTACTCAACACTTGTCGATCCGTCAACGGTCCTTGAAGGAATTTGTACTGGAAAAAGAAACGCACAAGGTAAGTTTTTTCGAAGGTCACGAAATGTTATCTTAGGCCTATAGAATTACCGGCACTATACATTAAAATACATTTCACAATAGTCAGACAAAGATAAGGACTCAAAAATAGGCCGTTCTAGGCAGCTTAACCTCTCAGGCACAAGTGTACCGAATTCGGTACACCTCGATACAAGCTAACTTAAACCTTATTTTTACGTAATAAAGTTTAAATTAGCTGGTATGAGGTGTACTGTATTTTGGCGGTAAGTCCCCTCTTTGAAGCGTGGCTGGAAAGACCTCACGGCGTCTTCACTTTCCGCATGACGCAGGTTCTCACCGGACATGGTAAGTTCGGGAGGTTCCTGTTCCATAGCTTAGCCCCCGGTACGAAAGGCAAAGAAGGAACTGGAGTGGGTTTTTAGTCAGTAAAAGTCTGACATTATCTCCGCTCCGCCCAAGAGCGGGGGATGTCATTAGATGGTTTTCCCACAGAAAAAAAAGGTGTACTGTATTTAGAACATCTCTGAAGACTCATCATCTGGTATCTGAAAGGTTACACTCACGAACCGAATGTATGATCGTCGCATAACATCAGCGCGCGCAAAGAATCTTTGCAAAACCAAATCGTGAAGCGAATGTCCGTCCGTGGTGTAAACAAACCTGCCAGAGCTGCGGATTGTTCGAAAAAGCTACCGTGGCCTTCGTAAAGGCTAACTGAAGGAACACAGGAGGGTTTTTGTCAGTAAAAGATTGGGGCATCGTCCTAATAGAACGCGAATACGCGATCATCGCGCGAGTAAGCGATGCGACCGTCGCGTGTTCCCGCGATGGCATAAACTGGGTGTCCTATCGGTCATCGCGCGAATTGACGACGCGAGCGAGGTTCTCTCCCCTACCCTAGACCACGTTCGCTCGCTCAGCGAGCTCGCGGTGGCACGGTCGATACCAACAACCATGGATGTCACTCACGCTCAATTTTTGCTGTCGGGAAATGTTTGGATGGCGTCACAATAGACGATATTTTATTTTACAATTATCGCGCGAATTTCAATTAGGACACCGATTACTCGCGCGATGATCGCGAATTCGCGTTGTATTAGGACGATGCCTGACACTGCCTGTCGCACACCCAGAGTGGGAGAAGACATTTGATTGAGTGGGAGATTTCCTAATTAAAAACCGGCCTTTTAACTCTTTGAATGTCGTAATTAGAAACACAATAGAAAGACAATTACCTTATGTCGGACAGTGTAACTTAAGACATTCGAAAGGTTAATTGTGTCTCTAATTACGGCACACGAGAGGTTAAGGCCCAAGCGCCCAAAAAGTGCCTTAGTACAGAGACTTTCTGGAGCCTATTTCTCGGTAACGGCCAGATTAATAGGTTTGAAAAAAATATATGTTTATTATAGATTCATGAATAACATTATCAACATTTGATTTTTTCGAGCGATTAATACTTTAGTCAAAAAAAAAAAAAAAAAAATACAACATCAGTGTGATCAGTGACCATTTAATTTCGGGCAGATGGTTCAAGGGACTATACGCCTTAAGTACGAGTCGGACTCGCGCATTAAGAGTTCCGTATCGTCCGTAGTGAAAACGACAAAAAAAAAAAACACGTTTGTTGTATGAGAGCCCCCCTTAAATATTTATTTTAGTCTGTTTTTAGTAATTGTTGTTATAGCCGCAACAGGAATACATCATGTTTGAAAATGTCAACTGTCTAGCTTTCACGGTTCATAAATCATAAATACACTCCACTGTCCGTCCGTCTGTCATCAGGCTGTGAGATACAGCCTGATGACAGACGGACGGACAGTGGAGTGTATTTGTAACAGGGTACCGTTTTACCAATTGGGTATGGAACCCTAAATAAAAGCAAGCAAAGTCATACCCGTATTATATAGACTAGATTCTGTATGCAGTAAAACAGGCAGGCTCTGGTCGCAGGGGTGCGGGTGCCCTCCACAGCCTTCGCGATCATTCGTAGAGCTTCGTGGAAGATGCACAGCACATCTATGTCTTCAATGTGTCGAACCAAGTTGTCCCACACCACGCACCATTCTTCCTGTGTACCTGAACTGAGGATCTGGAAAAAGTAAGCACATAAAATTGCCGTTTTTCGGGGTTAGTAGAAACTACACAACATGTAATTTGGTTCACTATGCGCATATATCTACCACGCTAGAGTTTATTTTTCCGTATAGCATAGACGTGCACATTGTACCAAAATAAATGAGTTCTCACACAAAGAGTCACCACATCATTGAGACTCAAAATTAATATGGGTGAATATCATTTTTTTTTTAATTTTGGCGAAACCATACTTCAGCTTTCGTGAGGAAAAAGTTTCTTCTCCTCGGTTTTCGCGAGAATTAGAAAAAGTTTCACAGAATTAGAAAAATGTGTATATTCACTCATATGGTTCATGGAGAGCTTGTTTCAGACATAATATCTTAAATTTGTATCATGATTGATGCCGTAGCAGGTCTTTCTTAGTATTTAGAAGTTCAAAAATTACTAAAACTGGCAAATATCACTAATCAAAGATTTTTTGGAAATTTTGGTAATACTTCATCCAAAATGTTTCTAGTGCAAAAAAATCTACACCTGATGTACAAATTACTACAAAAATATTTTTGTCTTATCAGCTATTCAGAACGGCTTCATAGATATAAATCCTTAGAAGTTTTGAACATGACCACACAATATAAATTCTAAAATATAAAATAATAAACCACAAATTATTTTATCTCACCTGTGTAACCCAAATAGATATTTCGCTGCGGTTAGTGTCCTTATCGACTTGCATGCCACTGACAGCTTGAAAGAAATTTGAGCTATGACCACCTAATAGCTTTCGAAAATAAAAATTGTTTTGTGGCTGCATGTTTTTTCGTTTCAACCTGATTCTTAACCAGTCTCCTTCATCATCTGTAAGAAAATGTAAGATTAATGTCGTGCAACATTATGTCACATTAGATTTAAATTGCTAGCTTATAGACAGCAGTTTTTTTTAGGCAGGAAAATCTTCCAATGACATCTCCCGCCCTTGGGCGGAGCACGAGCGCGTGTCAGACTTTTACTGACTAAAAACCCAATCCTGTTCCTTCTTTGCCTACGAAGGCAACTCGGAGCCCAGGGACGACCCTGGGCTCCGAGTTTCACTTTCGCACTACCTGTAGACAGCATGGTTGGGGCAGTGGTTAAGCAATTGGCTGCGTAACATTGCCAGTTGAATTCTCACACGGACCAAGTATTTTTACGGTCTACTAGATGTTCCATGTCTAAATATCTTGTGTATATGTGAGTTTACATGTTTGTGTGGGAAAAGGTTTTTAAGTAGCCAGAATACACTTACTTGGTATTCCACTATCATAAGTTTCTACCAAACATTTTTGGAAATTCAATGTTAGGTGCAGTGTTGATGAAGCCTTTGGTACAAATGACTTAATGTTCCCCCAGCGCACCACTTCCATCACTTGACTCAACATGGCTAACATAGGTGCCCTGTATTCCAATAGTTCTCGGATAGTGTAAGCTTCATTTAGGAGCTGAATCTGGACATGTATCTTGCCAATATCCTTCTGCAGCAGTGCCTTGTGCATATTTGGCATAATAATCAGAAGTAATAACTTGGTTCCCGGAATTATGTTACACTTTTTCAATCCACTCAAAAACTTTACTATATTTTCTTCCTTACTATCTATTTCTAAAGTATTATCAAGGATCATTTTGATAATTCCTATCATGCATGGCTCTGTCTCAGTAACATAATAATAATTAGAATAATCCTTGAGTAAGTCCATAATTTTCAACATTGTTTTTGTAAGCTGGGCGTTCTCTTCAGCCAAAATAAATATTTTATTGAAAACTGCCCTGGGGTTCTGTAGGAAAACGTTTAATATTTCTGTGTAGTCCACATTGACATCAGCAACAAATTTGTTGAACATTTCAGTTAGTGTTTTGTGAAACTCTTCATCATTTCTCAGGTCATGGAACTGGTTTTCACTAAAGTGTTCTTTTAGCAACTTGTGTTTGTCTGACAGGTTGCAGTGTTGGAATATTTTAATTGATAATGATATCGTCATTTCTCTATTTAAAGTGTTGCTTTTATAGTAATTTGCAAATTTGTGGTAGAGCTTCAAACATTCCTGCTCATCAAACATCTCTATGTTAGTGTCTATGGCAGTGATCAGATCAACATGCTGGCACAGCTGTTCTTTATTTACTAATGCATGTATCCATGCAGCTCTGTCTCCATGGTTGCTGTTAATATTCTGTATGATTACATTGGTATCAGTTAAATTAATAATGTCACTGATAACTGCTGGTTTACGAGCCATCTGTTGAATCATGCCAATGACAGGGTGTTCAGCAACACTGCTAATGTTCAACAGCTTCGTTCGTACTTTATGACAAAGCTCCCCTAAATCTTGTTGCATACTTTTGCCATCTTCTTCAAATTCACTCCAAGCACAAAATATGTCCACACTGACATCCATTACAATTTCTTGAAAAATATCTAGTAAGACAGTGTTACAGTTGTTCAAGCACTCGGATACTGTGACATTCGGACACTCGCAAACCTTGTCTGTGGGAGGATTGTCTTTAAAACAACCTTCCTTATATGTAGACCTGTAGATATCATTCACACAACTTGAGTTTACTTCTTGAGTGAAATTATTAAAACATTCATAAATCAACTGTAGAATTGTTTTCAGACAGTTTCCTTTATACTTATACAATTCATCTTTACCTAATAAGTTCAATCTATGACTATTTGGTGGGTTTGAGAAATATTTCAAACATTTTTGTAAAGTTTCATAACTATTAGTGAGTAAGTTGTTGAGGATATCACTTTCAAATTCAAAACAATGCAGCCGACAAATAAGTGAATAACATGCGGCTGACAAGTTGCGCAGTTTCTTGAGACCCTTTGTAGGATTGTAATACTTGTAGTTTTCTGCAAATGCGGCTGCTACCTCTATTGCTAGTAGGGGATAGCTGAATGTGATTATTTCATATGCAAAGTCGTCCATGTGAAGGTTCCATAACATTTCACACATGAGATATTTTGGTATAGTGGGTACTGAATGTATGACTAGAAATACTCCTTCCAGTTCTACCATTTCTTTTAATGTGTTTAGATCAGAGTTCAAGACGATATACATAGCAAATTTACGTGTCTTTGACACCATTGTTGTGTCTATTACTCCATTTTCATTTATGTATTTTTCATTCCTTAGGAACCTTGTTATGGTTTCAAGAACTGATTTGACTTTCTCTTCATTTCCTAAAATACAAAAGGATAAAATTATAGTCACGAAATAAAATCCATGCAACGAAGAATGTGAAGTATTTGTAATTATGCCAATTGATAGATGTCTTTCACCACTGGAAGACATGGTATTACTAAAGTTAACCATAAGGTCACATTCTCACTGATTTTATTGCGGAGTAGTAGAATAGCGCGCCCAACACTGTAGTGTAAGTACATCAATTTATTTTCAACGGAACTTCTCTTTATCATGTTACGTGTTTTGGGTCATTATTTAGTAACATGTAGGCTTTCCTATGGAGTAAAACTCTATAGAGCAAGAACTACTGCAAAAACTTAAGTAAAAATGCTGTTTACCTACCGCCTTTTGACGTTATTCTTGAAAAACTGTGAGAGTGGTTTGCAGATACAATTATGCCTTGAAATGCAGATAGCTCCGGAGTAAAATCCATTATTAATTTTATAAATTTGTTAAAAAATATTCAAGTTTTCAGTGTTTTCAACCATTCACCCGGCAAATCAATAAATTTTTCATTGACATCATGACATTATGTGACTTTGACATATAATTTGACACTGACGGATTGGTTCTTGGTTCAGGATTGCCAGCTTTCCAGTTGGGCGTTTTAGGCTTAGAATGCGTTAAGCGGACGACCACGATACAAGTCGCGTGACAAAGCGCGTGTGTCGTATGCGACGGTCCCCGTCACAGGAACCGGATTATTACCTGTGCAGTGTCGCTAAATGAACTTTAACTGTGTGCATGTAGTCATGTCAATGGAAAACTTAATACTTATTAAGTTGTAAAAAGGGGGCGCCTCGTAGGCAAAATACGCGCTTTAGACGTGGAGTTGCGGACAAAAGCCCGTTATATTGTCTGTGCGATAAAAGAACCGTCGTGGCGTAAAGTGAAAACAACATTAAAGATTTTAAGTAGCAACACAACCCAGCCATCCGTCAAATGGCAAACGTCATATCAGGTTTGTTTATTGTGTTATTTTATTGTGATTTTTAATTGAAATCTTCAGAAATGTGATAAAAAATTTCACTGAGCTGTAAGGGAAATAATATTTAATATATTACAGTTTTGCCAAAGATAACAAATGGCAAATGACACCATTATTGATCAAAACAAAGTCACGAACTTGGGAAACATTGGTATGCTGTGTTTTTGGTACGTAACACTTTTATTTTAATGTTTTTAGACTTCCTAGGTGAACTCCTGTCCCTGTTATCTCCAAATATATATAAATTAAACGGAAATTCATTAAAACATGACGATATTTGTTTATTTTATTTTTGTCAATATTTTCGATGGCTAGTATAAAGAGTATTGATACTTTAAATTTATAATGCATTTCGACTAACTTAAAATATTTCTTTTCAGGCTTGAGTGAGGATACAGTAACTAAAATAAAAAAGGGCAAGTGCGAGTCGGACTCGCGCACTGAAGAGTCTGTACAAATTTACCGAAATCAATTCCCGAATTGAGTTACAATAATTTTTCCGAATTGCAAACAATTTTTTTTTGTTGTGATCTGATCTACAAATTTACAGTTTTCTGATTTTTCCCTGCACTTGTTCTATGAGACCTTGTTTTATGCCAAATTTCAGGTTTCTAGGTCAACGAGATTCACCCTATGAGCTTTGATTCCCTTGAGTATCGAAATATATGTTTTTTGCGACATAAACGGCCGTATCTTTTTTTTTCGTTAACTCAGAAGTTTGATTTTTTCACAACTTCAAAAGACCGCAGACTTGTGTGTATGGTTTTAATTTTAACTCGATACCTCCAAACGTTCTCGAGTTAAAGCGTCTTAACAGATAAACAGTCGGACAACCAAGTGATCCCAAGGTTCGAGAGAGTATGCGAGATGGTCCCTTACTGGCTAAATAGATTTTTTACGAAGCAACATTTCAAATTGTGAAGTGTACTTTATTTATATAGTCATTAAGTTCATATTTTTCATTGATTAGCTAAAGGGAAAAGTGTACTAAGAAAGATAACGAGTAAGTGGTAGTGTGTCCCATTTTTACCTTTATATTTAACAAACATAAACTTGCTGCTAGCTACAATATTCCAGTCAGTGATAATAGACCAATCCCAGTCAAAGTGATGGAACCATTTTCGTTAGAACTTGGTAAGTGGTCGTTGGTGGAACCTACCTCGATAGGCAGTACAGCATTTCCTTCACGCTATTTTCCTTTACCGGTTCGTGTTTGCATTTAACCTTTCAATTGTGATAATTACAGACACAATTGAAAGACAATAGGTGCGCGAACGCCGGCGTTCGCTTGGGGTTTAATGAATTAAATGTTCATCATCGTTGCAATCGAAAGATGTCCACTGTTCGACGGCTTCCCCCAGGTGTCGCCACAACGGCATTACGCAAAAACTTATAAACGGATGAATTTAATGATAAACGTTGCTATAATGTAGCTTATAACCTATATTTTTGCTAAGTTTCATCACGTGAGCAAGTTCAATAAATGGGCTACTAATATTATAAATGCGAAAGTTTGTGAAGGTAGATCTAGGTACTCGTATGTATGGATGTGTCGCGCAAAAACTACTAGACAAATGAACTTAATTATAAACATTTCAATAATATAGCACATAAGCTATAACTTTGCAGTTTCATTAGGTGAGCAAATTCAGAATAGGATAATTTTTATTATAGAGTGAAGCCGCTGGAAGAAGCTAGTCTAACATAGTTTAAAAATATCAAGATTTAACAGTCGCTCTATAATGACGTCACAATGTTGCTTACATAACGAAAACGATATTTATCTACAGCAGCGCCCTCAAATCCCACGATGGTTTACTTTCCGCACAGACTCTACCTAACCTAACCTAAATGGGGCGCCGCCGTCGTGCCGAGCCTGGCTCCCCGCAATGGAGAACTTTTATATAGGGCCGCGCGGGCGTCTGCTTAACGCATTTTCGGCCCATTGTTTATTTAAAATTATTCTGCTGGTTTAAAAAAAAATTAAAGAGGGTTCTCCCCTTGTAAATCTTTTAGGATCCCTTGGTAGATTTGTTACAGAAACCGCTTTGGCTTAATCTGGCACTGTTTTCTTGGTACTATTTTTTACAATCAAGCGGGTGAAGCCGCTGACAGAAAAAAAACATTAATTAAAGGATGGAAGTACTAGTAAGTACTAACACACAGCGATTTTACTTTAATAGCTATGTACTTTCTGAACGTGAAGTATTTTAGAATATTATGGGAAGGAAACTTATTATCAGAATATAAAGTGTCCTTTATGTACGAGGTATCAAAATCTGTTCAGCAGTTTACGCGTGAAAACATCACGTACAAAGACACACTTTCGCATATAAGACGATTATTGTCTGTGCGATAAAAGAACCGTCGTGGCGTAAAGTGAAAACAACATTAAAGATTTTAAGTAGCAACCCAACCCAACCATCCGTCAAATGCCAAACGTCATATCATATTGACAGAGGGTTTGTTTATTATGTTATTTTATTGTGATTTTTAATTGAAATCTTTAGAAATGTGATAAAAAATTTCACTGAGCTGCATGGGAAATAATATTTAATATATTACAATTTTGCCAAAGATACAAAATGGCAAATCACATCATTATTGTTCAAAACAAAGTCACGAACTTGGAAAACATTGGTATGCTGTGTTTTTCGTACGTAACACTTTTATTTTAATGTTTTTAGACTTCCTAGGTGAACTCCTGTCCCTGTTATCTCCAAATATATATAAATTAAACGGAAATTCATTTAAACATGACGATCATAGATTTATAAGAACCAGATTGAGTGTACCGTACAAAACGCAACGTTCAAATTGAATGCATTTTGTAATGCGCGTGTGCGTGCGGACCGCCCACCGCAAGAATATTATCACAGATTAGAGAGAGTAGTACAGATAACAAACTCCCGAACAAATTTTCTGGGCCAAAAAAGTACCACATAAGTACCTAGAACCTTACATGACGTTTCTTTTTTTTTTAAAAATGGCTGCTTAAAATGACAAAGGAAGGCAACAGATATACAGAAAGTAATGCTATATTTTTTATAAATGGCTGCTTATAATGGCAAAGGAATGCAACGTATACAGCATATAGTGCTGTTTTATTATTATTATTATTTATTTTCTGATCCGATTGCAGGAAAATAATTAAAACACAGTATTTATTTATTTATACATTTGTTTATTGCACACATTGCACAAGTTACATTTTTAGTTTACAATATTTTGACTTTACCTACCTAAACTGATGATAAGTTATTAACTAAATTTAAATAATCTTTGTGTTATTAATAAAAAGACATCTAGATTTATTTTTTCATACATATCGACGGTCCCTACGACATGTCTAAAATATCATGTTTTCATTTCATTATTTACTTGTTTAAACAAGTTTAGTTGTGTATGTTATAAGTTAAATTGATTTAGAGGAATTAAAAAATCTATTTAATTAAAAAAATAATGAAATATAAAATATGCTATTTTGGACATGTTTTATAAATAATAAAATATCATGTTTTTTATTTCATTATTTACTTTGTTTAATAAAAGTAAATAATGAAATAAAAAATATGCTATTTTGGGCATGTCTTTATATTACGTAGGGACCGTCGATATTACAAGTTACATTTGTAAGTATTTACCTAAATGTAGTAGGTAATTAACTAAATTTAAACAATCTTTATGTTTTTAATAAAAAGACAGATCAAGATAGTTTACCTTTAGTCAACTACCTAAACAGATGGAGTTTCAACTGTCTACACTAATATTATAAAGAGGGAGAATTTATATTTTTGTGGATGTGTTTGTAATGAATAAACTCAATAACTACGATGCCGACTTTAAAAATTCTTTTACCATTGGAAAGCTATATTCACCCTGGGTAATATATTTATTGCTCCTTCCTTACTAAAAGTTACCACCTGTGCGAAGCCAGGCCGGACCGGTAGAGTAATATTATAAAGATGAAGAATTTAATTTTTTGTTTGTATGTACCCAAAAACTACTGGACCAATTTTCAACATTGAAAGCTACTTTATCATTGAGTAACGGACCTATATTTTTTTTTTCACGCGGGCGAAGCTGTTGGCAAAAGCTAGCTAAGAACTAACAATTACTTTAAATAAGAGGAAAGATTAAATTTTTGTTTGTTCACTATTAGAAAGCTACATCTTTAACCGAGTAACAAATGCTATAATCAAAATATCGCCTTATGGGCAATATGTCATTAAAATCTTTTAAATATAGGTACGAACTATGCAACATGTATGGATTAGTGATGTAACGAATATTCGCATTCGCGAATATGCGCAGAATTCACAAGAAACAAGCGAATGTTTGGCAATTTTTCTTGACAAACTAAAAAGTATTTATTGATTGAACGGCTATAGAATATATTCACCAACGCGATTATATTCGCGAATATTCGTCAAAATTTAACATTCTTTATTTCAGTTGTATTATCATTCTATATCCATTCAATCGATATCTAAATACCGTTTTGTTTATAAAAAAAATTGCCAAACATTCGCATGTTTCTTGTGAATTCTGCGAATATTCGCGAATGTCAATTTTCGTTATATCACTAGTATAGAACGCAAAAAGTAGTAATGACTACAGAGTACTCATTACTTATTTAATGATTTAATTTTCAATTTCTTTTTAAATTTTCAAACGCTTTTAGTTGCATAGCAGGTAAATTAAGAGTATGTAACCTATTAATATCTGTGCCCTTTAAAATTTTATTTATAACATTGCACCAATTAAAAATAGTAAACCTTACAGTTAATGAAATTAAATGATCCAGAATTCCTGAGTTGCCTTGTGTTCGGTACAATCGATAAAATCAAATGAATACTTTGACAAAATTGTGTTTTTTACATTTAACGCTACATTATTTAGATGGGCATTGTTCTCCAAATATTCATTTCTTTCTGTAACCACTGTACCAAAACACCTTACTACACCTTAAGATGGGTAATTTAACCTTTTTTTTGCCACTGTGTATTCGCAGTGATTTATCCAGTCGTGAATATTGCTTTGGTCACTTACAAGACTACTTTTACACAATCTACATTTTAGTTGTAATTTATCAAAAAAAAATTCGTACTACCCATCCCGCAGTGTAAGCACGCGAATAAACATTCAATCGCTCCCTACGAGCCTGCTCTAAAATCATTTCAATATTTTGATTTTTAGTAGAATGACCTGGCTTGACCATTTCTTTTATTTGTTCAATAAACAATGGCTGTAAAGGAATGATTTGGTCTGCCGGATCATCCTCGCAGTCGAAAGTATGACTGTGAAACTTTATGACTAGTTATTAACAATGACTTAAAGGTATAGTTGAAGCTGTGGCAGGTTGGGTCATTATTTCGATAATTATATGCCCTTAGGGGGCGTCCATAAACTACGTGAGGTGTTTAAGGGGGGGAGGGGGTCGAGTCAAATCTCATCTAATCTTACGTTGGAGAGAGGGGGGGTCTCGGCAAATATCACGCAATTTTTATTCTGATTGAAACAAAAAAAAAATTATACTATTTTGGTCCATTTAATCCAGATTGTACATGCATATGATTTAATCTTAAGCGTAATCGTAATACGATAAAGATCATTCACTAATTCGTTCAATAAAAAATAATTTCATTCATACTTCGACGTTATACATTTACTTACTGTCAAACCACCATATTTGTTTTATACCAAATAGCTCAACAATCCAACACGTTTACGTAAGAAACTCACATTTTGAAAAATCTCACGTGAGATTGGGAGATGGGGGAGGGGGTTGAATAAAATCTCACGACATCTCACCAGGGGGGGAGGGAGGGGCAGAAAATTAAAAAAAACACCTCACGTAATTTATGGACGCCCCCTTACCTGGCCAAAAAAGTTTTCAATTGGATCTGAATTAAAATACTTGGGTCTCATAATTTTTAAATTATGTTTTTTGAAAAACTGCCACAGCCTCATGTAGCTTTTTAGTGTAACAATAAAATTTTGCAAAGAGGGCACCGATTTTTCCCTTCCATTCATATGAATGTACATATTTAATTTTCCGTAACTTATTAATTGCCTCTTTCCAAAATTGGTGATGCGGTGACTTTTTTACCACTGCTGTTCTTAAAATTTTTCCCTTGCTTTTAGAGAATCTTGCAGCTCCATTGACGCTGTCGAACAATTGGTCAAAAAATAGAACGACCTCCGCTGTATTTGGAAGTGTGCTACTGACGGGTCTCCCATCAGCATAGTGAGCTGAAATGAATAATTTATATCTATATAAGTACTTTGTTTCCTTCACTATATGTTTAATTTTATTTTTATTATTTATATCTAGCCTATACAGTCCCACTGCTGGGCAAAGGCCTCCTTCCTTTCCTTTTATTGTTCCCAGCTTCTAGCCATTTCTATGCGTTTAATAATACTAATGTTTAATTCTACTTAATACCATCTAATTACCACATTCATATTGAAATAGAAAATGCAAATTGTGAGGTTATTTTTTTTTTTTTGTGGTAAAATATAGACCATAAGCATAAGCAGGGTACGAACCTGTTAAGGCTCAAGCGCCCAAAAAATACCATAACACTAACTTTCTGAAGCTTACTCCCAAGTAACCGCCAAGTTAATAGGTTTGAAAAAATATATATATTAGATTTGTGAACAACATTATCAACATTTGATTTTTTTGTGCAATTAATACATTTATCTAAAAAAAATATTTAGCAATTTCACTACTTTTTCGAAACGACTTTGATCTCTTGAAACATTTTTACACCAACATTCGTGGTTATTGGGGCTCTATCCGGGCGCAGCTGGCCGCAATTAAATGCAGATAGATACGCGTACTGCCGCATATGCGGGTACGAGTGTTGTGTCCATTTAATTCCGGCCAAATGTTCATGGGACTACAAGACTTTACAAGCAAAACATTTAGTTTCATATAATGTTACTTACAAAATTTTGCTGTATATGTTAAGGCTGCAGATACAGTTGTGCTGAAGACCTTCACACAATTTTTAACCTGAAAATTAAAAATATAGCTTTTAAGTACAAAGAAAAAATTTGCCATCATAGTCAATCTATAGCAGAATACAAATAGCTGGATTAAATTATATTAATTTTGATTATAGAAATTAATTATTTTGTTATACATGAAGCTTTCACAGAAGGCCCTGTATTCTGTATACTCTTACCACAGTAAAGTTCTCCACCTCTGTTATTCATATGTATATTACGATGTGGACATTGGATTGGTTTACATGTTTGTGCATCCAGTTTTAAGCAATGTTTTCTTTAAATTTTCTTAACATGCAACTGTTTTGTCCCCAATAAAATAAAATGAAACAAATTACAAATATAAGTACCTCCATTTTCTTAATCTTTTCTGGAATTACGTGTTGATCACTCAGTTTATGGAGAAGTCTGGCTTCGGTGTGATGACAATCTGTTTCATACACATCTACTCTGTCTTGCCATTTAGAAATGTTTCCATTGAAGGTTATGTTTTTAATTAAAAAGTTATTTCTCAGACCCTTTATCAGGTGAGAGGGATCATACACAATACTCAGATTGACCCCACTTATTGTAACTGTGCCATCTGAAAATATAAAACATTTTAAGAAAATAATGATAAATGGTTGCCAACAAGTTTTACAGTTGGTAAAATATCGCTGCAGTCAAAAAGATGGTAGGTATCACATCTTGGTGACGAAGATCCCTTGAACGATTTTCGTTATTTTAAACCTGCCTGCTGCTACTGCTGGGATCAGTCATGAAAGCAAATTTACCCTTAATGGTAATTATTTGAAAATCTTTCTGAATTTTTGAAAATCCATAGCCATAATGGGAAAGTGAATTCAATTATACTAACCTGGTTCTCGATTTGCAAGTATTTGGTCACGAGCCGTGTCTGCTTTTAGGCTTCTTAGTGCAGATTGAAAAGAAGCACCTTGGTCACAAATTAATGCAATTGGTTTCAGTCCACATCCAACTACAGCAGAAATCACTTATTTCAACAGTATTTTGAGTTCCAGCCCCGAGGTAGCTCCTTTGCAATAATAATAAGCCAATGGTTGCTGCCATTTAAAAACCGCTCCTCTCAGCATAAAAACGAGGGCATGGTCAGCAAACTGATTTTTTTTTGTGTTTAACTCTACAAAGCCATTAATGGTGTCCTTATTTTTGTTGTAAGTTATTGCAGTCTCTAGTGACATTTCTTCAAGATTGCGGAACACATTTTTTTTATTGGTCTTCCATGTTGCAACCTGGAAACAAATTAAAGTAATATAAGTAAATATTTTTTCAGACCCAAAGTATAAAGTTAGACGCGAGTATCGTTTCCATTAAAACTACGAATATAATACAAACCTCTTTTTTCATTAATTCGAAAACTTGAGGGCAGATTCGTCTCAACATTCAGTTTCGCCACCATGTTATTCAAAGTTGACCTTGATGTTAGTATAAATATTTTGTGTAAAAATCGATAACACTTGGGACTTTGCTTCATTATAGATGCGATCAATTTTTGTTCCAGTGAAAATTGACACCCTTGCTTATTTCTGGTACAAAGATTAATCTGCATTTTGAAGATTCTTTTTGCAAATGGGTTCATTTCTGCTGTCCATTTTTCTATGTTTCTTTGTTAAATTTCAAAGCTCTCTTGGCTCTTCTGTAAAAATCCATTGGTTCTTTTGCCTTTTTGTACTCTTTGTACAACGTTTTGAATGTTGGGAGATAAATCTGTAAATTTACTTAATATCCTTTGTTTGGATGATTTTAGTTTTTTAACATTTTTGACTTGACTCAAATCTGAAACATAGGAAAATAGTCTATGTAAATGATATAGGTCAGAGATGGCGAACCTAGTGCACGCGTGGTGCACGGTGGCACGTGGCATAACTGTTGGACATTGGCCTCCCCTCCCTATAATGACTTATGCCCACTGTTGCACATAAGCATCCCCCAAGTGTCGCCATTCAGGCGCTACACTGTAATCGTAGATATTGTAAATTTAATTATTTTTCTCACAGTCAGTTAAATCTATTTCACTAGAATGATAATTTCTGATAGTGACTACAAAATGTTAACTGTTGCGATTGGACGAGTGTGACGGTAACAAAACTAACTCATAACGATAAAATTAACGATAACGTAGTCGTTTAACGTTACACACGTTTTTGAAATGTTTAAAATGTGCCAGATTTAACGTTAAATATGGTAACGTTATTTATTAGATAACAATATCTGCATTGAAAGGCGGTAACGATACCATATTTTTAACGGTATTTCAAGCCCTGATTTACCCGTTATTTATTATATTGTCTACATAATAATATTATAAATGTATCATAGGAATGCGAGGTATCAGCAATGTTTGCCCTACTACTGGACCAATCAAAACTGTGGTACTGTAAAAAAAAATTATGAACTGAAATATTAAAAGACAATGTTAACACTACTAGAACATAGGTATATTCTCTTTTAAGAAACAGTGAGCTGCAATCAACCATTATAGCCCAGTAAAGGTTGGTGGATTTCACAGTTTTCTCACAATATTTTCCCACACTCTATTGCTAGCCATGGTGAAACACTAAATTGCTCAAGGCGGCATAGCCTATAAACGACAATTTATTATTATTAAAACATGTAAAGACTTTCAAAACTTATTATAATATTTGTTTAAATAGGTACCTGAAATATTTCCTGGACGTAAAATCTACATGGGAACAGCCAATTTGCTATTATTTGAATACAGAAACTGCTTTTCATAGTGCCAACCACAAATTCTTTGAGTGTTTTGAACAGTAATACTGTCCAGACTTGCAATATCACTCCCAATACTCTTCACCCATACATGGAACTTTACTGCAAATGTTTCAGGATTTGGAAAGTAACACAGGTACACCTGAAAATTTAAAAACCACTTTATTGTAACATCCATGAAAAAAGGAGAGGTTGTTTATTTTAGAGGTGATAAAATCATCTAAATGACATCTCTCACCTTGGTGGGAATGGAGTGTATGTCAGACTTTTAATGGCTAAAAACCCACTCCTGTTCCAACACCATAATTAGAGACACAAGAAAAAGACAATGAGAGAGTGAACACCAACATTCACTTTGGGTTTTAAGAATGAATTCATTAAACCCCCAGCGAATGCCGGCGTTCGCGCACCTGTTGTCTTTCTATTGTGTTTGCAATTTCCACGATTGAAAGGTTAACAGAGGTTTTAGGTAAATTGGGTAACATAATGTAGTATCAGAAATTCTGACTTCTAACAGTCAGGCAAACCAGATGTACAAATCACAGCTGAGACCACATCATCACATAAATCTTTATTACCTGAATCCTGCCGTTATTGTGTTGTTGTGATAGGCATGTTTGGTGCTATGGAGGAACTCACTGGAAGTGGAAGCATGCGAATTTCTGAAAAACAACAGGAAAATCCATTAAAAAAAAAAACAAGCGTCTTTAACAAATTCAAGTTTCTTGTACACAGAATAATACTATAAATAAATAGTATCAAGACAAAAATTGACCAATAAGTATAAATTAACAAGATTTTGAATACTCTTTCTGAGGAAACCCATTTCCTGAAATATGACCAACAAATCAAAATCGGTGTCCATAAAACAGATTTAACCCCAGAGAAGAAAAATTATTGAAGCAGTTAGGTACTTTAGGTTACAATTTATTGCATTTTCACCAGTCATGGATTAATCTTGTTCTAATGGCTAAACTTTTTGTAGTTTAAGGCTGCTTTTCGACCAGAGATTTGCTATGTTGCGAGGATGTAAAGCTATGCTGTGAAACCTATTTACAAAAATAAATATCATTTATGTGACCGTTTCCACTGATACTAAGATAAGTAGGTATGCGGGTAAGATGTCGTATGAAGATAAAATAAATAATAGTTTTTCATTTCTACCAGTGCTATGTGCACCAATGAATGAGTGATTGGTAGATATCAAACGCATCCATAGCAACGTAGCATAGCACATCAATGGTCAAATGGTTCAAAAGCACCTTAGCAGTATGATAGTGTTGAATTACTGTGACTTGGTCTGGGCATTTGAAAGTTAGGTTATGTGATTATATTATATATTGTTTTCTTCATTCTAGTCTTAGGTCTACAAACCTAAGTCTAAAATGAAGAAAGTTTGAAAATCAGCTAAGCAAGAAGTAATTTTGATGTTTATTTACCAGCTATAAGCTATAATGCTATTCCACTCAAAATAACATCTTCAAAACATTCATCTTCAGTATACATGAAAAGATAGGCACTACCGATAAGATTCTTTCACGAAGCGTCATATCACGAAGATTTACAATGATTTACAAGTTTTCGCAAAGAACTTTTAGTAAAAGTACTACAAATTAAATTAGTTAAATGAAAAAAAAAATGGCTGCCAAACTGACTGAACTGACCAAAGAGAATGTAAAGTAGTCGTGACCAAAGAGTATAGAGTCACAACTAGTGTTGGGATTTTATCCGATTAAATACTCAAAATTTATAAATACTCGTTTTTAATCGAGTATTTATCCAATAAAAACGAGTATTTATCCAATAAAAATGAGTATTTATTGAGTATTTATTCATTTTGAGTATTTAATCGGATAAAATCCCAACACTAGTCACAACGTATTATTATGACGTAGTAATTATTACGTCATATTTAGCCAACAGAAAGAGTAAAAACGTCGTATTATGGCGGCTACGTCCTAATTTTTTTGTTCGCAGTTAACCGGGCGTGAATATTATTATCGTTTCTGCGTTTGTGTGCGTGACTTTTCTAATACCAGCGCAAAATGATTACCCCAAAATATGGGAAAATTCGGGTAGTTTTCTTATTCATATTGACATAGGTAATTATGTAGTTAATATATGTGTATAAAATGAAACCCGCCTTTTACATTCATACCGAGTGCTTATTTTGATAGTTTTTGGAGATTGTTATAATTTTATTTTATATCATGATTTTCGTAAACACGTGTGAATGAACAAAAAACTTTTAATTTCATACTAACAAGAAGAAAGTTTGTGAGTGGTTTGTGTGCGTGTGTCTGTGTATGTTTGTTTTAATAGTATAACACAATTTGTGGTGGATTAACCTCCGTTAGGAGGCAGTGACGGTAGCAGTCAGTACCCTTCGGCTACCGAGCCCTCGGGACAGTTCAACCCGATTGGCGTATGTTGCTTGTCGCGCTGGTCTCGTACACCACCACGCACCCCTGAATGCGTATGTCTACTTTTATATAAAACTATAACTTTACACATAAAAAACTTTATAAAACAAAAATGGTAAGTCTCAACTAAAAATAAAGTTGTGGTGAGTATTTGATAGAAAACAAAAAACGTAAACATCAGTTTACAATTAAATACGTAATTGAGATCGTGATTATTATGAACTTCAACAACTATGCTATCTTAAATCTATTGTTCCTAATATACTATATTAGACTCAAAAACACTAATCAGCTACATTAAACATACACCGATAACGTAGATAAAATATCTTTTAAAATAGTTAACAAACAAATTTACATTTTCGCTAAAATAAATTCGCAATTTCTTATTAATTCTTATCGGAATCTTATTAGTTACTTATCCTATTTTGAACCTTCTGAATAATAAAACTATTTAACAAATGTTTCATTTAATTTGTTTTCACCTATTGTGACAACCCTACCAAAATAGGTAACAATATTACACGTTCTTAGTAAGCTTTCCCTCTGTACGGTTTATGTACTCATGTGGCCGGGACTTCGATTGAAACACGAAAATCGGTTACTGCACATCGACCGTCATGATGATGGTTCAACTTATTTGCCGCGTATTGTACGTACTGCTTTGAGAGTTATCACTACACGAACATACGTACGTTAACGTAACAAACATACCTGAAATATTGTTTTGCTCCAAATCCGTTTGTTGACTCAATAATATCACAGTATTTTAAGAGATGGTAAAAGTATTCCATACCCTTGGCAACCATGGATATCATTTCTTTTTTTTTTGTTAATAATAATGTTAATTTCGTAACATTTTACAATATTAAAATATCGCAGCACAAAAAAGGGGTAAAAATATTTCATACTGGAACTTGGCAATACTCAAATACATATTATGGAGTCGTTTTGTTTTTATTTAGTTTTCGTAATACTTTCAAAGAAATACGTTGAAATTCATCATAAAATTGCAAACTTACCTGTGAAAAGTAATGTCCGTATCCTTGTCTTTTTTTGGAGTGTAGTTTTTACAGGATTTTACCGCACAAACAGTCATTTTTTCTAATATATTTAACAGCGTTAAAACGTAGACGCGCTTTGAACGTCTGTCGCGTTATGGCGGCCTGTGGGCGGGGCTAACGAACGAAGACACTATTTTGGTTTCTTTGAATTCGAAGCATTTAGACAGCGCGTACTAGGCATCTGGATGTTCTTATAAATCTATGATGACGATATTTGTTTATTTTGTTTTGGTCAATATTTTCGATGGCTAGTATAAAGAGTATTGATACTTTAAATTTATAATGCATTTTGACTAACTTAGAATATTTCTTTTCAGGCTTGAGTAAGGATACAGTAACTAAAATAAAAAACGGCAAGTGCGAGTCGGAGTCGCGCACTTAGGATTCTGTACAAATTTACCTATGAAATCAATTACCGAATTGAGTTACGAAGATTTTTCCGAATTGCAAACTATTTTTTTTTTTGTTTGCGGCGGATCTATACATTTACAATTATCAGATTTTTTGCTGTACTTGTTCTATAAAACCTTGATTTATGCCAAATTTCAGGATTCTAGATCAACAAGATTCACCCTATGAACTTTGATTCCCTTGAGTATCGAAATATACGTTTTTTTGCGACATAAACGGCCGTATCTTTTTTTTTCGTTAACTCAGAAGTCTGATTTTTTCACAACTTCAAAAGACCGCAGACTTGAGTGTATGGTTTTAATTTTAACTCGATACCTCCAAGCGTTCTAGAGTTAAAGGGTCTTAACAGATAAACAGACGGACAAACAAGTGATCCCAAGGATCTTATATGCGAGATGCTCCCTTACAGGCTAAATAGATTTTTTACGAAGCAACATTACAAATTCTGAAGTGTACTTTATTTTCTTAGTCATTAAGTTCATATTTTTCATTGATTAACTAAAGGAAAAATGTACTGAGGAAGACAACGAGAAAGTGGTAGTGTGTCCCATTTTTACCTTTATATTTAACTAGGGTAAACATAAACTTGCTGCTAGCTACAATATTCCAGTCAGTGATAATAGACCGACCCTAATTCTTAATTCTTTATTGTACACAAAAACTTAACTTCAATACATTCATAATTGACAATTCATGTACAAAGGCGAGCTTAACTCAACAATGAGTTTTCTCCCAGCAAACAAAAGTCTAAGTGATAGAACCATTTTCGTTGGAACTGGGTAAGTGGTCGTTGGTGGAACCTACCCCGATAGGCAGTACAGCAGTTTCTTCACGCTATTTTCAAAAACTTGTAAACGAATGAATTTAATGATAAACGTTGCAATAATTAAGCTTAGAACCCATATTTTTGCAAAGTTTCATCACGTGAGCAAGTTCAATAAATAGGCTACTAATATTATAAATGCGAAAGTTTGTGAAGATGGATGGAGGTACTCGTATGTTTGGATGTGTCGCGCAAAAAGTACTAGACAGATGAACTTAATCATAAATATTGCAATAATATAGCACACAAGCTATAACTTTGCAGTTTCATTAAGTGAGCAAATTCAGCCAATAGGATAATTTTTATTATAGGGTGAAGCCGCTGGAATAAGCCAGTCTAACATAGTTTCAAAATATCAAGATTTAATAGTCGCACTATAATGACGTCACAATTAGGGCTTTCAATACCGGTATTACGGGATCCCGTAATACCGTGATCACGGATATATTTTGGTCTTTTTTCAATCACGGTATTGACGAGCCAATACCGTGATTACGATATTACAATCTTTAATATATATCATTGTGTTTTGTCGTAATAAGTAGTAAGAAGTTGTATTATATAATACTAGCGACCCGCTCCCTGCTTCGCACGGGTGCAACGCTCTTGCCGCACCGGGCGGCCGGCCGGTACCGCCGCAAACGCTACGTCCCGCAATTTTTAAATCTGTAATATCTTCGAAAATATTCACTTAAATCATACGGTGTAAATGGCCATATAGATCTATATTAAATGAACAATGTATTCAAGGTATTTAATTGGTTAAGGATTAATGCTGTCTTGGTTAAAATCGCTTCGAAAATTAGCCATTATTTGTCGTAAAAAGTAAATGACAAAAAAAAGTTATTGTGGGTTATCCATAAGAGATAGACATATACCATCACGGACTTTTCTGTAGACCTTTTTAGTGTGTACAATACTTAGTACATTATTTTGATAAAGCTCGTAGGGTTCAGCCTGCGTTTGCAATGTAAGCGGAAAAAATGTAATTATTTACGACATCACATTAGAAAACTCAAAAATAACAGTACTTCTCCACTATTTAATGGATGTTATTATACATATAAACCTTCCTCTTGAATCACTCTATCTATTAAAAAAAACCGCATCAAAATCCGTTGCGTAGTTTCAAAGATTTAAGCATACAAAGGGACATAGGGACAGAGAAAGCGACTTTGTTTTATACTATGTAGTGATAAATAACGATGTAATATTATTCTCACACTTGTATTAAGCGCCAACTCTTCGCGATACGTCGAACCATAGACTAAAATGGTCTGAATAACGCGTAGTGTAATAGGCCCTATACGACGTTATTGTTTTGTTAGTCAGTATCGCATAGGTGCGCGGGTAACATGTGCATGTGACCTTGGTCATTGTGTATTTTTGATAAGTTTGTAATCTTGACGAGCAACATGGTACATAATATTAATACTTGTATTTTATGGGTTTTGACTCAATTCTCAACGAATCACGCGATCGTATTTTTTTTTGTAAAAACTAATGTCGAATTTCGAATTCACAACTTTGAAATTAAAAATTGAATATTTGAGCGGTTTGGATGTGGCATTCTTTTTTAACTTCAAATATTATTAATTTTGTCTAATTAGTACTTGTCGTATTACTACTTTCGTGTTCGAAGAAACGATTCAAAATTATATATTTAATTGGTAGTTTGGTACAACAATTACATGTAAGATATTAATATAATAATAATAAAGACACGAGTCTTGACGCTTGCTGACCTCTAAGGGCAGTATAGGTACGCATCGAATGTATCAGCCATTAAACTATAGGTACGACAGGGCCATGGTTACTTGAACCTTAGAACTGCGTTTTAACCTTATTAGAAATGTCTTAAAAAAGTTACAACGTCAAGTAAGCCTAAACTATACCTATATAACTATATATAAACTATATATATAATTACTATATATATAACTATATATATAAATAATATATAATAAATAATAACTATATATATAAACTATACCTATATAAATATATATATAACTATACTAATACCGTGATCACGTGATCACGGTATTGAAAATTCTAATACCGGTATTGATACCGGTATTGAAAAAGTCCGGTATTTGAAAGCCCTAGTCACAATGTTGCTCACATAACACAAATGATATTTATCTACAGCAGCGCCCTCAAATTCCACGATGGTTTACTTTCCGCACAGATTTCTATTCAGAAATAGGCCTTTTTTTCGATGTTTAAAAATCATCCAACTGACATATCATGGACGGAGCGGGAGATAGTGTCAGACTTTTACTTACTAAAAAAAACCCATCCCGTTCCTTCTTGCCTGTCATACCGGGGCCGAGCCTCCCTTTCGGAAACAGACTCTAGCCCCAGTAGGCTTAGACCCAGCTGGGCCCCTACGGTTGCTGACAACTCTTTGAGGCGCGCGCGGGAACAGTGCGCGCCGTCGACAACTTCGGCTCGGTTCGGACAGTTACCGAACGGTCGGAAAGCGAGCTACCCTTTGCTCGCCGTCCGCAAGCCCGCGCCCACAGAAATAGCTTTGATATTCGACACTGTATGAAGTTAAATAAAATTTCTATATTAGTTAATTAATAATTTAATGTATACATTGCTATGTATTGTACTACTTACAATAACATTATTTTAAAACTAATCAAAGCGAGCAATTATGTGTTCTTCAGTTTTTGAAGGCTAACAAGGTTTGTAAGGGCAGTCTTGAAAGTTGGGTCAATTTTCAGGGCATTTTTGTACATTTCTTCTGCCAAAGTGTATTTTTTCCATCGATGATACAGTACACCTGGAATAACAAAGACGAAAAAAGATTAGTAAATGATACGATACGTTTGGTAATGAGAGGAAGCGTCGTTTATAGATTAATACTGTTTTAGTATGCTTGTTTTTTACGTATAAAATCGTCAAAGAACTCTTGCTAAGGATGGAGCGAGAGAGTGTCCCAAACCCGCAGTGTTCCTTCAATTATCCTTTTGCGAGGGTCACAGTAAATCTTTTGAATAATCTTCAGCCCTGGCAGGCGTCGGCCGTAACTGGCCCCATCAATCTGGCTAACTTCTTTGAGAAACGTGTGTAACACAATGTACCGTCGACTCGGGCTTGGACCTTATCGTCCGCAACCTTTCTTGTCGTCCGTCTGCGGAGGCCAAGAATCGATCTTGGACTTCCGACACTGGGTCGTCGCCTGCCTCGGGGGCCGAGGCGTGAGGATTTGGGTTGCCTTCTTCGGTCGCATTACTGCTACGCAGAAGGAGGACTGAGGGCGTAACATGACGTGTTTTAAACGTCAGTCTTCCAGGCGAGAAAAAACTCTGTGTCTCTACATAGCTCTATCTCTCTTTCTCACTCAAACGATTGACGTTTTTTGGTACTGTTGAGCTTACTAGGAATGATCTTAAGTAATGTTTTCTTACCAAGATTAGCGTAGTGTATGGCTTTGACATCTTTATTAAATAACTTAATTGCTTTAATAAAGTGTGTCTCAGCTTCTCCGTATCGGTTTATTTTCCCATACATATTGGCTATTGCAAAATTGATTGAAGGAGCTTCCGGAAGTTCTTTCAGTGCGTTCGGTATGATCTTTAACGCCCTGTCAATTTGTCCTGCAAAATATTGTGCATTAATAAACCAAAGTCGAAAATGTTGGTTTCGATTATAAAGATTTTCGATAGACTGACAGCGACTTTATCTCGTAGTAATAAGAGCTATTTTTGTAATACAAGTTTTATCACAGTGGTGCAAACGATCATACGATAAAGCGAGCGTAAAATCGTCAAAGTACACTAAGCAAAACAATTTGATGTGTAGGCATGAAGTAATAATAATTAGCCACCTCACCCGTGTTATCCATTAAAGCCATTAAGTTAGTCCACGCTAAGACATGCTTGGGATTCAGATTGATCGCTTGAAACCAGCTTTCTATCGCATCTTCAGTTTTGTTTAGCTCGAGATACTAAAAAGGTTACAAAACGCTGGTTTATTGAGTCCTAAAATAGGATAAATGCAAAGAATACTAACTCAAAGTAATAGTTACATTAGGACATATACACATAACGCATCAATGCAACCAGTATTGCAACGCAATTTACAGTAGACACAACGGATCTTGAGCGCTCGGCGTCAGAGTGGGGATCGCTTTGCGCATTCCATACATTGGCGAGCCAATCGTCTTCGTTGTTAGATACATGCAGCAACGCAGGGAACGAATTAGGAGTGACGTCTAAGACGCGATGGCGCGGCGAGCCAATCACTGACACTCCCCGCCCCCGCGTCTCACTTCGCACCACCAAAGAGACCGAATAGTTGACTTCTGCGCAACGGCTCAAGATCCGTTGTGCCTACTGTATGTTGCACGAAAAATGTAGCACGTGTTGTCTTGCTGTAAATGGAGTTGCAACCCCTGAAAAATAAATACGTACCAAATTGCCCAAATTATAATAACAGTCAGGATACTTTTTGCGGTGACCTAGAGCGGTTTTATAGGCTAATTCAGACTCATCAAACCGGCGAGTAGTTGCAAGAAGTATTCCTAAGTTCATCCATGCGGCTGGAAAGTCCTCTCTGTAGAAAAAAAGACGAAAATTTCATAGCCTGTTGTTATAACTGCAGATCTCTTGAACCTAAGCAGTTTAAAGGATGTAATTTAAAGGTGTTGTCATATTTTTATCTTAACTGTTTTTGCTTATCTAAACAAACATTTTCTTCAAGAAAGATTTGTTTTAGCTGGAACTCCTCCACCTAAATAAATAAAACAAAAACAATGCTAATAAAAAAGAAATTCTGAGGTCCAAATTTTTTTTTAAATATCATTTCGAACCATTGGAAGGTTCGACTACAATTCCATTACATTGTGTAGAATTATTTTCCTTTAATCTCATTTTTTAAATTGATGAACGCTAACAAAATTAAGTTTCACTTACTTGTGTTTCACAGCTAGTCTTAGATAATTTTCAGCTTCACCGTATTGTTTTTGATTTTTAAGTAGATTAGCCAAATTATTCATTGCTTGATAATATTCGGGGTACAACCTGAAAAATGAATGGTGTTTAATTAAAACAAATTCCTTCCTTGCGTCGTATTCCTCAATGCTGAGGGTCGTGACCTACGTACTACCTACATATAACAAATTAATTCATTACAAAAAACTCCAAGCGAACGCCAGCGTTCGCTTCCTCATTGCCTTTTTATTGTGCCTCTTATTATGGTAGTCGAAGTTTGAATGGGACTGAGTGGGTCACGTTAGCAGCATGCTTAATGAAAGCTAGGGAAAGTTTTCATGAGTGCCTGAAAACAGATGGCGCCATCGACGCGGGTCTAGAAAAGATGCAGAGGCTTTCCATGAGGGCTGATTCGAGGTGTTGCCGCAAATGAGTGCATGGGAGGATATAGTGTAAAAGACCTTTGCACGGCCGTTGGGCAGTAAAGGTCAGAAAAAAAAATGTGTGCATGTAGTTGACACAGTACTTCATTCCGGGTGACAAATCTATTGAGTGGATAGTATTCAGTACCTTATTGCTTCTTTATACTCAGCTAATGCCCACGCAGTTTGGTGCTTGGCATCCGCGACCTTGGCAACATTGTAATGTACTTTAGCATTAGCAGGACACACGGCTAACCCGCTAATGAACAAGCTGTATTCGTTCTGCCAGTCTTTAGAACGCTGCCAGCTCCTCATAGCGTATATCAGCACCAGCAATAGGAACATAGACGCACCAATCTGTACAAATAAGGAATCATTGTTTTCATCATCATCATTAAGAGCTTAGGTCAACCTAATGAGGTCGTCGTCTGTTTAACCGAACTTTCTTGTGGCGACCTTAATAAATACTTTAGCCAGGACTTATAAAAAAAAAACTAAGAGATTACATGCTTAAAGCACTTATATGGGCTACTGACGTCGGCTTAAGCTAAGCGTCTACTATGTGGGAATCAGAGCATACGGATTCGTTGCTTTGTATAGACTTGTATGGTATAGCGTGCAATGGATCGGATATTGCCGATACAAAATCCGGATGCAGAAGACACACCCTATCGGCATTTTATAAATACCGAGGCCTCGTATACTGCGTACGCTCCGATTCTGATTGAGGCACAAGAAGATCTTCATTATTATGAATTGATTATTGTTAGAGCTGGATCGAATCATTATTATCGATATTCACTATATACCGATGGCGTAACACCGTACGTCTAGTGGTCCGATGATGGAACGGACTTAGTGGAATTAAATTCTGCAATTCCAACGCACACTCTCCGAAATGTAATCGATAGAAAACCGACAGACCTACAACTCGGCGTCGATGCTCAAGGCTTTGGTACTTCGTAATCTTATCTCTTTTTTTATGTAGGTACCTACTTGCCAAGCCACAAAGACACATTGTCGACCACCTTAGCGGCAACGTGAAATACCTGTGTCATAATTCGTCCCACACGAATAAAAATAATAAATGTTTGAAGTCTTACCTTGCAGACTATTAGTGATCTTCTGTGCAGCAGTTTCTTAAACCCAATTCCTATCAAAAGACAGTAGCCAGCTGATGGTATATACAGAATTCTCTCGGCAATCACAAACCCTACTGGGTAGAACACATTACTTGCTGGCAAGAATGGTATGACTATTAATAATGC
This sequence comes from Mythimna albipuncta, assembly GCA_929112965.1. Taxonomy (NCBI): domain Eukaryota; kingdom Metazoa; phylum Arthropoda; class Insecta; order Lepidoptera; family Noctuidae; genus Mythimna; species Mythimna albipuncta. The sequence goes on from OV815962.1 coordinate 13,154,408, forward strand.
TGCAAGTAGCATCGCCCTGAAATTTTATTAAGATAACAAACTAAGCAAACCTATCTAACGGTTGCATCACTGCTTATCATTAGATGACATCGTAGTCAAGCACTACTTTATTTCAATTAAAAATAAAAAAATAAATAATAAACAAAGGGGTTACTCCTTGGAGGACAAAAATAAACACTTATATAAACCTTTTTTATCAACCCCAAAATGACTACTGTTCTCACATTCACTATAGAAATAAACTTACGTTAAGTGTTAACCAATTCGTTTTGCTGAGTGTACAAAGAGCCTAATAATTTTGTGAAAATATTCTGATTGCTTTAAAATACACAGCTTCTTTTTATCCAAACTAAAATGTGTGAGATCATACATGGTTTTAAATGTATTTCTATATTAGTACATAAATAAATTGATAATTAATTTAGCATACAAGGAAAGCAGACCAACTTAGCTCTAAAACTCAAGGTATTTTTGAATTGCCAAAAAGTCAGTCAGAAAGATGAAGGTCAACTTGCTGACTGACTTTCGGCACATTTGACTTTGAGTTTGTTTGTCTGGTTGAATGCGGTAATCTCAAGAACTACTGGTCCAAATTACAAAAATTCATTTAGTTGGATAGCTAATTTTTTTTTATTTAGCTTTTTGTAGGAATGCTACAACCAATAGGAGTGGAGCAAAAAAGAAAGAACAGGTGAATAACGAGACAGTTAATACTGTATTATTGTATGCAAGTCTTATTTACCTCTTAGTTGATTTGTGGTTTTTTTCAGTACGAAATATGGCTTCTAACAGATATAAGCCATACAAATACATCATGTAAACTAAAATCATTCTCTCATCAAGTACTTTCTCAATCAGCTGAATGCATCCCATTGACCAATCATAGCATAGCCATTGGGGCCAAATAAAAAGCAGAAGATTTATAGCATAAATATAGTTGTATGTGGCAATCTGTAACAATTTAAAATAACATTACTTATACAGAATGTAATGGAAATACATAGTCATGTTCTGCTTCTACCCATAAAAAGTGATCTCTAGTTAATTACAATGCTGATAGAAAGCTATGCTATTGCTGAGAGCCAGTTTGTTAGAAGAGAAAGCAAACAGTTAGACACAGAGACAAATTTCTGCAAGTGTCTCAAAGAAATGTCAGCAAATTTATTGGGCCTGCAAGAGTTGATACCCGCCAGATCTGCCTTGATAGTGTAAAAAACAATTAGTCTCCTTTTGGGGCAGTTAATAAATCTGTTGGTAATGAAGACTGCATTTTGAGTCTCTTAGTTAGAAAATGTTCCTTTACATTTTTATTTGTATTGCTATATAAAAGACTTAGTCCACAAATAAAACATACCTTTGCAAAATAAGTACAGGCAAAAGCAGCAGGATTATCAGTAGGTTTGAACTCAGGTTTTGTTCCTCCCATCACAAGCCACCTTCCATACAACAGGCCAATTATACTAAGTATGATAATGATGATTCTAAATATGGCGCCTATAGTGATATTATCTATGCTCAAGATCTTTGCGTGCCTGTTTTCTGTTTTCTTAATCTTGAATGTTGTTGATACTTCAAATACTAAACAGAAGCCCTGTTATCAATAAAAAAAATAATATTAATAATCATAACAGTTTAATCATAAAAGTATTTTTACTCTATAATTCATAAAACTTACCAAAACTGTGACACCATTTTCTTTACACAACATAGAGATTCCAGCAAATAATACAGTTGCAAATAAAAAGATGTTGCTACCTCTCTGACTAGTAAGTGATTTGTTATAAGTAAGGAATGCTAGAAAAAATGTTATTGCAGCTAGGAGATCAGCTCTGCCCACCACTCCACTCACTGCCTCCACATGAACCGGATGTACAGCAAATAACAATGTAGATAAAAATGCTGTGTCCATCCACCACTTCTGACTCCTATCATCATGAACATTTGATTTCTTATTTGTTCCTTCATATGGACTAAGCAAAGTTCTGTTCCCATGATTTAAAATAGTATCAAAAACATTCCACACAAGTAAACAGCACAAGATATGGCATAATATCAGGTTTGTTGTCTTGAAATCGAAGGCTGACAATCGTTTAGCTAGCAAATAGTCAAACCTGAAATAGAAATCAATGTATTTTAATTAAGCTTTTTTTATTATAGGAGTTCTCAAACAGTGCTGGGCATTGTTGTGCTGTCCCAGTATTGTCAAAACATACTGAAGTCACCAATACTTTCAAAAGTTGAAGAAGAACAGCTGTTTGAAAGGTCTTGTGATACCTTACACTTTGATCAAAAGTTATATATTTTAAGTATAAAAAGTACTTAATGAGTTTTTACCAACCTGTAAGACAAAATTGTAAGTGGCCGGTAGGATTTATGACTTGAATCCGATTTTATGTCTGCACCCCAAAAATCATGGAAAAATGGGTCAGTCCAAGACTCTGAGGTGACGTCCTTATTCTTGACCACTGCTTCAGAATCGTCGAATACAAAATCGCCATTCAAAGTAAAGAGAAACGGTAAAGACGAAAGACAAATGATTACCAATTTTTTGTACTTCATTTTCGTCTAAATTCGCCAATATTATTTATTTCCATCAAGCTTTACTTAACAATGCGAGAAAATTTTAATTATTTTAATTCATGACTATGTCTTTTTATTACATTATACATTTTCTTTATAATATTTTATTATATGTATTGGTTCGAGGACCCCAAATCGCAAAAGTTTATTTTGACTTTTGTGAGTTTGACATTTCGCAAATTGCGACTAGTCCATAAAGCCTCCCATACACGGTGGATACGCGAGATGGTCTTGTCACTCGATGACTCGATCCATTGTGCGTCAACAACGTACTATCGTACGCCTAATCGTACCTATTGTGAGTGTGAAGGTATCCGTTGGGTATATAAAATCCTTGTGTGGAAAACAGGGCAATGAACATCTTTTCTGATCCGTAGGAGGCTTTATTGAAATGACGGATATTGATTCGTTCAAAAATCAATTTTACAAGCTTTTTGTATATTCTCTTTTACTAGTACAAAAAGCTTGTAAAATGTGTGAGGCCCGTAAATGAGACTCGCTTACTGCCTCCGGGAAGGAAATCGACTTATGACATTCACTAGAAACACACAACATAACATTTGTATTTCATAGACGGAACGATATCTACTAGGTTATTATACTATATTTTGAGATTACCTAAGCCCAGTGCCTTTTTCTGGCAACGCATATTTATGTCCCAGAGCCGTACCACCAGTAATAAATATTAACTTGTAGTGCTCCATTGTCATATGATCGCGTTCGCGATTGCTGAGCAACGCGGTCCTGAGTTTACTTTCATTTTTAGAAATTGTTTTTATTATAGTAGGTCATTAATACATTTAGTGACTTCAGTAATCACAGTAGAAGGCTATTTATTAGATACCAAACAGCTTCGAGTAAAAAACAAGATCGATATAAAATTAAATACTTTTATTTGTTAAAAATAAGCTTACCTACATACACTATTTCCAATAATTGTACATAGGCACCTATGTATTGTTGATTTGTACTTACATAATGTCGTTATGGTGTTTAAGCCAGGTGCATCAACACCAAGCTCAAATACCATCAATCATTAAATTTTGTAGGAATATTTCGCTTTTAAATTTCATAGTGGTGCTTTTATTGTGTTTATTTAAAAAAACTTATCTGGCCCGGTGACAGTAACGGCTCGTTCACGACTTTGGTCTTAACTGCGAGCGTTGCGGCAAAGGTACCACGCACGTTTTCGCCATGAGCGGCGCGCTTAGCTTCCGCTTCACAGGTCGAGAACGGACCTTATCTCTGTTGTCGAACAATAAATAACTTTCCAATATGGTTTCATTACGACTAGGCCCGATAAGTTTGTGGGACAACACCAGGCAATATCATATTAGTTACCAGATAAACTAATGTGTCATCGGAGTAACATTATAATTAGGACCTAGAGGTGTAAGTATGTGTTTGATATCTAGGGCCGTTCTTGGGTCTCGGAGAGCGTTGGCTGCGTGCGCGAGTTGTAGGGCGCATTCCGAGGGCGCGTTCGGCGGTAATGCTGTACATTCGCGTTCTAACGCGTTCCCGATTGCTGTCAGTAGTTCAGAGAAGCCGAGGGAAATCGCTGCACGACGGAGTCTGTTCAATTCCTGGGAAGATAACATGAACTATAAGTTAGTTTTTTTGTAGTTGTTATACTCAGTCATCGTGTGCCTACATTACCAACTGTCAGTTTATGTAACATTTTATTTCTGGGCGGTTTATGTATTTTATGACGCACAAATGACGCAAAGATGACCCGGAGTCGTCACGTACAATTACCGTCACGAATCTTGGGCGCTGGCTTCAAGTTGCGAAGTCAAGTATTCGGTCTTTTTAGTGGTGCGAAGTGAGACGCGGGGGCGGGGAGTGTCAGTGATTGGCTCGCCGCGCCATCGTGTCATAGACGTCACTCCTGATTCGTTCCCTGCGTTGCTGCATGTATCTAACAACGAAGACGATTGGCTCGTCAATGTATGGAATGCGCAAAGCGATCCCCACTCTGACGCAGAGCGCTCAATATCCTTTTTGGCAATTGTAGTGGCAGCCAAAAGACGGGTTTAGTCGCCTTGGAACGTAGGCGTAACTAGTTAGTGGTGGAGATAGCTGAAGAAGTTAACATACGAATATACTACAAGGCCTCCCCTCCTCTATCTTCTAGAAACGTATGTGTGTGTGTTTTTCATTTGCCCTTTTTCTCTGTCAGCGCTATTGCATGATAGTCATCAATTAAACAAAACTCAGATAACTTCCTATTTCACACCAGTACACATACCTTAAACAGATGCTGTGTCTTGTCGGGCAGCTTCCTGGCATGTCGAAGCACCTTCTGCACGTCAGCGAGCAGCGCGTGAGGACGTGCCCACGCGCAGGCGGACCCGCCGCCGCTGTACGATCGCCACGAACGGATCGGGAATGTTTCCGCTATAAAATATGACAAATGTTAGCAACTGTTTGGAATCACGACAGGATTATTTCTTTTTGATGATAGGCTCGCGCTTGACCGCCATCTCACCTGATGGAAAACGAAGATGCGGTCGACGATGGAACGCGAGTACCTAGAAGAAACCTATTCACTCTCGACTTAAAGATTCCCGGGTTGTAGTTATCAGGAAACAGACTCCGGCAAGAAATTCCACTCCTTAGCTGCACTACTTATTAAAAAAAACCAATCTGAGTTTGTAAATGAACCGGAGTGAGGGATCAAGTCAAACAAAAAAGCGCGAAACAGGATATAACAGTGTTGCAGTCATCAAATCATCGCGTCGTATCATGATTTTAAAGGCCATACCCGCTAGGGTCTACCTGATAGGTTTGCCTGTACAGTTTTCCAGGTTTCCACACCAGTTTACCTGAAAGGTATCTGTCAGGTAAACCTGCCACAAAACCCCAAAACCTGCACAGTTGTGCAACATACACGCTCCGGCTTACCTGTAAAACTCACATACATCACTCTACAGGCAAACCTATCAGGTACACCCGGTATCAGGTGCGTGTATGGCTACTTTAAAAACACCGATGTTAAGAGTGATGTGGATTTGTATTTTTTTTGTGCAAGATTTTGGATTGATACTCACGAAGAATCGATCTGCCTTCTATGATTCATTATTTTTATTACAAGATCCATTTTAAGAAAAAGAATTTATACGAAACATGCAAGCTAGTAACTGTCCGGACCCAGGGTTAGTTTTGAAAGATAGCTCGAGCCCCGGTATGAAGGCTTGAAAGAATGGGGTGGGTTTTTAGTCAGTAAGAGTCTGACACTATATCTCGCTCCACCCAAGAGCGGGCGTAAAACCATAAAAAAAAACATAGCAAGCTAGAGATTCTCTTCTCAGTTAGAAGAGTTATCAGGAGTACTTCCTTCTCGAGGCGATGGGCTCCATCTCACCAGAGAGGGACAGACAGAAACGAGACCTAACTGTAAGTACTTACCAGGTGTAGTTCCCTCTTCAGCTGGACCCAGCTGGTCGAGCGCGCCGAGCCAGGGCGCGGCGGTGGCTCCAGGTTTCATCACACTGAGGAGCAGACAGGAGCGACGACCTCGAGATGCCTCGCACGATGCTGTTAGGGTACCCCACCAGTCCGCGCCTAAGAGGACCACGGCTGCCATTCCTTCCACCTGTGTGGAAGCAGTATTCCCATTGAAACAATAATTCATAACTCAAGGTCTATCTCGTAGGAGGCTTATGAGTAAGGGCATCAAGAACTGTAAAACCTAATCTTCATGTCAATGGGATCAAATTCTTCACAAGTAAAAATGATTGTCTGACATGTTTGTGAACATAACCACAATACCAAGTCCTAAGGGGTAATGTTTTTTTTTAAACCAAAAATAAGAACTTGCTTTTATTTCGCTTTGGTATAAAGAGGTCAACGCTCAAGGGATGTTATCTACAGAAAGCACTGAGTTTCTTCACAAGGTATTGTATGGAACTTGTTTTTACTAGAACTCCTAATCAGGGTACATTTAATAGCGATTTAGTAAATATCTTACCTTGAGAGCTCCATGAAGCAGGACACAAAAATTAGGAACTTTACTTGGGTCTGACATGTCCTCTTCTGTGGCCGAACCATCAGTACTTGAACCTTCCTGCAGAGAAACAAATGTAAAAAATATATACAACGACGCAAAACATGTTCTAAAGGCGGTAATACTAGCGAGCGGTCCCGACTGACGTTGTCCTGCCCGAAAGCTAGCTTTTTGATTTATACAGTAATCCTTAACAAACCCACTTTATTCGTTATGAATTTTAAAAGATTTTTTTTTTTGCAATTAAACTTACTGACAGTCAAGTGGTAGGTTATTTTGGCGTGAATTTATTAAAACTTTTAGATGCAGTTAAAAGTTTTTATTTTATTTATACATTCTTTTCCGAAAAATATTCCCAAGAACTTAAGGCCCAAGGGCCCGAGTAGTGCCATAAAACAGTGACATTCTGAAGCCTACTCCTTGGTAACAGCAAGGTTCATAGGTTTAAAAAAATATATGTTTATTATAAATTCATGAACAACATTATTTTCGTACAATTAATACAATTATCTAAAAAAAATATTTAGCAATTTCGCAACTTTTACCTACTCCGTCGAAATGGTTTGGATCTTTAGAAACATTTTAATACATAAAAATTGGTGGTTAAATATTGTTTAAAGTGAACATAGCATATGTAAATCAATCAATATTTCACAAAGAAAATGGATTTAAAGGACAGCGGGGCTCTATCCTGGCGTTGCTGGCCGGAAATAGGTCAGCGGGGCCTGTCCTGGCGTTGCTGGCCGGAATTAGGCGGCGGGTACGAACATTGTGTCCTTTTAATTCTGGCCAGGTGTTCAAGGGACTATGAGCCTTAACAGCAAAATTCTCGCTAGAAGAATATTTTCGGACATTTACCATCATTGCGATGATAGTGCTTACCTTAGTAGGAGTTTTGGAGCCGTAGTTCTCTCTGGGCCCCGTATTAGCTCCTGCTTGCGGCTGCGGTATCACCAAGTGTTTACTTATCGCTATAGGTGTAGCTGTAAACAAACAGAAGATTTAAGATTTATAGCATAATAAATACCATAATCTAATCACCCTTTTAATTTTCCTACTGCTGGGACTCAGGCCTCCTCTTTAGGAGAAAGAGTGTGCCGAAATCCACCACGCAGGCCCATTGCGGGGTCAGCAGTGGTGATGATAGATAGATAGATAGATAAATTCTTTATTGTACACCAAACATAAAGCAGTTACATAAGAAACTTAAAATTAATAGGGTGCCACAATGGGTGGTCTTATCGCTAAAAGCGATGATATAAATTACACAAAGTTATGCCCCTGGCTGGGTTTGAACCTGCCACCTATAACTCGTAAGTCTGGGCTGTTACCACTTGGCCATCTCTAGTCGGCGTTTAAAATTTGCCTTAATTCAATTTTCGCTCGTGATGATCCAGTTAATGAGTTTTTAGACCACCTGCTCGATAATGCCCTTTTATAGGTCAAACAACCTATCATCTGTCCTTAGGGATCTAATGTAGAGTGGGCATTCCCTAAGGAATAATGAGATTTGAATTAGGAACGTCAAAACCGTTACTTTGAAAGAAAAAACACAGTTATGGCACAAAATAGATAGGTACAGAAGACAATCTACATACAAAGCGCGCTCGAGCAACGCACACATAGACACCGCTCGCGGACACGACATTTCGGTTCAATCGCCCGGTCGTACTCGACCCGAGCGTGATCGCCTATCGTAGGTATATAAAGTGAAGTACATACATGAGATTAACTTCTGTACCCATCTATTTTGTGGCTAGGGCCTGTTTCACAATGTCCGAATAGCCGCTACTTGCCTAATAATTTAACAAAATTTCTAAGTTAACGGAAACTTAATCATAGTTGGTGAATCAGGCTTTAAGTGAAGTTCAAAATGATTTTCCTAGAAAGACCTTATAAAGTTCTACTTTTCTGATTTTTTTCATATTTTCTAAACTTATGGTTCAAAAGTTAGAGGGGGACAAACATTGTTTTTTACTTTTGGAGCGATTATTTCCGAAATTATTGACATTACCAAAAAATGATTATGGTAAACCCCTATTCATTTTTAAATACCTATCCAACAATATATCACACGTTAGGGTTGAAATAAAAAAAAAATCACTTCCCACTTTACATATAGGGGGGCTACCCTAATAATTTTTTTTTTTCCAATTTTTATATTACCACTTTGTCGGCATGATTGATATACATATTGGTACCAAATTTCAGCTTTCTAGTGCTAACGGTCACAGAGATTAAGCGAGGACGGACAGACAGACATGGCGAAACTATAAGGGTTTCTAGTTGACTACGGAACTCTAAAAAATCAAACCAAATAGCTCTACTTAGCCCTTATTTGAATACAAGTGGTTACTCACTGAGTTCTTGTTGCTGTAGAAATCCAATAACATGTATCTGATTGGCCAGGGTGTATGTAGCCGACAACTCCTCAAGGGAGATAGTCTGTGGTGCGGGAAACAACTGCACGCGAGCGTCCAACTGACCACACTTGAGAGTGCACCAAAATTCTTGGTAGTGCTGTTCGCATAGTCGCGTTATTGCTGTTATTACCTATAAAAAATATATGTTTTCACTTTTACAAGATTATACAAGAAGTTGAATCAGGTTAGGTTGTGGGGGAAGCTCGACGATTAAGAGCGAAATACAACTTTTCTTACTTTTTGCGTCACAGAAGATCTAAACTACGAAATCTTGTATCATGCAGAGTTCTCCGCACAATTTAAACATACAACAGTTTGAAATCATCTATCGCAGTTGCCCAGGATCAGGCTAAACATCCGTTTGGTCGGAGGACTACTACTACTTCTCCCAGTCTAAGGCGGAGCAGGCATGTCAGACTTTTACTGACTAAAACTACACCTATATTTCTTCAGTCGCACTTTGCTTTCTAGGGCCACCACAGGTTGGTTGGTTTTCCTATAGTACTACAGTAGTCAATCCATGGCCCTAGTAGTAAAACTAGTAGGTATTCTAAATGTAAAGATACTGGACTGTACACCTAGCAGTTGCTTACCTACTACATAGAGAAGACTTCTAAGCCTGTTCACATAGTGAGAATGTTTGCTTGTTCAGTGGCCAAATACTAGTTAATTGTCAGGCGATTATATTGCTTATAACTTAACATGCAAGGGTCATCGCCAGTCTATACTTACACCAGGCACAGTTAGTTGATCAGGACAGTATATTGAGCCACGTGACAAGTTACCATTGGAGTTACTTGTTGTGTTATTCGCTAGATCCACTATTTTCTGGTAGAGGGGCATAGCTGAAAACAAATAACGAAGAATTATGTATATTGTTCAGCCTTCACCCTTTTTGGTACTAGAAAACATAGTCGAAAGGCCCATTTTAGTACTTGTATATATTTAGCTTACTAGTACATATAATTTCCTAGGCTGTAAGATTTATATAGCTGCCTCCAGAAATTCAAGATCCCTCTCCCAATCTATGTTCTCGCCCTCCTTACATATCCCTTTCCAGAACTGCTTGTGGCGCTGATGAGCTTCATTCGTCAAAATAATATCAAATTATGAGTCCTAACTTCTGTGTAATTGTGGTTATGTGTATATATTTAATGTTCTAGTAATTAGAATATTTATGTACTTCTATTTTTTGTTTGTTGGACTGAAATATATGTTGTCATTATTAACGTACCTTACGCGTAGGTCTATGTTAAGTAGATTGTCTTGAATGGACTTACCATGTTGTAAACTTGATTCATGTGGGGACACTATTGGTAGCACATGAATTTTTGCTGGATATGAGGGAGGCAAAGGTAGAGCATGTACCATCCTATTTCTTCCTATAGCACCAACACCACTACTTCCATCTGTAATCTATAATTTAATCCTGTTGCAATATTTTATATATTTTTTTAAAATAAATAGTACCATGGTATTAAATTTTTCAAAGTTATTGTTTATTTGTGACTGTAATATTATATTAGATATGGCTGGATTAATATTTAATTCCTCATTTTACCAATATAATCTGCACAGGAGTTTGGCATCCGCCCCACTCATTAAGTACTAGCTGGTTCACACCAAGGAAGGCGGTGTCTATGCAGGTTTTATCTCCTTCTTCCAGTACCAGCAACTTACTGCGTATACTGTCAAAGTCCCGGGTGAAAGGTACAGACACTGAAACGAAGTAGCAATGTTATTACAGAGCTAAGCTATGGAATAAAGTTTTTTTCAGTAGAATAACTTTATTGACCAACTAACCTTCGTACACGGATGAGAATGTGACCAGTGCAACGTATTCCAGCTTAGCATGTACGCTTAAATAGTCTAAAAACGTGTTTACAGCCGCCGTCGCTATCGTGTGCCGGGTATGTGTTTCTGTTGAGTCGGAGGTCGGCACAGGACGTGACATCGACAGCGAAACATCCAGTAATATCACCGTAGGCATTTTGTTAGTTTAAACTTGTAGTATCAACTCAATAACATCAAAAAACCATACATTATTTGTTTTGAAGCCAACTATAGTAATCCAGCGTTTACAGTGGTATTTCCTATCAAATTGTTTGACTTTTTTTACATTGAGTTATTTTCCTGTTCGAAAAGCTGAATACGGATTTAGTATGTGCGACAAGAATAGCGAAAATATTGATGTTAAAGTGTGCGTAATTTGATAACTGGAATGCAACATGACATCGACTATGAATTTGACGTTGACGTTTGACAACGAATAGTTTTTTTTATTTATTCGGAGAGGCTATAATCTTTCCATCATATTGCCTAATATTCAGTCCAGTCGCAGTTTTAATGCGTGATGACGTGATTACATTATAATACGGATGTATTGTCTGTGCGATAAAAGAACCGTCGTGGCGTAAAGTGAAAACAACATTAAAGATTTTAAGTAGCAACACAACCCAGCCATCCGTCAAATGGCAAACGTCATATCAGGTTTGTTTATTGTGTTATTTTATTGTGATTTTTAATTGAAATTTTCAGAAATGTGATAAAAAATTTCACTGAGCTGTAAGGGAAATAATATTTAATATATTACAGTTTTGCCAAAGATAACAAATGGCAAATGACACCATTATTGATTAAAACAAAGTCACGAACTTGGGAAACATTGGTATGCTGTGTTTTTGGTACGTAACACTTTTATTTTAATGTTTTTAGACTTCCTAGGTGAACTCCTGTCCCTGTTATCTCCAAATATATATAAATTAAACGGAAATTCATTAAAACATGACGATATTTGTTTATTTTATTTTTGTCAATATTTTCGATGGCTAGTATAAAGAGTATTGATACTTTAAATTTATTATGCATTTCGACTAACTTAAAATATTTCTTTTCAGGCTTGAGTGAGGATACAGTAACTAAAATAAAAAAGGGCAAGTGCGAGTCAGACTCGCGCACTGAAGAGTCTGTACAAATTTACCGAAATCAATTCCCGAATTGAGTTACAAAAATTTTTCCGAATTGCAAACAATTTTTTTTTTTTGTTGTGATCTGATCTACAAATTTACAGTTTTCTGATTTTTCCCTGCACTTGTTCTATGAGACCTTGTTTTATGCCAAATTTCAGGTTTCTAGGTCACCCTATGAACTTTGATTCCCTTGAGTATCGAAATATATGTTTTTTGCGACATAAACGGCCGTATCTTTTTTTTTTCCTTAACTCAGAAGTAGTTTTCACAACTTCAAAAGACCGCAGACTTGTGTGTATGGTTTTAATTTTAACTCGATACCTCCAAGCGTTCTCGAGTTAAAGGGTCTTAACAGATAAACAGTCGGACAACCCCTTACTGGCTAAATAGATTTTTTACGAAGCAACATTTCAAATTGTGAAGTGTACTTTATTTTTATAGTCATTAAGTTCATATTTTTCATTGATTAGCTAAAGGAAAAAGTGTACTAAGAAAGATAACGAGTAAGTGGTAGTGTGTCCCATTTTTACCTTTATATTTAACAAACATAAACTTGCTGCTAGAGCTACAATATTCCAGTCAGTGATAATAGACCAATCCCAGTCAAAGTGATGGAACCATTTTCGTTGGAACTTGGTAAGTGGTCGTTGGTGGAACCTACCTCGATAGGCAGTACAGCATTTCCTTCACGCTATTTTCCTTTACCGGTTCGTGTTTGCATTTAAATGTTCATCATCGTTGCAATCGAAAGATGTCCACTGTTCGACATAGGCTTCCCCCAGGTGTCGCCACAAGGGCATTACGCAAAAACTTATAAACGGATGAATTTAATGATAAACGTTGCTATAATGTAGCTTATAACCTATATTTTTGCTAAGTTTCATCACGTGAGCAAGTTCAATATATGGGCTACTAATATTATAAATGCGAAAGTTTGTGAAGGTAGATCTAGGTACTCGTATGTATGGATGTGTCGCGCAAAAACTACTAGACAAATGAACTTAATTATAAACATTTCAATAATATAGCACATAAGCTATAACTTTGCAGTTTCATTAGGTGAGCAAATTCAGAATAGGATAATTTTTATTATAGAGTGAAGCCGCTGGAAGAATAAATCTTGATGTTTTTAAACTATGTTAGACTAGCTTCTTATAGAGTGAAGCCGCTGGAAGAAGCTAGTCTAACATAGTTTAAAAACATCAAGATTTAACAGTCGCTCTATAATGACGTCACAATGTTGCTTATTTATTTATTTATTTATTTATTTATTTATTTAGGTTAACCAACAATTGTTTACACATATACATTTCTAAGTTAGTGACTAGGTTAACATTTGCAAGTGCAACAATTAATTAAAGGTTAACACCACATGCACAAAAAAAACGGCTTTAAATAACATATTTAAAATTATAAGTTATACGTTACAAAAAATAATAATAATTTAAAATAACAATAAAAAAATACAAAAAATTAACAATTAATTATCATTCAATAATGTACAGATACCACATAAAAAAAAATCATTCGCATGAAAATTACTGATCGAATCAATTGCAATTGATTAAATTATGATTGATTAATTATATTTACAATTAGAATTAAAATTATTATAAATAGGTAAGAAAATAAAATTTAAAAAAAATTAAATTGAAAACATTGAGAATAATTGAGAACACATATAAAATTAAAATTAAATCTCCGTTGGATTATTTACAAAAGCTCGTAGAAATTTGCTTATATTATCGTGATGTACATCTACTATGTCACTGCGGCCATTAATTATTTTGCACATTCTAGGTATCGGGGAATTAGCACCAAGCTCAGACTTTCGAAGTGGCGGACACAGGGGTGTTATCTTATTCCTAGGATATCTAGAGGGCGCGTGGAATCTAATAAGCTTCAATAAACTGGGGCAGTTGATCTTATTACGCAACAATTTGCAAAGAAATAAAGCATCAGCTATATCTCTACGCATGGATAACGATTGCATTCTGAAATGACACAGGCGGGCTTTGTAAGAGGACAGACGCTTAGATTTGCCCTCACTAAAGGCCAAATGCCATACAAAACGCTTCTGAACCCTTTCCAGACGCAACATGTGAGTGGCATAGTGAGGTCTCCACACTACACTGCAATACTCCATAACACTACGTACGAGACTGTTATATAGCATTATCTTAGTGCTACTTTTGCGAAAGCCTTTAGTGTTACGAAGTAGGAACCCTAACATTTTCGATGACTTTTTAATAATACATTCAATATGGGGCACAAAAGTGACTTTTTTGTCAAAAAGTACTCCCAGATCCCTTATTGTTTCGACTTCTTGAACTCGCTCTTGGTCTATGAAGTACTCTGTGTTAATACAGTAAATTTTCCGTGTATATTTTACATGGTAACATTTCTTTGGATTTAGTTGCATTTTATTATTGTGGCACCATTTTATAACTTGGTTAAGATCGTGTTGCAGAAGTTCGCAGTCTCTTTTTGACTCGATTACTCGTGCAAATTTTAAGTCATCAGCATAAAGAAAAGGTTCAGAAAAACGAAAACACTCAGGAAGGTCATTAATGAACATAATAAATAGTATTGGTGCTAAGTGAGATCCTTGGGGGGCGCCCGATGTTATTTTGTGTGCAGCCGATCGAAAACCGTTTACAACTACAAAGAATTCGCGTTCAGTAAGATACGACTCGAACCAACTTAAAAGAGACCCTGTTATACCATATGCTGCTAGTTTACTAATCAGTATAGAATGAGACATTTTATCAAATGCCTTACTGAAGTCGGTATATACTACGTCAAATTGTTTGCCTGCATCTACAGCCTGTATTAGGGACTCCGTAAATGACACTAAATTTGTAGCTGTAGATCTAGATGCTACAAAACCGTGTTGATTGTCATTAAGGTACAATCCTAAATGTTGCTGAATGTGCGGACATATAACAGATTCAAAAATTTTTGCGAATGTGGATAAAATCGAAATAGGCCTGTAGTTATTTACGGTATCTTTTTTATCTGATTTATGCACTGGGACTACCTTGGCTTTTTTCCATTCTGAAGGAAAAGTTCCCGTAGTCAGCGATGTATTATATATTATTAGTAAAGGAGATACTAGAGCTGTGGCACAGTTGGAAATAAAAACAGGTGGGATGCCATCCGGGCCAGGTCCTTTACTAATGTTTACTGTTTTAAGTTTCTTTAGTAAACAGTCGCGGTCAATCACTGGAGTACTCAAGCCCTGACTATTATTATGTAGTGTTTGGAGGTACCGTGTGTGGCAGTTAATATCTGTATCTTTGTCAATCGTGTACATGGTAGCAAAATGGTTAGCGAAAAGGTCGCAGATTTCAGAACCGTTAGATGTTACAACCTGTCCATCAGTCATTGCCAAAGGGTAGCTACTAGAGCCACCGCGTTTTACTTTTATGTAATTCCAGAGCAGTTTGGGATTATCCTTTATGTCCTTTTCAATACCATCAATATAGCTGTTATATAAATTCATGGCTAGTTTTTCACACCGCTTGGATAACAGTTTCAATTCAATTCTATCTAAAGGATTTTTGTATTTTTTATAACGCAACCTCAGCCTATTTTTAAGCTTACATAACGAACACGATATTTATCTACAGCAGCGCCCTCAAATCCCACGATGGTTTACTTTCCGCACAGACTCTACCACATACAATAAGTCTGCCTACTTGGCTAACTTCGCTAAAGTACCTAGTCAGCACAGCACTACAATTTAAATTCTTAGCTCCATTTTAACGAGATCGCGCATTTGCACCCGTTTTATTGATTCTAAATATTGTACAGTTGGGCAGACACTTGAAATACAAAACTATATCATTTTACATCACATCATCCACTAAGAATCAATTTGTGAATAATTAAAACAGTCACTGAACCTCACTTGGAAAATTACCGCCAAAACACACCAACAAATAGGTTTTATTCTAAATGCGTCTGATGATACAATGATAAAATGGACATCAAATACTTATAATCAGAGGCTAGATTGTACGTAGGTACCTACTTTACGTAGGCAGTTAAAGCTGAAAAATAAATCTGTTCGGCTGTTTTGTTTGTATAGTACCTACCCCCAACTAATTGCCGTTAAATAGGTAGTCGGCAATATAGTCTGTCTAATAAGTCAACCGACTTTAAAATTTTGTATAGTTTTTAATCATTTAAAAATACTTATATTCCATACATTTTTTAAGGTTCTTCTGTTAGATTAACAATGATCTCTATCTCAATCAACCTTGATTATTAAACTCGTGTTGACTACATCAGATTTCATTAGATCCTAATAATTACCCAAGTCGTTTAATTTATTAGACAGACTATCTGATTATTATCTACAAGTAACTTTACAGTCATAAATTAAACCACCTAGATTTTTGTATGTCGGTTCCTGGAACGAATTAATTTATAATGGAAGAAAATGTTGATGACAACAAAATAATTGAAACCAATAATCAACTAGACGACTTAGAGTTCCATTATAATTTTATTAATACACCATGGGATGACCGAACGACCAAAAGCAAAGTTGGAATCGTAGTTTTATTGGTTTCTATATTTGTAGCAACGATTGCTTTAGTTGTGAATAGTTTTATTATGCATTATCGAGGATTCCATTCTGTCAAAATATATTCAAAAAATAATGAACAATCATGCTTTCGAGTGAAGTTGGATGATAATCGCTTCGTTGCAAGAATCCATTCTGCAACTTCGCAGCAGCTGTTGTGTGTTGGTGCTGTAGTGAGCCCGAGTTCAGTTCTCGCGAATGGTGTCTGCGCTAAGTCCGGACCTATACGGATCTATTTGGGAAGCGTATCAAAGTAAAATAACCATTTTTTATTAATTTTGTAGATTTACCGGTTTTCCCAGTAGTTTCTCTAAAACTGGGTCTTTTAGTCAGTAAGAGTCTGACACTATCTCCCTCTCAGCCCAAGAGCGGGAGTTGTCATTGGATGATTTTCCCACCATACAAAAGAAAGCTACATCAACAGTGTTGAACTCTAACTCGAACTCGAAGAATACATTGAACTTCAATGTATTTGAGCTTTTCCAAACGCATGAACACAAGCCCTGCCATACGAACCCCATTCGCATCATTTTTTAACCGACTTCAAAAAGGAGGACGTTCTATGTTCGGCTGAATGTATGTTTTTTTTTATGTATTATCACCGATATCTCGGTCAATTGTGGACCGATTTTGAAAATTCTTTATTTGATTGAAAGGTTACGCTTCCAAGTTGGTCTCATAGAAATATTGTTATGGTCTGATCATGAACTTCGAAGAAATAATAATAATAATATTCCACAACTACCACATTACGGCGTCTAGTCCCAAGCTAAGCAGAGCTTGTGTTATGGGTACTAGACAACTGATAAACACACTTATATATTTCTAAATACATACATATTATAGATAAATTACACCCAGAAACAGAGATCATGCTCATCACAAACATTTGTCCTGGGTGGGAAACGAACCCACGACCTCCGGCATAGCAGTCAGGGCCACTAACCACTAGACCAACAGGCCAGTCTTATGGAACAGAACTCCTCATAGAATCACAGCAGAACTGTGGTTACAAGTACAAGTTGTAAAGTTGTTTTGTTTCGAATCGTTATGATATGCACTGTGGCTATACGTTATTTAAGTTTGTCTGAGAGGTTCTTTTTAGTGGTGGTACCATAACGTGTAGTGTAAATTAAAAAACTTTTTACAAAAAAAAAAATAACCGACTTCAATGTTAAAAAATACTGAAAAGTATATAATTTCGGAAGTCGGTGTTAAATAACGAAGAGACAAAAAAAATGTTTTTTTAACATTGAAGTCGGTTATATATTTTTTTGTAAAAAGTTTTTTAGTGGTTGCTATCGTTGTCATGGATATTCAAATAATTTATCTTTATTTTTCAGTCCTCGCTGCAAAAAGGGATTTTCTGTCGACCTTTACGAATCAATACATCACGATGGAGTGATTTCAAAAAGGCTAGTCCTCTTATCTAGTTACGAAAGTATAGCCGCTTGCTCTGAAATGATAGTGATCGGAACTAAGTTGAACTGGAAAGAAAAAGTTTATATCCTCGGGCGACCTAATTCTGCTGCAAGATCTTTATCTCGGCAGCACGTCACCTTGGCGGCCAAGGACTTTGGCAGTAAAAGTATTAATAAACACTTGAGGTCGAATAGTACGATATGTGTGAAGGATGTTGCACGATGTCCAGTGCGCGCTGGAGATCTCCTGCTGCAGAACGGACAGCTGTTCGGGTTAGCGTCCACAAGTGTACAACGCTTCAGTGTGGCGTGTTTTGGCGCTTTGAGCATTGTTAAAGAAGATCTAAAAGAGTTAGATACAGATATCAGTTTTTCTGATACTCGAATCCAAAATCGCTACGAACAGCTTTTATTTAAGCCTAAGAATGCAGCGAAGCCTCGGCCTAGGAATCGCGAAACAAAACCATAAATGGATTGTGTTTTCGATTGGTATTCTACTTTTGCAGTTGAAAAAGTAATAAGGACCGTTCGGGGGAAACCAAAAGACAGTGATTATTATCTAGTCGTATCAATATATTTTGTTTGTTCGTGATGTGGCCCATTTTGGTTTATGGTTGATTTTTGTCCTTCGTTTCGACAATTTTTACTTTAGGGGAGAAACTAAAAAAAAAGTTAGACTCGGGTCACAGATTGATGTCGTGTAATTGTTTATAAGAGACGCTTCCTATTACGTGGGAACTTTCACCTACCTAACTGGCGAAACCTGGACATAGGCTACAAAGAGTCAAGTTACAATGATACTGACTTGAAGCGTGAAACAAAATGCTTGCATCATAACCCACAACCCCATGTCCCTGCAACGTAACTTATGTCGAAATAAATAAAACATACGCGCATTAGGTCGACAAAAATTACGCAAATGCTCACTTCTTCGAGTTGAAAATTCCGAGAGGCGCACTCGCAATCGCCTTAACTCAAGCAAATCGACTAGTAACTAGCAGTTGGAAGTACTAAACTACTACTACTTAAGTTTTTTTTCTACTATCTGTAGTCCGTATAAATATTGTTCCGTGCGGGAATCGAGCTTGTGACACGCAGCGTAGCAGTCGATCCCTTAACCACAGCGCCAACTATGCCGTCGAGAATGCCACATATCGAGCTTAGAAAATTAAAGCTTTGGGTACCATTTTTTTTTCTTATTATTGGTAGGTTTGCGCTTGACCGCTATCTCAACTGATTGAAAGCGACGATGCGGTCGACGATAGAGTGCGCTTACCTAGAAGTAGCCTATTCACTCTTGACTTAAAGATTCCCGGGTTGTAGCCATCGGGAAACACAGATCACAGACACCGGCAGGGTATTACACTCCTTAGTTGTACGCACAATAAATGTGTAAAGCTAAACCATTTGTAATAAAGAAGTGAGCATTCCTTACAATCCTCTGGATCTTGAATTCTTCTCTTGCCGCCACCGTCTGCCCTGTAAGAGCCCTAAAAGCGCAGCGAAAAAGATCTGTAACCTATCTAAATAAAACCAAAATTGCAAGTGAAATTATTTATATTGAAATTATACGATTGTTACATGATGCCACTGTTTGCATTGTTATTTTATTTATTATTATAATGACTATGACTATGTGAATGTTTACGTCGGCAGCACGGTACTTGCACTGATCCGAGGTCCACTTCCTCCGGGCTGGTGTAGCCCTTCCAGTCTCTAGTTAAAACGTATGCGAGTAGTACGATGAAGAAAGTGAGTGCGGTGTATACCAGCCAATAATTATGGTTGAATTTAGATAGGCCTGTTGTGTCGAATGACACCTTGAAGCTACTCTTACTGCGAGCTTTAGCAGACATAGTGTCGTTGCTGATTGCTTTCAGTCTGAAAGAAAAGTATTATAGTTATTTATGAGACTAAAACAGGTGGGAATGGTAAGGGTTTGTCTGACGCAGGGCCTCTTCAATTTTGTTGCATCAAACACTACCGGAGGGCTAGACGGCGAGCTACTCATTACTCGTTGTCCGTAAGCCCGTGCCTATGGTGGTCGAAATTGTCCTGGGTTGTGAGGATGTCCATACCTATACGGTTGTGGCTATCTCTTTCGTTCGCAGTACTGCTTTGCAGAAGGAGGTGGCCACTTCCCTTTCCCTCACGCTTCGGACCATGGCCTGAATCAACACGAGGTGCTCCGCCCAAGCACGGCAGACTTCCACTGTAGGATCTACTGTGTTCTCAGGGAGATCCGTACAGTGGTGACAATGTGTGCATGACCGGTGAAGATCTTTCTCAGTCAGAAATTGAAGACGCCGTAGCCACTCTATTCACTTCTCAAAGAAAGGACATACAGCCGTGATTGTGGCGTGGGCAGCTATCACAGAGCTGAATCGAAATAATTGCGAGTTTTCTCTAAGAACAAATAGCTCTATGTACCGGGCCTTTACGGGAGTACATTTAAAACACATAGTGCTTGAGCTCACATAAAGAGGCGACCGTATTAATAATACCTAATTAATAGAATTTAAAACTAATTTATATATTTTTTTTAATATTAAAAAAAAAACAAGTTAGCGGTTTAGCATAAGCATAATCAGCCTTTTTAATGTTCTCATTGCTGGGACTCAAGCCTTCTCTTTGGGAGAAGGAATAGGCCGTAATCCATCACGCGGGCCTTGTGCGGGTTGGCGAATGTCACAGCAGCATAGCAACGAAATTAAAATTCTATGTTAATAAACTGTAAATTGGGTTGTCATTCCAGCTAGGGTTAGATGATCGCAGGTCTGACGTGCGTCCAATTTAACGTATCTGATAGTGGGTCGACGAAAATTATAATAACCCATTAAGTGCACGTCACACGCACGATTGGATGTCACCCGCTAACAGTGATTTTCCGGAGGGTAGTCGCGACACAACAACTTGTGTGCCTACCCGCACATTGGCGTCCACAATTAAAATGTTAATTTGTCGCTCACACACTGTACGCCTCACGGTTTTAATGGGACACACTGTATTGTCTAGTTACATTAAACATTATGTTCAAACTTCATTTAGAATTGATCTTTCTTAATTAGCAAATGCTTTATTAATCACTTTTGGTAGCGTTTCTTTTATTAGCTGCTAACATTAACCTAAGTAGCATTAGCAAGCGCAGGGTTATCTGAGCCACACTTAAAAAAAATTAATAGCAAAGGGCAATTGAAGGGCAAAGGTGAGTTTTATCAGTAAAGGTCTGACACGCTCTCTCGTTCCACCCTAGAGCAGGGAAAGCATTTGATAATTTCCTAACTAAAATAAACTTTGCATGTGTTATAACTTAGTTTTATTTGGAGAGTCTTTAAAGCTGCTTCTCGCTTAAAACAGCTGCTTAGCGTAAGAAGTAGCGCTGGTGACCACAGGCTATGATGTTACAAGAGATAGGGATATAGGAAAATCATCTAATGAAAAGTACCGAGCGTAAATTGACACGTACAACTTCATACATACATAACTCTACGTAATAGTTATCGTGGTAGAGTTAGAGAGTGAGAGCCGTTATTTAATCTAGTATTTTTTAAAGTTTGCGGCCAATTTGAAAAATTACATCAAAAATTGTACGCAATCAGAATAACAACTACACAATGTTACAAGGACCGGTTCTTATGAATACTGACACTAAACCACTTAAATCGGGGTCCCCACTACCCCAAGCTACGTATTATCTATATATATAAAAGAAAGTCGTGTTAGTTACACTATTTATAACTCAAGAACGGCTGAACCGCTTTGGCTGAAAATTGGTGGGGAGGTAGCTTAAAACCAGGAGACGGACATAGGATACTTTTTTTATTTTTTTTTTTAATTTTTTTTTTTAGGTTAGAGTAGAGTAGAGTAGGGTAGGGTAGAGTAGAGTAGGGTAGGGTAGAGTAGGGTAGAGTAGGGTAGAGTAGGGTAGAGTAGGGTAGAGTAGGGTAGAGTAGGGTAGAGTAGGGTAGAGTAGGGTAGAGTAGGGTAGAGTAGGGTAGAGTAGGGTAGAGTAGGGTAGAGTAGGGTAGAGTAGGGTAGAGTAGAGTAGTGTGGTTGGGTAGAGTAGGGTAGAGTAGGGTAAAGTAGGGTAGAGTAGGATAGAGTAGGGTAGAGTAGAGTAGAGTAGGGTAGGGTAGAGTAGGGTAGGGTAGAGTAGGGTAGGGTAGAGTAGGGTATAGTAGGGTAGAGTAGGGTATAGTAGGCTGAAGTAGGGAAGAGCGGGAGCGAAGCCGCGGGCAAAAGCTAGTTATAAATACAAAGCACGATAAAGAGAAGCTGCGTTTACTAGGAATAATTTCATCATCATACTCATGATAATGGAGACAATTTTCATTAAGTTGAAGCATATCTGCTCTAACAATCTCAGCTGTAAAATGTGAGATGAGAGAAACTGCCATGAGTTTTTCAGCTTTGAGCCTCTAGTTGGTGGCGTAGCTAGACCGAGAGGAGGGGCCCCTTTATAATTTTTTTTTGTACCATTTTTTTTTAAATTTGCGTTTGTGTTGAACTATGAAAGAAGTGGTTTTGTTATCAAAGTTGAAAATGGGATTACTCTGACTGAGGCAGGACAAATCTTGATTGAAAATATGACCGTTAATTGGAACATGCGAACTATATAGGATTTAAGTTTTCATGAATTGATATTATGAATTTTCATAAATTGATTTTATGAATAGAATGTTAGAACGAGTGGAGTGAGCTATAAAATAGGAACATCCTATCATATCGTCACTATTCATTATCTTACCAAAAAGAGAATTTTTAAGGTTGTGGATGTTACATGTTACGAATTTTTGAACACATCGGGACCCTCGTAGTCCGGGGGTCCCTTATCATTGATACGTCTGATACGACACTAGCTACGCTCCTGGCTCTAGTTTTTACGTGGGACGACGGTTTTCATGAATTACAAATTACTGCTGCGTAATCCCTGGTTAATCATTGCGGATTTAAAGAATTTTTAATTAGCTTTCACAGCTTTGTCTTTGCATCTAGTGCTCCACTAATTTCAGCAATTCTTTTAAAACTTTTGTTTCTTCAGCCTCAATTTAGCGGGTAATGGTTCATGTTGTTGTAGATACGTATTGCAAATATTATGTGTCCTTAAATATTGCCTTTTAGGACAAATAGCTTTAAGGCTGACATTAGACGGAAAGCATCCCTCGAAGCGACCGCGCCCGGCCAATATATTTAACTGCATGCAGTTGTACGTTTGACTTCGTGCAGTCATGATATCAACTGCACGCGGTCGGCTGCAGTCGAGTGAAGTCAATATCAACTGCATGCAGTCGTGCCTTCAACTTTACGTGGTCGGCTACAGTCGTGTAGTGTCGAAGCACGCTGTCCATCGCTAACCGCATGCAGTCAGTGTGCATTTAATTACAAAGAGCACATTGACTTTGTTTTGAGGCACTTAAAGATCAAATCATACACCTAAGCTCCTGGGCTAGATGCGGGGCGCCAGCACAAAGTCAGATCAAACTGCATGCAGTTGAATAAATGGACTGCGTGCGGTTGCTGCGATGCAGGCCGTCTGATGGCAGCCTGACTGATGCTTAGAGGCACAGAGTGTCTCTAAGTCTCTACAGAAAAGGCTATAAGGATATAGGGATCAATCATAGGGCTGGCGTTATCAATTTATCAATACTAGGTGAATATGAGATGAGACAATCAATTATGATCAATTATTATTATTTGCACTCACAAACAAGAAAACCAGGGTAAGTTTTTCAGCGGGTTTTGCATGAAGGAACTTTTTACTTTTCATTAGCTGGTATACTTTATTGTTTTATATTCAATTGATTCGATTATTTTATTACATTTTATCACGTTATGATTTTACTGATTTTGATTTTATGTAAAAATGATTGGTTGTCAACATGACATTTTAAAAACCTGAGTACTTTTTGCTGAAAAACGGAAACGGTAGCTTGAAGTGCAACCTTTTTTTTATTGTTGATGGACCAGAAAATAGAGTTTAATTATTAAAAAAAGTATTTTAGACAAAGACACGGATAATGTAAGGAAACAGAGGTTTTTATCTCTAACAATAGCTTATGGGGTATGAATAACATTTTTTTTGGGTTATATCCAAAAGGCATTACATATACGGTTCAGTTGTTATTTTTTATGGTTTTCCAATAACTGCCATGCTTAACGGATATAATAAATTATGAAGATAGAATAGATTGCCTATTGAAAAAATATCTATTTTTAAAACTTTAGAAAATACGTAGTGAGAGTGACCAAAGAATTCTGGAAGAATTTGAGGTAAAAGCAGGAAATCGTAAGTTTATAGAAAACGGTGGACGTGTGCGACGGCATGAACGTGACGTACCCAATCTACATTGTACAGGTACAGGATATTGCTGGAGAAATTCTACTTTCTTGGAAAAGGAGCCGCATTTTTAAATGTCTAGAGTTTTAGAAATATCTTTTAAATTTCTGTTAAAGCATCGCATCGTTTGTGAGATTGCATTTCGAATTTGTCACTGACATTTTGACATTTAGCTTGTGCACGCAAGTCACACCTTTTTTTATGGTGGGAAAAAATCATGCATTGACATCCTCCGCTCTTGGGCGGAGCGGGAGATAGTGTCAGACTCTTACTGACTAAAAGACCCATCCCGTTTCTTCTAGCCTTTAAACCGAGGCTTGAGCGCCGTTTCGGATAACCCTGGCCCCAGTAGGCTTCGACCCGGCTAGGTCCCTGCTGTTGCTGACAAATCCTTGAGGCGCGCGGGAACAGTGCGCGCCGTCGACGACTTGGGCTTGGACAATTACCGGACGGCCGGACAGTGAGCTACCCATTGCTCACTGTCCACAAGCCCGCACCTATGGTGGCCGGATAACGCCGTTGCCTGATGCGTTCGGCCTCCTCCTTTGCGAACATTACTGTTTCGCAGAAGTCGGCGATCGCCTGCTGAGCGGAGCGAGGAGTGCCTCGCTCCGGACGCAAGTCATACCTACAGAAAAATACGGAAAAAAAGAAAGGTGCCTTTAGTTTAATTACAGACAGATACATTTACAGTTATACCTAGTTAGATTACATTAGAGGGACAGTTTAGTTATTATTTAAGTGATATTATAAAATTGGTACAAGACAAGTTAAAGATAAGACAGACGATTTAAATACTTGGAAACAAATCTAAATTGGTTTAATCGTAGAACGTCCTTACGCATTTGCAAATTAGTTTTTAATATAAAATTCTAGAAGTAATATTTGGGTAGCTTACCTAACTGTTGGTAAGTATAAAAATTAAGGAAAATTCCGGGAGACTTAATTGCGATCTGTAGATAATGAAAAACATAAAGAAGATCAATCTGAGGACATTTTAATATTGATGAGAGGGTGTCGCGTCCGATGGCGGCCATCTATAAAAATATTAATTGCTGTCCTGTTCGCCTCGTAAACAATTCAGTGCACATGAAATATTTAGTGCCTATACACGATAAATGACACTTTTATTTGAACTAGAGATAACTGTGGATATGTCTGTGAATTTTGTTTTTTAGGCGATGTTATGAGTGTGAAATGCACAGGACCTGTCATTATGGTGAAGATTGTGAGTCGCTTATGTCCAACCGTGGACATCTTTCGGCTGAAATGATGATGATGATGATGATGAAACGACGTACCCTATCGACTGTCCTTATGTGAACTATCGGAAATAAAAGAGCTTACTTCACAGGAGAGCGATTTGAAGTTTATTTTGTGGATAACTTTGTCATTTCTTCTTCTTTTTTCTTTTATAGTTACAGTATTAGCCCTAGGTGACGGCTAATTGCCGGGCCGGGGCAGCGGTGGCTCGATTATCATGGCGTTGAACATCGCGCCGCGCGTCGGCTGATGTTTTTTTATCGGAGTATTGTGGGTATTAAGTTATTTTATAGTTTTATCGTTTTATTCAATGAGGCACAAATTTTATTTTATAATATTGTGTTGTTACTTTTTATTTATCAAATAGTTATTTATGTATTTTATTTAAATAAAATTTTACACCCGTAGGTACACTAAATCAATATCTATTACACTTATGAGTATATATATATGCTTTACCCTAGTCCGTGCGTCACTGCGGGGTGCCAACTGAAAACCAGCGCTGGATGTCTTACGTCCAGCAAATGCTGAGGTGGTCACCCTTTCGGTGCGGGCACGCTCGGCGTGCTTTGTACTTTCATTTAGTTTGTGTTTAAATGTAACCGTTGTGCTGTGTCTGTACCGAATAAAAGTTTTTCTATTCTTTCTATTCTTTCTATTCTATTCTATTTCAGATTCAAGAATTTACTTTGAGACAGTCGTAATATACAATTTCAATACGTATGTATTGCTAAATGGCTTGTGATGATACTATAACTAGGTTTGAGGTAAACCGATCCATTGATTTGTCCACATTTCAATTTGGCCTGGAAGCACCTAAATTATAGGTGAGCGAGGATTAAAATGTCAATCTATTCCAAAAGCTATCGCTTTCAAATTGCAAAGTTAATAGCTTTGGCATAGAGTTGAGAATGGTTTCAATAGTTTGGAGATAGTTTAAACAGGCTTTGTATCGTATATGAATCGGCGAGTGAGCAAATCAGATCGGTAATAACGTTTCGGAAAACAGTAGCGGCAATGCACTAGAGACGTATTTGCATAGATCAGATATGGCGCTCAACGGAGCCAGCAATACGGGGACCGCGACGTGGTGGTTCGGAATCACAAGCTAAACACGTGTAGGATAACAGATTCGATTTGAGGCCAAATGCGACTGCACTCTCCACATTTTTCAGCGTTGAATTTTTCAAGAGGTTGATGGATTTTTCCTGTGTGTATAAGTTGTTTGGATATGTGAAATTTTTGAGCTTAAACTACTCCTACTAAAAGCATTTTTGAAAACGAAACCAGTGAATTTTAGGATAACTATCTATAATTTAGTAAATGTTCGGCAAAAGTACTAACAGATATTTTTTTAGGAAGTGCATATATTCTTTCGCTTTGGGTGGAGCTAGAGAGAGTGTCAAACTTTCACTGATTGAAATCCGCCTGTGATCCTTTAGTTGCTCTGTACGTTCTAGGGTCACGGTAAATCTCCCGAAGATTCCCACAGAGGTGCATGATTATTAATTATTATGGAAACAACTAATAAATAAATTATGAAACGTCATCCCCTTCTCATTTGAATAATATCAGCTATTTGTTAAAATTAACAGCCTCAGATAAATTTAGTTGGAGGCCTATTGGACCTCTTTAATTAGTTTCCTTGAGGGTTGGAGTTGAAAGGGGAAGCTGGGATAAGTAAAGCAGATGGGACGTTTCCGCCCATCGCTTTCTGTTTCCGTTGTCTAAATTAATTGAATAATAATCACTATTTCCTAATTCCATTGCTAATTCTGACGCGGGGCAGAATTAGCAATGGATTACATTAACATTTAAGGGAAATATCCGGCATATATTTGCTTGTTTGTGGGAGTCATTTGTCTTTAAAAAACTTTTTATATTAATTAGTACTTATTGAATCCGCATACGCATACTAATTTAAATTTTATCCATTTCCACTACAAAATGGAGATGCCTATAAAGAGAAAACCTGAAAACTATTTGAATTTGGGTACCATTTTAATATTAATAATCTAAATAATTATTCAGGAC
Organism: Mythimna albipuncta; assembly: GCA_929112965.1. NCBI lineage: Eukaryota > Metazoa > Arthropoda > Insecta > Lepidoptera > Noctuidae > Mythimna > Mythimna albipuncta. The sequence goes on from OV815962.1 coordinate 13,182,038, forward strand.
CAAGGGAAATTATTTAATATTCAGTAAAAATCGGATTTAAGCTGTCTTTGTCGAGTGCATTCGTTGAAGTCTTTTTCATGGTCACTTTCCCAAGATTTCCCAAGAAATGGTAGGTTTAATTTTTCTAAAAGATTAAGCACGATCAAAATTGGGCGTCGTCGAAGACAGGCTAGGAATTTAAATGTAAAAATTGTACTCCACAATATCCGATTAGATGTGACCTTAGATACCAACGTCTACTCGCGAAGTATTGTCCCCTCTTTGAGGAGTGCCTGGTGAGGCGCCAAGGCGTCGACTCTTTCTATTTGGTGCAAGTCCTTACCGAACATAGACAGTTTTTGTTTCGGATTCAGGCGGAAGAAACGCCCAGGGGTCACTGTTGTGCAGACCGCCCGGAGGACATGATGGAGGTGTACCCCGTTTGGGCGGAGCATCATCGTGTCTTCGTGGAAGCGATTGGCAGCAGTGACCTATGGCGCCCAGCTCTAGTTCAGGCCATGGTACTGAGCGATAGGTATGAGAAGTGGGTAGCTCCTTTTGCGAAGCAGCTATGCTAACAAAGGAGATGGCCGCAACCATGAGGGAAAGGACACCCTGACGCCCCAGCCGCCGCCACAGGAGTCGCCCCGGGAGCCAGAGTCTGCAGGGCGATACCCAGCCACAGCAGGCGAGGACGTCGTATTGCGTAGTGTTTTACGTGCGCCTCATAGAGATGTCAGTCAAACCGTAGGGGCCCAGTAAGGCTAGGACTACGGGAAGTTCTGGAAGAGATACTGTAGTCCTGGAACGCAAAAAGCAATTGAAAGATATAGGTGGGTCTTAGTTGGTAAAAATCTGACACGTCTTCTCAGTTCACCATAGAGCGAGAGAAATCATTTGATATGTATTTTCCCACCTGGAAAATAATTTTGGGTTTGAATTTGAAGTTATAAAAGGCGTTCGTTTTAATAAATATTTGACTTGGCATAAGGTTAATCATTTCCAACACTCACATTATGCAACATAGATATGTAACACAGGTGAGAGGCCTTGGAGGGTCATTGTCATTGCCACCACTAATGATCGATACTTTGCCTAGCCGCATAAAAAGTACGTAAACACTATGGTACGCCAAACAACACTCGCGACTAGCTCACCATACTGTTTAAACTGAGAATAAAGGGTACAATGACCTCAAGTTTTCTTTCTCGTAAAACGCTGTTTTGTATGGAAAGCACTGTTTGCCGATTTTTCACGAGAAAACGAGTCGTGCTTTTGTCGGGAGTACTTGTGATGGAGAAAATTTTAAATGCACTTTTAGAGCTGACGTTAGGGTTAATACCTAAGCTATTGTATGACGTCGTGTAGCTGCTGAAATATTCTGGAGGTGAGGGTAGACGAGCACTAAAGTGACTATGAAAATTAAAGATCGAGACAATATTGAAGCGCTGAACAATTTTTTTAAATTGATTTTGTGTAATCCCAAAGCAGGGCAGAGGTTTCCTTTCTCTCCTTATACTGCCCTCAAATTTCTGTGGATTTGATATCAAACCTCTGAGAAGGAGTCCAGCTCATCTCTCCATCTAACTGGTCTCGTTTTCTTGCGTTTGGGATCCATTGTGGGGAAACCTTCACTCACTACCGTTTGTATGTGAAGATCTAATAAATAAACATACATACTAACAAATTTTCGCTACTATAATATTAGTGTGATTTATAATAAATTAGCAAAGAAGATAAAAAAGCAAAGGGTGACTGAAGCAACATAAGTTTAAATTAGAACAGTGTCACACTCCTTCTCCTTCCAACCAGAGCGGAAGAATTTATTTAACGATTTCCCACCACAAAATAGGACTAATTTTCTTTTTTTTTTTAAGAAGTAATCTGTAAAAGAAGTTATCCGGTTACGAGAAATTAAAGCTACATTGCCCATGAGTTCCAAAAACTCCGGCCTAAAAATTCACGGTTTTTGTGGAAGCGCAACCACAGGAGCCATCTCTTAGGAAAAAGTTTTAGTTTTAGGTATCTACACCAAATGGGTCCAGTGTGGGTAGGGTTACCATATGTCAAGAATTGTCCTGAGATTTCAAGTTTTTTGTACTCTTCTCAGGACTCTTAAGAAATCTCAGAATTTTCAATGAAATACAGCTTAGGTACACTTAAAAGTTACTAAATTAAAACCAATTAATAAAAAAACTTAATAAAAAGTTAAATAAACTGAAATAAAATTTGTCTTACTATGGGAAACGGGGGTTTCGCTGGCACCCCCACTACTCTGAGTGTAATGTGCAACACATCAGTTTAATCCGCAGTGTGAAAAAGTTCAAAATCTCGGGATTTTAGTGGAAATCGGACCTTTTTCTGGACTTTAGATTTTTTCATCTGGTAACCCTAAGTGCGGGTAGATGGGATACATGTATACTTTCCCGTAGCTACGGTAAACGTGTCAGCACGTCTAGTAGTCGTTTTCAAAGGACCGGAACACGTCTATCTCCAGGTTTAAATAATGAAAAAGGGTCCTTTCTATTAGTAAAGCAAGAAGCGGAAAATTGGGTTAGGTGGAGTTCCTGGCGTATTCCTATAAATAGGATTATTTTTTGAAAAAGCCTTTACTATTGTTGACAAAAGTAAAGGGGTTACAAGTTTGAGAAGTTAGGTAGCAGATAGGTAATGCAAGAACTACCTATGTAGGATTAAGAAGTACCTTAAGGTATTGCAAATATCCATAGACAGTAGGAACTACTTCTGTCTATGGACATTTGCAAAATAGATGGTGTGGACCACCACAAGACAACGGCATCATAAAATATAGCGAAAAAAAAATCAGTAAACAGCCTCTCACAACAATCTTCTCCATCAACTAAATAGCTAATAAACATTCTGTAAGTAACAGATTCTTCATATTCCTTCTAACAAAAGACCGACGAAATGGACCTTTTTATTTGAGTATCTATCAATAAGGAAAAATATTAAAAAGGTACATGTAAATATAAATATCAGACTCTGTGAAAATAGATTTCTTTGCTTCGTATTTGAACAGTATTCGATATAAAGCATTCGGGATCTTTTGAAATTATGAGTTGCTTTATGGCTTGCCTCTAATTTGTGTGTCATTTAATCTGTAATAATAAGTAAATAACAAATGAGCAGTGGTTTTTTTAGGTAGGTAGGATCCATTGACTTCTCTCGTTCTTAGGCGGGGCGAGAGGGCGTGTCAAATTTTTATTGACTAAAACCTACTCCTGTTTCATTTTTGCCTCCATTCCAGGGCTCCAGGGTACACTTTCGCACAACCCATGGCCTCAGAAGGCTTCCACCCTGCTGGTCCATTACGGTTTGCTGATGTCTCTTTGAGGTGCGCGTGGAACACTACGCGCCATCGACGTGCACCTAGCTCGGTCCGGACGGTACCGGAAGGTTGGACGGCGACCTACCCATTGCTCGCTATCTGCAAGCCCAAGCCTACGGTGGTTAGAAATCGGGATCGGGATCCCGGCGGCTGCGGCGTGAGTACCGTACCTTCGCATGTGCGGCCGCCTTCTTCCGCTAGCATGACTGATTCACAGAAGGATGCGGCAGCCTGCCATTCCTCCTCGCCCCAGATCATGGACTGTAATAGGGCCTAGCACGAGAGGTCTTTGCCACCTGTCGCCTCCACAAATGAGCATTGGTGGACCCATGGAGTGGCAGGCGGTCGCCTTCTTCTGCGAAGCAGTAATGTTAGCAAAGGAGGAGGTCGACCGCATCAGGCAAATGCGCTCACGCCACAGCCGCCGTCGGGATTCCGATCCCGATTTCAGGCCATCGTAGGCGCGGGCTTGCGGATGGCAGTAATGGGTAGCTCGCTGTCTGGCCGTCCGGTAACTGTCCAGACCGAGCCAAAGTCGTCGACGGCGCGGACTGTTCCCGCGAGTCTTAAGGAGTTATCAGCAACCGTAGGGGCGCAGCAGGGTCGAAGCCTACTGGGGCCAAGGGTCTCTTTCTGAAAGGGAGGCTCGGCTCCGGTATGACAGGCAGCGGAGGAACGGGGTTGGTTTTTTAGTCAGTAAGAGTCTGACACTATCTCCCGCTCCGCCCAAGGGCGGGGGATGTCATCTGGACGATTTTTATCCAAAGAAAAAAAAAATCTTTTGTCAACCCCTGTTTATTTCTGTCTTCGTAAGTGTACTGGAAAACATACTTTGATACACGTGGAAATTGTATACTGCAGTATTCGGCTCCATAATGCCCTCGCCTGCGGCTCGTGTGATTTTCGCCTCGGTTGCAAGGACGAAGTATCAAAATATACTATTCCTTTACCTTGTGGCGATCGGGATTATTTAAGAACGCAACCGAACGCCGCCTGTCACCAGTCGCCAAACCACCCGAATACCGTTCGTACAGCATCGGAAATCATGACAAGCAGCCGTCAGTGATCTTAAGCTCGTGACAAGAAGAGGTTACGTGCCCGCGCCTAGGGCTCCGACGCAGAAGTCCCCCGTACGTATAGCCAATAATTATACCTACAAATTGGTGACCCCGACGTGATCGACAGTGAAGTGTAGTGATATTTGTTGGTGCGCTATTCCAACGGAACAATGGCTAATACCGGGGCAAAAGAGGCGTCGGACGAAGTGTGCCGCGTGGGTGTCAAAGTGCCGCCATTTTGGCCGAACGAGCCAGCCTTGTGGTTTGTACAATTGGAAGGCCAGTTCGCATTGTCAAATATAACGGCTGATGTGACGAAGTTTTACCACGTTATTGCGAACTTAGATTACAAATACATCTGTGAAGTGAAAGATATCATTGCTAAGCCGCCGACGGACAATAAATATGATAAAATAAAAGCCGAGTTGATTTCCCGGTTGTCGGCTTCGCAAGAACAGCGGGTGAGGCAGCTGCTAACTCACGAGGAGCTAGGGGATCGGAAGCCTTCCCAGTTTCTGCGACACCTACAAAATCTGGCTGGGGCAGAAGTACCCGACGACTTTATCCGGTCCCTGTGGATGAGTCGTCTACCAAGTCATATACAGGCGATCATTGCGGCTCAAGTAGACCTTCCTCTGGATACGGTTGCCCAGATTGTAGATAAGATACACGAGATAGCTCTCCAGCCAAACGCGCAAGTGGCCGCGGCATCCACGTCGACATCCGCACCGGTAGCCTCGTGTTCGATGTCTGCGATCGACCAACTCATGCGTCGCGTCGACGAGCTATCACTGCAGGTTGCGGAGCTATCCACTTCTCGCTCGCGCTCGAGGGGTCGCGGACACTCTCCGCGTTGGCGCCGCCAGTCCCGGAGCTGCTCGAGAGGTGGCTCGGACTTATGCTGGTATCATCGACGATTCGGCAACCAGTCAACTAAGTGCCGTGACCCGTGCTCATTTCGGAAGGGAAACGGATCAAGCAGTCAGTGAGGCCGGCGACGCGTGACTGCGACAATGTAGCGGGTGGCCGTGTATTTATGACAGATCGTAAGACAAAAGTGCAATATTTAGTAGATACTGGTTCTGACCTTTGTGTTTATCCGTTTAAATATGTGCGTGATAGACGGAGTGTTCAGACAGACTATAAGTTGTTTGCAGCCAATGGCACAATGATCAATACGTACGGATGGATGAATTTAACGCTAGATTTTGGACTTAGACGTGCGTTTACGTGGCGTTTCGTTATAGTTGACGTCACCCCACAGTACGGTGTGGTCTTGACTCAGTTCATGAGTCAGTCAAGTAGGTATGTCAGCGAAAACTTTTTACGCCTTCAAAGTTTCTCGCTTTACAAACATTATGGAGATACTTATAAAGTGGAATAATTAAGTTAAGATAAATAAAACTCATGTAATTTCACTGTTTACGTTTACGAACGTTTTCATTTGCGAGTCTTCTATACGAGGCTGTAAACTTAAATACCAGTATCTTATAATTAGCAAGACGTACACTGAGAACGATCCCTTCGTCTCTTTTCTTCTCAGGAAATACAGGACGTTAGAGAGGAAGGGAACATTATACAGTAATTTTATGAATGCAGAGAAAACACATTGACGTCTTGTTTCCAGTTACTTTTAAAAGCAATGTTCACGTTAGTAAGTCTTTAGAGAATCAACGATGGTACTTGAACTACGAATTGTTAAATTATGAAGTAAATGTTATCAGCCTATAATAATTTCTATCGTATTATCTGGTGGAGAAGTACAAGACACTTCCTGAAATAGGCTTAGTTATTATTTTATGTAAATACAAATAATAAAAGCGAAAATAACAAATACAGAAAGAAAAGCACAAAGGAGCTGCTCATTTTAAAAGAAATTACTTTCTTTTAAAAAAATCTTTTATTTTGACCGACTTCCAAAAAAGGAGGAGGTGAGTTTTATTCAGTAAAAGTCTGACACGCCCTTTTGCTCCGGGGATGCCATAATCATGGCGGCAAGTCCCCTCTTTGAGAAGTGGCTGGAGAGGCGTCAGGGCGTCCTAACCTTCCGTATGACCAAAACCGCGACCAACTAATACACAAAAGGTAACTGAAGGATACGGGTGGTTTTAGTTAGTATAAGTCTGACACGTCTTCTCACTCCACCCAGACCGGGCTTTCTCCAGAAGCTCATTTAGCTCCCAGTTGGTTCAGGGCGTTTAGGAGGGAATTCGATGCTCCTCCGAGGAACACCTGAGCGGCCGTTTTCTCCGACACATAGAGAGAGGGGACGCAAGCTTTTCGCTGGTCTCAAATTGGCACAATTGGTGTGTGTAGAATTTAAAAGGGAGGATCTCCTAACCTGACGGGTGTTTTGTTTGGTCCAGGCAACTGCCCGATAGTGGTTTTCGGACTGTTGTGTATGTTCTAATCGAGCAGAAAACTTTAATACCGCGATGCAGAATTTTGAAATTTAGTTTCTATGTGGCGTCACAGATGTCGTTAGTCTCAATGGTGTAAAAGTCAGATCACGAAACTCTAACAATTTTCAATTCAATTCAAAATACAATCTCTTTATATCGCGTAAACTACATGGATAAAACAGTTTTTCGTTAAAAGGTGTTAGATGTTAATGGTTTGCTTCTTATAGATGTATTAGGTAAGTAGTACCTACTTCTTTGTAATTTAACACTTACTCCATAATAACTCCGATTAACTGAACTGAGCTATGATTTATGCAAGTTACGTTATTACCCTTGAATTCAGGAGTTGAGCAAATCCCGCGTTAGAAGTATAAGCTTACAAAGTTTTGTCGGCGGTCTGCAAGTAGCATAAATCACTTTTATCGCTGACGATACTTTACACACTTACATGCATCGTGAATACGCTTGAGAACTTAGAACTTTGTTTGATTGATGTTCATGCTTATTTGGTGTGGTAATGAGGGATTCTTTCTTGCTATTTTAAGGTATAAGATGCTGCCAATCATCTTTGTGGTGACTAGGTAACGTAGCCTTATATACAGGGTATAAGGGACAGCCCTCCACAAACTTTAAGGGCTTGCTCGGTAGACAAAACTGAACCACTTTCCACATTTTTTTTCAAAATATACCTCTATACAAACTGTCCAATCAGGTTTTTAATTTTGTTCGGCGAGGCTAATTTTTTTTTTTCGTTTTCTGAGAACATGTCTTGTATAAGGTTGTTCAGTTTCGTCTACTGAGCAAGCCCTTAAAGTTTGTGGAGGGCTGTTCCTTACACCATGTATATTATACATGGTGTAAGGAACAGCCCTCCACAAACTTAAAGGAACAGCCATGTTTATTTAGCATAATATGCTTATGCTCAAGCGACAAGGGCCTTGCTAGGGCTGCAGGGTTGTTCGATAGCGGTATTGTGGCTCTGAAACGCAGAGGGCAACAAAAAGAACACAAGTTGGTTTAAGGGTGAGTTGCACCATTTAACTATAACGATAACCAAACCATAACCAGCCGTGAAACGGCTGCTTATTGGTAAATTCGACGATTTGACTTTGTTGTCGTTATAGTTAAATGGTGCAACTCACCCTAAGTCAGTAAAAGTATGAAAATCCCTCTCACTCATCCAGTGCAGGAGAATATTTTTGATGATTTCTCACCAAAGAGCCTTTGCAGATAAGTTCTTATTGCTATTTGTGTGTATACAAGTTCTTGTAATATACCAACTATCCATAGATCCATACCCTTTTAACTCGATCCTAGAAATCAGTAACGCTAGCAGTGGGTGGTAAAAATATCAGGTGCAGTAATATCTCTATAGTGCCAAATGAGCTCTTATAAAAAGATATATCTAGGTATATAACATATTGTTGAAACTTTAGAGACTTATACTTACAGGGAATATTCTCTGAAGATTTCTTGTTCAGATTTCTTGGGAAATTTGTTTGAAGTCTTTAAAGTCAACATACTAGGAAAATTTTGGTAAAATTCCTGGTACACTAACTTCTTTCATGGTTTCACAATACGATTTAAAAATAGCTCTTTTCTTGACACAAATAACAAAATTTCATTCATGTACCTAAGAGGTCAACACGAGCGGCATGTAGCTTGAGGGTAAATATACTTTCTTTCTTTCAGGTGCATATCGTAAAATTAGTAGACACAAATTAACGCGTTTTCTTAATATAAGATACGAGTATTTATTCTATCTATACGATATACGAATATACGATCCGCAGTAAAACCAAGATACCCGCCATTTAAATGGCAGTGGTACACTGCTCGCAGAGTAAATGGTCAATGGAGCCGATGTTGTGGGTTGAACCACGCACGGAAAGGTCTCTCACGAGGTGGACTGATAACCTGATAAGGGCCAGGACAACCCGTGAGATGTGAGGATCATTGCGGCTATGCTTTGGAGGGTCCTATGTCTAGCTGAGAACATCTTTCGGTTAAAGCGATTGAGGATCATGCTGTATTGAAAAAAAGGCTTTTGCATGAAGCCACTGCGCCTGCGAATAGGTCCTCGACAGTGGCAATCGCAATTCACAGTTCTCTAATAGAAAGTGACATTAGCGCTCTTATATTTTTAACTGAATTCAAAAAGGAGCGGGTTGTTTATAGTCCCAGAAAAATGGGTGTGTGTGTGCAACGTCACGAGAATGAAGCCATGGTAAAAAGCGTGGGTCGCAAATACCTACCGTAGGTGTTCTATGTGAAATAAAATTTTAAATAATAAAGTATTCCATTTATGGCACCTGCGAAAAATATCAATAGGTGGAATACCTCAGGTGCCATTAGCTCTGGTGCCGTTTAAGCGGGTGCCCAAAGTGGAATACCTCCCACATACCTATACGTCTACCAGTACGTACTTATGTCTACGTAGTTTCCTAATAGTTCCTGGATGTCATTAGAGGAACAATAGTTATAATAAAATATGTGGCTATGACATGAGACAGGACGCTACGAAGTACCGATCAATCGAATTATAACTTTATATTATAATATAGTACTTAATGCTGAGGTACTTCGCTTACATCTGATAGTTCAAGTGGACTATGTAGATTTTAGTTAGTCTAGAGTTTTGAGTTAGTTAATTAAAACTATGAAAAGTAAGTTGAAAAGAAAGAAGTTTTGAAGTTTTCAATACATTTACTCGAAAACTGGTTCTTATCGCTCTACGATTAGTTTCAAAATGGCATGTTTATAAACCTCGTGTTTTTTTTTTAATTTATCAAAACAAAGACTTTTTTCACTCCTATTTCGTCACGACGTTGACCGTGACGAAATAGGAGTGAAAGGTAGGAGTGAAAATAATCATCGTTATGATTATTACTTTTTTTTTAAGTAAAGAGGCGGTTATTTTTAAGGAAATTTAAACTGTGCTTATGAATAGAATATCATAAATGAATAAGATTATTTACACAATCATTTATTATTATCAACAAATTACCAGATATTTTGATTAAGGTGCCGGCGACGGATGAATTTCCATACAAACGTAATAACACGCTCATTTGCAGTTGGAGCATATTTCCAACATATTATGATGATATAGGCTTTCTTTTTTTTAAAAAAAAACAAAAAGAAATTTAAACGAATTGTATTTCGCACTTTTTTACAGCGTAAGTGGCAAGACATTCCATTTGGCTTTTCCTGTATTAAATATAACAATATTTCTAATATTCTCAATATAGGAACCTAGATAAATATTGTCTATAACCGAATATCCTCATAATATGTTGTAAATATGCTCCAACTGCAAACGAGCGTGGTATTACGTTTGTATGAAAATTCATCCGTCGCCGGCCCCTCAAGGTAAAAAATATCTACTTGCGATTGCCTGCTGCCATCTAAATAAAAACTAAAATGTATGGCACATTTCAGGACACACTGCAATTTTTTTTTTGATAGTGCATCAATCATTATCCGGGTGATAGTGATTAATGATGTACTTTTTTAATATTTAATGAAAATTTATAATGTTATAATTAAATAAGATTATTTATACAATAATTTATTATTATCAACAAATTAACAATTATTTGTGTTTTAAATTCAAAAATATTTGAATTTCTATTTTTAATATGTAGAATGTATAACGGCTTGATATCTTTTCGGTATATCGGTTTGCTTCTTGCAAAGGTAAAGCGCGGGAAAAAAGTCTATCTATGTTTATCATTCAAACTAACAAAAGTTTATATATTATTTTTCAATACACTTTCTCGAAAACGGGCTCTTATCGAGCTACGAATAGGTTTGACATACCATGTTTATCAAACCCGTGTTTTTTTTTTAATTTACCACCGTGTTTTTAAGGCAAAGAGGTGGATATTTTTAAGGTTTTTAAAAGAATATCATGAATAAATAAGATTATTTACACAATATTTTTTTATTATCAACAAATTAACATTATCTGTGATCTAAATTCAAAAATATTTGAATTTATATTTTTAATATTAAGTAGGATGTATACGGTTTGATACCTTTGCTACTTCTTCAATCTGTAAAGGTAAAGCGCGGGAAAAAAGTCTATTAAATATTATTTATTATTTTTGTTAAATTTTGTGAAAAAAAAAATTGTCGAATTTAAGATTTGAGGAGAATTCTTTAGATGGTGCCGGCGCCGTCAGATATTGTGATTAAGTAAAAAAATACTCGCAATAGCTTGCAGTCACCTAAATCAAAAATAAAATATATGGCAATTTTGGAAAATTTTCTTCACTACAAAAATATGGCAATTTTGAAAAAATGCGTCGTTTTTTCAGAGATAGTATTTCTTCGTAAGTGTAATGAAAAATGTCGTTTGATACACGTGGAGATTTGTCACTGCAGCACGCGGCTCCATAACAAAAAATTCGCCTCGGTTGCAAGGACAAACTTTCCCCACTTGTATCAAAATGTTCTATTATATTTGTGTTATTTGTGAAAAATATGTTGGATTCAAGATTTGAAGAGAATTCTTTAGACGCTACGCCACGTTAAATACCGCAGGTCATATCCTGTTTATCTTGCGTTTAAGACATTTTTAAATATGATTATTTGACAAGAAGTATTTTTATGTGTTTGAAGAGTTATCTTTATTTTTTTCTTTTTAGATAATTTTAGCAAATGATAATTCAGTATTCTTGAAAGCGCATGAGTTTTATCTTGATGTTAGGTAATTACATTACATACATTGTCAGGAAAAATGAGTCACTTTTCCTGACAATGTATGTATGAATAAAAAGTACAGTCAGATAATATAAATGAATGACATAGAAAATTATAATAATTAAAAGATGATGACGTGTGTAGGGGCATTGAGAGAGTGACATGAATGGTTGTCGCGCATGCGCGCAGGCTCCGCCGTCCGAGAGATATAAGCACGAAGCGCGAACCCATCGACACACAACTTTGGCGCGCCCAAACGTTCCAACAAGAACTTGGCGACGACGGACACATAATATTATCTCAATATAACAACCACATTTAACTTCAACACATTTATTTTCTAACAACGACATCCTCCAGTGAGTTGTGACTAAGTTTTTTAAGTGAATTGTACTTTAGCTGAACATTTTCCGAGAACTTTCAGTTAGTTTCGAAGTTTTCTTCGGCGCGACAACTCCGACTGCCGAAGGTGAGTGCACTATTATACTTTAAACTGTAAACTATTAGTACACGTAACTACTCTACATAAACTTTATAATATTTTTGTTGGTAAGAAAATTTTGTATATTTTATTTAACCTTTCAATTGTGATAATTACAGACACAATTGAAAGACAATAGGTGCGCGAACGCCGGCGTTCGCTTGGGGTTTAATGAAATAAAAAGGTTTTTAAAACTTTCAAAAATCGTAGGTAAAGAATATTAAAAGTAGATGCACAAACTTGAATAGTTAGAGTATTTTAAAGGTTTAATCCTTTAAAATAAAATATAAATATAAACTTTCCAAGTCTTTGAATTAAATAAATCAGGACTTAAAAAGATGTGGCATGACCTAGATTGTTAATAAATGTAACTTATAACATAAGGTTTAAGTTACAATCCAGTATTAATTTAGTAATTACCTAAAATTCTGTAATGGCTTAGATACTGTTTATTATCTTACCTTTATTTGTTAGCTATACTAGAAAATATCAAAATAAGTAATTGATGGTTTTTTTCTCTGGTTTTATTTTTAAAGATATTTTGCTAATAAATAATGTTTATGAAAAAGTTTAGAACAAGACGAAAAAATTAATATGGCTAAGCATGTCGTATCTATGAGATGATTTTACATAAAAATTCAGTAGTGCCTTGATTTCTACCTACCTAAGTGTTAGATATATAATATCTAATATATCTAAAACACACAATGTTGACCGTTGTAAGCATTTTGGACACATTTATGAATAGATTATAGTCTATATGATGTAATGGTCGAGTTGATTGAAATAATACCAAAAGAGATAAGATAAACGAGGGTTTAACAATTATGTGTGTGACAATATTGCGGAGGCGAGCCCGCGTGTGTTCAACAGAGTTAGAATTTTCAACAAGTTTCCTCGTTAAAAAAAATGAAACCGACATGTTACACAATTTTGGATTCATACCGACGGATTTATACCAACAACTCGATCTAGATTTGTGACCAACGTTATGTTTCACCAACGGAAACTTTTGATGATGCAATTAAAACGGTCTAACTTGTTTTTATAGACCAAACGTTTTTATTCTATCTATTGAGGTATTAGCTATAAATTTATTTAAACCAAAAGAAAAACTTGCCACTAAAAAACAGATAAGGAACAGTAAAGTACACAGCCAGTAACAAGTCCTTAGTTATAAAGTACAGGATAATGCTAAACTCCATGGACAGAGAAAAGAATAAGTAGTTGCTAGTAGTAGTAACAATGTAAGTAACAATTTTCCTCGAAATACATAGCAACTTTAAACACATTTAAAAGTGTAAAAAATAGTATCCCATCGATATCAGAAACAGGGCCAAGCTACCGGCGGTCAGGGCTCCAGAGAAAGGAACCTTCTAACTATACGAGCCGTATCCAGGAGTAGGTACTTTATGGATCGAGCCCTTGATCTAGATATTACATTTATAATTACAATTTATGTATAAATTCAGTTATTGGGCAATTTTAAATTAAACCATAAATATTTATTGAAAAAAAAAGAACGAAACGAAATATATCGCTTCGTTAACTGGGACATTAATAAAATCTCTGTGTAATTTTCCGAATACGAGAAATAACACCACTCTTTTCGCTGGCGTCGAATGCTTAATTGTTTTATGTTTCCCGGCGCAATAAATTAAGAAATTACATTTAAATCAGAGCGTAATTTAAGTGAAACTCGAGACGAGTAAAAAATTAAACGGCTAAATAAACCAACGGATTGAAAAATATAGCGGGATGAGGAAAAAGAGGAATTGTGCGGACAGTTTGTGACGGAAAAGTCGCGAGGGAAGGATCTCCAACGTTGTAACTGTTTTCTGGCTTCCTCTCAGGATCTCTGTAATTAAAGGACTTCATTTTATACTTTGCAATATACTTAATTTTATACCTTCATTTTATACAATGTGTAGATATTTTTTAAACAGACAATACTTATAAAGTGCTAAAAGACATTTTAGCACTTTATGATTTTTCGAAATCAGTTTTCCACAGCATCCGGTTTCCTGAATCTTCCCCCTGAATTCTGACTTTCATTGCTATTCAAGAACATATTTAAAAATCTTTTTGAGAAAATAAATATACTCAAAAATTCACAAAATCAATATACCTATGTAAAGTTGTTGATATATTTCTGATCACAACTGGCGGTGAAGCTGTTGGCGACGCTATTTTGCGGTTCTTTATCTGTTTATTATTCGTAATTGTAATCGGTTAAATATTGCGCAAGAATTTTTTTACAGTAGATATATTTGAAATCACTGAAATGATTGTGCAAGTTGTATGTATTTGTCAAACCGTCAATGTTACACATATAGTTAGTTGATGGATAGATAAGTACCTACTTATGGTTTAATAGCATGTTAATAATTTAAATGAAAGGTATGAAAAGCAACATAACAAGTCAAAAACATTTTCCAAAAAAAAAGCCACAAGCAAAAAAATAACCCTCACGAGATCTATATGTTTCATAAAAAAATAAAAACAGAATATGAAATGTCTCAAGAGAATGTAACATGAACTATAAAATACTCAGCTGGAGATCCCCTTTTAAAATAAATCTTTTTTTTATTCAGATAAATAATGTTATCAAATACTAAAAATAAAAAGCAAAATAAAAACATATGAGTAGTCTGTCATGTAATGTCGTAGGGAATTCCTTGTCAGCTTTGTGTTTCAACTTTGATTACATGTTGTCTGTTGGGATCCAATTTTCCAACCTACGATGTTTTATGTGTCGTGCATTAAGAAAAATAAGGGTAATACTCTTAATTTTACCTTAGGGCATCATCATTTACCAAGTGATTTGCAACGCGATTCAACACATTTGTTCAATACAGTGGTCCCCAAACTTTTCTTGACCGAGGGCCACTTTGGGTTCTTTGTTGTTAGCTGCGAAATCGAAATCTATAAGAAAAATTAATTATGTTTATAAAACATACAATAAATTAAAAACTATACTGTAGCAAACGTGTTCTCGAAAATTGAACGTAAGGAGTATTGTCATGGAAAACTCAATATTTCTGATAGAAACTTAAAATTAATTCACATCAATGTCACTTTTCAGTCGAAAATTGTGTTAGGGCCGAGCTTTACTGGGACGCCATGGCAGCGTAGCCAAGTCATGACGTCAAAAAAAAATGTATGTTTGTCTATGTGACCAACAGCGGCCAGGAGTGAGGCACGGGCGAGAGTAGAGTTAGAGTGTTGGACATTTTTAGACTTTTCACGGACCATATTTTAGCTCTTGCGGACCATCACTGGTGCGCTGACCGCAGGTTGGGAACCGCTGGTCTAACAGAAACAGATTAAAGTATTTGATCGGCAAAATAAGTTGTGGTTTTAATAAGGCGTAATTCGTGCTTTTGGGGCCACAGATAAAGCCTATTGGTTTAACCTTATCATCATTGAACACCAAAAGCACATTTAAACAGACTATCTGCTATAATTTTGAGTCAATTATAATTTATCATTGCACAATATTTGCGCTGATGATGACACAAAGATAAGGGTTTCATTAGACAGTAGATAAAAATTCTAAAAATAAAAACTAAAAGAAGAAGTTGAAATATTAAAAATAACTAACAAAGTTTTGAGGTATAAAAGTGGTAATTATTTTTATTTCATAATATACATTTTGATTAAATTTATGAATAACTTAGCAAAAGAAATGTTAGTTAGAAAACAACATTCAACTTTATATTTTATCTTGCGTCCGCAAAGAAAAGTACAACATTAATGATGTCTTTTTATTATGATTGGAACTTGTGCTATCTTGTTATACTGCAACTGAAGAAATACTGTAATCACGCTAATATTGTAAAGGCGAAGGTTTTTATGGGAATAACAAACATAGACACACACGTGTGTGTGTCACGTTTGCATCACGTTCTGGAATAACTTATATACTTTTTATTCCATTGGGATTATTGTTACATATACTTTCATAAAAGATTGACTTATCTGTATTAATATTATAAAGAAGAGAGATTTGTATTTTTGTTTGTAATAAATAAACTAAAAAATAACTAGAACTATTTATTTAAAAAAATCTTTTTTCAATATTTTGACGAAGGAATTTATTAAATCGTTTGATAATATCGGTTTCGGTAATTCTGTAGAATAGTGGGTTCGTTTTTAAGCACTGGTTAATATCATTTAAAAAAAGTAATGATAATTTATAATGAAGCCGCTGGGACACGCTAGTGAGTTATAAGTGGGCAACTTTTATCTTACTAGCGTGTCACAGGACGACTTGAGATCAGAGGGAAATAATTTCAACAGTTTGGCTATTCATAATCTTAAATTACGAATCTAGAAAGTTGACAAGCTGTGTTATCTGAGCTAAAAGCGGTGAATAGTAGGTACAAGCAGCCCATTGTGCGCTCGTACACTGTTTAAGTCCACCATTTTATTTACTTTTTGGTTTATAATGCAGTGTATATTCCTGTGGTAGCTCTGAGTGCCTGTAACAATAAGCAAAAGTTTGTAGTGAAGCGGAACACGCTGCTAAGAGGGATCGGGAGAAACAAAAGGAGTTTCTATGACGGCTTCTAACTCTGAATAATTAGTACCAACCATTTAGTTCCGGTCAGTTTTCAGCTTGAGGTCTGATAGTCTTTGTTCAACGGACGATGAAGCTGACTATCTAGCAGTATAGCAAATCTTATAGTTGGAAAGACATTTAATTGAGAAGGAAGTTTACAGACAAACTTATTGTTTTACATGAAATAGAATACTATTTTTATACTAAAGCTTCATCATCATCATCATTTTAGCTCTCCCAAGCGTCGCCACAATGAACGGTCCTGTGCGTCTCGCATCCATCGGATTCCCGCAACCCTTACCAGTCCCCCTAGCCAAGTTACAACCGTTTCGCTAGCATCGAACGCCTCGAGTTGGCCACGCCCTCAATTCTTTTGTTCTGATCACATGACTGAGCGTTTAGACGACGTCATTCCTGAACATTTGAAGTTTTCTACTAGCGTTAACGATTGCTGATTATCAACTTAGCTAGGGGTACAGATCCTCGGTACTGCGTGACGAGTCAAACTTGATAATATGGAAACAAAAACATTCAAAGGGTATCAAGCTGTGAAATTAGGATTCAAACTCACAATCGGTTCATGACTTTGAAATTCTGAAGAGCCTTCAGGCTCCAAACTTTCCTATCAGTTGCGAGATTCCGTGTTCATAATTTTGCAAGGAGAATCTAAGTCAAATGCCAGTCATAACTCTTTAGTCGTGTTTTGTTTAAAGGTAGGTTTAGACAAAAGAGCGAATGCACATTCTGTTCCTCAGAAATATTTTTGTGTAGACTGAGACAAAGCATTCTTCGGTCTGGTCAAACTGAAAATATAATAATATGTTGAAAATACTGTTCTTGTTCTGGTTCTCCGATCGTTTAGTCTAAACCCACCTTATATAGTACATTTTGGTACAAGTGCAGAAAGTTTGTCATTATGACCGAGGCAGAAATCGCACAGCCGTAGGCGAGTGTGATAAGGAGCACGTACGTGCATCAAACTACTTTTTTCAATACACTTATGAAGAAATAAACAAACGCACACCCTGCCTAATACGATCAAAGTTAAAAAAAAAATCTGCGCACTTTTTTGAACTAGTCCGGAAAACAGTATCTATATTGCGTGTCTATAAGCAGTGGGATAAGAGCGGGTTTTCGAGTAAGTGTACTTATTGAAAAATAATTTTTAAATGGCACTCCACAAGGAGGTTAAATGCTCAAGTAATCTTTAATCACGTCGCGTACTAGAGGGAGGGAATCGTGACACTTCATGTAGTTATGAACTGGAACTTTTTGCTGTGGTAATCCTTCTTAACACCACTTTTCCGCGCATACGAACAGTTCTGTCGCCTTTGATACTTGGTAATACTTTGTGGTAACTTATGAGGATCTATGTTATGAAGACTTTCGTGGATTCGAAAGACCAGTTAATGTTTTATTGTACTCAGCCAATCTCTTGACTTTCTCGAGTTTCAAGATGTCGATAATTTTTGCAGTTTGCTAGATTTATTGCTGTTTTATTAGGATCAATAACAATAATTGTCGACACCTATTTGTTTTTTAATTGCTGATACTTCAAAAATACTTATCTTAAATCTATTGACAAGTGACACATTTCCTTACAGGTGTGCTTGCCTGTAAAAATGTGAAAATATTACTGCTAAAGTAGACAAAGTGCTTAGCTTAATATTTGGAAAAACAACAAATACAGTAAGATTGATTCATTTAACATCCTAGTACACCTAGGTACTATATACAACTACTAGTGGGCGCGGCAGACATTGCCTTGCCCAAAAGCTGGAATTTTGTCAGAAAAATAATTAAGAACTCGGTCGCAGCGCAACCTACCAAAAAAAAAGGTCCACTTGTATTTTCAAACTCTAGAGAACCATTCGAAACACAATCCAAATCGGTCGTGTCGTTTAGGAGGAGTTAGATGACAAACACACGTGTTTACCTACAGAATAATTATATATATTTGGAAAGATTTATAACATAAAGACACTACTACTCTCCTTTCGCAGGTATGCTAGAAGAGATTTCTTTAGAAATGAGCATCACCTTTGTACTAGTCTTCTGTTTCTTTTTTCTTTTCTTTTATTTATTGTGTGCGTATGTTGTTAAATAAAAATAAAAATAAATAAAGATAGGAAAACCCTAAACAGGCCAGTTACATTAACCTCTCGTGTTATATGTTTGTTACATAATGGCCTAAAATGCTTATATAAACCAATATCAAGAAAGTGTTTGTGAAAATATAAGTTTAGCACCAATTTATGGAGTTCAAAAGTCGTCTGAAATTACGTAAAAAGTCCCCTGAATTTTGCGGTCCTTCACAGCTCATGTTCATGTTAAAAGTATTTACAATTGAACTATGAATGGAGATTGACACATTGAAGTACATTTCAATAGTTGAGATTTAATATTTTCCGCCAACAGCCAACGCAAACCGCCAATATTGGCTATCAAAAAATTTGATTGGTTTTTCATTCCAACACAGCCAACAGTTGGAGCCAGCATTTGAAACCAGGGTTGTAATATAAGCATTGCATACTGTATTCTGACAGGCATTCACATTTTAAAAGGTTTTTCGTTTATGAATAGCTCTAAATGTGTTTTTGGCATGTTTTGCGATTTCGAGACTTGATATTGAATGGCAAATAACTGGAGTAATATGAATAGATAAAATCTATATGTTATCTAAAAAGATAAATAGTTTTGATAGAAAATCAGTTTCATAACTTTTACATTATTTTTAGTTTACGCGAAACCTGAATAATGAATATAGTTTGTTCAGAATCAGTAACTGAATGGATTCCAATAGTTTTTACACCATGTTATATTTTTTCCTAAAAATATTTAAAAAGGTCATAAGTTGAATACTACCGACACTAAGTACAACACAGGTCACAGAAGGTAATGCTCGCAAAATAGGAGGCCGAACGCATCAGGCAACGGCGTTATCGCCGCCGCCGCCGCCGGGATTCTGGTCCCGATTTCCGGCCACCGTAGGCGTGGGCTTGCGGACAGTGAGCAATGGTAGCTCACTGTCCGGCCGTCCGGTAAATGTCCGGGCCAAGCCCAAGTCGCGCGCACTGTTCCCGCGCGCCTCATGGAGTTGTCAGCAACAGCAGGGACCCAGCTGGGTCGAAGCCGGCTGGGGCCAGGGTTATCCGAAAGGGCGCTCGAGCCCCGGTATGAAGGCTAGAAGGAACAGGGTGCCCAAGAGCGGGGGATGTCAATGCATGATTTATTCCCACCATAAAAAAAACCCCTTAGTGGCCCGGATGGTCCAGTGACCATATATTTTTGCTGACATAACAAGCTTTTAACTTTGTGATTTTTCGTGATACAGTTAAGAAATTTTGTGCATCTAGATTCTTAACATAAAAATACTAGACACAGGTTTCAGGGTTGCATTTACTAAAACTAGCGTTGTATAGTTGTCGTAGCGAAGAGTTTGTAGTGTTCAACTTGCCGTAAATATATACACACGAACACAACAAGTGCCGTGTGTACTTCAAGTTACCTCCTCAGTAATGTAGTGTAGTGTACTACGTACTTATTGATGTTAGCGTAGAGAAATTAATTGCACTCGTGCTACTCTGCGACCCGCGGTTTCATATAGAATAGGAATAATGTCATTCTAAAGAGGTCTAAAAGGAACTGAGATGGTAGGGAAATTGTTTAATGAGATTTAAAAGCGTGGGTAGATATTTATTTAGGGATTTTTTCTTAATCTTATCTTATTGATGTGACATGGATATGTCAATAGATTACGTATAATTTAAGTAAACATTTTACAACCCAGGGGTCTTTAAGATAAAAGTAAATGGGTTAGGTACTTCTGCGTAAGTGTGCTCTATCGTAGGCCACATCATCGCTAATCATCAGATGAGATAGTAGTCAAACTCAAGTCTACCAATCAATAATAAAAAAAGACGGCCAAAATGGTTGTCAGTCACCCAAAAAGGATGTAATAGATTTCTGTTGACGAGACCGCGCAAACTCCATGGAAACTGTTTCAAATAAACAAAATTAAGTAATAATAAAATAACAATATAATTAACCGGATTCTGGAATTTCAACAAAATTCTAAATCAGTAGAAGTGGATTCCGTCAAACATCGGGCAATTAAATGGTAGATTCGGTGGAAAAGTGAACCTTTGTTCCAATTTTCTCAGATAACACATAAATTGTGGAAAGGATTTCATGATGAAAGATCAAGAGAGAAAGGTAAAACACCACCCAACCCAAACTATTAACAATTCCCTGGATAGATAATTATGCTCTTAATAGAAAAGATATTGTTTATTGCCATGTGGCTTCGATTTGGTCACATCCCATTAAAGAAGTTTACGTTCCTTAAATCAAAATCAAAATCAAAAATATTTTTATTTCACATAGGCCTACATGGGCACTTATAAAACGTCAGAAGCTAGTGCACGGTTCCAAATTGGTCGTTTCCTATGGAGAAGAACCGGCAAGAAACTCCATGGTTACTCTTTTAAAAAAGTGGTTGTTTTACAATATTGATAGATGTTATGTAAGAACAGTGTAGACCAGTCAAATATTGTACACAAAAGCACAATAAAATTTTTCTCAGTAAAAAACAAAGTAAGTCGTAATAGGAAGTAGTCTAAGAGTTTGTGGAGTATACAGTGTTCTCAAATTTACAATACAAAAAGAGGCTACATATAAAAAAAAATATGACTTCACTTAATTGCGAAAAATGCGGATTAAACGAGGACGTATGTACATCATATTCTGGTGGAGTGTGAGCGGGGTGAATGCCTCAGGAGAAATCTGTTTAGCACTCTAAATATGGTTGAAATCGGTATTTGCAACAGTGTCTTAGCTAAGCCTGCGTCAGACGAGGCCAGATTTCTATATAAAATATATTACAATCATTTTAATAAAATTACATAAAATTCAAAATTGGGTGATGGAGCGACATAGTTAATATTGTGTTAAAGCTCTAAAATCTTAATAAAAATTCTTTACAGGAGAGCTAATTGAAGTTTATTTTATAGATGACTTTGCCATTAATATCTATATCTGTATATACCTAAATTCATTTATATCGATGCCTAAATTTAGTTTCATATGGTGGGTTTAAAGATCATTAGACGAAATTATTTTTTATTAAGCTAGCTAGTTTTTATTAAGCTTCAGAAAACGCAAAATTTCAGACTCGAGAGTTTACGTAGGGACAGTTGAAATATTAAATATTAGGTTACAAAATTATGGTTGAAATTATATCTTCTAAATTATACAAGAGAACAATATAGAAAGACGTGCATATTAAAAGCGTCCAGATCTTTAAAACGATAGATACATAATTAATCATCTGCCTTTGTTTTCTCCACTCCACAGAGATTTCGCTAATGATCCAATTTATATGACAAGTCTAAACACTGAACAAATACGAGAGATATGAATATGTATCAGTCACGTGGCTTTGTGTAGCACTCATTATTGTAATACACAAATTGCCAATTAAACTGCGATATGATAGCTTTCGTCAATAGTCGGCGGTGTGGTGACCCTCCCTTCATAAATGGATAGCAGAACTAAGGAACAGGGATATCGAAATAGACGAAGGTTGGTAGAAGATCAAATTGATTAAATCCTCTTTTAACTTGTGTTTTTTAGGCTACGATTAAACCTACTTTCTGCTGTAATCTACACTAATAATATAAAGAGGTACAGTTCGGTTTTTTTTTTGTTTTTAGAATGTAATCTCTGAAAGTACTGGTCCGACTGCGAAAATTTTTCATCGGCATAATGCTGCTTTATTCCTGAGTGACAGGCTATTTTTTATGTATACGTGCGAAGCCGCGGGTAAAAGCTAGTACATTATATAAAACGCCTTTTTTGTTAGTCAAATTTACTTCTAATTACATAAATTCGTTAAAATAGTCCTTTACAAATCTAACATTATAATGCTTAATTACGCTACATTCCGGGGACACTTGGAAACAGTACATGCACTGCACGCCGGTGCTCCATCGGGTGACCTTCTATCTTGCTATAGCAATAAAGCTAAGAAGAATGCTGTCGCTGCATCTGACACAGTAGTGAAGCGGTTATCGTAAAGAAATCTGTACGCGCTGCTGCAAACATACCTGACGCGCTACAGTAACGTAGCAGTGACATCATTATCCTAAAAGCATTGCAAACGCAGGGTATTAAATATCTACCTAGACATCCATATAAAAGCTCATGTAACACAGGTGCGCACGTGCCATCTATTAGGAACCCATGACTGCTCTGAAACTGCTTTCGACTATTTCTGTCAGCAGAAGCTAGTAGAGCTTCTGCTACGTTATGACGGAAATCCAGGAAACCAGTAAATAAATCCCGCTCCTCTAAAATTAGTCCAAATTTGTCCGAAACATACATTAATCAGTTGCAGATCAGCCGCCCTTAACGCTCTATCAAATACGCCACTGTCACATACGTAATTGGTTCCTGATTAAATTCCATCGTAAAGATCTCGGTGCATGAACGCAGCTGCTGCGTCTCTCGATATATTTCGCAATAAACCCTAGTTCCTCACTAGCTAACCTATACGTAGCTATGTAAATTAACAATAAAATAATCATATATAATAGCTCGAGGAAGGTAATAAATTTTACCCATGTGAGTTTTCCCTCTCCTAGAGAGGAGGCCTGAGTCCCAGCAGTGGGATCATTAAAAAGGCTGATTATACTATATGCTATGAGTTTTATATACTGCTCTATCAGTGTAGTGGTCGTGGACATTGCTGTTTTTCACGTGAGCCTAGTGTCTGAGTTTCTTTATACAATTTAAGTTAGTTGAGAAAACCATGTTCTATTTAAGTTCCTTCCTTAATAACGAGCCAAATGATAAGAGGCGGTTTACAGCCTGTTAGTGCCGCTAATTGAAATAAATTAAACATAACTCGTAAATAGAATCTTATAAACGAAATATGTGACTCACTAATAGTAGATTATGTGACTTAGGGATAAAGCAGTGTCTTTAAGTCGCGGCCGGCATGTTGAATTCCGAACGAAACGAAGGTTGCAAGTTTTAATCCCGAACACTAGTGAGGGGCTTACATAATTAACCCCCGAGCGTTGCGAGAGAGTTAATATAGAAACCTGAGTTAAGTCAGAAATTCAAGCCGCCCAAGACAAAGCTAGCTTATCCCCGTGTTGGCTACTTTACTTTTTACGGGGAGATATTAGGTACACAACCAACGGCTTTATTTATTATACAATGCACGGGATTATCACAACATCAACTTCCGCAATTTCGGGCCGTACTTTTTGCTTGTAAATCAAACTTAGGACTCCATGCTCGGCAGTTGCTCTAGCGACCATGAGACCCACAGGGCAGTTCGCGCGATCTCGTTGACAAACCTAAATAAACTAGTGCCAACTAACACATAGTATCCCTCACTCACAAGTTTGGTATCACGACCAAACTTAATTTGACGATGTGGACAGACATAAAATACATTGTCAATGTCGTATTATCTCATATCAACTCAAATTAATCTTTTACGAGGTCAGTATGCCTGTTGACATGTCACGTAATCCCAGTGTCTAACCCTGTATCTAAGGTGTTTGATAGAGTAATTCGCACGTACGCTACGGAAAGTAAATCCGAGATTATAGTTGACCGCAAACTTTTGGGAAGCTTTAATATTTCGCACCTTTAGAATGAAAGTGACCTAACTCAAAATTATTATTTTTTATAAACTAGCTGTAGCCTTGCAATTTTTCCAGTTTCTTTGGTTGCTACTCCGTTCAAGTGCATCATAGCGTGATGTTGTATTATAACCTATAGCTTTCAATACTAAACTGTATTTTTTAATTCGAACCAGTATTTCTTAAGATTAGCGCGTCTAAGTTAATAAACTTTTCCGCTTTATCATTTTAATACCCCTACATTGACCTTTAAAAACCAACTATGAAACCCAGTGATGAAAAAGAGCTCGTATTATATTTATGAAAAAAAGGAAGAAATACTTTTAAATTTACTCATATCAACACTTTCTTGCTCATTTCCCACAAATTGCGATTTTTGAGTTATCTCACTTTCTCTGTAAGGGTGCGATTTGTATTCCATAAATGTCTGATAAACTCCGTGATTTGGCGTATTCAAAAACCGCTGATTCGGCCCTCTCATCTCAATTCCCCGAAGTTTAGTACGCACGATATTGTACCTAAGTTATTTTGATTGTAAATATTTAAGTCATGTATATAATTATAATAAATACTCATTTTACTTGTTTGTATAGTCATAGTGAGGACATAAATATTAACTATAAATACTTTATACTAATTAAAGCTATATTTTGCGAGAATTTAATATAAATGCTCGCAAGGATATAACAAATAATTATAATATACATTATTTATATTACGTACTACGGTCACTGAACTTAAAAATAAAGATATGAATTCTATGTTTTCCGTTCAGGAAGCTAGCCACTCGAGGCAAGCTGATAAAATTACTCCGACGAAGTTAAGGGCTGGTTTGAAATTACGCAAGGATGCAACCCACTTTGCCAGTACACGAAAATTCGCTGTTACTGATGACGGCTATATTATAACATTCTATAAAACAACATATGTACGTAGTCGTATGATATTAACTCCAAATTCCCTCTTTAACAAGGTGATTAAAAAGTTTTAATTAGATTCTTTTCGCGACTTATTTCAATTCAAAATTCTGTTTGGAATATCAGCCAAATTAAATACTAAACTTTTTCCATTTCCTTTCTGTGAGAAAACATGATAAAAGATAAAAAAGGAATGTGACCAGTTTTCAGTTGAGATATTTTTAATTTTATATGGACCTATTTGGTGTTTGTCCTGATTTTTACAATCACAGACTGTTTTGGCATTTTGACGTGATTACACAATATTTAAATTCTTTTTTATCTTTTAATTCTGGATTAAACAGCAAAATGAAAATATCAAATGTCAATGTCTTCAAACTTATTAAAAATCAACATGTTTAATAAGTTTGAAGCATGACTTCGCATGATCTTCATCTTTGAAGAAAGACATATTGTGTGTATAAACGTATAAAAAGACTCATTCGTGTATACTGTGGTATTTATTCCTAAAAATAACTCATTTACATAAATATCAAAAATCACTTGCTCGTTTTGGCCTGACAGCCTACATAAATCTCTTGGACAATTTTTTTTATTTTAAAATTCGAATTAGTATTTATTGGTTTTGTTTATATTGTGGAATGAGTTATAAACTATTAAAAGAGGTGATGAAAAAGTCGACAGGTAGGTATATATTATAGTTTTGTTTTATAAAACTTATCTACAAAATATCTTGTTACGTTCCTACGATATCAAAAATACATCATACTTTGTAGAACCCTTAATTCCGTATAGGCCGATGCAGTCTCGAAGATTAATTTTCATTTTTTATGAAGCTGGTATTTTCTCACGAGAATTTCAAAGTTGCTTCTCACAGCGGGACAAGAGAGCGTGCGTTCTCAAATGTATGTTTTAGTGATTTGGCTTAGATGGGTTGAGTGATGATTTTTAAATAAAACATCGACGGAGGGAACAATGACTAAAACCAGCAATGTTAGGAGTTGGTGAGTTCTGAAATGGTCGCGGGAAGGTTAAATGAATTTATTATTGCAGTTCTTTAGTAGGCATGGGTTTTATTTTCAAAATAAAAAGAGGAACCCGCTAGGTTACTAGGTATCATGGAAGTTGTTCCGTCGCAGCGCCCGAGGCGGCCTTTCCGTATCTCCGTAGTACGCGTTCATTTCATTTTAAAGTAGTCATTAATTATTTTTTTTGCTACATCGATACAAAATACAGGATACTAACAAATACATATACTTTTTATTGCTTAATATTGTGGGATACTGGTGCCTAAATTAGGCTCAAAGTCTTTATTTTAGGACACCAAAAGCTCCGTCATCTACATTATATTGTTTAAAACTTTTAGTATGTATTTAGTATGTAATGTACTCGTACACTGACCACATAAAATACTATACAGATACCGGCACGGATCTTGAGCGCTGACTTGAACTTGAAATCGCGCAGACGTGAATGAGAAGTGAAGTTTTGGGTCTCTTTAGTGGTATGAAGTAAGACGCGGGAGCTGGGATAACATTTTTGTAGTTACAGTGATTAGCTCGACGATGTGTACGATGCGCAAATTGATCCTCACTTTTTCGCCGAGCGCTCAAGATTCAAGGTAGGAAGAATAATTTACATGTATTCACACTCACTAATGAACACTGAATGATGAAGTAATTTTAAAAAATATCGATATTTTTGTCATGATATCGGCTACAACTTTAGTTCAGTTTAAAGAACATGATGACGTCATACAAGTTTTACAAACGTCATAGTAGTTATTGCAGGCTGTAGGACTACGCGGCCAGCGCCGCGCCTGCCTTTGATTTATAGCTGTTTGCTCAGCAACAATAAATCAGCTCTATTGATTTATTTCAGCATTCGATGGAGCTCTTCAAATGAGTTTATTAATAGTTATGCTATCGGCAAATTAACACTACAGCCCTTCCCTGATTGCATCTTGAGTGTAATTAATCTGACTGTAATTCTGACGTTTACAATGTGAATCAGAAACTAAGAATGCTAGTGTGTTGAGTAATGTTTAACGTTTATTTTTGGATGTGAGTGCGTATTAAAGTAATTAAGATTTTCTGGGAATACTGAGGCAAATTGTAATTGTACATGTGAATAATAATGTACATAAACTAAGTATTCAAGAGCCGCAAGTCATAACTTCAATGTTAGACGTTGTGCTCCTTAGTAGTCCTGGGTTGAGCTACACGCATACTGACAAATGTTTGCACTGACTGGACAGGTCCACTCAAATCTGTGTGGTTCTTTCTTCAAAAGACCATTTCAGACTTAAATCTGCATGGTTCTTATATGATTTGACCATTACATATTTGCTGTATGGACTTTAAAAGAGACTTTGACCCCTGAATTTGTTTCGGTGTTTCTTCTCAGGGTAGTCAGATAAACACTGGCCTCATCTAGTTAAAATTGACGTGTAAATGTGTTTTAAAATAATCTATTTGCAAAGTAAATATCATCCATCATTTAGACCTTCTAGAAAACGAAGCAGTGCTAGAAAGAAGGTCGCATATCTTACTAAAAGGTACCGGAGGACAAGCTAACCTTTGAATATGACATATATTATGTAAACAAATCCTTGTGGCTATATTTCTAACAATAACTGACATTGTCCTGTCACCGGAGGAGTGGGCGTCTCTGCAGAAGGCAGTATTCCATTCCAAGTGAGCACACATTTCGAAATATTGTGCCGTTTCTGTGACCTTCTCCATTTTTTTCACAACAAGGAGACGCTTAATATATGATAGTCATAATACTTTGTACGTTAAAAAAGTTCGCAGACGCGAGTAGATGACAACTCTGTGAAGTTATATTAGTTTTCTTTAACTTTATAAACCTCATTCTGGCGCGAAAATGTATCACTTTGCAAACGTACAAGCTATAACCTAGGGGTCTTTGAGTCAAGACTGAATAGGTAGGAATACTTCTTATACTCCATCGTCGACTACATCATTGCTTACCATGAGGTGAGATAGTGGTCAGACGCGAGCCCATGCATAATAATAATAATAAAAAACTTTCTCGGTATCGTCACATTGTTTTTTTTTTCTTTTTAATAAATATCCTAGGAACATTAACACTAATGATAACCACGTTTTTCCTTATAACAGTACCTACCGCGACAAATTTATAGGCTGTCGGAAACCTTAATGTAACAAATCAATTGACATCCTTTGTTTTATGATTGGAATTTCTAAACAAAGGAGAGAACTGTTTTTACCGGTGTTTACTTACCCACAGATTGTAGTACTAAAAATCATCAGCAGGAACATTCAGGATTCGAATTAAGAGACCAAATATTTAGTGACAGTGAATGGTCAGCGCGCATTAAGTTTACTAACAAGTTTTCAATGAGAATCATTTCATCAATCAGCAAGCTTTTATACCGCAGTATATACCTACCTATATAATGAATACTCGTCAAGACCATTTCAAAAAGCTCAAACACGTTAGGATTATCTGAGTTCCTGAGGCCTTCCGGTTTCATCATCAGATCAGTTCTATGTCTTAATAATTTTGCATTGTCATCTGAGACAGATGAATGCAAAAAAAAACAACTCAATCTACTACCGGGAAGTGGATCAAATTTAATTTGGAAGATTTGATAACAGACATGCAAACATCAGGATAGGTGAAACTAAATTAAAACTTGTAAAAATCCTGTGTAAAAACCTTTAAATCTTAGTAGATAACATAATTATAACAAAAAAATAGAAAAATATTTCTAAGTGGATTTAAATATTTTTAGAAAAAACTTTAGCTCCATCTTTAAGTATATTTCTATGTTCTTCTGTGTCTACTAAGCTAACGTTATTTACGACCGACTCCGCTGTAGAGCCATTCATAGCCTCCATTCTTACGGCATAGCTTGCTGGCTAATTAGGCGTTAATTCCACTTCATATGCCACGGACCAAGCAATGCATGTATGCTTTAAATTAACTTGAATTATGCTACGAGCGAGAATATTTGGCGAGAAATTTCAGCATCTGACTGAATGCCGCAATATATATTGCAATGGTATGATTATTTTAATTTATTTTCAACAAGTAATTAAGATGTCAAAAGTCTGTTTTGAATTGTAACGTTTTCTTTTTATGGTAGGTATATTACAGAGTTTTAACATCGATATGCTTAAGTTAAATGTGGCTAAATCCTAAAATCAGTTTTATGCTATTAATGCAGCTGCAGGAACGTATGAAAGAGTTACTGTAGCCTTAGAATGCAAAGGGCAATTTTTCTAAAGGATACAAACGCGAGTCACCTCATGGGAAGCGATGATGTGATCGACGATAGAGCACGCTTGCTTAGAAGTAACTTATTCAATTGGACTTAAAAATACTACTAGACTAGTTGTACTTATCAGGAAATACAGAGAATGGAATGAATTTCATTACTTAGCTTAAATGAAAGAATATAGGTGGGCCACTAAAAGTCTAAAACCTAAATAAAACCGACTCAAAAAAAATCCTAAATCTAATATCTACCTTCGTACACTGCTAGAGTCTGTCTAATAAGTCAACCGACTTGGGTAATTATTAGGGTAAAATGAAATCTGATGTAATCAACACTGGATCGATAATCAAGGTTGATTAAGAAATATTGATCATTGTTTACTACTAGAAGAACCTTATAAAAAATATCGGATATAAGTATTTGTTAAATAATTAAATATGATACAAAATTCCCAAGTCGGTTGACTTTTCAGACAGACTATACAACCGGCAACCTCTTCGCCAAGCCTTGGTAACATGTTTAGTAACTGGCACAAAAAGTTTCGCGATTTTAAAACTAAATTTAGAATTTGAAATACGATTTAAATATCTTTCGCAGCATCATTACCTGTAGAAGTTCTAACTTGAAAGTGTTTGGCCATTTCACGGCATCCAATTTGGCTGATGTTTACTAGTGCGCGATTTGGCTCTCGCTCACAATTCGCTCTCTTGTAGGTTTATATTTTTTATTCGGTAATTAAATTCGTAGCCTGTATCGCATTTTTGACTACAGTCCAGAAACTCATTTTATTTGGCTTTATATCGTAGATCCGAGAAGCGTGAAGTAAACGAATTTCGGTTTAAATTACTTATTAGGGAAGGCTATTATAATCTGTATTTTTTTTTTCAAATTACATATTTAAGACTTGTCAAAATTAAGATTTTGTCTTGTAATAAAAAACGTCGTTATTTAAGTAGATAATATAATTATAATAAAACACAGTGAATCTCTAAGTGGATTTGAATATTTTATTTCAACCTTTTTGATTTTCATTTCTGTGTTTATCTATTTCTCGACTAATTAATGAGGGCGTTATGATTGTCCGGTTGACCACTTGTTGATCTAGATCATGATGACTGGTATGTAGGTCATCCATAGCTCCCGGCGAGTTCAGCATTGTCTGCATACAGTAAACACTGACCCAGCAAATACAACCAGCAACTGTTGTCTAAGTATTGTTTAATTACAACGTTCTTTGTTTTACGACAAAGAAATGTTTATGTTCTTGACTACATATTAGCTTGTTTTTAACCCCTTAAGCAACAACACGGGTGATATAAGTTATAACGCTGTATGTGTGTTTGTCTGTATGTAGCACTGTAGCTCTTAAACGTGTGAACCGATTTGAATGCGGTCGTTTATATTCGATGTTTTACTAAATTTGGTTCAGCGGTAAATGAAAATCGGTTCAACTGTTTAAAAAGGAAAGGGCATAATTCTACTTTATAATAATTAAAAAAATAGATCAAGAGTTGTTAAATATTTAATTTCCGCTCTACAATTCCTTTTGATGTGAAAAATGTACGTTTATGATTTTTTGATCGTGAATAAAATTATAATATAAACTATTCTTGTACACAAAAAGAAGATACAAAATAATAACGCGAGATCTATTTGATTGACATAAATAAAATACAAAGATTGCCCTATATTATCTCCGCAGGTCAAAAACATAAGTACCTACGTAGAGTTGAGAAAAATACGAGGAAACTTAAAATGTCAGACGTTCGTCGAGGCTAAGAGGCTTTTTTATTTCTTTATGCCATTCTCCAAGCATATCATGTTGATAGTTGCTTTGTCACCGGCTCTCTAAGGAACGGGCTCAAGGAGTCAAGCCAGATTGTTGGTCGAGATATCATTATACCTTGGGCACATCTTCGTGGAGATGTTTCACTATCAGGGACATCATAATAATATTTGTGGGCGAGGTGGTATTTAGTAAACTACGTTATCTAAGCATCGCCCACAATATTTGAGCAGTTTTAACTCGGTGGTCGGACCCACGCTTAATTTTCTCAGGAAGTTAATTTTACCCTTGCATATAATGTAGACTTATAGGAGATTTGTCATCTTCTAAATATTTGTATTTTTGTAAATAAAATCACTGTGTGAAGTAAAAGTCCGAGTGACACGATTGTGCCGATCACCTCTTTGAGGAGACAGTAGAGCATACGATGGAGGTGTGCCCCGCGTGGGTGGAGCAACACCGTGTCCTCATAGAGGCGATCGGTGGTAGTGACCTGGTGCTCTGGTTCAGGCCATGGGCCGGAACAAGACAGAATGATGTGATGCAGTCGAAGGAGACAGCCCAGCTCACACGTGAGGGAACGGTTATCCTCAGCTACTACCAGAATCTGGAACGCCCCGAGCATCTGGAATTACAAGCCTATTTCCAGCGTCTGTGGGTGTTAGCTTGCGGACAACGAGTAATGGGTAGCTCGCCGTACGGTAAAGACCGAGCCCCACGTCGGCGCCTACTATGCGGCGCCTTTCCAGGCGTACCTACTTCAAAATATATCAGTAAAACCCGTAAAAGCCCAGCAAGGTCGATGCTCGCGGGGCCATGGGGAATTTCTACAAAGTCGAAACCCGTGGCCCTAGAACGCAAAGGATAAGTAACGGAACATAGGTGGATTTAATTCAGTAAAAGAATGACACATCCTTTCGCTTCAATCAAAGTGGCAGAAGTTTTTTGATGATTTTCTATCCACAAAACTGAAAAAATTGGGAGATTTTGTTCAAAAGTTTTTCTTTGTGTGCTATTTGGCATATCAATCAATTGTACCGGTTTGTTATTTCATTTCCATAGCGAGAGACTTGCTCAGATTTATAGCAGCGTGGCGGAAAAATTGGAAGAGAGCGAATTGTATTGCCTGTCTATTTCTGACGGATGCCTAAATGATAGGAGACTTCTGAATAATAATAAAATATAAATTTATTTTCAGACTTCATTGTTTCTTTTATTTTGTTAGTAATGCGTTAGTAACAAGAATAGAATAGAATAAACTTTACACTAAAAAGTAACATGGCTTGTACATAAACTTAAATCTATGGTTACAATGGTGGTCATAACGCTAACAGCGATATCTTCCAGGCAACCTTAAGATGGATTGAAACAATTTTCAAGAGTGCTGAAATAAGTACTCGTAGGTTAGTATTGTTAGTTTCTACTATTCATTTATTTTTCTGATTTTTAACTGTCTCCATCCAGTGACCTCGTTAGGGACAGTCCGGTGTAGCCTTAGATAGTACTTAACTCATTGAATGCCGTAATTAGAGACACAATAGAAAGACAATTGCTTATGTCGAACTGTGTAACTTAAGACATTCGAAAGGTTAAGCGGTTTAGCACTAGATAATATATAAGGTGCTTCTAAAAAGTTCCTTATGAGCCAATACTTTTTAATCAAATTATAACGTTCATATCCGAGTGGTGAGCTGGTTCTTTGTGAACTTGTTAACTCAGCGGTTAGCTACGTTTTGTCTCCTTTTTATTTCAATAGTTTTTATAACTAAAAGCTTTTCTTCGTTCGTCTTAACAGTAGGTACTTTAGTTGTTGAGAAGTTCTTTTCCTTTGAGAATTATTTTTTTATGTATTTTTTTTCTGGACTACTACGAGTATATTGACGAATCCGATAAAAGTAATTTACTACACGAGTACATTCTTGAATTATATTTTTGATCCCCTCGTATCTTCTTGTATAATTATCCACTCGTATTTTTTATATTAATTAAGAGTTCTCCATTAAAATTGGAGTACCTACGTCATAATGTAAAGTACGGAATTAGCTTCATCCCATTTTGAACTGGTAAGAATAAAATACTTACCAATTTCTTTTTTTTTTTAATTACCTTTCCCCTTCACGCTAGAAATCACTCCTATATCGTGGGTGCTTTCACAAGCATTTACTTAAACTCATAATATATACACAAGACACTAAGACCCAGAACGACTTTAAGTAGGCTATACTAATATTTGTTCCATGCGAAAATCAAACCCGCGACACGCAGCGCAGCAACTAATCGCTGAACCTTTTTTTTAGGAGGCAAATCATCCAGTGACTTCTCCCGCTCTTGTCCGGAGTGGGAGAGCGTGTCAGTCTTTTACTTATTAAAACCCACCTCTGTTCTCCTTTTTACCTTAGTTCCAGGGCCCCGTGGTATATTTTCGCACAACCCATAGCCCCAGAAGGATATCAGCAAGCCGTAGGGGTCCAGCAGGGTCGATGCTGCCCCTACGGCTTGCTGATATCTCAATGAGGTGCGCGTGGAACACTACGCGCCGTGGACCTGGCTGGACGGCGGGTTACCGTTCAACCGCTGCGACAAACGTACCGTTACATCATATTGTCAAGTACTCTGTTTGTTTAATGACAAAATAATGTTAGCAGCAAGCGCAGGTGTTAAAATAGCGAAGTGCTCCGTCACAGCACACATCACACCACCACACACTGGAGACCACAAACAATGACTAAACGGGTACCTAATCCAGTTATCAACAAAGGATTACCTTCATGAACAGTCTTCAATATAACAACACGATTTTTAGGATTCTGTACCTATTTCGAAAGGAAAAAAAAAGGAACCCTTGTTGGATCACTTTGTTGTCCGTTTGTCCGTCGGTCAAGACCCTTTATCTCGAGAACGCGTGGATATCGAGTTGAAATTAAAACCATAAATACAGGTCTGTGGTCTCTTAAAGCAGTAAAAATCAAACTTCTAAGTTAATAAAAAAGGTACGGTTGTTTATGCCTCAAAAATTGTATATTTCGACACTTTCAAGGGAATCAAACTACATAAGGTACTTCCCGTTGACCCAAAATCCTGAAATTTGCCATAAAGCAAGTTTTTATAGCATATATATAGGAATAAATTTAAACCCAGTTGTTATTTATGAGTCACAAAAAAGTAATACTTTTTTGCGATTCGAAAAACTCTTCGAGACTCCATCCCATTGTACTATTTACATAGGTAAGTTTGTACGGAACCCTCAGACCGCAAGTCTGACTCGTACTTGCCCATTTTTTTACCCCTCAAGTCACATACATATTTGTATTCAAAACCATAATCTCAAAACTCTATTTTATGTAGACAATATTTATAACGTACCCCACGAAGCACAAACCTTATACATATTGCGTAGATGTGCTGTAGAACATTTCACACAAGTATTTTCCACGGAATTTTCAATGTTGGTTCAAGTGAGCTTTGAGCTACGGGAAAAGGAGAAACCGTTTCCACCAGATCTGCATTAAATTGCATTTGAAGAGCTAATAAAACTATGCAGATTTAAAAGTTGAAAATGAGAAAAGCATCAACCTGGATTCAGAGAGAAAAAATAATGAGAATGTCGACAGGAAATAATGAGAATAGTTTTGCGGAAATGAGAAGGGGATATACAATTTATATTTTGTTTAAGAATGATTTGGAAGGATCTTATTTTGAATTAAGCATCGATAAATTTCAGTCAGGTACGGATGTCACGAACAGATACACTGACGTAGGGATCCGTCTAGAGTAGGTGTTTTGTAGATGGCCGGTTGCCCTCCGACACTGCCGTCTGTTTTATGTTGACAAATTGGAACTTCGACGCAAACCGATGGGACCCCGAAGACGACTGTTTCGAAAGAAATACACCTCCCGAGATCACAAAATATCGAAACTAGATCAACGTGTGATGTGATTTAGGTAATTGAATCAAACTGACAAATATTCAAGGAAATCTTTGCCGAAGGCTTTCGGAAATAACGTCATCCCATTTTGTACTGATACGATCCTGTGAAACAAATGAATCCCATTGCAGGTGTGACCTTTGGCCGGATGTTATTTCTTTTTCCTTCTTAGTAAAATGAAACCGTCGTTGTCTAACAGATCAAAAGAATAAGCACGGATTATGTTCGATGTTTATTTTAAGCCTCAGTACATTAGGGGGCAAAATGTCCCCATCATGTTGCGCGACTTAGCCTTAAGTCTACGTGACGCTACAACATTACCCAGTGTCTCGAAACTTATCTCCCAACATTTTAAAACATTCACGTGACGCGGGATATGTTTTTAGACAATTTGACAGCGTCACGCGTCTAGTTGAGGACATTTTGTCCCGAAGTGAATCAGAAGCTTTAAGAATAGATCATGTACTTATTTTTATGCGTGATAAAAATCGTTTTATTGGGCCTTAAAATGATATCGGCGATGTAAACCGTGTTACAGGTGGCACTTAATCGCAGGTTGTCGGCAATTCGTTCGTCAAATTGCCGAGCAGTTACTTTCGCCATTAATTTTTCTGACGACAGCTATTCGAAGTCATGGCATAAACATCATTCTTCTAAAAGCTTTGAATGTTCTCTGGCTTAAAGGATCAAGTGCTTTGAATCGTTTGATAAATGTCTTTACGACGATGAATACTTACCACCATTTTGTGGAAATCCGGATCCTTGTGAATGCGTGCTCGATAATGAGATATGAAAGGGTGAGTTAAAAATCGCTCACACTGGAAGATGGTGTGTGTTGAGTCATGGTGTGTGGATGTTTTTCTTCCTTATTAGATTAGTAGCAGATTTATAATAGATCGCGATAAAGTTGTAGTACGTTTTTTAATCTATATGAATAGTTTATTTTTATTATTATGAATAGGATCGCGTTTGACCACTATCTCACCTGATGGAGAGCGATGATGTGGCCGACGATGGAGCATGCTTGCCCTGAAGCAACCTATTCACTCTTGACTTAAAGAACCCTTTTTTTTTCGTTGGGAAAAATCATCTTATGACAACCCCCGCTCTTGGGTGGAGGGGAAGATAGTTTCAGACTCTTACTGACTAAAAAACCCATCTCGTTCCTTCAAGCCTTCATACTGGGGCTCGAGCGCCCTTTCGGATTACCTTGGCCCCAGTAGGCTTCGACCCGGCTGGGCCCCTGCTGTTGCTGACAACTCCTTGAGGCGCGCGGGAACAGCGCGCGCCGTCGACGACTTGAGCTTGGTGCGGACAGTTACTGAACGGTCGGACAGCGAGCTACCCATTGCTCACTGTCCGCACGCCTTGAGGTCTTTCCAGTCACGCCTCAAAGAGGGGTCTTATCGCCATAATTGTGGCGTGCCCATAACGGGGTTGCGATAGTCGCTGACGTCATTCTACCATGAGATCCCGCCGGAGCTATGTTCGCCATGACTTAAAGACCCCTAAGTTGTAGCTATCAAGAAATATAGACTAGTTGAAAGTGATGTGACGATTTGATCATGTTCGCGGGGCAAAATTTGCGAGATATCGCCCTAGACCGAGAGGCTAGGAAGGAAAAAGGGGAGGTCTTTGCTCAGCAGTGGGACAAAGAATCGGTTATTGAAAAAAAAATTGAATAGTTTGCTCGATGCTTAACCATTTAGTGATGCTAAAGTATTAAAAGTAACGATCGAAACCTTTGTTGTAACTGAAGTTTTTGGCCAAAATCATCGATCACTAATAATGAAATTTATTATACTTATAAATAAATAAACTAATATAATGATAAATGGCTGAAATGGAAATTACGTATGACTATGATCACTGATAACTTGAAAAGTATTTTAATTCAAGCTATTTTAATTGTTTCAATTACTTTCTGAAATCTTGTAAATTCGTTGGCTTATTATATTTATTCAGGAGCGAAATCATTGAATAACTTTTCATACTATGGGTGGTACGAATGGGTGTGTCAGACTAAACTGACAAAACCCCACCTGTGTTTCTTCAGTTACGCAGCACAATGTCCTTCACACCGCCAGATACAGAAACAGATGGAGGAATCCTTCGAATGAAAGTGATGAAGCAGGGGAGGGGAGGTCACGACCCTCAGCATTGAGGAAGGTGAAGCTTTCTTCAGTTGCCTTTTGCGTTCCAAGATCGCGGTAACTTATTTAACATACCAGCAGCCCAAATTAAGATAATCTTTGCCTTTCCAATTCAAGTCTGTATTTTGTAACAAAACGCTATTTTACAAGAACGCTAATGACGTTATATTTAAGGTTGGATCATAAATCCTTTGTGAGTACGTTAGCGTGCAAAGGAAACGAATTTTGACATTAAGGTTGGAATTACATTACGTAGGAAGATGAACAATAAACGTACCTACGGAATAGGTTCGCACGGAGACCCTGATTTATTATTGTAAGTAGTAACTTTATGGCAAAACTTGTATTAGGGTAAAGGGGATTTTGTTTAACCTATAACCATTGTTCTAACGGTTATACATCAATGAATATCAGCCAAGCGAAGTTTTAGTTCGAGAACTTTTAATGCGGGCCCTCGTTCACTTTCATTACAGATTAAATTTAAACATAAACTGAAATATGTTTGATTAACATATCTCAGGTTGTTAAAACATTTTCAGTTTATTAGTAAATTACACTGGCCTTCAAAAGTCCAGAAGGTTGCGCAGCGTTATTGCATACAGAAAATTAGCAGCCTGATTAGAAAAAGACAGGGACATATTTCTTATATGCTCTATCGTCGACCGCATCATCGCTTACCATTAGTGAGATAGTGGTCAAGTGCAAGCCTGTCATTCAGTAAAAAAAATGGGTGATGGACCAATGCTGATGTAAGATAAAACTTAAGTCATCCATGACTACATTCAGTACTTTGGAATCAGCTTGATGCCTTAGCCATTAAGAAGTTTTGATCTCAATCCGATTGAGCAGACTTGAACTGAGCTTGGGAGGCTAGTCAGATCATCTCCTACCACCCTTGACGGAAGAATGGGATGATATTCTCCAACATCGGTTCCATAACCTCGACTTCAGTATTTCAAACCAGCTCGAAGTTGTAATCAGAGCGTAAGGAGGTAATATAAAGTGTGATGTTGATTTTGGTTATAAAATGAAAATTATTTTATGGTTTCTATATTTTTACATTGTAAATATTTCAAATCTTTACAGAACATTTCTTAGACCGCTCAACACTATTTCCATTACTTTTTAGTTAATGCTTTAATTAAAAAAAAAAACACTTTTTTCACGTCAATTCAAACAAGATAAGGCAAGTATTTCCTAGTAGACTACCCTGAGAAAAAATACCGATATAAAATGAATCGTAAAATCAAAGTGATAGAGAAGTACGCTCAATATTGAATGCGACTCAATAAGAGATGAGCTAGTCGGCGCGGGCGAGTCCCTGCCTGTAGCCGGGCTTCGCAACAAATTGCTCGGGATATATAAAAACAAAAAGATCAAGTATAAAATGTTTCTCGCTTTTATCGCAGCTTGCTTCGGGCGACCTAAGGCTGGCTGCACATTGCCTTTGAAACTACATAACAAAGTTTGATAAGAAAATCTTCCCTCCCCTGTCATTTTAATCTTTGATCTTTGGCAGGCGTTACAAGTAGTCTGAAACTCGAAACATTGACCAGTCGTACCAAAGGCAATCGTATTACCTGGTGAATTTTGGAGGTCTTCTGCTGCATCAGCTTACACTAAACAAAAGATTGATGATCTCCAAAATCATTTACCTTCATGTTTAGAAAGAAAAATCTAATTGTAAAGTTTCGTAAGTCTAAACAAGTACTGAGACAATTTTAGATTTTCTGAATAATATTAAGTTTAATATAGACTGGGAAAGTTTAATCCCCGGATGGCCCTCTGTTGACATTTGTAGGATTACCTGTCTTGTCCGTTTTAGTATAAAACAAAGTGTTAGGAAATGTCTTAATCCTTGCAGTAACTCTTGTTTAATACAAGATTTTAGAGGAGTGTAGTACCACATTTTACTACAAGCTAAAAAGTTCAGCAAATTTTGTTTGTATTTTTCCATATAACCTGGGAGACATTTTCTCATGAAAAGTGTTTGTTAAACTTTTGCTACACGAGTGTAACCGTAGGCAAATGCCAGCACAGATGCAATTCCATAGGTTCCTTCCCAAGCGGCATGCTCGTGTTGACAACTACTCTCAAATCTATCACTAGATATTGTTCTTACTGTTTTTCTTGCAACGCGACGAAGGCTTAGCTTAGATGTGTGATTATGTGGTGTGACAGTCGGTTATTTCTTATTATTTCTTACTGTCGTTTTATATAATTTTCGTTAAACTATTGCAATAGGGATTCTAGAAAAATATTATTACGAAATCGATATAGATAACTTTTATACATTACATTTTTTTGCAACTTGGTATATTATTATCGGAGGCTTAGCTTCATCGCAATCGGTTGACGATATCGAAATATACACTACATTCATTGATGTTATACGGGACGAAGTTTTCTGGATCACCTAGTCAACTAATAAAATTGAATGTTATTTCAACAAACACACATAATATTAGTCTGAAACCGGACAACTTGAACCACGGGACTCGTATAAAAGCATACCTATATTCGTAAAAACATAATCCACGAGTCAATTTTGAGATAAAAGTAATTTCCTATACCTAAATATTTTCCCCAAAAGGCCAGAATATTCCGAAACCTACAAATTACTAGAGCGAACTAATATGTTAAATAAACTGAGCATTGCGTCATAAAAACAAGTGACAGTACCCGCGGGTCCCATGCAACAAGTAGTCGTTCAACCAATAGCGACTCTATGTTTGTCCACAGTCGCTCGTCGTCCTACTGGAATACAAAAATTATACAAATGACTACTCTGTGGCGCACATGAACATACATTGTTATCATCGTGGCGTCGCTCGCTACGATAATTTGCACTTTTATCCATCTTTTCGTAGGAGTTACAATAAAATTAACATACAAATGTCATGGATGGTGACTCGAGTACTGTAAGCATGCGTTAATGGTACAAGGGTGAATGGATAGATGTATTTTTATCGATGTTGCTCTTATGGCGTTTATTCTAATCGTTTATGTTGAAGCAACAGATTTGTATGTTAAAAAGAAAACAATGGAAAGATTTCTTTACCTAAAACTTTATCTTTTTATTTTTCATGTTTAGTTTATGCTGTCTTACTGCTAGGCAAAGGTCTTCCACAAATCCTTCCAAGTATTCCTTTCTCGAGTCAATTCGAACCAGCTCATACGATAGGTGTCCAGCCACTACCTATCCCCAAGTTGGCCTCACTAGTTTCGTCCGTCTTCAGGCATCCATTTTAACACCTAAGAAATCTTATTTTAGGATTAGGTATGTGTTAAACTGTACCTACTGACGACGACGACTATTAATAATACCTCACTTATTCATCAGAAAAAATGAGCATGGCATTAGTAAATTATTAAAAATCGGTTTATAAATCGTCATTGAGGGCCGTATCTCGCAAATCATAGTGTTTATCGTTGAAGCAGTCGTTCGAGCGATTAATCTCGGGCGCGCACAGTCATCAGGACCCAATCAATCCTGGCCAGGTACCTACTCATTTATAACGCAGCGGACCGGCTAATTTTGCCTTTCTTCTGTTCAGAGTTTTATAGGGCTTTAGAATACTTACATATATTTTAAGATGACAGGAACATGATTTATTTTAAATGACCACGTTAGAACTATTTTAAAGGAAAGATGGCCGCGAGACAATAGGGTGTATTTGACAGGAATCTTAAGTTTTTTCCAAAATTTCTCAAAACTTAGATAAAAGATAAGTCTCTGTAAAAAAAAACAAATAGTAATGGAGAACATAAAAGTGTTTTAAAATCTATGCATCTGACGTCTGATTGTGACTACATGCCATTCCGATCAAACGAGGTGAATAAAAAAAGAAATTACTGGCATGTATGTTAGATTGGAATTGATAAATAACAGTTATTGATAATAGTCTGAATATCATAGTCTACTTAGGTACTCGAAGTGATTTGTTAACTTAAGGTTCAATAATTCAACTTGAAGTAAATTAATAGTTCAATAACAATATAACATATAGAAGTGGTGTAGACAGACAGGCTATAAAAGTGACATGCTCAGATTTATTGAATCAATTTCTTAAGCGTCTACCGGAGGCACTTCTGTATACCTACGACTTAATAGAATTAAACTAATAATTTTCCCATTAATATAAGTTAAAGAATGTCTCCAAAATCTCAAGAAATATTCGAAGTATGTCTTTGAAAGTCGAAACGGGCAACTACTTTAAATATTCGACTTGATTGAAAAATTAAGCTAAATAATCCAAATATA
Source organism: Mythimna albipuncta (assembly GCA_929112965.1). Taxonomy (NCBI): domain Eukaryota; kingdom Metazoa; phylum Arthropoda; class Insecta; order Lepidoptera; family Noctuidae; genus Mythimna; species Mythimna albipuncta. Next base: position 13,223,549 of record OV815962.1, read on the forward strand.
ATTATGCTCGTCCTTGTGAAGTTTGCTGACTTATTAACCTTTTATAACATTGAGGGATTTTCTGATCAATTAACTAATGCATTGCCATGAAATTATCAATTTGAGATAACTTTTACATGAAGATAAAATGTGTGCAGTTGTTAATCTGTGTGGGGTGATATCGTTTACTCGGCTCTTGTGGAACCCGCTCGGCTACCGCATCGTAGTACGTAGCAATCGACTATACCTAAACTTTAAATCACACTCTGTAGTTATTTCATTTTAAAATCTAAATACATATTGATAATGTAAAGATTAAAAATTGTGCAATATCCGAAAGTCTACATAATTGTACCTACAAAAGAATAAATTATTTCCATTTTTAATACCGAATTCATTGAACCCATCGTTTTGAAATAGCTCCATTTCACGGCATATTACTTCACCAACAATTGGAGTGGAATAATAAAACCTCATTTGTCAATTCTGATGAATTGTTTACCAGATGATGAATACAGATTCTAAATATAAATATTCATAATGCGGATTAAAACTTGAGTCATTTGATTCGAGTTTTTTTTCTTTTACTCTATATAAGTAGGTACATGGTCTTTGTGGCTTGATCCACGACTTTTAAACTAAATTATGTTTTATTGCATGAAATAATAAAAGAGGAACTAAAAAGTCAAGGAAAAATGTTAAATGTATGTAAATGTTAATTAATTTCAAAAATCTTATCTCTTCCCGCTCTCTTCTCGCTTTGAATAATTTTCTCCATTACATTAATTAAAAGTAGCTAAGGAAGGAAGACAGGCGCGACTTTATGTATGTGCGGAGAGAGAACCAAGTCTTCTGTGAAAATAAATTAATTTTGGATTGTGCAAATAGATGTAAATATAATTCATGATAGAATAAAATTAATATGAAATATGAGAGTAAAAATACACGTTGCTTAACATGTAAACCAATTCCGTCCCGAACCCTTTTGTTTGAAATATGAGAAAATAATGTAGCCCTGTTCGCTAAGAATGAGTCTAATTCTATAAATTATTGCTTTGTTCGTGTGTTAATTTGGGATATTTTCATCACGTTCTCATCTTTATAAGATAAGTAATAATTAATTAGTCTTGGTATGTTTCAGTTGGAGTAAGCGATTTCAATATTAATGTTTTATTAAATGGATATTGTTTGAAAGAAAGAAAATAAACACGCTCCATTTTGAGAAATAACTTACTTAATAAAATACTAGCTTCTACCCACGGTCATTTTATCACTCAGTGATAAAATTTCATCCTACTAGTGGTCACTGATGGACCGAATTTTTTCCGGTTTTTTTTTTCACTAGTGAAGCGAATTTAAAAAATCGGTCCACCAGTTTTTGATTTTATTAATTCCTAGCCTTTGCCCGTGGATTCAATCGTGTAGGTACACAAAATATAGCCTACGTCACTCAGAAATAAAGCAGCTTTCTATCGATGAAACAATTTTAGCACTTCCAGAGATTACCTCTTTCAAAAAAAAAAACAGACTTTATCTCTTTGTAATATTAGGGTAGATGTAGACGTATACAAACAAAAGCACAAATATTTCCTTCTTATAATATATGAAGCGCTTTGCCCGCCACTTCGAGAGCCGCTTTCACAAGAATGTTTTCATAAAAACTTTAACACCATCTAAACCAACTTTTGAAAGTAGGTAGTTTTGTTATAATCTCTTAACTAATACCTATATAATGGATATCACAGTCATAACAGTCGATAACAAATATATATGTTTTTTTTTGTATACTTTAAATATTTTTTTTTGCATTTGGTAAACCGTCTTAGACTAGGTCGTAAGCTATTTTTCTTGCCCTCCTAAACCCACCCCCTTTTTTCTTCTTTTATATTTTATTTGATCTATATCTACATATAGACACAGAACAAAAATGATTGTGTTTATCACACAAATATTTGTCTTGGGTGGGAATCGGACCCACATCCTCCGTCATAGCAGTTAGGGCCACTGACCACTAGATGTTGGGCCAGTCAAGTCAATGGAAACATATTTATAGAGCTTAGCTTTCACATCCACGCACAATAGCTACATAGCTCATCTTTGTGTGGTTTGGAAAAGCACCTTTAAACTAGAAAACTGCGCACACGTGTGCCACACACGCTGATCTGGGCGCGTCGGTCACCATACATTTTATATGGGAACTAGACTTGTAGAGCTACACTTGATCCACGTGACGTCGTTCTACATACGTACAAATCAAGCGTGTTAAAAGTGTGCGTCGGTCTAATGTAGTTCTAGCTTTAAGGTTTCTCATTAATATCGAGATCGTTACAATTTTTCCAAACAGTTTACCACCGTGTAGCCCGACCCTAATAAAGCCAATAGTTGGTTAAGTCTAAACCTTTGAGGGTACTTTATTAAAGAGTCCGGTCTCGTTAAGAAATATTAAATAAATTGCTCCCGGGTGATTAATTGAGTCTTAATTACGACATCGTTTAGCATCACCTCTGTTCATTACGCAAAACAAAGGTACCTGAAATTAACAATTAATTTGAAATTGGTTAACAATTATGTATTTGGGGAGTTAGTTTGGAATTGTTTAGTGTCGGTGCCCATTGTTGTAATTTGATATGTGATACAGATTAATTATGTTCATTAGTTAAGTTGGATTTGTAGGTTTATTGTGCAAATGTTTTACAAAGATTAAAATAAATATTGTTATGTTGATTATTTGTAAAAGTTTTGTAAGAAACGAATAGTATTTAGGAGCGTTTAGAACTTGTTTTTAGTGTAATTTTCTCGACCCTGATTTCCAGTCACCGTAGGCGTGGGTTTACGACGACAATCAATGAGTAGTTCGCCGTCCGGCCGTCTGCTAACGTCCGAATTGAGCCCGATTCGTCGACGGCGCGTAATGATCCACGGGCGCCTCAAGCAAATGTCAACTAAATAGTAGCTACTGAGGCCATGGGTTCGCTTCTGAAAAGATAACCGGGGTTCTAAAATTCAAGCCTAAGAAGAAATATAGGAGTAGGTTTTAGTCAGTAAAAGTCTGACATGCTCTTGTGCTCCACCCTTTTTTTTATAAGGGATAGGCTCGCGTTTGACCACAATCTTACCTGATGGTAAGCGATGATGTGGCCGACGATGGAGCACGCTTGCCTTGAAGCAATCTATTCACTCTTGACTTAAATACCCCTAGGTTATAGCTATCAGGACACACAGACTACGGCAGGGAATTCCATTCCTTAGCTGTACGCATAATGAATGTACTCTCAAAACGCTTTGTACGTATAGGTGGGATGGCCACCATGTACCGGTGGCGCAACGCCGTACGTCTTGTGGTCCGATGATGGAACGGACTTGGCGGAATTAAATTGTGTAACTCTAGTGGACACTCCCTGAAGTGTAAACGATAGCAAACTGACAGGCTAGCAACTAGGCTAACAGGCTAACAACCCTAGAGCGGGAAAAGTCATTGGATGTTTTCCCACCTAAAAATACCCCGGGTTCTATTAAGATTTTCTTCAAAATGTCAATATATAAATATAACATTCATTTACTTACTAAATATTAATACAACAGTATAATATTTAGTAAGTAAATAAATGTTACGAGACCTTTCTTATGAGCTGTATAATGCCGGAACAAAAATATTTAGGCCCAAGGAGACCGGTCGTAAGCTTCATAGTCTGGGACGAATAGTTTCAGAACAGCTTCATGAATATTTACTCAAATAGTTTTTAACTCCCTTTTACTAACAAATATGGTCAATTTGACTAACAAAATGATTATTAATTAATGCAAAGTATTACAAAGCCCTGCTTAGAATTTAATAAAGCTTTGTCGAGTATTACATTATGGTCTTCTATTGTTTAAATTAGTTTTCGAAGAAGCGTTTAGTCTGTTGAATTTGCATGTATGTTGCTACAAGTTAGCCATTTGTGCTATACTCTCCTGGGGTTATCATTCAAACGGGTATAGTTTTTACTTGTCTGGTCAGCGAACAAAAATTTACAATAATGATTTACTGAACGTAAATCTTTATTTTTATTTTATTTTTTTATTTAATTCTTTATGAGCACAAGTGTACAGAAGCTTAAGGTAATCGACCAGTCAACCTTTGGGTGATGAGAGAATGGTGCTAGGTGCAATATTAAGCATATTAATATTTGTATTTTTATCATTTTTTTACCACAGAGCTTCTAAGATAGATATGAGGGAGCTTCTTTTCGCTCTATCGACTACCGATCAGTATAATAGAGCGTGACAGACGCGACTCTCGGCTACTCTCTCAAGCAAATTAGAAAAAAAAATTGAATAATTATTTTAATTTAACGTTTATCAAGGTATGTTTTTACATATCCAGCTTCTGACAGCGAATTTGCCGGTTTTGTAAGTATTAAACATACTCGTACTTTTAGTTTATAATCACTCAGTGATAAAATTGCATTCTATTGGAGTAAGAATTTTTAAAATCGGTCAAGTAGCTTTCATAGCAAAAAAAAAAAAATATCTTTGTAATTTTAGGATAGATATTAATAACCTTAAAATAAAATAGAATTGAGAAAATTGAAGTGTAAATACGATATTAATATTATGTTTTAAGAGGCACAAGCGTTTATCGGTTAAAAATAAAGAACGTCCCATGATGTACTATTGTACGAAGCGACGCTCTGTATTCTGCTAAGTTTTTCCTACGATACGTAGACAAACTGTCATGTCATTAATTCCTTAATCTTAGCTGCAAGCAAAAACGCAAACTTACAAAGTCCACTTGTAACTTGCCTGAAAACTTAGTCAACCCAGCTTGTCAAATACATATCCGCATTAAAAATAAATACGAGATGAATTAAGAACAAATTGATTCCGCAGCTTGGCGCCCCACTTCTTAGAGTTTACACTCAACTATAATTACGCGGTACTCCACCGACGGGATCGGTCCCATTATAAAGTTCAATCAGCTATTCGAAACTACCGACTCGAAGGCTTCGAAGCTTGTACGACAAGCGCGTAACCCTAAACTGCCTTCAACACGTAATACCCCAAAATGTTTGAATATTTGAACAGGATAAAAGGGTTAGCGGTGATTTAAAAAGTATTATTGAGAATTTTATATGTCGGATTAAATATTTAAAAATAGGTACGGGCCGGAAAGGCCCCGTAGACGAGCAGACCGATTTAGTGCTTGTAATCTAGCTGATGAGTCAGTCAAAGTGGTTGACTATTTTAGTGAGTGTAGATTTTTGTAAACGCACTCACGATACAGGAGTAAATGTTGTCTTCATTTGCTCTGTTTAGAGCAAACGTAATGGAACAGAGACAAGAATTTAACAAGATGTTTTGAACATTGATTGGTGAAACATTGATAAATTGTACAACTTAAAATCATGTTTGACATGGTAATGAAAAAGGCTTTGCTCGGAGTTTCCATACGAGATCGAATCAGTAACCGATATAGCTTGATGATTTGCTAAACATAACTGGCAGTAGGCAGGACACATTGTTCGCAGAACAGAAGGTCGATAGGGCTGAAAGAAACTGGAGTAGCGACCGACCACGTACTGGAAGACACTGCACTGGTGGGCCTGTCACAAAGCGGAGCGATGATCGGTGAGGGTCGTAGGAATCCGATGGATGCGAGACGCGTGAGAGCAGTCGTTTTTTCGACACGGTTTAAGTCCAAAAGTTGTTGGCTTTCGGCTGAAATGATGTTGACGATACATTAGACTATAGAGTTCATTTACGTTAATTCGTCAATTCTGTTAAATGTACTAAAAATACTGTGAATACTAAGGGTTTCACATTGTTTGTAGCACGTACATCTAAGAACTGAAACAATTTGGCTGCCGCAGTCTCCACGTCCGATTATAATTTATGTATCTTCAAGGCTAGAATAAAGGCTCTTAATAAACTAGTGCGCGCCACTATCAATGATTGCATCACTCCTTGCCATCAGGTGTAATCGCAGTCAAGCTCTAGTTTACATAAAAAAAAAACTGGATCACGAAAAGTAACTTTAAACCGACTCAATTAATCGCACATATATTCATGTACCTGGTGTATACCTACATGTAAATTGACATATTTGCTTGTATGATGTATTTAATATCCGGCCATCTCAAACATTTATCATTAAAGTTGTTCTTCGCGAATTACGCCGAGTTTCTGAGTAAGCGGTATTGTTGATACTGGTTTAAACTTAATTGTATTAACTCTAAATATAGACCCAACTGACTACTAGTTTGTTTAGTTACTATAAACAGTAAACGCTGATGTTCTGAATTGGTAAAGTTAGTATGTTTGACCTGTGTTTTGTATACTTTTAGATACTTATTTATTTGTATTAGATTTTGTAGAGTTTTGCAGTTTTGTTTAGCACTTTATATTTTATTTATCTTTTTAAACTTCATGTACAGTAGTGGTACATAGACGGACTTAATGCAACAAGAAATGCTCTAGCATCAAATTGGTTAAAAAAGACAACACTGGTATGTGTGCAAAATAAATAAATAATAGATATTACAAATAGAATAAAGTAGGTGTCATTAAAATTACGAACTAGTAAAGACCGAATCATTATAACTAAGAGAGATCAAAATATAATAATTATGACGAAGACCAAACTTAAGGTTGAGAGGACTTCAAGTAGTAGTTCCGAATTTGACGCTTGAAGGAAAATTTACTTTCAGCTTTTTTGATGTCAAGGGGCCCCCCTTGACATCAAAAAAGCGGGATTTTAATATGTATTACCATCTTTTGTAATGCATTTATGACTTGACTAACAATTGATTTGGGTCAAAGAAAGAAAAACAGTAAAAGAAGTACTTAGTTACAAGCAATTGTGACGTGACCGATGAAATTGTTGATTTATTGTCCGAAAAATATCGCAGCCAGTCACCTACTGAATGTCGGCAAATAAAGGATCTGTAATAAAATAGATAATTCTGGAGGGAAGTGTCGATTGTTTAATTATGTACTAAACAAGACGAGTACCGACTAGAGTACAAGTAGGTAAATTCAATACATCTCCCAGTTTAATGAGAGTACTCGCATTCGAGATCCTTTAATTAGCGACTTAACTAGGTACATTACTCATATTGCTTCATTTACTTTATTTATACAACATACAGTTCTTATATACGAGTATCTCCGAGTATAAGCGTGGGCAACCAATGATATTTCATTTTGATATCAACAATTCATTTATCAAGTAATACAAATCCATTTTCTATTGAATCTAATGATACTTATAATATATTGAACGGAATATAACAAAAAATAATCATGTATGAGTATTTTCGCCGAATTTCAATAATTGCTACGAGATTTGTTTGCTACGAATGCGTAGCCGCTTCGTAGTACGCTACGAATTTTGCTACGAAGTTTCTAATGTTGACGGCCTACGATAAACTACTTCAATTATTGCAAATTAAGTCGTTTTAATATCTTCTTGTAAAAAAAAACTTTATATTTAATTACAAACTCCGCTTAGATGTCCTCGTTTTACTGAGAAAAGCTCGCGAAAAAGTTTTTTTAGAATCTGTTAAATTAAAAAGAGATTTTTAGGGAAAGACGTGTCCCATCTCGGTTTACGTGCGCATAAATATACATCCGTGTAAAAGAAACGTGTTTTGCAAACGAATTACACATTATTGCATTTAGGGTTCCGTTTCCGAATGAAAGGTTTTACACATAAGTGAAAAGGGCCTGAAAAACATCCTTCTGAGTAATTGTGCGTGTGATACTCAGAATGGGGCGCATGACGTGTTAAAATGTCAGTCGTACGAGCGAAAAAGAGAGATGGAGTCCTCTTTTTCGCCCTTTACAATGTGTTTTTTTGATATCCCATAACTCTAAGGTATGAATGAAACCATATCAAAGAATCAACTGGCATATGAATTATTATTCCATTTTTTTTCTTTTTTTACATAAAACACCGCTTTAACAATTCAATTTAGGTCGTAAACTGGATCGTGTTAAGATATAGAGGTTCTGATTTTAATAAAGTATAACTTTGTGAGATTAGACCCTTGCTCCATATGTGATGTTTTGTAGGGTAAAGTTTAATGACATTGTAATATTTAATTATTTGGGGCGTTTATTCCCTGATGGATACTCAAAAGTATACAACATGTTATATACAACATAATTTATCAAACACACATCCTGAAAATAGTATGTATTAATAAAACATTTTTTAAATAAAAAAAAAAAACTAATTTTGATAAATTATTAATAAATCTTGCTTGCTGGTTACTAGCGGGTTTGTGTATGCTTCCGGAGATACCAACACCGAAACGTTACCAGTGTAGCGCGTCAATTCCCATATATTACTGGCAGAAAGTCAATGACAAAAAATAGTTATGAATTTTAAAAACTCTGGACTGATTTCAAAAATCCTTTCATAAATGAAATTGCATTTTGTCATTGAGTAACATTGGCACATATACAACATCAGTTTCAGTTTATGCAAAACCTGAAACCAGTGTCTAGTATTTTTATGTAAAGGATCTATGTAATAAATTTCATAAATGTATCATGAAAAATCACAAAAGTTTTAAGCTTGTTATATTACCTGGTCGTCCACACAAATATATGGTCACCGCGGGCTATTTAGGTGACTGAGGGGATGTTTTGCCCTCGTTCCGAGCTGTGTGTTGGCTCCTAATGTCCGCTATGACCTGTCGTGACTTATGTTGTACTTATTGCTGGTGGTATCCAACTTGTGATCTTTTTTAAATATTTTTGGGAATAAAATATAACATATATCCTATCTTCACTCGGGCGAAGCCACAGACAGCAGCTAGTATCTAAGTAATAATTCCAACATTTTTTTCGTAACCCACGAATTGAAAACAAGACTCTATACTTGACATTCTCACTTACGACCGCTAAGACCGGAGGCAGTGAAACTAATTGAAGCATAGTTATAATTTTGGAGCTCGTAATTAATGTGCTGTACTGTGACCCTTATCAGACTTGTGAAGTGGCGTTGTCTTGCGTAAGTTAGTTTGTCATTGTTATATTATTTAGTAATACTCCAAGAGCTGTGGTGGCCGTATGGTAATGGCTGCGACTTACAAGTTGTAGGTCGCGGGTTCAAACCCTGCCAGGCGCAATACTTTGTGTAATTTATTTCATTAGGTATCAGTGTTCTCAAAAAGGTGAAGGAAAACATCGTGAGGAAACCGAAAATTCACCAACCCGCACTGGGCCTGCGTGGTGGATTATGGCCCATTCCCTCTCCTAGAGAGGAGGCCTGAGTCCCAACAGTGGGAACATACAAAGTATTTCACAACAATATAGCTTCACGTGGGGAGAAAAGAAAAAAACACGGGGATCTTCGTTCAAAATCCGAGTGTAGTGTGTGTTAAAAAAGGCTGATGATGATGATGAATACTCCATACAACCCCGTTTCTTGTTGTAACCGTCCGGACCGAGCTAAGTCGTCGATGGCGTATAGTGTTCCACGAAGAAGATGTCATCAAAACCAGCAGGGTCGAAGCCAACTGGGGCCATGGCCTACTTGGTTATGCAAGAGAGATCCCCGGAGCTCTGGAAGTTAGTTGGTTTGATATTTTCGGCAAACTCTTGTAGTATGGTGACTTGTTTTATGTAAATGGCAACTAAAGCGGTGACTTCGCGTGCATACAAGCCGCCGCGTCGCTTTAAATTCGTGTAGACTGCATCGAATCGCTTCGCAACCACAATCGCGTTGGTTGTACACGTAGAACGCCGCGTGAACGGTCATCAAAATAACAAAGCATACACAAACATCAACAAACACAAAAATATGTTCTTTTCTTTCAAAATGATAAACGATGGATTTTTTGTTTAGGTGCAAAAACATCTAATGACTTCTCCCGCTCTTGGGGGGAGCAGGACTGTCAGACTTTTACTGACTAACACCTACTCCTATGTTCCTTCTTTGCCTTCGTTCCAAGGCCTCTGGATTCTCTTTCGCACAACTCATGGCCCCAGTTGTCTTCGAACCTGCCGAGCCTCTACGATTTTGTTTACGCGCCGTTGACGATTCAAACTCGGTCCGAACGGTTACCGCATGGCTAGACGGCGGGCTACTCAATGCCCACCGACCGCAAGCTCACGCCTACGGTGGTTAGAACTCGGGGTCAGGATGTCGGAGGCTGGGACTTAAGGAAGACCATTCCTTCACGTGTGCGGCCGCCTCTTTCGCTAACATTACTGCTTCGCAGAAGGATGCCACCACCTGCCATTCCTCCTCGTTCCGGACCATGGCCTGCACCAGAGCACAAAACTTACGTAGGACACTGCGTCATTAAATCTAGTGTGCTGTGATTACGTTATTTATTTGTTTAATTACAAAGCTAATTGCGATTTTAGCGCACAAAGCCTAGTAGGTACTTTACTAGGCTTTGTCACACAACGCCAAATTGTGAAAATGTTTGAATGACTATTACGTCCTTTATATGTATGTTCATGCTACATTAAGTTTACATATAGGTGCAATTCGAATTACATATGTCATAATAACCATTAATCAATCCCGTGCAATTTTGTGTTTACTGATATAAATCATTGTTTAAAATAAAATTAACGCTTAAACGACTTATCAGAAATATCACATAGGATAATTTTATTTCTGGAATATTCCTTTGGCATATTTTTGTACTTTTACGAAGGCTGACAGAGCCTAAAAGTGACATATAAGGAAAAGTACTGCTTACAACTAAAGAGAAATTTCTCACCTAAATTACCCAATTTTGTCTACCTTACCTACAAAATTCACTTCGTAATCAAGCCTCAACACGTAAGCTAAATATTTTGCTGAATCATTGAATTAAAACTTGAGTTAATTAATGTAACACAAGTATATAAAAGGCATGTTATACCTGCCTTCGTACCTTTCAAGGGCCTACTTAAAATCTTTTAGTAATATGTCTCGGTAAGCGCCTGAAAGTCAAAAGCGATAGTCATTTATAACATAACATCATAACCTACTTAAGTCAGCATGTAGATACGCATAGCATGGACCTTGTTCTAGCATTATGCTTCCCTCCCATTAATACGTAATGTGGTAGACAAAAGAGTTCACATTTCACGAATGAGTTTAGGCAGATTAGTTGCCAACATAAATAATCTAGAGGTTTGCCACACAAGGGGCGAAGCGCCCGGTTAATCTAAGGGATCACAGACACCAAACAAATATTATAAGTGTTGAATTTCCTAAGTTTCTCATTTAAATTGAGTTTAAAAGTAACGAAGGAATTTTGCAATATTAATTCCATAGAATACTCCAAAAGAAACCAACATTTTAACTCTCGCGAATGTATTATTTTTCAGTTGTATAAAAATACGAGTGGGTAGTACACAACAGTTGCATTCATATGCGGCTGATGCACGTAACAGGCCGCTTGAATGCCCGTGAATGTGATGAGCGAAAAAAGAGGAAAAGTGCAGGTTGAACTGATAGGAGATAAAAATATATACGCCTGAATAGAGTTACGTATCGCAAGTGCCTCGGCGGGTTGTGGGCGTACCAATAGCTTCTATTCTTTTTACTGAAAATACTGAAAAATGCAACATATTGTTCGAACGTAGAGACCATTGAGCTTGTGAACCTATCCGGCTTGATCTAGTGTGTTTTGTTCTTGGCTACTAAACTTTAAATTTTATTACGTTCATGGGATTGGCACGCTTAGCAGGAATTAATGTATTAGAGAGCGGGATTTCTTCAAGTGAAGTTTAGAGGCTGTGTGTAATTGTTTCCTATTGTGATTGTGATGTAAAATTGGTGCATTTTTGTATCTCAATTGTCTGTACAACTGTACCATATGTAAAATTATTAAAACAGGTGCGATCTCAGTAAAATGGAACTGATAATTTTATTGTAGTGTTGGCTACCTCAGCGATGTTAGCCGAGAAGGTTTACTCGTTACATTTGCTACCAAATACTACAAAAACATTAGAACGGGTACATCCTTATTTTATTGATAAACAAATGAACTATTTGGAAACATGTAATCTCTATTATTCCAACGAATGGATTTTATATCCAAGCTCAAGAAATAAATTTAAAAAATAATAATGATAACGTGTTAGTTGATTTAATCTACGAAGGTTTTAAGGGATTTTATTCGAAAATGTTCATTACGGAACAGACTTTCAAGTATCTTCCATCTGGTCATCTTAACGGTTGGTGTCTTTCCTGCTTCATTAGGCAGGTTTGTTGCTCCGACAAAGTTTCACAAGCTCATTTAGTAAATATTGTTTCCATTCGGGACGATAGCACACGTTTTATTTATTGAAGTTGTCTTTCACGAGACATTGAACAAAAGTTCATATATTTCTCGTAGTTTGTTTCTTTAGGTATCCATTAAGTCAAGTTAAAAATGTAGTGAAACATTACCTCATGACAAATGGATGTTCAAGACGACACTAAAATTATTGTACCTACTTATAAAGTGTAGGGCGTTGGCATGTCGTTTAAATATTAATCTAAAATTGAATAGAATGAATAGTAGTCAGCTTAATTTGAGACTAAATTCGAATAATTAAATCTTTGTTTTAGGTAGACAAAAGGAATAATTAAATTTCCATTAATTATACACGGAGAAAACATTTATATTTTTATTTTTATGTAAATTTTTTGGAAGCACGAGGTAGATATAACTGTAGACATATTTGAATATTTACGCACCTTCACGAAAACGTGCAAAGAACTTGTCATAAATTCACTTATTTAGAAGATAGCATTATGAATTCCATTCAGTGATGTACAGGAAACGTTTCATGATATGTGACATCCTACTTTCTTATAAGTGAGCAGGATGTGAGAAATGCGACATTTGACACGTAGGAACATACCAGGAATATTTGTAAAGTTACCGTTACCGCTCCTTTGGGAGAGAATGAAACAATGTATAAAATCCAATAACAACCAGATAGAATATTTATCATAAATGAAAAATTATCATAGTCATGTTTATACAACATTATATTATTTTTAGTATAGTGAAACCGGAATATAGTTTGTTCAGAATCAGTAACTTTAGAAGGTTAGGTTAGAATTGTGACCAACTAGGCGCGAGCCGAGCGAGCGTAGCGAGCGGTGCCGCGGCAGCGGCCGTCGAGTGCTACTTCTCAAAATAAAACAGATCGGGACCTTAGAGCACCCCGACACGGACGAGTCGGGATTTTGAATGTCGGGATTTTAAACTTTCGGTCAAATGAACTTTCGGGATTTTAAACTTTCGGCCAAACGACCATTCGGTGTTTCGATTGTCGGTATTTAATCCGTCGGTATTTAATCCGTCGGTATTTTAAAATTCGGTCTTATAAAATTCGGGATTTTGATACGTACCCCTTTTACGCCATGTTACATTTTTTCAAAAATATATTTAAAACAAAGTCACAAGTTGGACACCGACACTAAGTACAACAGTCACGGCATAGCGGGCATTACGACCAAGCGCACAGTAGGGTGTGGGAGCAAAACAACTCCTCAGTCACCCCGTTGGCCCGGTGACTATGTATTTGTGCGGTTAACCAGGTAACGTTACAAGCTTCACTTTGTAATTTTTATGATACAGTTTTGATATTTTGTACATAGATTCTTTACATACGTGTTTTGGGTTTCGCGTAAGTATATACTAAAACTAATGTTTGTATAATAGATCAAAACACACGTAGATCGTAGGTTCATGAAATTGCGATTGCGTATTTGTTACTAAGTAAACATTTAGTTCCAGGAGTGGCTTATCGTCTTACATCGAGTGGAACTTGTTAACTGACGGTGCTAATTAAACAACCTTGTAAACATTATTGGCAATATTATTGGTACCGATTTGCGTTTTCTTGTTAATTTATAGGCTGATGGTACAATGTTATTACGGATTTAGGAGATCCTTGGGGGTTTCCCTATTTGGATAAGCTTACTAGTTAAAGTAGTAACTAAACAAGAAAATGTTAAATAGTTCAATCGGTTTGGAGTAACAGTTTTAAAATCGTAAAAACGTAAATACAAATATTACAAGTTCATAAAAAGTTTGTAAAAAAAATTTTAACACACATACTCGAAAATCCGCTCCTATACCTTCCGCTTTCAAGCACGCAATTTGCTGTTTTTTGCACTAGCATGGAAACTTGCGCTAGTTCAGCATATCACCCATGAGTCGCGCGTCAACCCCTTTTTATTTATTTCTTCGTAAGTGTATTGATAAAAGTCGTTTGTTACCCGTGGTTTGTTACTGCAGAACCCCGGTCCATAACTCCCTAGCCTCGCTTCGACCTGGCCAGACCTTGGCTCTGGCGAATTCCGCCTCGGTCGCTATGATAAACTTTCTTCGATTATATCAGAATGTATCTACTATTTCCGAACACTATATTTTCACATATTCATATTGTAGTAAAATTTATAACCTATTGTAGATAAGAGACAAGTAATTAAAGTTTTATGTCTATAGGTAAGGCAGCTAGCTTAAGATAACGGCAGTATTGACATGACAGGCGCTCGATTAGAGTAAATCTGCGATATCTATGTATATTCATCGTAATTTCGTTTATATACGAATGTATCAGATATTTTATAGAGCTACATAACCGCAGCCGAAACAGATATATATACCTACTATCTACACTAATATTATAAAGAGGTAAAGTTTGTTTCTTTATTTTTTTGTTTATAGCCGGTAATCTTTGAAAAGACTGATCCGATTGCTAAATTTTTTTCACCGATTGAAAGCTGCTATAATCCTCTGTGACATAGGCTTTTATGTACGCGAGCGAAGCTGCAGGAAAAAGCTAGTTCGAAATAAAACAATAGCTGCAACCGTAACCAAAACCGATATAAATGTTTCAGATAGTTTCGGGTTAAAGACAGCTCAGTTTAAATGACAGGTTACGGCAAAACAAAACGTGTTGCGTTACCCAAATAATACTTGAGAAGGGCAAAAAGATGATGATTTATACATTATTTTTAGTAGGTATATGCGGAACCTGAACACAGTTTGTTTAGAATCAGTAACTGAATCGATTCCAATATTTTTTACATCCTAACTAATATTATATATGTGAAAGTTGATGTGTGTGGATGTTTGGATGTTTGTTACTTAATCACGCAACAACGGCAGAACGGATTTGGATGAAATTTGGCATGCAAATAGCCTTTGACATGGAAAAGAACATAGGCTATCTTTTATCCCGATTCCTTGAGTACCTAATGCCACGCGGGCGAAGCCGCGGACACACACGGAAAAGCTAGTTATATTACATTTTTTTCCAAAAATAAAATAAAAAATAAGTCAGAAATTGGACACCACCGACACTAAGTACAACACAGGTCATGGCAAGTCATTGCGGACATTAATTGTCAGCGTACAGTTGAATGCGGGAGCCAAACCACCCCTCATTCGCCTAGATGACCCGGTGACTATGTATTCGTGCGGTCAACCTGGTGACATAACAAGCTTATAATTTTGTTATTTTTCATGATACTCTTACAGTTATAAAATTTTGTACATAGATTATTTACATAAAAATACTGGACACGTGTTTCATGGGGGGAGGCCCATGTCCAACAGTTGACGTATATCGGCTGAAATGATGATGATGATGACGTGTGTCGGGTTTCGTATTATATACTAAAACTATACATATATGCAACTATGACGAAATGGAAAGATAATGTTCTTTCACTCCTCTATTGATTAAGATTTAACAAACTTTCATCTTGTGTAATAATGAGTGTTGTATAGCAAGCCATTAGCGGGGTTGCAGTCTGGGGTTACCGCAGTGGCGTAACTAGTTCTAAAGGGGCCCCGTATTAACTGTTATCCAGGTTTCTTTTTTAAACGTTGGCTCTACTAGTACAGATACTCGTGACAGAGTTACGATAGGCCTCGAAAGATATGATCAGACTAATGGGATAGGTTTCATCTATGTCATGTAAAATCAAGACCGATGACCTCTTTTATTGGAGTATTCTGGATTAGAAGAGAGATTTAGAACGAAATTGAAACGGAGCGAGCTATAAAAATGGAACATCCCATCATTTAGTAATCCATTAACTACATCAATAAGAGAATTGAAGGGATAACATGTTAGATTTTTTACAAATGTCGGGGCCCCTATGACTTGGGGGGGCCCGTACCATTGATACGGCTAATATGGCGGTAGCTACGCCCCTGGGTTACCGCTTACTACGCGTTATTACGCCATCAAGTAACTGCAACACAAATTGCGGAGCGAACACTCGGCTCGGCAGCCGCTCAAGATCTTGACGCGGCACTAGATTTCCCAGACGTGTTATAAGTGTAAAGACTGTGCTTCACAAAGTTTAACTATGAGTAGTCTTAGCTAAGTCAAACAAGGACCTACTTTTATTATTTTATATATTAAATAACCCTAAATAATTCTTCTCACTCTGGGTGAAGCGAGAGGAAAGTGAGACTTTTACTGACTAAAATCCACGAGTCTAATTTTTTCAAAAAAACCCGCAACCCAGCAGACATTGGCCTCAGTGGCCCATTTACCTATTTATATCCAATTTCAAGAAATGTGTGTAATATTATCTATCCTCTCAGACATTTAAATCCTATAGAGTTAATAAATAAGCTACAATCCCTTAATATTTCCATTAGCACTCCCACGTAGAGAATCACAGCTATTCAGGCATTGTAGTGTAAACAAAGCCTAATATTTCTCAATAGGCATAAATCCGTATAATTGTTAGTAATTAGTGCTGTAATCACTCGATATCGAGATTATATTGTGTCCATTTAACTCAACGATCACGTCCCATGTATGGCTGTCTCATACTTCACGCGGGGCACGTACGTTCATCCAATAATTATTAAATTATTATGTTATTATCCACCCCATAATTGTGTTATCACAGTCTACAGTTTATATTGTGTGGATAACCACCGAATACTGTATAGTAATTAACTATTGATTAATTGGAACAATAGTTGTCGGTGACAACGGTGAAGAGGTTGCAAGTACCTAGCTCTTCCAGCGGCTTGTAGAGTTGGGTCACGAATCTAATCAATGGCTCGGGGTTAAAATGTCGTTTTGACTGTAATCGATTTACATATCTAGGCCTTTCCTGCCTTCAGGCTAAAACAGTAATAACCATTCCCGCTCTCAGCTTCATGTCGATATTCTAGTCTAAAAGTTATCGACAATTTTAGCTTTGCTCCAATATGAACGGATGCTAATCACGGTTATATTCACATATCATTCGATTATTATTTTGATCTATTCAGTTCTAATAACATAAAAATATTGTAGATATTTATATTTTTTTGAAATCGTATTTGTTTTCAACTAGCTTTTGCCCGCGGCTTCGCCCACGTACATAAAATATAGCCTTTGTCACTCGGGAATAAAGCAGCTTTCTATAGGTGAAAAAATTTAAGCAATCAGACCAGAACTTTCAGAAATTATCTCCTAAAAACATAAAACAAACTTTAGTTCTTTATAATATTAGTAGTATAGACTAGTGTAGATTCTGAACGAATACCAACAAATTGAATTTGGAACAGTTAGCTCAGTCAAATCAAACCTAATAAAAATAAATAAGTTCTTTAAGTATAATTTATATTTTGTTAAGTTTCGTTTTGGATTTAACTGTTATTTTTTCATTAAAAGTTCTTATGATCATACTATACACAAAACATATTTTTGGACGTATTTTTAAATATGAGTTCAAACAAATACCAGTGGTATTAGTTGTTGGTATTAAAATGGAATAAATCGATTATTTGTTTTATCGATTTTACTTCATCGTATTTATTTTCTAAATGAACGTGCCAAACAGTAACGTTAACCTTTACTTTCCTCCTTCAAGTTTCTCCTGTATAATATTTGGTTTGACTCGATAAGTTTTATCGAGGAAAATCAATTTCAGTGTTTAAAAGTTTTACGTGTACCTCGGCTGTGAAGTAGATCACTTCGCAAAGTGTTTTGTGAATATTTACATATACAATTTAACTTTTTAACATCATAGATGCTGCATCTTTAACATTTTTATGTGTCGAACACGACTTGCAAAGATTTTCTCTAAGATACATGATAGCTTGCATGATTCGTAGCATTCGTTTAGCTCGCGAGAGCTTTGCTTTGAGTTCATCAAAGAACATAGAGAATAAAGAACTATATGACTGACTGAAAGGTCAAACTTTTTCAATTTAGCAAGAATGTATTATTGTATCCTGTCTCTGGTAGTTTTTTTTTAAATATTTAATAGTTACACATATGTATATTTTTTTTATATTTACGAGTAGCACACAAATTAAATATTTGTAACAGAATATATACTATACAAATACAGCTACTTATAAAAGAAATTCCTTACGAAACATTTTAAAATATGGCGTCAAAAAATTCTTCCGTAACGCTACAAAAAAAAACGTAGTATGGCAATACCTAATCTCTGGCTGAGATAAAAACATCCCTTAGGTCACGTGAAGTGTCAACTTAGATGACCATAACATTACATAAAGCTTTCCCATGAGAAATGGCATTTACAAATAGAACAGGTCTCGACATAATATTCTTGTGATACCGTATGCGCATCGTATAATTTTCACATTTATTTTTGTCAGTACTCGTAGATCATACATAACCAATGTCATATTAAAATGTGTAGCAACGAAGCGACAACCAAAATAAAATGACCTTTATTAACTTGTTCAAATAATATTAATAATCAAACAAATTATCGGCAGGCGGAATAATTCGATCAACTAAATAGCGCGAGGTGTAATTCAACTCGTCAATTACATTTGAAGTGTTGACCGGTGAGCGCTAGGGATCGATCAACCGTGGGCAAGGCATTGTTCCCTTAATCAGGACCCGTTCGTCGGTACTCACGTCGATAGCATTCTCATGTTGACACCTCGTCGACGACCTCCTCTTAATTTACAGATCAAAGTGACAGTGAAAAATACAGCGAAAGGTCCCAGGCTAAATGTCACAGGTATACGTCACAGTTACTTTACGTTTTTGGTTGTTCTCCATGACGACCGGTTTCCAGTACTTTTTATCTGAATTCCGTTTTATCTCAAAGTTTGACTGTGACTTGTTTGACCTAAATAAAAGTAATTTATGGTCACAATCACAATATCATTTTATTGAAATTAAATCAATGTCTCGAGGCCATTTTCGTAGCTAAAAGTTTCATAAGTTTGCAATTTGATTGTTCGATCGTTTGGCGGAAAAATCTCTTTAAACTTATAGCATAAATATATAAGTGCTGCATTCACGTTACCTTTTAATTACTTGCTTATTTAGATACATTTTACACTTTAGGTGACCTAATTATAGTATTGCTATACAAAGTCGCAAGTCTGCTAGTTTTTTTCGGCCCTACCAGTCGACAGAGATGTGGAAAAGTTTGTCGACGGCATATTTTTTAGATTGTAATAAATTATTTAAGAGTTTTTATTATTCTTTATTTATAATATATATTATTATAGTTAGTCGAGTGTTTTTTTAGGGTTCCGTACCTCAAAAGGAAAAACGGAACGCTAATAGGATCACTTGGTTGTCCGTCCGTTTGTCTGTCTGTCAAGACCCTTTATCTCGAGAACGTGTGGAGTTATCGAGTTGAAATTAAAACCATATACTCAGGTTTACTATTCCTTCAAGCTGTGAAAAGAATCAAACTTCTAAGTTAACGAATAAAAAAGATACGGCCGTTTATTTCGCAAAAACCATATATTTTAAAACTCTCAAAGATCGAAATTCATAGGGTACTTGCCGTTGACCCAGAATCTTGAAATTTGGCACAAAGCAAGGTCTTATATCACAGATATAGGAAAAAATGTGAAAACCGTTAATTTTTTTTTTACCTAAGTCACAAAAAAAAAATGTAATTTGGAAAAAAATTCGAGGCTCCATTCGGGTATTGTAGTTTGCACGGAATCCTCAGTGCGCGAGTCCACCTCGCACTTGCCCAGTTTTTTTAATGTGTAAATAGTAGATATGTAGCAATTGAATATTTAGATACAAATGTCTATTAATAACGTGTATCACGAGAGTTCTTAATGTTTTTTCGGCATTTTCCGCTTCGTTACCCTATAACACTTTCTTATTAAAAACCAGAAATCATAGTTACTATTCGTTTCAATTATTTATGTAGGTAGAAACTTGTAGCAATGGGCGTACCAAAGAAAATATTCCAACATTTCCATGTTGACATCTTCTGTATATTTAAACATATTCCGTGGGTTATTTCGTATGCCTTTGCGTGACGTGAACCGCTTTAGGTAACATTTGTAGTAGTAATAACACCTGTTCTGCTTCTGTAGTAAAATATACAAAAGATCTTTGATTTTTTATCATGATACAGGCAAAAATACGAAAAGGTCAAACCTATATCAAGATTCAAGATTCAAAGCATTTTATTTCAAATAAACTATTTACAAATACTTTCGAATTGTCAAGTAGTCAGTTAATCAGAAAAATTATACTAATTGCAAATTGCGAAGCGTAGATCTCCTTAGAGAAAAATGTGTAAGAAATTCCATAGACAGTCTTTCTCTTTTTGATCATGTTATATATTACAAATATGAAGACAATGTAGGTAGGTAACACAAAGATTTGAATGCAGTTTTTTTTTTTATCTAAGTGTATAAAATTGTTGGTAGGGTTTGGCAGGACTGCGGAATTGTTCGAAAGAGTTAGGTACCGTGGCCCTAGCTGTAATGCAAATGTTACTACAGGATTTTAGTTAGTAAAAGTCTGACACTACCTCTCAGTCCATTCAGAGCGAGAGAAGTAATTTGTTGAAAAAAATCCCATTTCAAAAAAAGGGTTGGAAATTTCTGCAAATACTGATTTAATCATGAATATAGGTTTACTAATAGAGAGTAAATTAATTATATAAGCAGATTTTTTGTCCTGTGGCTTACCCTGACACCACAGGACAAAGCTTGAGAATTATAGAAAGTAACATACTTGAAACACAGACAAGAAATACTTTATACACTTCGGTTCTTAATCTCATATTGAGATCACGATGAATCATGAATCACTCGGTCCGTTGGTGAGAACCGCACGAAAATCTGTTCAGTAATTTTTGACTTAATCGCGTATAGATAGATAAACACCCACCAGGCGGACTTAGCTTTATACGTGTGGATTCCTATTCACAAATCCTACGAGTGGCTTACGTAGCAAATACCTGAATCCACAAAAACCATTTCAGAAATAATCCTTAGTAAACAATGTTTCTGATCCGAAGAAACAAGTTTACCCAACTATTTCTCTTTGCACTTACAAAGGTGCTATTTACAGAATTATGCCTTTACGAATACCTAGTGTTAAAGTCATATTAATACTCGGTTTATATAGGCTACATTATCGTTAAACATGTCGTTACGTTTACAGGTATATAAGAAGTTCAATAATCTGTTTTTGACGATGTTGAAACGATATTTATTTAAATAAAATAAGTACACCAACAGCACTGTCGCTTACAATTCAAATAAACTTACATCTAAAATTGTTTTTTTTTTTTTAATGTTTTTAAGGGGAATCACAAGCAAGAAACCATTTATACAATCATCTGTGTACTAATCTATATAATGAACCACCAAAAACTTGACATAAGCAGAACAATTAAGATAAAATTTTACTCAACATCATCATTATTTCAGCCGAAAGACGTCCACTGTTGGACATAGGCCTCCCCCAAGTATCTTCACAACGAACGATCCTGTACGCAATTTTTACTCAGCAATAAGAAAATTACTAAAGTAACTTCTAAAACACGATTCGATAAAAATAAGAACAAACATCTCACACAAATACGTCAGATACCGTACCTCGAAATGAAAAATTCAGCAGAACGTTTAGTTGGAACTAGGACATCGGATCTGCAAGCTAATCTCATAATCTTCATCTGGCGCCATTGATGCAACTCCTCATGCGCTTGACATTTCAATTTTTTCCGAAACTATACAGTCCCCATTCGAATTCTCTCTGGATGTTCGAATTTGGGTCATGTCGATCATTTTCCTTTATACTGAATGCAACTTGATGCCGGATATTACATTACCAGGGGCCGAATTGTACCTGAAACTGTGCCGCAAAATTAATTTGGAAAATTCATTTAATAGTAATACTATTTCATTAATATCAATCTACGAAATAATCTCATTAATGCGTTTAGTTAGTAGGTATTATACATCTAGTTTTGTATTAATATTTCACACACGTTCATCAAATGTTACTGGTATTAATTGGTGTGTTTATAATGTAAATATATTTCTTTTGGTTTCAGATTTATTCCCGATCTCGTTCTCACGCTTCTAAAGCAAATATGGTAAGTTTTACAAACGCTTGTTTCTAGTAAGAAAAATATTGACAAGCGTAATTTTCTTAAATGCTTTTTCTTTTAGTAATCGTCTTAAATTTAATGTTCTTGAAACTTATATTGCTTTGGTTGAGACGAAAAATTTAATACTGTATCGTAGTTATTGTATATTCGGTCTCTAGCGCTTTAAACAAAAAACAGCGAACTTTTAATAATGTTAGTTTCGTTTCATCATTATTTACTTATTTTTCATGTTTTTGATACATTATAAACATTACACATGATGGATTGGTTCTTCGATCATGTTATGTATGTAATCACGAACGTAATCATAATTTTCCATTGTTTACGAATATGATATTCTTTTGTTAATCTTTTGTAAGGAGACTGTAACAATAGATTGTATGGATCTATTCTTTCATATTCCTTTTATCCGACAATATGATAGTATGTGAACCGAAATCATTTAATTTATTAGAGTTTCGGTACTTGACCAATAGAAATTACCTAACTGTTTAGTTCCATACCACAGAGGGCAGATTTAGTTACCTACGATATAAGTTTCAAAACTCTCGTCCTGGTCCCTTTTTGCTCACCACAATGATGAAAACCACATCAAAGTGGATACGTTACTCGGAATATTTTCACAAAACGTATTTATGCGTGACCTGACACATTTATGCATGAGCCGATAATCATCCATTTTAAACATAGGCTGCTGAAACCGAACGGTAGTCAATTCTGCGCTGATGATCCAATCAAATTATGATCGGATACCTCTGCGGGATTGTTTCACTGTGAAAATAGGTCTGTGAATATAAAATAGGGTGTTTATGCGAACCTTTTCGAAATTACGGATCAAATAGCATTGGTATCGTGAAGTTGAAAGGAAACGCCATTCGCTGCGTAGTTCCGGAGCGCCGGTCGTCCGCTCCGGAGCAACGTTGTCAATATTTGTCGATCCGAAGCCGTCGGTGACACTTGTTGCATTCTGTGTTACAGTGTGCTTCGGTTAGCAGAAAGCAGTCAATACGATTTCGGTGAATGTTTACTGCGAACTTGCGCTAAGCAGCTTATTTGATGTGTCGTGACTAGAAATAAATTGACAATGCTTGGTAAAACTTCGTCCGTCGTAGACGACAAATCAATCTTGTTTGTATTTTATCAAAGTGCCTGTAGGCCAAGCCGTCAAAGCAAAGTTATAAATTGGCTACACGAAATAAGTAGTTATCTAATGGTAAAATTTTATTGTTTTTTATTAAACGTTCTGTACATGTGATTGTCACCTAATTTCTCCTAAACGGCTTGACGATTTGAATGTAATTTAGTGTGTATATTTGAGTGGCCCTCTGGATGGTATGTGGCGCTACAATTGGGTCCTTAATACTATTATTGATAAATGCCAGCTTTTGGGGGTCTGCGAAACTGCTAGTACTTATATAATAATAATAATCATCTTTATTTTACTCTTCACAAAGGTACAGTACAAAAAGTTTTATATAAAATATACAATGATGCAAAAAAAAACTTTGTGAGAGTCTGGAGTCCATACTAGGATACCCTGTGTGACGGATCACCAGGCTCTCACCCCAAAATTCCGACGCTTAATTATCTGTACCTAATACCAAACAAATGACAAAAAAAAAACAAAATTTGATATGTAATACAATAAGAGTTCTTTTTAGTTTTTTTTTTTTTTTACATTATACGATATTTCCTCTTAACCTACACGATTTGCTAAAAAATGACACATGAGACAAGAAAGTCAACAGATGTAATCAGAAAAGGGGTTTGTTTGCGTAAGAAAGTGGTTTCAAAGACGGACATGCCACTGGCTTATCTTAGAAAATATAAATAGAGGCCCTCAAGCCATTCAGAGATTGTGAGTCAGCGAAACATCTACTATATTTGGAAGGATTAGTCTTTTGAACACAGGGTTAAGTGCTATATTTAGGTCAAAACGTGATCTATTTTTGGAATACTTAAAGCACTTATTTTTTCGTCGATTTTAATAGCATGATCGACCATTAAAGTTGCTCACTCAATACATACTAAAGCCCGGCAAATCTAAGAAGTACCGTTTGACAGTTGTACGTATAGTATGTATATTAGGGAATGCAAAAACCGCCAAAATTACAAACCGGTTTTTTTTTCGGGTTTTCTAAAAAAAAAACCGGTTAACCGGGTAACCGGTTTTAAAATTAGTTAATTTTGAAATTTATTTTTAAGTGAAAAATTTAACTTTTTTTGCTTGTGAAATTCTAAATAATTATTTTTAATAATTATTTTGAAACTTATCTATTGAAAAAATATACTGTATACTTTATATGGCCATGAATTCTGTCAAAGATAAAAAAAAAATAACTTTATAAAAACGAATGTCTCAGAATGATGTTATATATAGAGAATCTAAGCCAGAAGTTAATTTAACTTCTATACAAAATATCCACCGTCATCGGTTTACGCACGGTGATCATTGGAAAGTTGTCCACCGCTGATTGTAAAGAATTTTTAATTATTGTTAGGTGAAGGCCATGCCCTCTAATATAGTAGATCTCAATTTGTAGTTCAGGGGTTGAGGTCTGGGCTAGTCAAAGGTCAATCATCAGCCTTAATGAAATCCGAAACACTCGTTGTAAGCATCCTGAAAAAACCTAGTATGTTATCAAAAAGAGAGAGGCTTTAAGAGGCTTTGCTATGGCGTTTTGGATAGTATCTTGATACTCTTTAGCTGAAGTTAGAGTAGCCCATTTTGACGAAAATTAACCATTACTGATGCCGCATTATGATCATTCAGGACTCTGATAACTGTTGAGAGAGTTCTTTGGAGTTACAAGCTTACACCCAATTGTTTTGCTTGTTGTAATTTTCCTTGATTGTGATAATTTTCTCATCGGTAGCAAGAATATCCTTTTTATGGTGGGAAAAATCATCCAATGACAACCCCCCCTCTTGGGCGGAGCAGGAGACGGTGTCAGACTCTTACTGACTAAAAGCCCACCCTGTTCATTCTAGCCTTCATTCCGGGGCTCGATCGCCCTTTCGGATAACCCTGGCCCCAGTAGGCTTCGACCCGGTAGGGCCCCTGCTTTTGCTGACAACTCCTTGAGGCGCGCGGGAACAGTGAGCGCCGTTGACGACTTGGGCTCGGTCCGGACAGTTACCAGATGGCCGGACAGCGAACTACACAGTGCTCACTGTCTGCAAGCCCGCGCCTACGGTGGGCGGAAATCGGGATTGGAATCCCGGCGGCGGCTGCGAGAGCGCCGTTGCTTGATGCGGTCAGCCTCCTCTTTTGCGAGCATTACTGCTTCGTAGAAGTCGACGAACGCCTGCCACTCATCCTCGCTCCGGACCATGGTCTGGACCAAGGCCCGGCGCGAGAGGTCTCCGCCGCCGATTGCCCCCACGAGGGCACGGCGATGCTCCGCCCAAAGCAAGAATATCCCTGAGTTTTTCATCAGTGTAACGAACAAACAGAGATTTTGATCTTTTCACTCTCTTCTTTAAATGCGACTTGTTTAAGATGATATTATGATGAGTAACAACGGTGGGTATTCCATCTGTGCATAAGAATTTCTGTGTCCTTACAAGATTTTAATTCTGGCCCTTCATTGCCTGTTCTCACAACACGTGGCCGGCCTGAATTTTTAATGATCGTAAACAGAAAAACTGTATAGTTGGTTTCGCTATCACTATGGCACGTATATATAAACAAACCTACGATTGATATCAAGCCTTAACAGAGTTTTAAAACAATATTTAATAAAAAAAATAGTGTCATTTGAAAGTAATAAAAAAAACCGAAAAAACCGGTTACTTGAAAAAATAAACCGGTTTTTTAAATCATTCAAAATATGCCGAAAAACCGGTTTTTCGGTTTTCGAGTTAACCGGTTTGCATTCCCTAATGTATATTTTAATTTTAATTTGTTGATTAAAAATTGTATATTTTGTGATAGAATAAAAATAGCTTCGTAATTCAATGGTTTTACGGGAAGGGTAATAGAAACAGTGCTACGAGTAGTTACGTCTGTAAAAAGCTATTTTTATAGATTTTTTTTAGAAAAAAGAAAGAAAAATATTTCATTTGGCGACCAAACACAGATACACACAGTGAAGAAAAAATAATTGTTGTGATATAAATTACAAAACTAATGGTTAGTGAAAAATTCTATTCAGTGGGCCTACTAAATCTTTAAAATGAAAACGAATTAAAACTATCAAACTATTTTTACACATGCCGCGGGGATCTTAGGTAGCGATAACCCCACATGTAGTTATTTACACTGTCTTTTTATCCCTATAGAAAATGTTAAAAAATGTTGATATTACAAAAAGGGATAGTTTGTTTTTTTGTTTGTAGGAGGTAATCTCTGAAAGTATTAGTCTGATTGCGAAATTTTTTTCATCGATAGAAAGCTGCTTTATTCCTGAGTTACATAGGCTATATTTTGTGTACGCAAGCAAAGCTGCGGGCAAAAGCCAGTTATAAATAATCTGGATTTAGTTGGATTTGATCCTACTATATATAGTTGCTATTTTTGTACGTTAAAGCGCCCCCTGATACGCGAGCATTTGCTACTATTGCTATGAGGCTAAACCGGCACTGCTGATGGTGATGAGTTGCGCTAAAATTGGTAATCTACTGATTATACTCGTCTAATTGCTTTAAAATTGAATACAGTCCCGTAACCTTTTGACGGTTTTATAATTTGTCAAAATATGTTATTGTCTTCGAATATATTAGCATGTTAATTTCCTGTCAATATTCGTTAACATAAACAAACAATTCGAGTATTAAAATCGATACTTACAAAGGCACGTGTGAACGTACTTTGGTTCTACGAAGACTGAAAAGTCTCGAAAGAAAGATATTTCTATACATAATATAGTTGATGAATAATTACCACACATATGTGAAAGTTTATATGTTTGTGTGTGTGTGTGTGTGTTTGTCCTTCACACTTAAGCAACCGAATGGTTTGAACGGGTACACGTATAAGCTACGTCCTTTAATAACGATATGTTTTATTCCAGAAGTATGATCCCTTGGGATAATTTTCTACTTTCAAGCCGCTGGCAGTAACCCAGACTAGACATAAACAGAGAAAAAATCTGTACCAAAGCTCCGACGCAAGCAAATATCCACACAACATAATTGCGATACGAAATAACTAATTACTAGCACATATGCTGTGATAACAAGCACAATTTGGTAGCGCAGATCTAAGACATTATGAAACACCAAACTAACAACGGATATTGGGAATATCGTAAGACAATATAACATTTATTAATTGTCAATATCGTGGTAGTAATAAAACAAAGGGTTATGCAATCTTGAGCATTAAATTAATTGACTATCAAGCTTAGGTAGTCCGTAGCAGGAACGTTGTAAAATTTAAGTGCCCAGTTACAGTTTTATCTAAAGTTGGCTGGAGGCTAGGCTAGAGCATCCGTGCCAAACTTGTGGCGGCCATTTTACAGAGAGACGGATAGCAATCTCCACGGGGCGCAGTTCAACTGCCACACAATAGATCTCGGAGCTACGCCCTGATGGCGTTCAAACAAACCCTCATTGTTCATAAACTATCACTACCCACACAGTCCAGTTATAATATCAGTCTAACCTCCGACTCCCATTCAATACCCATATAGTTTATCTTAGTTAGATCTTCATTACAAACTTTTATTTAACTTGCAATGTTAGTGTATACGTAATGTTTGTTTAGGCCAAATCTTGCAAATGAATATTGAGACCGTTACCACTACGATTTAACTGTTTTATATACCTATGTAACTTGGATGACAATCCATTGCAACCAAAGAGCTGGTCTGATTCGGATAGTGGTCATAGAAACTACTGAACGCAAAAGATAAAGCCATCGTGTCTGAGCTCTTTGGAATAGTCTTGACAATTATTATATTGCGCAATAAAAGCTTGTTTTGAGTTTTTTTTTTCATTAGAAACTCTTTCTTTATAGAATCTTGGTCCTTTTACAGTTTTCTGTAGACATGCAATGTTTACAAATGTGACAAGATTTTGCTCTAAGCCTACTTACAAGGTACTAAAAAGGAATTAACGTTTAGGAACAGGTAAACTTACTTACCTGCTGCCTGTATTATAAACCAGTCCAGAGTTAAAAGAGAAATTATTCCATTGAGTTATCTTGTGAATACTTCAGCAGAGTTCTTCTATTATTTTTGCAGTTTTTATAATTTTACCTCGAGCATAATTTTTCCAGTTATCATATTTTCCCTTTGTGGGTACAATTGCACAGCGCATATGTATATTTAATGTGATTTCATTGCTACATTACCATCTGCACCTGCTGCAACGGGCACATCTCATATTACTCAAATTATCTTTTATTTTCCACTTTTACATATTGTTCATTTATGAAAGCTCGTCTGTTTCGTACAAAAATATTATATTTCGTGGCTCAATGTTTTTATTTTCACGGTAATCTGTATATTTATAATACAACCGCATCTTGTGGAGACTAATTATATTATCAGTATAATAATTTAATGTTGAAAGTAAATAAACATTAATTAAATTGTGCAGTTGGCTGTCTAACGAATGTTTATCGCTAAGGGACAGGTGGGTCAGCCAGAAATAGAGCAAGTTTGTCGAGTTGTTGAAACAGATCCTACGTAAATACAGCTATTCCGTTTAGTTGGACACTTGGCCAAATCTCAACGCGACAGCGCGATGACAAATTACAGACACTTCGAACTGGGACACTCTGATTCGCGTCACGATTACGCCAAACAACCTCCCTAAGTGGTACTGCTGACCACTCCACCCTCCGGTAAACCGCTCTCAATTACCTACACAAATTATTTAAATCTTTGTAAATTGATAAAACACATGGTGGTATTTCAGTAAAGAATTTCCGTTTACCATTCCCTTCTCGTTCTGTTTTGTTTTATTTTTAAAAGCTCCTGTCATTTGCACTAAAACAACGGAACTGACGTGGAGATTTTTTCTACTTTTCTGCATTGACGTCATCCAAAAGCGAGCCGAGTTAGTATCGAAATTATGTTTCAACCTAAAGTTTATTGGTTTTAGTTCAAAATGGTGAATAGTAAAACTCAGTGGTTCGATTCAACTGCAACAAACATTTGGGAGAGTGTGCACATGACTTGATTCCACCATCGGACAACCCGACGTACGGCGAATATTCACCCTTACGTTGTTGAAACCTCTATGGTCCGGACTAAGCGTTTCGCCTCGTCGTTTGCACCGCATAAGTCGAAGGACTGGAACAGTTTTCCTGCCGCGGTCTTTCCGTCCGATTATAATTTGGGTGTCTTCAAGGCTAGAGTGAATAGGCTCTTAAGAAACTAGTGCGCCTCACCATCAAAGATTGCATCGCTACTTACCATCAGGTGGGATCGCAGTCAAGCACTAGTTTATATCATATAAAAAAAAAAAAAATTTAATTCAATAACAATTTAATATTATAACAAACTAATTATAATTTATAATAGGTTCTTTTATGTAATAGTTTTCTACTTCTATTTTCCCTTGAATTACATTTACATTCCATTATTACTTTTTATGTCTGGAAAAACAAAAAACTCTCAACGGCGTAAGCAGGTGATGTTCTAAACGGTTGTTTAGAACATCACCTGCTTACGAGAAAGTTATTTATAAATATTTTCTTTTTATTTTATACTAAAATGATGTTCGGACTGTGCAAGACGAGATAATCTCATGGCGGACAAATATCCGACGTCACCCAAAGCCGATAAGTCACTTGGACCCGGCCCGCCTGCAATCGCTGCGAATAGAACTCGTAAAAGTAAAGCTCTTTAACTTTTTGATTTACAATATCTTTTACTTAGTTTTACACGTTATCGCAGCTTTTACTGACGTGTGTACCTTCGTTAAGATTTTGATGTATGTTTCATATCTTTCATTTATTCTTAAAAGCATTTAAAGTAGATACGCATTTGTTGTGATGTTTGATTTATCTGAACAGCGAAACATTAGTCTTGTGTAATGGTATGGGTAATGTGATAATAAGTAAGTATTATTTCTTAAAATATTGAGAGTTTTGTGAACATTTATTAAAGTGTAGAAAACGTACTAATTTTATCTTGGCAAATAATATCAGAAATCAATCTTCATTTTAAAACTGAAGGGTAGGTTCTCGGTCGTAAATTACATTGTCTACTTAAAGTATTAAGTCGATTGCGTTACGTAATAAAATAAATTTCATATATACGTCGATTTTATATTAGGAAATATTTCGTGGTCGAACAGAGTTATTTATTGATGTAACAGTTTTGTGACCTATATACCTTAATACCATTGAAAAATACCAGTACAAAGGTGACTGCTGGCATATTTATCACAGCCTCATATCTCTCTTTTATAAATAAATAACTCAAATTCCATCAACTACGTTGTGGAAATATCAGCAATTTTTTTTTGTTATTGTGTAAAAATCACAAAACACTTCCTCTCTGGGTGGAGTGAGAGGGAGTGTTAGACTTTTACTAGACAAAATTCACCTGGATGTGAGGGCTACAGGGACACTTCGCAAAACGGGATGTTCCTTTACGTTGAGATACCAATTCTTGAACAAATTTATTTTTGACCTGTCAAAATATTTTAATCTAGCTTTTGTTCGCAGTTGCGCCCGCATACGTAACTTCTAACCTATGTCACTCAGCAATAAAGCAGCTTTCTATCAGTGAAAAAAATTTAGCAATTGGACCAGTACTTTCAAATATTACCTCCGAAAAACAAAAACACAAAACACACTAGTGTACCAGTAGGTGACGCGGTAATCAGTAACCAATAAGAGAGAGACATGAATGGCTTTCAAAATGTCTGATGCCTTCGGATTCCAAGACAACAAATTTAATTACGAAAATAGTTAAATCCGCCGAATTTCCTAATCATCATCTAAATACGTTTGGTATGTCTCCTGAGAATCCAACCGCTGCCTCATTATTTGGGAAAGAGGAGTTGCCTTAAAATGGTGAGCATACTGATTGAAGAATTAACAACAATGACTCCTGACGTAATTACAAATTTGGATTAAAGGTTAGTGTTACAGCTGTTGAGGCCGGGTTTACAGGGTTTTAGAACTTAGCGGTTACGGCAAACGAGAAGCGTGTCGGGAATAAATGCGAGGTGAATATTTATGAGGAGAGCTCCCAAAAATGCACACGAGGTGGCAAAGCGAACGATACGGCGGCCATAGTTAAAGTCAAAGGAAACGATCGCTCACGCCACATCGCTTAGTTTTACATTTTAATATTCATATTTCAAACACACATACCGGGAGGGTAGATAAAGTTTTCAGTCTCTTTTGATGTTTGACCTAGTTGTTAATTAATAATGAACTCCAATTCTTATAATTTTATGCTTAGAAACTTATTTCAAACAGTATGATTTCAATTGTTTTAACTTAATTAATATTGTTGCTGTCTCAATTACCCGCGTGCCGTTTTCTCTCAATTTAGTTATGAAAGTTTTGGTATCTATATCCCTTTTGAAAATTTATGTTAATTTAGAAAAGTGTTCTTTAAATCACACTAAAAGACACAGTCACTCAACTAAAGATGAAATATATTTGAATTGTGTGTGATTATATTTGTTACTCCTTTACGTAAAACGGTTATGGACGAAAGCTGGCTTACGGGTAGACCATTTCTTGGAATAGGACTTAGGATACTTTTAGTCCGGAGAGTAGAGATGGTCAAACATGAAACTTTTTCAAGCA
Organism: Mythimna albipuncta; assembly: GCA_929112965.1. Classification (NCBI taxonomy): domain Eukaryota; kingdom Metazoa; phylum Arthropoda; class Insecta; order Lepidoptera; family Noctuidae; genus Mythimna; species Mythimna albipuncta. The sequence continues at coordinate 13,255,579 of OV815962.1, forward strand.
TTTTTTTTTATTTATTTGGACTTTATATTTAAATAAAACTTGAGTAAAATAATTAACGTTATGTTAAGTGTTATAATCAAACTGTGATAGAACAAAACAGTATTTTTCACTGTATTAATTTTTTTTTTTACTTTTTATTTCAATGAAAAGAAAAGTATTCCCGTTCCTACCCGGGTGGGAGTGATAATTTTCTCTAACAAGTGGCCGAAGTTTCTGGCAGCAGCTTTACATTTTATATCTTATAGGTAACGGTTAGGTACCTTTTTTTTAGGTGGGAAAATTATCTAATGACATCCCCTGCTCTTGGGCGGAGCGGGAGATAGTGTCAGACTTTTACTGACTAAAAACCCACTCCTGTTTCTGCTAACTCACAAGCCATTATCCTAAGCATTGTATGTACTGCAGGTCACTGTTATAGGCGTATCGATAGAACCGACTAGATAACTCAGAGTTAAACCAAGCTTATAGGCAGCCTATACATAAGCTAGGTTTAGTAGGCTCTGCTAAGCGATTAAAGACACTGATTTTATAGCTTTGTTCAACAAAATACTTGTAGTACATATATATCGATGCCTCTATGATTCAGGGCAAGTATGTTTTAATAAAATGTAGAATGTTGTAAGTTTGTCCACTGTTTATCTCTTTCTGTCTGTGGTACCGTAGCTCAGAAATGGGTGAACCGATACCGGCGGTTTTTTTTTAAATTTGAAAACCTGTTTTCTAGCAATGTTTCAAAATGGCTGAACCTGAAAGTGAATCACATTACAATTAGAATTTTAGGGTTAATTTCACAAATTATTTTTTTTATTATATCAATTAATCTAATAAAGTGAATTGATAATAATATAATAATAACATTCCACTACTTTCACACAACGCCATCTAGTCCCAAACTAAGCAGAGCTTGTGGTTTGAGTACTAGATAATTGATAAACATACTTAAATATTTCTAAAAACAGACATACAAATATCGGCACGGATCTTGAGCGCTGACTTGAACTTAAAATCGCGCGGACTTGAATGAGAAGTGAAGTGTTGGGTCTATTTAGTGGTATGAAATGAGACGCGGGAGCTGGGAATACATCTTTGTAGCTACAGTGATTGGCTCAACGATGTGTACGATGCGCAAATTGATCCTCACTCTTTCGCCGAGCGCGCTAGATTCGTGATTCGACAGAACAAATGATCGTGCTCATCACGCACACATTTGTCCCGAGTGGGAATCGAACCCACAACTTCTGGCATAGCAGTCAGGGCCACTGACGACTAGACTGATTTGTAACCAATTGTAAATAAATGTAATATTTTCTAAATTCAGTGTTTTGTCGTAGATGTGGTGGGCTCTCTGGTGCGCCGTGGTGGTAGCTGCCGGCTCCGGCGTGGTGGCAGCACCTGCCCCTGACTCCCTGTCTCCTCTTGACATGGTACAGATGGACTCCTCCGCACCTGATGACGTAAGTACTTTTACAAGGAACATCAGCATATAGACAAAGTGTCATTCTTCCAGCGGTTCGATATTCAAAATGTATGTAAATTGTCATCCGCTCCCGAAATGTCACGATATCTGTCACTTACATTTTAGCATTTCGGCAAGCGCTGCTGCTGATCGAATAACAGGTACTTTTATGAGCTAGTAGACAAAATCAAGGCATCAAGACACGGCTGCAAGATTGTTCAAAAACTGTGAAATCCAAAGAGCACTCGAAGACACAGGGGTGGAGCAAGGGGGCGTGTCAGACTTTGACTGACTAAAACCAACCTTTGTTCCTTCAGTTGCCTAGCAACTAGGTAGTAGGAATAGCAAAGCTTTGTACAATAGAACTGCAATGGCTCTTAAAGGGGTATCAGAATCATCCCAGGTGTTAGTTTACTCACGTGATATCAGATAAGATTATTTACGAGGTCAAGAGCCGACCTATCCCACAAAAAATAAATCCCAAAATATAATAACGTTACTGACATTCACGTAGACACGTATGTAAGAACTATTTGCTCAGGCTCACAAATATGAGCAAAAGTACCTACACAAAATTCGTTAGTTATCGATTTAGACACTTTTGGCTCAACAGACAAAATCTGATGTATTTTCTCAACGCTGAAAAATACATTACTGCGTTATTGTATTTGAAAGTTGATTTCACTAATAATAAGTCAGGATAGTATTAACACACCACGAATTTGGTTCGCTTCCGAACCAGTCCATTTATAGAGTAGTCTGGCGACCGTAATTATTATTATTTGAGTCCGTGTAGGTACGCTAGTGGACAGAGTGCACATGATTTAGTACGCCAAGCAACTTTACGATCAGGGTCGTCTTTTGCTAGAACGGAATTGGTCCATCGAACCAAATTCGAGCGTGTATTAACTTTAATTCTCCATTTAGAAATTATTGCGTCTAGGAAACGTACAGATTTAACACGTAACGTGAGGTTTCATAAATAGATAAGAGTTTGACTACTATTTCTGTCTTGTGTGTACCTATATGTATAACAGTTTCATAAGTAAAATGTTTAAACGCACAAAATTCGGGTCGAGCTTCAGTTTCAGACGGTTGTGATGCGAATGTTTACATGTGAAACCAATTAGTAGCCCTGTTAGTTTGAGTTGGACCACATATTTGTAACAACTTCATAACGTGTCTGACACGAGACTCTTTATGTTTATACAAAGGAGCTTCATGTACAAATTTTACGATTACTTAACTTTGTTTGTATTTGTGAAATATTCGGTAGGTATTTTTATTAGCCGAAGGCGAACAGGAAAAGTCAGAAACTTTTTTTTAACAATATACTCTTGCGCTGTATGCCGTGTTCGCGTAGTGGAAAATTGGCGAATCCGCCGGGACGATGGGGAATACAAAGAAAATATCCATATTCCGGATTTGTACGATATTCGATTGTGTCAACAAGTTCTACAGAGATGGTTGGTTAGCTGTGGATTAAAATAGGATGTTGTTTGTAGTACCTGGAGTTTGTTGACTACGAAATTGGTTTTTGAGAACTTTGTAGAAAAAAATTACGAGAGTCAAAAGTTTTATCATAAGTAACTCTCATACTCTCTTAAGATCCTATGCCGCCTAGCTGGGGCAAGAGGGCTTCGACAGTAGTCACTCATCGCGATCAGTCTTGAGCTTTGCGCTTCACCTCGCTCTATGTCAATCCGATGGCCGTCGCTTCTGCCAACACGGCACGTCGCCAAGTTTGCCGAGGACGGCCACGCTTTCTTTTCCCTCGGGGATTCCAGTCCAACGCCTGTTTAGGTATGTGATGAATCCCACCTAAGCGTCAAAAGAGTCAAAAGTTTCATTTTAAGGGGATGCATCTCGACATACATTTTTACTGTTTTTCATACAACCGCTCTTACGCGATTATGGCGTCATTACACATTTTTCATTAGATATTTTGGAAACACAGTATCTTGTGGATATTTTCTAGGCTTCTATGGAAATCAATTTATAAATTTGTGTAAAACTAATTCAGTTAAGACCTCTGAAAATGTGCTATTTTGCATGAACTTTGACACTTCATAATTTACTCAAAAATGAAAAAAGTAAAAAAAAATACAACATACAAGCCTAGCAAATTTTATCAAGATTCTAAATAATGACAATGTTTTTCAAAAACTATTAAGGGTTTAAAAAAAACACGTATTTCCTGGAACAAGGATTGTAAAATTTTCGAGTAAATCACGGAATTACTGAATGCCAACAGAGTATTCAGGTATCACTCTTTTTTAACTTTGCCTTTTTGTCAAACATCACGTTAGATTGCGTTAGATAAAGCAACAAGCTTTTAAACCATGCTCAATGTTTTCGATAGGCGAGTGGAGAAGCAGCCTCTTAAGAAATACTACACTACGATTGCTGTGGGATGATACGGTTAACAACTGTCGGGTTTATACAATGTAGATACCTATCCTTTTCTGTCATCTTAAAGGTGGACATATTTTCGTCCTGGTGTCATGATCCTACCCATGCTATGTAGAAAGATTTTTAAATATGCACGTTTTTATCTGTTTGCTGTATTCCAGTCAACATATAGGTGGAGTAGTGGAACATCGTAGTTCACCTACAACTAGAGTCGGTTTTATGTTGTATACATAGTATCAAAATGTAGGACTTCGGCATTTATGATACTAACAAAGTCACTGACTAAGTATGCTATACGTCAAAGTCACTTTGTACCAATTTTGAGCGTCAAACCGCTAGGCGGATTGAATAATATAAATAATACGATAAAGTGTAGTGCTTCTAGGAATAAATAAGATCATTACAAGCACAACAATTTTGCAGATTCCCCTCAGTTGAAGACATATTTTATTCGGTGGCGTTAACTAATGGTGTACGTTTCCTCAGGAGAGCCTCTACGCGATGTCGCCGATGGCCGCTCGCTACTCCGCCGGCGCGCCCTGGCTGTACCTCCTCGCTGACATGCCTCGGGACTCACAGGTAAAAGAACCCTCTTTATTTTACATATGCCTTCGGTAAATGGTTCAGGGTGGCTTTCACCACCATAGGTGACCTGAAATGCACTTGAAGCTTAACTTATGAAGTTATAAAACTTTGATATTTTGCTAAAGCTTGGTTTACCTTCAGGGCCTCGTTAAAAGACGACATTACATTTCTTACTTCAGGAATTATCTAGACTTTCAACACTACTAAAAATCGTTTGTCTAAACAACGTGCTCATATTACCATTTCTCAATGAAAATCTCAGATCTTCGTCCCTTTTCACGCATAATATTTCGTCACCTAAAGATAAAGTTCACTTTGTCAAGATAAAAGCGTCCCTTGTAATTAGTAAAACAAATTAAGGCAATTAGAGATCCTCTGGCGTCCACTCGCGATCGATAATCGTTAAAGGTATCAGACGTAGGATTTACAGATTGGAATAAAAAGGAGCACGTTTATGCTTACTCAGTTTGTTATTTTATTTAACGAGTAATACAATGAACAGGGTAATTAAAACGTAGATAAATTATTAAGTTACACAGCCAATGTGTCAATTAATTATAAAATAAACCAAGAGTACAAAAAGTTACTTCGAAAGTTCCCATGAAAATGTTCGCTTATATTCAAATTCATGCAAACTCCTTTTACGGAGATTAATGTAGCAAATATTGTTGTCACGATACGCAAATGGTTACAAGTTAATAATAACTATCTGCGGTTAAACTTTAACGTGAGAGTTACGTTTTACCACAGACAATATAATAGTCGCGCTCGAGCAGCGCTCTCCGTTCGAAGCAAACTTTATTTGAGCTTTACTGTGTAGTCGTAATGTTAAACGATGCATACTATTTAATTACATATACCTGTAAGTTCACTTTTGTGCGCAGGGACCAGTATATTTGCTGTTACATTAAAACTATTACACATTTAAAGTAAATTCTAAACATTACTAGTATAAGTTTGAGCATAAACGAGCATTGACCACTGCGTCTATTCAACTTTGGGAGCAATTATCTTAGTCAAGCATACTTCTAAAGGTTACCAGAATATCTCTGAACTGATTAATTCTTAAAATCAATCAAAATCATAAGACATTTATTTAAACTTGGCTCAGTGCCAGTGCTGTTTGAACGTCGAAATGAATAACATATTATAAATATTAATTATTTTAATAAAACCTAATGAACTTACTAAAATATTTCAAACTATTTTTAGTAAAACAGAAACATAACCCAGCGGAGAGTTCGAATGCTTTATATATAATATGTATTACCAATACGCTTCCTTGTTAATTTACACCAAGTTAAAAAGGAGTGCTTCACAAACAACTATGAGTTTTCTTCGTAACATGAAACGCACGGAGTCTTGGCTTTTCGCTTTCCACGATTCGAATGATCGAGTTCTCTCGAAGCTTCGCTATATCTGCTTTTTATTCTCATATATCTCCAATCGGGCTAAGATTTGTACAGTGATTATAAACATGAGTGTATAACGAAGGTGGCAAGTAGCGGTCTGGAGATGCGCTCTCGACGCACCTTCTCCGTGAACCCTGCTGTTGAGAACCTGCAGCGTGGAGCCTACAACAAATTTTTGGAGAGACAGGCACAATTAATCAACAGGGAGCTCCTCGACAAAATCGGAAAGAGAGGTTAGAAAACAAATGAATATCTAATAGAAAACCAAATGAAATATGCACGAACTTTGAATGTGGAATGAGAATGAATTGTTTTGTGCCTTTAGAGATTCAGGGATTGACTGACGTACATTTTCCCAATGTAATAATGTGACAACCTGATCGCATGATGCATGTATTTTTTTGATAAACGTGCATGAGTCCCTGTGAAAATCTCCCTCAATATTCCGTGTGTAATATAGTTGTTTCTGTTTTGTAGGATCATCTTGGAGGAGTCAGAACTGAAGTGATAGAATCCAGCTGTTGTTAGACCTCGTGTTATCGACTTGTAACCGCTATTAAAGTTACGCGCTTCCAAAATAGAATTGTACAAAGTTTACCCTTGTTATTTGCAATTAAACACATGTATGTAGAGAATCTGTTGTGAGAAAAATAAAGATAATTCTTTTATAGAAATAGCTGTTTATTTTTATCATATTCCTTTTTAATTTGATAGACATTATAAACTCAAACATAAATCCAGAATGTACTGAGATGTAGACTGCTGTATTGAGCTATAGTAATAGTCAGGGTCATAAAATACTTTTGGGGCTAAATAAGGTCCAGTCACTGATTCATTAGTCTAATGGAAAACGTTCAAGGAATGCTAAGACCCTGAGAGATTCTTGAAAACCAATCGCCTAAAACTCTTCAAGGGTAAACATATTATACAGCTCATTTATTATTGACTAAATAAGCCGAAATTGAACAGATATATTCCGAAGTATTACCAATATAGTCATTGTAATTTCGTAAAATATCAGCCGGGAACAGGTCATCGGGGGTTTACGAACCAGGTTATTTTGATGCTGATATTAACTAACTTCGTGCTCTCAAATGATACCTACTCATCATTTAGTATGTGACTAGCTTAGTGATTAAAACCTTCTGTGTATGAGAATTACCATGTATTGGGACAGTAACAAGCTGATATTATTTTTATGAATATTCGAATTTGTCTTAAATCTTATAACTTCTGCCCCTAAAAAATAGGTGTAACTTCACCACCTCTCAAAATTTTCCCTTAATCCTAAAATTCGGCTAGCCCTTGAGTGAGATAGTTGCTAATTTGAACTGGTGGTACGTGAAGACTGGCAGCGGTCGGGTGAAGCGGCGCATGCCATCGCTGTCCATCGACCTGCCCATGTCGGTGCTGCGCCAGAAGCTGAGCCAGGAGAAGGAGAGGAAGCAGCAGGCCCTCCGCGCTGCCGTCAACAGGAACTTCTTGAACGATATCGGCAAACGAGGTGGGTTTAATAACAAGAACTATGTAGATGTACGAGTAGATATCGGTAAAGGCGTTAACCACGATTGAGTAACAAAGAGGATACTTATTTAGTCTTGATCTGTCTGAGGCTTTGACAAGTGACTTTCTGTCAATGATAATGATTTGAAGAAATTTATCAATAATGTATGGTAAATATAATAATAATGTAATGGTATGCACTATCAAAGTGCCATGAATCCTATTTTAAATCATTGATATTCAATATCGCTGATAGAAATATCACTTTTTTATGAAAACTTAGGCCTAAGTAAATTACTTTTTCGTGGATAAAACGTTGTATTATGGAACTCATTTTGATTAACTGCATGGTTTTTACTATTTTAGCTGGCATTTAGTTGATATACTTATAGCGTTGTGTAATTATTTCATCGTAGACACTTACGTCCTATTGGTTTCTGAATTGATTATCAAAAGTTGGTAAATAGTCAATTTCTACCTTAGCATGGGAATTTGTCAAATTCCAGCATTAACGTGTACTTTGGCGAGTTTAAATTCTGAACAAAAAATTGGCGGCTAGTTTTTACAATATTGCTTAGGTATCTCAATAGGACACCAATGGTGATCCGACCATTCGCGCTGCCCACAAAATATACAGAAAATACAGTTTATCGCAACCAACTTAAGATAACCTCCCACACAGCTGTACATTTTGTTGGTGATGTGGCTGGTTGCACTGGCGCAAGAGTCCTAAGCAACCATTTGCCAGAAGGAAGTTAGCCAAAATTTTGAGCAAAAATTTAGTTCTCTATAATACGCGACCTCTAATATACTATACTAGCAGCTGTCCCCTGAGGTTTCGACCGCATCTTTGATTACTGCTCCTGTCGCATGGGTCGCAGCCTGATGTTATACAATATATAGATTTGGGGCTCTGCAACTCTAAAAGAGTTCCTGACATTAACGCGTTGAAATAAATGAAACTCTTCAGCTTTATAATATCATATGGTATTATTATTATAAATTGGACTTCAATGCCTTTTTATGAATCTATATGCAAAAAGTGAGCCCAGCCAGGGCTATGGCTTTGCGCCATTAGTCCCAGTAGCTATTAAGCGAAAATTTTACGTTATAGCTTAATGTCTCATTAAGTATTCACCTTGCCTTTTAGTACATGTACTGAACCCTATTTAGGGACGTTGCATGAGGTGTCTCTTTATCATTTCTGTAGACTATTTATCTTTTTAATTTGGTGTAATAATGTAGCCAAAAATATTCTAAACTTTAGCGAGACTAACAGGTTTATTCCTCATCTGATCTATCTTTAAGCATGTTAGTATCATTCAATGTTTTTTGTAAGGCATGACAGTCCTCAAATTCTTTCTCAACGTTATGTTTCATTATATGTAAAATTTATCGAAATAACATAATATTTTCTATTTCAGGTTTCCAGTGGGCTCCTTCGGTGCAGGCAGTCAGATACTTCTAAAGCTTAATATCGCCAACCAAGAAATGCCTGCCTGCGTAGACGTTATCCGAGACCCATGGTTCTAAAATATCTGTTAAAATAGCCACATTTAAATATTCTACATAACATATTCCATATTAATATTGTTGAAAAGTAGTGTAGGACAATCATCAGGTATTAGAAAATGTTTAAAACAGTAGCCTATTTGAAATGTATTGTATTATATAAAGACGCATGATACCTTTAAAGTATTGAATTATTGTTATTATTTTGTAAATTAGGCAAAGTACAAATTAACAATTGATTTGTAGTCTAAATTGACTTTTATTTAGTAGTAATTTAGATATAAAATACAGGCATTTGTCGAAATAGTTAAATAATTTAATGTTTTTATTTGAATGATGTAGCTAGTAACACTGGTATTCCTTTACTCATTCCTTAACCTTGTAATAGTATTAAATTATTGGCATAAAAAGATGCAATAAACGTCTTTTAGATTACTTGTTGTTTCATTAATACATTTACCTCTACATTACCCAAGTCATTATTCATAGTAGAACTGGATTATTTATTTTCTAACTAGTGATCAGCCTCGGCTTCGCACGATGCCAAATATACATACAATGCTGCCTCATTTATTGCTCTTTGTGTTATTGAAAACTGAATCAGAATCCGTTGCGTGGCTGTGGGGGAAATACCGGATAAACGGATCGACAGACGCGGAAAGTGGCTTTATTTTATGATATGTATACATTGAGAGATAAAAGAATCTTTATTCAAATCAACGAATGACATTGTAAAAAGTAGTAACATTTTCTTAGATACAAAATCAGAATTTTTTCTTATGTATATATTAGATACACAACCGCTAAATTCGTTTATAGAAAATTTATTCAAATTCATCGATATCATTTCTCCGAAAGTAGCAATCGAATATTTAAATATAAAAAATTGGGATCAGAAGCGTAATTTTCTAATATCCAAGAGTACTTTCGAATGAGAAGCTTTTAGATGAGCTAATCAAGGCATTAGGTACAAAAATTAATGTATCAGAAGAAGAAATTGATGATTGATGACATAAATAAACATTGGTTTTTGTATCAATCACACAAAAGTCAATTGGATTCGTTTAACAATGAAATCAATGTCAATCATAGGCTATTAATCAAATCAATACATTAGTAGAGGCTAACTTAGAGGCTGCCAATAGGCCTCTCCATACATGGGCGGTAGGGTTAGAAGCTGTCACAAGAAATAACAAGGCTCTGAAACAAGGTGAGGCGTAACTGTCGGAAACATAAATGTGCTGAGTGGTGCGGAACCCAATACGTCGTAGTATGTACACAAGCATCACCCCTTTATTGAGAAATGAATCGCTCGCGTCCCATCGACTCGTGAGATGGGAAGCGTAATTCAATATAGATAATAGGCCGGCAATGAAATGACAACATCTTTTATTTCGGAGCTCGTTGGCCCATCTGTTGAGCCTATATTTAGCACTATCCCTAGATATTATATATCCAAAATTAGTTACACTTGGTTGCATAAGGACTTATTCGATTTTTCTTCAGACTACCCACGCTTGTTTTTGTTAATTAGCCATATCGATTTCATGATACTGGCCGTAGTTAGCTATACATCTATACATATAAATCAAATTGGAGTATCTGTTTGTAATATTGAAATAACTGCTTTTTATTACATGCATATGAATATATATACAGTACATACACCAAAATAACATTATTTAAAAATTTTGTCGGTCTGTCTGTCTATTTGTCCGGGCTAATCTCTGAAATGGCTGGACCGATTTTGACAGGACTTTTTTTGACAGGTAGCTGATGTAATAAGGAGTAACATAGGCTACTTTTATTTTAGAAAAAATAAGTCCACGCGAACGAAGTTGCGGGCACAGTCATATATATAATTAGGCTTCTCTATTGAAAGTAAATTAGCTTGTAAGATGGATTTTTGGTAGAATTCAGTTAAATATTCACGTTTGTTTAAATGGATTAAATTAATTTTTAATTTTTTTGGACTTTTAAATGGAAAAAATTAAACAATAAATGTTGACTGTACCATTTCAGTCCAAATCTAAGGATACTGGTGCACAAGGTCTGTGAGCAGTTTTAAAATCGTCGATACACATCATCTTATATGAATGTTATTCAAACCAAACTTTACCCGTTATTTAGTTCTTCCTTACACATTATGTTTCGAAAACTTCAACAATTGAGTGGTTGGGGTTACCGCAGAGGCTGGTGGAGCCCGCAGACCTGCACGAGGGTCGCGCTCGGCCGAAGCGCAAGATGCCATCGCTGTCCATCAACAACCCCATGGAGGTGCTGCGGCAGCGGCTCATCCTCGAGGTGGCCCGCAAGCAGATGCGTGAGGCCAACCAGCGGCAGGCCGTCGTCAACCGGCTGTTCCTGCAAAATGTTGGCAAACGAGGTATGTTGGACCTATAAACACTAGACGAATGGTAGACGATCATGTCAGTATGTCTGGATTTTTGTGAGATGAGGGAGTGAATTTTTTTTTTTTTTTTATTATGACAGATAGTCTTTATCTAATGTAATTGGCGGATAGCCGATTTTGTCAAATCATCATCATCATCAGCTTTTTTAATGCTCCCATTGCTGGGATTCAGGCCTCCTCTCTAGGAGAGGAAATGGGCCGTAATCCACCAGGCGGGTCCAGTGCGGGTTGGTGAATGTCACATTTAGAGTAGAGTAGAGGTTTTCAATTTGGTTTTATTTTTATTTTTTATGTTTGTTACCTCAGAACTCTGTTGTACAAGAACAGACTTGCAAGTATTTTTTTTCCATAAAAGAACATGCTTCCAGAGAACTCCACGTCTGATTATTGATGTCATCCATGAGAAATCGAAGACACTCCATATATATAGTGATTTTGGTAACTTCATTGACAATTCAAGCATTAACAGTCAAAAAGTAACATTTTATGGAGAGAAACTGGTGAAAATTAAATGAAATGTAATAAATAATTAATGTACACTGATTAATTAACCTAGCCGTGTTTTACTTAAGTAATAGAATTGTCATGAGATGCACTTTGACTATAAGGTACTAGCAAACCGATCCGAAGATAAATCCGAGGTGGAAAGTTAATACGGTAACTTCATAATAAAACAATGATGCCCAACAGTGTTTATGATAATTAGAATTCCTCTACTACTGTTTTGGCAATAAGTGTAAAATAAACAACTAAAAAGTGTAAAATAAAAAACTTTTTCATTACTCATACTCTGAAAGTAGGTCTGAAGTTGCCTGAGGAGCGGGCTGAAAGTGACACTTTTCATCCCTAGGGAGTTTTACTTTACAACTGACAGCTGTCAAATTATAAAAAAAAAACTAGTTCTATCTTCACATTTCTATTGAACCACGTTCCAATGTTCCATACAGCCAGTTAATCACAGCGCGATAAAAAATTGAAATAACTTAAAGACAATTATTAACTACAACTATTTCTTTAAAATACTTTATTTTTAAAAGATTACATTTAATTTAAAATTTTTCATTAATGAGGCTGAATAGCTGGCCGGCCGCAGAAAAAAAAAACAAAATGGCGGGAAAATGGCAATCAGTCGTTAGTTTTTTTGGGTTTTGTTTACGTTTTCGTACAACAAAGATTTGTATTAACACGTTATGTTTATCAGATTAAAATGGTAATTTAACGCCTAATTTCATAAGAGAAGAGGCTAAAGCAATAGTGGAATACCTTTTACCGCCTAAATCAGAAGAAAGATACCTACTTAAAATCATAGGTACGACGACTCAGGTTTTACAAACTTTTTATTTTATTTTTAGTTTCCTCGTACTCGTAATGAAAAGCACAGTGTTTACCTCGGGGTGAAAGTAACCCATTTAATCCCTCGAATTAGCGACCTCGCTTCGCTCGCCCGCCAACTCCTTCTCGGGACGAAATTAGTTACTTTCACCCCTAGTGTAACAATGTACTATTTCATTACTCATACTCTGAAAGTAGGTCTGAAGTTGCCTGAGGAGCGGGCTGAAAGTGATACTTTTCATCCCTAGGGAGTTTTACTTTACAACTGACAGCTGTCAAATTATAAAAAAAAAACTAGTTCTATCTTCACATTTGTATTGAACCATGTTCCAATTTTCCATACAGCCAGTCAATCACAGCGCGATATAAAATTGAAATAACTTAAAGACAAGTATTAATTAAATAATGTTATATTTTAAGTGATTTATTTGTTCAACTATTTCTTTAAAATACTTTATTTTTAAAAGATTACAATTAATTTTTAATTTTCATTAACAAGGCTGAATAGCTGGCCGGCCACAGAAAAAAAAAACAAAATGGCGGGAAAATGACAATCAGTCGTTGGTTTTTTCGAGTTTTGTTTACATTTCCGTAAAACAAAGATTTGTGTTAACACGTTATGTTTATCAGATTAAAATAGTGATTTAATGCCTAATTTCATAAGAGAAGAGGCTAAAGCAGTAGTGGAATACCTTTTACCGCCTAAATCAGAAGAAAGATACCTACTTAAAACCATAGGTACGAGACTCAGGTTTTACAAACTTTTTATTTTATTTTTACTTTCCTCGTATTCGTAATGAAAAGCACAGTGTTTACCTCGGGGTGAAAGTAACCCATTTAACCCCTCGAATTAGCGACCTCGCTTCGCTCGCCCGCCAATTCCTTCTCGGGACGAAATGAGTTACTTTCACCCCTAGTATAACAATGTACTATTTACAAAACAACCTACTTTACCGATCAAAATAACTTTAATTTTGGAAGTAGTTGTTAAATAACAAACAACCAATACCAGAAACACCGATTTCGAAATTACGACACCTATTAAAATATACTAGCAAAATTCAAGCTCTTTATATATATATATATAAACAATTTAACTATGATCTCTTTACAAACCTTGAAAAGTGTCAAATTGTAATACCTATTATGAAGAATCTTGTAGCGTCAGCATTTTCACGTAAAACATAAACTGTGTGTGAGAATGCATACATAAGTATATATTGTGAATGTAAATTGTGATAGTTTTCTGTATGTATAAAAAAAAATGGAACCCCACGTATTCAGCACGAGTTACCTTATGTACCTCGTTGACTTTTTGAACTTGTCCTGAATTATAAGTAGTCGATATTCATAATTTTGTACGATCTATGTTTCAACGGTCTATTCTATTTTATTTAGTCATTCTTTCTCAGAAGAACGTTGTTTTCAAAATTAATGGGTCGATAGATATTTGGCCTGTATTTAATTCATCATCATCATCATCATCAGCCTTTCTAACGTTCCCACTGCTGGGACTCAGGCCTCCTCTGCAGGAGAGGTAATGGGCCGTAATCCACCACGCAGGCCCAGTGCATGTTGGTGAATATCACATGTACTTACGTCATCATCGTCATCATCTTCATGCCCTTGTCCCGTTTTATTTGGGGTCGGCGCAACACGTTTTTTTCTTCCATTCTGTCCGTCACTCGTCATGCTATCTTTTATATCACACCCTTTTCTTTTATGTCACATTTATTACTTATCCTTCTAATTTCAATTTCAATAGGCTTTTGATCCTGAAATCTCCACTGTTATGGTACTTTTGATGTCGTTGCGTTTGTACATTTGCGTTCATTAAATTAGTGTGCCTTTTGGCAAAGGCCTCGTCTAACGTCTTCTATTGCTTTCTGTCGTTTGCAACTCTTCTCCAGTTTGAACCTACTGCGGGCTTAAGTTCGTCCTCCTATCTTTTGTATTGTTGACCTCTATTTCGTATCCCGCTTCTAGTACAGGTACCATTCTTATAAAATCTACTTACTTAAAAAATCTTTAAAAAAGTAAACAGTCCGGTTAACTCTATAAATACAAGTATGATATTCATGATGCTTTTTCTTTTCAGGATTCTGGGCCAACTCCGCTCCGACCCGTTACGACAACTAGAGCCTTCAGTGACTGACTCCTTTCAGTTTCCTGCGAGATGTCACCACCGCCTGGCTGGAGATAAGATATTACGTCAACATAATACAACCTCCTTACATAACAAATTTACAAAAAAATAACATATTTACTTTTAAATAAATATTTGTGATATTGTAAAATTAAAAAGTTACGTTTTTTTCTCGATAATCAGTGCGGTAGGTTTAGTAAATAATGTATGTAATACTTTGACGTATGTATCTTCCATCTGATATACGATATGGAGTAAATGTCCACCTACGTTGTCCTTTGTCAATTTCATTCATTAGCTTGTGCTAAAATCATGAATGGGTACAGTCAATGCCGAAATACCTATAAGATGTGTGGTTTAATTTAACGTCAGCTAACGACTTCATAATTCAACTCACTGTACCTATGACATCTTTGTTAAATTATAAATTATTTTAATTATTTTGTACATCGGATCAGGTTTATAAACGGTGCATGTTACCCAGCTCAACATGTACTGTTTGCTGTCGTAATACCTTGTCTGTGGTGCACACAACTGTCCCAACTCTATAGTATTTCCATAATAGTATTTTTCTACGCTTGTTAACTGTTGTTACTTAGAATGTTACATAACTTCAAACCACGACATTCTGACGTGTCTCCTTCATAGGCATTTCTTTTTTTTAGAGTATTTATTTGTGCCAAATATCGACTTAAGTAGATAGCATTATAGAATTTTCATTTACATTCACTATACCATTAACTAATTACTTTAAAATTAAACTTATTAATTCGTTCGCTCTTAGTATCTACGTAATTTATATGTACAGAGTAGTTTAATGTACTTATATGTATTTTTACGTTACAAATTGATCTCTCATAGCATATAAATGGTAGGAAAATGTAATAGTTCATACATTATAAATTGCGTTCAATAAAAACGTTAAATTATTAATTTGTGTTTCATTAAACAGACCGTGTCATGTGAATTCCTTTATAGTGTTAAACTAAGAAAATGTTTCAACTGAAATTCCTCTGAAATTACTATTTTGGGAATAACGTAGCGAGTTTCAAAGATCTACTTTGATATAGTATCTGGGATGAAGGAATCCATAATTAAATACAGGCACAAAGAGGAAGAGAGTCTGCAGGTTACGTGGAATTTCGCCTGCCTTAGTAATTATTATTAGGTAATTTCGTTCGAAGGTGCAACCAATTACGGAACTTTAGGAAAGCGTCCTAAATAAAAAGCTCAATCAAATTTCCCGCCGCCGACACCGGCCGCGACCCTTTGACCCGACATTAATTAGTTTTTTATTTCGCGCTAAAAATGGTTGTCAAGAGATAAAATTACAGTAAGTACTTTGGTTCACTTGTACTTAGACTAGGTTTATTTAACAGGCCAGAAGCAGGAACAGAATAAGTCCTTTTTTTACGAGAGAATTCACTAAAAACTTCTCTCACTCTGGAACTATTTAACCCTACACTCAGTTTCTTCAGTATAGGTGAGGGTTGCAGGAATCCGATGGATGCGAGACACACAGGACCGGTCATTATGGCGACACTTGGGGGAGGCCTATGTCAAACGATGGACGTTTTTCAGCTGAAATGATGATTTTGATGATGATGATATTCTTTCAGTTGCCTTTTTTGCGAGGGCTACAGTAATACCTTCGAACAATCCGCGGGTCTGATAGGTCTAACTGGCCTCGTCGATTTTGCGCAAATCACATCGCGCCGCGCCGTTAACTCGAGCTTGTTCTTTTTCTGCCGGCTGGACGTCGACCTACCCATGGCTTATCGTCCGCAAGCCTGTGCCTATGATCGTCGTCCAGCTACCCCCGACGCCTACGGAGGCGTCTCGACAGATTAAGATCGAAGGTGGAAAAGTTGACGTTCGCAAGTAAGTGTACGAATGTACAAATTAATATTGTTAATATGTTAAACAATATAAATTCGTAACACTTAGTTTCTTCATCATCATCATTATCAGCTTTTTTGAAGTTCCTTCTCTGGGACTCAGGCCCCGTCTATAGGAGATGGAATACCTACCACCCGTCCTAGTGCGGGTTGGTGAATTTTTGGTTCATGCCAATTTCCTCACTATGATTTTCTTCACCGTTTTTTTTTTCAGTAGTAATCAAATTAATTACACAAAGTAATGTGCCTTGCAGGGTTTGAACTCGCGACCTACAACTCGAAAGTCGGAACCGTTACCACTCGGCCACGACTGCTCACACTTTGTATAAAGAGCTGAAATTGACACTACAAGGAAACTCGCCTGCTACACTTAGCTTGCCCTCCGAAATGCATGGCGCATTAAATATTAACTTCACAGGTAATATTATGAGGGTAACACGATAGATGGCTCGCTCGCCGAAAGCTCGGCACTAGAGCCCGGGGCCCCGTCTTCGTGCGATAATTAACGTGATTTCATTTAGACCGACGCTTCCAGAGCCACGTGATTACATTACTCTTCAACACATTTTCGGTACCGTGAGACGAGAGGCGTTCGACTACGTCAGTGCTGGCAACGTCATGTACCTAATATTTAAACGAGGTTCCTAGGTGTTTAAGTTTGGAACGGTTGTGTATTTTAACCGTTAAGTATAAGGACTATAGCCTATAGGTTTTTTAATCTAATGGTAAGTCGTCCTGACTACGATGCCAGAGGTCGTGAGATCGATTTCTACCCAGGACAAATGTTTGTGTGATGAACACGATCATTTTTTATGTGTCTGGGTGTAATTTATCTATGATATGTATCTATGTATTTAGAAACATACGATTATAACTATGTTTATCAGTTTTCTAGTCTCTGCTTACTTTGGGACTAGACAGCATTGTGTGATAGTTGTGGTATTTAAAAAAAATGACTTCTGTTGCCTGTGGGGTGGAGCGAGAGGTCATGATAAACTTTTACTGACAAAAACCGACCTGTGTCCTTCAGTTGCCTTTTGTGTTTCAGGACCACGGTAAGTTTATCAGAAATTCCCATGTAAGCATCAACTTCGGCTTTAGTAGGCCCCTACGGTTTTGCTGGCATCTCTTTGATGTACGTGTGGAACACTTCGAGCGAGTCTACTGACAATTTGATAACTTCAATTAGAATTAAAATAGGTTCAGAGTATCCTAGCTTAGGGTGAAAATGAAGGGTTAACTATAACGACAACAAAGCTGTTAACAGTTGTCAAATCGTCGAATTGACCAATAGGCGGCCATTTCACTGCTGGTTATGGTTTGGTTATCGCTATAGTTAAATGGTGCAAATCACCCTTAATTACTTATTCATTTATTTCTTAGTATTTTTTTTTGAAGTGAAAACTTCTTTAGCGGCGTTGAGCACTTTTTCTGTAATGGGTATAAAATCTTAAACTCGCGTCAGGACACGTGACGTGATCGAAAAAGCGTAAGACGGATGGAGAGTATTTAATGTAAAATAATTGTAATAGTTTTAAAGTGTTAAATTTTTAATGTAATATAAATTGTCATGTTTGTGTACGATAGCGCAATAAATGAATATTGTATTCTACCACATAAATGATAGTACTTTTATACTGATGAAGCAACTGGTGCAAAATTATTCCCTAACCATTCCAAAATATCAAACATGCTCAACGTTAATAATCAAGTTTTCACTTCTGCCGGCACTCCCGGAGTGCAACCCGTCTTTTTTTTTTCTATTTAGATGTCGCCTGATACATGCGTGATTACGAAATTCCAAAATACACTCGTTACAGAACATGCAATATTAATGACAATCTACCTCATTGTCGGTTTGGGGAAAAACCCAGAGAAACCAGAAAGGGCTTTGCCCTGCCGTGGAACCGAACACGAAAATCTGGTAAAACACTAAATTTCCTTCTTATGCGTAGTATTTGATTTTTTAATAGAAATTATTATGAAACATTAAACTCCAAACCAACTTATTACCACTGCTTATGCTTGTGACTCAATTTGTCTCAAGACCAATTTCTATTACAACCCATACATATTATGGCCTTTTTAAAACACACACATATCTTTAAAAAACAGCTTAAAATTCATAACGGTAAAGTTGAAACTTGAGTTGATGGCGACGGATTTAAATGATCTAGAATTACCTACACCTATTTCTCGATACGAGAAGAAGCTTTTGCTTGAAAAGAATTATTTTTTTTTTTTCAGTATCATTTGCAACAGCATGAGACAGACCGGTAGATCTGCCTTTCTAGACTAGAAAATGATTGCAGTCAATATTACCCTTTGTAAGATAATAATGAATGAAGCTGATATTCTTTTCAGAGATTATTACCTACTTGAGTTTTTAGCTATTAGATATTGTTACACCTAGGACAGATAACCGCGATTCTACAAAGTACAAACAACTAGCTGAAGTTATTGACTGACTGAAGTTTCCATACAGGTCCTGGTGTGACCAAACCTCGTTCTTACTTAATCTAAGTCTAACTGAACCTACTTCTGATGAAACCTTAGCAAAATACATCTAACACCACACACACTAACATCATACGGACCGCGTCGTCGCGGTTACTCGCTTGAGAATTGTTTTTTTTTTGCCTATTGAGACACGAAACACTGAAAACCAAAATTTGCCTATACAACATTATTTTTAGTACGAGTATATATGCGAAATCTGAATATTGGTTATTTGTTCGGAATCAGTAAATCAATCGATTCCAATCATTTTTACAGCATGTTATATATTTTCTCAAAAATATTTAAAACAAGGTCACAAGTTGAACATCACCAACACTAAGTACAACACAGGTCACGACAGGTCATAGCGGGCATTAGGCGCACAGAAAGGTGCGGGAGCAAAACAACTCCTCATTTGCCTGGGTAGCACGTTGAACTTTGTTATTTTTTTAATACAGTTTTGAAATTTTGTACATAGATTCTTTACATACAAATACTAGACAGATTTTTCAGGTTTGGCATACTCGTAACTCGTATAAGGTTGTATAAATGGGGATTTTTTTTTTTTTATATAATTGAGATAAACTAGTGCTTGACTGCGATCCCACCTGATGGTAACTAGCGATGCAATCTTTGGTGGTGAGGCGCACTACTTTATTAAGAGCCTATTCATTCTAGCTTTGAAGACACCCAAATTATAATCGAACGGAAAGACTGCAGCAGGCAGACTGTTCCAGTCCTTCAACGTACGCGATCGCCAAATTAGAATATCTTAATTGCAGATTTTACGATTTTTTTCACTACATGAAACAAGTCATTAGTAACGTGTCGAATTTTACCGCCGTCCTATTTCAAGGAATCGCCTTCTAATTAATCGTAGCCATTAAAGAGACAAGACGGACACTTGGGACACTTTCAACTAAGACAGTGTCTAAAAGTGTTGACTTCAGCGAAGATTATTACAACAATCTGGCAAATATTTAGCGAAGTTAAAAACTGCTAAATCCTTTGATAAGAAAATGGGTGGGTCGGGCTACTTTATAATTATAGGCAGCTACAGTTTGCTTAAGAAAGGGTAAAATAAAGAATCCTTAACTTTCAACAATCTTAATAACTGTTTTAAGGAAAGGTTAACAGATACTATAGTCTTCTATATCTTTATATATTTAATTCTTCTGTAAGAGTGTTTGTCACCTAACTCCTCCTAAGCGGCTCGATCGATTTGGATGAATTTTTGGGGATCCATTCAGGCATAACGATTTTGGCACAATTCCAAGAGTCCAAAGCTTGTTGCGAAAAATGTACTTTGATGTGGGTGAAGCCGCTGGCAGAAGCAAGGCACACTTAATATCATACAAACGAAAGTTTGTGAGTGTATGTGACATGTGTGTAACTTCTTTAAAGACTTCGATGAAACTTGGTACATGGGTAGACCATGTCCTGAAACACATAGGACATAGGATAATTTTTATCTCGGAAATGTATTTCCTTGGGGTAATTTTCCACTATAAAACGGGCAAAGTCGCTAGCAGATATTATAAAATAACCAAACCCACCTGCTATTCGGAAAATTTAGTCAAAATCCAAAGCAGGTAGTACTTAGGTACCAATGTCATTCAACAATATGTAGAAGGTAAATAATATCGAGAATGTTATTTTCAGTAGTATTTATTTTATTACATTTTAGAGTGAACACCACTCGCCGCACGTCGTAATTTCACATAAAAGAGTTTAGTAACCTGTAACATCATCAATGGATGGTTCATGACGACCTTGTAGTAATAAGTAGTAATATTATATAATTTGTATTGAAGAAAACATAATAAACGTGGTCTTAATTATAATATACATTCCACCTTGTAGAAATTCGCAAGTGTCTTTACGAAAACCAGCGGCCGATTTTCTGACCGACTTAGTTACGTCTTGACAATTCAAAAGTGCCTGTAAATGATTTATTCAAAACTAGCTTTTGCCCTTGGCTTCGCCCACATACATAACATATAGCTTATGTCACATAGGAATAAAGCAGCTTTCGATCGGTGAAAAAAACCATAAATTCACATTTATGGTTTTGTCTCTGAGGCAACGATACATCAATAACGAGAGTTTGATCTGTTATAAAGGAATCAGGTGTAGTGGAATCGTTTCATAGTCTTAATTATATATACTCCTTCTGTTTATGTAGTTAACTAAACGTAAAAAATCATGATATGTCTTTATTCACACTAATATCATAAATGGGAAAGTGTGTGCGTGTGTCTGTTTGTCCGTCTTTCACGGCAAAACGGAGCTACAAATTGACGTAATTTTTTAGTGGAGATAGTTGAAGGGATGGAGAGTGACATAGGCTACTTTTTGTCTCTTTCTAACCCCCCACTGAAAGGGGAACCGTGTTACCCCGAGTTTAACGCGAGCGAAGCTGAAGGCAAAAGCTACTTTAAAATAAATCGTAAAAAGATGTACAAAGATTTATATAAAAGTTAATTATCTTATAATTAGGTTTTTACTAATTGTAAACATTTTTAGACCATTTTTTTAGATTTTTTTTTAGATAAAAGACATGTTAAGGGGCCGGCGACGGATGAATTTCCATACAAACGTAATACCACGCTCATTTGCGGTTGGAGCATATTTCCAACATATTATGGTGATATTCAGTTTTAGACAATATTTTCTAGGTTCCTACGTCGAGAATATTAGAAATATTGTTATTTTTAATACAGGAAAAGCCAAATGGCATGTTTTGCCATTTACGCTGTAAAAAAGTGCGAAATACAATTCGGCTTAAATTTCTTTTTGTTTTTTTTTTTTTAAAAACAGATAGGAACCTAGATAAATATTGTCTATAACCGAATATCATCGTAATATTTTGGGAATATGCTCGTGGAGCGTGCTATTACGTTTGTATGGAAATTAATCAGTCGCCGGCCCCTTAAGATTGTTTACATTTAGTTAACTACCTAAACAGATGGAGTGTAGGTAGCTGAAATTCATCACATTCAAATAGTACCTATATCTACTTATTAACGTATGAAGAGCAAATTCCGCTAACTAATTAACTATATTATAAGCACCTTCCTACACGCTGCGTATAATAAATTAAGTTATTAGGCTTGATATCTTCTCAAACGGATCTTAATATTTGAACTACTTGAGTCCCTCTGTATAAATTACTAAGTTGTAGGTGATTATTTAATCATCGCCCTCAAAGTTTGCGAAGCCCTGTTCCTTACACCTTCTATGTACTACGCACTTTGCTAGAATATAAGTCAATGGAAATAATGCACCTGCCGCTACACCCCAATTAGAAAATTAAGTTACAATCATAAGTCAAGTTAAGTTTTATTTAAATAGCATTTGGTAGTGTTTCCTAAAGAAATTAGTTGTTGTAATTGTAGGCAAATAATACGGAAATCGACGCATTTCATTGGAGCGCATCAGTACAGGTTTGAACAGACAAATTTTCACAGGTGTTTTTACTTATAGTGTTTTTTCCACCCTGTGCGAGAATTATGGGTATTCTGAATGAAAATCAATGACTGGATGCTCAATGCAAATTAGTTTTTAATAATTTTCGGTGTGAACAATATATTTTACAAGAAACAAGTGAAGACAAGTGACAAATAGAAGTGTCATATTTTTTCATATAATTTAGGAAGCTTGCAAGAAGGTTTTATCTCCAACATTTCCCCGGGCGTTGAAACCAATGGTTTCAACCAGATTCTGAAGACACAGGCAAAGGGCAGATTCGGTTGAATGCCCGTCGAACGACTCCAGTAGACGTCCGAATGTCAGCTACACGGGCGATACCATCCGTTCCTGGATGAACAGCCACGATCCGTCCAAGTCTCCACTTCAACGGAGGAAGATCGTCTTCCTTGATCACCACCAAGGAGTTCAGCATCAAGCCATCCTTGCAGGAACGCCATTTGGAGCGTTGTTGCAATTCTGCAACATACTCCTTGCTCCATCTGCTCCAGAAATGCTGGCGAAGCTGCTCGATCCTCTGGTAACGAGACAGATAATTGGCAGAGCTATCCTGGTAATCAGGTTGCGGCAAAGAAGTAAGTGGCCGTCCCACAAGAAAATGTCCTGGCGTGAGCGGAGTATAATCTGCAGGATCTGAAGACAACGGCGTCAATGGACGAGAGTTCAAGATGGCTTCAATCTTGGTTAGTGTGGTGTACAGCTCCTCAAAAGTCAAGTTACAATTTCCCAACACTCTCTGAAGGTGATACTTTGCTGACTTGACACCCGCCTCCCAGAGTCCACCGAAATGTGGGGTGTAGGCGGGAATAAAATGGAACCTTATTCCGTCGTTTGCTGCACTTTCACCCAAGGACAAACTATTTAATTTTAAAAATTTGGAAAGGTCGTTGTATGCACCGACAAATGAGGTACCGTTATCGGAAAAAATATCAGCAGGTTTACCTCTCCGAGAAATAAACCGATACAAAGCCAGTAAATAACTATTGCTAGTTAAATCACCAACGAGCTCCAAATGAATGGCCTTGGTTGTGAAACAAATAAAAATAGCGACATACACCTTTACTAACCTACATCCACGGCCCTGGCGACTAGCACACATAATAGGGCCAGCGTAATCAACGCCTGTGCTTTCAAAGGGATAACCTGGACGAAGGCGTTCTCGTGGTAAGTTACCCATTAAGGGAGCTACAACCTTACCCTTCATACGGTGACACAAAACACACTTATGATAACAGGCTTTCGCCAACTTGCGACCTCCTATTGGCCAATAAGTTTCCCTAATGGAAGCTAATAATAATTGTGGGCCAGCATGCATCAGCCTTTTATGCTCAAAATTAAATAATAGTTTAGTGAAATCATGAGTGGACTGTAATAAAATAGGGTGTTTCTTACTATAAGCAAAATTAGAGTTATCGAGACGTCCTCCTACTCGCATTACATTATTATCGTCTAAATAAACATTAAACTTTAGAAGGGCGCTCTTTTTAGGTAAACTCTTTTTGTTCAAAAATAATTGGTATTCAGAAAATGACTGAATCTGACTCTTAATAATGACAAGAGTTAGTGCATCTTGTACCTCATCATGTGACAAGTATTTGGTTTTAGGGTAATGCTTTCTACATGACTTAATAAATCGTAATACGTAGGCAACAGATCGTACGAGCCGTGTGTAATTGGAATAACGCCTAAAATCAATTAAAACTTCAGGTTTCGAATCGTTTACAACATGTAATATGATTTTAGGTCGAGTCTCCGGTAACGATTGTAGTCCTGGGCTCGTAATTTGAGAAGGCCATTCAGACGAATCTAGTTTTAAAAAATCTGGTCCTTTCCACCACAGATCTGACTCCTGCAGATCACTAATATCCATGCCACGAGATATTAGGTCTGCTGGATTTTGATCTGTTGGGACGTGCCTCCAAGTACAGTTACCCGACTTATCCAAAACCTCAGCAACGCGGTTGCGCACAAAGGGCTGAAGTCTGGTAGGCATCATCTGTAACCATCCCAAGACAATGGTTGAATCAGTCCAACAATAAACCCGACTGATCTTCACTCGAAGTGAGCTCATCACCTTCTCGTGAAGACGAGAACCGACTACCGCACCACATAACTCCAGTCGCGGAATTGTCGTAGGCTTGATGGGAGCAACTCGACTCTTTGCCATTAACAAGCGAGCCATGTACTCACCCTTAGCATTAACACTGCGAATGTAGACGCAAGCACCGTACGCGGACTCAGACGCGTCTGTGAAAATATGGAGTTCTAA
The DNA here is from genome assembly GCA_929112965.1 of Mythimna albipuncta. NCBI lineage: Eukaryota > Metazoa > Arthropoda > Insecta > Lepidoptera > Noctuidae > Mythimna > Mythimna albipuncta. Next base: position 13,280,505 of record OV815962.1, read on the forward strand.
CTCCGTAAATGAATTGCAGACTACAAGTCGCGGAATGCGAACATGATTTAAAAGAGGTAAAGATTTAATAATAATCTCCCATTGTTTACAAATCTCATTAGGTAATGGTTGATCCCATGATAATTTATCTAACCACATTTTCTGTAGCAAGATCTTCATAGTAATAACAATAGGACCTAACAGACCTAAGGGATCAAAGATTCGCGCAATAACGGATAACAAGTCACGCTTTGTGTACCTAGTCGAAGATTTAGTCAGACCTATAGGAAACCCTATCTCATCAGTGCCGATATGCCAACAGAGACCAAGCAACTTTTCTGGCTCATTTTGTCCAATGTTCAAATCGTATGACGCAGGGACAGCATTCGACAATAATTGAGAATCATTTGACTTCCACTTTCTCAATGGCATACATGCCGACGCAAGCGCTTTGGTGACTTCAGTGCGAATGAACTTTACTTCATCTAAGTCATCCCCTCCGGTCAGCAAGTCGTCGACATAGAAGTCATGTTGGATGATTTCCGATATCTTAGGGTTCCTACAGTCGAGTCCTACTTGTTTAAGGCATCGTGTCGCAAGGAATGGCGCACTGGCCGTACCGTACGTGACGGTGTTTAATTGATAAACATTAATAGGATCACTAACATTATCACGCCAAACAATCTGTTGTAAATATCTGTCCGACGGGTGGACGACTATTTGTCTATACATCTTCTCCACATCCGCAGATAAAACATACTTGTGGACTCTAAAGCGAAGAAGTATAGACAATAGACCGTCCTGTACGGTTGGCCCAACCATCTGTAGGTCATTAGAGGACACTCCCGTCGAAGTAGAAGCACTAGCGTTGAAAACAACACGAAGTTTGGTCGTGGTACTCGACTCGCGTAAAACTCCCATATGTGGAATAAAATAACCCAAACATAAATTAGGTTTATTAATTTTTGTCATATGACCAAGTAACTCGTATTCTGACAAAAAGTCATGATACATTCTACTAAAGTTCGTCTTAACCTTTAATTTACGCTCTAAAGAATGTAAACAATGTGTGGCTTTATTAAAAGAATTTCCTAAAATTGAAGGATCTTTCTTAAGGGGGATGCGAACACAAAAACGACCATCAGACAATCGTGTCGTATTTGTAACGAAATTGTCTTCACACAATTTCTCTTCAGGCATATAAGAATTGGAAGACTTCGCATTCACCTCCTCTAATTGCCAAAACTTTGTCAATTCTGACTTGAGGTTTTCCCAGTCACCATCGCTGTCGGCAACCATTTTAGACATATTGCACTTTACGTCATTCGTCAGCAGTGAGATAGTATTCTGAGTAATTGGACCGGAAACTATCCATCCTAGACGGGTTTCACATAATATTGGTTTCCCGGTACCTAACTTTAGTCTTTGAGATCCTAACAAATCCCAAAAAAGATCAGCGCCGATTAAAATATCAACATCGGCAGGGTTATAAAAAGTAGGATCAGCTAAAGTAATATTCGAGGGTAAGTCGAAATCAGAAATATTTATCTGACGACACGGAACACTACTCGTAATGAACGGAAGAACAAAACAATTTAGTTCGAATACAAAGCTATCATCTAATGGCGTACCCTTAACCCGACATATTTTACCTACGTGCGAAGTGACGTTATTGATTCCAAGGATTGATCTATCTACCTGGCTAGTTTTTAAGTTAAGTTTATTGCACAACCTATCTGTTATGAGTGAAGACGTGCTACCACTATCGAGCACCGCGCGAGCGAGATGCACACACCCATTGTGGTCTCTTAATTTGATCAAAGCGGTTGATAACAACACATCTCGTTGCGTATGACCACACGGAGATGCAATGTTTGCGGATAAAGCTACGTTATTCGTTTCAGTCGTAGCAGACAAGTTATTCATCGAATTACCACTAGGTGTATTCGATACAGTGCCATTAGAATGTACGTGAACTAATGTGTTGTGCCTACGTTTGCATAGTTTGCAGCCTGGTTTTTTACATTTGTTAGCATAGTGTCCGGAACGAAAACAGTTAAAACATACCTTATAACTAGGTAATGATTTGAGACGGTCATCGTTACTCAATGCGAGAAACTGTGGACAATTATTTAATGTGTGATCGTTGTTATTACATTTAGGACAAGGTTTAGAAGCTGAGTCAGTGCTAGAATTGATAGGAGATTGTGCTACCATTGACTTGATCTTAGGACCTGATTTACCTGGTGATTGCGAATAATGATTGCGGGGGAGTTCCAGGGTCTCGATGAGGTCGGCTCGATTGCGTAAGAATTGCATAAATGCGTTAAACGTGATTAAGCCATCCTTGTCTATCCTACCTTTGCACTCCTCCCACTCACGATAGGTTTTTTGATCAAGTTTTCGTGTGACAATGTAGATTAAAAGTGTATCCCAGTGTTTCACAGGCTCCCCTAATGACTCTAAAGCTCGCAAGTCTTTATTTAACTGATCGATCAAATTCTTAATGGCAACAGAAGATTCTTTTGTAATTGATTCAATAGTAAATAATGAACTTATATGATTCTGAACCAGTAATCTTTTGTTGTCAAACCGATCACATAACAATGACCATGCCACAGAGTAATTACTTGAAGAAAACTCAATGGATTTGATAACTATAGCAGCTGTTCCCTCAAGTGATGCTCGCAAGTAGTGAAACTTATTGATTGCGTCCATGTCATCATTACAATGAATTAGGCTAGTAAAGGTGTCGCGGAATTCAAGCCAATTACAATATAATCCGCTAAACTTTGGTAACTGAATCGTTGGCAATTTAACCGGCTGCTTTATGCTAACACGAGTACTTTTACAACTTTCCATCGATTTATTATCTTTATTGTAGTCAGTCAGAATATTCTGGGCTCTAGATAAGGTTTTATAATAAATAGACTCAAACTCGGAACGCTGAGAATATTGTAAGTTGATGTCGTCAACAATGCATTCTAGACGTAACTGTACCTCATCATACTGCTCATACAACGCCTCTATCTTGCCCATGCGCAACTGCAACTCGGACACATCACAGCTAGATAGCTCCTTGTCCTTGAATGAGTCCAGAAAATTGAGGAAACTAGTCAAGCGACCTTTGAAGCTGCCTCGCTTCTTAATTAAATCCTTTTCCTCAGACATTCTGGGAGACGAGTGTTGTCAACCTGGCATTGATACAGGAATATAAAAATTAAAACAACAATATAATTTCAATAATTATACGCCTAGCTGTAGTCTATGCCCTTTCTGACTGCTAACTATAATTTATAACAATGACTTGTACTAATATCTAACACTCAAATATTTTTATTATGTCAAGATACTTGTTAAAAATTAATACCACTGTTAAGTAGTTATGTAATTAGTTACAGCTTAATATAATGTAAGTTTAATAATGTAGCAAAATAGCTAACTATACTGTTAAAAGTATGAGTTTAAACTTAACATTGCTGTTGAATAAAATACTAATCACAATGCAACAAAGTACCTAATGATTTTACTCAAACACAATATAATTGGTAATTTAATAAAATAGTACTGACCTTAGTATGACTACTTATATATACTACCTGAGTGTTGGGTGACGATATTAGCGTAATTATAACTGTACACCACTAACTAACTTGCTTGAAATCAATCCAGTTCTCCAGCAGTGAACTCATGAACCTCCATTCAGCGTGGAAGTCAGTCTCTATTCTTTTTCTTGAAAATAATCGCTGATCTTCTTAATTATATTTCATCCGGCTCGAAGGACCATGTGCGAGAATTATGGGTATTCTGAATGAAAATCAATGACTGGATGCTCAATGCAAATTAGTTTTTAATAATTTTCGGTGTGAACAATATATTTTACAAGAAACAAGTGAAGACAAGTGACAAATAGAAGTGTCATATTTTTTCATATAATTTAGGAAGCTTGCAAGAAGGTTTTATCTCCAACACACCCATACAAATTTTCAGAAGTGTTTTTACCTCGAGTGTTTTTTCAGTCTTAAGAAATTTCACACATGCCTAAAATAATATAGTAGAATTAGTGATACCAAAATTCAAAATTAGTTCTATTAATTTCAGATTCTTTTTAAATTGAATTAGTAAAAGATTTAGGAAAACATTAGAAGTTCCATCATGGAACTGTTAAAAAGTTGATATATCAGAACAACTAAAAAGTTCTACTGTTGAGAATGAAAAATAGGTGATCCGATTGAGTTCCATTTTACACAACTAGTTGATCGGTTCCGTTGGTCAGAATAGAAGAACAGAAGGTGATCCGATCGAGGTCCATTCCGCACAACCAGGGCCTCAAGTCTGCTATTACAATAGTGTCAGAATGGTCTATCACTGATTTCATAATTGTTGATTTTGACAAGTTTTGGTAATCTACTAATATAATGGCGTTATTATGACTTTCCAATGATCAACCACTGACACCCCATTGAAAGAAATGACATAGAATGGTAATCTCGTACATATTGAATGTTTGACGTATGCGATAATCTACTAAAATTGTAACAGTTGCTTTAATCAGTGACCTGCCATTAGAACGTTATTGTGCAGTCATTGTTTTTAATAAGCTCGATATTGTCATTCTACCACAACTCTATTACAATCATTTATCGGTCAATGGTCTCGACCGATAAATGATCGATCATTATGAATTAGCAGATTACGAACTTTTAGCAAAATGACAATGGGATCGTGTTGGAATGACAAGTTTATAATAAAAATAGCAGACTCGGGCCCCAGTTTTTATCTTTTTAGTTGATCGGAGTGGAAGTACCGTATTTTAAATGTTTTATTCTGAGCCGATTCTGAGCATTGTATTATATACTTAAAGAATATGCGTTTATTTAAATACAAAATATGTCATATACATTTTGTATTTTCTTTGATTTACTAGAGAGGAGTACCTACATACGAGTATTTAACCATTCCACAAAAACTGTAAGAGTGGTCGTGTGGTTTTCCTTAAAAAATATTTCCTTCTAACTATTCTCAAGCACAATATGTGAACTCATTAGCTCTCTATTGTCCCTCGTACCAAAGAAACTAAATACTTCTAAAAATAATGTGTAGAACTCTTGATTATACCTACTATTTTGCCGGGAACACTGGTTTGATATAACTCGACGATGCGTACTATCCTCTGCTATATTAAAACTAAAACAAACATAAGCTAGGTTCTCTTGAATTTTAATATGAAACTTCTTTAGACTCGGGTTTTGCAAATAACTTGCTCTAGAGCATGCATGGGCTTTTTTATATGAGAAATTAAATGAGAATAGACAAATTGACAGCACGGTTGGCGCAATGGTTGAGCAATTGGCTGTTGTGCTGCGGGTCGCGGGTTCGATCTCCACACGGAAGAAATATTTGTACACCCTACAGAAAGGTGTTCTCATTCTAGGTGTCATTCTAGGATTCATGTTGTGTACATGTTTATGAGCACTTTCACGATACAGGAGTTATTCCTAGTGTGGGGCAACGTTTAATAATAAAGGGTGTAAGGGACAGCCCTCCACAAACTTTCAGGGCTTGCTCAGTAGACGATACTGAACAACCTTCAACAAACTGTCCAATCAAGTTTATAATTTTGTATGGTGTGGCGGATTTTTTTTTCGTTTCCTGATAAAAAGTGTTATGAAAGGTTGTTCAGTTTCGTCTACTGAGCAAACCCTTAAAGTTTGTGGAGGGCTGTCCCTTACACCTTGTATATAAGTATACATAAATGCTTTATCTAAATGTTTAAATAACATAAAATACGTTCACATATATCGTTAGTCAAACTTTGCATTTCAGTGCAGGTAAATTCTCATTCCCATACAATTTTGAAAATAAAGGGTCATGTGAAGATAGCAAAACGATATGAATAATGGTAATTGGTCCCTTGTTCTTAATTTGTTTCTCTAATGCTCGGCTCCTGAAATCCAATACGTTGACCCAGCAATTTGAAGTAGGTATGCGACGGAATGCGTTGAATAAAGGTAGAACAACACTGTGCCACATACACCGTTCTGGGCGCGTCGGTCTCCATACATTTTATATGGAAACTAGACTTGTAGAGTTACACTAAATCCACGCAACGTGACGCCTCGCGACTTTCTACGTACAAATCAGGCGTGTTACACGTGTGCGTCGTGCTAATGTAGTAATAGTGACAGTAAAGCCTCATTCATCAGTACCTCTTTACACGGACAAGAACTGGCACATGCTAAATAAAATAAAATAAAAAACACATTAATTCGATTTTTGAAATAAGACCAAACTCGTGGATTTAGTACCTAGAGATTTTTTCGAGTGATGAACCTCACTCGAAAAAATCTCTACTAAATCCACGAGTTTTGATATTATTCCTAAATTGATTGAGTGGACATTGAAATGTAAAACTGGAGTTGCTTTGTATCACAAGTCTACATAACTCGAAGTTAAATCAAAGTCATTTATCATTTAGTAATTTATTAGTTCAAAAAAACTTTTTTGAAAAACACTGAAAAGTACAAAATAACTTTAATTTCGCAAGTCGGTGTTTCTATAATAGTTTTGTCTCTTCGTGCTCACCGACTTCCGCAATTAAAGTTATTTTGTACTTTTCTGTACTCTTCGGTGTTTTACATTGAAGTCGGTTGTATTTTTTTTTTTGTAAAAAGATTTTTAATTTCACACTTTTTAGTTATAGTAGGTACCACCACTAAAAAGTACTTCTCAGCCAAACTTACATAACTACCTTTAACATACCTTTTTTTATGGTGAGAAAAATTATGACTTTCCCGGCTCTTGGGTGGAGCGGGAGATAGTGTCAGACTCTTACTAACTAAAAGACCCGTTCCTTCTAGCCTTCACACCGGGGCTCGAGCTCCCTTTCAGATAACCCTGGCCCCAGTAGGCTTCGACCCGGCTGGGTCACTGCTGTTGCTGACGGCGCGCGGGAACAGTGCGCGCCGTCGACGACTTGGGCTAGGTCGTTAGTTACCGGACGGCCGGACAGCGAGCATTGCTCACCGTCCGCAAGCCCGCGCCTACGGTGGCCGGAAATCGGGATCAGAATCCCGGCGGCAGCGGCGAGGACGCCGTTGCCTGATGCTTTCGAGCCCCTCCTTTGCGAGCATTACTGCTTCGCAGAAGTCGGCGACCGCCTGCCACTCCTCCTCGCTCCGGACCATGACCTCAACGAAGGCCCGGCGCGAGAGGACTCCGCCGCCGATCGCCTCCACGAGGGCACGGCGATGCTCCGCCCCAGCCGGGCACACCTCGACTGTGTGCTCCACCGTGTCCTTCAGGCATTCCGCACAGTGGCGACACCCGGGCGTCACTTCCGCACGAATCCGGTGCAGGAACCTCCCGAACGAACCATGTCCGGTGAGGAGCTGCGTCATGCGGAAGGTAAGGACGCCGTGAGGTCTTTCCAGCCACGCCTCGAAGAGGGGACTTACCGCCATGATTGTGGCGTGCCCAATACATAAATACCTTATAGCCAAAGAGCATCTAAAGATTCTAATAATCCCAAACACGGTTAGATTCCTTCAGTCAGTCGACTACACGTATAAACAAAACAATTTTACTTTTTACGACAGTTCTGCTGTGATCCTATGAGGAGTTCTGTGCCATATCTTCGAAGTTCATAACGATATTTCAACGGGACCAACTTGGAAGCATAACCTTACAATCAAAAAAAGAATTTTCAAAATCGCTCCACAATTGACCGAGAAATCGGTGAACATACATTAAAAAAAAAAACGGGCCAAGTGCCAGTCGGACTCGCCCATGGAGGGTTCCGTAGCAGCAAGTAACATAATATAAAAGTTCTTGTAGTTCGTTGTAACTTTGATCGATGTTTTAATAATAGTATATTTTTTTAGATTTATGACATATTAAAAAAAAAACTACTTACTAGATCTCGTTCAAACCAATTTTCGTTGGTAGTTTACATAGTAATGTACATCATATATTTTTTTTAGTTTTATCATTCTCTTATTTTAGAAGTTAGAGGGGGGGGGACACACATTTTACCACTTTGGAAGTGTCTCTCGCGTAAACTGTTCAACTTAGAAAAAAATGATATTAGAAACCTCAATATCATTTTGCAAGACCTATCCATAGATACCCCACACGTATGAGTTTGATGAAAAAAAATTTTTTGGGTTTCAGTTCTAAGTATCAGGACCCCCAAAATTTATTGCTCTTTTTCTATTTTTGTGTAAAAATCTTAAAGCGGTTCACAGAATACATATACTTACTAAGTTTCAACAGTATAGCTCTTATAGTTTCGGAAAAAAGTGGCTGTGACATACGGACGGACGGACAGACAGACAGACAGACAGACAGACAGACAGACAGACAGACAGACAGACCGACAGACAGACAGACAGACATGACGAATCTATAAGGGTTCCGTTTTTTGCCATTTGGCTACGTAACCCTAAAAACATACATTCAGCCGAACATAGAACCTCCTCCTTTCCGAAGTCAGTTAAAATCACTTTTTGCCATGAGTTGGTATGCAAATATAAAAATATGCGGTGCTCATAGTAAGCCAAATTAAAAAGAAAATCTATACAATAATATGTGGAATCATTGACACAGGCGGTCTCGGTAAAATGGAGCTGCGAATTTTACCGTACTTAATATTGACTACCTCAGCAAAGGTTGCCAAAAAGGTTGACTTTAACATTTGCTGCCAAATACTGCAAAACTATTATAATATGTTAAATCCGCCTTCTAATGGAGCTCAAAGCAATTCAAAATTATTAATATCTAAATATAAATAATGCTCAAGTAATTTTATATAATTAATATACCTGACCTTTTTTTTTTTATGGTGGGAAAAATCATGCATTGACATCCCCCGCCCTTGGGCGGAGCGGAAGATAGTGTCAGACTCTTACTGACTAAAAGACCCACCCCGTTCCTTCTAGCCTTCATACCGGGGCTCGAGCGCCCTTTCGGATAACCCTGGCCCCAGTAGGCTTCGACCCGGCTGGGTCCCTGCTGTTGCTGACAACTCCTTGAGGCGCGCGGGAACAGTGCGCGCCGTCGACGACTTGGGCTTGGTCCGGACAGTTACCGGACGGCCGGACAGCGAGCTACCCATTGCTCACTGTCCGCAAGCCCACGTCTACGTTGGCCGGAAATCGGGATCAGAATCCCGGCGACGGCGGCGGCGATAACGCCGTTGCCTGATGCGTTCGGCCTCCTCCTTTGCGAGCATTACTGCTTCGCAGAAGTCGGCGACCGCCTGCCACTCCTCCTCGCTCCGGACCATGGCCTCAACCAAGGCCCGGCGCGAGAGGTCTCCGCCACCGATCGCCCCCACGAGGGCACGGCGATGCTCCGCCCAAGCAGGGCACACCTCGACTGTGTGCTCCACCGTGTCCTCCGGGCGTTCCGCACAGTGGCGACACCCGGGCGTCACTTCCGCATGAATCCGGTGCAGGAATCTCCCGAACGAACCATGCCCGGTGAGTACCTGCGTCATGCGGAAGGTAAGGACGCCGTGAGGTCTTTCCAGCCACGCCTCAAAGAGGGGACTTACCGCCATGATTGTGGCGTGCCCACCGCTGGGTTGCGATAGTCGTTGACGCCATTTCACCATGAGATCCCGCCGGAGCTCTGTCCGCCATGCCGTGACCTGTCGCGGCAGCGGACTTTCACCCCGGCGTTGCATCTCCACGCGCATATCGTGCATGTGTGCAAGGACTGTTGCCTCCAGATCCCACGGTGGTAGGCCAGCCAGAAGGCTCGCCGCTTCGCGGGAGACCGTGCAATATCCCCGCACCATCCTTATCGCCATGACCCTCTGGCAGGCGTTCAGTGTGGCCGCCGGTCGCTTTTTCAGCGACGGCGCCCACACCGGCGCCCCGTAGAGGGCCATGGACCGAACGATCCCCGCGTAGAGCCTCCGGCAGGAGGCGTCTGGACCCCCAAGGTTAGGCAGGAGCCGCTTGAGCGCAGCCCCAGCCCGGTTGAGTTTGGGAGCCAGACGTCGGAAATGCTCCACGAAATTCCACCGGCTGTCGAGGACGAGTCCCAGGTACTTCATCGTCGACCCGACACCGATGTGAACTCCTCCTAAATATACCTGACCTTGTATTTGATTGGAATAAATCGTATCTTCCGATCTTAAGAATACTTAATTTAATTTGATTTTACAACATTCGAACTCTTACTGAAGTTTTAACGGGTGTTTTCGGTGAATGGAAAATTAACACATACCTACCTCCAGTTGTTAATTGTGTTCTGCCCCCTTAGCCAAGTTACAACCGTTTCGCTTGCGCTGAACGCTTCGAGTTAACCTTGCCGCCAATTCTTTTGTTCTGACCACGTGACTGAGCGTTAAGACGACGTCATTGCCGTACATTTGAAGTATTGCATTGCAGATTAGCAACTTGGCGAAAACGAATCTTTCTAAAAGAAAAAAAAAAAGGAAAACACATTTTTCTTAATAAAAAATCTTCTAGAAACTACTCTACGATACAGGAGTTATTTCTAGTGTGAGACAACGATATTTTTACGTGCATTTTGGTGCGTTCACAATCATACAAACTTACATATAAACAAGACATCGAAGCCCGGAAAACCTATCTGTAAGCCTTGCGATGTTTTTAATAAATAAATATTTGTTCCGTGAGGGAATCGAACCCGCGACACGCAGCGCAGCAAACAATCGCTCAACCGTGCCGGCAAATTGTCAAAATCTTTTATTTTCCGTGAAACTCAATAACAACAACCAATCCAATTACTTGTCTTCAGATTGATAATCTGTCAGCTTATTTCCGCATCGATTGCTTTTCAGAAAATAAAATAGATATATTATCATCGGTATTTAATTTTTACACATTTGGTGCATCTTACAGGCTCTTCTTCTTCCTGCCCTTATCCCATATTACTTGGGGTCGGCGCAACACGTTTTTTTTCTTCCATTCTATCCTGTCACCCGTCAAACTATCACTAACTAACTCCCTTTTCTTTCATATTACTCCTCACACAATCCATCCACCTTTTCTTCGGCCTTCCTTTCCCTCTCCATCCATCTACATGTATACTCAGAACTCTTTTAGTAATATGCGCTTCATCCCTCCTTTTCACATGACCATACCAAGACAACCGATTACCTTTCAACTTTTTAGTAATTGGCACCTCTTTCAAACTTCCTCTAATATGCTCATGTCTAACTTTATCCATTCTCGTCACATCACACATCCATCTCAACATTCTCATCTCCGCTACATGCAATCTTTTTTCATCTTTCTTTTTCACAGTCCAACATTCTGATCCATACCATAGCCTTCAACTTGAGGGGCATGCGTGGGTCACAAGTTGTTCCCGTGACCTGGTGCATCCTCTAAGCGTGAACCTAAAAAAATCTTTACTTCCTAGTTCCTTCCAGCAATTGGAGCTTTTCCAATAAGCTGGTTTAACATCCCAGTCAGGCCTGGTTTGTTCAGTGGACTCAAGATAAGAGGCAGCTTTTAGATACGCTTTTGTTTTTATTTGCTATGATTGTTGGAGATAAAACCTTCTTGCAAGCTTCCTAAATTATATGAAAAAATATGACACTTCTATTTGTCACTTGTCTTCACTTGTTTTTCTGTAAAATATATTGTTCACACCGAAAATTATTAAAAAACTAATTTGCATTGAGCATCCAGTCATTGATTTTCATCAGAATACCCATAATTCTCGCACATGGTCCATAACGAGCCGGATGAAATATAATTAAGAAGATCAGCGATTATTTTCAAGAAAAAGAATAGAGACTGACTTCCACGCTGAATGGAGGTTCATGAGTTCACTGCTGGAGAACTGGATTGATTTCAAGCAAGTTAGTTAGTGGTGTACAGTTATAATTACGCTAATATCGTCACCCAACACTCAGGTAGTATATATAAGTAGTCATACTAAGGTCAGTACTATTTTATTAAATTACCAATTATATTGTGTTTGAGTAAAATCATTAGGTACTTTGTTGCATTGTGATTAGTATTTTATTCAACAGCAATGTTAAGTTTAAACTCATACTTTTAACAGTATAGTTAGCTATTTTGCTACATTATTAAACTTACATTATATTAAGCTGTAACTAATTACATAACTACTTAACAGTGGTATTAATTTTTAACAAGTATCTTGACATAATAAAAATATTTGAGTGTTAGATATTAGTACAAGTCATTGTTATAAATTATAGTTAGCAGTCAGAAAGGGCATAGACTACAGCTAGGCGTATAATTATTGAAATTATATTGTTGTTTTAATTTTTATATTCCTGTATCAATGCCAGGTTGACAACACTCGTCTCCCAGAATGTCTGAGGAAAAGGATTTAATTAAGAAGCGAGGCAGCTTCAAAGGTCGCTTGACTAGTTTCCTCAATTTTCTGGACTCATTCAAGGACAAGGAGCTATCTAGCTGTGATGTGTCTGAGTTGCAGTTGCGCATGGGCAAGATAGAGGCGTTGTATGAGCAGTATGATGAGGTACAGTTACGTCTAGAATGCATTGTTGACGACATCAACTTACAATATTCTCAGCGTTCCGAGTTTGAGTCTATTTATTATAAAACCTTATCTAGAGCCCAGAATATTCTGACTGACTACAATAAAGATAATAAATCGATGGAAAGTTGTAAAAGTACTCGTGTTAGCATAAAGCAGCCGGTTAAATTGCCAACGATTCAGTTACCAAAGTTTAGCGGATTATATTGTAATTGGCTTGAATTCCGCGACACCTTTACTAGCCTAATTCATTGTAATGATGACATAGACGCAATCAATAAGTTTCACTACTTGCGAGCATCACTTGAGGGAACAGCTGCTATAGTTATCAAATCCATTGAGTTTTCTTCAAGTAATTACTCTGTGGCATGGTCATTGTTATGTGATCGGTTTGACAACAAAAGATTACTGGTTCAGAATCATATAAGTTCATTATTTACTATTGAATCAATTACAAAAGAATCTTCTGTTGCCATTAAGAATTTGATCGATCAGTTAAATAAAGACTTGCGAGCTTTAGAGTCATTAGGGGAGCCTGTGAAACACTGGGATACACTTTTAATCTACATTGTCACACGAAAACTTGATCAAAAAACCTATCGTGAGTGGGAGGAGTGCAAAGGTAGGATAGACAAGGATGGCTTAATCACGTTTAACGCATTTATGCAATTCTTACGCAATCGAGCCGACCTCATCGAGACCCTGGAACTCCCCCGCAATCATTATTCGCAATCACCAGGTAAATCAGGTCCTAAGATCAAGTCAATGGTAGCACAATCTCCTATCAATTCTAGCACTGACTCAGCTTCTAAACCTTGTCCTAAATGTAATAACAACGATCACACATTAAATAATTGTCCACAGTTTCTCGCATTGAGTAACGATGACCGTCTCAAATCATTACCTAGTTATAAGGTATGTTTTAACTGTTTTCGTTCCGGACACTATGCTAACAAATGTAAAAAACCAGGCTGCAAACTATGCAAACGTAGGCACAACACATTAGTTCACGTACATTCTAATGGCACTGTATCGAATACACCTAGTGGTAATTCGATGAATAACTTGTCTGCTACGACTGAAACGAATAACGTAGCTTTATCCGCAAACATTGCATCTCCGTGTGGTCATACGCAACGAGATGTGTTGTTATCAACCGCTTTGATCAAATTAAGAGACCACAATGGGTGTGTGCATCTCGCTCGCGCGGTGCTCGATAGTGGTAGCACGTCTTCACTCATAACAGATAGGTTGTGCAATAAACTTAACTTAAAAACTAGCCAGGTAGATAGATCAATCCTTGGAATCAATAACGTCACTTCGCACGTAGGTAAAATATGTCGGGTTAAGGGTACGCCATTAGATGATAGCTTTGTATTCGAACTAAATTGTTTTGTTCTTCCGTTCATTACGAGTAGTGTTCCGTGTCGTCAGATAAATATTTCTGATTTCGACTTACCCTCGAATATTACTTTAGCTGATCCTACTTTTTATAACCCTGCCGATGTTGATATTTTAATCGGCGCTGATCTTTTTTGGGATTTGTTAGGATCTCAAAGACTAAAGTTAGGTACCGGGAAACCAATATTATGTGAAACCAGTCTAGGATGGATAGTTTCCGGTCCAATTACTCAGAATACTATCTCACTGCTGACGAATGACGTAAAGTGCAATATGTCTAAAATGGTTGCCGACAGCGATGGTGACTGGGAAACCTCAAGTCAGAATTGACAAAGTTTTGGCAATTAGAGGAGGTGAATGCGAAGTCTTCCAATTCTTATATGCCTGAAGAGAAATTGTGTGAAGACAATTTCGTTACAAATACGACACGATTGTCTGATGGTCGTTTTTGTGTTCGCATCCCCCTTAAGAAAGATCCTTCAATTTTAGGAAATTCTTTTAATAAAGCCACACATTGTTTACATTCTTTAGAGCGTAAATTAAAGGTTAAGACGAACTTTAGTAGAATGTATCATGACTTTTTGTCAGAATACGAGTTACTTGGTCATATGACAAAAATTAATAAACCTAATTTATGTTTGGGTTATTTTATTCCACATATGGGAGTTTTACGCGAGTCGAGTACCACGACCAAACTTCGTGTTGTTTTCAACGCTAGTGCTTCTACTTCGACGGGAGTGTCCTCTAATGACCTACAGATGGTTGGGCCAACCGTACAGGACGGTCTATTGTCTATACTTCTTCGCTTTAGAGTCCACAAGTATGTTTTATCTGCGGATGTGGAGAAGATGTATAGACAAATAGTCGTCCACCCGTCGGACAGATATTTACAACAGATTGTTTGGCGTGATAATGTTAGTGATCCTATTAATGTTTATCAATTAAACACCGTCACGTACGGTACGGCCAGTGCGCCATTCCTTGCGACACGATGCCTTAAACAAGTAGGACTCGACTGTAGGAACCCTAAGATATCGGAAATCATCCAACATGACTTCTATGTCGACGACTTGCTGACCGGAGGGGATGACTTAGATGAAGTAAAGTTCATTCGCACTGAAGTCACCAAAGCGCTTGCGTCGGCATGTATGCCATTGAGAAAGTGGAAGTCAAATGATTCTCAATTATTGTCGAATGCTGTCCCTGCGTCATACGATTTGAACATTGGACAAAATGAGCCAGAAAAGTTGCTTGGTCTCTGTTGGCATATCGGCACTGATGAGATAGGGTTTCCTATAGGTCTGACTAAATCTTCGACTAGGTACACAAAGCGTGACTTGTTATCCGTTATTGCGCGAATCTTTGATCCCTTAGGTCTGTTAGGTCCTATTGTTATTACTATGAAGATCTTGCTACAGAAAATGTGGTTAGATAAATTATCATGGGATCAACCATTACCTAATGAGATTTGTAAACAATGGGAGATTATTATTAAATCTTTACCTCTTTTAAATCATGTTCGCATTCCGCGACTTGTAGTCTGCAATTCATTTACGGAGTTAGAACTCCATATTTTCACAGACGCGTCTGAGTCCGCGTACGGTGCTTGCGTCTACATTCGCAGTGTTAATGCTAAGGGTGAGTACATGGCTCGCTTGTTAATGGCAAAGAGTCGAGTTGCTCCCATCAAGCCTACGACAATTCCGCGACTGGAGTTATGTGGTGCGGTAGTCGGTTCTCGTCTTCACGAGAAGGTGATGAGCTCACTTCGAGTGAAGATCAGTCGGGTTTATTGTTGGACTGATTCAACCATTGTCTTGGGATGGTTACAGATGATGCCTACCAGACTTCAGCCCTTTGTGCGCAACCGCGTTGCTGAGGTTTTGGATAAGTCGGGTAACTGTACTTGGAGGCACGTCCCAACAGATCAAAATCCAGCAGACCTAATATCTCGTGGCATGGATATTAGTGATCTGCAGGAGTCAGATCTGTGGTGGAAAGGACCAGATTTTTTAAAACTAGATTCGTCTGAATGGCCTTCTCAAATTACGAGCCCAGGACTACAATCGTTACCGGAGACTCGACCTAAAATCATATTACATGTTGTAAACGATTCGAAACCTGAAGTTTTAATTGATTTTAGGCGTTATTCCAATTACACACGGCTCGTACGATCTGTTGCCTACGTATTACGATTTATTAAGTCATGTAGAAAGCATTACCCTAAAACCAAATACTTGTCACATGATGAGGTACAAGATGCACTAACTCTTGTCATTATTAAGAGTCAGATTCAGTCATTTTCTGAATACCAATTATTTTTGAACAAAAAGAGTTTACCTAAAAAGAGCGCCCTTCTAAAGTTTAATGTTTATTTAGACGATAATAATGTAATGCGAGTAGGAGGACGTCTCGATAACTCTAATTTTGCTTATAGTAAGAAACACCCTATTTTATTACAGTCCACTCATGATTTCACTAAACTATTATTTAATTTTGAGCATAAAAGGCTGATGCATGCTGGCCCACAATTATTATTAGCTTCCATTAGGGAAACTTATTGGCCAATAGGAGGTCGCAAGTTGGCGAAAGCCTGTTATCATAAGTGTGTTTTGTGTCACCGTATGAAGGGTAAGGTTGTAGCTCCCTTAATGGGTAACTTACCACGAGAACGCCTTCGTCCAGGTTATCCCTTTGAAAGCACAGGCGTTGATTACGCTGGCCCTATTATGTGTGCTAGTCGCCAGGGCCGTGGATGTAGGTTAGTAAAGGTGTATGTCGCTAATTTTATTTGTTTCACAACCAAGGCCATTCATTTGGAGCTCGTTGGTGATTTAACTAGCAATAGTTATTTACTGGCTTTGTATCGGTTTATTTCTCGGAGAGGTAAACCTGCTGATATTTTTTCCGATAACGGTACCTCATTTGTCGGTGCATACAACGACCTTTCCAAATTTTTAAAATTAAATAGTTTGTCCTTGGGTGAAAGTGCAGCAAACGACGGAATAAGGTTCCATTTTATTCCCGCCTACACCCCACATTTCGGTGGACTCTGGGAGGCGGGTGTCAAGTCAGCAAAGTATCACCTTCAGAGAGTGTTGGGAAATTGTAACTTGACTTTTGAGGAGCTGTACACCACACTAACCAAGATTGAAGCCATCTTGAACTCTCGTCCATTGACGCCGTTGTCTTCAGATCCTGCAGATTATACTCCGCTCACGCCAGGACATTTTCTTGTGGGACGGCCACTTACTTCTTTGCCGCAACCTGATTACCAGGATAGCTCTGCCAATTATCTGTCTCGTTACCAGAGGATCGAGCAGCTTCGCCAGCATTTCTGGAGCAGATGGAGCAAGGAGTATGTTGCAGAATTGCAACAACGCTCCAAATGGCGTTCCTGCAAGGATGGCTTGATGCTGAACTCCTTGGTGGTGATCAAGGAAGACGATCTTCCTCCGTTGAAGTGGAGACTTGGACGGATCGTGGCTGTTCATCCAGGAACGGATGGTATCGCCCGTGTAGCTGACATTCGGACGTCTACTGGAGTCGTTCGACGGGCATTCAACCGAATCTGCCCTTTGCCTGTGTCTTCAGAATCTGGTTGAAACCATTGGTTTCAACGCCCGGGGAAATGTTGGAGATAAAACCTTCTTGCAAGCTTCCTAAATTATATGAAAAAATATGACACTTCTATTTGTCACTTGTCTTCACTTGTTTTTCTGTAAAATATATTGTTCACACCGAAAATTATTAAAAAACTAATTTGCATTGAGCATCCAGTCATTGATTTTCATCAGAATACCCATAATTCTCGCACAATGATCAACATAAAAATGAATATAGATAATAATAAATAATCCGCTGCCGGTAGCTTCGACCCTGTTCGCGATACCAAATATACTTAAACTACTTTTGTTTATATTTTTCAGTTTTTTTTAAATTATTTTCAATGAAATATTTAAAAATATAATATAGACATGTATTAAAATGAATAAAGTAATAAGTAATAATAATAATATTCCACGACTCACACGATGCCATCTAATCCCAAACTGAGCAGAGCTTGTGTTATATGTAAGTACTCAAAAACTGATAAACATACTTATCTATACTATGTATATATATCTTTATTATTATTTTTTAATATTATAAAGCTGAAGAGTTTGTTTGTTTGTTTGAACGCGCTAATCTCTGGAACTACTGGTCCGATTTGAATGATTCATTCAGTGTTGGGTAGTCCATTTATCGAGGAAGGCTATAGGTTATATGTTCCATTTCCAGTTCCAGTTACAATTCAAAATTAGGGATCCATAATAAAATTGCTATTTTGTAACACAAGTTGTAAAATCGAAAACCTATTTTTACGTGCGCTGCAAAAACTATTGACAATAGAACAAAATGATGTACTACGGGTTTGTAGATCCCATTAAGACCTCCAAAAAAGTCTGCGAGAACATATATCTATCTATCATGGTTTAATCACAATAACATTCATTAAATTGTCTGAAGAAAAAAAAACTACGTTAAATATGTATCGTAATATTAATCTTTATCGAAATTAAGCATTATGTTATCAAGAGTATTTATGTAGAAGTAAAATGCTTTTTGTTTCATCTCAATCGGATATTTCGTTTAAAAGTTATCACTATGACGTGTGTAAGATGCGCGGGGCACAGCTACTTATATATTATATACAAAAAATAATTGCTGTTTGTTAGTCTCGCTAACTTAAGAACGGCTGGACCGATTTTAATCATTCTTTTTTTCTTTTGTTCTTCAGCTTAAAGGGAATGTGTAAAAGAAAAAAACTAAGAAGGTATAGTGTAGCGTGGGGTAGGTAGGTAAGTAGGTAGGGTAGGGTTGGTAATCGATTGACGGGATCGAAGCCGTAGGTAAAGCTAGATAAATTTTGCACCCAGGCACAGAACAAACAATCGTGCTCATCTGTACCGAACTCAACAATAAAATAGATATTTTGTATCGATCGCTAATAAGTTTCTAGCTATGGAGTTTTTTGCGGCAGCAGTTAGCACGAACTCAAACAAGTGTGTAAGAAATTGTCTAGACTGCTCTGTATTCAAAGCCATCGTGTGAACGTATTTTTAAATTTCTCAGATAACACAATACCATTTCACATTCAAATCACGTCCGTTCAAATACTTATTGACAAGAATGGCTGTATTGATATTTTGTACACATTGGTAACCAGGCATTATTCAGTGCTTTAAATTCAAGTCCGATCAAGTTCAAGTTCGGGAAATATTTGCACGAAATAAGAACTATAAGGAAAAGGTTGGCCTTTAAGTTTCAGTTTAATATTATTAACTAGCTGTGCCCGCGACTTTGTTCGCGTGCAGCCTATGTTTGTTGATAGAACAGGAAAAATAAAAATACTTATCTAATTAAAACTAGATTATTAGTTTTTGTATAAGCTGTATTACTTTTTGGTGTACAATAAAGTCTATTCTATTCTATTCTATTCTATATTGACAAGCCTGTTGGTCTAGTGGTTAGTGACCCTGACTGCTATGCTGGAGGCCGTGGGTTCGATTCCCACTCAGGACAAATGTTTGTGTGATGAGCACGATCATTTGTTCTGTGTTTGGGTGTAATTTATCTATAATATGTATGTATTAAGAAATATATAAGTATGTTTATCAGATGTCTAGTACCCATAACACAAGCTCTGCTTAGCTTGGGACTAAGACGGCTTTGTGTGATAGTTGTGGAATATTATTATATTATTATTATATTAGGGGTAGTATTTAAACGAGTGACTGTAGAATTTTAAGTGACAAAAATAATTATTTTGGGTTATAGAAATAATAAGTGAGCGACTGACTGCGAGTGACGAGAAATCAATAGAACAGCGACTTACAAACTTTAATTTGAGTTACTTAAAATACAAAATGAGAAGCTTCATAATATTTGAGTGACCTAATATTTGTTTGAGTGTCAATGTTTTGTCCTGCATTTTTTTCCAGATTTGGCCAATGATTTATTTATACTGAGCGGCATTTTATCTTAAATGAAGTGTTTCGAATGTCCTAAATATAAATGTACACAGTATCGAATGTCCTAAATACCGATATTTATGTATTATGTATGTCACAAGGTAATTTGATAATTCGGATTTTGCGAAAACCCGAATAATTAAAAAATGGTGAAATAAAATCGGCGAGCAACTTGGTCGTAGCGTTCGCCGGCCGCTGCCGCGGCACCGCTCGCTTCGCTCACTCAGCTCACGCGCGGTAGGTCACAGTTCTAACCTAACCTAACCTATTTCACCCAGTTCAAATGATGAATCTACCTGCGACTAGATAATTAGACAATGATGAAAACATTTGCTAGCGTAAATTCCTTATTTAAAACCTCATTTTTATTTCTAGTCGCTCACTTATTATTTTAGTCGCTCACATACTAATTTAATCGTTTAACTAGGATTTCAATAACCCACTTTTAGTAAGCTCGTTCTGGATTTTATTGTTAATCAATATTTGTTGTTAGTTTAGTTAATGTGTCGCTTACTCAAATTCATACCGCTCAAGTTATTAAAACAGTATCTCATCATCAGTCGCTAAGTTTTTTTTTTAGTCGCTCGTTTTATAATTCCCCTTATATTAGGCTGCACGGCGGCTGCTAGATTGACTTGGCAATCGCATGTATATCATAAGTACCTAATACGTATTTTTAACCGACTTCGAAAAGAAGGAGGTTCTATGTTCGGCTGAATGTATGTTTTTTTTTTTATTTAATTATATTGTTTAGTCCTATTTCTAAGTTGGCTTTTAAGGGACCTTGACTTGATATTGATATCAAATCAAGGTTCCTTAAGTACGGACTGAATAAATTAACCGACTTGGTATTACATTGATCTCACAACTTTGTACGGTAGAAGAACTGAGATACTTGCCTTGGTTTTTCTACAAGTAAAGCTTTTGATGCTATACACCAGCGGTCGGCAACGCGCGGCCCGCGGGTCGACGTCTTACTTGCGCCCCGTAAATGTTTTGAAACTATATATAAAATTTAAACGGAAAGGTTTCTGGCGGCACGGTAGTGCCCCAGCCAAAACAAGCCAAGCGAAGCGAAAGTGCACTACCTAGCTTTTCCCAAAGTGTTTCGTCGTTTTTTTGAAATCTCATAGAGTTGGTTTCCGATGTACCAGATAGTTCATATTGTCAGGATATGTCAATAATAGACTAATTAAACATACAAAGTCTCAATTGAATAACTCTAATACTTTAGATATTATTGATATCTAAAATACGCCGATTTCGTCACTGACACACTCACTGATGTACTGACATACTGATAATCATCAAAATGTTTGGCTACTTCCTGAAGTGCTAGACAGCTGAAATTTGGTATGTTATCTAAGTTTAGTATAAAACCAATGAAAAAATTCATAAACTTATAACTTTCGCCTCCCATCCCCTAAAATGGGGGGGTGGAAATTTGTATAAGACTTTCACCAATTTTATTAATTAGTAGACAGTAACTAAAAAACCTATTAACCTTTTGAATGTCTTAAGTTACACAGTTCGACATAACCAATTGTTTTTCTATTGTGTCTCTAATTACGGCATTCGATGAGTTATTAATAAGTACTTACAAGAACCTCCGCCTTAATCAAGAGTCTCGTGGTAGATCTCAATTATTTACGCCTTTTAACGACGAGGTGAGCAAATCGACTGTCAGCTACAGTTGCATATAATCGCTTAAGAGCGAAATATCGCCCTGATTTATCGCTTATGGTAATCAGTAAACCATCAAAGAAAAAAGGCAAAGACAGAGAACGGGCTATGAAAACCGGCACTGCTGATGTGCAAGAAATACACCCCAAAAAAAGAAGAAGAAAAGAATAAACACTAAAAAGACTGCCTAGCAACTTACAAAAAGAACTAAAATCCCACCAAAAACATTTTATGTAAAATGTTGCCAAAACGACCACATAAGGTTTGCCCTGTGAAAAAGAAATCAGATCTCATGTAGAGCCAAGCTTCTGAATCTACACGGCCTGACTCTACCGACCCTAACTTCACAAATTCTACATATAATCAGTAAAAATGTATGTCTTGGCTGTTTCGTTACTGACTTCAGAAGCTAAATATTCGCATCACCTCCACGACGGTAGCCCTTCTAAACGAAGCTCTGGCAGGTTTGACGAATATTCGCTACTAGTGTGAACAATACGGGAGAAACAGAGACATCAACACAAAGGAAGAGAACAAAGGCTATTGTCAAATTAAATGAAATGGTAAGAAAAACTTGCTACCGAAAGCCATGACTCCAAACACTAACAGTAAATCAGAACAATAGCCAATCACATACTCATAGGTGAAACTTGATACGGCTAAGCAACGCATGCAATGGTTTGACGGTATTTATCTCATTTTACCCAAGATCCGCAGGAAAACTAAGGTTGCCGACATAGCACAAAGAATTGCCAAACTTAAGTGGCAATGGGCAGGGCACATTGCTCGCAGAACAGATGGCCGTTGGGGCCGAAAGTTTTTGCAGTGGCAACCACGTACAGGAAGACGCAGTGTTGGAAGGCCTCCTACAAGGTGGACCGATGACCTGGTGAAGGTGGCAGGAAACCGATGGATTCGGGACGCACAGGAACGTTCGATGTGGCGACGCTTGGGGGAGGCCTATGTCCAACAGTGGACGTGTATCGGCTGAAATGATGATGATGATGATGATGACCCAAGACAGTGCAATCTCCAGCAAAATATAGTCACGGTACTGCAGAACGAAGAATGTTGCCAAATATATTACCTATGTTCGGCTTGCACAGTACACAAAATGCAGGGTAGTACTGTCGGTCACGCCGTTGTATAGGTTTGTGTTACTTTGGCACAAAGTTTTTTGCTGCTAGTCAAGCTTATGTGGTCTTAAGTAGGGTAAAATCATTAGATGGTCATCTTCTTATTAAAGAACAAGTCTGTTCGAAATTAACCGGCAAATGACCTTGCAAGTTGTCGCGAGATTAACCTGTGTCAATTAAATAATATGACCAGCCCCCAGTTACAACCGTTTCGCTTGCGCCGAACGCTTCGAGTTGACCTTGTTGCCAATTCTTTTGCTCTGACCACGTGACTGAGCGTTAAGACGACGTCTTTCCCGTACATTTGAAGCTTTCTGCAAGCGTTAACTATTGCAGATTAGCAACTTGGCTAGGGTTACTGTTTTTTTTTTATCTGTTATTAACTAGTACTTGACTACGATCCCGCCTGATGGTAAGCAGTGATGCAATCGTTGGTGGTGAGGCGCACTAGTTTATTAAGAGCCTATTCACTCTAGCCTTGAAGACACCCAAATTATAACTAATCGTTAACTTTTCGTCGTTCTACAATTGAACACGAGTATGTACTTCAATCTCGCGACAAGCTTTTATATCATATAAATTGTGTTATGACGTTGTAAGTTAATTGGTAGTAAAAGTATGAAAGGAAAAGTTTATTTTATTATTTTTAGCGCATTTAATTAAAAACTGGTTTTTAAAATAGTGCTATCACTCATATTAAATAAGTGTGATAGCTATTATTATAATGTTTTAGTTTATGTATCAGTAAGTAAAGCATAATATGAAAAAATCAATGCGGCGAAGAATGGGAAAGACCTAGCGATGTCCAGTAGTGGACGGCTTTCGGCTGAAATAATAACGATGTTAAGGAAAAAACGTAAACTTATAATTAACCTACCTGTGCAAGTGAGGATGTTATTGAGAAAATTTATTTTATACAAGTAATTCAGGAGAGTTACAATCTTATCGATCACACAATAGAACACACAGGGTTGCTAGGAGATGGCAGCATCTATTAAACGAACGTGCGTAACTTAGAAACCACGATAAAAGTTCTAAATTTTTATTTTGTTATGTTCTGTATTTGTTACCGGAGTGTAATATCTCGATATATTGTGAATAGATAATTTCAAATATCATCTCATTCAAATTCGACGTTTTACAATGTATTGGAGTCTTATCGAAAATTAAAAGTTTGCTATTTTACGTGATATTTCATGAACTAACTGTGTGTGTTTCCATTTGACCGACATGGAAGGAAATGAGAGGTAAGTATTTACATAAAAGCATTATAATAATCATAATTATGATATTTCCCTTGTCGAGACTCAGGTCTCCTCTTTAGGAAAGGGAATAGGCCGAAATTCACCACGCAGGCTTAGTGCGGGTCACAGATGATGTCACACGTCTTAAAATTATTTGGTTCTAGGATGTACAGATACAGAGTTGATTGAATTGGCGTATCTATGCTTATTTTTAAAGGGGGCCTTCATAGGAATAAAAAATCAGGCATGTTACACGCCTGATTTTTGTGAGAAGTTATCAGTATTTTGGCATCCATTATAGAATTTCATATCGGTACATAGCCCAACATCCTGCCTTTTTTTTTCACACATCGCCCGCCCTTGGGCGGAGCGGGAGATAGTGTCACCGCGCGCCTCAAGGAGTTGTCAGCAACAGCAGGGACCCAGCCGGGTCGAAGCCTACTGGGGCCCAACATCCTGCCTGGGACGGGATAGACCATACTTGGGTGGGCCCGGCCAACTCAGCCCACCCCTATACAACATTATTTTCAGTATTGCGAAACCTGAATATTGCTTGTTATGTATTTTTTCCAAAAATATTTAAAAAGGCCACAAGTTGGACACCACCATGAACAACACAGGTCACAGCAGGTTATAGCGGACATCAGACACTAACGTACAGCTGGATACGGGAGTGAAACAACTCCTCAGTCGCCCGCGTGGCCCGGTGATCACGTATTTGTGCGGCTAACCAAGTAACTTAATAAGCTAATAACTTCGTGACTTTTATGTTATGAAATTTTTTATAACTATAAAAATACTAGACACGTGTTTATATTCGGGTTTCGCATACGCTATAACTTCTGTTGTATACGCCTATAGTTGGTTCGTATATTAAACTTCGAGCCTACAGTTTGTTTGGTCCCAAGAATCTACACGTGTAGGACAATAACTCCCGGTTATTGTAATAAAACTCTTGTTTACAAACGTAATAGTTTCAAACAATATAACTAGATAGTTTACCTATTTCAAACCTAAACAATAGTTTCCTGTTGCTCCAACAATCTAATATTTTCACAATTCATAACCTAATTTAAATGATAAAAATATTCTGACAGATTTTCATTTGTGAATAAAAGCAAAACATCTTAGCATTTATCCTTAAGTAGGTGCTTACAATCTTAAAACAGGTTCTGTAATTTGAATAGCTTGATATTGTCATCCAAAGTCTTTTGCGGTTTTGTCTTTAAATACGGTTTCGTTATAAATTTCTTCCATTACCAGTTCCTCACTTTCCAGCTCTATTATCATCTGCACCAAGCCATGCTGCAGGACTTCTTTTAGGGAGGTATATCTTCAGAAGATTCTCATTCATTAGTACAAAGATTAAAAAGTAAGCATATTTGTACTTGTAATTGTTGTTTGTACTGTATCTGAGATATCCATCTTACCTTACCTTAAGAAATGTTGGTTGTTTGTCTATGTTTTATTGAAAGTTAGAAAGGTGACGTGCGGCTGTCCGGTAAGGACCTAGTCGGAATCGGCGCTGACACATAGTCCTCTACGCGCGCATTCATTAAACCCCAAGCGAACGCCGGCGTTCGCGCACCTGTTGTCTTTCTATTGTGTCTGTAATTTCCACGATTGAAAGGTTAAAGAGATGTCAACAAAACTGTGTAGTAGGGCCGATGCCCGTTAGGGCCACGGAAATATCTGAAAGTGATACCGTTTTTTTTTGGTGAGGAAAATCATCCTATTACAACCCCCGCTCTTGGGCGAAGCGTTAGAGAGTGTTACTCTTACTGACTAAAAAACCCACCCCGTTCCTTCAAGCCTTTATACCGGGGCTCGAGTACCCTTTCGGATAACCCTGGCCCCTAGTAGGCTTCGACCCGGCTGGTCTCCTGCTGTTGAAAGAGATAAGGTGGTTTTTGAAGCAGACAACTGAATTACACAGGTAGCTTTTTAAGCTATTGCATAGCTTCTATCGCGGGCCTTGAGCGTGGAGACAGAATCCAGAAATTCCGTAACGAAAACAACTTATCACCCCCATTTGTTTTTTGAGCGTGGTGACCGATAAGAAAACAAATGAGTGAACAATCAATCAAAATTCAATTCAATGTGTAAAAGTGTAACTTCAATCAAAGAAAAAAAAACAAAGGAAAAAAAATACTGAATAAATACAATAAATAAATAATTATAATTGCATAAGTTGATAAAAATGCTATGCAATAGCTTTACCGCGGCAGTCCCCTAGTGCCACACGTCTTTTTTAAAGTTACACGCTCCCTTGCTCCACCCAAGAGCGGGATAGTATTGGATGATTTAAGTCCAAAAAAAAAACTGGGCTAGTGCGGGTCGAACTCACGCACTAAGGGTTCCATATAAACTTCAATTCCAACAAAATTTACAGTTTATAGATAGATACTGTAACAACAAATTTACCGTTTTCAGATTTATTTCTATACCTGTGCCATAAGACCTTTCTTTGTGCCAAATTCCAGGATTCTGGGTCAACGGGAAGTATCGTATGAATTTTGATCTTTGAGAGTATCAAAATATTTTTTGCGACGGAACCCTAAAAATACGATGCTAGTGCAACTCTTGTTCTGGGCTTGGAATCCCGGCTGCTATATCTGTTACTACTAATGATTATCTATTTCTATTCTACTCGGCGACAGTGGCTCGACGAAGCTCATTACAATGTCCTGGCAGGTTCCTCGCTCCCATTGTTAACGAGGACGGACCACAGACAGTATTGTGGCGGATATTGCTCTTGCCTCTTCATTAAAACCCGCCGTCGATGGATTGGACGATGGGTATTCAATTTCAAATTATTAAAAGTAAGAATAGATAAATTCGTTCGAAAGAAATTTCTATTTTTTCAGGGAACAGATGTACAGTATCTACACATCATGTAATATAATTAAACACATGGCTATTGTCTGAAATAAAAGTTAGATTTTTTAGATATTATTATTATAAACGCACATTCTGAAAGTGAAGAGAGCAATGTTGGCCGAGTGGAGTGGTAACGGCCCCGACATACAAGTTGTAAGTCGCGGGTTCGAACCCAGCCAAGCGCATTGCTTTGTGTAATTTATTTCATCACCACTGCTCTCAAAGCGGTGAAGGAAACCATCGTGCGAAAATCGGCATGTCCTAGAACCAAAAATTCGAAGTTATGTGACATTCACCAACACGCCCTGGGCCCGCGAGGTGGATTACGGCCCATTCCCTCTCCTAGAGGGGAGGCTTGAGTCCCAACAGTGGGAACATTAAAAAGGCTGGTTATATTCTGAAAGTAGTATGTTCAGAATCGGCTTATGAATCAATTTCAGCTATTCCCAACAGTGGGAACATTAAAAAGGCTGGTTATATTCTGAAAGTAGTATGTTCAGAATCGGCTTATGAATCGATTTCAGCTATTATTAAATAGGTATTACATTTTTATTTATTTTTAAATTCTTGCATCGCTAGGATGTTTGAGTGTGTGTGAGTAAATACCGATACCGATGCGCTACCAATAAACTTACCCCTAGTGCGTCGTTGTCAAATATTATTTGCCTATTGTAAAGACTTTTTTTTACTAATTTCCTAAAATACTTTTAAATTATGATTGGAACCAAATTTTCTAGTTGGATTCACTCTATTCCAGTTACACCTATTACAAAGCTGAACAGTTTTGTTTTGTTTGTTTGTACTAATATCTCGAGCTACTTTTAGTGTTGGATAACCTTTTTATCGAGGAAGTCTTAAGGCTATAAAACATCACATAAGATCAATAGGAGCGGAGCATTAACTAGCAAAGACGCGGGTGAAACTGCGAGTGTTGTCTATATCTAAACTACTCGTAAATACTAATATTATTAATTAGTTTTTGCCTGCAGCTTCGTCCGCATAAAATACTCGTATAATCTATGTCACTCAGGAATAAAGCAATTTCTATCGGTGAAAATTTCGCAATCGGACTAAGTACCATTTAATATTAAGTTTATTATTACGGATTTAAAAAAAATCTTTCACCTGTATCACCTTTGATGGCTATATATTCTGTACGTTCACGTGTATCTAATTTTTTTTTTTTTAATAGCCATTACTGTCCCACTGCTGTGCAAAGGCCTCCCCCAAGTCCTTCCAGAGATTGTGTACCTAATACATAGTAAAAAATTAATGAAAATTATAAAAGTAGAATCTACAAACAGAGGACGGTCGGACAGTGTTCAAGTACGAATATACTCGTATCTACCCGAACAAGCATATTTGTATGAATTTTCAGATACATAGTGGGAATTTAACAAAATTTCTAAAAGGTTATCTTTGATTTTCGTTGTAATCCACTTGGTCCTAAATATACAAGCCACACTGGCTCGGCCACACATCCCGTGCGTCAAGGATTTAACGGATAAAATGAATATATTATGTCATACCGTTGGTACTTACGTCTAGGTAAAGGGATTTGGCCACGTGAGCTTGCAGGCTGAAATAAGTATACCTACTTAACTTATTATTTTAATAATGATAATTTAGGTTTACATAAGAAAATGAATGCATCATTTTGACATGGTTAGCGAATAATCTGTGAATGACTATTTCATACTTCCTTTTTTTTTTTGGTGGGATATTATCTATCTTAAGTAGAACTACACTGCGCATACGTGTGCTACATACGCCGATCTGGGCGCGTCGGTCTCCATACATTTTTCATGGAAACCAGACTTGTAGAGCTACACTTGATCAACGCCACGCGACTTGGCCTACGCACAAATCAGGCGTGTTACACGTGTGTGTCTAGCTTGACCCTTCCTACTCTGGGTAGAGCGTAAAGGAGAGTCAGACTTTTATTGACTATAACTCATCTTTGTTTCTTCGGTTGCCCTTTGCGTTTCAGAGCCACGGTAACGTTTTCAAATAATCTCGCAGCCATGGTAGACTAATTTGCAAGAGCTACAACTGGTAGAAGCTAGTTCAATTATTTCTGTCTGAAAAAATCGACACAAACAAAGTCATCGACTGCTGAAAACTCATTATCTACACTAATATTTTTTGTAGGAGATAATCTCTCGATAGTCCGATTGTTAATTTTTTTTTACCGATAGAAAGTTGCTTTATTCCTGCGTGACATAGGCTATATTTTATGTATGCGGGAGAGAAGCCACGGGCAAAAGCTAGTGTTAAAACTTAAACTCAATTTATACAAAAAGACACTTTAGCTCTACAATCATTAGATACTTAGGAACCTATTTTTTATGATGGTTGTGTTAATTTCATTGTCATATACGTAGATAGTGTAGACTAAAGGTGTTTTTAATATCGTGCAGATTTGTCCCGCATACGAGTGCAGATGTCCCGCGTGCGTATTCCCCGCATTACAATAAATACTTGTATGAAATGGACATTTGCGGGGGTAACGCGTGCGGAGCAATACCGCATGCGTGATAATAACAGCACTATATTAAAAGACCTTAACATGTGACTCTATCATACGACCAGCAAAACTAATGTCGTATAGATCTGACTGATATAAAAATATGAAAATGTATATCTATATAAACATATAAAAAGGCGTGTTAGTTACACTATTTATAACTCAAGAACAGCTGAACCAATTTGGCTGAAAATTGGTGGGGAGGTAGCTTAGCACCAGGAGACGGACGTAGATTACTATTTATACAGAAATCTTTTTGAAAATCTGTTTCCGCCTCCGCCATAGAGCTGGCGAAATCATTGGACGATTTATACAACTCAAAAGAAAAAGAAATCTGTCCATCTACACTATTATTTTAAAAAGGTAAAGTGTGTTTTTATGTTCTTTTGTTTGTAGGAGGTAATCTCTGAAAGTACTGGTCCGATTGCTGAAATAATTTTACCGATAGAAAGCTACTTCATTCCTGAGTGACATAGGCTAAATTTTATTACGCTGCCGCGCTGGTGAAGCCGCGAGCAAAAGCTAGTAATATATAGTAACGTCGTGTTCTGTTAGCAGGATTAGCGGAATGGACGCCCTACTCTTCGCGCTGTCATTTGAGGTGGTTTTACTGCAAATGAGGATTTTAGGTAAGTACCTATCCAGTCTAAATTTTAACTATTTTTTTGTTACTTAACCTTATTCTTGAATACGCTATGAATACTGAATTGTTGACAACCATTGCGAACAACAGGCTGAAAATAAATAAATAAACAGAAAAAATATTTCTACCCATAGCTATAGGATTTTTGACACCATCCATCCGGTTTCATTTAAAAGGCAATAATACGATTAAGGTTTTAGATTATTACTAGTCAGGATGGCCTAGTGATATTAAGACATATCTGCCTTTTATGCATGAGGTTGCTGATTCGAAACCGGACAAGTACCTGTGAATTTTCAATTCTTATTTATTATCATGTATGTCGTGGCTAGATCTTAGAAATTGATCACTTCATGATGGCCAAGTACAACTGGCCAGATCGTTTTAAACGTCAAAGTTTCATGATGTTTCAATCTTCGTTTGGCCTACTTTTTTTAGACCTTTTATTCATTCATTGAAATCCTACATGATCAATGATATATACTAACAAATTTTTAATGAAAAAATTTGTTTTATACCACGATATAATACTTATATACTTAATTAATACTCGTCAAGACGAATCATACGAGCCCAAACTCGATGGGGTTGTGCCGTTTAACTACCAAGCTCCTATAGCCACCTTCCAGTTCCATCATCAGATCAGCTCCATGTCATAATAATTTTGCACTGTCATCTGATTTACACATACATGCAAATTTTTAATGAAATTTAATTTGCAAGATTTGATTACAGACAAATATCGGGACAGGTGAAACTCAATAAAAGCTTGTATAAAAAAGGAAATACATTTTACCGCATAATAAATAAAACAACTAAAAAATAACAGTGCGAAATAACTGCGAAAACTTGAAACCACTTGCGTGTCTAGACTCGCAGCGCCATCTATCCTGAAATTCTGTTACAGGTGGCAGTGTGGAGCTGAGGCTAGCAGACTGGCGGCCTACCAACAAAATCGAGAAGCTACAGTATGAGAAGCTAGCCAAGGACCGGTGAGTTGTGCCCCGGTGTGGGGAGATGGCGTTACTAATGTCAGCAAAGATATATCAGCGTGCTGCTAAGTATACATAACATTAGTTAGCATTAGTAGTCTAGCACTTTTATGTAAAGAATCTGTGTAAAATTTGGCAACATAAATACATGGTCACCGGGCCACCGGTTTTGCTTCCGCACCCACCTGTGCGCTGGCACCCGACCTTCCGAGACCTGTTTTGTACTTAGTGTCGTAGTGTCTAACTTGTGACCTATTTTAAATATTTTTGGGAAAAAATGTAACGTGGGGTAAAAATGATTGGAATCGATTCTGTTATTGATTCTGAACAAAATATATTCAGGTTTCGCATAAACTAAAAATAATGATGTATATATAGGTATGTATTTTTTTATTGTGAAACAATGACGGAACGACGTAAGTCTCAGTTGATTTGATGTGACGTTACTTTAGGGTATCTACTATCGTTAGCCTTAGATATTTACCTGTTAATTTGTTAAAAATAATACGGTTCAGGTAACTTTAGTGATAAGGATTAGAACCACAAAGTAATAAAGGCTTTGTTTAGAAACGATTCTTTAGTTGATAACGACATTAACCATAACTACTTTACCTAACAAACAAAGCTATACCGAGAAATTCATAGCCCTACGGTGGCTCATTGCAGTTCATAAAAAAAAAACAGAAGACCGCAATTATACTACAGAACAAACTAACTTACGCCGCTGGATTTACTTTTGAACTCCGTCATTATCCACTGAAAAATAAATCCCTAAAAAACTAATCCGAATTCCTTTAATTGGAACTTATTATACTTGCCATGCTGTAAAATTACCAACTTCATTTTAATTTAATTGGGACAAAATAAAAAGATTCAATTACCACCTTTTTTGGTTGTTGTATGAGGCCCCTGAAAGAGCAAAACACGGGCCATGGCCCTGCTTAGCGCTACCTATTATCATCATCATCATCAGCATATCAGCCAAAAGACGTCTGCTGGACATAAACCTCCCCCAAGTGTCGCCACAACGACTGGTCTTGTACGTCACGCATCTATCGGATTCCCGCGACCCTGACCAGGTCATCGGTCCACCTAGTGGGAGATCTTCCAACACTGCGTCTTCCGGTATACGGTCGTCACTCCAGAACCTTTCGTTTAGGCATTTAATTATCATTTAATCGGGACAAAATAAAAAGATTCAATTACAAGCTTTTTTGGCTGTCGTATGACCCTACTATTATACTATTTGAAATATTTCAGAGACCTGGTGAACGACGTCATCCGACGAGCTCTTATAGAGGTCGTTGAAACCGGGAAATGGGAGTCGGTGAAGAATGTCGTGGAGCTGCTCAAGCAGTCAGGGTGCGATGTTGAGTCGCTACGGCTTAGGAATGAGCAACTGAGAGCGTAAGACCCTTATCAGTCAGATCATGGTCAGATCAGACATTTTTTTTTTTAAATCATACAGGTTTATTTGTAAAACACTAACAATCTTGCAGGACTGTCTTACTTAACTTCATTATAAACAACTTTTGCTCTATGACTTTTTACAAAACATAATTTATTTACCAAAAACAAACCTTCAAGATTTCGTTGTTCCATCTAACACATTTCAACTCTGTATTTTGCTAGCCTACGTATCCTCCGTATAACGCGACGCAAGCGCATCTAGCACACCCGCCGCCCGATCCCGCTACCCTCAGCTATTGTACTATCGCTTGTTTCGCATAGACTTCGTAATATTTATTCGTAACGTTTAATTTAAATATTTTTGTGTGAAAAACACGATACATTTTTAATAATCACAGAACAAAAGTTGTTATTTATGATGTTAATAACTTAGGGTGAAATGCACCATTTAACTATAACAATAACCAAACCATAATCAGCCGTGAAATGGCCGCCTATTGGTCAATTCCACGATTTGAGAACTGTTAACGGATTTGTAATCGTTATAGTTAAATGGTGCAACTCCCCTTAGTCCTGAAAAGTTGCCAGTATTGTAAATAACCCTGTATAAACTAGTGCTTGACTGCGATCCCACCTGATAGTACTGATAGTAGGTAAGCAGTGATGCGATGGTTGATGATGAATCGCACTAGTTTATTCATTCTAGCCTTGAAGACAGGACGAAAGGCATCCGATTGTGTCTCAATCATTTCATATTTCTTAACTTGATAATCATACAGTTACAAACTTTTCTAGTTCCCGGCAAACCCTAGAAGCGGAACTGGACGCAAAAAGAAATCAATGGACGATGGAGCTGAACAACGCAGATCAGAAAGTAGCTGTTCTCAGAGACAAAATGAGTGTGCGTATTTGCTCATTTCTATGAAAGTAATAATTGCGAGCCGTCATAAACATGCTGATGCAGCTACTTCTCAGTAACGTGCTGTTTGAGATGCAACAATTATGAGTTCATCGAGGCGTTACCGAGACCGTGGAAAGGCGGTTCTTGGAATATTTGTGAGAAAGAGTTACAATGGCTAGGCAAAGTCTGCGCGATTACGGACTTTGGCGTGCCGTGTGAAAAGGTATAGCTTCTCCAAGGACCATATTCTTTAAACTCAAGTAGGTACTTACCTTGTATCAGAAGATATAATCGATAAATCGTTATTCAACTCTATTTTATTCTAATCGTCTTCTACTAAGCAACAAATTAGATACATCTTGCTAATGACGTGGGCGTCGGCTGTGGTAGAAAATTCTACTGGATTAGTTCACTGGAATTAAATTAAAACGACGCCCTACGAGTGGTTTTTTCTTGGGGTCCTTGTTAATGTAGGTAGGTATCCACCTTCCACCTGAGCTGATAACATCTTTATTTTACTGATTGGGAACTAAATTAAGCCCAGTTTAAAAATAAAATCTGCTAAGAATGACGAAAATCTTTGGAAAAAAGGTAGAAACCCCGGTCGAGTCCAGACTCACAAGTCGTGATTTCTTGCCCATTAGGTACAACAGTGAAATAGAAAAATATAAAAAGTTCTCATTAAGGCAGGTTGGTCTTAGATGAGTTTGTAGCTTGTAGGTTCTCATATACTATTTATTTTGTATCTGCAAGGCCATTACTCAATGTCATAAAAATAGCTATAAAAACAAAGAGCACATGGCTCAATTGCCATAAAAAAAAGAGCACATGAATAAGAGACCATCCCGCCTTCGTGAAATAATTTTAGGGCACCCCGACCCGACACGGATAAATTAGGTTAGAAGTTTAAGGCAGGAGTGGAGTGGTGTTCCTACCTTAGCCTGTGTTATTTTTTTATAACCACCCAGAATAGAAATAAAAGCCTCGTGAAGCGGTGCTCTGTGCGTGTAAGGAAAACTGGTAATAAGTATATACCTACTTATTTTCAGGACGAACTTCATAATGTAAATACGCGTCTATGTTACGCAGAAAAATGGCTGTTCGCGCGCTTCGAGTCCCTGGAGCTTAAGTTGGATGTGCCAAGGGCGCCCTTGCCACGCAGTGATCATGAACAACGCGTCCATGACGAGTTGCTCAAAGCTTTTGAGTTACAGATCAAGGTAAAATTAGATACGGGAAGACTCTCATCCAGACCTAAGAAATATTTTTTCATTAACAATGGGTTAAAGGGAGAAAAGTCTTTTTCTTTGAAGTGGGAAATCATCCAATGCCTTCGCTTCTGGATTTCTCTAGGCTCACCCACTCAAGGGTAGAGCAAGAGGGCGGGTCAGACTTTTGCTGACTAAAATCCACCTGTTTCCTTCAGTTGCCATTTGTGATCCAGGACCACGGTAATTTCTAAAATTCCTCGTGGCCTTACCGGGCATCGACCCTACTGGTCCCCTATAGTTTTGCTGAAGCTGCGTGCCGTAGACGTTTGGAGTTCGATCCTCACCAGACGACGAGCTACAGATACCGTCACGGATCTTAAGCGCTGGCTTCAAGTTGCGCAGAAGTCAAATATTCGGCCTCTTTAGTGGTACGAAGTGAGACGCGGGAGCGGGGAGTGTCAGTGGTTGGCTCGCCGCGCCATCGTGTCATAGACGTCACTCTTGATTCGATCCCTGCGCTTGCTGCATGTATCTAACAACGATGACGATTGGCTCGCCAATGTATGGAATGCGCAAAGCGATCCCCACTCTGACGCCGAGCGCTCAAGATTCGTGCCGGTACCTATACCCATAGCATCGTTGTCCACAAGCCCGCGCCTACGGTGGCCAGGGATCGCCCTGCGACTTAAAGGGCTTAAGTCTGGATCTCTGGATGTTTGTTAATCGGTGACACTACATTAAATTTTGTTATAGGAACTCGAGAAAACTTTGGAATACTGGCGTCAGCGTTATGACACCGACATTGCGGAAATAAGTGCGAGAAGCCAGAGAAGACTAGAGCAGTTGCTCTGTGCTAGCCGCAAGAGGCAAGAATTGCAACAGTTGGTAAGGTTTTTTCGAAAATCTATATAAATCGCAATTTACGAAATCTGCAAGATTTCGCAGCTACAGCTTCATCTGCTGTAGCTGCAAAATACCTATAATCGCACCTTCATAGTTCTTAAAAGTTTTAACTAATTGTCATACAATTTGACAATAACAATAATTCAATTCTATAATCTATACTCAAAACACAGATGTTTTTCTGAGCACGCCGAAAATCTTAATATTTTTAAAAGTATCTAAGCTCTGATTTGTTTCAGTACGACCTGCATGAAGGAGAAATGCGTGGCTGGTTAACATTTAAACGGGAACGTGCAGCCCGACTGGCAAGAGAAGAGAAAGTACGCCTCTCCGCTATGCGCATACAGGCGTGGTGGCGCGGCGTCATGGTGCGGCGGGCTCTAGGACAGTTCAAATTTTTGAGACACTCCAAGGGGAAAGGAAAGAAGAAATAAAAACCATGGTAATAGATGACCTTCTTCATAATAAAATCTAAAGAAAAAGAATTTCGTTTTAATCGACTTCAATCCCGTTTTAACCCCGTTATATCATAAATAGTCATGTTATAAGCCTACGAAACTAATTCACATTTAAAACTCAGAATGACTTAATATTTTAGTATAAAATCACAAAAATATCATTTATCACAATCCGTGGAACGGAACGTGTACCGTCGTTGAGTTTGACAGAAGTCAAGCAAGTTGTCAGTAGCGCGCTGCTGTCATAGCTGTCAGTCGCCAGTCGCATGTGTTAGCTCGTGGAGGCCGGTTAGGTTTGTGATTTTGATGAATGGAAAGTTAAGTTACCGATGTAGATAATAATATAAACCGAATTAATTTATTAAAAACATAATTATACGAACAGTTGATAAAGTGTGGTGTGATATATCGAATCGAACTGTGATAAATACTGTATACTGAGACTTTGCGGTATTTTCAATTCTTGGAAAGTTGGGAGTGGGACTGTCATCCAGCAAATTCGGTGAGTAATGCCGTATTTTTTTGTTTGTAAAAGTTTTAGATTACGTCTTGTATGAAATGTTAAAGGTGTCAAAATAAAATCGTGTTTAGAAAAATATGTTTATAATTTAAACTAAATGACAAAACCAGGCTAGCCAATTCGCCGACGCGGTTTCGGTAATTTCGCTTAGATTCGTGCAATAATATACTTTCACTTGCTATGATTGAGTATGGTTAGTACGACTACATCACGGTACTTTTATTACTTTCTTTGATTGTACACTTTCCTGTTACTCTACAACAGCTTTGAATATTTTTATTAGCTTTTGTAGTAAAAAAATAAACAAAGTTTTATTTTTTAATATCTTTATTAGTGCTCTCATTTTTGTTCACTGCTTTCAATGTTTTAATCTTTGGTCTGATTGCAACATTATGGCACCGTTTGTATGACTTTTAATCAACATTCTGCACTGAGGATTTCCCCTTGTCTGCACTTCCAAGAAACTTACGTTGCAGTCTTATTCTGATTTGTTTCCTTTGTATATTTGTTTCTCTATACTATAGGTAACATAATTATATGCCCTAAACTTTGTTATTAACCTTTCAATTGTTGTAATTAGAGACACAATAGAAAGAGAATAGGTGCACGAACGCCGGCGTTTGCTTGGGGATCAATGAAAGAAAAAAATTAAAAGAAAAGAATGAATGAATTAAATCAAATGATTCATTTTGTAATAATTTCCACATGTTAATAAATATACCTGTCAATGGGACAGGTATTAACATGTGGAAAATATTATGCAACATCATTTTTAATCTCAATAATGAGTATTATGATAAAAAGGATGTTGAACTTAATATGAACAATTGCATTTTTGATTAAGTAACAAACCCGAGAAATCTCTTATGACTCAATCATAATGGTAATGAATAAATGTTTCATTAAAAAATCATAACAAAATAACTGTGTTATGGTAAAACTCAGATACCATATTTACCAACTTATTCATAAAATGCAATATGTTATGCATAGTGTTAGGCAAGTAACAAAAGGATTCATGAAAAAAAAAAATAGTTTAGTTTCTAATCCTAGCAGTGTGGAAAAACTGAATCATTAATGGGAAGAATTAATGTTGTATAGCGCAGATAAAATACCAAGCAACACAAATACAAATGTTGAGGTAAACTCATGAATGGCTGAGCAAGATTTAAACACATTTAGATTCCATGCATACTGCAGCCTTGGCCAGAAACATACTGTGACATTTATGGCAACTCCAGTATTTATCTCACAATTACAATAATTACTTCAATCCATAAAAAAGTTGGCCCCAGAAAGGGACAATAATTCAGTACATTTTAATAAAACGGTCGAACTTGAATGCTGTAGTTATCGAAGAAAAAAAGGCGGCAATTAAAAATCAAGTGGCCAATGTTTTTGCATGTACAAATGTCACCGACAGAGGTGGTATATGCGGGCGCGGCACGCGGCGGCGCACGAAGGAGGTTCCGCGCGGTAATTAGTGCGTTAATCGTACTAACCGGGTACACAGTTGATGCAAGTGCGTTTCCGAGAAGCCGATCAGCGGCGCTGGCGGGAGGAGCGGCAAATTGCCGACAGATATGTGTGCCGCCTGTCGGTAATTGCAAAAATCACTCGCCTCGCCTCGGAGCTTGTGGTCCTTGTATTACAAGTACGAGCCGTGTGTGCGACTACTGCACACCACATACCTGTTGTACCTATCTACTTATAACTTACCTGTAGCGTGATCTCGAGCGCTGCTGAGTTGCCGACTCCAATATTGGGTTGAATTGAGCACGTAACCTAAGCAACGTGTTTCGTTTATCGCGATATTATCGTTTCCATGTTATTGCCGATCCCATTCTCAGTAAACTTGATAGGTTTCGAAGTCGCAGAAACGAGCGATATAGCGGCATATTCTACCTTATATTACATGTTTATTGAGAAGCATGGTTCGAATGCTTCGATTTTGCGATTTATTTATAGGTACATTTCTATAAAATTGTGTATAAATAGGTATGTATTTTGGGAAATTCTTTCCTCCTAAGCCTTTTTAATGATCGCCACCTACTGAAAATAAAAACATCCTGAAAATCTTTGAACTTTCAGAATAGGTATCTACCTACCCAACTTCATATAATCTTCCTAGGTAGGTACATGTCGATTTATCTGTGGTCTGGAGTCAATATCGCACGACCCAATTACAGCGCTGCATAAACTAAATAATTCATTGTTTTCTAGAAATAATCTGGTCATTTGAATTTGCATACAAGCTACGTGAAGCGAACGTTAATCCGTTTGTGACGCAGAATAGTTACGTACAGACCTAGATATTCATTAAATTGACGGTATCTGAAAGGTCTAGCAAAACAGTTTGTTAGGTAGGTATTATCTATGTACCTACCTAAAGGGTGAGCCAATTTCCTTTCTAGCGTTCATTGAATAAAAAACATACCTACACAATGCCATATTATATAATTATAATATAATTCTATATTTTATTCACGTAATATTTAATATCATTACAAATACCGGTACGGATCTTGAGCGCTCGGCGTCAGAGTGGGCATCGCTTTGCGCATTCCATACATGCGAGCCAATCGTCGTCGTTGTTAGATACATGCAGCGAGCGCAGGGAACGAATCACGAGTGACGTCTATGACACGACACGATGGCGCGGCGAGCCCATCACTGACGCTCCCCGCCCCCGCGTCTCACTTCGCACCACTAAAGAGAACGAATTTTGACTACTGCGCAACTTGAAGCCAGCGCTCAAGATCCGTTTCGGTAATTGTAATTTACTATAATTATGAAATAGGTATCAGTCAGTCCAATCACTCTGATTTTGGGAAACAGTTTAGTTTCACAAAGGGTGAGCCATTTTCAGCTTAGCCAGCTAAACAATGCTGTACCAAATATCTATTTTTATTTTTTAACAATAGTATTAAAATATTATGTCATCGGTTCAAGGCGTTTCGACGACTTTTTCATCAATTTAACCTTTCGAATACCGTAATTAGAGACAATAGAAAGACAATGACAGAGCGAACACCGGCAGTCGCTTGGGGTTTTATGAATTAATGGGACTATCTAAACAATCACCTACTTGAAAGTCAGGTGTTGCATCGTTACAGGCATAGATTTGATGTTCTTATAAATCTATGGTTACAGGTTTGTTAGTTTAGACGCCT
This sequence comes from Mythimna albipuncta, assembly GCA_929112965.1. NCBI lineage: Eukaryota > Metazoa > Arthropoda > Insecta > Lepidoptera > Noctuidae > Mythimna > Mythimna albipuncta. The sequence continues at coordinate 13,320,096 of OV815962.1, forward strand.
CTCTGAAGCAATTTAAAGAACCGTAATTTTCCTGAAAAAATAAACACAATGTCGTTTTTGTGCAGATCAACTGAACAATCGCTTTAAACGGTAATTTTACAATCCTTCGATTCGTATCGTATATAAATTGTTTCAAACCAACGGTTAACGTATGAATAACCCGCCATTATTGATATATTAAATGTCTAAATTACACTGGTTCAAGGAATTCAAGTAAGGAAAGCAACATAGAAATTTTGATTACTAGGCATGCCTTTTGGGTTCTGTCGTTGAAATATTTCCCGCTAGTTTTGAATTTAGAATTGCTCAATTTTCAAATTTGTTTGAATTTAGAATGGCAAAACAATTGAAATGATTAGGATCGATGCGACTATTTAGTCACAGCGTTGTTTTGAATCTATCAAGTCGCGCACAAAAATGAATCTCTCTGGAAAACGTTCGTGATATAATTTTTTACAACTTTCGGAGAGGCCGGTTGTCATTGGATGATTTTCCCCAGCATAAAAAAAAAACCATAGCGACGCATCATCCTACACCATGACAACGCAAGCTCACATACCGAAAAATGTATTAAAACTTCGAGGTGAATACTTAGAAAAACAATAAATAATACTTTAAGGTTCTAGTTGTGTTTTTCTTCAAATGATAAAATTTAAAATCGAGGTATTAACCCTCGTATTTACCCTGAATGCCTAGGTGTACCTACACAAATACGTAGGTATTTTATTACATAAAATTTTGTCCCTGATTTCTAAGTTGTAAACTTGTGGCTACTTTAGCTTGAAAACCCTGTCAAAACTTACCGTATAAGCCGAGTTTGAGACGTTCTTATAGTTCTCGTAACTCTAAATAGGTAAGTACTCAATTCAGAAACCCGCCCGCCCCATTCTATAAGCAAACAAGTATACCTTACCTATAAATATTTGAATAATCTTCCTTTTGGCTTAGTAACATAATTTATATTTATAAATATAAAGTGTATATGTTTAACAAAATTAAATCAGTCTCGGTATGTACTGTAACTATGTATCAAACACATCTACGTAATATATTGATTCCCTTGCGACACACCCTTATAACACCGTTCGCCAAGGTTAAACATGATTGACATCTCATTCATACCTCCCAGCACCTATACTGATTCATCGACGGAATATTCCTAAAGACGACCCTTTTCTACTCGCCTTTCGTCAACATCGAGCATGGTCTTAAAGCTTGTTACTTCATCTAACGCAATTCAACGCGATGTTTGATGAAGAGGCAACGCGAAAAAGAGATAACGCCTGGAAACTCTGTTTGCATTAAGTACTTAATTCCGTGATTAACTCGAATATTTCACAAAACTTGTTCTATGAAATATTTGTTTTTTTAAACCCTTAAAAGTTTTTTAGATTTTTTTTGTCATTCTCTCATTTTGAATCTCGTTTAAATGTGCAAGGCTTCTTCATGTACTTTTTAATTGGATAGCTAAAGTTCACGTAAAATAGCACATTTTCAGAGGTCTTCACAAAATTAGTTTTACACAAATTTATATTTTGATTTCTATAGAAGCCTAGATAATATTCACAAGATAGCTGTGTATCCAAAATACCTAGAGAAAGATGTGTAATAACATCATAATCACGTAAGAGCGGATGTATGGAAATGTAACTTGAAAAGGACGCTCTTAAACGGATATATCGACGGAATTCTCCTAATTAAACTTCATTGCGATCACCGTGTAATTGGTACACGATAATTTTACGTCATTAAATAGGTATTGGAACATTTTCAACGTAGTCATGTACCAAAAAACTTGTGACTGCATTGCCTTCAAGTATTGGTTTCTAAGAATGACTGAGTTAGGGCCCCGTCACTCGCGCAGTTGCCAATTCGTGGAATTACTTATACCAGGGTATTTTATAAAGTAATTTCATCATTCCTTCGAAATATTTAGTCTAATATTTTAGAATGTTGATATTAAACGTTTCTGAATACACGTAAAAAATTGCTTTAAATATTAAAATTTTTAGATAAATACGAATAACCTTGGTTGAAATATTTTAGTAAATAGAAGGGAACGAAATACTACGAGTACTTCCCTCAAGATTTGCAACCGTCAAAGGGACGCAAATATTCACTAAACCCCAAGCGAACGCCGGCTTTCGCTCTCTCATTGTCTTTCTATTGTCTCAAATTACGGTATTCGTAAGGTTAAGTATTTAAAAATGCAAGCAACTTTAATCACTTTTATGTATTTAAACAAAGCGGACCCGCTGCACTCGTAAAACAATAAAGCTTACTTGTATTCATTTTTACTTTAATCAGTTCCGGAATTACCTATCACATTCTATTTTTAAACTAAGCCGCCAGACCCTGCCCTTTGCAATTCTCCAATCTATGAACTTTCATAATTTTACTTTTAAAACTATGTATATCTACAGCTTACGGTATTTAAGAGCGTCCTTTTCGAGGTACATTTTCACGTAACCTCTCTTACGTGATTATGATGTCATTACAAACATTTTGGAACATTTTGCTCTCTAAATATTTTGGATTCTCAGATATCTTTTGGATATTATCTAGGCTTCTATAGAAATCCAAACATAAATTTGTATAAAACTAGTCTAGTAAAGACCTGAATATCTGCTATTTTACGTAAGTTTGGCTCTCCATAATTTACTAAAATATTAAAAATATAAAAAAGTATATCAATAGAAGCCTTGCATATTTAATCGACAATTTTTCTAAAAAAAAGTTAAAAAAAAAACACGTTTTTCGTACAATAAGTTTTATGAAATATTCAAGTAAATCACGGAATTACCGAATGCCAACAAAGTTTTCAGGCTTTATCTCTCTTTTTTTGCATTACCTCCACGTTGGATTGAAACAACAAGCTTTTAAACCATGCTCGATGTTGACGATAGGCAGGTGGAAAAACACCCTCTTAAATAACTTCTGCTTTGAATAGAGTGAGATGGTGTCATATTTATACTGACTAAACCCATTATTCCTTCAGTTGACCCTTGCGAAGACTGCAATAATTGTTATTTTGTCATTTTAATTGTAACTAAGTTTAAGTTTCAAAATTCAAATTTTAAAATATTATTAAGTACTTAGTGGTAATTGATTTCCTGAAATTGATTTTTTTACACAGGACGATCTCAAAGTTGTGAAATTGGAAAAGGAATCTCTTAAGCCAGAGCACCAACAAAGGGCGATAGACAATGATAACCATAGCTAACTAACTATCTATTATAAATGAATCCTTGTACTTTCCACCGAGGCCGAGCCAATTGTCCTTTCATGCCCTTGTTGGTAACCCGTTCAATTTTCTATGAAATTGACTTACGTACCTACGTTTAATTTCTATTGTATTTCTAGAAACGGCAAAACAACAGTTCGTCGCAATTTAAGCCAAGTTATGAGTGCTTAAGTGACTATTTGTTTGGATATTCCACGAATCTACATTTAAGTTATTATTACGTGACATTTAACTTGCGGTTTCGATAGGTTGATGACGTTTTTCCATTTAATTTGCTGCGGCTAGCGGCATCGACCGCCTGAAAGTAGAAAATTGTTCTAAAGGAACATACTCCCAGGGTAAAAAATATCCTATGTGCTATTCCAGGAAGTGGTCTACCTGTATGCCAAATTTCATTTAAATCTATTCAGCCGTTCGAGCATGAAAAAGTAACAAACATACACAAACTTACAAAACTTACTTAGTCACTCATGAAAATATCATTCGTCATTCGTAAAAACTGAAAAAGTGCTGGTTTTCTTCTCTTTTTATTTAAATCTATTTAATTAGTTGCAGCGAAAAAAAAAGGTTAGTTATCTTGTCTAAATTTCTGAGAACTAAAACTCGTTTTAAAAGAGCTAATCGTCAAATTTACCTGTAACTTAGTGGTATTACTTGGGTAATAATTAGGGAATAGAATAAAATTAAAAGGTAGGTAAGTCGGTAAAATTAAAACGTAAGGCAGAACTTGACTATCTTTTGACAACTCGTCGTAAATATTGCGCTGTCGGACAATTAATTTTTTAGGGTTACCCAAAGGGTAAAACTGGACTCTATTACTATCTAAATCTCCGCAGTCCATGCGTCTGTTTGTGTGTCGGTCTGACAGCAGGCCGTCTTATGAACCATGATAAACAGTTGAAATTTTCACAGATTATGTACCTATTTCTGATGCCGCTATAACACCAAAATTAAAGAACAGAATAAAATAAATATTTAAGGGCGCTCTCATACAACAAACGTGAATTCTTTGCCGTTTTTTGCTACGGACGGTATCGAAACTTTCGTGCTCAAGTCTGACTCGCACTTGGCCAGTTTGTCAGTGATCGCGGGTTAAATCACGTCACGCCCTTAAGGCGTATAGTCCCTTGAACCATCTGGCCGAAATTATGTGAACGCAACTCTCGCACTCGCCTAGGCGGCAGTACGCAAATCTGTGCATTTATTTGCGGCCAGCAGCGCCCGGAAAGCGCTTTAAATCCATTTTCTCTGCGAGATATTGATTGATTTACATATGCAATGTTCACTTTGAAGAATATTTACCCACCAATTTTTATGTGTAAAAATGTTTCTAAAGGTCCAAACCGTTTCGAAGGAGTAGGGAAAAGTTGCAAAAAGTTGCGAAATTGCTAAATATATATATTTTTTTTTTTTACAAAAGCATAATTGCACGAAAAAATCAAATGTTGATATTATTGGTCATGAATCTATAATAAACATATATTTTTTTCAAACCAATTGACCTAGCCGTTACGGTGGAGTAGACCTCAGAAAATCACCTGTTTTATGGCACTTTTCGGGCGCTTGGCCCTTAAGGAATATATATTGATGTTATGACGACGAGAGCATGACGATTCCCAAGAGATTTATTGAAAAAAAAATGCGATAATTCCAAGTCTAAAATTAGAAAGACTGTTGCTGTTAGAAACGTAAAAACAAGAATATGTGTGATTAGTATCTACTTAGTCTTTTATGTCATGAATTTAAAGTAGGCATAAATATCAACTTGTATTACAGTAATAACGTAATAACCAGGTTTATAATTGCTTAAACATTTATAGCTTTGGTCATTCTTAGTTGGCTAGTACCTAATTAATGATTATGTTTTTTTCTTTATATATACGAGTATGTATTATGATAAGTTTCAAACGAGCCCAAGCAATTAAATTTTGCATACGAACGAATTTCTCCCTTTTTCACCTCCTTAAAAGTTTTTATTCTTAATGCTCGTCTACATCATAAAAGGAAAAAAATTCACGTTCAGACCCAATAGTTTCGGCTATACGTTAATATGCCAGTCAGTCAGTTCTCTTTTTGTATAATTATACTAGCTGTGCCCGCGACTTCTTTCGTGTGGACTACAGGATTTTGAATTTTTTTTTTCTAAAATAAAAGTAGCCCATGTTACTCCTTATTATATCAGCTACCTGTCAAAAAAGTCCCGTCAAAATTGGTCCAGTCATTTCAGAGATTAACCCAAACAAACAGACAGACAGACAAAAATTGTAAAAAATGTTATTTTGGTGTATGTACCGTGTATATATTCATATGCATGTAGCAAAAAGCAGTTATTTGAATATTACAAACAGACACTCAATTTTATTTATGTATAGATTATGTATAATGTATTATGTTACCGGCAATCTGTATAATTCAGGTGTTTAATACCTATTCTATACATTGTCTAGATATTGTATAGAATACCGGATTATACAGATTGCCGGTTGCATAGATTGTAGTTATATTAAGTTTTAAAAAAATATTCCGTTAACGTAGTTGTAGGTAACAAGAGTTTTTGTTATGAATTTTCAGAGAAACCGTTTTTTAATCCAGTGCGCGGTAGGTAACTACAAATCCTTGGAATATTAGTCACTTGAATACTGTATACTTAGTATTATAGAATTAGTAGTTTGTGTAGGTAACGAGTTTAACTCGTAAATATGACTGAAAAGGAAAAGAAACCACAACTGAAATATTTACTCAAGTTTTTTTGGTACAATATTTTTTTTTATGCTAACACTAAAAAAAGTTTTTCTGAAAACGCTTCGAAACGGCTTCAATTTAGTTTTTAAATGAAGCAACAATTGGCATTTCATAATCTCGCTATCTCTGTCGTATACACGTAACCTAATTGCGGTGACGTCACAATTCAGTATCTACAAACTTTTTCTTGACAGATTTCCCTTGATAAAAATAATGAGTTTGAAGAAAACATACATTTTCGATTAAGTTTTCCTTGTAGTTCCTATAAAAGGCTAGATGCTAGAACAGAATGCCAGTTGATACGAGTGTAAGGGTCGCCGCACACAGGCCTCCGGCCACAACCACAAAACGCCCCTATATTATTCCCTGTAGGTTTCATTCATTTTAAAGAGATTCGCCGCACATAGTAGACGCCGTGGCCACCACGCGCCACAAATCGCCGAGTTCGCTTCTTGTGGCTCGAACTGGCCACTAAACGCCGATACAACATGCCATTCGCGCATCTAAACCTTCTTTTTCAGAGTCCATTGTGATACTGCGCGCATGGGATAAAAAAGTAGCAGCCACCGGCCACAATTGGCTTGTGGCCCCTTCTAGCTTCTCGTGGCGGCGTTTTGTGGCTGTGGCATGTGGCCCATGTGCGGCGACACTTACCCCAAGAATTCAAATCGTGACACACCTTCGTTTATTTAATTTTTTTTTTCATTCAAAAGAGAATATTCATTCGATTAAAATCTTATCGGTCATTATTTAAATGTAACCTACTTACGTAGAAGGATAAAAAAAAGTATTGGATTGCGTCACTGGTTGAAACAAAAAATGCTTGTACAAAATTATACAGGTATTTCCTAAATGATTCATAGTTTATTAATACCATGGATGCTTTGTAACAACTAACAACTGAAATGTTGATTACACCTTGATTAGATAATATCTTACTGACTTTATCCTGTACATGATTTTATTGCATGACTTGCGGTCATAATTGGACTTGGTACCGGATGAACCAAACAGCACTTTCTCGTTGTCCGTGGTTCGACCAGGCATACATGAGTCCATCAGGAAATTGTTATAGCTCTTCTGCTTCGATCGGGATACAAACTACGCGTTCCAAATTAGAATAGGATCGATTCCTATGTTTTGACGTTTCGTCGTACTGTCAAATCGATGAAATTTTAGCAAAATTGAAGAACTTACAGATGAGTAAATTTGTAGAACTGGATTCTGATTAAGCTTTTTTCTTTCACAGTTCATAAATTAATTAAATTTTTCGTAAATTAATTAATGTTTAAAAATGTCTTTCCTCGATTTGACAGTAAATCGTGATGTCACAACATGGCGGGCGATCCTATTCTCATTTGGAACGCATTACACATACATACCTATCAACGGTGAACTGCCAATACCTTCTGTCATTTTTCGGGAAAATTATTTTTTAACTTATAAAATTTTAATTCTTTTAATATCGTACGGGTTTCATCACCATGTAGGTTTGCCCTACATACAAAAAAATTCAAAAAGAAAAAAAAAACGCGTTCCGCGTTCGTATTCCACGCATTACAATTTACAATAAATTAATACTTCTATGAAATTAACATTTGCGATTTATAATATTAGTGTAGATAAAGGAATAAAAATTGACTTTGGTCTTGTACCTTTGTCTGTTGCACATGAAAGTTACCATAAACGGAAATATCAATCTAAATTCTGAACAGACTAACCTGACCTGTTTGGTCGGAGCATGCACAAACACTAACCATCGATCCGATCAAACTGTTTAGTTTCAACGTTTTGCATCTAATACATAGTTTACTGTTATAGTTCCGGCCATTTTGAAGGCTATTGATCTAAAAACTGTTAAAGCCCAAGCGCCCGAAAATTGCCATAAAACAGTGACTTTCTGAAACCTACTCCTCGGTAACGGCCAGGTTAGGTTAGGTTTAAAAAAAATATGTTTATTAAAGATTCATGAACAACATTATCAACATTTGATTTTTTCGTGCTATTAATACTATTGTTTAAAAAAAACATTTAGCAATTTCGCAACTTTTCCCTACTCCTTCGAAACGGCTTGGATCTTTAGAAACATTTTTACACATAAAAATTGGTGGTTAAATATTCTTCAAAGTGAACATAGCATATGTAAATCAATTAATATTTCTCAAAGAAAATGGATTTAAAGGTCAGCCGCGCGCTTTCCGGGCGCTGCTGGCCGCAAATAAATGCAGATTTGCGTACTGCCGATGCCGCCTAGGCTGGTGCGAGAGTTGTGTCCACATAATTTCGGCCAGATGATTCAAGGGACTATATGCCTTAAAGCCACTACAAGCGGTACGGATTCCGTTGCAATTGGACAGACAAGAAAGTAAAATCTACTATGTAGGACATAAGATTCCTGAGAGTTTATATTTTTTTTACACTAAACTTAAATATCCAAGTTTAATGTAAAAAAATATAAACAAGATTTTTATAGGACGATCTCGTCATGTATAAACAAATCAATTTATACAGACACACCAATCACAGATTTAGACTACTGCATACTTAATAATAATTTAAAATTCAAATGAAACTGACTTAATTACAATAAAAATGTCATAATAACAATTATTGCAGTCTTCACGAAGGTTAAAAACTCAAACTACTTACCAGTTTTTACCCGGTAAATATATGACACTCAGTCTCTCTTCATTCAAAACAGGAGAAGTCATTTAATGATTTCACGCATAAATATAAATAAAGGACATTTTGACATCTATGCCTTCTGTTTTCTAAAATGTTGTCAGGCTGTACGTCATTTTCTTTTTCTTTTTTTTTTCAGGATGCTTCAATAGACCAAAATGTATATACGGACTGTGTGGTGTGGCCTACTAGGGCTGCTCGCTGTGTCGGGAATTGCTACCACTCAAGGGGCAAGCTACTGCTCCATCAACACCTTCACCACCAACTCCTCGTGGATGCAGTACACCAAGGAGCCGGTGCCCTTAGAGTATGGGTTCGAAGATAAGTTCAAGAGCATCCACTGCTGTGTGAAGGGATACAGGAGTATTGAATGGTGAGTCTACTTTATTCTTTTCTGGCGACCGTCTCGGCTTCGCATGTTTCTCGTTTATCGTTCTTTATATTATTGAAAACCATATTAAAATCGTTTCCATGGCTTGGAAGTAGTAAACGAATAAATAGATAGTCAGACAGCGAATTTGCTTCATACTATTTAGAAATATATTTAAAAGATATAATTATCGTCAGCCGACAGCAGTCATCATCGTCATTTGAACCGAAAGACGTCTACTGCTGCAAACCTCCCCCAAGCATTGCCCCCCCAAATAAGTTTCTTAAATTACACGCCACTCCATCAGCGACATTTCGGAGAGCCTGAAGTTCTCTTTAGATTACAACAAATAATTATGGCATTTCTAGTTCTCAGTAGCGCCAATATTTGTTTGAAATATCTTGAATGATTTCTTACTGGAATTTATCCTAAAGAGCGAAAGCATTGTGCAATTGAAAGTGTAACCGCGTAAGGCACTCTGAACCTTTCAGTTTTATTCCAATAGCAAAGTGTATTAAAATAAAGGAATAAACGTGTTTGTTTAATTGAAAATCTGCACTATATTTATTCATATGTATATGCTTTCACTAAGGCAAATATGAATAAATAGGTCAATCTAGGTCATATAGGTTCTTTTAATACGGACTGAATAAATTAACCGAGTTGAACTGGCCTTAGTTTTTTTTACATGTTATTTTTGTGATGGCATTATAATTATCTGAATGCAATATCAGAAATAAAAATTGCAATTTATTTTTCGCTTTCATGTTTTGAAATTCGAACGCATTTGGTTTGTTTCTTTTTGGGAATTATTTTGGTTTTGAAAGGGTATTTAATGACGATACTTAAAAAATTAAAACTTGGACAAAAATATGCTTGCTTGTCAATTAATTTATGGCGGCATGACTTGGAGTCAGTGGACCCGTCTATATTTTATAATAATCGTCTAAAACAGAGGGGAGTTACGTTCATAAATGTAAAAATATCAAGTTTCCGTCGAGAAACGTAACATGAGCGACACACGAGCGTAAATTTTAGTTTGCTAAAACTTTTTTCTTAATGCCGGAAATCTGCCAATTGAATTCCTGCCGCCTGTGGCGATATTTCATTCATTTAGTGTTTGTGTATAGTATCCGTCGATCTATTCTTTACGTCAGATAAAACATTAATAAGGTAAACATAAAACGAAAATGGAACTTGCACATGAAGTTTATATTTCAACTAAAACTAACTAAACAATATGAATTTGTAAACTCATGAACATCGATCTCGTGAAGCACCAAATATATGTTATCGTTTAAAGTTTCGAGACTGAGAGACGGGCAGGTGTGCGCTACCGCTGCTGGCGATAAGCACAAAGCTTCTACGAAATGAAGTCCATTGTGTGCGCAAAAATAATTGATAATCGCCTTGTGTGACAATGGGCATTGCCCCCGTCATCCATACCTATGCTGCGATGTGCTCCACCGACCGGCGCCGCTTGTACCGTCCACAAAATATTAATGACATCGCGCATCGCCGTGAGAAAAAAAAAATCGTCGAATGTGGCACAAACATAAGGATCTAGTTATAAGATGACGTCATTGTAACCGATGTTAATCACACAGTATTTAGGGTGATACTATATTGACATTATAGATTGAGTGGCTAATAATAGAAGTATTCGTCATACTTTCGATAAATACGGTACTAGGTTAGGCGACAAGAAAGATTCAAATAATCTTTGTATAGAACGCGGACACGTGTATTCGGATAAAGTAATAACGTCTCGCATAAATCTACTTGCATTCTTGGAATGACGAAAGCCCTAGATAAAAGACACAGTGCCCTGGATCAAAAGCTTTGTGTTGTGCCTTTGCTTTGTATCAACTACTATACTTTTTGTTACTAGGTACTCGTATTTTGATGTACAATAATGTTCTATTCTATTCTACCCACGGACCTGTGTGCCATCGATCAGAACTGTGGCCTAGGCGCTAGCAGCCACTACAAATGATCTCTTTTCTCTTATTAAATCGGACCCAAGGCAGCATTAAGGCCTATGGGATTAGAGTAAGTAATAGACTTAAGTGTACGTATTTTCATTACCTAACACATTTATTTAGCACACCTAACAAAACCGACCACGAAATGCACTTCCAATAGTGGTTTTACTACAACGCGGTTTAAATTACTATGCATGTCCACTTTCACAAAGCTTTTTAAGCTTTACAGTGGTTTGTGCTCGGGAATGTGCATTGAACTGAGGCCGAAGTTTAGCAAACATCCCCTTAAATATTTGTTTATTTATTGTTTATCAGAAATACCAAATAATTTAGGTATATGAATGGAAATTAGAATGATATAATTTGCCAGCTGCGGGCTTCTCGTCTGATTATAATTTAGGTGTCTTCATGGCTATGCATGATTTTTCCCACCATAAAAAAAAAGGTGTCTTCATGGCTAGAGTGAATAGGCTCTTAATAAACTAGTGCGCCTCACCATCAACGATTGCATTACTGCTTACCACCATTTGGGCTCACAGTCAAGCGCTAGTCTATATCAATTAAAAAAATATATCCTCTTGAAAACTACAAACCGAGAGAAGAGAAATATTAAAATGACATGAAATATTAAATGTATTGAACAAACTAAAATATTGAACTTATAGCGAAAGCCAATTAATTTCATGCAGTGCTATACACGGTAGTTCTCGGTAAAAGTTTTAACAACTATGCCCTTGATGAACAATTGGTTATTCCAATAACTGTGCTTTACTGTAGGCAAAGTAAAAAATCAATTGGTAGTGCGATTTCATCGAACTGGCTCGTCACCCGTGCGGTATGCGGCTATTCAAAGTAACTGTGCTGCATTGTTTGTGCACTCTCTGCTACATTATTGGAAAAAAAATTAGCTTCAACCTTTTATTAACTGCGATTCGATGCGAGCGAAGCGTAGCTTTTTACTCGATTGACCGAAATCAATTATCTTTATTGTCATAATACATATTTGATTACGTAATCTGTTGGATTATCAGCTATAAATTCACTCAGCCGTGCAACTGCCCTACCCGGATGTATTGTGTATAAAACTTCCACTTAAAACCTCTTTACAGTAACACCCGACTAATAACGATATTTTACGGTTTTAAGTAAACGATTGCCAAATAATGTCAGTTCGCACTTATCTATATTGTTTAGAAAAGAATTATTTGACTGCTGAGCATAAATCGACGGAGGTGTTATTTATCAATATGTGCGGCATGAGTGCACCTGGTGCGAAAACAAGTACGATTCTGAGAAGTAGTGATTGCTACTCGTTACTCCGCCCGCCGCGCGCCGCCTGCCGCCTGGCCGTCACCAGCATCCATCTTTGATGTACACCTGAACACTAACATTATAACCGAGAAATACTTATTTTACCACCAAACCTAACCATCTCGAAGGTTATGAGAACGATGAAGTTGGATCTAACAACAACACGGTTAAAAACAGAAAGCATAGCATAGATAAACCTTTAACTTGCCACTTTGTAAAACAGTAAATCATTCTTTGATTTTGTCACGGTAAATATCAATGTTGATATAATCTCAACAAAGCCCGAATGGACTGCATTTATTTGCGTGACTCACTACGCTTGTGATATGAAACTCTAGGCCGCCGGACCAATGGATTATGTCATTATCCACTTGTAACAACTTGTTATATTGCAAACAAGCCCTAACATCATCACGCACTACATGAAAGTTCTCAGAAATGTTTTTAAATGTCCAGTTATTTTTTTAATGCATTCGCCAGGTATCTATTTAAGTTTGAATAACCTGTCATTGCTTCGCAGGAACCGTAAATACCACGTTCTCGATACTATGCAATTCTATATCCTTTGCAATAGTTTTTAAATTACTATCAATCACGATTGCACTTCTGTTGTTATCGCATTTGATGAATCACGTCTTAATCAAATTAGCGATTACAAATGTGTGACATGCTTGTTTGTCATCACACTCAACATGAATAGTAGTGCTACGTAGTAAATCTAATTTAAGATTACCCTTGTTGTCATGTCCGTTCAGACGTAAGACAAAAGCATTTGTATGTACCTGAGTCACTTTTGTAGATTTAGTTAGAGGCCTTACTATGAGCATTTTAAAATGTCAGGCGCGCGAGCGAGACGGATGAAGCTATACACCTTATAGGTACAGCTCCGTCCCTTTAACAATTCAGTTTAGGTCGTCAAAATTATCGCGTTAAGAGCTACTGGTAGGATCTCAGGTTTAGCTAATTCCAATCGTAAAAGTATTCTGCAATGTAGCGTTACAACGTTACAACCTTTTGTGGATTGTGGCAATCTTTTGTCTTCACGTGTCCTTTCTTCTTAACGTTGACTTACTTGAACTTAAGATATTTAAATTGGCGGTACACGGCCGCATGGCATTTTGTACCACCAGTTAATTTATGATAGGTCCTGTTTTGGATCTCTGATATAATTACGCTTATATTTTAGTTTTATTACTGAAATATTTACCTAGGTATATCAAGGAAAATTTAGTGGAAATGGGTACTCGTTTTTTCTATGTACATAGAAAGTACTATCAAAAACACTTCCGCCTGATTACCGCTTGGTCCATTTTTGCTTGCACTCGAAACGAAAACTTGACAGGGTTTGGTGGACTGGCGCCGCGCCGCAGTTACTACCTATTCAACTTTTAAATCTGATCGTTTCAGATCACAGAGAAAAGGTGATATGCATGTTTGAGCGTGTGTGAAATGGGAATATTTGACATGTTGTGTTGTGCGTGGGTACTCATCCATTTGCGTGCCTGTATGTAGTATATTGGCGAATTGGCGTACTTGTACCAACGTCACAGTGATTTCGCCATGAAATTGCGCCACAACTACGCACGTGGTAGGTACTTGCTTACCGGAGACAATTCTAAGAAATCAGTAAGTAAATAGTTTCATAACAATCTGGGCGTGTTATTGCTCGGCTCAATAAATTAATATGCATATTGCTAACGTATAAACTAGATAATATCTAGTAGTAATTGTGCTTTAGGTTTTAATTACACCTGCCATGTTTTCTCTTCACTACCCTTGGTTGACTGGTAGAGAATTTTTAAGGTATTAAGAGTGTGTTTGTATCTTTGTGTTGCATGAAGTTTTAATAAATATATAAATTACTAGGATTTCTATTATACTGGCGACCTACCCCAGCTGCTTCTTAGGGTAGACGTGATATTTATCCACATAATCCTTGTCCAGACTTTAAATAAATAACCTTAAAAAAGTCAGCCAAATCGATGGAACCGTTCTCAATAGATGATCTTTCATACATGCAGCTATTAAATTTTATTCATCTGATACTAGTATTAGCCAACTCGTCAGCTTCAGTCAAAATTTTTATTAAGTTGAAACTCCTATAATGTGAAACATATTAACTTGAAATCTGTTACGAGCAGTGTAACAGATTGTAGTTTCAGATCGTAATAAAGTTTAGGACTCATGAAAAGCTTATTTCCTTGAGAAGTCAGCACAAATTCTGCGTAGAAACGCTTGAGTTAACCCACTATGCGAATGAAGGAGCAAGAAATAGTACGACTATAGTAGAAAAAAAAACTGTGCTTGTAATACTGTAAAGACAAACGTTTAAAACACAAAAAAAAAACCGACCAATACGAGTTGGACTCGCGCATTCAGGGTTCCGTACAAATACATAAGTCGGAAATAATCTCCAAAATTTTAACGTTTTATGTATCCCTCCAAAATAACTACATTTACTAAAATAATTAGGCAGCTTTACTGGAGTTCATAAACTATAAAAGCACGAAACGTTGCTCTAACTTTTAAGTAAAACTGGATTGAGGGATCAGCCTAACTTTTCCGTTGCAAAACTGTTGTTCCAATACATGGAAGTAGGTCGCGAGCAGCTACCTGCGACGCGACCTATTTGCTAACTGCAAGTAAATTTATGTTTATAATATTTTTTCAGGTATTTAATAATTAGATGATTTACTGTTTTCGGCTTATTCTCTTTACTTGTGCTAGAAGACATTGCTTGTGTCCTTTCTTGATACTAGGTAAGGAGGTAAGTCCTGTTAGTTTTGATTCCCTAGCGCATTTCAAAATATGTGTCCTAAACGGTTGTATTTTTTGATTGCGTCGACTCAGAAGTCCAATTTTCATAACTCCAAAGGACTGTATACCTGAATATTTGGTATTCATTTCAAATTCGTACCTTTATACGTTCCTGAAAAAAAGGGTCAACGGACAAAGAAGTGATCCTGTAAGGAACCCTAAAAAGGCCACTAGGTAATATAGGAGTCGAAAGAAATAAAAAATCTGGTCAATACTCTTCAGCCGTCTAAATAACGACATGATTACAGTGATAGCTAATGTCAAACGGACTCATTTCACGCATTAATTTGTGCTAAGTAACAACTAGTTGCTTACTCATTGGCTCGTCAAAGGCGACATTGGCACGGACATTGGCGACGGCGGTGCTAGTGCTAACCTGTGCACAAACGCTGCAGTTTGTAATCTTGGATTAACGTCTAGCTACCACGCCACTGTGTCTACTAACTCGGCTTTATCGTATCTCATTGCACTAAGTGCTGTAGCAACGCTTACAAAGGTAGATGCTAACTAATTAATTAAATATATGTAGGTAAATGTTATGTGTGCGGACGTGTTCTGTATGGTGAACGGACGTAAATAATGGCAGCATCCCATGTCTTCCCGGGGGTGTCGTAAGAGCCGTAAGAGGCAACTAAGGGACATACTAGAGATTGGGCAGCAGCATTCTCTCTGGATTTCGACAACCATACTGCGATCGCCAACCCGCTTGTAAAGTGTGGCGATTATGGCAAACCCCTCTCCCCATCCAATAGAGGACGATTTTGGGCTGAAATTATGAATGACAATGATGATATTATATCATGTCACTGTCAAAACCAGCTGTAACTGCAAAAATTGGTCAGAAGTTTTTAACCTGTTAAAACTACCGACTTTAAAATTACTAACCTTTACTCGTGAACCTGTTAGGCTGGTAACTTTTTTTGTGACCATTTTAAAAACATTTTTTGTAGTGATTCTAGGTAAGTACAGTAGGTACGCTCAAAATTATGTTGGACACTCTGAACTTAGGCGTTCCGAACTATGCATACTTGGAAAAATACGCAATACACATTCGTTACTTTATTTTATTAATAAAATAAAAAATAAAATTATGATTTTTAAAAAGAATTACTGAGTAGCCACTCGTTCTAAGTTCGGAGCGCTCAGATATTTCGGCCGTGCCTAGAATAATTGCAAAAAATGTTTTTAAAATATACAAATATTTTTAAGGTATGTACAATTGGCACTCGAGGGGTTAACCATTCAGTTGCACTAAGACTTGTTTATCAGTCAAAATGTAAGCTCTTGCCTGAAATTGCTAGACGTTAAATTAACTGTTGGTTTAAGTTCTGCAGCACTTTCAGACTCGGTTGTCGAACATTGATCGTTTAAATGTAGTAAGGTCTATCAGTATCAATGGCTATAAATCACGTGGAGTGGATGGACAGGCTCTCACTGAGGTATCAGTCTCACGAGGCCACAGCGAGAGTGACACAGGCATGTCAGTGTCTTGTAATAAATCCACCGCCAACGGCGCACACGCCGGAACGTGTTCGAGCCTGGCAATTTTATTTTATTACCCCACTTTTACTTTTATGCTAAACCGCTTCCCACTGATCCAACCCTTTATTTTATTCAATTCATCACTTGTACTTTAAATAATTACGTTGTCATCGTTCACGTGGTTTTATGACTTTCGTCCTGCTGTTTTGGAATGATTAGTAGCCGCTGTTGCTTGCAAGAGTATCTACATAATCTTTTTCATTCGCGCAGTCTGCTGTTCTAAATTTCTTCAAATCGATTCCGTTGTCAGGGGCGTGATTGAGTACCCAAACTTTCGCATTTGTAATGCGCTTTCTTGCACTTCGATTTATCTACATGTTTAGACTGGCCAACATCGAATCTTATCAATATTCGTGTCACACGTACAAAATTTCTCGGTACAGGGTCGTACTAAGTCAATGTTGGCGATTTTTTATCACGTCTGATTGCTATCAGTCCGATAATGACTAGCGCGAACCCACGATCTTGATATTACTTGTGGCGGATGTCCAATTCGAGTAATGTTTGTGAAGTTGTCAGTTGTGTCGCCTCGGGTTCTGAAGTGTACCGTTGGCTGCTCATTCTTATTTAGTTGACAAAAGCGTGGTGTCGTTGTGAATAGTGTGCGGGTGTAGCTGGTCGCCGGTCGGCCGGTATCTGCGAAGGTATCGCACGTCGCCGCAAACCTGTATTGTGGCGGTTCCCGGAAGGCTCTTTGTTGCGCGCCGGCTCCCCCCCCTCGCCCGCCATGCATCGCCCCCCGCTGCTGCCTGCATCGCTGCTGTGGGAACATGAACGATCTCTCCTGCTCTTTACACCACTCGCAGCTTGTTTATCACCGTTAAAATTTAAATGTCACGCATCTGACTCTTATTCACATTGTTATAATACCTACCGCAAATTTCATTTCATTTCCCACTAAAGAAGTCATTATTGTAATAAAAATTACTTCTGAACTTTGTATTTTTTTTTTTTGCGAAACTGGTTATCTTCCAAAGTCAACAAACCATTCAGACTTGGCTCTGTTGGCAGTTTATCTTTTTGCAAAAAGGAACGATATTGCACACTGTACCGTAAGTCGTCGAAACGGTTTTTACACTTTCTGCTTTCATAAATAATGTAAAGCTCGATATGGGTCCATTAATTATGGCATTACTCCGTTCTTTGTGTGAATATCGGCCGCTTCAGTTGTAATTAATTTGCAAAATCGAATAGCGTTGAATTACAGAGCTTATTTTTTGATAAGATAATTCTCTTGTTACATCTTGCACTTAATTGATGTGTCAATAGAGAGAGCTCTTCAAAATAAGTATCGGATACTGTTAATGAAGTGGCCATAAAATACACAAAACGACCATGGACGACCCACTGGGCCCAAATAAAAACCGACAGCATGTCCTGACACGTTCCAATGACTCGATTTGTTGAAGCGATTATTTAAAACGCGTCTTTATAGGTACCGTCCTCAGGTAGGCTTCACTTTGTTTTACAAATTCGGTGATTGTGTTATCTACTTAACATCTTGTAAAAGATTATTTGAAATTGATATTGTTTGTGCTCGCACTTTAGCTACCTCTTCCACTAAAGTATCAGTTTTATTGTTTACACAAAACGGAAACAGGATTAAGATGAAAGTTTATATTTTCCCGAGCGCTCCGGGATCCAGGTAATTGCTACCCTTAAATAGATCTCTTGTTAAGATAAAACAGTGCTATTTTAAGATTTAATTATATCTTGCTTAAGGAAAAAGCGAAAGGTAGGATTGAATTGGACCGTCATCAAAATTCTTCTAACGGATACTGGTCATTATGTAGAACTGTGTGAATTCTCAATTTTAAATTCCCAGACAAAGCGTTCGCGATTGGTCTGCGTTGATGAATCAGCCATGCGGCCATGCCCATGAGCCAGGTCATTTCGTTTTGTTCGCGGATGCTCTAGCGCAGGCGCAGCGCGCGGGACGCGAGGTGAGGGTGCTCGTATGCGCACGCCAGCATAGCCTTCACAATGGACCGTTTTATTTATCTACAATATTGATCTCCCTCAACTTATTCTTTTTTTTAATCCCTTCCAAAGTAGGTAACAATTCCTTTGTAAATATTTTTTGTTCACATATTTCACCGTAGTTGTTATATCAGACAAGGAGGTGTTCCGTGTGAATGGAACCCTCAATTATATTGTATTGTCCAAGAGATTGCTCCCACCGTAGCCTTCTGTGAAGGGTGTTTGCGTAACATTCGTGACGCCCCATTATTCGCCACTTGATACTCAAAGCATTTAATCATCAGCAGAGAGCTCTTTTGATCCGTGGTAGTATATGAATAACTTGATAAACATTTAATAGAATGCCATATGGCTCCAATAATGTTTCTTAATATTTTTTCTAAGATTTTCATAAGATTTCAAAATGGTTGTCTATTTGCTTTTTTAAACTTTACGTACATTTCTATGAAATCGTGGGTAGATTTATTAACCTTTAGACTCTCAAACACGCAGACCAGGAACGATCTAGGCTATTATAAATATTTTTATAATAGGGAATCGAACTTGCTACTCGTAGCGCAGCAGTCGCTGCAGCGATCAGCCACTACTCCAACCGTGTCATCATTTAGCTTAATTAAGGTCTTTCAACAGACTATAACTTGTCTAAAACACAAACACCGAATTCCTAAGGTACTCAAATCCTAGAACAGACCGTTCAAACATATCTGGTTCGTTCGAAAGCCTAGGGGCAAGTCGCGTTTAGTTCGGAGACGGTCGTCGAATGCCTCACAAATTAGTTATGATGAGCGGCTACCTGTGCGCTGGGCGGCTGTCTCACGATCATTAAATGTCCCTCAACGTCTGCTGTGACACTCGTGTCACATTGATATACCACATTTTTTACCACAACCACACGCAGGCAGTTTATGTACGATAAAGTTACTTTTTAAGCATAATGAAATTCTATTAAATTACAATTTGTAATATGATCGATGCGACGACTTGCGTTAATTTTCACGGAAAAAATAGTCAAAGACCTCATCGCGATGTGTAAAACAGGAACGCGTGACTTGCACGGAGTGTACTAATATAGGCGACTTCATTCTTTGGAAAGCTGGTGAACGGTAATGATTTCAAACGGAAATGTCAGTTTGCTGAGATTTGATGGCGGCTCCGGGCCGGCCACCAGCGGCCCCGGTCCGTTCACACGCCGATGTTTTTACTTCACAAATACATTCTATTCCAATATCCAATATTGACATGACATGGATCGCCGAGTGCGTCCCCCATTCTGTATTTTTTGTCATCCATTGAGCAGTTAATAACCGTGTAATGTTCTGTAATCTATTCGTTTGGATTACCAATAGATATCACGTTGATAGTGGTTTTTCAAGTGACTTGGTTCGATCTTTTTATGAAGTAGCCATGTAGTGTCGACGCTAAAAAAATTCATTGTAAGACCACCGTGACGAACATTAGCGAGGAATGTCGCTCGCATGGGAAACTCGATATTGAGTCTCGGGACTACGGGACGGGGAGATACATATTAAACGCTTCATTGTGAACGCGGCGTCATGATAAAAATGAATGTCACATATTAGCTTCTGAAGTGAGAATATTAAACGTAAGGTATGCGATTTTTTGCTGTGGTGATACGCACACTGAATCTGTGAATCGATGGCCGGTGTCAAAGCTCGGGCTTGCGTCTGAGCCGCGTAATTCTCGGCCGCATAATTCATGCAACAATAGACATTGCACAGTCGTCGAATCGTATGGGTTTCGAGAAATGTGGCGCGAGCTCGTTATGACGCCGATGCACGTCCGACAAATGGCTTCATCGTGAAAATTAACATTCGGCCAGCATCTCGGGCGCGGTCGCCGCCCCTCGCGCCTCCTCCGCGAGCAAATATTGAATCGTCGTCGAGCGCATGGGACGCGGGACCTCCGCCGAGGTGTCGCCTACTCGCCACACGGACATGTCAACACTTTTTTACTCATTGTTAAAGAAGAATTCATTCATGCAGTCACGCAAGATACATTGACACTATGCTAGGTAAATGTAATTGAAAACTCGCTCTGCATTTACTTACATTAGAATCATGTTCGACACATTTTTACAGTAAGTAATGACACCGTGTTTCATATTATAGTTGCGAATCATATTTCGTTTTAATTTGTAATACATAGTTAAGAGGTTATAGACACTGGTGTCTCTTTTCATAGTTGTGTAACGACGCAATGAGCCACCAACTCGGTTTTTTTGTTAGATTATGGGTGTGCAAATATTAATTAGAACAACTCGTTGCCCGATTACGCAGCAGCATTAATAATTCTATTATTAATTGCTACATGTGCTTTAAAAAGTCGATGGAGACTTATGCACTTAGTTAAATTATTGTAAAAATTTTGTGTACCAAATTCGCATGACACAATATGGTGACCGATTTCAAGACGTTACAGATAATGAACAATTCATCTGGTCCGCTAAGGCTGTAGACCTGTATACTAACGTTTATCAATAAAAAAAAAAATCTAAAGCAAACGAAGATCGAGTTAAAAGAATACTCCAAAATAAATATTCTAAACAATAGGAAAGTATTTTAAAACAATCGTCTTCAGAACAATTAAGCACTGCTTAAGGCTTATAGTCCCTTGAACCATCTGGCCAAAATTATGTGGACGCACCTCTCACACCCGACTAGGCGGCAGTACGCAAATCTGTGTATTTATTTGCGGCCAGCAGCGCCCGGAAAGCGTTTTAATTCCATTTTCTTTGCGATATATTGATTGATTTACTTAAGCAATGTTCACTTTGAAGAATATTTAACCACCAATTTTTATGTGTAAAAATGTTTCTAAAGATCCAAGCCGTTTCGAAGGAGTAGGGAAAGTTGCGAAAAGTTGCGAAATTGCTAAATATTTTTTTTTATACAAAAGTATTAATAGCACGAAAAAATCAAATGTTGATAATGTTGTTCATGAATCATTAATAAACATATATTTTTTTTCAAACCTATTAACCCGGCCGTTACCGAGGAGTAGGCTTCAGAAAGTCACTGTTTTATGGCCTTTTCGGGCGCTTGGGCCTTAAGTTGAGGGAATGAATGAAATTGATTATGACAACATACTGGAGTATGTCGTCACACAAAATCACAAAAGCCTACGCGGTTACGTACATTCTACGTAGCAGCGTAGCGTATATGTAGCCTACGCACTTTCTGCGTAGCATCTCGCCTACGCGGCTTGAACGCAGCTTCTACGCTAGCCTACGCGGTCTCAACGCCTACACCTTATCAAAGATAATTATCATCAGAGCTACATTTTTAAATTGTCTTTTCATATGATTTTGTTTTTTTCGTCTTGCGTTGTTATATTAATTAGCAGCTGAACTAATTGACATTTTTTTCCTATTTCAATTCATTAATAATTTTTTATACTGTATTTTATTTATAGTTTTTTTTTGTATATTGTTATTACTTATTGTACTAGTACGAGTATGTATAATGTTGAACAAGTAATTCAAATTATTGTAGTGTAGGTAAGCAAAGAGTTCACTGCGAAAATTTTATAGTAATAAGATTTTTTATCTGTAAATATTTCTGCGAACTATTCCTTGGAGTGCCGTAATAAATATATCAAGCTCCTACTTTTACTGTTGTATTTTTTTCAACTGCGAGGTAAGTTTTATAATTTCTCAGCTTTTTCTCTATACAGGCTTTTATAAATTGACACCTGACATATTCTTCGACACCATTTATTAGTTGGCTTCTACACGTCTTGGTGCAAGTGGTGCCTTAAGGTTACAGTTAGGACATTCTATAGTAGGAACGAAACTTCTATATCGAAACGTTTCTGTCGCTCTCTGAGTCACAAACACGTGGCGTCGCCGGCTAAGTCTAGTTATTGTGCTAACCGTTTTTATTGCATCATTTTCTGTCCCGCAGCGCGTATATTTCATTTGAGAGTTCCTTCACAGAAATACTAATGAAGTTCCTAGCCGGATATATGAAAAAAACCGACCAAGTATTCGCACACTATTATTCCAATGGATAAAAGATCTAGCTTCTCGTTTGGACGTCTGTTTAAGTTTTATTATTTGTTGCTATAGCGGGAATCGAAATACACACTGAACAATTCAATTACGTATCTGTCTTGGCCAGATCGTAGAAATTGATCAATTCATGATATGGCCGGTTAAAACTGGCCAGATTCTATTAAACGTTAAAGTTTCACTATATTTCAATCTTTGTTTGACCTAATTTCTTTAGACATGGCCAAACGAGGATTGATATATATATTTTATATTGATATAAACTAGTGCTTGACTGCGATTCCACCTGATGGTAAGCAGTGATGCAATCTCTGATGGTGAGGCGCACTTGTTTATGAGCCTATTCACTCTTGCCTTGAAGACACTCAAATTATAATCGGACGGGAAGACTGCAGCGGGTATAAGTGACGAAGCGAAATGCTTAGTCCGGACCGTTGAGGTTTCAACAACGCATGGGTGGATAGTGGATACTCGTCCTATGTTGGGTTGTCCGATGATAGCAAAGAGATTTAAAGAGATACAAGATAGTAGAATTCAGATAACGGAATCAAGTCATGCAATTCCTGCGCACACTCTACAAAATGTATCATTAAAACTTAACGTTTAAACGATCTGGCCAGTTGTAGTTGGCTATATCATGAAATGACCAATTCTAAGATCTGGCCACGACAATATGTATCGTTGACAGACAAACAGATCAACGGACAGCGGAACATAGTAATAGGGTTTGTTGGTTACCCATGGTTGGTTAAAACGTGTTGTGCCGACCGCAAGTAATATGGGGTAAGGGCAGGAAGAAGAAGGTTACCCATCGAGTGCGGAACCCTGACGCAACAAATCCATCTTCACACGTTTTCGAAGAAGAATGACTAACTTTTTGTAATAAAAGTCCACGATTTCTTGTACAGGGTTTTTTTTCGTGATGGGAAATCTAATGACTTCCCCCGTTCTTGGGCGAAGTGGGAGATAGTGTCAGACTTTTACTGACTAAAAACCCACTCCTGTTCATTCGTTGCCTTTCGTACCGGGGCTTGAGCTATCTTTGACTTACAATTAATTGGCAACCTGTCAGGGTTACAAGTTCTCATGAATACGAACAAGTTTTTAACTGTTTATTGCTTCCTCAACAAATGGACCGTTCCATCAATTTTTCCGGGTCCTGAAAACACAAAAATGTGTAAATTTTATTCTTTATTGCATATTTTTTTCCAAAACATAAAATAAATAAATTGATACAAAGAATAGTTAATGCGTAAAGTCGAACTTAACTCAGAATTTGGGTTATCCAACAGCCAACCTAAAAAAATACAAGCTAAAAAATGCAAATGCAGTGTTTCTGTTTCTGGTTATATGTATTTAAATTTTTGCCCACCGATTATTTTACGTTTTTTTTTTTGTTTTTGAAGTCGGTTGTTTTTTTTTTCTAGTTATGTATATTGTGGAATACTAAAACTAAATAGTGAGCGAATTCTGTAAACAGTAAGGAGGTACCTTACCTTTTTAAGATGGAAAATCATCAATTGACTTCTCCCGCTCTAGGGTGGAGCAAGAAGGCAAGTATCTGAATTTTACTGTCTAAAACTCACCTACGTTTCTTCATTTGCTCTTTTCCGTTCTGGGGCCACGGTAACTCTTTCAAACGTTCCCGCAACCATAGCAGACATCGGCCTACAGGGCCGTTTTGCTGACAAGTCTGTGAGGAAACGCGTGAAACACTACGCGTTTCAACTCTGGCTTGATCCTTACCGGACGACAGGACGGAGACCTACCAATTGCTCGCCGTCCGTAAGCCCGCACCAACGGTGGCCGAGATCGCCCTGCGACTCCAACTTATGTTATGACATGGTGTTAACATTAAACAGTCATGCGATTGCAGCAATCCCAGTAGATTTGGTATCTTTAATAACTGTAGTATTCCATGGTCCATCTCTGTAGTTCTTCACCAGGTACCTTTTAATGAGACCACCTGACAGACAAACTCATTTAAACAAAAAAAAAAGAATCCTAAAAATCGATTCACACTTGACGTAGATATCGATTAACAGAACCTCATCCTTTTTTGGAAGTCGGTTAAAAATAAGCTTAAAATTACACAACAACTTAAAATTACTAATTTAAAAAAGCGGTCAAGTGCGAGTCGTCCTCGCCCATGAAGGGTTCCGTAGCAGCAAGTTACATAATCCTTAAAAGTTCTTGTAGTTCGTTGTAACTTTATAATAATAAAGATCGATGTTTTAATGATGTGCATTTTTTTTAGATTTATGACGTATTAAAAAAAAACTACTTACTAGATCTCGTTCAAATTAATTTTCGTTAGCGGTTTGCATGGTAATGTACATCATATACATATGTTTTTAGTTTTATCATTCATTATTTTAGAAGTTACAGGGGTGGAGGGGGGACACATTTTACCACTTTGGAAGTCTCTCCCGCGCAAACTATTCAGTTTAGAAAACCCAATATTAGAAACCTCAATATCATTTTTGAAAACCTATCCATAGATACCCCACACGTATAGGTTTAATGAAAAGACATTTTTTGAGTTTCAGTTCTCAGAATGGGGACTCCCAAAAAATATTGTTTTTTTTTTTTCTATTTTTGTATGAAAATCTTAATGCGGTTCACAGAATACTAAGTTACTAAGTTTCAACAGTGTAGCTCTTATAGTTTAGAAATAAGTGGCTGTGACATACGGACGGACAGACAGACAGACATGACGAATCCATGAGGGTTCCGTTTTTTTCCATTTGGCTACGGAACCCTAAAAACTGAACAGTTAATATTTTTTGTTTCATTTCATTCATGATGTCTTTCATCCTCTGAAAACACCTGTTTATATTCAAAGGTTTTTAGTTAACTTTTATTACAAAGAAACATTGCTCTGGTCAAGTTAATTATAATACTCGCTCAGAGATAAGAGCAACATCTGTGATTGTACAACTTGAATGTCAGGTTTGTGGAACATACGGCATAATTAGTAACTGGCGATTATTCCTTTTC
The DNA here is from genome assembly GCA_929112965.1 of Mythimna albipuncta. Classification (NCBI taxonomy): domain Eukaryota; kingdom Metazoa; phylum Arthropoda; class Insecta; order Lepidoptera; family Noctuidae; genus Mythimna; species Mythimna albipuncta. Next base: position 13,345,799 of record OV815962.1, read on the forward strand.
TTGTTTAATTCCTTACATAAATGTACTTGTTATATGATCACTGTGTGGTCCAGTTCTTTTTTTTATTTATATAAACTGTGCTTGCTAGTGCTTGATTGCGATCTCACCTGATGGTAAGCAGTGATGCAATCGTTGATGGTGAGGTGCACTAGTTTGTTAAGAGCCTATTCACTCTTGCCTCGAAGACACCTAAATTATAATCGGACGGGTCCCCCAGGTTGGATATGCTTGGGATTCTGATCCCGATTTCCGGCCAACGTAGACGCGGGCTTGTGGACAGTGAGCAATGGGTAGCTCACTGTCCGGCCGTCCGGTAACTGTCCGGCCATCCGGTAACTGTCCGGACCAAGCCCAAGTCGTCGACGGCGCGCACTGTTCCCGTGCGCCTCAAGGAGTTGTCAGCAACAGCAGGGACCCAGCCGGGTCGAAGCCTACTGGGGCCAGGGTTATCCGAAAGGGCGCTCGAGCCCCGCTATGAAGGCTAGAAGGAACGGGGTGGGTCTTTTAGTCAGTAAGAGTCTGACACTATCTCCCGCTTCGCCCAAGGGCGGGGGATGTCAATGCATGATTTTTCTACCACAAACAAAAAAAAAAAAGTTTGGATATGCTTCAGCCATGTTTTATTTCGCTGTGATCGATGTCCGTACACGAGTATGTTGATCGATGACATAGCTCCCGTGGACTATCCCATCTATCCCATTTTATTTCTCCGGGATAAAAAGTAGCCAATGGAAGAGGGATGGTAATGCTTTGTAGTATCCGTTTCCAGAGGTTTCTTTTATCTGCGAGATTGTTCAAAAGAGTTCCCCTGGGCCTAGACCGCAATGGACAACTGAAGGAATATAATGCCGGTTTTATTTAGTAAGTGTCAGACACTCCCTTTCTCTCCAACCAGAAGGGAAGGAGTCGGTTGATGATATCTCACGTAAAAAAGAGCAACTTTTAACACTTCATTTATTTATTTAATTCATCTTGGAGGACTTACAGCTTAAACAAACTAAAAATAAAGACAAACATAGACGACAGCAAGCCAATTACAAGTCCTCACGTATAGTATTAGAATTAAAATTGAGAAGTGACCATAGCACCCTTTACACAGTGATTGATATAGCTTATTAAAATGTCACAGTTACATAAGCAAAGTCAATTGCAAGGGTCAAACGAGCGGTAACTACAAACCTTTCATGTAATTTGTTACTCTATTGAATGTCCGGTGGTGAAAATGTAATTACACAGAATCAATATCCGACTTTTGTATCCATGCCTAATAAAAGCAAACAAAACCTCTTTTAATAATTGATTAAGATGTAAGGGTCGATAACATGGAAACTTTCAAAACTAGGAATTTAGGACGATTCATGAATATTTACTGTACTAATGGCAGCTTATACCTTCAGTGTTATTCAGAGACTGATACCTAAAATACTGAGTATTTCAATAAAATAACGTTCATAAAGAATGTCGCTAAAGACAGCGAGTCGTAAATGAGTCGTGTAGGTGACTACTTCTTGGTATCTCACTTAATTGCCGCTCAGTTATTTAATATCACTCACAATGTCATGTTCGCAATTTACATAAGCTTTTTGCCAGAGATATAATTGTTCATTATAATGTCTGTTCTCTAGTGCTAGAGAATTATCCTAATTCAAGGCTACTCGCTGCATGCAAGCCTTTAGCTTATTACAATAACACTCTAGTGTTTCACCCGATAGTGCATACCAACGAACTGATCCTGCTGGCTCATAAATAATTCTAGTAAGCATGTCGATGTAACGAACGATATTGAACATCCTGATGTTAGGCGGCGCATGCAACTGACATGGCGCAGTTCTCAATCACATTACGTGCTTCTCGCTAGTTGGTAGGATTATTAGGTATCGCTGGCTACCAGGAAGACTAATTGCACGAGTATGTTTGCCGATATATGGGCCGATTAGCGAGAAGATGCTTGCGTGCGTAAGATCCGCCGCGACCGGCCCTGCGGCCGCCTGCTGTTGTCCAGCGCACGCAATCACGCACATGAGCTTTCTAGCCGCTCATATTACATTTTCTACGTAGCCAGTGCAGTATGCATTTTAATTTCCTGCAATTAATTTATGAATATGTGGCATTATTGAACCGATGAAATTATATCGTAAATCGAATATACGTTATCGCACGTGCATCTTGGCAGCGCGCTGCTCGCTCGAACTTATTATGCTGTCACCGTGTGTCGTGCGTCCGTCGGTCGCGACTATCTACAGAGGTGGCCAACGTATATTACGACTAGCACGCACATTATGTCGGAATAATTTTATAATAACTACTATTTGCCAGTGTATTCCACGCTATAAGATACACGTCTACTCCATTTAATAAAAGTTAACTCTGCAAAAAGCTCTATAGTTCCGTCAGGACATACAAACTATATTGTTGCTTGTTTACGACTTTATTTAAACTTCTAAAAGACTTGATTATGCTAATAAAAAATTGGCAACAAAATAAATGGAATAAAGAGGGTGATTCAGTCATTACTTAGAAGTGTTCGGCCGACTAACCTTTGTTAAATGCATTTGAATCGTTAGGAACGTCCGCTGCTCTAAGAACGATCATTATCAGGAATTGTGCGAATCTGAGAAGAGCAGCCGGCCCACCGCCGCCATCGTCGGGCAGGCGGCCGGCGGCCAGCGCCCGGTGCCATCCAAATCGATCATTTTACGCACCCGACGCGCATAATGAAACAGTCATTTCCGGCCGTTTCGCGGAATTGAATATTTAATATTTCGCACAATCGAGTGGTCGCCGTCGGGGCACGCACGGAGTACGACACTGCTGGCTGCCACTACCCTTGTTAGTATTCGTCGCGTGACTCCCAACAATAATAAATTCTTGTGCACTTGCAGTTTCACGTAGTGCCAAGAAACCGCGATCGGCTACCGAATGCTAAAATAGGTATTGTTTGAATAAATACCATCTACTGTTTCGAGGAAAATGATAAATGGCATATTTTTTAACTCTTTACCAATAAAAATGCGGTTAACCGTGACTGAAATTGCAGACATTAAATAAAGCTGGTAAAGGCAATGAGCTGCCGCACTCGTAGTCGGAGTCATTCGCATGGCGACAGTGCCGTTGTATTCAATAGAAACATTTATAATGTGATAGATTCCCATAATTGGTGGATGGTTCCGGTTTCCGATAACGCGATACGTTCACTTCATTTAAATACAAAAGCGTATCTGTACATTGGACACCGGTAGCTCGGTGTGCGTCCGCCCGAAATTAACTACTGTTCGAGCGTCCGCGAGTGTGCACCAGTGTAATTACGTAGTCCGCGCACAGCGCAGTTTCAAATCGCCATTGAAATTCGTAGTACACCTTTTTATGAACATTCGCGGCTTATTAATCCATTAGTTACATCGTAAATACTCTTTGGAAACTTATACTAACGACCGACCCTTTAGGGGAGGGTTTTTGTTCAGTCCGCCGGTTCTGTAAGCTTTACATATTAATCATAGCCCGTAATAGGTTGATTAATTTTATAAGCTAATGTAAACCAGTTAAGATTAGAATTATATAAAGTGATGACATGATTAATATTGGATTCAATTAAAGCTTGCTAGCAAATTGTTCAAATACGATTATTAGGTTAATTTTGCAGATATATATAATTACATTACGTCTTATGTGGTTGTGAACCTCAACAGTGAGGGAACGAGAAAGTCAAAGAAGAAAGAAGTCTATAATTTTTTTTTTTAAGTTATTGATAGGCTCGCGCTTGGCTAATAACGCACCAATAAGCGAGGTTGAAATACGCTTTCATATAAGTATCCTATTCATTATTCATTGTTGAAAAAGACCTTCAGGTTGTAGCTATCATGAGCTAAGGAAAAAAGCTAATGACTAAAACAGTATCCAAATCCTGAATTATAAAAAGTCTCCCCAAAATCTTATAAACCACTGTATAAAATTGTAAAATGTACAGCTGCATTTGAAAAGAAAAGCTCAGACGTTCAAACATGTCAACCCGATTCGATAAGCCACACTACGAGAGAAAGCAAAAACATCCGCGGACGTCTAGTTTTATATAATTTCACGGTAACAAGTAGCATGTTAGGAAAAGCAGTTACCGCGGCTGTATCGGGCAGCGTTGCGGACGCCGAGTTCTCTGGCTGTTCGAGTGTTCCCAGGCGGCGGCTGCATTCTTTGCCCATACTCGCCTCGCCAGCCACCTGGCAGTTCCGGGACGCGTCATTACAGACCACAGACTACATTCCCTGGACACCAGGAACGCAAATACAAACTACCGCCTTCCTCTCCAAACTTTTTCTTGAACATGACAGGTATGACAAACGCTCCGCGATGTAATTATTAAACTCCGGACGTTTTTCATGCGGATAATTCTATTGATGATGTAGCTGGAAGCTGTTTCGCCTTAGTGCTTCTTCTTGTTAGTGTGGTATAAGGAATCGATATAGCTGGATAGGTACACGGTGTATAATGATACACCTTACTAGCTTAAATTTTAATAATATGAACCTGGGACAGTGTCGAGAGTTTTAGTTGTGAATCGTGAGCGTCAACATTCAAGACTGTCTCGATTGTTTTTTCTTTTATTGTTTTGGGTTGTAAATAATAATAAGCCTTTTTATTTTCACTTACTAGTCTCTAGTGTAAGTTTGAATAGTATTTCTCTGGGATGTAGATCCCTGAATGGGTAAAGACCTTCCAGAGCAGGGTGGCCGAGTGGTAATAGTCAAACTTACTCGGGTACATTACTTTGTCTAATTTATTTGATCACCAATGCTCTCAAAACGGTGAAGGAAAACATCGTGGGGAAACCGTCATGTTCTAGAAACAAAAATTCTGAAACATTTGGCATTCACTAACCCGCACTGGGCCCGCGTGGTTGACTATGGCCCAGTCCCTCTCTTAGGTGGCTTGAGTCCCAGCAGTGGGAACATAGCATAATCAGCCTTATAGTTAAGACTGATTATACTATGCTTCTCCTTCCATAATTCTCTATCTTTACCTAGGGGCATCCAGTCTCGCCCAGCCTTCGCGACGATATCATCAGTCCACCGTTTAGCTAGTCTACCTACATTGCTTTTTCCTAGCGGTCGTCTACATATATTATAATATTAGAAACATATTAAAGATAACAAAAGAATCAAACATCCCGTAAGATGCCTTTGTGCCTTTATAATAGGTTCACACATCAAACTCGCCTAAATTCTTTAGAATTCCCTGTTTCCTAGAACCATAACTGCCGCGATCGATCGTTATCGTTTTTGTATGATTACTATTATCATTGAAATTACTTGAAAGACAGCTGTGACGTAAATATGTACATTCTAGGAAACTGTTAAAATACATCAAATGTAACTATTTGGGTTACGGTCAGTCAGTGACGCATCGGTGTATAAAGTCTGAATCATTTTCTAATAAACTGCATCATGTAGGACAAGGTGGTCGTGAATACGGTTTATTACATTTTTTGTAGCCGACACGCCCCTTTATCGTTCGTATAGTCAGTAGGAACATTGTAATGTGCGGTTTCGGCGGTCGCATAACTTTATCCTGTGACTTTATGTGATTCTTGGATCAGCATCTATCGCATCATCGGTCCGTGTTCAGATATACAGTTGTCGCGGTACGAGGAACGATCTGTCGCCGGAGATACCGCCGGTTTCTCGCTCACCTGTTATGCGATCAACTTTTTGCCGCACACCTGGTACTTTGCGGTTTTTCTAATCGCAACACCAAGTATTCCCGACGCGCATCCCTAAACCGCACTAACTGTATGAAATTGTTACACTTGTAGGATGCAACGTTAGTTTCCGATGCACCATGTTATTGCGGCAACACTATCATTAATACACACAAACTAAACCACCAACGTGTACTTCTTACACTTGTTCGATGTACATACATATAATTACATGTACCGCAAAAACGAGCCGGTGTGCGTCTTATTCTCATTACTCCTACAGCTGTTGCCTGTCGGAATAAATGGTTGTATTTAGATTTATCACTAAGCGAAATGTATCCGATGACATTCGAAAATTGCATCGCATGAAATTCATCAGAAATCGTTATGCAAGTGTAGGATTTATAACGAGTATCGAGGCAGCGGGCGGCGGCGTGCTCACGGCAGCGTGGTGCGAGCGTGGCCAGGCATGCGCGCACACCGGTGCTTTGTTGCCGATGCATTACTTTTCTGCTTGTTAGTACAGCGAGCAACAGCACCGTTATTGAAAATGGAACCATATTTTCTGGTCTAACGCATATATTCACTTTAACAACATAAGTGTTTCCATTATTCTAATAGAAATATTTCCATATTCTCAATATCTGGGCACTCGATCAAATCTTTTTGACAGGCTGAAATAAAACTATATTTTAGCCTGTCAAAAAGATTTGATCCACTGAAATAATAATTCTATCGATTTCCAGATATGAAAAGTATTTCCCGGAAAATGTGTGCGTTGTATCGATTACGGTGAATCGCAGAGAGCAGAAAGGCCTGTTGTGTTTTTATTTATAATAATAAATATGTCAGTTGTTGAATGTGAGGTTTTCTATTTCCCACAACATATAGCGATTATTATTATTGTCATCGGTGCGTGACGGGCAGGCGGGCAGGCATGCGATTACACTGTAATGCAAGGGAGCGACGTCATTATGCGGCGTGTGTGTGTGTGTCAACTGTTCGCCAGAGAAGTATAATTGCGGTTGTTTCACAGAAACGATCAGCATGCGAATGGCTTCGCCAACAAAGGGTTTAACCACGTAGAGAGTACTCCGCAGCTCCGCGCCGGTCCCTCCGGGCGGTGTCAATTTGGCGTCCGCCGCGGCCGCTGCTAGCCCTAATTATTTCGAAGAATTGATGCAACGTGCGCTTCTCATTAGCTGCTCTCTTTGTCTCTGTATAAAACACGTAATCATATACTCTTTCAAATGATGTCATCAAAGTCATAACACGAAATTAGTTCGCCCTTTACTCGGCTGCATTATTATGTTAACAATCTACGTAAGACTTGTAGAACCTTTCATGAATTAACATTCCTTCTCGTGAACCATTCCTTACGATATGGCGGCGTCTTATTAATTGACATTTGTTACGAATTCTTAACAAGCTATTGATGGAAGCAATAAACATTAAAAATTTATAGACGCGACGTGTTCCTTCGATGTAAATATCGAAAAAAAAAATTGAATTGACCGAAAGATACTGACAGAAATTGTTCAACCATATGTAACGATTTTTTGTTCCGATTCTAATTCGGGTATTGTTTACAACTCAAAATTACTATGTTCTCATTCAGCCTAATTAAGACGATATTCCTTTGGATTTGTTTAATTTGATGTGGACGATGGAATCCGCTTGTTAATAGTTATAAAGATAGCAAGCAGTTCGTTCACCTTTAAATTATTCGTTATAACTTTAACTAATTCCCCGTTTTTTGTTAAAGCACATTTAGCTGAAGTGACGTGATCACTCCCACAAAAAGCCGGATACGTTGCATAGCTGTTATAAATAACAATGAGCATTGGCTTATCAGCTCTTTAAGAGGTATCATTAAGTCTAGATCGACGTCACACCTTACGCTAATAACTTCATTAAATCATTAGGGATTTTCCAAACGCTAATTCTCAATTAAAATTATCATAAACGAACACAGATTCAATAGAAATTGAGGACCCGAAATGGGCACAAACACTTCCTTGTTCGAAGTCTGTAATTTAAAAATACTAGTTCATCGGGTTTCGACGATGTATCGATACATCCGATTACTGTAATTTTGAGGCTGAGATTAAATAATTCAAAGCCAAATTATTGTACAAGACTCAGGACGGACAACAAAGGAAGTCACCTCCATACTTTGATTGTATTTTGTGGTTACCGGAGTTGAGTGAAACATACAGGTAAATAGTATTTATGGGTGCTATAACACTAGGTACTTACTACCTACCCATGTAATCTTCTTTTATACACTAATACCTCACACTACTATCTTTTTCTGTCTTTTCTTTTTGCTACTTCTTTTTCTACACTAAATATTATGAAGAGGTGTAGTTTGATTTTTTGTTGGTAGGAAGGTATCTTTGAAACATTTGGACCTAGACCAAGACGTTTAAAATAAGATTGTTTTAATCTTGTTTCAGTGCTGGTAAAGGGCTATTCAGATTGTCTAGCGTCATCTCTTACCCACACTGAAACAAGATTAAAACAATCTTACTTTGAACGTCATGGTAACCCCGGATCCGATTGCTATAATTTTTTCATTAATTGTAAAGCTGCTTTATTCTTGAATGACATAGGCTATATTTTAAGTACGCGGGCGAAGCCGCAGGCAAAAGGTAGTAGCCAATATTTACTAATCTTTTTTAATTTGGTTCTAAACTTGTTGTGTAGGTCTGTACCTGTCTCGCAAAAAATTCACTGAAGTTTCCAATTAAACTTAGCGATGCGAAAAGTAAGCTGTTCGTAAATTAAACTGAAATTTTACTTTGTATCTAAGTAAACTACGAACTGGTTTAGGTTGCAAATATACGTTCGGATACATTTTTAACACTAAATGTGTACACTAGCTTCTGCAAGGCTTTTCATCCGAATGAAAGTAGAAAATATCTACACTAATATTATAAGTACCCTCTTTGAGGCGTGGCTGGAAAGACCTCACGGCGTCCTCACTTTCCGCATGACGCAGGTTCGGTAAGTTCGGGAGGTTCCTGCACCGGATTCGTGCGGAAGTGACGCCCGGCTGTCGCCACTGTGCGGAACGTCCGGAGGACACGGTGGAACACACAGTGAAGGTGTGCCCCGCTTGGGCGGAGCATCGCCGTGACCTCGGGGGGTGATCGGTGGCGGCGATATCTCGCACCGGGCCTTGGTAGAGGTCATGGTCCGGAGCGAGGAGGAGTGGCAGGCCGTCGCCTCCTTCTGCGAGGCAGTAAATGCTAGCAAAGGAAGAGGCCGACCGCATCAAACAACGGCGGTGCTCACAGCGCCCCAGCCGCCGCCGGGATTCCGATCCCGATTTCTTTCCACCGTAGGCGCGGGCTTGCGGACGGCGAGCAATGGGTAGCTCGTTGTCCGATCGTCCGGTAACAGTCTGGACCGAGCCCAAGTGGTCGACGGCGCGCACTGTTCCCGCACGCCTCAAGGAGTTGTCAGCAACCGCAGGGGCCCTACTGGATCGAAGCCTACTAGGGTCAGGGTTAGTTTCGAAAGATAGCTCAGCCCCGGTACGAAAGGCAACGAAGGAACAGGAGTGGGTTTTTAGGTAGTAAAAGTCTGACACTATCTCCTGTTCTGCTCAAGAGCGGGGGATGTCATTAGATGATTTTCTCACCGGAAAAAAAACACACAGGAGGAAAAAATATAATATGGTGCAAAAACTATTGGAATCCATTCATATATCTACTGATTCTAAACATACTATATTCAAGTTTCGTATAAACTGAAAACAATGTTTTATATACGTATATATTAGCTTGTCACGATTGAAAGATCTTTCAATTGTGGTCTGTTTGTGTCTACTTTTCTAAAATATACAGACCACGGTATTTTATTAGAAATTCTGAAGCCTTTTTCGTTCCGTAACAATATGAATTCTCGATCATGTAGGTATGTTTATTTATTTATTTAAAGCTTTATGCACAAAAAAAACTGTACAAAGGCGGACTTAATGCCTGCCTGTATACGTCGGACTGGTAACCGCCCAATGCGAGTATTTTACGTAAATTCCCAATCATTCAATCTGAATAATTAATTAATGGAGTAATTTCGATCATTTCACTGTTATTTTCGACTTCTGTTTTGCTTTTGCTGAATGCCGGCTGAAAAGTGGTTGAAACCCCTAATTTATTAACTACATACGATATAAATGTTACAGGATTAGGTCAACTCAAATCTCTGGAACGTGTTTAGTAAATCTGTTCAGTGTTATTATAATGCTAACTATTTGTAATAAGCTACTCTTCGTTTTGTGTATATCTGTACTAAAAGGAAGTCTGAGAACTGAGAAATTATTATTATTAGAGCCTGGTTGCTTCTCCAATAAATTACTTCGTACAGCGATACATCATGGGTATGTATATAGGTATACGTGTCTGTTCGCAAGGAGGCTGCATGCGAAAGATTTGTGGTGAGCGGTGAGGGAGTGCAACCCGACACACGGTCAAAGACCGGTTCGCGTTATTTCGGAAATATTCGGCGCTTTTTACAGGAGAGGCCGACGACGCCGGTCGGAGGATGACCTCATCGGGGATCTCTTTTTGTTTCAACCTTTAAAATAACGACGTTTTCCTGCTACACGACAGACAACATTAATTATACGAAGCGGATCACTTACATACTTTCTGATGATAGCATTGTAGATACGTCAGAATATCAAGAGAGATATAAGTCAAGGCGCACATTCTTTTGCACTTGTTGAAACGTTCTAGCGAGGACGGCATGGCCACGCGTATTAACCGCCACATTTGTCCATGCTCCGGCTCGAAACATGTAAGAAAACAAAAAACGACTGTTTTTACCGAACACTTGTTGCTAATTAAATTAAACGATCTCCGTCAGAATCGTTAACGATGTCATAATGAGTATCATTACATTTGCGTTTTGCTCTTGTACATGGAATAGTTGTAATAATTGGCGGTGATACTAATAGATCGGTGTAGAGACATAGTCAGGCTCTATTTGCTGCGGGCGGCGCGGGCGCAAGAAACATGCAGTCTATGTCGGTACTTCTACTACCACAGAGCATTGCACGCACAGAACTATATGGGAATATCTAACATTATTCTTGCTATTTACTTGATACCTACTAAGCAATACTAAGCATGAATCATCAACATAAACTGCAATCTACGACCTACGTACAAGATTACACAAACTCCATAGCGGTACGTAGGCCGGCCGCTAGTGAACGCGCCTCCAACTGTGATTTATTTTAATAACTGCTCATCAATAGTTTCCATACATCGTCATAAATTCGCGTTCCATATCAATATACTTATGCGTGCGTTGCGTGAGTCATTACTTTGGAAAAAGTTAAAAATATTCGCAACGATCTCCCAGGGACACTGGAAAGTGGAATGAAGATTGTAAACATGCGCTCTTGATATGTTTTCTCGGAAATTGTCACGACTCTAGTGCAAATAATAGCTATGAACAAAACCAACGGCAACGGGCAGACTGTGCATTAGCTTCATAATATGTGCTCGGCGTGTTTACTCACAGAAAATACTTAAATTATGGGATTTAGATACGGTGATATTCAGCTGTTTGCGTGTGACTACTTGACTGGTGCGAATTTGTGTGAATGTGTGTTGCCCTTATACCGTGTTCAGCCGAGGATATTCACCAGATAACAGCTCACGCCGCTTCTAAGAAACAATTCTAACGCGGCCTTGCGATGAAACATCGCTCATATGTTTGTTTTCCTTTCAAACGATTCAAAAACGGCTCCCGCAAAATTTTACTGTTCACGGGAATCGGTAGCTCTGCGACGTTTTGTTTGCATAAGCCCGATTCGCTGAACAAATTACAGCTGTTCGATTTCCCCTTCGAGCGAATGTGCTTTTTTAAAACATTGCTACCTATGAAATGTACGTGTGTTTCAATTTGTCACCGCTGCGCATTTATCAATTTGCGGAATATTAGAGAGTCGAGATTTCTCCGTTGACGAGTGACTGCAATGCAGTATTTCGCAGAATCACTTAGCTGTCATCGACGGCTACATTACGCCACCACCCCGCTCCGGCGGAATGGCGCTCGATTAGCCGTGTACTGGGAATTATTTCCTGTATGTACACATGCCGGTTGATCTCGTCGCGTAATGACAATAGTGCAGCATTAGAAGCGTGTATTTCACAGACGATCAATTCACAGAACACGATAATTTGCTTGTTAAGTACACGTAACGCTCAAACGGCCTTTGAATGCGGTATTACCATTACGCTTGAATAAACAACAACACAAACTTAAGACCTCCCACACATGACTATCTATTTGATAAGAAAAACAGTGTTTACAAAAGAGGAATTACATGATTGAAATATTCAAAAAGTTCGCGTGCTAAATTCAACAAGAATATTTTTTGCTTTCCATTTAGCCGTCACCCAGCTCTTCAATTATTATGTTAAAGATAAGCATAGCAAGCCTTTTCCTTTCTGCTAATTTGCCGTGCCAAAATAAAATATTCTCATGTACTTAGATAAGTTTTTCCGTATTATTACAGTTTGGTTTTACCATGCAACTTATGGGTTTTACCATTAAACATTACGAAATGAAGAATAACAGGAATTGAATAACTGCGCAATCCTTAATTGTGATGCATCGTTAATTAAACCTTGTTCCGAAAGCAACCTAATAACCGCTCAAAATATGGGATAAAGTGCACTATTTTCTTTATATTAATGATAGGTTCGCATTTGACCACTATCTTACCTGATGTTAAGAGATGATGTGGCCGACGATGGAGTACGCTTACCCAGAAATAAGCTATTCACTCTTGACTTAAAGACCCCTAGGTTGTATCAAGAAACATAGACTCCGGCAGGGAATTCCAATCCTTAGCTGTACGCATAATGAACGTGTTCCCAAAACGCTTTGTACGTAAGGGTGGCATGTCCACCACATATCGATAGCGCAACAACGTACGTCTAGTGGTTCGATGATGGAACGGACTTGATGGAATTAAATTGTGTAATTGCAACGCACACGTAAACTATAGAAAACCAAAAGACCAATAACTCGGCGTCGATGCTCAAGACTACTTATCATATCACTAATATCGGCCGTTTCTTCCAGGTTTAAAGACGATGTGGCGTATCCCTGGTCAGCGGGGGTGTCCAATCTCATCCTGTACCCAGAGGCTGCCAACCAGACGCTGTACGCGCGGCGAGCGGCGCGGGCTGACTCCGGCAACTACACGTGTCGTCTGTCCAACGAGACACATGTCTTTACACATACTGTCAAACTCAATATATTAGGTAAATATACTAGACTTATAACCTCTTTCAGCCAAAAGACGACCGCACCTTAAGAGCGGCCAACCCGAAGTACATTTTCATACAACCGCTCTTACGTGATTATGATGTTATTACACAATTTACACATCTCTCTCCAGATATTATGGATACACAGATATCTTGTAGATATTACCTATGCTCTATTGAAATCAAAACATAAACTTGTGTAAAACTAATTCGTAAATACCTCTGAAAATCTGCAACTGTACGTGAACTTTAGCCCTCCGTAATGTACTCATATGTTAAAAATATTAAAAAGTACATCTATAGAAACCATCGAGATTCTAAATAACAACAATTTTTCTCAAAAACTTAAGGGTCTTAAAAAACACGTGTTTTGTGAATACCAACAGAGGTTTCAGGCGTTATCTCTCTTTTTTCGCGTTACCTCTTCATCAAGCATCACATTGGATTGCGTTGGATGAAACAAAAAGCTTTTAAACTATGCTCGACGTTGACTATAGGCGAGTGGAGAAGGACCCTCTTAAGAGGACTGCAGGACCTAATCACGAGTTTTATAATGGGCAAAAGTATATGATCCACTGCAGTAAACAGAATCAAAAAAATGTAGGTTATTCTTCAGGATAATTGGTAGATAGATAGTGTGTTCAAAACATAATGTGTATAGGTATACCAGCTAATTTACATCAGATGTCAGCAAACCGTAGGGGGCCAGCCAGGCAGATGTCCGGTAGGGTCACGGAGATTTTGTGAAAAGGAAACCCGTGGTCCTGGAACTTTAAGGGCAACAGAAGGTCAAAGGTGTGGTTTTGGTCAGTAATAGTCTGACACGCCCTTTCGCTCTATCCTAGCGTGGGAGAGAGCGAGAGAAGTCATTCGATGATTTCCCACGTCAAAAACAAGGTAACTTCGTACGATAGAAAAAAATCACGGCGAAAGTAATTTTTTAGGCCTCCTCTAAAAAATTACTTTTATCGATTAAAAACCGGATTAATATACATGCAATCATTCTGATTGTTTGTCAGATTGTTCTACAAGCAACGTTTTACGGTTATAGTGTTTTCATTTTATAATCCAATCTGTAGATTTAAAAAAAAAACGTTAAAATGCATTTGCGCATCTGTTACTTTTGTATGCAATCCGAGAGTAACCGCACTTTAGGTCCTTAGTCCTCTTAATATAGGCTTCTCTCTAATAAATACAGGTATTATTTATTTAAAGGATATTATTGAACATTATTATGGTGCTAAAATGTTAATCCTCCTAATCTCATTAAAAGCTTAACGTAATCCTACATAGATAACAATCTCCGGGAAACGCCGTATCTGTATAGCTTGTTCAGATGTTCTTAATTCTTTAATTTACACAAAAACATAACATAGAACATAGTTGATACAGACAGTTCATGTACAAAGGTGAGCTTAACTCAGCAATGTGTTTTCTCCCAGCAAAAAAGAGAGAACATATTCGGGGTTAAAATGCAGTGCACTCCCAGTGATATTCATATTTTTAGTACGAGTATATTTTATCCGTTGCTGTTTTCTGATTTCACTGATTTGTTTGTCGGCCAAAGACCTTAAAACCGTTTCTTTGATAATATTTTCGACGTATACAGGTATAATGGTCATAGTAGAAACTATGGCTATTAAATTGAGAAATAAAATGAGGAAATGCTTTCATGTTGAAGCATTAGCTCTGCGGGAGGTCCAGACTTTATATTATATCGAGTCATAAATGTACACACACTTATATTTATATTATAGTAGGCTTTATGATACGACGGCTGTAAACAGCCATCCCATAACACTTCAGCTGAGCTAGAATAGATCGTCGTGATGCAAATGACCACGGTTATTAAAATTACGACTTACACATAACCTATAACAGTTATTTCGCTCGTTTCACAACATTACGTGTGACCTAACATCTTTAGTTTAAGCGTTTTATTGTAAGTAAAATAACTGTTCTTTATTGAGCGAGCCAGACGGTTCCGTACGAGGAAAATGTGTATCAGCAAATATTACGATTCACAGAAAAACCGACGGACGCACCGAGAACAATGTTCATTTCGCAAGATCAGTGGGTGGAGGAGGGGGCCGAACTGCGGCTGTACTGCGAAGCTCTCATCGGTAAGCAATTAACCACGTACTTTAAATCACGGAGGAAAAAAAATGGGGCGCAAGTTGACAGGTGAAAGTGGCACTCGAGATTTGCAGTTCATAGTTCACGCTGACCTAGTGATTTCGTCGGGTTCGACTGACATGTGCCTATAAATCTTACATTCTCTACAAATAAATCTAAATCAAATTTCATATCAGCGTAACGATCAGTCATTAGTTTTTATCTACCAATCACAGCATTTACTATGGAAACCAATTATTTATCAAATTTTCGGAAAAATTATATTGCTCAGTTGCCCTCCATTTCTTCCTCCTCTCAATGAAAAGATACAGAATCTAATCTGATAACCTTAATCATGTGTATTGTGCAGGTCGGTCTTTATTGGCTGACGCCCGCAGCGACCTCCGATGGAGAAAAGTGTTTCCGAACAGTACCGAGGGAGACTTGCTACCCACTCAGACTGAAATCAAGACCACCCGGTGAGTGTCCCTTAACGTTCAATACGTCAATATTTACACAGTATAATATGAATAGCTAACTAGACAAGATATTGTGGGTGGAAACTCATTTTTGACTATCGATTTTTAAACGGTAATTAAGGGTTAAGTTTCTCAACTCCGATTTTGTTTGGATGTAGAATAGTACATTTTGATACAGTGCTGAAAGTTTGTCATTACGATCGAGGCGGAATTCGCACAAGCCGTAAGTAAGTGAGTTATGGAGACGAGGGCTGCAGAGACGTATCTGCACGTCTATTAAATGACTTTTTTCAGTAAACATATGAAGTAAAAAAATGAATAAACATGGGTTGACCGGCGACTCGTGGGGGTCGACGTGCGACCAGCCTGATACGATAAATGTAATAACATTGGGGCGGGGAGAATCGCGCACTTTTCTGCACTTTTGCGAAAACAGTCTATTGCGTGCCTAATATTAAAGTGACGATGATTAGAAGGAGCGGCAGGGCAGGCGGCATCACATGATATCTTAAATAAAACCAGGACTCTTGACACGACTTGCGTGTATTTCGAAACAGACAATAAATCGTAGAACTATAGTGTTGTGACACCTAGGTAACACCTAAAAGCGGTGGCATAAGTAGGTTTTCGAGTAAGTGTATTGATAAAGCCTTTTTTCTTAAAATGATATAAACTAGTGCTTCAATGCGTTCCTAACGGTGAGCAGTGATGCAATCGTTGATGTCGAAGCGCACTAGTTTATTAAGAGCCTATTCACTCTGGCCTGAATGGACCTAAATCAAATTGGACGGGAAGACCGTAGCAAGCAAATTGTTCCGGTCCTTCGATGTACGCGATATAATCGCTTAAGGTAGCCAGCCATACACGCTAGAGTATACCTGACTGCTTTGCCTGTACAACATACCTGTCAGGTGAGCTTGTTTGGAAACCTGCACAGGAGTGCAACATACAGGCTCCGATTTACCTGTACAACTCAACTGTACAGGCAAACCTATCAGGTATACCCTCCATACTTAACGGGCATTACAGTTGCTAAAACGGATTTTGAGCGCTCGGTGTCAGAGTGGAGATCGCTTTGCGCATTCCATACATTGGCGAGCCAATCGTCTTCGTTGTTAGATACATGCAGCAATGCAGGGAACGAATTAGGAGTGACGTCTATGACGCGATGGCGCGGCGAGCCAATCACTGACACTCCCCGCCCCCGCGTCTCACTTCGCACCACTAAAGAGAGCGAATATTTGACTTTTGCGCAACCGCTCAAGATCCGTGATGGCAACTGTACATTCCTTCTCCATGCAATTTTTGTATGTCTGTCTAGGGAAAATCTTGCAAATAATTTTGAAAAAGTTATCCGATTTAGGTCAAATTTGGTATACCTATGTAACGTTACATTAGATAATAATGCATTACTATGGTACAAAGGAGCTACGGACCTGGGGTGCTATTCTCTAAGAAAACGCAGCGCTGGCACAGCGACGAGTCGTCAGCGCAGTACATTGAATTAACAACCTAATGCACCTTTACATTGGATTGTTAATTCAATGTATTGCGCTCACGACTCGTCGCTGTGCCAGCGCTGCGCTTTCTTAGAGAATAGCACCCCTGGTCTGATGATGGCGTCGGATAGCGGCTATAGGAACTAATGAGCGCAACAAGATAACCTATCGTATTTGAGCTCTTAGAAAAGGTCTTGATCATTTATAATAATTTTCCGCGCGATAAAAGCTTTCTAGAAAGAATATTTTTCACTGAATTTTTTTTCTTTTATATTCGCGCTTGAGATATTATGGTAAACAAATACAAAGGAATAAATAAATATTCTTGTTACTGAGACAAGCTTTTACAGAGTTCAACAGTCAAAGGAGTTTCGACTTAGGTATGGAGAACATTTCAGAGCTTTCTCTCTAATAAGTTATTTTTCTTATACTTAAGTACCTAATTATGAAGCGCTCGAATAGCTCGATGGATTCCCGATAATAAGCGTAGGTAGTGCCTCCAGACAACAAGAGGTCAACCCGTGACCTTTCGTGATGGCCGTCGCTGTTTATTTTATGATTAAAAGTTCGTTTTTGCGTTAGATAATCGTTTATTTATAGGTAAGGCTTATTTGAAGCTGCTTATCCGTTAGTTTTCCCGGAAAGGCGAGAGGTCTCCATTTCCCGTCTTGTGTGTGTAATAAGCACTTATATATATAATTTGATTGGATTGGTCGTTAACGATATAGCAATTATACGAATTTAGCTTTGTACTTGTTCTCTGAGAATCGATCGTTTTGATACAGGTGGAGAAAGTTTATCATTGTGACCAAGGTGGAATCGCCCGAGATGCAGGCTCATGGAGCCGAGGGCTGCTGTGACTTTCCATGTGTATTTAACGACCTTTGCCAATAATCTTACGGAGATATAAATAAAGGGGGGTTGACGCGCGACTCGTGGGGGTCGTTTAGCGCCCAGCCTGCCGCGATAAATACAATAAATTGTAGGCAGAGGCGAGCTCGCGCACTTTTCTACTAGTACGAAAACTGTGGTACCTAAAAGCGGTAGGAATAAGAACGAGTTTTTTTGAGTAAATTTGTTGAAAAAGGTATTACTGACGCACGTGGGTGGCTTTAAGCCAACCAATTTGTGAAATTGTAATCCCTCTGACAAAACAGTTGAAGATCGTCTAGGTTTCTAAAGAAATCTTTTTTTATTCAAGTTGAAGTTAAGGGTTTTTTAATACCAACGAAATAAACTGTTATTATTTTGCTGGTTCAATCTTGAAAGTAATTCGCTGTAGCGTTCCATATACAGATTTCAAATAAAAATTCCGCTGAGCCACATAAGGATCACAGAAGTGATACGATCTTTATGATGGCACCATTTTAGTGAATGAGTAAAAATTCCAAAACTTATGACAGCTTAGTTACCGAGTCAAAATTAATTTATTCGAAAAGGTCTTAGTAAAGTTGGAAGAGAACAACCGGTGTATCTTAAATAAATACCTGTAACAATTTTCTATCTCAGAATTTTACCTTTTATAACAGCTGAATAGCTGAATAAATTTTATACGCATCGGCCTCGCCTACATGAAAGACCAAACTTTGGGCCTTTCATTCCTTTAGGGGGTTTGGTTAACAATCTGCGTACCAAATTTCAGCGTAATTCGTTCAGTGATTTAGTTGCCTTTTTTATACGAGTACAAGTAAACAGATAGTCTTTATTAGTCTGACTGAAAAAGTTACCTGTAACATTCATTTAGATTTTAAATTTGAAACAGTTTATTTTTCGTCAAGCCCGTTTCATCGTTGGATCAGCAGACGTACGGTAATGCGCCACCGATACATGGTGGACAATTGGACATCCCATCGATACGCACATAACGTTTTGTAAATATATTAATTATATTATGTGTACATCTAAAGAGTGGAATTTCCTGCCGGAGTCTGTGTTTCCTGATAGCTACAACCTAGGGGTCAAGAGTCAATAGGTTACTTCTAGGCAAGCGTGTTCTATCGTAGGCCACATCGTTTTCGTCGAATGTATTAATTTATACTGTAAAAAAATGTATAAAAAATATTTATTAGTTACTAGCTGCTGCCAGTGACTTCGCCCGCGTGATGGTAGAAAATCATCCCGTGGGAACAAATATTCCCGGGATAAAAAGTATCCTATGTATACCACATACCAAGGCATTCTCTAACCGTGCACCAACTCTCATCGAAATCCATTCAGTAATTTTTGCGTGAATGAGTAATAAACGTCCATACTATCGTCCATACAACTATCGCGTTTATAATATTAGCAGGATTTCCATAGTTCGATAGTGGTCAAGCGCGGGCCTACCAATAAAAAAACTAGAAGTACCGTCACGTTTTTCTTTACTGCCTAGAATAATAGAATTACGCAATTATGTTTTCAACCCATATCACGAGACGTTCACATTAGGTCTTTACCATACTTAGTCAGCGCTTCCTGTCTCCTATAAGGAAGTCGTTGTAGTAAAACTTTTGAATTATTGATTGCAGAGAGGATGTGGAGGACATCATCGGGTCGTACCTGACCGTGGATCGTGTGTCTGCGCAGGACTACGGGACCTACGTCTGTGTCGTGCACAGTAATGACGTCGTCTCGAAGCATTTCGTCACAGTACATTACAGATGTGAGTATCCTTGTTTTTCTGTTTATCTAACATCATGTGTGCTGTTATTTTATTTAGAATAATGATATAACAAACATTACTCATACTATGTTTTGTTTTATGCAATAAAACCATTTTAATTTACATTCACTCCAGATAAAAAGTAAGGAACTTTTAATCTGGAGTGGATGTAGATTGTAAAGTCTTCTTTAAAAAATATTTTCGTTGACTGCTTTGTTTGATCTAGTAGACCACTGTCAAGGGTCAAGCAATATTACTGAATACTAACGACATATCCTGGATTCGCACTTGTGCAATTAGATTTCTGGTGGATATATACCAATTTGTTTTTTACTATTGGATAACGCGGCCAAATTTAATGAGCCGTTCTCAACGGAGGCTCCGTCCTACATACATGTGTCAATTTATTTTTAATTGGTTTTCTAAGTATCAGTTCAGATTCAAAGTATGTTGTCGATTTTTAAGCGAGACGTCTCGTGCAGTGTACTACTATGCCACCGTTCTACTTACCCTTTCTGTTAAGGCAAGCGTAACATGACGTAGAGTTTTTATGTTCGCGTAGGTCCGGGTAAACAAAAGGTTTTCCCGTTCTCCGTTGTGGTTGTCACAGCTTCACACGACGACGTAAATAGCTGACAGACTATTGTATAATTATATAATTTACTGCGGTCACGGTTATGATTATTATTAGGGATTGGTAAGGTAGGCACCAGATAAACTTGGAATAACAGTCATCGACCCTCGTACATTTGTTGACATAAAGCTTTTTTGAATCGATATCTATCGTGATCTTTTACATTTTCTAGTAATGAAACACAGTTAATGGTTTGTTTTTCGGGTATCTACTCAGAGACATTAGTAAAAGGTCAATGTACTTTATTCCACGTTTATCTGGTGCCTTGTATAGTATTTATTTTTAAAAGGACAACCAACAAAGCATACACCATTATACATGGTAAAGATTCAACATTCTTACATTATATAGTGTAGTCTTAATTAAAGGCTGCCACGGCATGCATTAAACATAGGAGGAGATATGAACTAACGTTCCATTAACATTTTGATCGACGTTAGCCAACCAGTAGTACGTATTTATTCGGAATTAAATTGGAAAGGCATGGACCAATATCCGTGTGAACAATTGCTTCGTAGTTAGGTGTAGTCTGTCTAATAAGTCAACCGACTTGTGTAATTATTAGAGTAAAATGAAATCTGATGTAGTCAACGCTGGTTCAATAATCAAGGTTGATTAAGAGATCTTGATTATTGTTTACTACTAGAAGAACCTTATAAAAAGTATCGAATATAAGTATTTTTTAAATAATTAAATATTATACAAAATTCCCAAGTCGGTTGACTTTTTAGACAGACTATACCTAATCTTTCCTAGGTGTCCTGGGGACCTTGAAAAGTTACATTCTTACGGTGAAGAAGGCTTCACACACGGTTAAGATACGAAGGCAGAAAGCTTCTTATTCCTAACACAACCATGTTAAAAGATGGTGTAATTTCCCTATTTAAGATAAAACTTTCGTATCATAAGTTGCCTACACTATTCAGTCAAATAGCTATGTCCAAACTTCCAAAGATTCAAAATGTATAGTCTCTTCATCGGGTGAAAAGAAATGTGTATATGATCTTTAAACATTTTGGGTTTCCGGCATACTCGTTAGTAGAAATAATACTGACGAAAACCCAGACGTCTTTTCTTAATTGTCTTTTGCGATCCTGGGCCTCGGTGAATCTTTCGATAAGGCTGCAGCTCTGGCAGGCGTCGGCTTTTCGGGGCGTCATCCACGACCTTTGGGGCCCCGTCAATTATGCCTAGCACCCCAGGCGTGCATAACGCACAGGGCCTATCGTTATATTAGGTTAATGTGATACTCAGAGGTGTATCGTAGACTACTGTAAAAATGGGCGAAGGCACATCAACCAGCCCCGTTTTATTCATAAATTCGGAAACGAGACAGCGACCACATCGTCGCTTACCGTCAAGTGAACTAGTGGTCTAACGGGCGCCTATTGATTAAAAAAAATCCTTGTGCGAGGGCCCTTGGGTGCAAGGCCGTGGTCAAGGACCCACTTTGCCCTCGCCTGGCTACACTTCTGGTGATACTGATCGATGTACCTGATTTATCTGTAATGTATTCATTTAGTTGTCTGTTGACTGGCCTGTTGGTCTAGTGGTGAGTGACCCTGACTGCTATGCCAGAGGTCGTGGGTTCGCTTCCCACCCAGGACAAATGTTTGTGTGATGAGCATAATCATTTGTTCTGTGTCTGGGTGTAATTTATCTATAATATGTATGTATTTAGAAATATATAAGTATGTTTATCAATTGTCTAGTACCCATAACACAAGCTTTGCTTAGCTTGGGACTAGACGGCATTGTGTGATAGTTGTGGAATATTATAATTAGTTGTACATATTTTATTATCTATTCAATAGTTATGTAACTTAGCCCTGAGTCTGCTCAAACGGTGCGTAGGCTGGCTTCGTGGACGTGTAGATACTACGCCGTCTAGTCAAAACATCACTTGGTGTAACAATATCGCATTGGTGTTAATTATACTCGTGTATCCATGAGGACTATTTAAACCCTCAAACAATCAATTTCACCACTTGAAAATAACTTTTAAGTAGGTGGAATTAAGTTTAATTTCGATAATTTGTCAAAAATGTTGTTGTGTCATCGTCATCATTAACTGCTAATCAATGTTATTATAATAGTCATTTAGAATCTTCAGACATCTAAAACGTGCTTAATAGCCTGCGCACGATTTAGATTCGCTACTACTTATTTTCATACCTAAATAATTGCTACAACATACAATCGTTGATGGTGAGGTGCACTAGTTTATTATTTTATTATATTATTTCATTAAACCCCAAGCGAACGCCGGCGTTCGCGCACCTATTGTCTTTCAATTGTGTCTGCAATTATCACAATTGAAAGGTTATTATACATTTGATGCTGGCATAAGAGTAACCGAGGAGTTTCTTCCCAGTTCGTCTCTATAGGAAACGCCCAATTAGAACTGCTTTTGACGTTATAAAAGTGCCCATGTAGGCCTATGTGAAATAAAAACATTTCGATTTATTTTATGATCTTGAAAAGGCTTGAATGGTGAATGTGAGTTATTTCTTTATCGTTTCGTTGTTCATTATACCTATTACTAAAAATTCACATCTTTCTATCACATAGATGGTGGAGCAGACGACGGTTCAAATTCATCATGGTGCGGCAGCGGCGCCGTGCCGTGGCGAGCACTCGCACTGGGTGCGGCCGCCGGAGCCCTAGCGCTCGTGTCCGCCGCAGCGCTACACCGGCGGTGCACGCCCAGACTACTGCTCGCGGCCCGGCACGCGAGGGCGCGCGCTCAACCCACGGCGAGGAGAGCACGAGGTCAGTACTTACTTAAAATATAAAGGGGTGATCGTCCCAACCAAGGTGACCTTCCTAGTTTCAATCCGTGTATACAGCAATTGTACACCATGACCTTCAACGCCCTTGGTTGGGAGGCGCGGTTTCCCTACCACCGAACGTGTTGGCGCGTGGTTTACATCCATGTGGCCCCAACACAATCCAAACACATAAACCAAGGTCACCTTGGTTTGAACGCTAGTAGAACTGTCTGGTTGGCACTCCTTTAGACGGATCGTGCCAGTGTTTTCCCAAAGTCCTTTTTTTGTGGTCAACCGTTTTAGTGCTTACGGTAAATTAATGGTAAATCAAAAACTTCTTCCTTTTGTAAAATCGGTTAAAAGTAGCGATGTAAAGAAATATGAGAGCGATATCTAACTACAACTTCTGAAAGTACAGCTGTTTGTAAAATTTCACAGTTCCAGCTCTTAATATCTGAGCGCTAGCTTTAACGAACAATAAGGTACATGTGCCCGCGGCGTCAAATTCGTAAGACATCGCTATGCCATTTGGTTACGGTCACAATTCTATGAAGCTTTATTTTGCGCAGAACCCTATTTCTTTTTCTAAAATGAAAGTAGCTTAAGTTACTTCTTATAACATCGGCTATTAGGTCCAGACGTTTTAGAAATTAGCCGAAACATACATACGACTATATGTGATAGACCGACTATGTGTTAAACCGACAGACAGATAGATAGGCAAAAATATTAAAAATTGCGGTTTTGTTATAGGTATCAAATATACTTTGTTATGCATTTAGTAATCAAAATTATTTTGATATTACGAACAGACGCTTCAATTTTATTGATATATCTAAGGATGTATTTGATTGAAATGGCTTGACAAACATAAAAAAATAAACGACATTTTTAACAAGCCGAACATAATGACTATCGAATTTAAATGCCACGGTTATCTAAGTACAATTACATACGTGCGTCATTTAAACAATTTATTACTGATGACGACACCGTATCCATTGCGGTGAAAAAACAGTCTCACTCGAGTTCCAATTCTGAGAATTTTTCTATAGTACAGACTATTAAATTATGCATAGATAGACGTGTACATGTTACGTTACTTGACAGCATAACTGAGCCAAAAGTACTACAAAAAAGTAAAGTGGGTACAATCAACAAAAGTAACTGTGCAATTCTCTCTCAATCAAAGTGGCTTATAAAATAATCAACTATGCAACAATTGTTTTTAGAGAATTTTAAGCTTTAATGAAAAAGTTTCATGGTAATTATAGTTAAAATTAAAATAAAGATCAAAATTAATAAATCACACACACTAATGTTATAAAGAGGTAAAGTTTTTTTTTTTTGTTTATATGATGTAATCTCTGAAAGTACTGGTTCGATTGCGAATTTTTTTTTCACCGATAGAAAGCTGCTTTATTCCTGAATGATATAGGCTATATTTTATTTATGCGGTCGAAGCCGCGGGCAAAAGCTAGTCGGTAATAAAAAAGAATGAAACTGATTTTTATAACTAAATCATGTTTAAGTATTTTAACGCATAACGATCGAGGTCGCGCACTCATATTTAAATGTCGTTTTACATAAAAATACATGATCGCTTTACAAATCAATCAATCGCTAAATTTTTTCACACGCTTTAGCATCGCGTAAAACAAACTGTATTTGGAAGTGCAACTTTGGAGATTATTTTAATGATGAATTATATTTGTTACAGTTTACTTAAATATCTATAAATTCAAAAAAATAAATCTAGGTTATAACACAAAGTAAACTTATTTTCAAATAAACTGATTGTGAATAGTTTCTTTTTTAAATTGCCCTTTTGTCGTGCAGCTCTTATTAGTTATACGTGAAAAATTCATACTTATTTATTTATTCAATTTAGTACAGCCACATCACATACATTTTACATAAAAAGAAAATCTTATTAACAATAGGGACTAATGCACATGACAATTAAGGCGTACATAGCGCTCACCATATTATTACTGCTGCCTTGAGAAATATATTTTGTCATTACATAACTTTAGTGTATAATCAATTTAACATAAAATAATATTACAACATACAAAATAGAACCAAATACATTAAGATTATTAACACTACAAATTGAATTAAATTGAAAATGTCAAAAACGTATTAAATAGTCAAGAATAAACAAATGAGGATTAAATTAAATTACAAATTAAAGTCAAGTCATACTGATATAATGGCTATTGACCCAAGTCAGATGTGCACTTGAGAATTTGTACTTTTGTCATGTAATATGCGCGAAGTTCTAAGTATTTAAAACATATGCTAGCCGCATGCTAATTTCACGTTGTTTAAACAAATGTTAAGGAACCCCAATGATAAATTAATTATTTTGCTGTTTGACTAATTAAATTAAGAAAAGAAGGATATGAACACTAATGTCACTTTAATATATAAAACAAGCCTTTGCCTGCGGCTTCGCCCGCGTAAATTAAAAATAGCCTTTGTCACTCGGGAATAAAGCAGTTTTCTATCGGTGATAAATTTTTAGCAATCGGATCTGTACTTCCAGAGATTACCTCCTACCAACAATAATTACCTCTTTAATATATTAGTAGATTATTTATTAATAATAGATAGAATTTGCTTAATGTGACTGCCAAAAATGCCATGTTTATATTGGCACTAGCTACTGCCAGCGGATACGGTCGCGTAAAAGACGCTGAAACTGATGAAATGGGTATCTGAAAATTGAGTAGATTAGGGGGTGAATTTTAGTAAATTCTTTTTTATTGCTCGTTTACGTCAAAAAAGGAAACCTTATGCAAAACACGCTCCTATTTCCAGTAGTTTTGGTTGTGCGTTGATATGTCAGTTTCTACTTTTACGTTGTTTAGATAAATGACTTGGCAGGTAGCAACGAAAAAATATTTCCGGGGTCTTAATTACTTCCTTGTGGCACGTAGAATACGGTTGAAGAAATACCTGCCTTAAATTTATAAATACACTTTCCTGATTAAAAAGTCATTAGTCAAGAGAAAAAAAAGTTATAGTTGACCAGTTTTTACAACTGATATGGTATGCGTGGACTTGCAGACGACGAGCTGTGGGTAGCTCGCTGTCTGGTCACCACTGTACCACGCGCGCTTCAAAGAAATGTCAGGAAAATCATAGGGACCAAGCAAGGTCAGAGCCGACTGGGACCACGGGCTGACTTCCGAAAGGAAAAGCAGAGGTCCTGGAACAAAGAAAGAACATAAGTGTGGTTTTTGCCAGTAAAAGTCTGACACGCCCGTCCTCTCCGCCTTAGAGCGGGAAAAGTATGATTTCCGACAAAAAAAAAAAATTGTTTATACTATTTTTTTTTTTAGCAAAAAAAAGTGTTTCTTATGTAAGCGATAGTGAGATTTGCTTTGAAACTAGTTCTAAGTAAAACTCGCCTTTGTTATAAGCTGATTTGTATTCGAATGTTTTTATGTCTCCAAAAAAGAAATATAATCGTGCATCCAGATCTGGCGAATGCGCCGCTCGCCAGCCGTCCGCTTGCGAACTGCGCACGTGCATTTCATGTTCGTAAGAAGCGCGCGCGACGCAACCGTCAGATCTTCGGGGTTACCATGACGTTCAAAATAAGATTGTTTTAATCTTGTTTCAGTGTGGGTAAGAGATGGCGCTAGACAACCTGTATAGCTTTGTCTCTTACCCACACTGAAACAAGATTAAAACAAGCATACTTTAAACGTCATGGCCTAGGTCCTGGACGCACTATTAAATCTATCACACAGTCCGTCCATCTTACAGAAATTGAGTAAAACCTTGAAATTCCAATAAAACTAACACAGTATGTTAATCCACAGTGCTAGAGAAGGAGTTCGACGTGCTCGTGTGTTGGACGGCGGTGGACGGCGAGCTGGTCCGCGGAGCCTTGCTGCCGACCCTCGCGCTGAAGTACAAGTACAGGGTGCACGCCGTCCCACTCTCCACGCAGCCTGATACTTGTAAGTATATATTTATATTAGCTGGAACTTTCAACTGATTTTGAAGAAAACGCATTTAAAATTTAGAAGTGTGATTATTTTTAATTAGAGCTAAGTTTGCAATATCGTAGTTTAAAAAATTACAGTAGTTAAGAATGAAATTACATTACACATAGATTTATTTGATACCTACCAGTAAAAAACAGGGAATAATGATTTTGAGAAAAAAACATTTAAAGTTTAATTATTTATATCGTCCCACCCTAGGGCTAAATCATTAGATAACTCCCAACTCAAACAAAAGTGTGTTGGTAAAATACACCCCAATCTACAATTGCCGTCACGGATCTTGAGCGCTGGCTTCAAGTTGCGCAGAAGTTAATTATTCGGTCTCTTTAGTGGTGCGAAGTGAGACACGGGGGAGGGCAGTGTCAGTGATTGGCTCGCCGCGCCATCGCGTCATAGACGTCACTCCTGATTCGCACCCTGCGTTGCTGCATGTATCTAACAACGAAGACGATTGCCTCGCCAATGTATGGAATGAAATTTAAAAACAAATTTAAAAAATACATTTATTCGAACATAGAACGTCCTCCTTTTCGAAGTCGGTTAAAAACAGTTACCATGCGAATAAACAATAAGGTTGTAAAAGGTTAGTTTTGCTTCAAATAAGTAGCGAAACTTTGCGAACAACATTCCAAGTCTCTCAGAATCACACATAATTCTTGAAAGTTATTATATCAATACATAATAATGTGATCGCAAATTCTTTACAAAAAAACTGAGTTAAATTCTACGAATATGTAGAAAGAACGTTTTATTGGTACTCGTAACTACGTAACAAAGTAGAGTATCAAAGAAAACTTATTTTATTGAAATAATATTTCTATCGAATACTTCCTGGGCGTCAAATTCAGAGAAACAGTTAATTCCTTGCGGCGTGGGTGACTTACTAGGAATCAGTAATTATTATGAACTTGCGCACCAAGAACACGAAGATTTTCCATTGATAAATTAAAGGGAAAAAGCTGCCACGTTACTGCTAACGTTTCTTTAAACGTCATCGATTTTCTTTTTCCTTCTTATTGAAGGTTTTCTGCGAAATATCGAGTAGAGGAAAAGCGATAAAATTATGCCTTTAAGGGTGACCATTCTTTAGACGTATAGGCTTGTCTTTCTTTGCTTTTTTTCATGAAACCCTTTTCTTACACACTACAGTCATTGGAACTTTGATACACAGTAAATATCCGTTATCCATCTTGACATTTTAGTATGACATATAGATAGATATAAACATATATCAATATAGCTTCCCTTGTTATTTCTAAATACTTTGGACATCGTACAAAGACGTAACTCATTCTTTGTCGTCATGTTTAAACCCATCCCCTATAGTCAGGGGCGTAGCGAAGACTCATTTAGACGTGGGCAGAGGCACATCAGCGAGGCCTTTTTATTTCATAAAATCGAACGAAACCAAAAAGGGGAGTTCGACTACATCGTTGCTTACCATCAGGTGGTCAAATATGAGCCTGTCAATTGTATAATTTTTTTTTTGTTAAAATAGATACTTGATAGCACTTTTTTTGTCTCTTCATAGTTCGTGCTAATCTTATAATGGTTATTTGATGATGAAGGTTTATTCAATAATACCCCTCTCGCCCTGAGCGAAGCGAGAGAGATTGCCAGACTTTTACTGACTCAAACCCACCTGTGTTTCTTCAGTTACCTTTTGCATTCAAGAATTGCGGTCAAAATTTTCAAAAAATGGTGCTTCCCTGGCACATCGCTCAGTCCTTAAACCAGTAAACAAGTTTTCAATGAAAATCATTTTTTTCATATCCAGCTTTTATAGCGCGGAATATACCTATATAATTAATACTCATCAAGATCATTCCAAAAGGCCCAAACATGATAGGGGTTTTTGAGTTCCTATGGCCACCTTCCGGTTCCTTCATCAGATCAGCTCCATGTCATAATAACTTTGCATTGTCATCTGATTTACACATGCCTACAAAATTTAAGCTCAATCGGTAACCTGGAAGTGGATCAAATTTAATTTGGAAGATTTGATTACAGACAAACAAACATTTGTTAAATATTTTTTATAACGTTTAACTGAGTTTCCATTTCCGTTGTCCAGGGTACAGCGAGCTGGTCGGCGAGGCGTCCCGGTGCCGGTCGCTGGTGGCGGTGCTGTCGCCCGCGCAGCACTCGCCGCAGCAGCTCCTCACGGCGCTCAGGCAACTGCGAGCGCTCCCGCTGCCGCCCGTCGTTGTCTTACTACAGGTTTGTTACTATTATTTAAGTTTGTCATCGTGGTGAAAAGATTTGCCAACCAGCCAAATTCGTGCGCGTCCGGCGTAACAGAAGTACTCGAAAGCAGGGATGTTAGGGAGCTCCATAACCGTAACCGAAACTATCGGATATCTGATATAAAATAATATCCATAACCGTATCCGAAATAAAAGTTTCGGATAATATCGGATAGGGGTGGGACCTAATTGCGACACGTTATTATGACAGGTTGTTTTGTTGATCGGCCGGGCAGCGGCCGACACACGCGCGCATTGTTTGTTTTCTTCTGTTGTCGTCCTCGTCTTATCATACTCGTAACGTAACTAACTTGTGTTGTGAGCAATTACACACACACAATTATTCACGAATAGGCCAACGAATAAGTGAAACAAAAGTGTTGTGTTACGGAATTGATTGAATTGTTAAATGCGTCCTAAGTCAAATGTACTTTGGACATTTTTTGATGAAGAAAGAAATACCTTAAAAATCGAATTAACCCTAACCGAAATTATCCGAAACTAACGGATAATCCGAAATAATTTCATATCCGTATCCGGTATAACAATCATTTCTGTATCCATATCCAATTCGTATCTGAAATTTCATGTCCATAACATACTCTGGACACGAGTTGCCATGGCCAACCTAGAAAACTAAACAAACTCCGCACCCAGGTTGAGCAAACATCCTCTCTTCACGTAGGGACCTGATGACAACATCAGTGAACGTCATTGCCGTGGCCGAATACTAGGCCAACCTAGGAATTTAACTAGTTTTGCCATCGATACGCTAAGAACTATTATTTTAAGAAGAAAGCTATTTGCCGTCCCTTTATGTTTAACATGATGATCAAAAACTGTACAAGTCGCGTTACGTTAAGTAGATGCTCAAAATCAACGGTCTTCAATGCTCATGGCATCTTTACGATCGGAATATTTGCATCTGAATCACTGAAGAGTTCCGGAACACTGATATGTTTAATTTGGAACACCGGCTCAAAAGATATAAACACGGACTGTTATGAATCGTAATCTGTTACGTCGCGTCATAGTCAAAGTTTGGCAGAGAAAAGTTAGATGACAGGAAAGTTAAGTAGTAAGTAAAGTCCGCGAAGTAAAAAGTGTTCCAGTGTACCAAATGATGCATTTAAAACATTACTGAGGTTTCAATCTTTTGGAACACTTAAACGTTTCGGAACAGTGAGACGCTTCAGTAAAGAGTTACACACACTAACATGGCATAACATCCTGCTGTTTTAGTATAAGATGTACTTAAAAACAAAAAAAAATATGTACTTAAAATTGTCTAGACTTCTGCATAAACTTATCTGTCTTATCGACAGCCTTTGTTTTTGAGGTGGAACATCATCAAATACGTTTTCCAGCTATGGGTGGAGCGAGAGGACGTTTCAGGTTTTTACTGACTAAAACACACCTGTTTTCCTTCAATTACTCTTTGCGTTTCAATGTCACGGTAACTGTTTAGCCTGAAGATAAAAACCTACAATTCTACATTAACATTGTGTCTTTCCTAGAAAACTTCATGCTTTGTTAGAACTAACAGGGTTTGAAGGTTGTAACAAATGAATTCGCGCGAAAATACCTTTGTACAATAAAATACGAAGAAAATTATTAAGTGGGTAAGAGTAACGTCTAGTTCTTAGTATTTTACCTTTTGTCATAATCGTTAACGTCACAAGGTAAATATGGCAACAGATAAAAAAAAATGTTTTTCCCGTGCTTATTTAATGTTATAGGTACCTACTAATCCTATCCTACCTATTAAATGTTGAAGATGGATGGATGTTTGTAACTCTTTTACGCCATAACTACTGAACGGATTCAGGGCTGTCAAATTTGAGGTAGGGCTAGTGATGCAAGAGACTCAGTCGTTTAAGTCTTTTAAAACGAGACTAGACTTATTTTTGACGACTTAAACGACTCAGGACTAAATTAGTCTTTTAACCCTCAAGTCTTGAAGTCTTAAGGCTTAAACTAAAACTAATTTGAGTCGCAGTCCTTTAACCTCGTAACAAAAAAGCTAAGTCGTAACGTAAAAAGGTTAATACAACTAAAAGCCTTAAAGGACTAAAAGGACTCACGCCTTAAACGACTCGGGAGTCGGGAGTCTTTTAATGAAACTAAAGAAACGTAACTATTTGGAAGCTTACTATTTTCGCAATCTTCAAGAAAATATTTGTGTTTGTAATATAGTGGTTACAGAATACGAATAAATTCTGTGCACAGTGTTATTTATGATGAGTAATTTATGACAAAACGCAAGTTCACTTATTTCACTGTTTTTACTGCTTAGTTTAATATTGTGTTGTTAAAAAAAACGACGAAAGATTTTCAGGATGTTAAAGTAAACAAAATAACTAATGGAAATAGGTAGGTATTTTGGTATTATTGACATCGAAAAGTGTGATTATGTATGTACGTACTTACTTCATTGTTTTAATTTAGGCATTATTTATTACCCACCCAATCAGATTTTAAACAGCTTGAGCTGTATTGAATATGAAGCACGATTCAGTAAAACATCATGAAGCGCGAGTACTTTTATAAACGACTCGAGTCGTTTAAGCCTTATAAACGACTCGAGTCGTTTAAGCCTTTTAGTCCTTTAGTTAAAAGACTTCAGGGTTTCAAGTCTTATTAATAAAGACTGGAAACTCTAGTCTTCTTTCCAGACTAGAGTCTCTTAAAATGAAAAAAATAAACGACTGAGTCTCTTGCATCACTAGGTAGGGCAGCATTGGTTACAGGTAGGGCAAAGGTAAAAAAATTATCATATCATCTGCCCTCGAAGCACGTACACCTAAATCAATCGTCATGTATAACACTGACTAGTGGTGACTGATCAGCGATGTACATTCAATAACCAAGCCAAAGCTAAAGCTATTCGTAGACAAAAAAAATCTGTGACAGAGCATGAGCATGGATCATAGATATTAAATCCTCAATCCTCACTGTCTCCTGTAACACAGGTGCCACCTAGCTCAGGAGCCAGGGTTTCAAATTATGTATCAACCTTTTTATGTCAATAAAACATTATTATTATTATTATTATTAATTATGAAGAACAAGTGAACAAGATGGTTAAACTTCCAGATTAGAATGTACAGAACCACGTCTGTGTGAGATTGAAGTAGGGCATTGTGATTTCAAGGTAGGGCATTGCCCCACAATGCCCCCCTAGCTACGGCCGTCAACGGATTTTGCTGAAACATTACATTGACTTTAATTTATAAAGCAGGAAAGTACCTACTTATTCCACTCATGCGCAGCCAGTGTCAAAAGTGAGTTTTTTATAAATAAATAAGTGGAAACCCGACTTAGATCATTTGTTACAAAGAAGGCGTAATGCGTAAGAAGCAGTTTTTATACGTGTGACACATCTCGCAGCAGATGCTACTGCTTATTTCCTTGAGTTGTCTCGGCTTTTAAGTAGGTAGTTATAATATTTTTGTAACCTGGGGCTCTTCGTTTCTACTGTTGAACTAGACTCGCCCCAGTTTCACACGGCTGTTAGAAATCTTTGAAATTCATGTTTTTTTTTCTACTTTAATTCGACATAAATCACTCTAGACTATTGATGAAAACTCCATGAAAATCTGTTTAGTAGTTTTTGAGCTTATCGCAAATATACATACAGATACATTGGTGGACTTTCATTAAGGCACACTAATATTATAAAGGCAGAAGTTTGTAAGTGTGTTTGTGTTTCTTACTTCACATGATTTAATTCATTAAACCCCAAGCGTTCGCGCACCTATTGTCTTTCTATTGTG
Source organism: Mythimna albipuncta (assembly GCA_929112965.1). Taxonomy (NCBI): domain Eukaryota; kingdom Metazoa; phylum Arthropoda; class Insecta; order Lepidoptera; family Noctuidae; genus Mythimna; species Mythimna albipuncta. The sequence continues at coordinate 13,378,975 of OV815962.1, forward strand.
TCTCGAATTTCCACGATTGAATGGTTAATCTGGATGAAATTGGGCACACGGGCAGATTATGCCCTGGAATACCACATATGATACTTTTTTTATCTCGGAAGTACGATCCCATGGCAAAATTTTCGACTATCATGCGAGATCGATTGAAATAAAAACCAAATACGACAATAAAAAACGATGACTACACAACGAATTTTCATAACAGAATCCCTTTCTTTATCCCCAGGATCTTCCCAAGCTGAAACGCGAGGCTAAAGAAGGCGGCGAGAGCCTGGTGACGACGCTGCGCGGCACGCGGCTGGTGGCGTGGCGCCACGTGCACGAGCGCGCCTTCTGGACCTCGCTGCGGCTGGCGCTGCCGCTGCCGCCCGCGCACCACGATGTATGTACACGTTACTGAGGTAACACGATGCACTTACTAACGGCGCACTCATTTGACAGATATTTGCACCACTTTTTAACTTATGTCAGCGACCTCGCCTGCGTACATAAAATGTAGCCTGTCACTCACGAATAGCTTTTTATCGGTGAAAAATTTTAGCAATCGGGCCAGAACTTTCACAGATTACCTTCTACAAATCAAGAAGGTTCTTTTGTATTATTTTTAACTCATCCATTGTATATTTATCATCTTACCTCACTAATTTAGGGCTTATTAAAATGCCATAATTTGACATGCTTTCTACACAAAAGATGCAAAACAGCTATATTTATTCCTCAGCTGAAATTGAATTCTTAACCATTAGTTAAACATATATAACCTTAGAAAACATGTGCAGCTTGCGTAAATCATTATTACTCTTTTAATTTATTATATTCAAAAGTGGTGAAAAGCTCTTTCAAATCAGTGTTGCACCATAGGATCGACTTGCAGACAAATCAATAACTTACCCTATATTTACAGACAAAGCCAATCCCAACTGAATCAGAAGACAACAAATACTCTCGCTCGGGGAGCCTGACGGCGCTCGTGTAATGCGCGCGCGCAGCTCCGGCGGCGGCAGTGCTCAGTGTGGACAGTGACAGTGACAGTTGAGTGACAGTTGACAGTAGACAGTGGACGCTACATGATCCCACACACCCCCGTGCTGCCAATATAATATTCGTACGAAGACTGTGAGTAGTTTTAGTTAGCTATTTGTAATATCCAATATCACATTACCACAAAATAAATAGGTACAGAAGTCAATCTACCTACAAAGCGCGCTCTCACAACGCACACTAAGGGTCAACTCACACCGAAAGAGCGGCGAAGGGCAGCGAAGCGGAGCGCAGTTTCAGTGTCATATGAATTTTAACTTTATTTTCATTTCTATAATACTTATCGCATGAGAAACACGAACGAGAGAATTCCCCGGAATTCTTGCGGCGCCGCGGGCATCCGCGCGACTCGTTCGAAACTGCGCTGCCCTTCGCCGCTCTTTCGGTGTGAGTTGACCCATAGACACCGCTCACAGATACGATGTCCCGGTTGCGTCTCGGCTCACTCGTCGAACAGTTCCGGCTCAAACACTCACTAGTGTGCGTAGGTATAAAAAGTGAAGTACATACATGAGATTGTCTTCTGTACCTATCTATTTTGTGACATTACGGTAACTAGGTTGTAAGCCATTTGAAACCTGTATACAGTTTTCTAAGATCTCAGCATCTTTCTTTCGTCTGATTACTATAACATCGTTTCTGTTTTCCATATCTCTTGTGCCAATGGAAAAGCTATCATGACAATTTGTTTTAAGTTTTGAGGTTGTATTCCACTATTTATTTGTATTTACTATTTGTTTGTGTATTTTTCTCTTTCAAGTATTATTAGCGGATGGATTCCGCGTCGTCGACATGTCAACTTGCTCATGACGTGTGCGGTGACGACTTTAGTTTATAGAAAATAGAAATTCTTAATTTATCTTCTTTTATTATTGTAATAATTTATGTTGTTTGGAAACAGCGGAGTGTAGAATGTGTTGCGACGATTCAGGGTTCTGTGATAATCGAAGTGTGGATGTTGTATAGAGACAGTAGTTTATAAAAACCATTTCAAACCAAAAGAAAGTTAAGACTTGAGAACACAATTTAAGGTGAAAGCTAAAGGCCCAAGCATAGCTTTAAATATAGCGCTGTGCACTATAGTTAGACATGAACGTTTACCGCGTTCGGCTCTCTGATTCGTTAAGAGCTTGAAGCGGGCCAATGGGAGCGCCGAACGTGTCGATCGCGATAACGTAAATAAACTCGCACTTGACACTGATCAAAATCCACTAAGTTCAATAAAAAGGGATGTTCGGTTTGCGCAAATACTCCTTAGTGTTTTTAATATCACGCATGCAGCATTGCTCCGCACGCGTAATCCCCACAAATGTCCATTTGATACAAGTATTTATTGTAATGCTTGGAATACGCACGCGAGACGTGTTCTTTCGCATTTTCAAATATTGAGACCCGCACGATATTAATTCATTAAACCCCAAGCGAACCGGCGTTCGCGCACCTATTGTCTTTCTATTGTCTGTAATTTCCACGATTGAAAGGTTAAACTTACTAATGCACGATGACACGAGAGCATGGCGACGCTAGGGCTGGTAGCTTTCACCATAAGTTTGATGTTTTTTACACTGCTGGCTCTTTCTGATCTTGTTTTTTTTTACATTTCTATAGTAATGTGTTTGTAAGTAATACTGATGTAAATATTATTATAAACAAGAGTATTTTTACTGGTGTTTAGTTATACGAAAAAGCTTAGCAGGTTACTGATTAATGTAAACATTTAGTATTAAAGTTTAAACGATACATTCCGTAAAATATTATTACTTAGTTTGATTTAAGTTCACTAAAACCGATAGTAGAGGTTCGAAACGAACACAAGTTCTTCAATAAGAATCTATTTTCTTATATGAAACGTTGTATGTAAATAAAACAAATGCTATTGATACGTAAAAACTGTTTTATTTTTGTTGCAAATATCCCAACATTTAACAAGTTCTTACTTATATAAATTAACATTTTACTGGCGTACATTACCTTTTCACTAATTCACTGCATCACATTCAAATTAAGAATAACAATAACGTTTAAAATTATAATTGGATAAAACCTACGAGATATTCATAAAAATATAAGTTCTCAAAATTAAGCACTTCTGTATCGATACTTTAAGTACCACATAATTCACAAGATTGATTTCGAATAATAAGTACACAGAGCTCGTCACGTGTGACGTCATCAGTCACGATCACTTACATTAAGTACAAGATACAAATTAATATTAGCACCTCGTAACTAATTGTTAAAGCTCAAAAGTTATTGGACCGTTAATTTATTATATTATCTATCTATTTTAATGGTATTCGAGATTACATTTGGCATTGAATGCAAACATGTTTATAAATTATTCAGTTTTTCACGAACACACCTGAATGCAATTTGTTATCATCTAAAATAAACTTGTAAATCTCACTTGTCGTTTATAAAAACATAATTATTAGCTAAGTCACATAATAATAAAACATACTCTTAAAAATTATTTCAATTTATAAAAAAAATATCTAATACGTTTTGTGACATTTAGTCAACACTTCCAATTTTAATGTACTAGGAACAGGTTCATAGTTGCAAGTTCTGTCGAGTTCATGTTACCACAGCTGTTTGAAATACCTCTGCACACCAACTGCTACAATTATACTATAATTCGTATGGACTTGAGTTGTAAAAAACGGTTCGCGTTACTAATTACCGACTAATAATAACGCATTGTTCAAGAATAACGTTATAAAAATATGTATACAGATTGAACACAAATACCGTGAAATATTTACGCATTTTCGCGCTATCCGATGCAGTTAAGTTTTTGCGTCGGCGCACAGTGTAAGCTCCTCTTAAAATAAGTCTTAGCTGTGAAAGTGTTGACTATTAAATATTTTACAAATTAAATATAATCATTTCACTTAATGGGAAATAATCGTGATGTTAATCGCATGCGCTCCTCGTGCATTTCATCACCAGATCCTTTGTACAATATCTCGATTGTAGGAACAATTTACTCATAGCCTAACATTAATAGTTTACTTGCATCAATCGGAGGTGCCAGCCGGTGGCTGCCCTATTTTGACTTCATAGGCCTGAAAGATAAAATAACAAGTTTATTAAAAATATCCCTTTATTAACCTAAACCATGATTTGAGTTTATGATATGTAATGAATCTTTTTTTTTTTTATAAGCAATAACCTCAAACATAAGATAACAATAAAAAAATTCTCTGTTGGACATAGGTCCCAAGTGTAGCCACAACGAACGGTCCTGTGCGACAATAAAAAATTACTGTTAGGAAACAATCGCCTAAACTGTTATTTGAATCAGAAACTAAGGAACGTCGTTATATACAGGATTATTTGTAAAACACTAACAACCTTGCAGAACTGTATAAACAACAACTTTTGTTCTATGACTTTTTACAAAACATAATTCATTTACCAAAAACAAACCTTCAAAGTTTCCTTGTACTATATCTAACACATTTCAACACTGTATTTTGGTATACCTACCTACGTCTGTATGATGCGACGCAAGCGCATCAAACAACCCTGCCGTCCGATCTCCGCTCGCCTCCGCTATTGTACTATCGCTTACTTCGCGATATTTAGAACGTTCAATTTAAATATTTTTATTTTCGTATGAAATTCTGATGAACTCAAATGTGGTGAATTTTTAAAAGTCATAGAACATAAGTTGTTTTTTATGATATTAGTATCCCAGTCTTGAGAGGTTGCCAGTGTTTTTCCAAATAACCCTGTCCTTTTTTTTCATTAAAGTTAACAAACATTTGATCTTCATCTTCTTCTTAGCAAAATTTTCCCCATTCTTTGCAATTTTCTTTTGTGAAAAGTAAGATTAAAACTGACGCCAAGATTCAACATCAGTCAAGGTTCATCATCATCATTCCAGCCGAAAGATGTCCACTGTTGGACATCAGCCGCCGGACCCAAGTGTCGCTATAATAATAGGTCCTGTGCGTCTCGCATACATCGGATTCCCGTGACCCTCAATTTTCAGGTTATTCAAACAAAAATAAAGAATCCATGCTCACCTGTTGTGCCACCTTGCACAGCGTGTCGGCCATGGCGCGTCCGGTCTGCTCGACCATGGCGCGCAGCACGCCGTCCGGGTTCAGCAGCAGGATGTGAGGGTGGTCGTACTCCACCATGCGGCCCGCGTCCATTACCAACACCTACGAGTTACAATTATTTTGATTACCAAGTTTCTATGACTAAATACAAAATCCTTCATCGTGGCGATTAGAACGTATACAACGGATCGAAATCAAATATCGGGCAGTTGCCTGGACCAGACACAAAACCCGTCTGGGGCCGTATTATGACCTCTTAAAACCATCATGTTTTCTGTGTGAGAAAAGGATAGTGCTATTCGTCCTGTATAGCTCCGTCTCTTTTTCTTCCTTTTCAACGGAGATTTAACCCTTAATCTATGTAAGTCAAGGTAACAGCATATATTATTATAAATTTGTCTCTAAAGGGTCGCTGCACACGAGTCACCGGTCAAAACCACAAAACACCGCCACCGGCATATTTTCCACAGTTTTTATGCATTTTATATGGATTGGCTGGCTGCACATGGTTGACGCCGGGGGCCGCTACATGCTACAAATCGCATCTGCTCGCTTATTGTGTCCTGAACTGACTACTAAACGCCATCACACACCACTTGCGCATTCAAACCTTCGTCCGAGTTTATTATGATTTTGCGCGTATGGGTTAAAAAAGCAGCGGCTACCAGCCACGAGTGGCTTGTGGCCGCTTCTAGCTTCTCATGGCGCCGTTTGTGGTTGTGACGTGCAACCCATATGCAGCGACACTAAGATTAAGCTTGGAAATCTTTAGGTGAAGCTCTTGTCTATTAGTGAACAAGAAAAGGCTGATACAACATGAGTAGTAAAAGTATCTCTGCCAACAATTATTCACTTTACCGTTAGTCCTCTTAACTTGAAAATTACGATTACATTATGTGACTTATTGCATTGTCATAAAGTTTGATTTGCAATGATAAAACCGAACTTTTACATAATTTCATCATTTTTTATAAGACAAAAAGTAGACGTTTCACAAATATACCTTATCTGAATCCATAACGGTGTGAAGACGATGTGCAATCGTGAGTACGGTGCACTCCGCAAATTTGTTTCTAATTGTAGTTTGTATAAGCGCATCGGTTCTGAAATAGAATATAATTTAATTAAACTTAAGTTAATGGCTGAAGCATCTGCGCGTGAGCAGTGGTGGCCAAGTGGTAACGACCCCGACTTACGGTCACGGGTTCAAACCCAGCCAGGCACATAACTTAGTATAATTTATTTCATCACCACAGCTCTCAAAATGGTGAAGTAAAACATCGTGAGGACGGTTTCCTCACGATGTTTTTCTTCATCATGTCTTAGGACCAAATATTCGAAGACATGTGACATCCACCAACCCGCACTGGGCCCGCGTGGTGGATTACGGCCCATTCCCTCTCCTAAAGAATAGGCCTGAGTCCCAACCGTGGGAACATTATAAGGCCGACTATGCTATTTACACGTATAAAACCAAAGAAAGCGCAACAAAAGTCATCTCTGATGACCTGTACTCCAGTCTCGATAACATTAGACATTTAAAGAAACCTTTTTCACTTTCTTTTTAACCGATTTTGATATCTATTCTGTAGACATAAGGATGGTATTCGAAGTAAAAAAAGTTTGTATTGTAACCACGGTTGAGAGGACAGTGAAAAGGATTTATTCAATTGTCCAATCATTCAAATGGAGTATAAATAAGTTTGGGGTTCAACAAAATAGTATGATTCATTTAACTTTTCGATATTTGATTCATTTTGAAATTGCAAACAACTTATGGTACTATTTATTTTCTTTCCCAGTTAACCCAATATTTATTATTAATATTGTTATAAGGCTGAATGTGTATGAGCGAAATAGCGTGAATATTTGCGCTAAAGTGTAAAGCGTAATCATCCTCATAATATTCCAACTGCTGCAACTGAGTATTCCTCTTCAGAAGAGGTAATGGCCCGTAATCCACCACTTGGGTCCAGTGCGTGTTGATACAAAAGTGCAATCAATAATATAAACAACTAGCTTTTGCCCGCGGCGTCGCTCCCGCTCTACCCTACTCTACCTTACTATGTCTTACTCTACCCTACTATATCTTACTCTACCCTACTCTATCCTACTATACCCTATTCTACCCTACTGTACCCTATTTTACCTTACACTACCCTACTCTACTCTACACTACCCTACCCTACCATACACTACCCTAATTTTCATTTCTTTTTCATTAAAAACCTTCTCCTCACAATAACAAACATAACAAAAAAAAAATAAGCGAAATCGGATCAGCTGTTCTTGAGATTTGCGCTTAGTAACACATTTTGCGATAAATTTTCATATTATAGATAAAAATGCAGTGTACTGACTGAGGGTCGACGTTGGCGGTGGCCTCGTCGAGCACGAGCAGGCGGTTCCTGCGCACGATGGCGCGCGCGAGGCACACCAGCTGCCGCTGCCCCACCGAGAAGTTGCCGCCGCCCTCCGACATGTGCGACGACAGCCCACTCGGCAACTCTGCCACCGCTTCTTTTAGTTCCACCTGGACCAAACATTATGTTCAAAAGTACTAAGGACACAAAATAACAATTGAACTATAGAGCCGCAGGAATTGTCGAAAGAGTTACAAGAGTTAAAAATATATATATGACTATAAATCATCACTTTTAGAATGACTGTAAAGTCGTTAGTTTGGCCCAATTTCGTTAATCAATAAAAACACAGCAACTACAGTGGTCCGTGTACCTATTAGTTAAGCTAAGTATTCGTTAAGCAAAATTTGTTAAATATTACCTAACGAACACCTGGCTGTATAAACACTGTTTTTAAACAGTTTTTCACAATGTTTTATCATGTCTGGAAACTGTTTATAAACAAAGATGACGAAAAACTGTTAACGTGTTTTCCACTTCGAATGGAGAGCAAGTCGAAACATCTAGTAAACATGGAAATACTGTAGTCCAACAACCAAGTTTCGATGCTCATAGAACTTAATCAATCATGTACTTTGGGATTCTTTGGAAAAAACAACTAAAAAATGTGGACGGCTATGTTTCAGAAACAGTGTTTGTGGTTAAGTTAGTGATAGACACGTCGTACACAGTTCATCAACAAATGTTGCCTAATGAAAACCATGGGCATGGGCCAAAATTATACCCGGGGGACAAATTAAGCAACTCGACTTTACCAGTATCTTTGTGACTGGGTACTCCATCTCGTTTAGCTCTAGGTGAAGAGCTGATGAGATTGGAGTATATGGATTTGCAAACTAAATCCGACAAGTAGGCGGTTAAATGGTTAAATAAAAGTCTTCTGACCTCTTCCAACGCTCTCCACAGCACTTGATCGGGGTACTCGTCGAAGGGGTCGAGGTTGTGCCTCATGGTGCCGGAGAACAGCACCGGCTCCTGAGGTATGATGGACAGCTGACTGCGGAGCTCGTGTAGACCCAGCTTCGAGGTCTCTCGCCCGTCGATGATGATCTCTCCTTCTAGCGTTGCTAACCTGGTGGGGGCAGCATTTTTATAAATGTACAAATGAGACTAATTTAGGTATCGTGCTTATATAATAGTGAGTGCGTGAAGAAGTGTGTTCCCTCACGCGTGCCGCCGCTTCCTTCGCTCAAAGAGGCGACTTAACGCCATAAATATGGCTTGTTCAGCACTGGGTTTCGGTAGTCGCTGGTGCCATTCCACCTTGAAATCCCGGCAGAACTCTGTCTGCCATCTGACTAAAGGATAAAGCAGTGTCTGGAATCGAAGGTTGCTAAGTTTTAATCCCGAATGCCAGTGACGGATCTATATAATTAACTCCCGAGCATTGCGAGGTTAATAAAGAAACCCGAGTGAAGTGAGGTGAAGTTAGTCATAATCCTTAGAAATTTTAATTTTATACGTTAGGTTTTAATTTTTAAAATTGACAAAAGTACTTCGTACTTTCTGAAGGGCTTAGTTCAATTGATCAAAAGGCGTGGTTATGTTGAGTGACAACGATGAGTTACTATTTTCTTAACGCAAATACACTATGATATACCATTATTTATAGAAGCCCTAAAAGTTTGTACTATGATATCCAAACTCACCTAAACAGCGCGTTGATGAGGGAAGACTTGCCAGCGCCAGTGCGTCCGACGATGCCGACCTTCTCCTTGGGCTGCACCACGAAGCACAGGTCGTTGAGCACGGGCGGGTCGGCGGGCGAGTAGTACAGCGACACGTGCCGGAACTCGATGCGGCCCTCCTCGGGCCACGACGGCGGCGGCTTCTTGTCCGGCGCCGATTGTAGCGGGGGCTCCGATTCGATGTTTGAGTATTCTTGTATTCTGGGTAAGATTGAAAATACGTCAAATACGGAAAGAACATAACTTTTTCATCCACAAAAATGTAAAGCTCTGGTGCCATTGATTAAGTGATAATAATTATATTTATCGATTGGTATTTGCCTTTATTTTACTATGTTTATTTTAGTTCAATTTTGTATACTGCACCACTAATAAGGCTGATGTAGCAATTAAAATTTCAAATATTTGTATAAGGAAGAGTAGGACTGTGGGGAAAATCTCGCTATTTCTATTGTACACACACAACATCGTGCATCATTCAGTTTCTAACTTACTTTAGAACAGATTTGAAAACATTCTTTCAATTATGCATAAAGTTACTTTTTCATGCAAATAATAAAAAATATGAGACAACTCAATTAAAGATTAGTTTGTAAAGAGTTGTGACGCAGCTTATTTAAATGTTTCAAAAACTATTTTATATGGATACAAGACAGAATTTACATGCCTTCATTGAGCAGGCATATAAATTCTTGTCTGTCATCCATGTATGATGTTTTCACTTTTTCAATCGTATACATAAAATACATATTAAAAATAATTTCATTTACCTTTCAACACTGGTCATTTGATTTTCTAGCTCGGTGGACTGGCGCATGCCCCACTGGAACATCCCCGTGAGGCCCATCGCTTGCGTGATGGCGAGCCCGACGTTACCTCCGTACTCGTCTGTACGACACAAACTTTAGTTCAAGCTGGCATTTACACTCAAAAAGTACTAAACGGATTTGATATGGCTTTCATCAGTAGACAGAGTGTTTTCATGAGGAAAGTTTAGAGTATAATATTAATTTATAAAAACTGAATGACTGACATAATATCAACGCACAACCGTAACTACTGAATCTTGGAACTTGAAATTTTGACCAAGGCTTCCTTTTTATGACGTAGGCAAGCTTAAGAAGAGGTTATTGAAAATTCAGCTTTTTGGGGCTGAAAAGGGGGAAATTCGTTTGTAGGCAAAATTTTATTCCTTGGTCACAAAAGTAACCCAAATAAATAAATTGGTGGTTTTCATTATTCTTTTTTCAAAACTATTCTTATAAAATGATTCAGAGGGTGTTTATACATACAACCCTATGGGAGAATCTTATTTATTGAGTTATTAAACTTGAAAGTAGGCACAAATTCTTATCAAAATGAATAATAAAGACTGTCATCTATAGTTTTTTAAAACTACCCTCAAAATAGAGTTTGAAAAGTGTTACAGTTTTTACGAAATCCTACTAAAGAACGAAGTCGCTGGCAAAGAGCCAGTACATGCATAGAAAAAAAAACCGAGAATTTACAGATTCTGCGAGTCGCTATTTTTTTAATAAGGAAATCCACCAAAATGGCCGCCTGACACCATATTTTTCGTTTCAGTAATAGTTTACTTTGTTGACATAATTGATATAATTCAACAACCCTATGTCCATAGTATAAGGGTAAACCCTACAAAACTAATCCAGTAACTTACTTTGCCCGAAGACGAGGAAGCTGAGCGTAACCATGGCGATATACAGCACGCACACAAGGTCTAGCCAGAAACCGAATGCTCTAGAGCTGGCGATGAACAGATACCTGGGAATAAAACACTGAATATTGTTATCAAAGCAAAGTAATGAGAGAAACACATTAGGAATTATTTGCTTTCAAATGCATAGTCATGCTAGCCTATCGTAAAATAATTCAACTGTCAACGAAACGCAAAGGTATAATTAAACATAATTAAGTAAGTTAAGTAAGTAAAACCATTCGTGTTCTAGTCAAATTTAATTACTTTTCAACATAATACTTAATGTCAATGAATGATTTCAGTCAAGTCAAATATGCACCTGTTTAAACTAAGAAATTCAAGTATAATAGGTTGGGTTAGGATGAAACTGAAACGCCCGAAAAAATATCTCTCTTAAATTTCCACACGTTGTTATATCTTAAGATTTACTAAGGTAGGCGCGGAATAACGGTCATTGACCCTCCAAAATTTGTTGACATATTGATTTAAAAAACGGAAATAAAGACATTAAGCCGTTTTGAATCGACGTGTATCGTGATCCTTTACATAATCTAGTAATGAAAAGCAATTTATTGTTTTTCGGGTACCCACGCAGGAAAGGTCAATGTACTTTATTCCACGGTTATCTGGCGCCTTGTATAGTAAAATCTAAGAAAAACCAATAATGGGCTTTTACAGTAACATATTAAACTGTAAAACTGTAATCGATTAGTAAATACAAAGAACTGTCAAACGCGTTAGCAGTACGAAGAACGGTAAGAAGTACCGTTTTAATTTAAGCATGTTTCTTTACCCAGGACAAATCTTTGTGTGATGAACATGATCATTTGTTCTGTGTCTGGGTGTAATTTATCTATAGTATGTATGTATTTAGAAATATATAAGTATTTTTATCAGCTGTCTGGTACTCATAACACAAGCTCTGCTTAGCTTGAGACTAGATCGCGTAGTGTGATAGTTGTGGAATATTATATTATATTATTATCTAAAACTACTCACCACGCCGAGCTATGCAGATCCTGGTGGTTGTCAAACTCTCGTATAAGCGCCTCTTGCGCTCCGAATGCGCGAATAGTTGTGATGCCTTGCAGCGTCGCGTTCAGATGAGAGAATACCGGACTACGCGCTGAGGAAATAAGACAGCTAAATTAATCTAAGCACGTAACTAGTCTTCGGGTGTTTATACAGATTGTCGAATTCCGGAAGTTTGACTTTGCAGTATGTCGTTTCTGTGTAATTTTAAAGGATGGCGTATGGTGCTTGTTCCAAGATGGTTCTATGAAATGAAGGGTGGGATTACAGTAAATAGCAATTATATTGTGAGATGTTCGTATTTCTACCTAGGAGTGAAATGATTCATTTCTGTTGTGTTTCAGTGTTTTACAGGATGCATTTTGGAGAGTGCGCAGGAATTGCATAACTTGATTCCACCATCGCAATTCTACTATCGGACAACCCGACGTACGGCGAATATTCACCCTTACGTTGTTGAAACCTCTACGGTCCGGACTAAGCGTTTCGCCTCGTCGTTTATACCGCGTACGTCGAAGGACTGGAACAGTTTGTCTGCTGCGGTCTTCCCGTCCGATTATAATTTGGGTGTCTTCAAGACTAGAATGAATAGGCTCTTAATAAAGTAGTGCGCCTCACCATCAAAGATTGCATCGCTACTTACCATCAGGTGGGATCGCAGTCAAGCACTAGTTTATCTCAATTAAAAAATAAAATAAAACAATGTTGCAATTTCAAGACATTATTTTTTTAAACGGTAGGAAAAACTTTTTATTTGCAAGGAACAAACAATAATTCGTGCGGGTGTCGACAACCCGCCTCCTGAATTACAACTCGTAGCTAGTGTGCATGTCCAGTACCCGACTAGTGAGCACAGCTCGTAAGTATGCTGTTAATACACTTAGTTTTTTTAGGGTATTGTAAGACCTAGCTCCCGGGTCCTCGGCACTAATTGTTTGTGGAAGCTACCTGATTGAGTGTGGCCATGTTCGACTGACACTGATTGCGCTGAATTCAACATTTTTAATTCATGACTAATCTATAATATAAAAATGAATCGCAAAATGTGTTGGTAAGCGCATAACTCAACAACGCTTGGACCGATTTCGCTAATTTTTTTTTTGTTGTGTTCGTTATTATGAGGAGAAGGTTCTTATGGGAAAAAAATTAAAATTAGGGTAGTGTAGGGTAGAATAGGGTAGTGTAGGGTAGAGTAAGGTAGAGGAGGGTAGAGTAGGGTAGAGTAGAGTAGGGTAGGGTAGAGTAGGGTAGAGTAGGGTAGAGTAGAGTAGAGTAGAGTAGGGTAGAGTAGGGTAGGGTAGAGTAGGGTAGAGTAGGTTAGAGTAGGGTAGAGTAGGTTAGAGTAGGGTAGAGTAGAGTAGAGTAGGGTAGGGTAGATTAGGCTAGAGTAGGGTAGAGTAGGGTAGAGTAGGGTAGAGTAGGGTAGAGTAGGGTAGAGTAGGGTATAGTAGGGTAGAGTAGGGTATAGTAGGCTGAAGTAGGGAAGAGTGGAAGCGAAGCCGCGCGGGCAAAAGCTAGTTATATAATATAAATTATTGTACTTGAGTATAGCGTTATACTTAGACACTATAATATTAGTCATGAAAAGTCAGAATTAGGCGAATTTTGATGCAATAATTTGGTTAAGTTAAATAAAGTGGAATATCTGATTTTAGCAAATACCTAAAAATGATGAATTCAATGCCATCTAGCGGGAATATGGCCACGCTTAGAATGACTTAACAATGCTACACTAACTATCGACCTCTTTCAAGACTCTCCGTAACAAAACAAGATACGCTGCCTGTATAACACAAAGTATTCCGATTAGTTCCGAATTTATCCGAAGGTTAGTCTAAAGAAATGGTCGCGCTATGCGTCAGAGATGACTCACTCACACCCTCGAGGCGCTTGATGCTGCGCGAGGAGGACAGGTAGAAGATGCGCAGCCCGTAGAACACGAAGCCGATGGCCAGCGTCGGGACTAGTAGCCAGTAGTTCACGACCGCCACTACCACCACGATACCGATTAGGGAGAGGCCGATCTGGAACAAGCACAAATTTTATGAATTACTTACTAGCTTTAGGCGACTTCGCTCGCTTACATAAACTTTAACTTTTCCAAAATCGCTAAAAGATTCTATCAATATAATATTATTAAGTTAGAAACCTTTCAAATCTTATGGAAAGGAAAACTGTCTAGTAACAGAATAAGGATGCACAAACTGAAATGTGACGTCACCGCCATTAGGTTACAAATGTATAAAAGAGATGGCGAGATTTTCCCTCCAAGCTCCTACTTTTCCACATACCGTTATTTGAAATACTGATTGCTGCTTCATTTACGAACTGACTTTAACGCTACTTTCAGAAAAATATTTCCTCCAGGACCCAAACGTATGTCTTGTGTCAGATACAAGCTACCGATGAATGTCTATAGAACCAGTATGATATCATCCACTCCCTGCGCATAAGTTTAATTTTTTTGTGTCCCGTTGCTTCCACTTAACACATACTCATGACGATCAAAAAGTATTTGGTGTCAGTAACTGGAACAAAAATTGTCTCCGTTTGCGCAGCGCCTCAGTATTATTAAAAAAATTAAAAACAATGTAATTTTAATTAATTAATGTAATTTTTACTGAAGTTCGAACTTGTCCAACAATTATTATTATTTTGAAGATAAGGGGCTTACCATTACTCGTAGTGTAGGGGATGTAGTCACTGTGACCTAAAAGATCTATTGTGACTCGCCACCTTGTTAGAGTAATTCTTTTAGCCCGGAGGCTTCCAAGAAATTTAGAATACTCCTAGCTTTTAGAGTTTTATCTACTCCGGGCGAATAACTTGTCGGCCCAGGTGGACACTGCGTTTGTGGATAAGGAGTCCGCATTCTCGCAAAAGGTGCTTAGGCGTCTCCCTCTCCATAATCAACTAACCTGTAAAACATCCAAAAGCGCCGATGGAAGAACTTCATCCACGGCGCCCATATCTTTAGAGAACCTGTTGAGGATCCGGCCCGAAGGGTTGGTGTGGAAGAACCGCATCGGAGCCCGCGTGATGGACGAGAACATGTTGTTGTGCAGCCGCGTCGACGCGCGCATGGCCATCGTGAAGAACATGAACGAACGGAGCAGGGACACCACCACGAGGGCTATCACCATGGCTAAAAGAAAAAACGGTTTTAAGATTTTGAGTTTTGAATTCTGAAACAAATTTTGAAATTAAGCTCTTCTTCGCACTTGAAATCGCTGTGCACTACAGTAAGTTTTTAGGTACAATCAATATTATGAATAAGAAAGTCACGTTAAACTTTTTGAAAGCTTTATTTTTATTATTTTTGTGTTAACTAAACTGTGTAATGTAAAAATTGGAAAAGATTCCCAGAGTATTGTTGAAAAACTAGAAGAGCTTGTTTTTCGAGATTTTTGTATGAACTTGCACAATTTTACTGGCTCACACGACAGACAATAGACTTGTCCATAATCAAAACAAAGTATGTTATGTGAGCCAATAATTAATTTAATACATATAGGGTGACTGGTAATTAGTGACCGACACTTATACACGTGATTGTACTCATGATTACAAACCGCTTTCCCAAAGAATCATTTTTTTTTCGTAAGGAAAAAAAATAAAATATGTGCAAGCAACGCGCTTTCCGGGATGCCTGTTGTTATTACCTACATCACTACAGCACGCCAGAGGGCGCGGTGCGGGTGGGGGAGGGGGTGGACGTGAGGCACTCTACTACTAGTAACTTCATTGCCCTTTCCCGAGCGCGCGCAAATTTGAAACAGCTGTTTTCTTATTGTGATAAAACTAATGAGTATAAAAAAAAATCTGGCTAAAATCTAGCTTACGGATAGGATGTCTGTCGGAACCGCAAGTTTATTATAATAAAGTCATACAAATAGACAATCTCACCACTATAGATATAGATGCAATCATATCGGTATAGTCCAACGCTTTCAAAGTAAGTGTTCTCGATCATCTGACCGGTGAAGTTGTTGAGCGTCTGCAGTGCGACCGTGCCGTTTCGCTCGCCCACGTTCAGTTCCGACTTGTGGTGGATCGGGTGGCCCTCTTCTAGAATTACCCTGAAAGGAGGTTTCACTGTTAGTGGAATAGACGACAGGGGCTTTACCATGACCTGTTAAAATGAAAGGCGTGCGAGAGAAAGAGGGACAGAGCTATACACCCCACACAAGGTGTCTCTGACATCGACGCACAAACGAATACCATGAATCCAGTACATCATTCTAGATCCCCCAGTGGTGGAAATTTTCGTCGGTTTAATCCTTTTTTTTTAATCTGTTCTCTTTTAAATTTACCCGACGATATTTTCAGTAGTAAATTGAATTAACGTTTACATTACTGGATCCGTTTTATTCGTTTGTGCGTCGATGTCAAAGACACCGTTTTTGCTCCATCCCTTTACATGAAGGTGTCCATAGGTGATAAAACGCGAACGCGATCTCGAAGCGAAGCGGCGCAAATGGAACAAACAATTGTACTTTGTTTTCGTGGCCTACGTGACCAACCGCACGTGGGTGCGACGCGGCGAAAAGCGAAGAGAAGTAGAGATCAGTTGATTTGATATTTTTGGATGAACACTTGCGGTGTGCAGACTTTTTTTTAATAAATTGCGGCTAAAGTGGCATCTTGCGTGTACGTAGGAAAAACTGCCGCGTCGCGTTGAATTCACGTTAACCCTATCAGATCGCTTCCTGATATAATTATGCTTATCTATAGTGTTTGATTAATTTGTTAGCAGTACACCGCAAGCCTAACCCCTGTATCATTTTTAATTTTTACGATTACTCGTCTGAAAGAATGTCTGGAAGGACTTGGGGGAGGCCTTTGCCCAGCAGTGGGACAGTAATGGCTATTAAAAAAAAAAAAAAACGATTACTCGTAAAGGTGGTTGTGTGGTAGATAGCGCTGTCAGCGATAAGACCGCCATTGTACCCATAGATTTAAGTTTATGTATAAGTCGTGTTACTTTTTTCCAATACAACATTATTTTTATTTTATGCGAAACCTGAATGTAGTTTATTCAGAATCAGTAACTAAATGGATTCCTATAGTTTTTACACCATGTTATATTTTTTTCCCAAAAATTTCTAAAAATGTTACAAGTTGGACAACTAGTAACTTAGTGGGGATCAGGAGCCAGCAAAGAACTGGGTGCAAGTGCAGAACAACCCCTCAGTCACCCGGATGGCCCGATGACTATGTATTTTTGCTGATATAACAAGCTTATAACTTTGTGACTTTCAGGATACAGTTATGAAATTTTGTAAATAGATTCTATAAATAAAAATACTAGACACGTATTTCGGCTTTCGAATATAATAAAACTAAAGTTGCATTTTTTTTCGATATAAGTTTATTCTATTCTACTCTATTCTATTCTACTCTATTCTATTCTCATATAATAGACTCACCAGTAACTCGTCCACCAGTCGGACGCAGAGCCGAGCAGCTGCGCGAGCGTGGCGACCAGTAGCATGAGCAGCACGAGGCACGCGTTGCCGGCCGCTCCCAGGTAGGCGCCGTACACTTTGCAGCCCACGGCGCCTGACGTTCTTGTTTCTGCTTCACCGGCTGGAGGTGCCGTTGCGGTTAGGTTGTCCACCGAACTCACCTGAGATAAATAAATAGTACTTTGTATGGATAAAACGCCGACAGTTCCAGCCGCGTCACACAAATAAGTAATAATAATGACACAATTAGTACGTTGCTTAGACGTACGCGCTATTTAAGCATTGAAAACGTTGCTTACCCTATTTTAGTGGGGGCTAACATACTGGTAAGAAATTATTAGTAGATGAATATTTCGACGAAAGTTAAAGGGAAAGCAGAGCTACCTACATCGAAGGACTGGAATAATTTGCCTGCCTTTCTGTCCGATTATAATTTAGGAATTTTGTCTGAAGTGAAAGTAACTTAGTCTGTCTGTTACGCTTTCACAGTTAAACTATTCAACTGATTTTGTAACCGGTTTAGCTTGAACCCTTAGGAAAATGCGGCAGAGTGAACTAGAAAAAAGAAGAAGTCAACAGATTCATTTTTAAAATATTCATTGTATACGGATTCTTACCGAGTGTATGCTCATCTGTCGTTTCCGGAAGCTGCCCTGCAGCATGGATTCCGAGTCTGCCTCGGCCGCGTTGGGGTCTGCAGCGGGTTTCTCTTCTTCCGGGTCCCGAGCCAGCAGGGTCGCGAAGTCCAGACCTGACGCGCTTAGTGTGTCGAAGTTACCCGCCGCGGCTATCGAGCCGTTCTTTAGGATTATTATCTGGTGAAATAATGTTTTAGTTTAAGTTTTGATCCTTTATTTTTAGAAAACAATGCTTAAAAAGCAAAGTCTTCTAAAAATAAAATTCAAATTTCGTTACAACTTTGAAGAACTGTTTTATTAAAAATGGCAACCGCAAAAAACAATGCTGAAATTGCAGGTGACTATGGAGTCTAAATGATCGGGATTATAAATCCAAGCATGTTTGTTCAAAAAAAGATAGCCGTGAAAGTAAATAATAGTCAATAAATCGGAAAGCGTGAGCTAAATATATGTTTATGTTAGGTATTCTATGTACGAAAGCTTACACGTTTGCGAATGCACCCGCAATGCCAGTATCACGGATTTGTATAGTATAGTACAGTCGGCCTTATGTTTCTACTGTTGGGACTCAGGCCTCCTCTCTAGGAGAGGGACCACGGGTTACTCCTGAGTAATTACAAGTGTGGGGCAAAGTTAAATATATATATATATATTTGAAAACGTTAAAAAGTGCTAGAGCAGACTAAATGCGGTATATGCAGAGCTGAGCGCAATGGTGTACTACAATAAACAGAGGGAGTTTGCCATATTTCCAAACAAGGTACCTGATCGACATCTCTTAGGAACTGCAGCTGGTGCGTGACGAGGATGCGCGTGGTGTTGCGCAGGTAGCCGATGAGGCACGACTCGAACAGGTGGCGGCCCACGTGCGCGTCCACGGCCGACAGCGGGTCGTCCAGCAGGTAGATGTCGGCGCGCTTGTACACCGCGCGCGCCAGCGAGATGCGCGCGCGCTGCCCTGGAACCAACACGCAAGGTCAATGAGCTTATAACATTCATTGTCAAAACACAGAGGAAGAAATTTCCGCGGAGAAGGTAGTAAGTAGTTAGTGACTAATGCCTTGATCACATGTACCGAGTAAAGGGACGAGATAGCACTGTCGGCAGAGTACAAGGTACGTGTAAACACAGCTCCAAGTGCTCGGCCTACCATTTATCTCTACAACTCGCTTACATCACTGTCTCGGCCGAGCAACATGTTACTGTCTCGCCCTTTTACTCGGTACGTGTGATCAAGGCATAAGGGCCAAGACACACCGGAATGGCAGTATCGTGTTTTAAAATATTTGTTTTCTAGACGCGGGTTAGGCGGTGAGGAGCGCGAGGCCGCCCGCCGACCTACCGACAAGACGCACGGACGCTCGCGGCACCGAGATCGTTTCAAGCTTTTCAAGCGATACTGGGTCTTAGGTAGATAAAAAGTTTAAAATTCCGGTGCGACTCGGCTTTATATGGTTAACAGTCACTAAAACGCTTGGTGAGTACTGTTGGTATTTCCAACTCCAGCTTTGTCGCTAGATGCTAAGGAAGAAAATTATATCCGACGTAGGTGTTACAGGCGGAATAGCTGGGGGTTCCAAATATAGTTCATTTTTTATTATTATTATTTGTTGACCTGTATGTATGTAGTAATGCAATCGTTGATGGCCAAGCACATTAGTTTATTCACACTAGCCTTGAAGACACCTAAATTATAATTAGATGGGTAGACCGCAGAAGCGAAACGCTTAGTCCGAACCGTAGACAGTAGACGTGTCAACAATATCACTGGACACTTGCCGTTCGTCGGGTTGTCCGATGGTAGAAAAGTGATGACGGAATCAAGTCATGTAAATCCCGGGCCTACACTCCAAAATGCATCCTACAGGATACCGAAAGGCTTGCTATACTGCGCCTGTGCTCCAAGCTTTGTAAATCAATTAGCTTCTTCACATGGCTTGCCTCACCTTCTGGTATTACAAAGTCTAAATAAGCTGCCCCCCTAGCCAAGTTACAACCGTTACGCTTGCGCCGAACACTTTGAGTTGACCTTGCCGCCAATTCTTTTGTACTGACCACGTGACTGAGTGTTAAGACGACGTCATTCACGTACATTTGATGCTTTCTACAAGCGTTAACTATTGCAGATTAGCAATTTGGCTAGGGGTACTGGTTAGAATACCAAACCATCTTATAGTGCATGCTGCCTGCTCATGACGTCATTACACTTCTTGTCCTACAAAGGGAACAGAGTAAAACCTTACCTCCGCTGAGGCTGACGCCTCTTTCTCCGACGATAGTCTTGTCTCCATGCGGGAACAGAGCGAAGTCTCTGTCGAGAGCGCACCGCCTCACTACGGTGTTGTACCGAGGACGATCCATTGTCTGACCGAACAGAATATTTTGACGAACGCTGCCTGTGGAACGAGTGTTCATATAATTTTGGCGGTAAAGATGTAACACACTTAAATTCAGAATCATAGATATAATTCATATTTATTGCAGAAGACTACTATTCTATTTAGGGTTATGTATAAATATTATGATTATTTAATGGTCATTTTATATATTTATCTAAAATATTGTATTGGAATATTGGATAGGTATCTAGAATTTAAGTTTACTCAAACTTTAGTTCCACTATAATGACGTAACCCATTTTTCTATTTTTTTCATTATAAATATTGTCATAGTGTTTACCTGCAAAAAGCCATGGTTCCTGACTGGCGTAGGAAACGTTTCCACCAACATGTAGCGATCCCGATATTAAAGGTAGTTCTTTTAGCAAGACGTGCAGAAGAGACGACTTTCCTGCGCCTACTGGGCCGATTACTGCAATTATTCTGAACAAGGGAGAAACATATATTTTAAGCTATTGCATAGCTTCTCTCGCGGGCCTTGAGCGTGGAGACCGAATCCAGAAATTCCGTAACGAAAATAACCTAACAGCCCCCACTCATTTGTTTTTTGAACGTGGTGACCGATAAGAAAACAAATGAGTGAACAATCAATCAAAATTCAATTCAATGTGTGAAAGTGTAACTTCAATTAATATCAAAGAAAAAAAACAACGGAAAAAATACTGCATAAATAAAATAAATAAATAATTATAATTGCATAAGTTGATAAAATGCTAAGCAATAGCTTTACCGTCTTTTTTTTATTATTAGATCACGTGTCAAGCTTATGGAGTCAAAACAATTTCATATCGTTTCATAATTTTATGCATTATTGATTGCAGTTTATTTGCTGAAATTAATTACATTAATGTTTTCGTAATGTCGTGACATCTGAGAGTATGTCATCTGAATTGATATATTATCTCTTCTTAGTTTATTACCTAAACAAGCAAACTCACAGTAATATTATTGCAGCACACTAGATGAACAAAGGTATTTGGTTGTTCGAACCAGATTCGCACTGTTCTTCGTACTATACTATATTCGCGTTAAGAAAATAGCGACTCATTGCTGTCAGTCGGCTTAGCCACGCCCCTTGACTGATTAGATCATAGTGAAATAGAAAGCTCTTCAAAACCCGCTTTTGTTAATTTTAAAAACGATTACTTACTTCATTATTTTTAAAAATAAATGTGAAGATTACTTAATATAATTATTTGAAACTACAAACTGTGTCGTGAAAAGTTTGCTTTAATATTAATGGTCTAATTTTTACCTCAGTATAAATACACCTTTACTTTGCAGTTGCGTAGATAAGTCACTATTATCTTAACGCGAATAAACTTTAGTATACACTGTGTCGTGGGATAGTACGACAAACACATAAGAAGCCAAATATATCTTTGTAAGACTTACTTGCCAGGCTTGATAGTAAGCGACATATCGGTGAGCGTATTCTCAGAATGCGACAGTATCCACTTGGCGGTCGCATGTTTTAGTCGCACCCCCCGCGCATCTTCCTCCACACGCGCTGCCAGCTCATGGTCCTCTTCTTCACCTGATTCAAGGGGCGCAAGCGTCGCGTTACCTGTATCGGAATAGAGGTGGCAATTGCGTACTTATTGATATTTTATACATAACAACAAACAATACTAAAATTCTTTCTCTGAAAACAGCATCAATATTGGTAATTAAATAAATCAGCTATTAGCATTTCAATTATTGGTGTGCTTCCTTATGAAGGTTTTTACGTTACTAAATACCTGATCGGAATTGATAATATTTTCAATTTAATATTTTAGATAAAGTTGCTTTTTGATACAAATAATAAAAATTAAAAAAAAATGGTCAACCACCCAAATAATAATCAAGTTGTTGCGATTTACGTTTTCTTTTGTAGTTGTGTGGAATGAGCAAGAGTTAAAGCAAATAGAAAAGAAGAGTCCAAGCTACAATCTAAATTCAACCTTATATCGCAATCATTAAACGCGTCCTTTTCGAGGTACATTTTCATTTTGAGGCGTGGCTGGAAAGACCTCACGGCGTCCTTACCTTCCGCATGACACAGGTCCTCACCGGAAATGGCAAGTTCGGGAGGTTCCTGTTCCGAATTAAAGCGGAAGTGACGCCCGGGTGTCGCCACTGTGCGGAACACCTGGAGGACACGGTGGAGCACACAATCGCGGTGTGCCCTGCTTGGGTGGAGCATCGCCGTGCCCTCGTGGGGGTGATCGGCGGCGGAGACCTCTCGCGCCGGGCCTTGGTCGAGGCCATGGTCCGGAGCGAGGAGGAGTGGCAGGCGGTCGCCGACTTCTGCGAAGCAGTAATGCTCGCTAAGGAGGAGGCCGACCGCATCAGGCAACGGCGCTCTCGCCGCCGCCGGGATTCCGATCCCGATTTCCAGCCACCGTAGGCGCGGGCTTGCGGACAGTGTGCAATGGGTAGCTCGCTGTCCGGCCGTCCGGTAACTATCCGGACCAAGCCCAAGTCGTCGACGGCGCGCGCTGTTCCCGCGCGCCTCAAGGAGTTGTCAGCAACAGCAGGGGCCCAGCCGGGTCGAAGCCTACTGGGGCCAGGGTTATCCGAAAGGGCGCTCGAGCCCCGGTATGAAGGCTTGAAGGAACGGGATGGGTTTTTTAGTCAGTAAGAGTCTGACACTATCTCCCGCTCCGCCCAAGAGCGGGGGTTGTCATAAGATGATTTTTCCCATCGAAAAAAAAAAAAAAAAAAAAGGTACATTTTCATACAACCGCTTTTACTATGATGTTATTACACATCTAACTATCGTAACTATCAATTGATATTTTTCCAGAGGAACCGTTTTTAGTTCGGGCGTTAAAATCATGTTTCTGTAGTTGCGTTAGCTGTAGCTTTATTAATTAATCAATAAGTATTTTATATTGCTCTTAGCTTATTCTTTAAGTTACTAATGGCCCTAAAGCCCTAAGATACGAAGGTAGTAAGGGTATTTTTTCCCTTGTTTGCACTTACGCAAAACAAAATACGTAATTATCTTCTAAACGGTAAACGACACAGATACGATGATTAGAGAGAACTTATTCAAAATAATGTTATGAACACGTTGGTAATATCAGTGCAGATACGCCAGTTTGTGAGATACGACAGTTAACGGGGAGGGCGACGATTTAATCGAGATTCGGAATGACGACAATTTTTCTGAAAATCTTTTAAGGGTTTAAAAAGAACACGTATTTTCTAAAACAAGTTTTTTGAAATATTCGAGTAAATCGCGGAATTACCGCATGCCAACAGAGTTTTCAGGCGTTATCTCTCTTTTTTGTATTGCCTCTTCATCAAACATCGCGTTGGATTGCGTTAGATGAAGCAACAAGCTTTTAAACCATGCTCGATGTTGACGACAGGCGAGTCAAAAAGGACTCTCTAAGGTTGAAAATCAAGCAGTTCTCACCATTGCCCTTAGCCTCTTCTTCTTTGGTGGGAACAGACAAGGTGGCCCCGTTCTTGGCCTCAAGGGAGTCTTCCTTGTCTTCTTTAATGACGTCGACCGGCTTCCGAGGTGCACCCTTAGGTTTGGTGGAAGTCTGTATCTCTGCTAGGCCGGGAACTGGCTTGCTCGTATCTTCGTAGAGCATAAAGTTCTGCAACCGCTTTATTGAGATCGTTGCTTCTGCTACTTGTGCGATGCCTGGGAACAAAATAGGGCATTTTGATAAAAGTGGAAAAAGTTAGTCATTGCGACCGAAGCGGCGTTCTCCCTAGCCGTAGGCGATGTTGTTATGGAGTTGAGGTCACTGGTAGACACTACTAGTAATTTAATCTCTTGTATTTGATTGGCCAGACTGGTCTAATCACTAGACCAGTAGCCTGATTCACGTGAAATCAAACAAGCCAAACGTCGTTGAAGTTTTGTAGTCGTTCGATCGAGTCCTATTCAAAAACGGTATTCACGATCTATCGACTTATTGCCAGTTACATTAATTAGTATTCTACCAGGATAATTTAATACAGAATTTTTTTAATCGACGAATTTCAAACGTTTTTAAAATCGGTATCGTCCAAACTCGATTGATGGATGTGAATACGGAAATGGTCTAAACGACTAAATCGCTACGATATCGTTACGGTTTTCATTACGTGAATCGGGCTACAGGGCCACCAATCATTAGACTAATGGTTAGTGGCCCTGACTGCTATGCCGGAGGTTGTGGTTTCGATTCCTACCTAGGACAAATGTTTCTGTGATGAGCAAGATCATTTATTCTGTGTCTGGGTGTAATTTACTTATCTATAATATGTATGTATATAGAATTATATAAATATGTTTATCACTTGTCTATAGAAGGTGCCAGATAACCGTGGAATAAAGTACATTGGCCTTTTTTCAATATCTCTGCATAGGTAACAAACAGTGAACTACTTTTCAATACTAGATCATGTAAATGATCACGATACATATCAATTCAAAGACAGCTTTATGTCTTTATTTCCATTTTTGAAATTACGAATGTCAACAAATGTAGGAGGTTCAATGACCGTTATTCCACTGTTATCTGGCGCCTACTATGAGTACTACTCAAACCACAAACTCTACCTAGTTTAGGACTAGATGGCGTTGTATGGAATATTATTATTAACTCACCTTGCGGAAAGAACACAGTCATAGTTTGCCTCAGTATATTGTAAAAACTGGTGACGACGAACACCTGCTTCGCTGAGATCACATTATAGGCGAGCACATACGCCAGGATGGAGCAGAACAGGCAGATTCGCGTCGTGAACATGATGAATGACGTCAGCACACCGCGGATGTACGATGTCGCGCGGATCTGCTTTATTTCTCGCCTGGGGATGAGAGAGGACAATTAGACAATTAAAATATGGAAGAAAAGTAAAATGAGCACAGTGCGTTCCACAAGCGCAGTTTTTTAAAGTTTTGTACTCCAAGAGAGGGTTACCAGCGGAGCTCCTGATGACCACGGACGCGTAGCTTCATAGACGCGTATTCGATATAACGGCACATCGTTGCCGCTGATTTTTGATATTGATATGAGTTTCATAGTTTAATATGTTATCTGCGAGCAGTCGTACACCAAGCGTATAATGACAAATACGCGTCTATGAAGCTACGCGGCCTTATTCACCGCTGTCCATCCACAAGTCTGCCTGTCAGCAGGCCGTATCTTATGGACCGTAGAATAAGTAGACAGTGATTACACAGAGTGTACTTCGTATGCCAGTAAATTTCAAAATCTAAACTCGTTTTTTTCGCAAGTTGTTGCTGTCTTAAAGAGGAGGCGAATTGATTTGGATGTTTACCATCATAATGGCTAGTTCAAGCCGGCGCGGAACAAAAAAAGTCTGGAAGAATTTTGTGAAGCTTTTGTCTATCAATGCGATAGCAACGGTTAGATTTGCAATTTAAAGCCTTTTTGTCTCTTTGATGTCAAATAGTCTAAATTCAAATTCGCTAGAGAAAGCGCGTCAACGGGGAATTTAAAAAATGGGGTGTGCACAGGTTCTAAAAGTACTTGGGGCGTTGAAGTCTACCACTGCTATTTCGGTATGAATCGGCACCAAGATTGTGATTCCTTGTGTGTACATAGTGACTAAAAGTTTTAATTTTAAAACTTACTTCCTAGCTTTGACGACGAGGTCCGCAAACGGTTTCTCCCAAGTATACATTTTGATGACCTGGATTCCAGATAAGATCTCGTTCATGAGTCGCACTCGTTCGTCCGTCCGAAGCGCCGTCTTTAATCGCAGTACTGATGTGCGCTTGCCCAAATAAGCTGCCAAACAAAATAAACATTGGAGCTGTTAATTTATGAGTAAATATTAAAAGAATGTGAGAAATGTGGTATGTAGAGTAATTAAATGACCTCGTATATTTTTAAGATGAAATCATGACTCAGGTTTCAAGCTAGAACTACATTTGACCGAAGCAAACGTTTAACACGTCTGATTTGTACGTAGAAGGACGTCGCACGGCGTGGACCAATTCTACAAGTCCACATAAAATGTATGGAGACCAACGCGTCCAGATTGGCTTGTGTGTGTTAAGTCTCAAGAATCATATTTCGTGGCATGCTTCAGAGATATACAGATACATCACGCTTATTATGCCGTAGGGTAAATGTAGAGACACAGCGACAGATCAAGAGTGACCGAATGGCTAAAAAGGGCAACATTTCTCTGCTATATTGGTTGATTCTTCCATTTTGCCGAGTTATGCGAATAAAAATATACAAACAGTTCACATCATCAACATTGGATGATTTCCGACCTTAAAGAAAGGGATGGAGATATAACTCCTTCCCTCTGTCTCGCTCGCACGCCTGATATTTTAACAAGTCATGGTAAAGCCATACCACGGTAATGCGGCCAAGCTCCAACTTTGTTTTGGTCACGAGCGAGTCTAACGATGTATTATTCCTATTCGCGTTTACGAGTGTAATAAAGTTTGTATAATGTCGTTGTTTACGACTGTCTTATCCGAAGGACTTTCGGATTCACTGGGCAATAACGGAATTTGAATTTGGAGAAATGTTTACAAGCTCGGTTAAGATGTTTATGTAGGTCGTTTGTCAATTTCCAGTTCGGTTAAGATTTTTATGTGGGTCATTCGCATTTTTTTTCTACGGACGCATAGCTTCGTATACGCGTATTTGTCATTACACGCTTGGTGTATGCCTGCTCACAGTTGACATAAAAAACTATGAAACTCGTTTCGTTGTCGTTTAATCGACAGAACGTAAGTCTCATCATCATCTTCGTTATTTGAAAGACGTCCACTGCTGGTCATAGGCCTACCCAAGTGTAGCCACAACAATCTTGTGCGTCTCGTATCCATCGGATTTATGCGACGTTCACCAGGTCATCGGTTCACCTTCAGGTCAAGTCTAAGTTAACTTAATTTGAATCAGAATTTCCATGTCGTAAATGAGATGTTCACGTTTTTAATTGTTACCGACAATCGCGTGTTTCATAAAAAGTAATGTAATTATCGTATTTACATTTGTAACTTTTTAGTTTTTCAATTTTCTTTTACTTTGAGTTCACTAGTAAAATACGTACAATAATATTTTACTTTTTATTCTTTGCGTTGGAAGGCCTCCTACATGGTGGACTGACGACCTGGTGAAGATAGCGGGAATCCGATGGAGGCCGGACGCACATGATCGTTCGTTGTGGCGACGCTTGGGGGAGACCTATGTCCAACAGTGGACATCTGTCGGCTGAAATGATGATGATAATGATTCTTTGCGTGACAGAATGGACGATTGCCTCCGTCACATTTTTTTTTTTTGTACTGATAGATTGCCGGTAAAAAGCAAGAACGTCCCATAGACACTCAAGTCTTTTTCTCATGAAGTTAGGCAGAAACTAAAGAATATTCCTTCCACAATCCCAGTAGTATCTACAATAATTTTGGAGTTTTTCTTTATATTTATCTTTACAACTATTCTTTTATTGACCTAAAAAGCATAATGAAGAAAAACAGTTCTCTTAATCCAATCTAAATATGTATAAAAATGACAGCACCTAATTAATTTGATACGATAATTCACGCTAGATTCTATCTAGGCCACAACATTTAACACGATGAAGTATCAACAAAATTAGAAGCCTTTGAAGAGGGTAAATAAACTTGCTAACAAAAGTTTATATAATTTGACCTATTTCTTGGGCACGTGAGCAAACAACATCGTTCGTAGAGTGCGTGTGTACCTTGCCACTCTTGAGCGATACTCGTTGTACATAAAGCTCATTTTACTGAAACTAAAAAGGGCTTTAAAGGGCTTTCAAAATTGACTTTTGCCTCGCACAACTTTTTATTTGTTTTTTTGAAGTGAAAACTTCTTTAGCGGCGTTGAGCACTTTTTCTGTAATGGGTATAAAATCTTAAACTCGCGTCAGGACACGTGACCTGATCGAAAAAGCGTAAGACGTCTTTTTTTTTTGTATGATGGTAGATTTGCGGAACTAACAGCATGTTTTTTTTTTCGCGGTGGGAAAATCATCTAATGACATCCCCCGCTCTTGGGCGGAGCGGGAGATAGTGTCAGACTATAGCTGACTGTAAACCCACTCCTGTTTCTTCTTCGCCTTTCGTACCGGGGCTGAGCTATCTTTCGAAATAACAATCATCTAATGACATCCCCGCTCTTGGGTGGAGCGGGAGATAGTGTCAGACTATAGCTGACTGTAAACCCACTTCTGTTTCTTCGTCGCCTTTCGTACCGGGGCTGAGCTATCTTTCGAAAAAACAATCATCTAATGACATCCCCCGCTCTTGGGTGGAGCGGGAGATAGTGTCAGACTATAGCTGACTGTAAACCCACTCCTGTTCGTTCGTTGCCTTTCGTACCGGGACTGAGCTATCTTTCAAATTAACAATCATCTAACTAATGACATCCCCCGCTCTTGGGTGGAGCGGGAGATAGTGTCAGACTATAGCTGACTGTAAACCCACTCCTGTTCGTTCGTTGCCTTTCGTACCGGGACTGAGCTATCTTTCAAATTAACAATCATCTAACTAATGACATCCCCCGCTCTTGGGTGGAGCGGGAGAGAGTGTCAGACTATAGCTGACTGTAAACCCACTCCTGTTCGTTCGTTGCCTTTCGTACCGGGACTGAGCTATCTTTCAAATTAACAATCATCTAACTAATGACATCCCCCGCTCTTGGGTGGAGCGGGAGATAGTGTCAGACTATAGCTGACTGTAAACCCACTTCTGTTCGTTCGTTCTCATGCCCATTGAATCAAGAGGTTAACGGGTGTTTTTTTGTCTGGGCTCGTTGAAATTATGGATGAAAGTTGATTTTTCGGAGAGATAAACTTTTTAATGTAAAATAATTGTAATAGTTTTAAAGTGTTAAATTTTTAATGTAATATAAATTGTCATGTTTGTGTACGATAGCGCAATAAATGAATATTGTATTCTACCACATAAATGATAGTAATTTTATACTGATAAAGCAATTGGTGCAAAATTATTCCCTAACCGTTCCAAAATATCAAACATGCTCAACGTTAATAATCAAGTTTTCACTTCTGCCGGCACTCCCGGAGTGCAACCCGTCTTTTTTTTTATTTATTTATTTAACCTTTTGAATGTCTTATGTTACACAGTTCGAAATAAGCCATTGTCTTTCTATTGTGTCTCTAATTACGGTAAAAGAGAATCTTCATGCAACAAAAGATATAAGGGCGGACTTACTTTCTTTGGTTTCCTTCTTTTTATGTCTTTCGTTCTTTACATAAGTCAACTATACCTTTGTGGCTTGAAAAGCCTTTAAACTTGATATTAATAATTGAATCAATAAAACAAGTGTCCTTTAGCCTCCTGTAGAACTCTCTGCTAACGTCTGAGTTCCATAACCCTGTTTTATTTTTTGGCTTGGAAAATCATCAAATAACCTCTCCTGCTCTTAATGGAGCGAGAGGGACTGTCAGACTTTTACTGACTAAACCCACCCGTGTATCTTCAGTTGCGCTTTGCGATCTAGGACTGCGGTAACTCTTTCGAACAATCTCACTGCCCTGGTATAAAAAATCCGCAGCCATGGATCAACTCGCAAGCGACAGTGAGTTGTCAATGGTAGACCCCATTCATTGCTTTACATCAGCTAAGATAAGGTTAAATGTACACTCAGTATCAATATATCAACGCTGCTGCGGGCAAAAGCTAGTACTTTTGCCGGCAACTTCGCCCGCGTACATAAAATACAGCCTATGTCACTCAAGAACAAAGCAGCTTTTTATCGGTAAAAAATTTTAGTAATCTGACCAGTATTTTCAGAGATTACCTCCTACAAACAAAAATTAAACTTTGCCTCTTTATAATATTAGTGTAGAAAACTGCGGATTTTCGCCATGTCCAATTTTCTATTTTATTTGCTGTATTGTATTTTTATATTTAGTAGCTATGCAAATGCCTTACCTTGTAGCGGTATGAAAGCAAGCATGAACCCGACCCCGACGACGGCAGCCCAGCTGATCTCCACCCACATGAAGTACGTGATGATGACGGTCGCCAGCGGCCCGATCCACAAGTAATGTAGGAAGATGATCGCCACGTCGAATCTGTTCACGTCGTTCGACAGCAGGTTCACTACTTGGCCAACTGTCGTCTCGCCTAGCGCCGTTTTTGATAACCGTAGAGACTGGAAAGAAAAATGGAATTATTAAAAAACTAAACATTAAGGCTTGCCATTTTCCAAAAAGGAAATAAGTTAACATATTTTTTGTCGACATTGTTATTTTTTGTTCTAAGATATCTAATTTAGTGACATTTTTTAATTTTTATTCTATGACATTTAATTTAGGGAGATTTAATTTTTTTCATGACATTAAATTTATTGACATTATTAATTCTTAGTCAATGACATTCAATTTAGAGTTTTTTTTTTAATTCTTTAACATTTAGGTAATATAGTGACAAATAATTTGTACTTAATTTATTTAATTCTAAGAATACCAAGAATTTTGATTAAAAAATATTTTTGAGCTGCTGAATTAACATTTAAATAAATGATACCACAGAATAAGTAAAAGGTAGCATAAGCATATGTAAACGCTTAAATAAATAAATGATAATAATAATAATTATTATAAACCTTTTGTTCTACTTCCAAATTCCATACATCACGCATTTTCTCGTGCGGTATTTAAGTTCCAATGAGTTGATGCACTAAGGCAGAAATACACATGCCTGTATGCAAGTAGGTAGCGTTCATACCATTGTGCAATAATACGTAATGTTGAGGAAGTTCTGCTTGGTGTATATCAGCATAGCATGCCAAGTATGTAAATAACATTAAAGTATTGATATACATGCCTGTAACTGGCAAAAAAGTATGCAAGTAGCTTGCATACCAAAGAGCTATACCAAATTCTGTGTAACTATGTTAGCTACTTGCATTTAGTGCAAGTTACAGACTTGTATGTTTAGGCTTTTACTTGCATACTTTAGTGCAAGTTACAGACATTGAATTTAAGCCCTTGGCTACTTTAATGCCAGTAACGATTAAATACACATGTCTGATGTGTATTTAAGTCTTTACTTGCATACTTTTGTCAGTTAGGTACAGGCATGTATCTATATATTTAGGCCTTTAGGTATAGTCATCATTCTTCGTTCTTCCCTGGAGTATTCCAATTCCTAACCCCTAAGCTAACCAGCTTAGGTTGCTAAACTGAAGATTGAATCTACCGTAAATGACATGCGCATGACAACCGCTCAGTGACCGGTAATTCACGTACAGATGTTCATAATTATGTGTCGTACATGGAAATGCATTAACAAGTATATAAGACTACGGTAATAAATAAAAATATTCTGAGTAGCTACTCAGAATATTTAAAATACAAATGAAGTCAATTTGACTA
This sequence comes from Mythimna albipuncta, assembly GCA_929112965.1. NCBI lineage: Eukaryota > Metazoa > Arthropoda > Insecta > Lepidoptera > Noctuidae > Mythimna > Mythimna albipuncta. The sequence continues at coordinate 13,410,809 of OV815962.1, forward strand.
TTTGTAGCAGAATTGGAAAGCAATAAAATTAATGTTTATTTTATCGTATAATATATTATGTAGGTATTTAATATAGTAACACGTCTTTATTTACAAATAAAGAACCCTCACAGTTCAACTAACCCTCTTGAATAGCTATTTCATGAAAAAGTCATAAACTTAAAAGATGAGTTTAAATGTTAGTAGGTATAACAAAATTTGTACTACTTACTAACATTGTACTACTTGTATTAATTGCTCCATGCATACTTATATTAATATTTCATTGAGTCCAAGACCAATTATGTTTTATTTTATTTACCATTTTTGTGAATAAAATGTAAAGAAAAAGACATAGTAATGTTTCATGTGTGTAAACCGCCTCTATCAAGGTGATTATAATTAAATGCTTAGCGAACCGTAAAGATCTCAAGGTGAAGATCTCCCATGTTTGACCGACACTATATCTGTCTGTTATATAACAATCTAATAGAAATATGGAAACTCTCACAAAATATTTAGTCTACCGGGAATTATGCACCTGCAGTCTCAAATAGAAATAGTACATTTTGATACAAGTGGAGAAAGTTTGTCGTTGCGACCGAAGTGGAATTCGAGTGTATTATGAAGACTCTGCTATGACTTTCCACGTCTAAATGTATTGAGAATAATTTTGCGCCACTTGTTTCTCTGAATTACCTCCTAACCTTTTTTTTTGTTGGAAATCATGAAATTACTTTTTCCCGGTGTGGGAGGAGCAAAAGAGCGTCTCCGACTATAACTGACTAAAGCCCACAATGTTCCTTCAGTCAGTTCCTTGGGAGGGTTACGGTAACTCTTTCAAGGAATCCCGCAGTCCTCGTCAGGCAACAGCCCTAACAGGCTCCTTCAATCTTGCTGACATCTCTAAGAGGCATGCAGAACACGTGTTGCAACTCGGGCTTTGTCCTTAACCGGAAGGCAAGCTACTCATTGCTCGCGTCTACGATGGCCTGGAATCATCTCGTGACTCCTGACGTCCACCGAATCCATCTCAAGCTCTACTGTTTCTAAGATTACATGAATCCGAAATTGTGTTAACGTCGGTTTTTCAATATTAGTTCAAAAGTTTACACGACGCCGATGTTACGTGTTTAATTATAAATAGTTAGAAATACTTGAATATGTATTAGTTTATTTTGTTTATAAGATTATAATATTGTGTATTTTATCTATGGGCCTTAGTAGCCTGACAATAAAGAAATATAATATATATGTATATATATATTAACTGTGCTGATAAGTAATCATAATGTACATATTTAAAAAGTTAAAAAAAAATGCCGTGAAAATTGTATGATTCACGAAAAAACAGAAGCAAGAGATATGCTTCAGATTGTTAGTAAATAGTGTCTAGCATTTACGAAAGATAACAGCTACCTAACTAGACATGCAAAAATGTAGAATTTTAAGAACGAATAAACATGTTCTTTATGTATATCTTTAGTGGTGGTGCAAATAAAATATTACTAAGGTATTGTAAACAACATGGGAATATTGTATGTGTCGTAGCCAAATTTCACTTCATGACATGGCCAAGTAAAACTGGCCAGATCGTTTTAAACGTTAAAATTTGATGATATTTCAAACGACATTTGGCCTACTTTCTTTAAGCTTTTTATTATTGAAATCCTGAACCAATGATATGGCCAAACGAGTATTGACATATCATCAAATGATAACGTTTCATCAATCTGGCCAATTTTAGTTGGCCATATCATGAAGTGATCAATTCTAAAACCTGGCCAGGACATACGCAATAAGATTGTTCTGCGGTAACTACTTTAGAAAAAAAAAATAGTTTTATGCGGCTCTGGAATGCAAAGGAAACTGAAGGAACAGAGGTCGGTTTTAGTCAATAATAAGACTGAAATTCCATTTCGCTCCATCCAGAGCTAGAGAAATTATCTAATGATTACGCACATCAAATAAAAGCGCTACCAATAAAGGATAGTAAATTCAATTTAAAGTCCCTATTTGTACCATTGTAATTTAGACAGATATCAATGAATTAATATTGTGAACTTAAAACTATTAATTTACGATATATCGCTTGTTCAGAGGCCCAATTATTCACGCGATCCATTTTACACCTTGTGTAGCTCCATCTCTCTCTTACTACTGGCATTTTATTTTATTTTAAGTAAGGCACCTATTTTATAGAGAAACAACAATTCGTGACGTTTATTTTCGTGAAAATTACGGTGATTTTACTCGTCTCAGGTTAACGCGTTCATGTCATAACAAATCTGTAAAATTGAAGCACCTAAAACTCGAGATATATCCGAGATATCGACGAAAATGACCATGAGCGAGTTATTTATCATTACACTGACATCATCTTTCATAATAAATCTCACTAATATTATAAATAAAGGCGACAGTCTGTGATTGTATTTGTATGGTTTGTTACTTCTTCACGCTTGAACGGCTGAAAGAATAAGGATGAAACTTGCAACACGGGTAGTACCAGTCCTGGAATAAATATCACATGGATACTTTTTATTTATGGACCATTTTCCTTCATGTTAATTTCCTTTTATTGTTACTCTTATGGTTGAAGTTGCGAAATAATACTAATTATTAGAATACTAAATAAAAAAATAATTGAATGATGAAAAAAGAATGCCATCTACGCTATTCATAGATGACATTTTTTTCAACGAAAGATATCTGGAATTGGATCACTTTTTAAAAACTACTTTTTTGTTCTGAATATATTTAGTTTCATAACGATGAGTGTTACAACGGAATGTTAATTTAGACGAGTCCTTAATTAGGAATTAAGTTAATCCGTCCGATTTTTGAGATCTTGATAAAAATGACGAACACATTGTTGCAAAATTTCTGTATGCAATAGACATCAGAAGAGTGTTTTAGTAAAACACTATATATGTACCTTCTACGTAGAAAATAATCAAATGACTTCTCTTCTCTCGATCTATGGAAAGAGAAGGAGTATCAGACTTTTACTCCCTGTGTTCCCTGCGAGAGCCTCGATAATTCCTTCGAACATTCCCGTGACCCAAAGAAGGTACATAGGTGTGGTTTTAGTCATTAAAAGTAAAAAAGAGCGTGTTTGACTCCCGCTCCACCCTAGGACGGGAAACGTCATTAAATAGATGATTTCCCTCCTTAAAAAGCCTTGGCGGGACACTATATTTACCTACGTCAACCTCTTTTATTTTATTTCTCATTAATTTTTTATTTAACATATACTCGAAGTAACTTATTATACCAAACACATGCCAGTAGGGGGGGGAATTAACCTTTTGAATGTCTTAAGTTACACAGTTCGACATAAGCAATAGTCTTTCTATTGTCTCTAATTACGGTATTCGATGAGTAAATATAACACATGAGTAATGAGTATATATAGCACAAATATTAAAGGTATAAATAAACTCACCTTCCTATAAATAAGTGAGCAGCAGGCCACCCGGAACTTCATGCCCATATGCAGGATGGCCATCATATAAGGATGCACGACGAACACGTTCAGTGCCGAGCACAGGACCACGGCGCCCGCGTATATGTACGCGTCTTCCTTCTTCATGTTGTGTCCCGGGCTGTAGTACTCCACCAACTTGCCCAGGAACACTGGCTGTGCAATCCTGGTGTTGTAATCACACTTATATTGAATTTGTTGAAGATTTTTGGATTTTATTTCATCAGATTTTTTATTTCAATATTTTTTCACTGACGATTTGGTTATGTGAATTGATTGTGAAAACACACCCTGTCGTGTCTTAAAATATGAGGAAAAAAGCGTTACCAAAACTATTTAGATTTTCTTACTGTACTTCAATATACATAAGACATTGAAGTACAGTAAAAAAAAATCTTATAATGTAAAGAAATAACCCGAACTTAAATCCAGACTGAAATAGTTTTGGTAACGCTTTTTTTCATATTTTAAGACACAACAAGGTGTGTTTTTATATTTTAATTCTTTGACATGTTTTAAATTAATAACAAATATCCTCAGTTCAGTCGACAAAAGAGAAATTCGTGTAGCTGTTTTTCTAGATATGACTAAAGCCTTCGATATGGTTTGCCATGATAGATTGTTAAATAAATTAGAACAGTATGATATAAAGTGTCCTGCCTACAAATGGTTCGAAAGTTATTTGAAGGGTCGTAAACAATACACAGGGATAGCAAAATGGATGAGTTCTCAGGTAATCTATAGGTCCTTTATGAACAAATTACTATGGTGTACCACAAGGGACTACGCTAGCCACAATACTATTTTTAGCATATATAAATGAATTGCCAGAATCAACGGACCAGTACATAGTATTATTCGCAGATGATACTACGGTTTTAACTAAAAAAGCTACTACTATTGACCAGGCGACAAACGACAGCAATAGAACCTGGTTAACTGCAATAATTTAGAAATAAATACCGAAAAAACTAAATTTATGAGATACTTGACATATAATAACAATAGAAATATAAATAGCACAATAGACTTACCAATTAAATATAATAAAGTATTGAAGAAGTAAATGAAATAAAATTTCTAGGAATATATTGATATATTATTGTAACTGAAAATCTCACATTGACCTTGTTTGTAAAAAAAATCACAAAACCGTTTACGTGCTTCGTAGAATTAAAAAAAAATATTGATAAAGAAACAGCACTAATGGTATACCAAAGTCATGTATGTTCAGGATATAATTCAGGGGATAATTATATGGGGAAACTCTACAGACGAGAAGCCCAGAGAGCTTTTGTAGCCCAAAAGAAATGCATAAGGTCTATCTATGGACTCAAGTGGACTGCTTCGTGCCGAGCAATCTTCACTAAAAATCGTTTGCTTACATTGCCACCCCTATGCGTCTTGGAAATGTGTAAATTCGTTAGAAACCATCTTTTACTCTTTAAGCAGGATGATAAGGCCCAATTTAAAAGGAAAATTGTACAAAAACCTATAGTAGCGCCTTGAAACAGATAAAAGTTGTGTAACAGAAACTGCTATATATGGCGGTGAAAATTTATAATAAACTAATTACCTGAAAAAACTGAACAATTAATTGGCTTTGTAACAGATGTTTTTATTCAATACATGATTATTTAAATTGTAAACAGACATAATGTATTACTATGTATTACATTATGACCAACGAACATTTATAATGGTATGTGCCCAATTAATATTATTGAGTGTAAACTTTATTATGTTTGACTAATGTGACTAATGACAGTGATGAAATTCCATGACATTATTATATTATTATGCATATTCTAAAAATATTTAAACTTGTTAATATGTGTACCTATATTCTAGCAAATATCTAAATAAATTTAATTTAATTTCAATTTTGATGGGGGGAGGTGTCCAAATCGCCAGTGAAAAATTATTAAAAACAAAATAAAATGTGTTGAATCGCCAATTACTGACATATCATTAAATGTTAACGTTTAAACGATTTGGCCAGTTTTTGTTGGCCATATCACGAAGTGATAAATTCTAAGATCTCTGACCACGACATCTATAAGTTCAAAATATCTCGTAGCACTAAAAAATCACACGGAAAACAGACAAGGAAAAAGATCAAATTAATATGATACAGATGTTACAGTGAGATAAGATTGAAACCTCTAAAATCCACACTTGTTAATGCACTAAGAGATCACACGTTATCTCTTCCGCCTACGAAAATTAAGATGCTCTCATCCGCGATTATCTGGCTTCCATAGAAGTATTTCCTACATAAAGCCAGCCAGCCTCAATTATAACCACGAAATTGAATTGCCAAACCATAAATAAATCAATTAATCTTGAAGACTAATAAAATATCAAGTTTAGTAACTATTTGATTTCATTAGTAACCTTAGTAACAATATTTTTAAATATCAATTTATTTTAAATATGTTTTGACATCAATGTCAGAATTATGTCAATTTAGGGCATCTTCGAATTATGAATTGATTTGGTGACGAAAGCACTATTCATCATAATATGTCAATGTCGTGGCCAGATCTTAGAAATTGATCACTTCATGATATGGCCAAGTACAACTGGCCAGATCGTTTTAACCTTTCAATCGTGGAAATTACAGACACAATAGAAAGACAATAGGTGCGCGAACGCCGGCGTTCGCTTGGGTTTTAATGAATGCTTTAAACTTTTATGATATTTTTTATTCTTCGTTTGGTTAACTTTCTTTAGATCTTTTATTATCACAGAAGTCCTACATCAATGATAAGGCCAAACGAGGATTGACATATCATCAAATGTTAACGTTAAACGATGTGGCCAGTCTTAACTGGCCATATGATGAAGTGATCAATTCTAAGATCAGGCCACGACATCGGTACCAAATTAAATTAGAATTTAACTCGGAAGTTTATTAACATTTTATCTGTTAAATACCGGAGCGGATGTAAAAACAGAACACTCATCCGAAAACGTCACAGTGTAGTTTTGCATCCTTTTTCTGTTACTTGACAGTTTCCTCTTCCACCAGCTTTAAAACTTAATTAATTTGAACGGACTTGAAAAATTACTTCTATTTGAGATTTTGGAGTTGAGTTTTGATATAAATATTTAAGAAAAATTAATCACGTACCTACCCAATTTACCAACCTGTATGTAACAATACAAGCGGCTTTACTTTGTAAATTATTAAAGATACCTACATGTACATGCAAACAACACTAAAGGTAGAACTACTGCGCACACGTGTGCCACACACGCCAATCTAGGCGCGACGGTCTCCATACATTTTATATGGTAACTAGACTTGTAGAGCTACACTTGACCTACGCAACGCAACGTTCTACATACAAGTGGGCGTGTGACACGTGTGTATTGGTCACTCTACAGTACAAATTCTACGGGAACTAACTTCATCTCACTTGTCAGTGCTATTGAAAGTGTTGGCCACCTGATCACGAAGTGTCAGCAGACTCGTGTGCATCTCCCGGTGAGCTGACGTCCCGAAGTAGCCTATGAACGAGCCCAGCATGCGTGGCTGTTGGATCCTGAGGGAGGAAGGAGCGGTTAGGATGGGTTGGGAAAGGAGTTATGTGATGGGTAATAAAGGTCTCAGGAAATTATGGCTTTTCGAGCTTACGGCCAGCATGGGTTTTTAGAAGGAGTAGGAATTTTTGAATATTAAGATATCTATTTATTTATTTTTTAAGGTTCCGTAGCCAAAGGACAAAAACGTGACCCTTAGTAATACCCTTTGGCTCCACTGTCCGTCTGTCTGTCACCAGGCTGTATCTCATGAACCGTGATAACTAAACACTTGATATTTTCACAGCTGATGAATTTTTGTTGCCGCTATAACAACGAATACTAAAAACAAAATAAAATGTGTAAAAAAAAAGTGATAGTATTATGGAAACTTTAGTGCGCGAGTCCGACTCACACTTGGCCATTTTTATTAAAAAATTACCTACTTTCGATTCTAATAAAACTGACTAAACCAAGGCTAAAAAGAAATGTGGCTAAAGCATTGTTTTAAAAGACATTTTACTCGTATTACATCAATTACAATTATGAAAGATAAATTATCATATAAAAAGATACATAAACAGTCGATTTATTGTTTCTATGTCACCGCACACGTTTGTGTGTTTTACTGTGTGTAAAACACACAAACGTGTGAAATCCCATTTATAAAACACAAATGTTGATGTAATACTTAGTTATTTATTTGTTGATACTTAAACTGATAAGCACCTCATTGTTACATCAATCGCCGACAGTTGAACTGCTTCAGATGCAGTACAAATGTGTGGTATCTTATCAAAACAGATTTAAGATAGTGATTGTTTATACTACTGTGTAATAGCCCATAATACGATTACATTGCTGATTGCTGCGATATTGTCAGTCAAAGAGCCTCATCATGATAGCGTAGGTTTTAGAAGCATTGTGTATTTTTTTTTTACATGTTTACTTCAGTGAACTCACACAGTTTAAATTCCACGCGTATTTTTTATTAAGTAAACCCTGAACCCTGTATAATCACAATAAGACCAGACGGCCTACCACGAGCTCTATTGCGATCCATTTGGCGATCTTAACTCAACAGTTACAGAGATTGTGATATACACCCCTACTTTAGTACACAAAAAAAATGGGGCTCTATCTGTAGCCCGTCACTGATCATATTTTAGTAGTATAAAAAACCGAAATCCTAAAATTGATCACGAAAAGGTAAATTCATCAATAAAATGAAGAGAAAATACTGCGGGCAGTGTTTTTCCTTAATAATTGTCACTTATTCATTCATTAATCAATAGCCTGCACAATATTTCCACAAATTGAGTGACATTTTGGGAAATAAACCAACGCTAATAACTTGCCGTTTATGAAAATTATTTATTGAGCTTTTACTTATAAAATAACAAGGGTTTTTCTAATAAGCCCTTTAACTACTGCGTACTAAATATAAAATAGTGGTGTATAGAGGGTATAGTAGATATAGCTCCATTCCTCTTTCTTGTTCGTGCGATAAATATTTTCAGCCCTCAGAGTATGGTAAGGTCCCTGAACTTGGTTAGGAATAAACGCTGCAGTCTTCCAGTCTGATTTTATAATTTGAGTGTCTTCAAAGCAAAAGTGAATAGGCTCATAAAGTAGTGCGCCTCACCATCAGAGATTGCATTACTGCTTACCATCAGGTGAACCGCAGTCAAGCACTAGTTTATATCAAATAAAAAAAGACGTAGGACTTTAAAACTTATTTTTAATCAATTTAGGTCATTTCAAATAATGATAAAAGAAAATTACAGTCTATTTTGTTTACATATCTTTTCCCATAATAAAAATAAAGTTACACCAACATCTTGTTTTCTATAAATTGCAAAGAGTATTGGTTTTCGTGTAAACAAAACTAGTTTGCCGTCTCTGCATTAATTCCAATTATATCAGCTAAGAATTCAATTTAAATAATAAAGCAAAATCATGTAAAAAGTACCTATTAGTCTATTTACTATCATTATAGTAGATACGTGCTTGCTTCTATAAAAACAACTTAAACAGCTGTGAATAATACTCATCATAAGGAAACAAATAACGTAATAATAGGTACTTTTCCTAGACCTAAATACTGAGGGTAATATAAAAAAAAACCGTCCCAGTAAGAATGTATGTATGTACAACATATTATGTCAGTTCACAACAAGACCCTGGAGGCAAATCAAGACAATCAATAAACCTGCCCAACAGGCAAAAAATTGAGGGTGGGGGTGGGAGATAGTCCTCACCAGGGATGTTACGGAGCTCCATAACCGTAACCGAAACTATCGGATATCCGATATAAAATAATATCCATAACCGTAACCGAATCCGAAATAAAAGTTTCGGATAATATCGGATCAGGGCGGAGCCTAATTGCGACACGTTATGACAGCCTGTCATAACGTGTCACGTCGTAAAATATAAATAGTATAGTAGTAAATAGCTTGTATTTATATTTGACTTCTGAAAATCCTTAAAAATCTAATATTCGTAACCAAAATTATCCGAAACTAACGGATAATCCGAAATCATTTCATATCCATACGGATATGAAATGATTTCGGATTATCCGTTAGTTATTATTTATTACCGTTATATATTATTACCGTAACCGGGATAATAATCATTTCTATATCCGTATCCAATCCGTATCCGAAATTTCATATCCATAACATCCCTGGTCCTCACTAACATTACATAAAACCTCCCTGTTATTTTGTAACAACTGAACCTTGGGAGTCAACAAAAATAAGTCGGAAGAAAAGCTTAGTGAAAATCGCAAACAACCTCTTCGAGATTCGTCTGTGTTACATATGATTTATTTTTTAACCGGCGCCGGCGACACAAAAAGGTTATCTAAGATCTGGTCACGACATATGTATACATATTGGTGAACGAATTTAGATGCGGTATTTTATTTGAAAGCAGACTTTCTAGCGATCGCGATCGATGGTTCTTAGACTAAATCGGTTCAGCCATTTAAAAGACATATGGGGGTGAAAATAGGAATGCATTACCGAATCTTTGCATCAGATTTATGTCACAAAACTATTCATAGGTCGGGATTTTTTTAAGACAGTCTCGAGTCTGTTTACATCTGAGTACATAAGTAGGCATCCACCAAATCCACAGAAAAGATGAAAGAGGTTAGAAAGGAAATACTTTCCGATTTGTACTACTATGAGTGTCACCGCTTGTTTCACACCTTTTAACTCCACTACAGGCAATAAACCAATACGAACGCGCGTTACGCAACTGACAGACCATGAGACCACGCACACATACATCGCAAGTTTGCTATTGGTAGTTGAACTATGAGCATTGCCCTACTTTGTGGCACGCCTGCCCCGCCCACAAGGCGGTTCTAACCTTTTTTATCTGTTCTGTGACTAAATCCAGAATATGTGTATGTATTATCCGGTCTGTACAGTGAAAACAATACACTTTACCATAAGAAGTAGCAGAAATTATAATATCAAGTAGTTATACAAAGGATCAAGCGAACTATAAAGAATAAGGAAAACCGCAAAACTGCGACAGATAGCTGAAGTGGCGTCTCGGATTACGTCTGTCGCATTAGTCACAAACATTCTGACCTGACACGGGTGTAAAGTACACAGGAAGGAGCATTGATTGTGCACAATGTGGATTGTGATCGCATCGACGCCGACGCCTCTTGTTGCGTAGAGCATAGGTTCCCAATCGATAAACCGTGGCCCACTTGGAATCAGACAAAACTATTATAGAAACACCGACTTCCGAAACTATACTTATTTTGCAATTTTTAGTGATATCTTTTTACATTGAAGTCGGTTGTATTTTTTGTTATAAGTAAATAGTTTTTTATCCCTGGTTACATCATCACGCGTAAATAGTTGGACCAATTTAGCCAATTCTTTTTTTGTTGTTTGTTTTTGGCATAAGAAGATTCATACGGAGAAATTATACCACATTTTGCTAGAGATTGGCAGTTTATTTTACTTCACAGAATAAACCGGCTGAATGTTGCGAATACTTTAGTCACTTTGCATGCACTCTTCATCAGATTCTTGTAAATAGTTGTGCCATCAACGGGGCGTAGTAGTAGTTTAAAAGAAAGTTGGGGATCGCGTATGGTGAAAGTTTGGGAATCACTTGCATAGAATAATATTAGCATTTATGTTCAAACAATAGAGATAAGGCAGTAGGTCGCTATGATTCATTTATTGCAACGCTGAATAAACTGTAAATATTGTGTTATAGTTTATTTTATTGTGCCAACAAGGGTTTTACAACTTCGTGTCTATTGTATTTGTCTTGATTAGGTAGATGTGAAAAACTATTTAAGTATTAAATATTAACCAGTTATACAAATTAGTACTAAAAATAGGTCTACAAGTTTTAAGACATTTTATTTTATTACAAACTTTCTGCCTTGTACTTTACGTAACTTTTTTAATACAATTCAATGCGTTCACAAACAGTAAACTCTTATACACAAGACACCCAGACCCGGACCAACAATGTGTAGGCCATACAAATATTTCATATGTGCGGGAATTGAACCCGCAACACGCAGCGCAGCAAACAACAACCCTAAACCACTGCGCCAACTGTGGACCTGCCTTTTCATTAAGCATTCTAGTCGTGTTAAAAGTCACTTAAAAATGTTGTTCCTGTTGCTGAACTAACCAAATATTCGACTTTGCACCCAAGAATGCTTATCCAACGTCAAAGTCCTATTAGCTTACTTATGTAACTTAAATACTATGAAGTAACTACCTACATCATTTTTTTACCAATATACGAAATAATAGTCCTGTATTTTTCGCGCAAGACACTATTTTTTAGTACTTCAGCTAATTAAACAGACAAAAACCAATGCGTTTTTGTCCTTTTTAAATGAATAATTAATCACATTAATTAATATGTACTTGCTTAAAACTCCACTTAAATTAGCATCTATAAACAAATAGAAAGATTATTATGCAGTAGGTAACTAGGTACTTCAGTAAGGACATCTAGAATATTGTACTACGGCCACAAAAATAGCCGCTTCTAGCTTCTCCGGCCACAATCTATCGCGCGCTTTAGATTTTTTTGTGGCTGCTTCTAGCTTTTTTTGTGGCTGCTTCTAGCTTTTTTTGTGGCTGCTTCTAGCTTTTTTTGTGGATGCTTCTAGCTTTTTTTGGCCCGTGTGCGGGGACACTAACTGTTTTTATAATTATATTAATTAGCCAGTGACTTCGTTAGCGAGAATGTTTTCATAAAAACTTAAACGCCCCTTTAAAACTATTTTGAGGGTAGTTTTGAAAACCTATAATAACACATGACTATAACTTAGAATTTGGGCCAAGTTTCAAGTTTATTCATCCCAGAAATAATAATCCTCCATAAAATCTTTAACACATCCTAAATCTCTTATGGGGGTAGATTTGATAAACAATAAGGATAACTTTTATTATTTAGTTTTAAAGTATATTGGCACTTGAAATTTTGCACACAAACGAAATCCCCCCCTCAAAGGTTGAATTTCTAAAACCCCTTCTTAGTGCTCGCCTACGTCATAAAAGGAAGTCTTGTGTAAAATTTCATATTATTAGTCCCAGTAGCTTCTGCTATGCGTTGATATGTCAGCCAGTCAGCTTCCCCTTTTATATTATAAAAAAGACGTGTGGCACTCGGGCCTCGGGGACTGCCGCGGTAAAGCTATTGCATAGCATTTTTATCAACTTATTCAATTATAATTCTTTATTTATTTTATTTATGATTAATTGAAGATACACTTTCACACATTGGAATTGAATTTTGATTGATTGTTCAATCATTTGTTTTCTTATCGGTCACCACGCTCAAAAAACAAATGAGTGAGGGGTGTTAGGTTATTGTCGTTACGGAATTTCTGGATTCGGTCTTCACGCTCAAAGCCCGCGATAGAAGCTATACAATAGCTTAAAAAAATACAGTGAAACCTAAATAACTGGGACTTTAAGGGAACTGCAAATTTGTCTCACTTAAAGAAGTATTTCAATTACTCAGTGTCTCAGATATCGAGGGCCTCAAGTCTATTTATTACAATAGTGTCAGAATGGTCTATCATTGTTTTCGCAATGGTAGATTTTGACAAGTGTTAGCATTTCTGGCATAATTGAACTACCTATATTATTTTTAAGTAAGATTTGTTAGCCTATTTTTATATTTAAATAATTTGAATGTCTCTGTTTACGTCATACAGATAGTGTATTGACTCAACTGTCATTTAGTCACTGACAGTTCACTCTAACGTTCATTCGTTTATGGGTTCGTTCACGAAAATGATTGCACACGCGAACCGAGGCATTCGAGTTTGTTCTCTCGTCGAGTAAGGTTGTTTAAAGTGCAAAAGTTATGTGAATAAAATAGTTATCCTGAAGAGCTGTATTCTCATTTCCTGACCTCATAATAGGTCAGAAGTGGGATTCCACCAGAAATCGTAACGGTTTTGGTGAAAACTTTACGCCCGCTAAGCAAAGGTAACGACTTTTTTTTTACTTTTAAATTTCTAACGGCTTTTAGTACAGTTTATACTTTTAGATAATTATGAAATATTAAAGGAATATCAGAAGGTTAGCCCGAATTAAACCCTTGTTACCTTTGTGAACATGCTTCCCTTTTTTTTTTTAAGCTTTTAAACAATATAGGGGTATTAAATAAGGCCATTTTAGATTTACTTTAATATCGTCGTGTAGTAATGTTTTAAACGAACTATCTACGTTCAGAATTCAACGAAATAAGTAGTTATTTTTTATTTATTTCACATTATAACCTCAAGACTTGTAAAGCGTTTTTTTTTGTTTTCTTTTTTAAAACTACTTTTGGCATATGGTGTAACGATAATTTCAGACTTCTAATAGGATTAAACACTTGATTGAGTACTTCTTCTTTTGCTTATTTTGTACGTAAAGCAACGTTTACTTGTTTTGTTTGTGTGTTTTCAGCTAAATAACAAATATGCCAAGCGATCGCTCGCGAAAACGTGTAAGAGGCTCTAAGGGCTCCAGCAGTGAGTCAGAGTCGTCTACAGAGAGTCGGCGTAGTCGCAGATCGCGCCGCAAACACTCACGGCGCAAGAGGTCGAGACGAGAAAGGAGCACAAGACGAACTCGAACTCCTGAATTACCTAAAGACCCGGCAGAGCTCCCAGGTGCTGGGACCAGCAGCCAGCGTTACGAGAGCCGACGAAGCGAACCTGCGGCTTCTGATTATGCTGGACCGCCATTACCAAGTAACCAATTCACTGTTTTAGACTCTAGTTTCGCAGATGTCTTTAAAGAACTAGTTAAATCTATACAGAGGGACGGAAATTCAGAACGCTTTCCGTCTTTAAATGTTGTACCTGAATTTGACCCAACCAAGCGTAACCAGAGTATTAATGTCTGGATTACTAAAGTTAACGAATGTGCAAAGATTTATAACTGGACAGAACGACAAATAATTCACTATGCTTTACCCAAATTAGTTGGCCTAGCCCAGAAGTGGTACCAAGGCTTACCTAGTTTGTTATTTACATGGACGGAGTGGCAAGAAAAATTGCGTTTAGCATTTCCTTGTGACGACAATTATGGTCGGTTGCTGACGGAAATGCTCGCCTGTAAAGCTCGTTTTGGGGATAATTTAGAAGAGTATTACTACGAAAAGATGGTTCTAATAAATAGATGTAACATTAGTGGTAAAAATGCGATTGATTGTTTACTATTCGGTATTGATGATAGATCGGTTAGGACAAGTGCAGAAGCGGTTCAATTTAGTGAACCGGATAAATTATTAGTTTATCTCCGTAATGTAAGAGCAACAAAAAGAAATGATAAGTCAAGCGTTACTTCGCAGGCGGGCCCTTCCGATAGCATACAATCGAAAACACTCAAAGATAATACGAACAGAAATAATAAATATAAGACTGTAAAATGTTACAATTGTGGAGAAGAAGGGCACCAACACTTTAAATGTAAACACCCAATTAAAAGATGCGAGTCCTGTCACAGAGTAGGTCACTTAATTGCCGATTGTCCCAATAAACGCGAGTCTGACATTAATAGGACAGTCTTGAATATTTCAAAGGAACAGGATAATGATACGAAATATTTTAAGGATGCAATAGTTAACGGACGCACCTTGAAGTGTTTCGTTGATTTTGGTAGTCAAATCACTATGCTTAGGGAATCAGATGCTAAAGTGCTAAATATAACGCAATCTTTTGGTGATTTACCGGTTTTAAGAGGATTCGGAAATTCCTTAGTTCACTGTATAGGTAAATGCGATGTTGAAATTGAGATAGATTCGGTTAAAGCACACGTTGAAGTCTTGATAGTACCCGATCATTTTCTAAAAGTGTCGTTACTAATTGGTCAAACATTCACAGAGCAAAACCATGTAGTGGTTTATAAAACAAAAGACGAACTAATAATCAAAGATAAAGCCGTTAATAAACCAAAATGCATAGAGCTTTATGTTTACGAGACGGTCAATATAGTAGGTTGCACCGAAGTAGTTGTATACTCAAACCCACCGTATGACGGCGAGGTTTTGGTTGAACCTGGCTTATGCTCTCAGCCTCAAAAGATGTACGATATTATGCCTTGTATCTTACAAATAGTTCGCGGTAGGGCAGCTCTTCAGTTGAACGGTTTGAGGGAAAATAATTTCGTTTTAAATAAAGGCACACTTTTGTCTCGAGCCCTCCCATTAACTCGTGCCAATTGTCACATGATCAATAAAATTGAACAATATGTTGATGGCGACTCTTCTATTAATGTTATTGACACTAAAATGCTATCCGTTAGCGACCAAATTAGTCAAAGCGATCTTATTAAATTAACTTGTCTTTTAAACGAATTCAGAGACTGTTTTGCTTTTACCACAAGAGAGCTAGGACGTATTACTAATGTCGAGATGGAAATTAAGTTAACCGATCCTACGCCGGTAGTTTATAGACCGTATCGCATGCCTTTTACGGAACGCCAAGTTGTTCGTGAGATAGTTCATGACCTTGAGGAGTCTGAAATAGTTAGACCGTCTACTTCAAACTATGCATCTCCTGTTCTTCTCGTGAAGAAGAAGTCCGGAGAGTACAGGTTATGCATCGACTATAGGGCTTTAAATAAGAGAACTATTAAGGAGCATTATCCTATCCCTAGAATTGACGATCAGCTAGATAACTTATCCGGTTATAAATATTATACGACTTTAGACCTAATGTCGGGTTATTACCAGTTATGTATGTCCGAGGCATCAAAACATTTAACGGCTTTCATAACACCAGATGGACATTATGAGTTCAATAGAATGCCTTTCGGACTTGTAAATGCACCATCTAATTTTCAAAGGGCAATTAACAATATACTAGGTAATGCCCGATTTAAAGAAGCGTTTGCTTACATGGACGATGTCATAATACCGTCTAAAACCATAGAGGAAGGCTTCCAAAATCTAAAATCGACTCTAGAATTGTTTCGCACCGCTGGGATTACACTTAAGTTGTCAAAGTGTAATTTCTTAAAGGAGTCTATTGACTACCTCGGGTTTGAAGTATGCGCCAGCGGCATTAGGCCGGGTAAAGCTAAAATAAATGCCGTCGAAGTATTTCCTCGACCTACCGATCAGCACAGAGTTAGACAATTTTTGGGACTTTGTAGTTTTTTCCGCCGTTTCATAAAAGGATTCTCAACAATCGCCCGACCACTTACTCAACTGTTAAAGAAAGATACAAAGTGGACGTGGTCGGATTCTGAGGAGAAAGCTTTTATTACTTTAAAAGGGGAATTAGTTAAACGTCCAATCCTAGCATTCTATAATCCTGCGTCTGAAACTCAACTCCATACAGACGCTTCAAAAATAGGAATTGCTGGTATCTTATTACAAAGGGCCAATAAGGATGCGCCTTTTAATGCCGTAGCATATTACAGCAGACAAACCTCGCCAGAAGAGTCTCGTTTTACTTCATACGATCTGGAAACCTTAGCGGTCGCAAGTTCGTTACAACGATTTAGAACATATCTTTTAGGCATACCGTTTACCATCGTTACAGACTGTAATTCCTTGAGGGCAACCTTTGAAAAAAGGGATATTTTACCTAGAGTAGCGAGATGGTGGAACATTATGCAGGAATACGATTTCAAAATAATCTACAAGTCTGGTTCCACTATGTCCCACGTAGATGCACTTAGTCGAAATCCAGTTGGGTCCGACATCGCTGAAGTACGATGTATCGAGACCAAATGGATAACGACTGTACAACAAAGCGACCCTGAACTTCAACGCATCGTAAATATATTAAAAGATGAGGATACAAACGATATATTAGAAATTAAAAATAACTTTGTAATTAAAAGAGGATTATTGTATAGAAAAACTGAAGCAGGAGATCGCTGGGTTGTACCTAAAGGGGTTAGATGGCAAATATTAAAGTCTCATCATGATGATATGGGTCACTACAGTTTCGATAAAACATATGATAAAATTAAAAGTACCTTCTGGTTTGCCAAAATGAGGCGGTTTATTAAAAAATATGTTGATTCTTGTCTGCAATGCGCTCACTCAAAAATACCAGCCGGTAAAAAGGCGGGTGAACTCCACCCGATACCTAAAGTAGATCGCCCTTTTCATACCTTGCATATAGACCATTTGGGTCCCTTTGTGCGAAGCAAAAAGAAAAATGCATATTTGCTTTTAATTGTTGATGCATTTACGAAATATACTATTTTAGCCCCAGTCAAAAATACAAAATCTGTAAACTCTGTATCTACTTTAAAAAACTATTTTCATACATTTGGTGTTCCTACACGAATCATTTCAGACAGAGGTAGTTCATTTACGTCTAAGCGTTTTGAAGAATATTTAAGCACGTTAGGTATTAAACATATACTAAATGCGACAGCGACACCTCGCGCTAACGGGCAAGTGGAACGCTACAATCGCACGGTTCTAGCCGCTTTAACTGCGGCTAATCATAACAAACCGGAGCATTTATGGGATGAACATGTATCCGAAATACAATGGGGCTTAAATAATACCTTAAATAAGGGAATAGGAAAAACACCGGCTCAAGCTTTATTTGGTATCGATTTAGTTGGCACACCTAATTCTTTGTTAAATCTAAATATAGTTGATGGATCTATAGAAGAAGGAAATAACATCGAAAGTATAAGAAAGGAAATATCACAACACGTAGAAAAGAATCAAATTGATCAAAAGAAACGTTTCGATAAAAGTAGAAAAAAGGTTACTTTCAAGGTCGGTGATCTAGTTCGGGTTGAAAGAGAAATCCCGTCGACTGGGAAAAGTAGGAAATTAGTCCCGAAGCTTCGTGGTCCGTACCGCATCGTCGAGGTCTTTGATAATGATAGGTATAAAATAGAAGATACTCCAGTGTCCCGTAAGGGTAGTAAGAACTTCACTGGAGTGTTTTCTGTTGATAAAATTCATCCATGGTTAGTTTTTAACAGAAATAATGACAGTGATAGCGACTCAACCTTGGAAACTTACGAGGATTAGGAATTCGCTCTTTAAATTGGGTGGTAAATTAACAATATAAAGTAATAGTATCATTGTACAATGTACTTTAAGTATTTTTAAGATATAGAATTAAGTACGTTCATCTATTGAAGTATGATTTAAGCATTGATTGGAGTAAGGATTATGTATTGTGTAAATGTAAAGGTTATTATGGATATGATGAGGCCATATTAACTTATCAAACTAAAGTAATTATTGTCGTAGTGGTGTGTTGTGGACAGGAAGGGGCCACAACATGCTAGGTTTGTTATGATGGATGGACATGTTATGCTCGCAGCTTTGGCATTGTCGATAGTGTGTTGTGGAGTGTAGGGGCCACAGCATGCTTGAGTTGCGGTGGATATGTAGAGGCCACCGTAATTCCGTCAATGTTGATGATGTAGGTATGGTTATGTCAAAGTCATCATGACAAGCAAACTGCACTCGCCACTATGGTATTGTCGCTAGCGTGTTGTGGAGTGCAGGGGCCACAGCATGCTTGAGTTGCGGTGGATATGTAGAGGCCACCGTAATTCCTTCAATGCAGGTGATGCGGGTGTAGTTACGACAAAAAGTTGTGGAAAAACCAATTATATTCGCAACTGTGGCATTGTTGTTAGTATGTTGTGGAGTGCAGGGGCCACAGTATGCTTGAGTTGCGGTGGATATGTAGAGGCCACCGTAATTCCTTCAGTGCTGGTGATGCGAGTGTAATTGTGTAGAAATTTAATAATATAATGCTGATAACAGAATGTGTTTTCAAGGGAATAATGTGATTATGTATCCATATCAATTACAGAAATGTTAATTTATAATAATATTTAGATAAGTAAATAATACATAGGTACTTGTTTGCTAATAATCATTACCTTTCCACGGGACGTGTAATCGTCAGGAAAGGCCGACTGTTAGCATTTCTGGCATAATTGAACTACCTATATTATTTTTAAGTAAGATTTGTTAGCCTATTTTTATATTTAAATAATTTGAATGTCTCTGTTTACGTCATACAGATAGTGTATTGACTCAACTGTCATTTAGTCACTGACAGTTCACTCTAACGTTCATTCGTTTATGGGTTCGTTCACGAAAATGATTGCACACGCGAACCGAGGCATTCGAGTTTGTTCTCTCGTCGAGTAAGGTTGTTTAAAGTGCAAAAGTTATGTGAATAAAATAGTTATCCTGAAGAGCTGTATTCTCATTTCCTGACCTCATAATACAAGTTTTGGTAATCTGCTCATACAATGACGTCATTATGACTTTCCAATGGTCAATCACTGACAAACCATTGAAAGAAATGGCATAGAATGGTAATCTCGTACATAATAACAAATCAATGTCTGACGTATGCGACAATTTACTATAATTTAGGCAGTTTCTTTGATCATTGAACTACAATTAGAACGTCAGCGTGTACAGTTATTGCTTGTAATAACCTCAATATTATCATTTTACCACAACTCTATTGCTTGACCATTGACTGATCAATGATCGATCATTATACCTTAAAAGATTACGAACTATTAGCAAAATCGTGTTGGAATGACGGATTTATAAAAATAGCAGACTTGGGCCCCAGGTATAAATGAATATCTTCATTTGCAGAGGTGCGATTATGTAAATATGATTTATTGATTAGTACAAGTATTTTAACTATACATTAGCTGTAGTAGAAAATATATGATGATCCTCATCTCATCATAAACTGCAAATTTTAGTAGGCTAATCCGATAGTTTTATTGAGAAACCGATCAACAGTCTTATTTCGAACTTAATGGAAGCCATTCAGGCACGCGCCATTCGATACGTAAGTACGTCGTAACTATTTACTATGTATATAAACATAATATTCCCTTAATTCCTGTGTGCGGTAAACAACACTGCTACATAATACAACTTTTATGCAAAATTCAACCATATTGTGTTAAAAATGTGAAAATATTTTCAAATATATACCTATCTGGCAAAATTGTCTGCATGTGTTACAGTCAATATTGATAATAAGTTAAAATTCTTATTATAGGTAGTCAATTTAAACTACATAGATGAGATTGGTATTTCTTAGCTGTAAAAAACACCGAAACTAGTTCAGAGGGCCAAATCTCATTTGAAGTCCATACAGTAAACATGTACCAATCACCAAATCATATGAGAACCATGAAGATTGGTGTCTGAGATTGTATTTTGAGGAAAGAACCACACAAATTTAAGTAGACCTGTCCAGTCAGTGCAAGCATTTGTCAATATTCTTGTAGCTCAACTCAGGACTACTAAGGAGCTCAACTCAGAGCTTTTAGTTATTTATTATTATGAATATCTACATTTTTTTTTTTATAATGGTCTCAAAAAAAACCTTAAAGATCTTTGAGTAAGTACTTAGACATTGATAATTTTGAAATAGTTTTTAATGGTCTTATGTCGTGGCCTCATCTTAAAATTGATCACTTCATAAAGTGACGATGATGATCGACCATAGTAGCTAATGAATAGCGATTATTTCATGATATGGTGAAACATGGCTGATCATAAATCGTAAAATAGTTATCTTGTTGGTTTCAGGTGTTGATTTCAATCTGTTTTCGAGCTAGACGTAATTATGGCGACAGACATTTTTTACTAAAAGCGAATAGCAATTTTCAAATGGAAAATAAAACTATAATGAAATATGATTACGATACAAAGCTGCGTTATTTGATTGAATACGTACTTGCAGTCAATCAGCAGTTTGAATGCAGTATATTACAGTTTTGTCAACGACATTATATGCGATTTTAATTGGGATATTTAACTGTTCCACAATTTATTTCTGTTTTCTACTGCAAAATATGCCTCTGTTCCATTAAATAACACACAATTAGTATATTACATAAAAATTTGCTTTTACCACGAAAGCAATGGCGGGGTGTCTGTGTTCGCTCGCTTCGCTCTCTCACTTGACCCCGCCATCTCTTTTTAACCTAACTTCTCAGAGTCGGGGTGCCCCAAGTCTCTTTCATAATATGGCCGGTCACATCACTAACTAAGTGATCAATTCTAAGATCAGGCCACGACACGTATACATAATACTGTAACATATACATACAACTCCTCTATACATATACACAATTAGTATATTACATAAAAATTTGCTTTTACCACGAAAGCAATGGCGGGGTGTCTGTGTTCGCTCGCTTCGCTCTCTCACTTGACCCCGCCATCTCTTTTTAACCTAACTTCTCAGAGTCGGGGTGCCCCAAGTCTCTTTCATAATATGGCCGGTCACATCACTAACTAAGTGATCAATTCTAAGATCAGGCCACGACACGTATACATAATACTGTAACATATTGTTACGCCACTAAACGTGAACACGCCATATCTCCGAGAAAATAACGAGTGGCACGTAATAATTAAAACGCATTGCTGTTCGAAAGGTCTAGAGTAGTTGTACTTAGCTAGACTTAGAAAAATCTCGAAACATCCACAAGGTACCTACCTACCAAGGTACATGTAGTAATAGATATCATCTAACCGATAAGGGAAATTGTACTCTCCGACGTTAACAATAGAGTCGAAATTCGCATGAACGTGACTCTTATTATTACGAGAAATAAAAATGATTTATGACTTCGAGAAGCGATTCAATTGTTCTGGAATTCTGGATAGATCCGGGGACGTCGGTATCTAGAATTTTCTTGGCTCCGCATATAAATACGGGCCCCCGGCCGGAAGCGAGTCAGTTGTGATTTCGACTGCGATCAAGAGCGAACTACCCTAGTACTCGAAGTGATTTTTATCAACGACTAAAGCGATAGTGTAACGGTACTCTAGTGTTAATTGCGATTCGGATTATTGTTGACTGGACTAATTTGTTATTGTTTGTGGTAAATAAAGTTCTCTCGTCAGTAAATCGGCATTTGATTACCCACGTACGTAACAACTGGTGTCAGAAGTGAAATGCCACTAACACCGAGAGACGACGAACAGCGACCACGAACAAGAAGGCAAATGGAGATGGATGCTGCGCGTCATCGTATGGAGGAGGAAGATCAGGCTGGTATGGTAGCAACAGAAGCTGCTGAGGCGCCAACAGGACCATCCTCGGAATTGAACCTCGCTGCGATGTTGGCCGCCATGCAAGCTAGTATGGAAGCTGTCCGCCGCGACCAGGAAGCCGCTCGCCGCGACCAGGAAGCCGCTCGCCGCGAACAAGAGGCCAACCAGCGTAAGCTTCAGGACCTAATCGCAGCGAACCAGGAAGAAGCTCGCCGCGAACAGGAAGCCGCTCGCCGCGAACAGGAAGCCGCTCGCCGCGATCAGGAGGCCAACCAGCGCAAGCTCCAGGACCTCATCGCGGCTAATCAAGAAGCTGCTCGCCGCGAACAGGAGGCTAAGCAGAACCTAATCATTGATAAGATCGATCACGGCCTCGTCACGTTAGGCGAGAAGGTAAAGAATCTCACCGTAGAGGTCAAGGAAGTTTCCGCCCGAGCTGATAGCCTCGAAACAAGCCTGCTGGACATCAACAAAAAAATTATCAAGCTCGAAGCACGCGAACCCGTTGCTGTCGGCTCATCATCGCACACCCCCTGTGCATCTGCCGCAAAATTTGATGTGCCGCGTTTTGATGGCACGTCTTCCTGGACGGCATTTAAGTACCAATTCGAGACATTGGTCGAAACAAACCGCTGGGATGATAAGCAGTCTTTTGCGGCATTAACTTTGGCTCTACGAGGGGACGCCCTGCTAGTCCTAGAGAACCTCCCTGCGGACGGCAGGACATTGGAGCGTCTCATGGAGGGACTGGACACTCGTTATGGAGACAAACACCTCGAGCACGTTTTCCGCGCGCAGTTACGCGAGAGAACGCAGAGGTCGAACGAGAGCCTCCAGCAGTGGGGAGTCGAGGTTGAACGGCTGGTCCGGCGTGCATACATGTCGATGGCACCAGAGTTGGTGGAAGTGAATCTGGTGCAAGCATTCATCGACGGTCTACGGGATACTGAAGTCAGGGCTACGGTGCGACTTGGACACCACCAAACTCTAAAGAGTGCGATGGCTCACGCTTTGGAAGTGGAAGCAGTACGACACGATTCTCGCACGCATAGGGTTCGGGAAGTGGTGGTCTCGCCTACAACGCAACCACGTCACCGAGAAGTGGTGGCTTCTTCTTCAGCAAAGTCCCGCTATATCCCGACGTGTTACGGGTGCGGAGAAAAAGGGCACATTCGTACCGATTGCCCCAAGAGGAAGAGGGGGAGTGTGGACTCCGGAACTCAAGTTAACGAGGAGTCGTTAAACTAAATGTCGCCAGGGCCGCGGGGCGGGTGCTGGCTGGTCAACTGAAGGCCCCAACCATCACCATCAATCAAGTTCAGAACGGAAATAGTTTGATCATCGAAGGGACGCTGAATCATCGGGCTTGCAATTTTACCATTGACACGGGGGCGTCACGGACTGTTATAAGACCTGAGTTGCTGAAACGCACCATCTTGTGGCAAAGGGAGTCTCCATCCTGCCGACTTCAGACAGCAACCGGCCAGCCAGTCTCCGTCCTCGGTGATACAGAAATTGAGATCAAAATCGGTGATCAAGTGTATATCCATCCTGCGTTAATTGCGAATATTACCGACGATTGCATACTGGGTCTCGACTTCTTGCGGAATAACCGATGTATTTTAAATATCGACAGGGGAGTATTGAAATTCCCAGATCAAGAAGTCTTCCTGCGAGGAATAACCTCATGTAACCTCTATTGCTTAAAAGACACTACATTAGCTCCGAGAACAGAAACCTTGGTTGAAGTAAAATTTCCTAAGAAAATCAGGCAAACACGATGTGTTTTGGTTGAAGATATTGGCCGGCACCCGGAGATCATCACCGCGAGGACATTAGTTATGACGACAAGGAAATCCAAGGTCAGGATTGTGAACCTTGGGAAAGAAGAGGTCCAACTGAAGAAAAACAGTGTTGTTGGGAGATGTGAAGAAGTTCAGTATCTCCGTCAAATCAATAAATCTCCAGCAAAGCAAGACACGAACAAAGTCGAAACTAATCACATCCAGCAACTTCTGGAAAATTCTATGAGCAACTTATCGACTTCGGAACTACAGCAAGCAAGGGAATTTCTGCTACGGTTTCGAGATATCTTTGCAACGGGAAAAGACTGCGGGAGAACAGGTCTTGTCCAGCATGAGATAGATACAGGTGATGCGAGACCAATTAAACAGAGACCGCGCCGCATACCCTGGGCTAAGGAATCTGAGGTAGCAGAAATGGTAAAGGACATGGCTGATAGCGGAATAATTGAGCCTTCTACGAGTCCATGGTCTTCTCCAGTCGTTCTGGTGAAGAAGAAGGACGGCAGCACCAGATTCTGCGTGGACTACAGAATGCTGAATAATGTGACGAAGAAGGACAGTTATCCCTTACCAAGGATAGACGATACGCTGGATATGCTCAGTGGCATGAAGTGGTTTTCGACCATTGATTTGAAAAGTGGCTACTGGCAAGTGGAAATCAGCGAGAAAGATAAAGAAAAGACAGCGTTTAGTACGGGCATTGGCAGCGGCCTGTGGCAATTTAACGTCATGCCTTTTGGGTTGTGCAACGCTCCAGCGACGTTTGAACGCCTCATGGAGAGAGTAATGGTGGGCCTTCTTGGTGACGTCTGTCTGGTATATTTGGATGACGTCATTATAATGGGTCGCACTTTTAAGGAAAACCTGAGGAATATGGAGAAAGTGTTCACCAGGATACGAGGGGCTAACTTAAAACTAAGCCCAAAGAAGTGCGCCCTGTTCAAGAAGGAGGTCAGCTACCTAGGGCATGTTATTTCCGCTGACGGGGTGAGAACCGACCCTGAGAAGATAAAGGCAGTCCAACAGTGGCCGGTTCCAAAGAACAAAACGGAAGTACGTGCATTTCTAGGGTTGTGCACCTACTACAGGCGGTTTGTCAAGAATTTTTCGGACATTGCAAAACCTCTACATCAGCTGACTGAGGATAAACGAGATTTTATTTGGGACAAGAACTGTGAGTCAGCATTCGACGAGCTAAAGCAACGGCTATGTGAAGCGCCTATACTGGGGTATCCGAGCAGAGACGGAAGATTTGTCGTCGATACCGATGCCAGCAACACGGGAATTGGTGGAGTGTTGTCACAAGTGCAGGGCGACAGACAGGTCGTAATCGCTTACTTCAGTAAGGCACTTTCAAAGCCAGAAAGGAACTACTGCGTGACTCGACGAGAACTGCTGGCTGTGGTAAAAACCTTGCAGCATTTCCACAAGTACCTCATAGGAAGACAATTTACTTTGAGGACGGATCACGCGGCATTGAAATGGCTTCTACAATTTAAGAACCCTGAGGGCCAAGTTGCAAGATGGCTCGAGCAGCTGCAGGAGTTTAACTTTGTGACGGAACATCGTAGTGGAAAGGGGCATAACAATGCTGACGCCCTGTCGCGACGTCCATGTAATGATGACTGCAGACACTGCCAGCAGAATGAAGCCCGAGAACGCGTTAATTTAATTAGGGCCGAAGGCAACTTCAAGAAGTCCCAGGAAGAAGATGACGATATTCGACCTATACTGGACTGGAAGCGTAGTGGAACTAGGCCCCAGTGGAGTGAAGTATCGTCACATAGTCCCGTTACTAAGAGCTACTGGGCACAGTGGGACAGTTTAGTCCTAGAAAATGATGTGCTTTGTAGGAAATGGGAATCGAACGATGGCAAGGAGGTGACCACACAAGTGATAGTGCCACGGTGTGAAGTAGTCCCCCTGCTACAGGAAATACACGATGGTGCTTCTGGAGGACACCTGGGCATCAAGAAAACTCTACTGAAAGTGAGACAGCGGTATTACTGGCTCAATTGTAGAGATGACGTAGAGCAATGGTGTCGGAAATGTACAGCGTGCGCATCTGTGAAAGGACCACAAACTAGGAGCAGGGGCAGGCTTCAGCTGTACAATGTGGGAGCCCCATGGGAACGCATCGCTATCGACGTCGCTGGACCTTTTCCAGTTACAAATGACGGAAACAAGTACATAGTGGTGATCCAGGACTATTACACAAAGTGGCCCGAAGTCTTCGCCATACCCAATCAGGAAGCGACGACAGTGGCGAAGAAGGTGGTCGAAGAAGTAGTATGTCGGTATGGCGCACCTTTGGAAATCCATTCCGATCAAGGCCGTAACTTCGAATCTGCGCTGTTCCAGGAAATGTGTACTCTTCTGGGAATTTATAAGACACGCACAACACCTGCGCACCCTCAGTCGGACGGAATGGTGGAAAGGTTTAACCAAACCCTGGAGAATCACCTGGCTAAGGTTGTCGACGACCATCAGAAGGACTGGGACCGGTATATTCCACTATTTCTGATGTCTTACCGATCGGCAGTGCATGATAGCACGGGACATACCCCGGCAAGAGTGAATTTCGGCAGAGAGATGAGACTCCCGGTCGATGCCATAACTGGCGTGCCACCTGACAAGACTAAGCCAGTTACAGATTACGTAAGTGACCTTCAAGATCAATTGGACGAAGTGCATAAACGAGTTCGTGAGAATAGCATGAACACCAGCGTAAAAATGAAAACTAGATACGACCGTAATGCCAACGCCAAGGGATTTGAGGAGGGTACACTGGTCTGGCTCCACAACCCGCTTCGACGAAAAGGGAAGTCGCCGAAACTCCAAGCTCGATGGGAGGGACCTTACACCGTGTTAAAAAGGATTAATGACGTGACCTACCGCATCAAGAAAGGGCTAAGAGGGAAGCCCAAGGTTGTTCATGTGGATAGATTGGCGCCGTATCACGGATCTAATAATGCTCGGGACGAGCATGACTAAGAGGGGGGCACTGTTACGCCACTAAACGTGAACACGCCATATCTCCGAGAAAATAACGAGTGGCACGTAATAATTAAAACGCATTGCTGTTCGAAAGGTCTAGAGTAGTTGTACTTAGCTAGACTTAGAAAAATCTCGAAACATCCACAAGGTACCTACCTACCAAGGTACATGTAGTAATAGATATCATCTAACCGATAAGGGAAATTGTACTCTCCGACGTTAACAATAGAGTCGAAATTCGCATGAACGTGACTCTTATTATTACGAGAAATAAAAATGATTTATGACTTCGAGAAGCGATTCAATTGTTCTGGAATTCTGGATAGATCCGGGGACGTCGGTATCTAGAATTTTCTTGGCTCCGCATATAAATACGGGCCCCCGGCCGGAAGCGAGTCAGTTGTGATTTCGACTGCGATCAAGAGCGAACTACCCTAGTACTCGAAGTGATTTTTATCAACGACTAAAGCGATAGTGTAACGGTACTCTAGTGTTAATTGCGATTCGGATTATTGTTGACTGGACTAATTTGTTATTGTTTGTGGTAAATAAAGTTCTCTCGTCAGTAAATCGGCATTTGATTACCCACGTACGTAACAATTAGTGTTGCCAGGTCCGATTGGAGTAAAATCGGGACTGATGGTAAAAAAATCGGGATTTAGGGTTTTAAAACGGGACAAATAAAAAAAAAATGTTCTTTTTTTGCGGTGAAAAGTCGTTCAATATCTTCTTTCGCTCTAGGGTGGCACTATGTTCTTCAGTTGCCCTTTGCGTTCCAGGGCTATAATCACTAGTTGTAACATCTTCGTGTGTCATTTTAAGTTAACGCATTTAACATGATGTGTGACAATAATGCGAATGTGCCTTGCTTTGTTACTTTGTAATATGCAATTATAATGGCTTTTAATTAATTTATTCATAAATCGGGACATTAACCGTCCCGATCAGGCGTAAATCGGGACGCGTCCCCAGACCCCTCAAAATCGGGACATCCCGCGCAAATCGGGACACCTGGTAACACTAGTAACAATATACATACAACTCCTCTATACATATGTACCCTTTGATTAATAGTCAATACAGGCACATGAATATACAGTCGTGATGTTGTATTAGGTACAATTAAATAATATCGCTTTCTTTCAAATAGTTGATTGTTGACGTGTCACCCAATGTTTAAAGGAAGTAGACTGTATGAACTACTTGGCAACACGTATATCGAGCGAGTCAAGGTAAGTACAGAATAAAAACTCTTCGTAGTTTTGTACTACTGAAGGTTTCAGTTGCCAAATATATCAATGGTTGCTAGTTTTTTTTTATGAGGAACGAAATATCGTATGATTTATATTCTCTACTTCTTAGAAATTGTTTATACTTACTTATTGTAGAATATAATTTCTGTTCTGATTCTTCTTCGAGTTTGATCGAAGGTTATTATGAAATCCACAACGAGATGTCGATGGGATTAATTAATCATGTCGCCAAGGCTAACCTTTTTTTATTGGCATGGTTTATTTTTAACTCTCCCCCCTCTGCGTGGAGGGAGAAGGAGTGTCAGACTTAACCGCGGTAAGTCTTTCATTTCACACATGAGAGAGCTACCGCTCTAGTCCTACCTAGCAGGGTCAGGCTACCTATTGCATTTATTACTGTTATTGTAACTTTGCGTTGATACAAGGCATACGTGTGTAATTAAAATAAAATGCTGTAAGACATTACATTATTTCTGCGTGAATAGTTAGCACACGGATTAAACGAACGACGGAACTAAGAATGGATAACATTAAATATCATTATTTTATAAATATTCTTTATCTTCTTGAGATATGAAACATCAAGAAAAGCATTGTATCGGTTGGGCGGTGTGACGAAATAATAACGTAACATTCGATCAATGGGAAATTGGCAAGTCTCGTGGGCTTCATATTACGCCGGCGGCGAACGTAATAGTGGAAATCTTCAGTTATTTATAGATCAATATATTTTTATATGCATTGCTAAGTAAATGGTTACTTAGTTGCGTGTAGAATACACGCTGTATTATGGAATAAAAAATAGGTGATATAGCCAAAGTTTTTTTTTGTAAGTAAATTCTCAATGTGCTGTGATCAGTTAATTGACAGTTAAAAAAAATTTTTAATTTCAGTATTGCCCACGATTTTTGTTAAGTTTTAAGGTTAAGTACAGTCAAAACAAACTCAAGATTATCGAAGTACTCGTAAGTAAGATGCAAGAGCCGACGAATTTGCTAACGGTCGAAGGATTAATGACCTGTTTGGCTCGCGTCTTTCGCCGGTTTGTGACGAACAGACGTGTAAGCTGTTAGATAATACAGACTTTACACGGCCGAGGTCACGAGCAAACAACGGTGACGTATAAAGGCTATTTGTTTGCCAGCAGCCTGTATTTTGAGCTCGAGTTTAACGAGAATAATAAGAAAAAAGTACATATCTTCATACTTCGCTCGACCTTCAACTACTAAACGCAAAATCAAACGGTATGTTCTGGTTTTTCATAGATTAGACTCCAATGATACACAATATCGTTGCTAGACTCGTTCAACATTGAAAAACGCTTAATACCTACAATACAACAATTATAGGTACACGCGGGTACGAAATTTATTTGGCCGATTGGTCTCTACGTACCTACATCTTCGTTTATCCTGGAAAAAAAAATCTGTTTTTTTGTTGTTGTTGATTTTACGTAAAAACGCGCAATTACTTACGTAAAAATAATAACCCCGGCGCGCGAGGGGTTAAGGTGTTTCTCAAAGAACCATGACCACTCCTATCAATTATTTTGTTGGTTATTATAAGCCATAAATTCGTTATACTTAGATGTTCTATAAACCTGTCAACGTATGTTATTTCTATGGAAATTTCTATAAAGATTAAAACAATCGTGTTCTTAGTAACTGTAGACATTTCCAAGACAAGAACACTTATTGATACATATAAAAAGTCCAATCTATTTGCATTACATACTCGGTCAGTAACAGCGGTAGCGAGTAACAGACATACACCGTCATTCATGTGTATACATAAAAGGTGATGTAATGGGAACTTCAATGATTGATAGCATGCTTGTACAAGAAAATAGTCATATTTTTATTATTAATGTCGCCATCTTTTGTTATGCTAGTAATTTGAAATGGAAATAAACTGAAAAAACGTAAAATTAGTTTCCATTCAGTTCCTAATCTTCGTGTTACTATTCATTGGTTAATAACGGTGTAACTCCAACATTATGACTGGCTGTAAAGAATGTAACAATATTCCTGAGCCTTCGCAAAAAAGCGTTGTCGTGCATGTCAATTAGGTTGTCATGGCAACACAAACAGCAAGCCAATGTCGTACTTAGTACCTTCATATAAATCGGCGAACAACTACATATTTTTTCTTATTAATTTATCACTCATGTTTACGTCAGGGGCGTAGTTACCACCGTATCAGCCGCATCAATGATACGGGGCCACCAAACCACAGGGGCCCCGTGTCAAAATTAGTAACATTGATTAGAGGTGCCTAACTAATGGATAATTATAATTATTCATTAGTTAGGTTAGGTTAGGTTTGGTTAGCCAATGCCTCATAAGCATTGTTCATTAGTTTATAATAAATTAATAATTATTAAATGATAGGATATTCCATTTTTATAGCTCGCTCCGTTCGTTCTAGCATTCTCTACATAAGATCACAATAAAAACTTAACCTGTATCAATTCAAGAATATTCCAATAAAAAAAAATTGAAATCTATCCAGTTCGTCTGGTCATATCTTTCGTGGTCTGTCGTGAATCTGTCTCATGTCTGTGCTAGTAGCGCTTACGTTGTGAAAAAAAAAACCACGATACCTTAGACACGGGGCCCTAACTACGGGGCTTTGGGACTAGCTACGCCCTGGTTCACGTGTTTGCCTCCATTACTCCGTAAAGTAATACCTGGTAATTCTTTTAATGGCTGTCCTCGTACTGTCCATCATTATCATGTTTGTAATACAATCTTCAACAACAAATTGGAAGTACCTAAATATAATTTGGTACACAAGCACTTTTAGTGACTTCAATTAATTCAAGGGCTTCAGAATTAGATGGCCTAATTACTTGAATTTCAACTACAATCAACGGCTTAATTAATCTGTTATTTTACTTGGTTTATTTATAGATAATTACTATTTTTTTTACGCTGCATAAAAAAAATAACCTTCCTATATTCAATGTCCTTTAAAAAGGACATAATTGAAGAAACAGCACGCTATCGGCCGTGTTTCAGGCAGGCTGTCTTTAAATTGCCAAATCAAACAACACGACAGTGACTTAGCATGACGATTGTTCAAATTGCACGTCATGGTGTCGATATAATAGCAGGCGGGGCATTTCTTAGTATGACAATGATGTTCGATGTTATATGGACATTGAATCAATTTTGCATGTTAGAACTAAAATTAACTACCTGTACTATAAATGCTGGCCATTCATCATAGATAGATAGGTAGAATTATAGATGAGTATACTCTGTTTAAAAAGTCAAACGACCTGGGAATTTTTAAAAGAAATAAAAAATCGCAAATTTTAGTTGTCACTCACTTTTTTCTTGAGGTGATGATAGTTCTACAACAGATGTTGATCTTGATCGTAATATGGCTAGTGATGATGAATCAATATGTTATCATTTTATAACGTCCTACTGTTGTAGTAACAATGTCATCAAAGAGACTGAAATATGTAGATTCTATACGAAAATCTTTCGCATGTTTTATTGTTAAAGTCCCCTACTAAGATTAAATCATTTAAAAAATACTTATATTCGATACTTTTTATAAGGTTTTTCTATTAGTGAACAATGATCAAGATCTCTTAATCAACCCTGATTATTGAACCAGTGTTGAATACATCAGATTTCATTTTACCCTAATAATTACCAAAGTCGTATAACTTTTTAGACAGACTATACCGCTACTAAATCCAGTGGCTTCATCGACTATCATTAATTTTTTGACATTATACATTTTTCTTCATTTAATTAAAATATGCAAATCCTATCGTCCAATCAGACAATTTAAATCTTCTTTGGTAATCTTTTTTTTTTTTTAATTTGAGTTTGACGACATTTGATACAACTCACGAATCGTACGATTCTAAATTATAAATTCGAAATCGATTCACGCAGGACACGCGATCATGCAAGACGGGACTATCCGTAAAAACGGTTTTTGAGGAACCTTGTTTTGAATTACGTCCATTATCCAGAAGGTTCTACCCCCGCCCCCTCCTACAGAGGGGTTTCTTGGGTGGCTTTTAAGAAGTCGGGGCCCTCTTCCGGGTTGGTTTTAGTGAGGTAAAAATCCTACACCCTTAGATCTATCCATCAAAAGTCCAGGCGCCTTTTGGAGGAAAACTCCGAAAAATAAAAAATTACCCCCGTCCCCCATCCGTCCCGTACGTCGTCTCTGTATAATCTTTTTTGTATAGTAGGTGTTACTTACGTATTTGTATTTCTTTTTTAATTCTGAAGGTTTTCTCATTACGGAAATATGCAATTGTCTCTAACCAATTACTCGTATTATGGTCACTCGTACCGTGCGACACGAATTTCCTGTGATTCTGTCTGCATGTAACGATTCATTATCATATGAAAATGCTAAGTTTTTAAATCATAGCTGTCATAAAAAAAATCCAAAACCACTATTATGTTATTTCACACTAGTTTTTTTGCTAGCGGTTTCACCCGTTTCATGAAAATTATAACAAGGGAACATCAGCATATTCCCGGGATAACAATCCCTTCTTCTTAGCGTATCGATAGTTAAATTCCTTGCCTAGCCCAGAATTCGGCCACGGCAATGCCGTCCGCTGATGCTGTCATTAGGTCCCTACGTGAGCAGGCAACAGGGAACGTGATGCATTACAGAAGGTGGGACATAGTCTGCGGAGAGACGCCGCACAAACACTGAAGATCGGAACCATCCGAGAATCCCACCTGTGGAGATTGTCTTTGCTGCGCCCAACCTGGGTGTGGAGTCCGTTCCCTTGTGCTATTCCAAGATATAGTCTACGCGTGTATCAAGTTTCGTCAATATCTGTTCAGCCGTTCGAGCATTAAGAATTAACAAACACACACACCCGCAAACTTTCGCCTTTATAATATTAGTCTGATGAATACTGGCTTTATGAGATGGTTATTTCATTATCTTGATCTAAAATCTTAGCGTCTAATTTACAGTAGAGAGACCTTGAGCAACAGGAAAAATATTTTGGAAAATACAACGAATCAGTGATTTGCCAAACCTTTGAGTAGGTGTTAATTTTTTAATATGTCAATGAGTAGTCAGATGACAATGCAGAAACATAAGGAGTTAGTCTAACATAAGAATCATGGAGGCCATTATGTATCGAGGACTTATCACTTGACTTGTCACTCGATACAATGCATCATTTAAATTGTGCAACAATCTCGCAACCGGAATTGCGACGGCGGTTTCTAATGTACTAATATTAGAACGTGATAACCAAGCTCTTTTGTGCGACCATGAATGCAAAATTATCGACAGGTTACTAACAGTTTAAGTTTGGATCCTGCATTGACTTCTCCGGGTTTAGGGTGGAGCGAGACGGTGTGTTGATCTTTGCGTTTCAGGATATGAGAGAGATTTTATAAAAGAGATACCGTGGGGTATCTGTTTCATAAAATCTAGGCTAGTATGCAGTGTGCAAGGACACATTGATGCCTTTTAAATATTATTTATAAAAACTGTCAATATTAATTTTCCAGTTTTGAAAAACACTAAAATAAAGAATAATAATGTATTTTTTACAGTTTTCCCTGAATTTTTTTCATTATCAGAGCCTTCCTGGGACTTCAACAAATACCTAGGTTAAAAAAATGTTTATTTATTTATTTAAGGACAACCAACAAAGCATACACCATTATACATGCTAAAGATTCAACATTCTTACATTATATAGTGTAGCCTTAATTAAAGGCTGCCACGCCATGCATTAAACATAGGAGGATGTTCATCCAAATCGGTCGTCATTATAGAGTTTTTCACTTTAATTATTTTGATTACAGAGATAGCCAGTGCCTAGGTCAAGACAAAAGTAGCTGCCACTCAAAAACCGAGCTGATGTAGACCTTCTTGTTTCGGTTCCCATTATTTTCTTAGGGTTAATGCAATATGGAAGCGAATCGAAGCGTTAATCCAAAATTAAATATAGAAAATTCACCCTTATCTCAACAACGTAACGCTCATTCTTCTGGGTTAAATAAATAAATGCGAATTCGTTGACGCTCCGATGCGCTTCGACTTTGCGCTTTTGGGTGATTCTTTGAAACCGAGAGAATGTCTCATTCATCTAGCTTACGTTTTCATACCTATCTATTTTGGGCTATATTTCACCGAGGCACCAGTTGCGCCGCCATGTAGTCCCGATGAAATATAGCCCTAAGCTACCAAACTAGACACCGTACAGAACTACAGACACCAGAGTCGCCACACGTCCGAGCTGGTCGCGCCACCAAATTGGTTGCGCTACCAAACTGATACCGAATGAGTAACTCTCTATAGAGCTGTATACATTTTGTTGGTAGCGGCGACTGGTCGCGCCGCCATGATGTTTCGGTGAAATATAGCCCTTAGTGATGGAGGAAAACATGCAAATAAAAAAAAAAACAAATTGTTTAAAAAAAAAAACTAGACCAGATGATTGAGACTTTTTAATTCTCTCGGATTCAAAGAATCATCCTTTTATGAATTAACCCTAAGTTTCCCTTCGCCTGAAGAGATTATAAAGAAGTTTCACATCTAAAATTCACACTTGAAAGTATTTTCAACCTCGACGGTCATATAAATAGATTAACGTTTACACTCATAGAAAGGTCTCCGATATAACACAATGAAACCACAACACAGTGTCAATACTCTCTCAACATTTTCACCTTATTTATCTTAGAATATTACTAATATTATTTCACAAAAACATGTGATTCATAGTGTTAATTACCTTCAAATATAAACAAATCGGTAATAGGTATATATTACGATTACTTTGTTGTGTGAACTCGCATCATTACAGGGTTGTTTCAATTGTTTGTCATTCTTCAATGACTCGACATTATTTTTATGTTTACTCAGAATCTGGGTCATGTCATTAGGGATATTGTTGTTAAGGCGTATAGTCCCTTGAACCATCTGGCCGAAATTATGTGAACGCAACTCTCGCACTCGCCTAGGCGGCAGTACGCAAATCTGTGCATTTATTTGCGGCCAGCAGTGCCCGGAAAGCGCTTTAAATCCGTTTTCTCTGCAAGGTATTGATTGATTTACATATGCAATGTTCACTTTGAAGAATATTTAACCACCAATTTTTATGTGTAAAAATGTTTCTAAAGGTCCAAGCCGTTTCGAAGGAGTAGGGAAAAGTTGCGAAAAGTTGCGAAATTGCTAAATATTTTTTTTTGACAAAAGTTTTAATTGCACGAAAAAATCAAATGTTGATATTATTGTTCTTGAATCTATAATAAACATATTTTTTTTTCAAATCAATTGACCTAGCCGTTACGGAGGAGTAGGCCTCAGAAAATCACTGTTATAAGGCACTTTTCGGGCGCTTGGCCCTTAAGTTTCAAGGATTCCCTGTGCTATTTTCGCTCGCCATCCCTCTTATGCTGATTTTATTGTTAGAATGGTGTGACTAACTGATGAATCGAATGTATTGTGTTTACATAGTTTCTGCTAGGTAGCGCAGTGGTTGAATGATTGGCTGCTGCGCTTTGTGTCGCGAATTTGATTCTCACTCGGATTAAATATTAATATGTCCTATTAATTGTTGTTTCGGGTCTGGTTGTCTTGTATAATACATGTTTGAGATCGTACCCACAATTTCTAGCATTGGGTAATGTTTAAAAAAAATCAAATGCAAAGCGACTACGAAATTTAATTCAAAATTGACATTGCACTTAACCCAACAAACCATAAACAAGTTGAATGGAAAGATTATTTAGAGCGAACGAAATAATCTTTCCATTCTAGTCTCATGAAAAGACTAAACTAGGTTGACTCGGTTATCGTGTAACATGGATGATTTTAAATTCTGAGCTTTGCTTAAAAAACCAAAAACTACAAAGCATTAAGAAACATCGTTTACTCAAAAAATACTTCTGTTAAGCTGTTAAGTAATTGGTTGGGTTGGATTTGGATTTTTTTTAAACGTACCTACTTCCTCAGACATAAAATTCGATCAATACATTATTTTCGGACTTAAGACACAGTAAAAGATGTGCTGAATCATGGTGTTCTCAGACGATAAAATAATCCTATATAGCAACGTAGCTAATAAATAATTCACGAGTAATAGACGATAACGTAGGTATGCGCGATAATAATTTAAATCAGTACTTATTAAAATATCACATTATTTATTATATTCACACATTCGTACTGTTGTATGTAAGTAGCGACATAGTTTTAACCTTCCTAACAACGAATAGCATTTTTTTTTGTGTGACATCATCAAATTACTGCTTTGGGTGGAGCAAGAGGGGTTCAGATTTTTCAGGCTGAAATGCACCAGTGTTCCTCCAATTGTCATTTCTGTTTCGAGGTTGTGGTAACTCTTTCGGACATTCCCGCATCCCTGGCGCAATAAGTCACGTGAAAAATGACGTGACAGGTAACGTCATTGACATACATTTTCTACTCAGCGTCTGGCGGAATTGCTTACGAAAATTCATTAGACTAAGCGTTCCGGCTGGTACAAAGTAACAGCGCAGCGTGGGAAGAGCATGAATGATTTTGGTGCAAAACATTGCATATTGATCGCCGCCGTTATCTTATCTAAGTAACACCTCTACACCATCACAGTAATACCAACACTACCCCGTAACAGCAATGCTATTAACAGACAGCACAGAAATAACGTATCAGTTTATTTTTATAAAAGTTCCCGTGTCCTTGACCAAATTTTCGGCACGTGGATATCACGTTTTATTCTGCTGATTGATAATTTATAATATTACTGATCAGTCAGCGACAATTTGTCATTTGTACGAATTCATCAGTCGACATGTCGGCTTCTCAAGGTTTCTTCAAATTCAAATTCAACAGAAAACACTGTTTGTATAGCATTATAAGCCTTTTAATGTTCCCATGTTGCTGGGACTCAGGCCTACTCTTTAGAAGAGGGAATGGGCAGTAACCCACCACGCAGAGCGTGTTGGTGAATGTCACATCTCTTCGAATTTTTAGTTCTAGGCCATGCCGGTTTCCTCACAATGTTTTCCTTCACCGTTTTGAAAGCAGTGGTAATGAAATACTAAAATTAAGGCGCCTGGCTGGGTTTGAATCCGCGACCTACAACTCGTAAGTCGGGGCCGTTACCACTCGGCCACCACTGTCCCTGTGTTTGTAACGATCAAAAAATATCTAATATTTTTCCCAACAAATCATGAATGTTTTGATAGTTTTTCCCGCTTTAGTACCTTTCTGTAACTCGGACAAGAATTCTTTTGTTGAATTACAAATACCATCAATAAACAGTTTTAATCACTAGATTGGCCACCAAGATTTAGTCAAAGTAATAACTACTATTATTACTACGAAAGAAAAAACATAATTGGCAGCTGCACAGTTAAATCAATTCTGCTTTCAAGGAAGGCCATACCGGTGTGCCATAAATGGTTTATAGATAGGTACTGATTAACGGCATAAGTGCCACTTTAAATTCTAGTACCTCTCAAAATGTTTGGAAGATACTGACTCCAGCGTCATTATTTTGATGCTACTTGTAATATCATATAGGAATATAACTTGAAATATACAAAAAATATTTTTTTATAGAAACACCATGCTGCGCTCCAAACTCAAGTAGCAGATGTCGGGAAAAACATAGCCAGGCTGAAAAAGTCGCAAGAATGGATCCGATAGATCGTCGAGGATTATCATTCACTAAACTCCTGAGAGAAGTCGAGGTCGACCGCGGCAAAGGTGGTGTGACGATCTGATCATATTCGTTGGGCAAACTTGGCCAGAGACGCCAAAGACAAAAAAAAATGGGAGGAGAAAAGGAAGGTCAGGCCAGCAGTGAGACACATAATAAGCTATTAATATTTAAATAGAAAGGAAAGGGCCTGTGCAATTATGTATATAACATAGGCTTAAAATAATAAATATAAAATAAAATATCTACGATTTGATTCTTGGGCCACGATATACATCGCAGTTCCAATCTCCGTCTTGGTGGATCCTCGCTAGGCCCACGGAAAATATTTGAAAGGAAAATCGTAGCCGTAGAACGCAAAGGGCAAATGGACTTATGTGAGTTTTTTTCAGTAAAAACGTGACACGCCCTCTCGCTCTACCCTAGAGCGGGAGAAGACACTGGATAATTTTCCAGTTTAAAATAAAAGTCGCGGTGGATATGGTCCATCCAGTGAGAACTTTATAAAGCTGATTACATTATAGAGACTTTTTGGGAAGGACGACACTCGACAGAAAATTAACTTCAATATCATAATTATGTTTCCAGCCTTGGTTGACTTGTACAGAATGCCTAAGGCGTTAAGTCCGCTTTTGTAACTTTGTGTTCCAAGAAGTATTAATAAAATAAAACTTTTAACAAAAAAATATATAGCCGACTTCAATTTAAAAAATACAGAAAAGTATAAAATGACTTTAGTTTCGGAAGTCGGTTTTTTCTATAACAGTTTTGTCTCTTCGTTATTTAACACCGACCTCCGAAATTTAAGTTATTTTATACGTTTCAGTGTTTTTAACATTGAAGTCGGTTATATTTTTTTTTTTGTATAGTTTTTATTTTACACTTTTTAGTTAGGTATGGTACCACCAATAAAAAGTACCCCTCAGACAAACTTAAATAAATTATAGACACAGTACATCTCATAACGATTATGATAATTCCAAACACGGTTAGAATATATTAATTTATCTTCTGGCTTCATCTCAGATCAGTTCGATACATCCCCCCCTTTCTGTCAGTCAGTCAGTCAGTCATCGACTACACTTAGAAACAAAGCAACTTTACTTGTAACCACAGTTCTGCTGTGATCCTATGAAGAGTTCTGTTCTATATCTTCGAAGTTCATGATCACATCATAACAATATTTCTATGGGACCAACACAAAATCAAAACAAAATTTCAAAATCGGCCCACAATTGACCGAGATATCGGTGAACATAAACAAAAAAAAACATACGTTCAGCCGAACATAGAACCTCCTCCTTTTGGAAGTCGGTTAATAAATAGATAATAATATGTATAATATTTTTCCTACCTTATTCCACATTCCATGAACAGTAGAACAAATCCATACAGCATACATCTGGCCGCATAAGCTCTTAATATTACTCGTAACAGGCTCGGTTTTCTTTTCCCCTCTGCTCGTTGTACTTCTTCCTCCCACAGTCTTGCGAATTTGTCACCTAATGGCCCTGGTAATAGAATACATTATCATTAGTTCGTTTTTCATTGAAGTTCCTGAGAAGTTATTAAAAGGACATACAAATGCGGTAGCGGCTGCAATCTTGAGGTTTGTAACATTCTAATTGCGTAACGTAAACGCTTAGATATGATTCCTCGATAAGATGTATGGTTTTGTAGTTTGTGAATACTGTTTCTGTCAGAGTTTTAAGGGTCAAATGGTGTACCTCTGGCACTTGGAAACCCATCCTCAGATTTTGTGCTAAATATACACTTATTTATTGATTTGGTAGTTGGTAGAATTCGCAACTAAAGATTAAAATAAGTAATATGCCTGATTTATTTGACAGACTTAATCTTTGCCACTTGGAACCTCATTTAAGACTACCTATTAAAAGGTTTGTGACCAAAGACATTAAATATATACTACCAATAGACAGGACATCGCGAACAAAAGTCTAAACCGATACTTGTTACTTGGTAGTAACAAGTCGCTCAGTCTAGTATGACACCCCTAAACGTCAAGTCGTGTTTGTATCCGCTTTAGGCACTAAAAGAAAATCATTTTCTGAGAAAATGTGCTGAGTTGCGCATTACGCTATTGTAAATCTTGTTATGGTAAAATTATTGGACCTAACTTCGGTTTATTTTGTAAATATTCTTGGTATTTACGCAGTAATTAATTAAAATTCAACAATTTCCATGAATAGTTCTAGAACATTTGCTGATTTTATGATAGCGCCATCTATTGCTGAAAAGTTTAACCTTACCTAGCACACACCAGTGGCGTAGCGTGGGTTTTCGCCGCTTGGGATCGACCAGAAATACGCCGCCCTTTGTTGTTCATTATGTTTAAGAACACCAGTATTAAGAACGACTGCAGGTATCCCGTCGGGGCCACTAGCTTTATTCTTACGTACGTCTTTCTGATGGATACGAATATCTGACATACTCGTCACGTACATATCAGGAGAAACAGGGGGCGGTGCGTCACCGTAATTCAGACGCGAAGATTCCGCAATAAGAGGGGAAATTAAGTTTGCTTTCTCCCCAGCGGTGTGAGCCAGGGACCCGTCGGGTTTCAGCAGTGGCGGAGGTTAGGGACGGCAGAAGTTCGATGCACTCGAGTTTGCCAGGGACCAAAACGCTATACTACCAACGGGGTTTATTCCCTATTCGGCCAATGTGGTAAAACTGGGACCTCCACAACACCTTAAGAGTCACGTCACTCGCCTTGCGCATACGAGTGTTGGCCCAAGGTCGATATGCGCGTGTTTAATCGCGTTAGCGTGAACACACTCAGTGCCAAGTCATGGTTGAGCTTGGTCCGACATTGGTACGTCATAGAATGAACTTGGATTACATCAAAATTTGCTTGGCAAGTACGTAACGTTGCGCTCGCAATTTCGAATATCTAAGTTTTTTTAGCGCTCTCTGCCGCCTCCTTTCGTATGCCGCCTAGGGCCATGGCCCCCACCACCCTCCTTTCCCCAAGCTACGCCACTGGCACACAATGAAGCTTCTACCACGAGCTCATAATGTTATCTATTTTACGACCTAAACCGAACTGTTTGATCCTTTTTCGTTCGTACTACTCACATTTTAACATATCGTGGTAAAGGTCCTGGCCACCTACCGAGCAATAGTTAATTTATACAAATTTTGACAAATTTAATTCGCGTGATTGCTATTCAAAGCTAGATGGCGTCACTGAGAGATGGGATGACAGTTTTTCTAAGACATTTCTCCTGATAGCCGCTCTATTGTATCTCTTTAAATCTCTTTGTTTGTGACCTACTTATGTATATTTTCGATAATGTCGTACCTTTTCCGATAATTTAGTATATACTTTGTAGAGTCAAGAAAGATATTAGAATAATCTAAAATTATGCCAGACAGTCTGGACATGTCTAATCATCTTGAACAAAGTCATCTTGTCTATGACACGCGCTGCTTGATAAGTATCATCGTTTATATTGCAACATGACTTACAAGTAGGTTCTTTAATATTCATTATATTTCTCAATAGCATAATGAAAGGGGTTGTTTGTTTGTTTGAACGAGCTAATTTCTGGAAACTACTGGTACGAACGAATTGGACAATTATTTTAATGTTAGATGACCTGTTTATTGAGGAAGGCTATAACAGACGGGAGT
This sequence comes from Mythimna albipuncta, assembly GCA_929112965.1. Lineage (NCBI taxonomy): Eukaryota > Metazoa > Arthropoda > Insecta > Lepidoptera > Noctuidae > Mythimna > Mythimna albipuncta. The sequence continues at coordinate 13,452,761 of OV815962.1, forward strand.
GGAGCGGTAACCAAAGACGCATGTGAAACCGCGGGAAACGGCTAGTTTTATTATTGTCATTTGTAGAATGACCTCTTGGAGTTTGATTTAAAGCTTTATAACCTTAATGAAGAAAATACACACATTCGTTTTGATCTTCGATTATACACTCTTGCTTATGTAGATGTAAATCCAGTCATTTCCTTGTAGTCCAAAAATGGTATGATGTTTTAAAGAGACAAAAAATTCGGGAGGAGAAATAGTACGATAAAGTAATAATCAGACTGTAACCAGGAAACAAAGGAAATGATGCAAATTACAAAATGGTCGTAAAATGTAAGTTATTAAATAATTCGATTTATGTAGGGAGCGGCAGTTGATTCTGAAGTTCCAGCTTTCAGTAATTCAATAACTTTATTTGATTTCATCCAAATCGGACAAAGCGTTTCTAGGGAGTTATGGCCAGAAAAAAAAAAGATTTAAGGATAAGGATTTATCCCACTTATACACTTCATATCTATATCGGTAAGTGTTACTAACAAACATAGGAATTATATTTAATGAGATTAAACTCAGATTATAAAAGTTAGTATTATTTAAATGACCAATGTGCCTTATCAGTTCATTAACACCGCATTCAGAATTTTTAGTCAAGGACAAAAACGCTATTTGTTCTTATTACCCGATTACGCCTTATTATGTCCAAAAGATATTGTAAATAAACGAACTGAGATGCAATAAAATGGACATTGAACGTTGAAACGCGTCATCGAGTGGCGTGCAATGATCTGCTCCATTACGAATCAATGATAAATTGATGCTTTTTTTGTTTTATTATTTGATTCGCATAACTAGTTGGTATAGTTTTCTTATCTCACCAAGGCTTGACCTTGGATATGTGTGTAGGTTCATGTGTAGGTACATTGTTTTTTAATGTTTAAGCTCGGTGTTATTAATAGAAAATAGTTTACACATACAAAAACAATCCAAGATGTACTCTGCCCTAATAGAATATCTATACCAGAAAAACAAATTGGTTCGAGTTCTAAGAGATATCGTGTTACCAGTAGTACCTAGTCACTGGGTTTTGGAAGAAGTGGGATAGACAATTTCTCCATGGAAAATACTAGGTGCAACCCAAATTCCCAAATATGTCAGTTATACCTACTGGTATTCAGCTGAATGTAGATGGATGGAGAGGATTGTGTGAAGACCGATATGAAATAAAAGGAAGTTAGACAGGACAGAATGGATAAAAACGTGTTACGCCGACCCAAAACAATACGGGACAATGGCAAGAAGATGATGACAATTGATATTCTAGCTCACACCAACTATGTTGGGAAAAACGCGTGGCAAATTGATATTATTGATTGACCTAGTATTTCCGAAGCAAAGAGTTCCATAGAATCATGAGCTTCGCAACAAAATTATTCATTTGAATGAAGAGGAAGTAAATGATTGTTATTTCCGGAAAGCTGTTAGCGGTTTTCCCTGACAATATAATATAAGTGCGGTAGGTGCAGGATACAAATACATAATATAGCAGTGCGTCACTTATTCAAACGTAATCATTTACTGAATTGAGTACGCCCACAATGTTTTGAGCGTACCCAATTAGATGCTTAAGTGAGGACACTGATCCTCACCGGACAGATAAGTTCGGAAGGTTTCTGCATCGAATTTAGACGTAAGAAACACCGGGGTGTCACCGATGGAGGTGTGCCCGCTTTGGTATAGCACTGCCGTGTCCTGGTTCCGCGTTCTGCGGCGGCTACTTCTCGTGCTGGGCCCTAGTTCAGGCTATTGTCCGTAGAGAGAGAAAATGGAAGGCGGGTGCCTCCTGCGAGCTAGCGAAGGGAGCGAAGGCGACGCATGAAGAAACGGGCATCCTTAAGCTCACACCCCAGCCGACACGACCACAACTACCGACCGCGAACCATCCGGTAACCGTCCGAACCACGGATATCGTCCCGAGTTGTCGACGGCGTGTTCCACGAAGAGGTGGAGCGGGAGAAGTCATTGAATGATTTCCAAACACAAAAAATATAACAGGCAATCTATATTGATTCATAAACCTTTATCGTCGAACGAATAAGGGTTAACGTGATTTCACTTAGACAAAAAAAAGTTAGAATCATTCAACTTTGAATACAAACAAAGTCGCTCTCATGAACTCGCATCATATCCCCCTTACCATCGAGAATTTATATTTATTCTGGCCAAATCTCATCGGTATCGCCAGCATAGAAAAAAAAATAGTGTTACTGCAAATTCTAAGAATAACTTTTCAGTCAAACTTTACTTTAATTAATTGCTACGATGCGGAAAATTACTTCAGAAATAGCTATTTTTGCGTAATCATCTAGGAATGTAGGTAACTTCGTAGGTAGTAATTTGTCACCTAGAAAGAACTTCTGACTAAACAAATTATAATAATACTAATGTACTATTTACTCAAATAATATTAAAGGTAGAGTTTGTTTATAGGAAATAATATCTGTAACCTCTAAACCGATTCTGAAAAATCTTTCACGAGTAGGAAAATACATTAATCCTGAAATGCCGAGTGACATAATTGGTTTCGATTAATAATATTATTATGGTGGTTGTAGTTAATAATGTCGTTTGTACGTCAACATGTTTGACACACATTGCAATTAAGTGGGCATGGATCAACTAGTTTTCTTTCTTGGCATAATCAGCCTTCCTTTCGATCGTGGAAATTACAGACACAATGGAAAGACAATAGGTGCGCGAACGCCGGCGTTCAAATTTTCCTACTGCTGAGACTCAGACCTTCTCTCTAGGAGAGAGAATGGGCCGTAATCCACCACGCGGGCCCTGTGCGGGTCGGTAAATGTCACGTCTTCGATTTTTTTATTCTAGGACAAGCCGGTTTCCTTCACCGCTTTGATAGCAGTGGTGATGAAATAAATTAAACAAAGTAATGCGCCTATCTAGGTTTAAACCCGAGACCTACAACTCGTAAATCGGGACCGTTACCATCACGGAATAAGTACGTTACCACTCGGTTACCAGTGCTCTTAGTTTATTTCTTTGAATTTAATGGAATATATATATAGTTAGTCTATGAGGGACATATGTATGTGTTACGTTCCCAAGTAATTTAATTAACAAGATGGCATGATCAAAAAATACTTTCTTCACTTTTGACGTAGAATGTGAGTGTAAAGTGGTAGGACTAGAACAATACTTATTGTTTTCAATTTTAGTTTTTTTTTTTAAATTAGGAAATCATCCAATAACTTCTCCCGGTTTAAGGTGAAGCGATCAGACCTATGTTCGTTCTTTGCCCTTTACTTTTCAGGGCCAAAGGGTTTATGTTTCAGAAGTAAACCTATAGCCCCAGTAGGGTTCGGCCCTGCTGGGCAACTGAGGTTTTCCTGACTTCTCAGTGAGGCGCGCGTGGAACACTACGCGCCGTCGACGACTCGGGCTCGGTCCATACGGTTACCGGACGGCGAACTACCCATTAGTCGTCGTCAACAAACCTACATGTTAAACGTTTCCTACATGTCTCCACAAAATCTTAGTGTCATGTGCAAATGCTTTGTTGTCAACTCGGTTCAATTGAGCTTGTTAAAGTAAGTTATTGTTGTTGATCCGTATCCCGCACCGCCTCTGTGGGTGATTCACAACACATACCAAACTATTAACACTAAAACAATGTGACATATAGTTGTTGATAGTTCACTCTGTGTGTGTGTGTGTAATTATATTGATCCGATTGATAGAGTAACTACATTGGATTTTTAAAATGTCTTTCCATACTATGAAATTTGTTTTTATGTTTTTTGTTTGTAGGATAGGGTAATCTCTGGAAGTCACGGTCCGATTGCTAAAATTTTTTCACCAATAGAAAGCCGCTTTATTCCTGAAAGACATAGGCTATATTTTATGTACGCGGGCGCAGCCGCAGGCAGAAGCTAGTGCTTAATATAATTATCTCGCTTTTGCAGACCAGTCTTTTTTTTTTCTAGAATACCGACTATCAAAGATTTTATTAAAATCCGACTCCTATTCAATTTATGTTGTTCTAAAATTCACATCCATTTTTTTGACAAATAAAAAAAATAGATATTTTTTTAATTACAGCACTTACCTAAATTGCTTCCATCAAACCTGCTCAAACTTGTTACCACAGGCTTTTAGGCATTGTCTATGTTTTGCATCGTAAGAAACCAAAAACTGAACTTGAATAGATAGGTAATAATTAGGTATGTAATCGTAAAGCGGTAGGTAATGCGTGAATTTTAATCGTCTATTGTCTGAAATATTTGTCCTCAATCTTGAATTCTTTTACAATTACTAGCTTCCCAAGGTCTACTTGTTCACATACGAACGCTTCACGCAGGCGTACACCAAGCGTATACCTAATAACGAATACGCGTCTATGAAGCTACGCGTACTTCATGGGAAGCAGTGGTGGTGATAGAAGTAGTGGTGGTGGAGTAAGCCTCTTTCTTCTTCTTCCTGCCCTTGTCCCATTTTATTTGGGGTCGGCGCAACACGTTTTTTTCTTCCATTCTGTCCTGTCACTCGTCACGCTATCACTAACTCCCTTTTCTTTCATATCACTTCTCACACAATCCATCCATCTCATCATCATCATGGTGGAGTAAGCCTAAGGTACGCAAAAACATTATGAAATGGGTTTCGTGTCTCGATTCTCACAGGTACACGGTTGTATTGATCTGTTTGGGGCAAGTTGACTCGCATGAAAAAACGGTTACCTGATTCTTTTTGTGGGTGCGTGATATTATTTTCAATACGGCCGTACGGTTGTTCGTTCACTCTGATTTTTAAGAAAAACGAAAAACTAAACCAAAAAACGACAAGTAACAATTCAATAAATTGTACACATGTACGTCCCATTGTTCGCGAATAACAGTGTAGGGTATGCGTCCAAGAGCGATGAGAGAATTTACAATGCTCGCTAGTTGTTTTACGTCGTTCTGCATTTGTTTTCCGCACGGTCAGTAACACAAGTCCCAACACAATGTAAACAATTAGGTACTGACTTGAAAGTTTGAGGAAAACCAACATTTACAGATAAAAATACAAGTAAATTATGACATGATTATCCTATACATTGTGTTTTCAGTGTCATTTAGTAAACATATTGTTGTAAATATTTTTTTTCGTCTGTCAAGCCTTTTCCCAACTGTGTAGGAGTTGACTTCCAGTCTACCTATTACTAGACGCAGCTATAAGGCTAGTATTTACATAAGTAGAAAAGTATTGTTACTCTTTATTCAATTATTATTTGAGTATGTTATTGCTATGCATATGACACATTAGCTGGTGCAGTTTCACCAGAATTTATGATTAATGCTCTGCTCTTTTGGGTTATATTGTGATGTTATATATATTGTATAGTTTTCCTCGATAAATGGGCTATCTAACACTAAAAGAATTCAATTCTAACCGAATACACTCTCTTCATTTATAAAGTATACATTGTTCATAACATAATGTTGTGAATTATGAATGTTTTATACCAAATAACTAAAACAAATATAAATACAAGAATCTATAGATATATATTTTTTTTTCAAATGATTTTATTTTAATTTTACAAACACTCAATCTTGTGCAATGTACAATTAGGTAAGAAACAAAAAACTACCAAATTTAAATAACTACTAGATAATTATTTAAATTTCATAGTGTCATTTTTATTTATTATACTATTAAAAATAATTTAAAATTTGAATTATTTTGTTGTAGTTTTTATATACATATACTTAGTTCATAATTTATTACCTGCATAGTTAAATTTCGATATTGTTATTATAAAGGAGCCCAGGTATAAATTAGTGGTTCTGTTTGTCCCTTCCTTGACTATATTGCTAGGCAAGGCCCGATCGAAGGGGGGGCAAGCCGGGCATTTGCCCAGAGTGGTAAAATTTATTTATTCCTATCTTCCCACCTAGCCATTAGTCATCCACACCAAGTTGAGAATTTTATGTTCCACCTTGCAACGAATCCAAGTTGGATAGTGGAAATATTTAACTCACAACTTGACTTATATGGTTTTGTGTAAGTAAAGGGCGGCCAAAATTATCTTTGCCCAGAACGGCTAAATAGGTAGATCGGGCCCTGTTGCTAGGAGGAATAAGAATGTTAAGCTTACCTGATGAGTGTTCTGCTAATGGTTCATACAGATCATGTTCTTCCATTTCTCTTTTTACACCACTCCAGAATATTGGCAAGGTCCATCTACAATATATTTCAATTATTTAATAGAAATAAGTGGGAAAAAAAGCATGTAAGCCAATCCCAAATTAAGTATTGTAAAGGCAGAAAATTTAAGGTGATTACCATAATTTTAATTCTGAAAATTATTTTAGATACAGTGGGCAAAAACCAATCTAGAGTTACTCAACATAGCTTAAATATAATTATTAACACAATAGGAAATATCTTTTTTAATTTATAATAAAATGTAGGTAGCTAAGCTTGTAACTTTTTAAAATTTTATTTTCTAAGTTTTAATTAAATCTTATTTTTTATTTACTATATAATAAATAACTTACGCAAATGTGAGAGAAGACAGTGGATTTGCCCTAGCCCTGGGGTGGGGAGGGCGGCCCTTTTTATCTAAACTTTCCATGATTCAGTGGGTACCTGAAAGAGAGTATTTTAATAATATATTTTCAAGGCTGCACAAGTTCTTTCTTCATATTTCAAATATCTAAAAACCAATTGTGAACACTGGGAAACATTAAAGAATAGAGAGATAAAATATTGTAATTAAAAGGGTTGCCTACTTTAAATATTTGGTGAATACAAGCTCATGGGGAGCTATAAATACTTACCGTAGCAGACTTCGGCAGTCGGTATGGTTTTGTAACCTTATAGGACAGGCAAACGCATGACCTGTGCACCGGCAAACACTTCCACTTCGACACGTTCACACAGCCAATTAAAAATGTGCACTACCTACTTATTATTTACTTTATACCCACATGACAGGTAAGATCTTTTTTCTATTGTTTCTAGGTACCCGTTAGAGTTAATTCGAAATTGTAAATCACTGGTAACAAAGTACCTCGGTTTTGTTGTTAGGAAGTTCATCAACTATTATCTAAGTATAACCATAGGTAAGCAATCCACTTTTAGATATGGCACGTATAATTTTATTGTTGTGTCATTTTATCAAAAATCACTCCGGTCACGACCACCGCTAATTTTTTACTGATAAAATTGTAACCTGAATTAGCGTGAATGAATACGAATGCGTCAAGTTAGTTTGACAGTGACAACCTTGTGACAAGACTTGATTGAAAACATCTGTCTAAATGTCAAACTTCGAGTTTGAAGTAATGACTGATATTCTCTATAGTTTAACAAACTACATGTTTGTGGTTTTCCTATTATGGTTATTATTTTGTATTATTCCATTTATATTATTTTATTTACATACTACATTTTATCCAGCATAAAACCCCTAAAGTATAAAAATATAAAAAGATAATAATAATGTTAATGCCCTAATGTTCTATATCTTATTTGCTTATACAAATATATTATTAAATCGATACAGAAATATGAAACTACACTTTGTCTCTTTTTAACCAATGAGTAATCTCATTTGAAGAAAGAGACGTCATGCTCTTTGTTTATTCTCTGCTTGAATAAACATTCTCTTGACACATGACATCAAGTCATGTGTCAAGAGAATGTGTTGTGTTCTGTGCTTTTTAGCGTTTCTAAAGTAGATAGTCGTCATTATTATACCAAAAGTAATTAAAAGTGCTAGCAGGGATATTATCTTTAAATTCAAACGCGTTTGTGAAGAGAAATAAGAAAATATTGGGCCTACGTTACCATTTTCCAAAATTAGACCCACTTACCGGGTAATTTTTCGGGTGACCATCACAATAAAATTTCCCTAATATTTACCCGACCCGCGTAATAGGGACCCGCGTACCCGAGCGGTACTTAGCAATTCAACAAAAGTTTGGTGAAAATGGACTGCTACTATGTGCTTAAATGTTAATCAAGTGACTATCATGACGATATGAATTCTGCAATTCAAATCAAATCTAAAACAGAATTGTATTGTAGTAATAGATAAATGCATCATACCACGGTCCGGTCCTGTGCGTGACGCACAGGACCGGTCGTTGTGGCGACGCTTGGGGGAGGCCTATGTCCAACAGTGGACGTCTTTCGGCTGATATGATGATGATGATGATGATCATACCACGGCACATAAATAAACGAAGTCCCTACAAAAGACAATACAAAAGCGCAAGCATTACTGTGTATTTATTAAGATATTTAATAAAAGATTTACAAAGTTCTCAGGATTTTTTTAATTAATAAAGGTAATGAAAATAACCTATAATCCAACCCTGTATATATGCAAAAAAGGTATGTATCTATGTCTGGATATAATCCAGTACCTACATAGACACCTACCTTTTTGTTAAAATGGGAAATCATCCAAAGACGTTACCCGGCTTTGGACAGGGCGGGAGGGCGTGTCAGACGTTTACTGACTAATTCAAACCCACTCCTAGTTTCTTTGTTGCCTTTCATACCGGGGGCGGGTATTCATTTCAGAAGCGGACCCATAGGTCCAGTAGGTTTGGACCCTGTTGGATCCCTTTTTTATGGTGGGAAAAATCATCCAATGACAACCCCCGCACTTGGGTGGAGCGGGAGATAGTGTCAGACTCTTACTGACTAAAAGACCCACCCTGTTCCGTTTAGCCTTCATACCGGGGCTCGAGCGCCCTTTCGGATAACCCTGGCCCCAGTAGGCTTCGACCCGGCTGGGTCACTGCTGTTTCTGACAACTCAACTGAACAGTGCGCGCCGTCGACGATTTGGGCTTGGTCCGGACAGTTACCGGACGGCCGGACAGTGAGCTACCCATTGCTCACTGTGCGCAAGTCCGCGCCTACGGTGGCCGGAAATCGGGATTAGAATCCCGGCGGCAGCGGCGGCGGCGATAACGCCGTTGCCTGATGCGTTCGGCCTCCTCCTTTGCGAGCATTACTGCTTCGCAGAAGTCGGCGACCGCCTATCACTCCTCCTCGCTCCGGACCATGGCCTCAAACAAGGCCCGGCGCGTGAGGTCTCCGTCACCGATCGCCTTTACGAAGGCACGGCGATGTTCCGCCCAAGCAGGGCACACCTCGACTGTGTGCTCCACCGTGTCCTCCGGGCATTCCGCACAGTGGCGACACCCGGGCGTCACTTCCGCATGAATCCGGTGCAGGAAACTCCCGAACGAACCATGTCCAGTGAGGACCTGCGTCATGCGGAAGGTAAGGACGCCGTGAGGTCTTTCCAGCCACGCCTCAAAGAGGGGATTTACCGCCATGATTATGGCATGCCCCTGTTGGACCCCTACGGTTTTCTGACAACTTTTTGAGGTGCGCCTGGAACAAAACGCGCCGTATATGACTTCGGCTCGGTCCGGACGGTTACTGGGCGGTCAGACGGTAAGTTACCCATTACTCGCTGTCCGCAAGTCCGGACCTACGGGGCCCGGAAATCGGGATTGGGATTTACTCTGTATTATGAAAGAGCGTTTTTAATCAAATAAAGGAAAATAGATTTGTTAGGCTGGCAGCATTAACCACGCCCTCAGCTACGCGCCAAGTTATCTTGCTCGCACTCTACCATAATTCGGAACGCGGGGAAAAGGGTTAATTATTGATTGACAGCTAGCAACGCGACATTGACACTTTGACAGTTTAAAATTAACCTTCGTGGTGGGTGCGAGTAATCAAAATCAAAACAGTGTTTTCGTCCCGGTCTGCAGGTCGAGTGTTCTAGTTAAATAAATAACCATATATGTAGTTCTGTGAGTTTAAATAAACCAGTCCTCGTTTTAGTTTTGCCTAATTAAATAAATGAGTCATGTGTACGTTAAAGTATATTATTATCACTGAGGCAGAGTTATCTTGAACAGAATACAGATTTATCATAACAGTAATTCACCGCTTCAGGTACCATAATAATTATGTTACTGTATTGAAGACGAGAATGAAATATTCAGGTCTGCTCTAAAGACCTTCAAAAATGTACGTGTCGCTTCTACGAAGGTACAAAAGTATGATACTTGCCAGTATATTCTTTTTTTATGTTGGTTGTGGTATAACCCTCAGTTTTTTACGTCTCGAATGTGCCGATGCCCTAGCTGCAAAAGAGTTAAATGATGCTAAAAATTCTTTAGATAAGTTTGAATATGCTGTGCTAGTTTTAAGCGGACCAGATAATGAAGGTAAAAGGGATGCAATAAGAGCCACATGGATGAAGTTATCTAGTAATATATTTGTGGAAAATGGTGAGAAACTGTACAAGTGGAACCACACATGGACTGAGCAACACACTACGCATCAATTCATAAAGTTTTATTTTGTAATTGGCACCCAAGGTCTGAGTGAAACAAAGCTAACAAGGCTAAATACTGAAAATAATAGAAGCAATGACCTTTTATTATTAGATAGCTTTGAAGATAGCTACAAGAATCTGGCTATGAAAATGTTACATTCATTAAAATGGCTCTCCACTAATTTGAGTAGATTAAAATATTTGATAAAATGCGATGATGACTCTTTTGTGAGAGTTGATCTGATAATAAAAGATCTGGAAGCATATGCACCCGAAATGAATGCTCATGAATTAAATGCTTATGTTACATATAAGGTAATAATACAATATCATTTGATTTATCATATTTACTACTTAACCTTTCGAATGTCTTAAGTTACACTGTCCGACATAAGGTAATTGTTCTTCTATTGTGTCTCTAATTACGACATTCAAAGAGTTAATACTGCTAATATAACTTTCTTAATCAAAAATGTTCACTAATCCTAAATATGTACTTAAAATCATATGACCATATTTCAGAAAGACCTCCCTTCATATAAAGGGCTCTATTGGGGCTATTTTGATGGGAGAGCCCATGTGTACTTGAATGGAAAGTGGCAGGAAAAGGACTGGTTCTTATGTGACAACTACTTACCTTACGCATTAGGTGGTGGCTATGTCATATCTCGAAGTATAGTTGACTATATTGGAAGAAACACTGATATCTTGGGGTAAGCACATTGACAATTTATTATCTGTACTAGGTAATATTATAAGGAGCTAGTAAATAGTACTGATCTGATTATGCAAAGTTTCTTTTGTATTCTTATTTAAAAAAAACATCCCGTCATACTAGAAATTACCCCTCTATCATAGATTTGTTTAGAGCCATGTAAACTTACATACATATGACACTCAGAGATTTGTTCCATACAAAAAACAAAACTGCAGCACACTACACACACAGCAATCTATCATACAACAATCTTTTATTATCAAAAAACTACATTATTGATAAGTATCATAGGTTGCTTACTCCACCAGGGTGAATGAGTCCGTTGGAGCCATGAAAAGCAGGTTTTGAATTCAGTTTTTGCTACCACCAGAAGATTTTCTATCACAAGCTGAAGATAACTTAAATAACCTTTTCAGACATTACAAATCGGAGGATGTTTCAATGGGTGTGTGGACTGCCTCTTTGGACGGGATGAACAGAGTACATGACATCAGATTCGACACTGAATGGAAGTCCAGAGGCTGTACCACCCAGATGTTAGTCAGACACAAACAACTGCCTAGCGACATGTTCCAATTATACAAAACATTGGTCCATTCCCATGGTGAAAGACTCTGTAAGACTGAAACTATTTTAAGAAAATCTTATCTCTATAAGTGGGATGTTCTGCCAAGTATGTGTTGTAAATAGTTTATTACTGCTGGTTGTAGAATGTGCTAGATAAATCTAGGTTTGGTTGTGTATGTGTAGGCTAAGTAATATTAATATCAAATTGTACTAGAATTGAATCTATCATCACTGACAGGACTATTGTTGCTAATAAGCCTTGTTGCTAATGTGACCTTCCCACATGACGAGATCCTTGTAAGCTGAGAAAGGGAAACAAATTAAATATCACGAGGTTGTTAATATGTTTAATGTTGAATCTGGACTTATGTAGGTACAACGGGCTGTTGTCCGCAACTCCACGTTTTAAGCGCGTATTTTGCGTACTGGACTTATGTATCATGCCAACTGTAATATTTGCAAAGTTTGTAATGATCTGATGGTCAAACGTCTCGAACGATTATGGGCCTGGCTACATTACCACGGCGTGGGTGGTGTAATGTGGGGGACGCGAAGCCCGAGTTGCATCATGCAGGTATATGATACCGAATTATGTTAAGAGGATGCGCTGGTGAAATGGTCATTAAACTCATTTATAGAAGACTGATCGCTTGTGTCCGTACTTCCGTAGTTTTAAACGACATTGCACCGCTTATCCGCACGACACGGCAACGTGTCGCATACAGGCGCTGCGCCGTAGTAATGCGAACAGGCTCTATCGAAGTTGTCATTGTACGGATAGATCTAGGGCCTCATACAGTAAGGGAGTATGATGATCAACTCCTTGATATGGCTCGCATTGTGAGTAGTTTTTTTCTCTGGAGCCCTAAACACTGGCAGCTTGGATCCTACTCCTAAAAAAGAAATTGTAAATGTAATTTATATGTGAATTTAAAATATATAATTAAATTCTGGGCATGGTCCCAATTGTGTGTTCATTTATTTTAGTAAGTAATAACATTCAGTATTTGTTTAATTTAGGAATGTTAGTTACATAGTAATTTAGGAAACTGTGAACTATGTTTAGGACATGCATCTAGTTAGGTATAACCTTTTTATATATTTTTTTCAGCAATAGATGTCTGATATTAGTGAATTTAATATAAGAACAACTTATAATAATTAAGGCTATGTTTTTTTAAGATCATCTTTACTTAATATACCTTTTTAATTAAGATAAGTTTCTAGTCAATTGTACATCTTTGCTTTGATACCAATAAAAACACAATATTTTTTAACATTATGAGAAATGTGCATTTTTATTTTAACTAAACAAATGAACATAAATTAGATATACAACACACTTTTGTCATTTAAGGGTAACCATGTAATCATCGTGTCATAAATAACAAAAAGTGAGAATAATTCAACATAATTTACGATTTCTTATTGTTATTTATACACTTCTCAGACAGGCACCCGAATATCACATTTTAACAGATTCTAAAAACTAAATTAATGTTGACTTTTCATATTCATGTAGGTTTGATTATTTTGAAATGTTGTCCTTGATAACTCTTCCTTGAAGTAGTCTATGGTTCTTTGCAGACCCTCTTGTAATGACACCTGAAATTAACAAGAAATAAACACACATGATGGCTTGGTTGGGCTGCGGGTTTGTCCGAAAGAGTTACCGCGGCCCTAGAATGCAAAGTGCTACACAACACACTCTGAATGTTGTGTCCTTTGGAGATCTACCTATTTGCTTTGAAAGGTCAATAAATCTTATTACTTTTGTTTTTAATTATCTAGGATAATGTAGTTAAAAGCTTCATGCACAAGTTTGGCATTTGGAACTCTGTAACCAGGTTAGTAAATTCCTTTTTCCTTTCCCTTTTACCACCTATCATATGAGGATTTCCTATGAATTCTTAGTGCCAACATCAGACTATTGTGATACAGGGATAGTAGAATGCGTCTAGTATAGTTCCGTATCTTATGGTGTGTCCAGACCTGGCGAATGCGGCATTCGCGAGCCGCTTGCAAACGGCGCACGTGTATTTAGCGCACGGCTTTTTCTTACGAATCCCCTGCGCTTAGCGCGCTTCATACGAACATGAAATGCAAGGCTCGCGAGCGGCGCATTCGCCAGTTCTGGACGCACCTTTACACTAGACGATACCAAGACATCATAGAACCAAAATCATCCTTCATGTAATGATTTCAAACTCGGTGCTCACCTTAGGTTCCCAGTGCAAATGCTCCTTAGCCACTGTGATGTCGGGACGTCGCCGCTGCGGGTCGTCCTCCACCGGCGCGCCTTTCGCCACCATGCTCCGACATCCAGGGACTTGATTCTTGATTATCATCGCGAATTCTGAAATTAATGGTGATAATATGCTTAAGCTTAGCGTCCACCGCGTAGGAATCGGACCGTGAGCAGTGTACGAGCCGTTGGTATTTACAAAATGGCGATACGGTGTCTACTGTATTCGGATTTTGCATCGACAATTTGCGATCCAATGCTGTACCATACAAATATATGACCGCTTCGTACGATTAGATCCCTAAGCAGTATCCGAAAGGGCGCTCGAGCCCCGGTACGAAGGCTAGAAGGAACGGGATGGGTTTTTTAGTCAGTAAGAGTCTGACACTATCTCCCGCTCCGCCCAAGGGCGGGGGATGTCAATGCATGATTTTTCCCATCGAAAAAAAAAAAAATCCCTAAGCAGTAGACACTTAAATTTAAAGGTAGTTATTGACACCAACATTTAGCCTATAGGGTTGCAAACCGTACTAGTGTTGTGCTCTAATTTACAATTACCGGCACGGATCTTGAGCGCTCGGCGTGGGCGTCAGAGTGGGGATCGCTTTACGCATTCCATGCATTGGCGAGCCAATCGTCGTCGTTGTTAAATCATGAGTGACGTCTATGACGCGATGGCGCGGCGAGCCAATCACTGACACTCCCCGCCCCCGCGTCTCACTTCGCACCACTAAAGAGACCGAATATTTGACTTCTGCGCAACTTGAAGCCAGCGCTGAAGATCCGTGCCGGTAATTGTATGTTTTTCTATAAACGCAATAGAGTTCGCTAAAATACTCTTATTTATTTTGACGTTTCTTGATATAAACTAAAAAAACCGGCCAAGAGCATGTCGGGCCACACTCAGTGTAGGGTTCCGTAGTTTCCCGTCCGTCACAAATTCACAATAAGTGTACCCACTTATGAGGTTAGACAAATGACGATTATACTACAAACTTAGTCCAGAAATTATTTTGTAGAACCCTTTTGTTTTTTTTGTACAAAAACTGTTCTTTCCATCAAGTTCAAAATAATTTTCCTAGAAAGTCCTTATAAAGTTCTACTTTTCAGAATTTTTTCATATTTTCTAAACTCTTGGTTCAAAAGTTAGAGGGGGATGTTAGGGGGGGTACACATTGTTTTTTGTTTTTTTTTGCGATTATTTCCGAAATTATTGACATTATCAAAAAATAATTTTAGTAATCCCCTATTCATTTTTAAATACCTATCCAACAATATATCACACGTAAGGGTTGAAATTAAAAAAAAAATCACTTCCTACTTTACATATAGGGGGGCTACCCTAATAAAACATTTTTTTCCAATTTTTATTTGACCATTTTGTCGGCGTGATTGATATACATATTGGTACCAAATTTCAGCTTTCTAGTGCTAACGGTCCCAGAGATTAAGCGAGTTCCTAGTTGACTACGGAACCCTAAAAAAACCGCGGTAAATTTTGCCAGGAATGCATTATTCGATTCGGCACCAAAAGTAAAATGTCTGTGCAAAAATAGGGTTTATAAATAATAATGATAAGCACAGTGGGTGTGTCCTGCAATGTATACAACAGTATACTTATCTACATGTAAGGAAGCGCAACAACTTTATGTTATTTCGCGATAATCTTTATCTGTTAGTTCTACTGATTTTATGATAAGAAGAGTTCAACGAATTGTAAGTATGTATTTTTATTAGTTTTTTTATTACTAGTAGATGTGTTAATTTGTAAACATGCCTTTCCAATTTTATTTCACATTTTCCTGTACGACAAAAGTCTAAACCATAAGTTGTTTCTAACTAATGCATCCTTCAATCATGTTGCTAATTAACTAGGAAGCAGCCATTTAACAACTACTTACGCATTGCAATTTGAACCTTATGTCAATTCAGATTAAAGTTATAATACGTCACGTCATTGAAATTATAGAAAAGCTGTTGTAAGCCTTTGTTTTCTTTTTAATTGGTATAAACTAGTTCTTGACTGCGATACCACCTGATGGTAAGTAGTGATGCAATCGTTAATGGTGAGGTGCACTAGTTAATTAAGAGCCTATTCAATCTAACCTTGAAGACAACTAAATTATAATCGGACGTAAAGACCGCAGCAGGCAAGTCTGAATTGTCAAAATGGAATGAATTGGCATTTCGCACCAATTGCATGGAACCAAGTAGCATAATTTAGCTTTATGTTACTGCCTCTCTGACTAGCACAAATTATTCACCGGGTAATATGGTACTTCTTTGCAATACCGGTTGTCAGAAATTTTGTCTACAATTCTATAAGTGCCTACTGAAAATTAGTGACCGACACGATTTGCAGCCGAAACCAAAAGTAACCGAATGTTCGGCTCAACTTCCAGTTTCGGCCGTCCCCGTAAACCGTAGCTGACGTTGTACCAGAAAAACTGACAAGAAAAAATATACAGTTAATCCTAACTATATTTTGATATAGATATTTGGTCCTTCATTGTATAATTATAACTTTCATAAAATACTAAATAATCGAATATCTATATATAGATCACATAAAAATTACAACATACATAGACGAACGAGTAACTTAGTTTTTAGTTATCTATCACAACCGGTTGCTCAAAGACGCTAGTTTCGGGCGAGCCGAAATTTGCGTTTCGTAGTAGTAGCGAATTAGACTGCTTTTTGACCGAAACCGAAACTCCAGCCGAAACCAGTTTTTTCGGAACCTTCGGTCGGTATATAATAAAACTAGCACCGGATCTAATGAGTTGACGTGATTGAATGATGGGATGGATTTATCATTCGTTATGTGTTACGCAAATAGTAGATATTTTAATTTACCTTGTATAGTATTTTCTACAGGATTCCCTAAATTGACAGGCAGCGTGTAGTTGGCCGCCATCAACGCCAGCAGCCCATCAACGAGATCAGATACATAACAGAATGAGCGGGTCTGTTTCCCGTTACCATAAACCTGGAAATTAAAAAAAAAAACAAATAAGTATCTTTCATTTCGTGTCGGCACGGCCATTATCTATGCAAGTTCATTGGACATCAAATAATTAGCCTGTAATCTTCTCACTACTGGGACAGTTATTTGTGTTATCTGTGCAATAATTCCCCCCACGTGGGCTTAGTTACTTGCCCTTAGTTCCGAATTACGTCAAAAGCGATTATATCGCGAACCCGACCAAATTTAATAGTCACAACATATAAGGACTATAGAGTACTATTTGAGACGTTGCGCGTTGGTCGGATCCGCGATATAATCGCTTTTGACGCAATTTGGAACGCGGGGTTGATATCACTAATCTTCAAATAATTATTGGTAGTAAGACAAGCCGTTTTTTTTTATGATTTTACGATGTTTTCTTTCACTGTTTCAACATTATATTTTTTATCATGGTTTAGCCTATACTGTCTCGCTGCTAGGCAAGGCCTCCCTTCATTGATCCCGGCTCCGAGTCGCTTCTTGCCAAATCCTCAACTAAATCGTGAGTCGTTGTGTCATCTCCATCGTGCGATTTCAGGGCACTCATTTTAAGTTTATGACACGATTGTGATAAGCGCAACAGAGATTAAATATTGTACAAGTTTTGCAACCATCACCGTCAACTCGAAAGTTGAGGCAACAACTAGCTCTCAAAGGCGTTTTAGTCTTCCCACACACACACATTTCGTTCATCGTCACATTTTTGTTATGATTAATTTAAATGCCGAGTCCGGCTTTTCTGTAAGTTTCGGCCTCGCAATTAGTGCAACCCTATTCTTACGACGACTTAGCGTTCAATCACAAGACGACATAAGAAATTAACAGCCTTGAGAATCTTTATGATTGGTAATGGTTTAGTGTATCATGTTGCAGCTTCCTTGTCTGTCAATTATCATTTATTTAAACGGAGTGTGAATTACAGTATTAATTTAGAACACAGAGATTTGGATCTCGGTGCTTAGAGTGGAGATAGTTTAAAAACAGAACGAAATCGTAATTATGTTTTTAAACTGTCCTACACTAAAAGTCTACTCCTGTATCGTGGGTGTGTTCACAAACAAGTAAACTCAACATGACATGTTTCCGCAGACGCGGAACAACATCTGTAGGCCATACAAATATTTGTTCCTTGCGGTAATCGACCATCAGTGCGCCAATCGTGCTATCAAATAAAATAAAAAAATCGTAGTCTTTGCCGAGGTGAGGATCAGTTAGTATAGGCCAAAAGTATTATGGAGCTAAGTATTTGAAAACTGAGGTTATTAAAATTCGAATAATAAAATTAAAAGACCAGCCTAGCCTTTTACCAACTTTGTAGAGGTCAGTTTAGTGTGGAACTGAATACCAGTAGAGAATGGACCGAGTCCCTATTTGTCAAATAGGTCAGGTGTACAACTGGTTCTAACTACCCGTCAGAACACAAAATTCTATAAATGACAGTCGACCATTAAAAATAAAAGATTTTAATTATTTATAGGTTCTCGCTTGATCACTATGTGGTCCATAGAGCATGCCTCCCTAAAAGTAACCTAATCACTCTTGACTTAAATACTCAAAAGTTGTAACTATCAGGAAACACAGACTCCGGCAGGGAATTCCACTCCTTAGCACAATAATTGCGTTCCAAAAACGCTATGACACATGGGTGGGATGTATAGATACAAACTATCAGGAAACAGGAGTTCAGCTGGACTTACAGTAATAGTCAAATTCTGCAGAGCTTGCATGATAAAGTTGGACACCACTCGGCCATCAGACACGTGCATTCTAGGCCCATACGTGTTGAAGATCCGGGCCACCCTGACGGCCACCTTCTCTTGTTTAGCATAGGAGTACGCCAGCGTCTCCGCGACCCTCTTGCCTTCGTCGTAACAAGCTCGTGGCCCTGAAATTTGCAAGGTATTTATAAATTGAGGCCAGATTTATATTTACATTCCACACAAGCGACAATTCTTGTTGGTCTGAATGTTTGTCGTTTGGAAGGTATTTATAAATTACGTTTAGGATAATATTCACATTCCGCTCATTAGAGAGGATCATCAATATTTTGAAAGCGAAAGCGTTCGTTTGTTTGATAAATTTGGACGGTTAAACCGTTGAAAAGATTTTTTTAGTAAATTTTGTTATTGCGATAGTAAAAAACTAATCCGTAAAAATGTGAAATAAGGTGTTAAAGTTAGTTTAGCAAACACATTTATGTCTATACAAGTTTTAAAACCGTATTTCACTAGCCGATTGTGGCGACGCTTGGGGAAGGCCTATGCCCAACAGTGGACGTATATCGGCTGAAATTGATGTTGATGATTTCACTAGCCATTACGCATTTTTGGGTAAATATAATAATAAATTCTTTATTAACATAATTAACATTTTATAAAAATAGTGAGGTTGTCACTCTTGCGCTAGGCATAGTGCCTGTGTTACAGGAGCCAGTGTCTTCTACCAATTACATGCGTCGTTTTTTGCAATAAAATACAAGAGAAAAAAAAGATACAAAATGAAAATGAAGTAAAAAAGAAAAAAAAATGGTACAGGTATACTTGTGCTGTTAGTTTTAGGCAGACAAAGTCGCAGGAAATTAGCTAGTTTTCAAATACATAGTTGGCACGACTCACGATGTAGCGTCGTGTCAATTTATTAAACAGTTTTACACTTTGTGTATTTTAATCACATTTAACAAACTCCACATTTTATGGATGACACAGGTGGTTCTTACAATGTGGTCACAATGATTTATGTATTATTTCTTATATTATTTAAATCGGTGTATTTGTTAGATGCCTATTGTGGCCATGTGTGACCATCACCAACGTACAAGCTACGCAATAATTTTATTGATTTATCCAATACTTATAAATGTAATGGTCTACCTGATGCCAGGTTTAAGAGAATTTTTCCTCACTCTGGGCTGTATGGTTCAGCCACTACGCAAGAAAAAATGCTAGTGTGAGCCACTACGATTAAAAAAAAAAAAATTGTTAGTAACCTTGAACGTTATAGAAAAACTAGCTTCTTGTTGGTGTCTACATACAAAAAATAGAACTTTCAATTTAAAAGTTTTAATTTTTTGTATGAAAATCTGATGAACATAAATATGATATTTAAATATTTAAAAGTCATCGAACAAAAGTTGCTGTTTATGACGTTCGTAACATAGTCCTGAGGTGGCTAGTGTTTTACAAACAATCCTGTATATACACCGCTAAATTTTAATCGTTTTAATCCCGTGAAGGGTCGGTCTTGTATATGAAACACTATCGATTTGTTAAAATAAAATTATAAAATAAAGTAGGTACCTTTTTTTTATAAAAATCGTATTATTTGTACGCATGTACGAATTTAATTTCTTTAAGAAAAAGTCAGCTGAGCGAGTTCAATGACGTATAGATAGTAGTCGGCGTTGCGTACAAACTACCTACAGGTCATTAGACTAGCTCAGCTGACGTTTTCTTAAAGAAATTAATTTCGTACACGATGCGTAAATTAATACGAGTTTTAAAAAAAGGTACTTTATTTTTATCTTTTATTTTTACAAATCGATTGTGTTTCATGTACCGGATCGATCCTCCACGGGATTAAAACGATCAAAATTTAACGGTGTATAGATGAAATGGTATGTATAGTTGTGGTTGTTTCCTAGTCACGGTTAATTTTAAATTTATTAGTTCAATTTACTTACGGTACGGTTGGCGCACTGGTTCAGCAATTGACTGCTGCGCTGCGTATCGCGGGTTCGATTGCCGCACGGAACAAATATTTATTAGGCCATACAAATATTTCTTCCGTGCGGGAATCAAACTCGCGCAGTACAGTTCCGAGTCTGTGTGTCTTGTGAATGTGAGTTTACATATATGTGAACGCACCCACGATACAGTGTGCGGGTAGTAATATTAAAAAAAAAAATGTTTTTATTTTTTTATTTAAATTTTTATGCCCAAGTAAAATACAATAAAGACGGATTAAATGCCTTAAGTTTTTTCTAACAGTCAACCTTAGGGTGGAGCATAAATGCAGAACATGACAGAAACAATATGAATGAAAGACAAACAGAAAAAAAGTTAGTAAATACATACATAACCAATATTAACAATATTCACAAAAATAAAAACAAATCCAATGAATAAATGTTCTGCGATAGTTCCAACTTGATCATCTTTCTAATTTTAAGGTCGTTTATTTTTATTAATTTTATTTACAAAAACGCTGTTTCAAAACAGAAATCAGTTAAGTTATATTTTCTCATACAAATTAACATAATTTATGCAAGCAAGCTGTGTCATATGTTCTGTTTTATGTAAGGTCACGCAACTGGTCAATCTATGTATATAATAAGGTCAGTGTCCCACTCATGTGAACACCTGTGAAATGCTAATAGAGACATATACTTACTGTATACATCAGTAATGAGGATAAACTATGAGGAGCCAATAACAACAAGTTTTTTAGCACAAATATTATTTCATGCTTATTAACTTTTAAAGTGAGGACAGTTGTCGAATTAATTGTTTTTACTTATAGTTAGGGTTGCTGTTTTCCTTTTCAAGTATCAGTATCTTTGTTTATCTAAAAGGAAATTTAAAAACTGACAAAACATTAAAAATGTCAATCTTCACTTGGTTTCTTGTAGAAATAAGGCAAAAAAATAAGCTACTGTGTTATATATAGGGAGTTTTGATTTATATAAAGCGCTTATATTAATATAGTACTTGTATAGTCCTGGCGGTCACATAGTCCGCCATGGCCTGAACCGAAAAAATATTTCAATTGCGCGCGAATTACTTTGTCCGACATGCTCGTGTTTTGGATGGAATTTTTTGTCATGTAATGCGCATGAGACGTGACATGATGTCGTGTCGGTCATCGTTATCCGACGTGGCCTGAATGGAACATTAGGTATTGGCCACTATTGTCCGAAATGAATTTTTTTGTAGTAACATAAAAAGATTATTTTTGAGTTATTTCACTGCCAAATATATAATATATATAATAATAATATTCCACAACTATCACACAACGCCGTCTACTCCCAAGCTAAGCAGAGCTTGTGTTATGGGTACTAGACAACTGATAAACATACTTATATTCTAAATACATACATGTTATAGATAAATTACACCCAGACACAGAACAAATGATCATGCTCATCATTTTGCAACATTTATGGGGGGTGGGAATCGAACCCACGACCTGCGGCATAGTAGTCAGTGCCACTAACCACTAGACCAACAGGCCATCCACAGCCAAATGCGATGGCCGGTTAGGCTGTCTGGGTCTTGATTTAGTAACATTAGAACTGGTTTCTGTTTAATTCATTAAACCTCAAGCGCCGGCGTTCGCTCTCTCATTGTCTTTCTATTGTGTCTTTAAGATTATTATAAAGGTATACTGACCTATCGGATTAACATGTCCCCAGTAAGATTCAGGTTGAGGGTGCACCATGGGGTCTCCATAGACTTCAGATGTGCTCGCTATCAGTATTTTAGCTCCAACTCGACGTGCTAAACCTGGAATTTGATGACGTCATATTTATAATGAACTTTTCAAACTTAATTTCAGTTTATTTCAAATCATGAAAAAAAAAAGGAATTGGCAAATAGAATCTCTATTTGCCAATTTTTTTTTTCATGGTTTTAACGTTTCGTGAAGTTTCATGTTGTCAATGTCATATAATCCTTTACATGATGGCTCGCATGAAATTGCCAGTAAACTGGACAGTCACTTCAAGGTATCTCATAGATTTTAATTTCAAGACTGGCTGTTGCCAGCGGCATCGCCCACACGATAGACTTATCACGTGGGGGTATAAAATACAGCCTACGTCTTATCCTCAGACACACAAAAAAATAATATCATAAAAATCGGTCAAGCTGTTTTGATTATAATCGATAATAAACACTGTGACACGAGTTTTTTTACATGTACTTATATTAGAAGAATCGATCGGTGGGATCGCAATCAAGCACTGGTTTATATAAATTATATAATATATATATATTAGAGGAGCTTGAAATTTAGTTCAAGATTTCCTTTTATGACGTAGGCGGACCCTAAGTCCTCTCTTATTGATCTTTCAAAATTCAACCCTTAACCTAAGGAAAAATGGAGTTCCAAAGTTTGTATGGAGAAATCAACTTTCACGCAGGCGAAGTCACTGGCAGAAGCTAGTTAAGTAGGTAAACAACTAATTGCTGTTATCATTGCATGCCCAATTAACATTTTAATAGTTAATTTTATATGCAGAAATGATTAATCAACCGTAAAAAATCGTGAATAAAATTTTTCAAAACTCATGATTACTTACATTTTCTTTTGTTTCTGGCAAATCTGCCGCAGTAAAGTAAGTTTGTCAAGGTTGCTACATACCTAGCACTTATTAGGTGAAAGCACTACCAATAAATATGTTTCACTAGCTTTCTGCCAGCGTCTTTGCCTGTGTGAAAGTAGGAAATATATTTAGTATACTAGCTTTTGCTTGCGGCACCAGTAAAGTACTGGTTTGATTGCGAAAATTTTTTCACCATCACAGAAATTACCTCCTACAAACAAAGAGAAAACAAACTATTTTGCGACTACTTTTGTTACCTTGGTTAGGAATACCTGTTAAAACAATTGTATGTGCTTATAAAAATAAATAAATAAATAAACTTTACCTCTTTATAATATTGGTATAAATATCATTCAGTGATCAGTTGCAATTCTACTGGTGAAAGAATTTTCAGAATTGGTTCAGTAGTTTCCAATTCCGAGTATGCCCCCCACATCCGCTACATTTAAACTTATTTTCAGCACTTTATAATCTATGTTTAAATATAAAAATCTCATATCGCAGTGTTTGTTATCACACTCCTCCAAAATGGCTAGACAGACTTTTATTATGAAACTTCTTGTATATATTTGGTAGGTCTGAGAATAGGTTGTAGGTTATTTTTTTTACTTATTTTTCTTTGATTAATTTATTAACCAGAACAATGTTTGCCGGGTTAGCTGTATTAGTATAGATTTCATTCTACATTGTTTCCTATAGAACAGAAATACACCAGCTATTCTATAAGAATAATATGTAAGATGTTCACTCACCTAACATATTGATTGTTCCTAAAGTATTAGTCTTAATTGTCTTTACAGGATTTTGCATGTAGTGAGGTGGACTCGCAGGACTAGCTAAGTGGTATATTTCATCTGCCTAGAAGAAAAACAAATGGTAGTATTAATTTGAATTTAGAATTCTCAATTTAACAAATTCTAGAAAACCAACTCTATACCTTACAAGACTAAGTTCAAATTTCATTGCACTTCATAGTTTTTTTTTTTTAAAGGGATTTTTACATAAATTTAGTAGTAACGTAAATATTTTCAACTTTAAATACACAAAGCTAAAGTCGATATTTGAGCTGGTGTCATAGAATGCTTTTTTTTGGTGGGAAAATCATCCAAAACGTGTCGAAAAAAAAAAATGAATTGTATAGTCTGTCTAAAAAGTCAACCGACTTAAATACTTATATTCGATACTTTTTATAAGGTTCTTCTAATAGTAAACAATGATCAATATCTCTTAATCAACCATGATTATTGAACCAGCGTAGACTACATCAGATTTCATTTTACTCTAATAATTACACAAGTCGGTTGACTTATTAGACAGACTCTAGATTATGTGCAATGATAAAAATGGATTACCTCTACATAAAGCGGATTAACAATATCGTGATGGATCATCTCAAAGTTGCGGTGCCCGAACCAGTGTTCCACGTTACGTTTGCGGCCCGTGAAGAAGTTGTCGACCACAATAACTTCATGGCCTTGCGTCATAAGTATGTCTACCAAATGCGAGCCAACGAATCCCGCGCCTCCTGTCACCTGGAATAATGAAACACATTAGTATTTATTCCCTGCCGGAGTCTGTGTAGCGAGCAGTGGTGGCCGAGTGGTAACAGCCCCGATTTACGAGTTGTAGGTCACGGGTTCAAACCCAGCCAGGCGCATTACTTTGTGTAATTTATTACATCACCACTGCTCTCAAAACGGTGAAGGAAAACATCGTGAGGAAACCGACTTGTCCTAGAACCAAAAATACGAAAAAATGTGACATCCACCAACACGCACTGGGCCCGCGTGGTGGTTTGGCCCATTCCCTCTCCTAGAGAGGCGGCCTGAGTCCCAACAGTGGGAACATTATAAGGCCGACTATGCTATGCTATGCTATGGAGTCTGTGTTTCCTGATAGCTATAATCTATGGGTCTTTCAAGTGTGAATTAATTGCTTCTAGGCAAGCGTGTTCCATCGTCGGCCACATTATCACTTACCATCAGATGAGATGCTGGTCAAACGCGAGCCTATACATAATAAAAAAAAAATCTCTTTTGTTTCACAATTAGCGATACTAATTCCGTTTGAGGCTTCTAAGTTTAGTTAGCCAACAGTTTGCTAGCAAGGCTAAATTCTCAACGGCGAGATTGTTCTAAAAGGAGGTTTGCCATGGCCAACGGGAACTGCCATGGCCAACGGGGGCCAAAAGAACAACTGAAGAAACAAAGAAAGGGAGTTACGGAGGACAATTCCGCAACTGAGAATTTATCTCAGCTGCGGAATTGTTAGAAAGTTTACCGCGGCCCTGGGACCGAAAGCACAAAATAAGTAATAGAAAAGGCAACTGAAGGAACACGGGTGAATTTTAGTCAGTAAAATTCTGATACCCGTCGCTCCGCTCAGAGTGGGAGGAGTTATATGAATTTTATTAAACCATCTTCGTTCGCGAGTGTTTTCATAAAAACTTTTACACCAACCATGTCAAACATGCGGCCCACTAAGCACTTTCCTGTGGCCCGAATCAATTTCGGAAACATTTAGATAGTGCGACCCGCGAGTGTGTTAAAAATCGTTCACTATCAATATTGATAGAGTGGGAGCACCAGGCGGTTGCCGAACTTGCGACACGCAGTATTGCCCTATTTACAAAAAAATTATTAAATATACGAGGATTTGTCCTATAATATTCCCATTATCTTCTTTAAGATTGGGTAGGTTTTGCGACCCACATAGTCTAAATACGGTATTCATGCTTTTGGGCTACCAGAGATAGACTGCTTTACCTTATTTTGAGAGTAATTTTGAAAAACTATTAATGCCAGTCTTTATATTCATTTTGGTTAGAAAGTGGTGGTAGTTTATACTAGGAATAAGGATCGCCTATATACAATTTCTAAACCCATGAATCATGTTGTCGACCCAGTTTAGACAGATAATTAATGACAACCATTATTATTTAGGTTACTGTTTACATTAAATTTTAAATGATTGCCCTGCAGATTTTCGTACAAACAAAATTCTCCCTTTTCAACCCCTTAACCCGTTGTATGGCCGGAACATGGACACGGGACATAATAACTTTTTAATTGTGTCTCCAATTATGGCATACAAAAGGTTAAAGGTTGAATTTTCAAAAACCTCTTTAGATAGGTATGTATAGATAACAAATCTACTTTTATAAAAGTAATACATAATATCCATATCCACATATCAGCAATGACCACTGAATAGGTATCTACTAACTCTTATGAAAAATTAGTAAAGGAGGAAATCATGTCAAATAAACACAGAAGGAAATCAAGTTAAATGTTACAATAATCAATGTATTTTTACCCTATTTAAACAAATTTGATAATCATTTAGTTATTCTTATTTTATTTCAAACACAATTTAAAACTTGTTAGTAGTTTTGTCAACCTCTGGCATTTTATAGGATACAGGAATTTCTAGTTTTGGCAATTTTTTTAAATATTTTTTTTTAACAAAAAAAATACTTCTTATTGCTATTTTTTTCTAAGCTTTACTTAAAAATCGTTCCTACAAAAGAAAATATGTCCAAAAAAAAACCTTTTGAGCCACTGCCCAACCATAAATATTAAAATTTTGACTGTAAAAACACATTTTTTTTTGCAAACGGATGCATCAGGAACTTGCCATAGAGTTTGTGTTACATATAATGGGGATAATACACCTGTTGGCTATGCAAATATTGGTTACAAAAAAGTTGTTAGCCATTGTATGGTCTGTAAAATATTTTCAATCATATCTTATAAGATCTCTACGATTTAACCTTTCAATCGTGGAAATTGCAGACACAATAGAAAGACAATAGGTGCGTGAATAGGAGCGCTTGAGGTTTAATGAATTAATAGAAGAACGTGCACATAAACGACTAACTTTCCTTTTCAAATAATATTTCTATATCACACAAGTGTTCCATATAATCATACAATACAGTCCCTCATAGTGTTTACGAAATGTTTTTTTTTTTCTAAAGAATCATGTACTCGTAAGGGCTACCAGTTGGTAATGTTTAAACAAGATTACTAATGATGAGGCAATGTTCTTTGTTATCTGTTTGGGTAAAGATAATATTTTACATGTAGCTAAGTAGTAGTTTTGTTTGTTATTCTTTGTAGTTTTTAGTTAAAAATGATAATAATCTAAATTTCTATAGACTCATGAAATGTAAATTAGATATGATAACATAAAGTAAGTAAAACTCACCAATATCCTCTTTCTTTCTTTGTAGCCTAGAAACTTAACTTCTGGATACTTCTGTGGAACTCTTCCCTCCAATATTGCTATCTTCTTTTCTAATTGATCTATCCTTGATTTAGCTTCTAGCAGTTCTCGCTTTGTACCGTCATTATCACTGTTTTGTTGCATGTTCCCTTCCATATCTATATTCATTAATTTATCCTTCTTTGGCTGATCATTAAAATCTCTGTCTAGTTTTTGGATGTCCTTCTCCTCTATTCTTTGGTGAACTCCACTATTCCGTTTTGTAAGAATTAAAAATAATAGGAGAACTGAAAAAAACATTATGTTAGTTGACAATTTTTTTAAATTTTTAATGTTAGTAAACAATTTTTTTTTTGTATCATGTTAGTTAATAATTGCTTTAGATGATTTTTTTTTTAAATTTTCATTGTCGCCCAGTATTTAATCTGAATATTTTAATGCAAAATATTAAAATGTTATGTATTAGAATATTATTTATTATTAATATAATACATACCTTGACCTATCACAGAAAAATACATTGGAATGATAAGTAATAGATCAACATACTTAACTAAAAAACTATCGATTGGTGACTAAAACAACTTTCCGTTGTGAGGTGCAAAAGCGATATGCGAGCAGCTCTACGGCTATAACTGAATGAGATCGATAAAACCTTCACTACTTGTAAAGTAAGGACGGACGCAATCAAAACAAAAAGCATTAAAATCAATCGGCGAATGAAAAACAACACAAAAATACAGCAAGCATTTCTGTTAACTTATAAACAGGTTGCACTGTACTTACATAGAGAAACTATGCCCAAGACTGTTAGTGTCTTTCTCAATTTCAGAGATTGTCTTATCATTTCTGAGTTTACTTTGGTTCTGTTTCTGTTCACATTGCTGATTTTAAATTAGAATGTATGTTGGACGTGGTTTTATCGCGAAAAATTGAAATACCAAGTTTTATAAATTGTCATACATACATTTGACAATGTCATTTCTACCAGCTGACTGTCACTGTCAGTTTTATTGCCATATTTTAAAAAGCTCAGAGTTTAAGTTTTAGTTTAGATTAATAAATAAATTCAAGATAAATTCACTTTGTTTAAACCAAGTAATATTGTTATTATAAAATTACTGTAATAAAATTAATAGTTATTTCTCATAAAAAAACTAATACCAAAGGTGGGTATCTTGTCTTTTGAATCACTTCTATTTTTTTAGAAGTGTTCCATTCCACAGCAAGACAATGGCCTCCTTCTCCCTTTTCCACACATGACTGTTCTTGGCTATTAAGTGCCAATTCTTCCTGTTAGAGACAAGCTCATCTTTCCCCCTTTGCCTTGATCTCCTGAGATATTACCTCTGTATATTTTAATATGTGACAGTCTACTAGACTATTTTCCTCAAAAAATAATCGAAGAATGTGAGAATCTCTCAATCTCGATTGTTATATTATTTTGTCCATTATTGATAATCGATACACAGTTACAAAAACTATTCGACTAATGTATAAAATCGAAAATTTTTTCACACCTTGCCGAACAACTTACATAGTGAAATTTTCTTTGTTCTCAACACAACTTAATGGCTAGACGACGAATTGCCGATAGAAGGGCAAGTGTAACTCGTTAGAGTTTCTTCTTCAGTGTTTCTACTATGGAATTGAATCGAAAGACTTGAGGAAACGTAATGAACGACATTAATTTTTAAATGGCTTTTTAAAGACGGAGAATGAAATGTAAATTGATTTTAGGGTTCTGTAGGTAGTTATTCAAAGTTGGCCAAACAGCGGAATCCTATAACAAAGAAAACGCAGTCCGCTTGTTTGTATGTTACAGGGCTTTACCTTGATCATGACTTGACAGTTGGCAGTAATAATAAACCTGCATATTTATTTACGGAATGATAAAAAGGAGATATGAAAATATATCTAATAATTAACTGTTAATGATACCTACGGAACTCCTAAGTGCGCTAGTCCAA
The DNA here is from genome assembly GCA_929112965.1 of Mythimna albipuncta. Classification (NCBI taxonomy): domain Eukaryota; kingdom Metazoa; phylum Arthropoda; class Insecta; order Lepidoptera; family Noctuidae; genus Mythimna; species Mythimna albipuncta. The sequence continues at coordinate 13,482,182 of OV815962.1, forward strand.
TTCGCTTTATGACGGTTTTTGTTCTTGCCATAACAAATAGGGAAATCAATTTTTTTACGGTGATAAAACCAGCACTACATTCATTTCACCACATGGGTAATCCAATCTGAAATTGAGAATCTGCGTTTATTTGACCCGGCTAATGAAGTAAAAACAGGTCTGATCGTTTGTTATTGGTGATTAATATCATAATAATTATAGTATAAAGTAAGGACTGTGTAAGGAAGTAGTGCTGATAAGCTGCATGGGTTGTATGTATAACATCGTTTTTAGCGTTAATACCGCCTATTGTTAAGCTCCTGTTAAGTACCTGAATCTTTTAATGTGTAGTAATAATGAAAGCTTTATCTCAGTATCTACTATCAACAGTAACTGTCAGGTATGATATAAGCATCTGCTATTGGTATTGTAGGCATCCAATGGCAGCGATGACCCAATCATGTCCGTGACTACCAGACCACCACCACAGAACCACCACCACCAACCGTTTTCAAGTTTGTAGTACCAACACTATTGTCAGTAATTAAGTAGGTCCGAACCCAAAAAATCGACTTCGGTCAGCAGGATCAGCACATTCTACAGTTTTCTTTTGAGCCCTCAGTCATAGGACCATATTATTGAATTTCAATTCCAACATTCATTTGGAGCACTAATTTTATAATAAAAAAACTGGACAAGTGCAAGTTGGACTCGCGCTCTGAGGGTTCCGTACAAATTTACCTATTTAAATAGTTTAATCCCGGAACGGAGTCTATAAAGTTTTTCCGAATCGTTAAAAACAAAAATAGTGACGTAACCACTTACAGTTTATAGGTAATACTTGTGCTATAACATATGACTTTGCTTTATTTCAGGATTCTGGGTCAACGGGAAGTGTAGTCCCTCTAAAAAGTTAAACGACTTGGGAATTTAGTATAAAATTCAATCATTAAAAAAATACTTATATTCGATACTTTTTATAAGGTTCTTCTATTAGTAAACAATGATCAAGATCTCTTAATCAACCTTGATTGATTATTGAACCAGTGTTAACTCCATCAGATTTCATTTTGCCATAACAATTACCCAAGTTGTTTGACTTTTTAGACAGACTCTACCCTATGAATTTTGATATCCTCGAGAAAGTCGAAATGTATGTTTTTTGTCACATAAACCAAAGTATCTATTTTTCTAATTAACTTACAAGTTTGATTTTTTGCAGCTTCAAGAGTCCACACATCTGAGTATATTTTGGAGCCACTTTTGAACCCCTCATAACTCAAAAACTGTTTCACATAAACGTGTCAAAGGCTCATATATTGAGACTTGCGAGATACATGTCTTATGATAACTAGCCAAGTCAGACCTTAGGCTAGATATGTTATCCTAAGTTATAAGAAGAAATGTTGTTACAAATAAACAGGACTGACCGTTGAACTTGGCACTCATTTAGATCTCACTTCTTTTGTCATTGGAGTCAACAACCAAGGCATGTATCATAATATTGAACTTGGCTCTTTTTGATGGGATTATTATAACGAAATAGCACTCACTACAGTTCAATATGACGATAGTTACCCCGCCAATGTTTGAGAATATCATTGACGTTGTTTTTTTATAATAATGATAGTTTGACCCAATAAGTTTCCCAACAATGGGAACACGGGACACTGTGTTTATTGTTTGGCGAGCTTGACCCAACGTAAACCATAGGGCTGTGGGATCGTTGAAAAGATTTACCGTATCACTGGAATGCTGAGGTCAACTAAAGGAACACAGTTGGGTTATATTCAGTAAAAGTCTGACACTCCTTTTCATTCTACCCAGAGAAGTAAAATTTATTTGACGCCTCCACCCCAACAAAAACATTCCTTTTGTATTATTACCACTGTTTATGACATTTATTAATTATTTGTATACGAAACATAACTATTAGTATTTTAATCACAAACTGAATAAATAATAATGAGTTTATAGTTTGTTTTCAACAAACGAAATTAGTAAGTAACGACGAAAACTGAGAAACAACAAAAAAAAATACTACTACTCGGTACTATTTTTGAATCTTGGTAACATTCTTTCTAATGCAAAATGTCCCGCCCTCTTTCCCGCTTCTTTTTTTTAACAACTTCGTTGTTGTGAAATGTGAATCTGTGTGGCTACCTATTGGTGCTCAAAAACGTTACGGTCCACTTTTAGACCGTGAATACTCGACTGCCGAAGGGTAATTCTTCTACGAAATTTTCTTTTGATTACTGCATCTGATATTATTTTAATCCTTTCAGATTCATTGCTAAAATACATAATCTTTCAAAGCAAAAAGTATGTAATCACTACGTTTTATTTCAAAGTGTCGGGATTTATGTGATAAGTACAGGTACTTATATAGGTAGAGGTAGGTACTTCAGAACTTCCAGGCTAGGTCTACATGGTGTCTAGAGGTTCTGGATCACCAATGAAAAAATGCAGAGAAAATAAACGTGCAAGAAATTAAATGTCAAATTAAAATTTTATTCCTGGTTTGAGTGGAATTTCATGTTAAAATCATTACTAACAGAGCTGGTATTGATTGATGACTTTCAAGATCAACGCCATCTATTGGCTAGTTTTTTTAATGGAATATTTTACGCTGCGCTAAGCCAGCAGATGGCGCCCCGTTAATGAAATGATAAAATATATTTTTTTAAAGATGCGTGGTAATTTTTTATAATTTTTCAATATTTTCACAGTGTCATTAACAAAAGACTAAAAAACAATATAGGTAATTATTTCAAACGGAATTTTGTTATGATACTCATTCAATGTTCTTTTGTTTACTTCTTGTTTTGGTGCGCACTGCGCTATCTAGTGGAAGAAAATGGCAGTAAGTTTTCTTATTGGTCGAACATAATTGATAAATTATTTTAATCTTTTAAGTATAGTTAAAACTGGAAGTATATGTAAATTAAAAGAGCGACAACACTATTATTTAGTAACTTTGGCTTTTTTTTTTAATAAAAACACAGATCTACTGTAGATCTGTGAATCACTGTAACAGTGATTTTGTTGCCGCCAAAACTACAACTGACTTTTAGTAAGTATATTGGGTGCCAGGATTACAACTGCATACTTATTTTTTTAATCCTACGTGTAGTTTCGGAGATACGAGAGGTGTCTCAAAAAAGCAAAATAAGCAAATTATACTTAAACTTAAATGTTTAAAATTTACAATATATTATTTTATAGGTAGGACGCTTCTTTTTTTTTTTGCCGTGTGCATTGTAATAATCCTTCTGTGTGTTACAACAGTAATCTGCTCATCACAGCGACCCTGGGATCCATTTTCTGTCATTTTTTGATTCAGATGGAAGCGGTCTCAGTGTTCTTTATTGTAGATACCAAAATTTTAAGGGAACTTGTCCAAGTGGCTGTGTAATTTTATGCTCATGTTACAGCTATCATTTTTAACGTTATCTAGAAGGCCCTCAACGAATTCCTCATAATCTTCTGCCTTTTTAATATCTATCTTAGATATTTTTGACGACTTTGACGAAAGATTTCCAAGCCGCAGATTCCAAATTATTCATTAAAATTATAAAATCGTTTTTTTCTTCAAAGTTCTTATTTGGGGATAATCAAAACTATCATTCTTTAGATCATTTAAATAAACAAACATAAAAGATAGGCTCGAAAAATAACACAGTTTTCACTCGTTTTTCTCGTTTTTTTTTACTCACTAGCGGTCTAAGTCCTTTTATAGATCTTTAAACAGAGAAAATGCACCTTTTTAAGAAAGCCATGAATTGTATTCGAATTATTTTACCAATACCTCCTAGAGGACAAGATAGTGATATTATTAAATTGGCGGAATGCGAACACAGTCAAGATATATTATCTACCATAATCGGTATTTTTTTCAGATGTGCATAATTTTGAAACTACACGTAGTTTTCAGGTTAAAAAACGTTTGAACGACATAATATCAAGTCATTCATCAAATTATTAAAGAAGGTTACCGGCAAAAAAACTTTTTCAGATTTTGTGTAATAAGTACTTAATTTATTAAAAATGCACATAGGTAAAGGTAGGTATTTCTGTAATTATTATGACAGTTAAATATTTGTATCAAGATTTCAGGTAGGAAACCATTATTATTTAAGTAGCAGTACCTAGTAGTGTCTCGTAGTAGTACTCCTAAAATTAGTTTTCTCCATTTTGTACTTATTTATTTTTAACCTGTCAATCGTGATAATGACAGACACAATTGAAAGACAATAGGTGCGCGAACGCCGGCGTTCGCTTGGGGTTTAATGAATTAATATTTTGCAGTATACTTAGATTTCTAATACTTATATTTACATAATTATATTATAAAAAGAGAAACTGACTGACTGACATATCAAAACACAACCAAAACTACTGGCACTTAGGGCGTATTTTGCAACAAAGTTTCATTGTAAAACATAGGCGAGCTCTAAAAGAGGATTTGACAAATTTCACCCCCAAAGAAGAAGAGTGAAGCCGCTGGCAGAACCTAGTTATGTATAAATTAGGTATCTACATTATTTATATCTATTTAAATAAATAGTTACAGTTTTACAAAAAGGGTAAAAATTGTACTTCCTTAAGATATTTAAAGTTTAGGAGTTCATGGCTTATACAGGGTGTCTCTCTCTGACATCGACGCACAAACGAATACCTGGACCCCCAGTGCTGGAATTTTTCGTCGGTTTTTTCTTACAACTTTATTTTTTTACGTTTTTAATATAAACTGTATAAAATCGTAATTTTACCATTATTAGTGAAAAAAATTAATTAATTACTTTTGAAATCAAAAATGTAATTAGGATTGATTAGAATAACGATTTTATCAACCCTGATGACTTTTTAAATCAAAATTTGTTTTTTTTTTTTTTACAAAAAATATCATCGTAGTTGGTTAGAATAACGATTTTACAGGGATTTTAAATAAAAAAAAAACAACAGATTAAAAAAAAGTATTAGGCAGAAGCCGTCGAAAAAGGTCACTATTGAGGGGTCTAGAATCATGTAAGTACTGGTTCCGTGGTATTCGTTTGCGCGTCGATCTCAGAGACACCCTGTATGTACTCGTATATCTAACTTATTAGCTATGTGGACCTGACTTGCGGAGCTGTTTCAGCGTACAGTGGTTTTTGTTTGCAAGCTGCTCGGACTCGCACGGGAACATTAGGCTGATCACTAAAGAGGCCGTCTATCCCAGCAGCAAAATAATCTCTGATCTCAGCATCTAAGTCACCAATAACTGATGGAGAGTTAGGGTCCACAGCGTTATGGTATTCTCTTGGCAAGAAGTTATTCTCAGCTCGGAATGTGTAAGGATGCACTTTCAATCCTGCAGCGTGCGCGTCACATACGAAGCTCGTCGCATTGAGAAGATTATTGTTTTCATCTCGAGGGATGATGTAGCTCTTGTCCGGTCCCACGGCATAAGCATACTTCGCAACATCTCGAAGTCCTTCAGGCGTAGCCATGTCACCATACGTGACACCAGTTCCTGCTACGATTTGATCGTAAGGAGACATCGACTTACTGTCGAACAACTGCAGTAGACGAAGCTGAGTCATTGTTTTCAACTTTTTTAAATTGTTAATTTCAAATGACTGTATATAAACTGGTGCCTCAGCTCCATGGTAACCGTAGCTGTGAAGAATATCCACGACTAATTTTTCCATTGGTAATCCTATAGATTCAAAATAGGTGCTGTGCTTGATTTCAGGGTAAAGTCCTATTAGTCTATTTTGACTAGTTTGTAAACTTTTGACCATTTCAACTATTTCTCGAAATGTGGGAATTTCGAAAGCACCGTTCATTCTGGCGTTTCCGGGTCTTATGTCTGAAATGCGTTCTATAGCGCGTAAGGTTTTCAGTTCAGCAAGGGTAAAGTCTTCTGTGAACCAGCCACTTATTGGGTTACCATCTATAGTTTTATTGCGATAACGATCGGCGAACTCGGGGTGTAGGTGAACATCTGTCGTTAACCCTAATTCATTATCGTGTCGGGCAATTAACCGGCCATCTTTTGTCATGACTAGATCGGGCTCGACGTAGTCGGCCCCCATGAGTGCGGCGAGCGCGTACGAGCCGAGGGTGTGCTCCGGAGTGTACCCGCTGGCCCCGCGATGCCCTATCACCAACGGATGACAGAATTTGGAATCGTAGTCATCAGTGGTATTTTGCGTCTCAGGTTTAGTTGGTATCCCTAATGTAACTCCCAGTATAGTACACAACAGTATCCACACACCTCGATCGAGCGCCATTTTCCTGAAAATTATCGTTAATTGTAGATAACTAAAGTGTTTATAAATATAGGTAGGTATTTACATATTGATTAGTTTTACTATTAGTAGCAGTACGGGTCTGTGTATTTTAATGACGAAGTTGTCTATCAACACTGTTAAAATAAAAAATAAAACTACTTAATTTCTGGTCTCAGATAACAAGTCGATGGGACAAGGCAAACGTACGAACCTAGTATAACCAGTTTTTTTCATGGTATCCAGGGATGTCCTAAGTAGTCTAAATAATGTTATTCCAAGCGATACACATACTATATGAGTTGCTCGAACGCCAAGAAGAGGTATTGCATGATGACACACCACATGAAATGGCCTCTTTCACACATCCTCAAAAGGAAACCCATGAACAAGAGTATATCCTTTCCACTTACGAAGAGCAAACATGGATGGGCGTCATTATAACTCTAAGCCATAACTCCACACTCGGGCATTGGCAGGAGGATTATAAGAAAAGTATCCGCAGAGTCAGGATTACTGGCTGCATAAAGAACAGTATGTACTTCGTTTCAAAATCACATAACATAACGTAGCATATGCTGAGTTAGGTGAATTTTTGGCCTCGCACCGATTATATCTTTCTTTTTTCTTTACATTGTGTATTTTTAGTTTATATTATTGTGTGAGGCACGAATAAACGTTTTTCTTTCTTTCTTTCTTTTTCTTTCAAAATTTAAATTGCAGGTGTGGGCAACATATTCGCTACATTAAAGTGACACAAGTGAACTAGGTGAAGATAGTACAGATTGGGCCCTAAACATCAGACAACAGCGACGCGATTGGCTCAAAAGGAGATGGGGAGATGAAAATTGGACTCGTTAGCGAGTGGAGTGGGAAAGGTGTGAGCTCAGATAGAAAAAAGTAGAAAGAAGGGTTGGAAGACTTTGTCTTATTTTGTACCTTTGGGCGGCAGATTTCATAAAATTTAAAAAATTGTACCTTACGTTCACAAACAGCGTAACATTACGGGTTTGGAACAGTACTGGATCAACTATGTGTAGCAAATGCTACAAAAACAAATCAAGATTGAATTTTCTAGATAACACTTACTATACTCTGTCTAAAAAGTCAAACAACTTGGAAGTTTTGTTTAATATTAATTCAAAAAATACGTATATGTATATGTATTCAATACTTTTTATAAGGTTCTTCTATTAGTAAACAATGATCAAGATCTTTTAATCAACCTTGATTACTGAACCAGTGTTGATTACATTAGATTTCATTTTATCCTAATAATTACCCAAGTCGTTTGACTTTAGACAGACTCTAGCTACTTATGGGCCCCGTGGCCTATTTAGAAAAAGTTAGTTCAAGAAGTTTCTTTTATTTCGTTCTGATTTATAAAGATTTAGGAGAGGGTCGTGGGGGGGGGGTGGTAGGACTTGGTACAGGGCCCCACTCTGGCTTACTTCGGCATTGGTTTGGAAGGTTTATTATCTATTAATTATATACCGTAAAACGGGGTGAATAAAAACTCGGTTATATAGAGACAAAACTTTGGTTTGGTTTTTCACTTTGATACCATATTGTCGGCCTATAACAAAGCATCGACTTTTTAGAAAATTCATTAATTAATTGATATAGTTAAATGCTGCCAAAAATATTTAAATACTGAGAAAATACCCTTTAAAGTTTTGTTTCTATTCACGCTTGAGTTTCTATTCACCCCATTTTACTTTATTTTTACGTAAAATATGGTACCTACATCAAATGTCTTAAGTGTAATTAGTTCCACATATTTTGCTTACTTACCATAAAGTCAGTGTGATTTTTTTAATGATATGTTTGCCATATCATTAAAAAATCACATTGACTAATAACTTAACTTACTGAGATTTTTTGCACATTACAAATATCATACAATTTATTATTAATAATGATATCATGACAAACACAAGTAAAAAAATAATTAAGTTAATTTATATTATTATGTTACCTACTATAGGGAACTAATTAATTTTAGTACGTATGATAACCTAATTGGCCCGAGTTTGTTATTTAAAAAATCATACAAAATGTTAATAACATTAATCCAGAACTATTTCTTCAGAGTAATTTTAATATAATTTACAAGGCAGGCAGCTCAATATGTTTTAAGCGGTGGTCACCGGTGTATCTAATGTCATTAAACCAGTTCGTGTAACTAGGTACGAATATACTTAGATATATCAACCACTAACTCATTATTATATCAACGTTTAGGTATATAGTATTTAAGACTGACTGACGATTCGGACACAGTATCATTGGCACGTTTAATTTTTTTTCATCTAATTAAACAGCTTCAAAAATTGTCCGAATATATTGTGCCCGAATCGTCAGCAAATTGTATTTGCACAGCAGTTAAATTAAAGCATCGACTTGACAACATACAGAGAAAAATTTAACAAAATACAAAATTAACTTTAAATATAATGAAAAAAATACTCACATGCTTGTCGATGTCAGTTTCGTAGCTCCATTTACGTATATAAATACGATAGATAGGCGAAGTGAGTGACACGAGGCAACTAAACCCAATGTATACAGACGAGAACTAAAGTGTTACGACAAATAATAAGTATACTTGTCTCCCACCATGTAAAACAAAGAGGAAAATATACAGGTAACTTAATTACGTCAGACCGGTATTGCGATCGAAGATTCTGTCTGAACTTGATTTTATTGTATTAGCCAATGACATTGCATAAAAAGGTTTCGTCATGCATGGTTACTATCATTCGAATTTTGAACGCAGATTGTGCAGACGTAGGTAAACCGTGTTGATCGTAATAAAGACAAAGGAAAATACACAAAGAAGAAATATCTAGGTACTCTGTGGAATAGGTATACAAGGCTAGGCTATCCATTTATTCACTTGTAGACAATACAATGTGAGTAATCATACTTTATTCTGAAATGTACTCTCGCTTATTTAACTCTGCAATTGGGTGGAACGTATAAAACAATAACTTATTACTATTATGACTTGTTGTTATTGCAATTTGTTCTTTCTAGCCAGCAGATAATATTGGACGTTCGTTTTTTGATTAATGTTTTGTTTATTCGTTGTTAGCTTGTGCCTGCGGCCTCGCCCGTGTCTATACAAAATATACTACTCAACTAACTTGCTTATGTTACTCAGGAATAAAGCACCTTTCTATTGGTGAAAAAGTTTTAGCAATCGGACCAGTACTTCCAGAGATTGCCTCCTACAAACAAAAAACAAAAAGAACAAACTTTACCTCTTTATTATATTAGTGTAGATTATTGTAAATACCGAAATAGTAGGTACATTTTGACACAAGTGCAGAAAGTATGTCATAGCGATCGAGGCAGAATTCGCACAGGGTAACAGTGACAAATTTGCACGTGTAAGTATCTAACGACCTTTTTCAATAAACTTACAAAGAAAGAATAAACGGTGTTTGACCGGCGACTCGTGGGGGTCGACGCGCGCCCAGCCTGATACGATAAATGTAATAAAATTGTGGAACACTTTACTGAACTAGTGCGGAAAACAGTCTATTGCGTGCCTAAAAGCGGTGGGATAAGAGCGGGTTTTCAAGTAAGTGTATAGAAAATTAATTTGAAGTCTTTATTAAGATTACTATATAAAAATGTATCAAGGGAATATACTAAAAATTCTCTTATGAGTTATTCCAGGGCATGTTCTTCCTGTGTGCTAAATTTCATCCAAGTCTATATGTTTAAGTGTGAAATAGTACTAAAATACACGCAATTCCAATTTTCGAATTTATAATATCAGTGTAACGGAACGTTCAATTTATAGATATAAGTACTTTCTATTTATACCATCTAAGCGAAAACTATGTCAAGTCTTAGTAAAATACCAAGAAGTCATTATCCACCACCATTGTACCTCTACGTAACTCCACCATTTCCGTATCTACTAACCTAATAACAGTTTTCTCGATCATTGTACAATACTTGAGATAAATCATAAAACTGAATTTACCTACACATATCTTGTTGTTATCATTCGTATCATATCATTTCAAGAGAGTTCGGAATAGGGTAATCAAATTGTGAAGTAGTCTTCGGACAAGTGACGTCTTTGCATGTGTGATAGTACATTTTGATACAAGTGGAGAAAGTTTGGATGCAGTGACAAATTTGCACATGTATCAAACGACTTTTTTCAATACACTTACGAAAAAACGAAAAAACAGAGGTAGACCGTCGACACGTGGGGGTTGACGCGCACCCAGTCTGATACAATAAATGTAATAACTTATGGCGGGGGAGAGCGCGTGCACTTTTCTGCTACTAGTGCGGAAAACAATCTATTGCGTGCCTAAAAGCGGGGGGATAAAATCGGGTTTTCGAGTATGTGTAAATAACTTTGATAAGTTTTGAAAGTTATGTTGTCTGTAAATCATTGTGATTATGCTGTGCGCGTTAGATAAATATAATATAATATTCCACAACTATCACACAACGCCGTTTAGTCTCAAGCTAAGCAGAGCTTAAATAGAACCTTTATTTTTATAACTTCACTTACTCTAAAACCTACATGTGTTCCACTAATTGCTCTTTGAGACTTTGGGATACAGTAACTCTCAATCGATCCTGAAGCCTGGGCAGGAGCTAATTGGGACCATGAAAGTATCCATTTATCTCATTTACATTTTTTCCTTTTTATTGTAATAGCAACGGTTTTCGAATGTTCCCTGTTCGGCAGTTCATCAAGCACCTCCATCACTAATCAATTTTTATTGGAGCCGTCAATCAATTCACAGAATTCGTAATCAGTAACGATGTGTCCGTATAAACTAACCGTATATATATGGACACACGATTGACCTAGAAGGTATCATGAAACCTTGTGTGTAATGGTGTGTATGAGTGTTTACCAGGATTAAAGATAAGGTCTCATTGCCCTTTTCCTAGATAATTAGGTACATCATCATCCTCTTCCTGCCCTTGTTCCGTTTTATTTGGGGTCGACGCAACACGTTTTTTTCTTCCATTCTGTCCTGTTACTCGTCACGCTATCACTAACTCCTTTTTCTTTCATATCACTTCTCACACAATTCATCCATCTTTTCTTTGACTTCCCTCTTCCTCTCCATCCATCCACATGTAAACTCATAACTCTTTGAGCACATGCGTTTCCCTCCTCTTTACATGACCCTACCAAGACAAACGATTTCCTTTCAACTTTTCAGTCACTGGCGCCACTTTCAAACTACCTCTAATATACTCATTTCTCATTTTATTCATTCTCGTCACACCACACATCCATCTAAACATTCTCCGCTACATGAAAATCTTTTTTCATCCGTCTTTTACACAGCCCAACATTCAGATCCACACAGCATGACAGGCCCTAACACGGATTTGCAGATTTTACCCTTCAACTTGAGGGGCATCCGTGGGTTACAAGTTGTTCCCGTGACCTGTCGCCATTTCATCAATTCTGAGCTAATCCGATATGTAACGTCCCGGTCTACCTGTCCGTCCCCTTGGACGAGCGACCCGAGGTACCGAAAGTTGGAACAGATCGGTATGGGCGTTCCGGCGAGAGCTAAGGATTTGGAGAAGATAGGAGAGACCGCCGAAATCGCGGAACAAGTGCTCCGTTTTGGTTCTACTTAATTTCAGGCCAACCTCCAGTCTGTGCCACCACATGGCTACCCTACTTCTAATCTGTTCTGGACCTCTAGGCCACTCTCGGCAACCAGCAAAAGCCATATTGTATAGGGTGACTGGTAATTAGTGACCGATACTTAATCGCGTGTTTGTATTCATGATTATAAACAACTTTCCCAAAGAAACTTTTTTATAATACTCATTTTTTGTCATGGAAAATGTTGTAATATGTTACATCTAAAGTTGGCGCTTTTTCCGGCAAATAAAAAGATTTTGTTTCTTTCTTTCTTTTCATTAATTGGTTTTATCACAATAACAAAAAAGCTATTTGAAATTCGCGTACGCGCGCCTGCGACCGATCAACTGTTGGCTGCGATTTGTTGTTATTGTAAAACAAATGATAACAAAAAAGTTTCATTGGGAAAGTTGTTTGTAATAATGAGTAAAATCACGTGTATAAGTATCGGTCACTAATTACCAGTCACCCTGTATAGATAATTAGGTACATAAGAAATAGATATAAAAATACAAGCGCAGAAAGTTTATCATTGCGACCGAGGCGGAATTGTTTTGGAGCCGAGGGCTGCAATGACTTTGCACGTGTGTAAAACGACTTTTTTCAATACACTTACGACTCGTAGGGGTTGATCCGCGCCTCATGGGGGTCGACGCGCGACCAGCTTGATACGATAAACAATTTCATTACAATAACATTTGGCGGGGGCGAGCATGCGCAGTTTTCTGCACGAGTGCGGAGAACAGTCTATTACGTGCCTGTAAGCGGTGGGATAACAGCGGGTTTCCGAGTAAGTGTATTGAAAAAACTTTTGTGTGTGTCAGGTCTTTTGTATCAGTTAATGTTATATTTCCTTTCCTGTCAATAAAAGATAATTATCTTGTAGTTTAATTTCAGTGGATTAAAGGAGTTTAATGCGGAATGCAGCAATCAAGGTTAAAGCAGTTATTGTATTAAAATATATTATTATCTATATATTTTATATAGTAACTTACACTAGAATAAATTAATAAGTATTTATAATATCGATTGAGAGTCTAAAACTAGGAGGTACCTACATTTTATAATATTTAGCTGTGGACACAGTGACAGATTAGACAACTTTACAAGTACCTAGGTAATTGAGTTTTTTATGTTCAAACTCATGAGGTTTAAAGGTCCACATTTACGTACGTTTCTTTATCGCCAAAAATAATGGTGACTAGCAGTTAATTCTCACAAGGACCTCGAACGCGCACTAAATCATCCGGCTGGTCGGTGAAGAAACCGTCTATTCCTGCAGCTAAGAACGCTCTTAGTTCACCATCAGCGTCTCCAATAGCGGCTGGTGAAGGGTCGTCGCTCCGGAATTCAGCCGGCAGGTACACGTTTTCTGATCGAAAGGTATATGGATGCACTTTCAGCCCCGCTTCGTGAGCATCCTTCACATAACTTGTTACAGCACCTAGTTTGTCATCAGCATCACGAGGGATTATATAGCCTTTGTCAGGTCCTACTGCATAAGCATAAGTAGCGATGTCACGCAGACCTTCGGGAGTCGCCATTTGACCATAAGTAAGAGTTGTCCCCGCTACAAATTGATCGAACGGTTGAAGGTTAGAATTACCCGCAAAAAGTTGAATCAACCGAAGATTAGTTAGATTTTTTAGTTCCTTCAAGTTGCTCACTTCAAAAGATTGAATATAAATATGTGCTTCAGGACCTCTATAACCATTGCTGTGCAGCAAATCTACAAGAGGTTTCTCCATCGCTAGTCCTAGACGTTGGAAATGAGTAGCGTGTTTGATTTCAGGATAAATTCCAATAGGCCGATGTAGGCTGACTTCTAGACCTTTGGTTAAATCGATGATCTCTTGCATCGTTGGCACATCAAAAGCCGTATCCATTCTAGCATTGCCAGGTCTTATGTTGGGAATGCGTTCAATTGCACGCAGAGTTTTAATCTCTGCGAGGGTAAAGTCTTCGGTGAACCAGCCACTTACGTTCCTGCCGTCGACATTTTGAGTGCGAAATCGGTTTGCGAATTCAGGTCTTTGAGCCACGTCTGTGGTTATACCAAGTTCGTTGTCATGTCGGGCAATGATTTGTCCGTCTTTGGTCATAACAACGTCTGGTTCTAGGTAGTCAGAGCCCATGGTAGCTGCGAGGGCGTAAGCTCCGAGGGTGTGTTCGGGGATGTAGCCGCTAGCGCCTCGGTGCGCTATCACTAGGGGATGGCAAAGGTCGAGGTCGTACTCCTGTTGTATGCTATTTGAGTCTGGTCTGGTACGAGTTACAAATAACGCGATTGAAGCACTCAAGCATCCAACGCCGGTCAATGTCAGCATCACAAATATAGTCGTTCGGTCGTTCATCGTCACTATTCCTGGTAAATAAAACAGGAGCTTATTTGTATGCAGAAAACACTTATTTTAATGACAATAAGACGTCAAAATGAATAATACTCACTTATCTAGTTGTAGGTACGGTATCTCAGAGACCACTTTGCGTCTACTTACATTAGCTAACAAATAAATAGTAATTGGTACTCATAAAACAATATTCAGGTTTGTGATAGCACCAGTTAAGAAATTAATCTTTAGATAAGGTTAGATAAGTGAATTATTTAAATATTTTGCTAAAATCTTTTGTCATTTAGTATGTACTTTTGATGCACATTTCTCCAGCAAAATAATGTTTAACATCTCAGTGAAAGATACATTTTCGTATTTTATAACTGTTATGAATATTTTTAAACTATAGTTTTTAGCCATTTGATAAAAATGATTACTGCTGTAGCAGCTTTACATTTATAGAATAGAAATACATGTAAAAATATTTAAAATAAACCTGTAATTGCATTAGCACTTATGTAAGTATCTGTACTAAACCCATAAATACTATGAATGAAAATGTTAGATGGTTAGCATGTACTACACGGCCCTTTTTATGGCAATAAACTTGGCAAAATTAACACGACCAAGCATTTAATAATATATCATTTTCAATTAGTTTAACTGTACGGAAAACAATATCTGATGTGTTTTACATTGTTTCGCAATAAGTTTGACAAAAGAAAAAAAAAATGAATATATAAACATTTTAATTTAATATCACAACTAGGCAGTTGACCTCGACGGTTTATCGTCGGGAAGCTGCGCGGTATCTTCTCGTCCAATATACCACAGTGTCTCAAGACGAAAGTCTATGACCAGTGCGTGTTGCCAGTGATAACATATGGTGCCGAAACGTGGTCGCTCACAATGGGCCTCATCAGAAGGCTTAAAATCACCCAAAGAGCAATAGAAAGGGCTATGCTTGGAATTTCCTTGCGTGAACGTATCAGAAATGAAGATATTCGAAGGAGAACCAAGGTTGCCGACATAGCACGAAGAATCGCCAAACTTGAGTGGCATTGTGGCAATGGGCAGGGCACATTGCTCGTAGAAAAGATTGTTCATTGGGGCCGAAAGGTTCTGGAGTGGTGACCGCGTACCGGAAGACGCAGTGTTGGAAGGCCTCCTACAAGGTGGACCGATGACTTGGTGAAGGTTGCGGGAATCCGATGGATGCGGGACGCACAGGATCGTTCATTGTGGCCACATTTGCGGGAGGCCTGTGTCCAATAGTGGACGTCTATTGACTGGAATTAATGAATGAATTAATGATCACAAGTAGAAAAGATTTATTATTGTGTATGTGATTGTGAGTTTACATGTTACATTGTGAATGCACCCACGATACAGGAGTCGTTCCTAGTGAAGAGTACTGTTTTTTTTTAATAAGTGGTACAGGTATAAAATTGAACTTACCTACTAATTTTAGAATAGTACATTTTGATGCAAGTGCAGAAAGGTTGTCATTACGAAACTACAGAGGCGGATTTCGCAAGAGCCGTAGGCGAGTGTGTTATGGAGCCTAGGGGTGCAGTGACATTGCTCTTGTATCAAACGACGTTTTTCAATACACTTACGAAGAAGTACTTTCTCTAAAAAATTCGACGCATTTTTGTTAATTTTGCACTGAAGAAAATTTTCCAAAGTTGCCATATATTTTAGTTTTGATTTACTCGTAGATGACAGCAGGCTATCGCAAGTATTTTTTCAATACACTTACTCGAAAATTGGCTCTTATCGCACTACGAATAGGTTCAACATGCCATCTTTATCACCTTTGTGTGTTTTTTTTTTAATTAATTAAACCTCAAGCGAACGCACCTATTGTCTTTCTATTGTGTCTGTAATTTCCGCGATTGAAAGGTTAATTTAACATAACAAGGGTAGGGTTTTAGGGTTCCGTAGTCAACTAGGAACCCTTATAGTTTCGCCATGTCTGTCTGTCCGTCTGTCCGTCCTCGCTTAATCTCTGTGACCGTTAGCACTAGAAAGCTTAAATTTGGTACCAATATGTATATCAATCACGCCGACAAAGTGGTAAAATAAAAATTGGAAAAAGAATGTTTTATTAGGGTAGTCCCCCTATATGTAAAGTGGGAAGTGTTTTTTTTTTTTAATTTCAACCCTATAGTCTGTCTAAAAAGTCAACCGACTTGGGAATTTTGTATAATATTTAATTATTGAAAAAATACTTAAATCGGATACTCTTTATAAGGTTCTTCTAGTAGTAAAAAATGATCATGAGACAGACTCTAACGTGTGATATATTGTTGGATAGGTATTTAAAAATGAATAGGGGTTTACTAAAAATATTTTTGATAATGTCAATAATTTCGGAAATAATCGCTCCAAAAGTAAAAAACAATGTGTCCCCCCCTCTGACTTTTGAACCATAAATTTAGAAAATATGAAAAAAATCTGAAAAGTAGAACTTTATAAGGACTTTCTAGGAAAATCATTTTGAACTTGATGGAAAGAACAATTTTTGTACAAAAAAGACAAAAAGGTTTTAATATTTATTGAAAATTTAAATTTTATTTATGAACAGAATATCATGAATAAATTAGATTATTTACACAATAATTTGTTATTATCAACAAATTTACAATTATCTGTGTTTTAAATTAAAAAATATTTGATTTTCTATTTTTATATTAGGTAGGATGTCTATCGGTTTGATATCTTTGCTTCTTCTTCAACCAGCAAAGGTAAAGCGCGGGAAAATAGTCTATTAAATATTATTTTTGAAGTGAAAACTTCTTTAGCGGCGTTGAGCACTTTTTCTGTAATGGGTATAAAATCTTAAACTCGCGTCAGGACACGTGACCTGATCGAAAAAGCGTAAGACGGATGGAGAGTATTTAATGTAAAATAATTGTAATAGTTTTAAAGTGTTAAATTTTTAATGTAATATAAATTGTCATGTTTGTGTACGATAGCGCAATAAATGAATATTGTATTCTACCACATAAATGATAGTACTTTTATACTGATAAAGCAATTGGTGCAAAATTATTCCCTAACCATTCCAAAATATCAAACATGCTCTACGTTAATAATCAAGTTTTCACTTCTGCCGGCACTCCCGGAGTGCAACCCGTCTTTTTTTTTTATTTGTGTTAGTTTTGATAAAATGTAGAATTTAAGATTTGGAGAGAATTCTTTAGATGGTACTGCCGCCGCTAGATATTGTGATTAAGTTAAAAAATACCTACTATAGCTGCTGTCATTTAAATCATAACTAAAATATATGGCAACTTTGGAAATTTACTTCGGTACAAAATTAACAAAAATGCGTCGTTATTTTCAGAGAAAGTAAGTATTTCTTCTTGAGTGTAATGAAAGACATCGTTTGATACACGTGGAGATTGTCACTGCAGCACTCGGCTTGATAACACCTCGCCTCGGTTGCAATGACAAACTTTACCCACTTTTATCAAAATGTTAGTACTTTTCTGCCCAACTATGCGCAAAAGTGGTATCTAACATAAAGTGAGTTTTGAGATAACTTGTAATTGGACTTTAGTAAAATTATCTTTATTTTACTTTATTGACTTTTTTTCTTATTACATAGGTAGAATTTATTTTTTGTTTTGTGTTTTGTTGTTTTGTTGTGTTGTTTGTGTTATTTTTTTTTTTTGGATCTATTTGTTACTACAATAGTTAAAATATCAAAAATGTATGTGGATATACCTTTTTCATGAGATACTGCTACACCGCTTAGTAATTATACAATTATAATTTAAGTTACGTCTAGAAAGATTTTCCAATCTCAAATCACTAAGGGAATCTTAGTGATTTGAGATAGGAAAATCTTTCTTAAGGGTATTTTTGTATGTTTTAAACAAGATACCGCTAAAAGGTTTAGTTTATTAGATGCGTATTTTTTAAAACTATCCGATGGCTTAAAAATCAACTTTACGGTTTTTTTTGAGATACCGTTTTTGCGCTTAGTAGGGCATTATTTACCATCAGGCAGTGGCAGCGGCGGCGTAACATATAAAGAATTCTCTACAAATCTTAAATTCAACCTTTTTTTCACATATAACACAAATATCTATAAAATAATATGTAACAGACTTTTTGCCGCGTTTTACATTTGCAGGTTGAAGGAGAAGCTACCTTTGTATCAAACTATTATACATCCTACATATAATAAAAAAAAGTCAAATATCTTTGAATTTAGAACACAGATAAATTGGTTAATTTGTTGATAATAACGAATTATTGTGTAAATTGTCTTATTTATTTTTTAAAATTTTGTTCGTAATCACCATTTAAATTTTCATTAAATACCAAAACCCACTCCCTCTCCTAGAGAGGCCTGAGTCCCAACAGTGGAAAATTTTAAGGCCGATTATGATATGCTATGCATATACAATTTTTATTCAACAAATTAAAATGTACTACGTGTAGAACTGTTAAACGGTACTTCTTAGTTTTGCCGGGTTTTAGTAATTTTATTGTTTGCAGAAAGATAATGTATATTCTAGTTGCCATTATTGCCGAATAAAAACTTTTAATAAAAACAAACGCATCCCTCGGGGTGCACAACCCTCGCGGCTGGTGTGTTGACACTGAGATTTTATTGTTAGGGTTGTCACACATTTTATTTTTATGAATTCTGATATTTTTTTTTTTTGGTTTACTGATTTATTCATGTGTTCAATTAGAACTATTGTTAATTTTTAGGGAAAAAAATCTTAAACGGCCTTGGATTTTTTCTTATCAGTGTTTATATTTTTCTAATTTTTATTATAACTTTATCGTTATTTTAAACAATGAAAAAGTCTGTAAAAAAAAAACAATTTTGGTCACGCCCTATTTAGCAGTTCAGTACAATATTTGTGACTAATTAGGTATGTAGATATCTTAATACCCACTTATTGTTATTTAATCTGATTAGCTAAGGCTTAGCGAGCCATCGGTTATCTATTGCAATAAATAAATGTACTAATTTGGTAGATACTATGTTCCTCTTATACGTATTACCTAATATAGTAATATGGAAACATTGTAAAAACAAACCATTTCGTATAACCATAGATTTTCTGGTCATTCTGTTCCTTAGAAAACTGACGCATTAGGACCGAGTACTAAGTTTCTGACGTTTTTCAAGTGCTCATGTAAGCCTTTTTCTAAAAAAAACCCGTCAGTCTTAGAAACTGATTTACAAAACTGACTAGCAACTGAAGGACAGAGATGTGTTTCCTGACAGCTACTACCGGTCTTAAAGTCAAGAGTGAATAGGTTACTTCTAGGCAAGCGTGCTCCATCGTCGGCCACATCATCACTTACCATCAGGTGAGATAGTGGTCAAACGCGAGCCTATCAATGAAAAAAATAAATAAATAAAAGTCTGGCAAAGTCATTGATTTCACACCTCAAAGAGACCTATGCCACGTTAAAAAAAAAGTAAATGAAATTGACTATGACTAGTGTATTCATTCCTCAACATGATTAGATTAGACTTAACTTTCTTGCAACAATTATAATGACTAAGTATGTATTCATGATAAGTATATAATTTGCAGTAAGATAAGTATAATCGTAATGAATTGGAAAAGACACCTGGCTAGGCAAGATGATTTCAGGAAGTATAAGTCAAAGTGATCAAGCGGCGAAAATTCAAGGAACGGAAGAATTAATTGCCATCCAACTGCGAGATAGGCAGAGGACTTTGATTCAACACGGGTAGAACCTTGAGGCCGCGGAGAATTTCTGAAAAGGAAATCCGATGTCCCAAAACACATGGGTAACTGAAGGACACAGGTGTAGTTTTAGTTGGTAAAAGTCTGACACGCCCTCCAGCTTCATCCTAATGTGGGAGAAGTCATTGAATGATTTCCCACATCGAAAATAAAAACAGGTAGAACATGGATGAGGTTGGTTCAAGACCGTGGTGATTGCAACAAGAGTATTAAAAGCCTGTGACCAGTACCCCCCGCCAAAATGCTAATCTGTAATCATTAACGCTAGCAGAAAGGTTCAAATGTAATGTAAAAGAATTGTGGTAGAATGATAATTGAGAGCATATTAAAACCAATAACTGCATAATGTTCTAATGGTAAAACACTGATCAAATAAACTGTCAAAGTTTTAGCAGATTACCGCAAACGTCAAATATCTATTTGTCAATATGTACGAGATTACCATTTTATGCTACTTCTTTCAATGGAGTGTCAGTGGTTGACCACTGGAAAGTCATAATGCCGCCATTAGGTATATTAGTAGATTACCAAATTTGTCAAAATCGACCATTATGACATCAATGATAGACCATTCTGACACTATTGTAATCGCAGACTTGAGGCTCAGATGTGTGTAAAGTTATTCTGTAGATGTTAATATTTATTATTTAAAAATATTCTTATATTATTTTCGATATCATGTTTAATGTTTTGCACTTAATTCATGATAAATATTGCGGGACTTGATTTATGTATCCATTTATCGTCCTTATTATTTTTAATAAAAATACACGATCTGTTTGTCTTTATCCGTCTGCTTATGTACATGTGTTTTTTGTTAGGCGCTTTGAGAATAGTCATCAGACTTGTTTGATTTTACGTGAATCAGGTTACAGGCATGAACGAGTATTTTATTTTATGATCTACTAGACCAAACGCCTTCGACGTTTCCATAAATATATTCCCTGGGATTTTGTTTATAAATCCTAACTGTTTTATTTAATTATTTGAGAAGTGTTACTTTATGATGATACTGAAAAGTAAAAAAGTATCATAGTTTCTTATTTTAAATACCATAAGATAACTTCATATGTTTTTTTAAACCTGTTGATATTTTAAAATAGTTTGACGGCAGTGACAGCCCTGATCAATTGTCGTTTAAAGGGATCGTCCCGGAGGTATCCCTGTGCGAAATTCGTTTGTTTTTTCCGTGTACCCTCTGCCACAGTGTGGAGCATCTAATCCTAGTTGATCGAATTAATAAAGTTTGTCGTTAATCATTATCGTAAGCTTAGAATACGATATTAGACATTGATTACAGCAGGGTGAATGGATAAGTCGACTTTATTACGCTAAAAGACTTAGTTCCAGACAAAGGAGTGTATTATTTTTTTATTCGTTAAGATTTTATTGGATTTTAGGGGGAGGAAAAATCTTTAATCCGTTTTGCGCTTGCTACGGGGTAGCAAAAGAACAAACAAATGTGTTAGGAATTTTATTCGTCGATTTTAACGTTTAGTTTTTTATCGAAACGTAATTAGAACTATGGGATAGCATAAAGCATACTCAGCTTCCCACTTCGGTGCGGTTCGGTTCGGTTTGTTCCCAGTGCTGGGACTCAAATTTCCTCTCTAGGAGTCGAAATGGGCCGTAATCTATCATGCTGGCCCAGTAGATTATCTAGGTCGAGAGCAGTGGTGATGACATAAATTACACAAAGTCATGCATCGGGCTGGGTTTCAACCAGCGACCTACAAATCGTAAGTTGGGGCCATTGCTATGACGGTTGCCATAAGTGTAAAAAATGAGTCGGCAAACAAATCTATTGAGATTTTGTGTCTAATATAGTTTCGACTTCGGCCGAAACTGGTTCAGTTCCCGAAGATTCAGTTAAAGGTCCGGTTTCGTTCGAACATTAATTATAATAGTCCTAAGATAAGGATAGGCATTGCCATACGAGGCAATGCCGCCAGTCTTTTGGGTATATTTACCAGTCGACAGTGATGCGGAGGAGTTTTTCGACGCCATACTTTAAATAGATTACTTTTAGTTAGTTCTGTAGGGCTTTTATTTTTACTTAATTCCTGAAATTATACAAACGTTCGCAAGATAATTCGCAAGAGATTGGCTGTAGTATCAACAACAGCGTTAAGGTTTTCCAATTGTCGATTTGAACCAATTGTTTGACTTTTTTAGTATAGATAATATGTATGTACCTTGTTTTTTAATTTCAGTTTATTATTATACACCCTACTTTTTAATTAGTTCAAAATAAAATAGGGCTCTATCTGTACCCGTCACTGATCATATTTTTGTAGTCAAAAGTAGAAAAAACCGAAATCCTAAAATTGACCACGAAAAGGTAAATTCATCATAGAATCAATCAAACATAACAATTACTAGTAGAAAATACTGCGGGCAGTGTTTTTCCTTAATAATTGTCACTTATTCATTCATTAATCAATAGCCTGCACAATATTTCCATAAATTGAGTGACATTTTGGGACATAAACCATCGCTAATAACTTTGCTGTTTATGAATATTATTTATTGAGATTTTATTCATAAAATAACAAGGGCTTTTCTAATAAGCCCTTTAAGTATTTGTAGATACTAATTAAAAAATAGTGGTGTCTATCTGTATTACATTTATATTTACTAGTATATCTATTCTTGTATTCACCTTACCTATCTCTTTCTTTTATTGCACCTACCACTATTTTTTTCTGTGTCATCCAAAGGTTGACTGGTAGAAAATGCCTAAGGCACTAAGTCCGCCTCTCTACTTTTGTATTTAATAAATTGTTTTTATTTAATATGTAAAGAGCTATTTTATTAAATAAATAGTCGTTGAAAAAAGTATTTAGTGAAATAGCTGCTTCAATTACAAATAGTTCTGTCAATAGCAAATATTTACACATTTTCTCACGCAAAGTATCCTTAGGGAGATATATAACAAGTATCTAAGTGAGCTTCAATTTTGCTTGAATTCCTCCCCAGAGACAACAGTCCGAAGGGGCTGTAATAGTGTTGTGGCTGATTCAATAAACATGGGCTCCTTCCGAGCTGTATAGCAACACCGCACCCCTTGCGGAAATACGATAACATAACTTGATTGAACTTAACACTGCTTTTAAGTGCGAAGGAAATTAATTAGTCAATCACATTACTGGCCTTCTACGAGGTAGACCGATGATGATGATGATGGTGAGGTCCGCGGGAATCCGACGAATGCGAGATGAACAGGACCGGTGGTCATGGTGACACTTGGGGGAGGACTGTGTCCAACAGTGGACGTCTATCGGCTGAAAAAAAAATACCCATGATTACAAACTTTTGTCTTTATAATATTATTAAGTAATGTGAAGTGTGACATATCGGTATTATGTTTTATTAGTATTAGTAGATGATAAAAAGGTATATTTGAGGATTGTTAGCTGGTTCGAAACATGTTGTGCGCAAAGAAGGCAGCAAAGACTTCTAATGTAAGTTTAGTAGCTACTTCTTAGGAAATAAAGGAATTTTAAGGTTCTACTTTGTAATTTTTCAGGCGTTTAGACCTGGAATTCTCAAATTGAAGCATTTAACGGCAGGTAAACGCTAGTCCTTCACCCAATTTCAAACAAACAAACCCACAGAGAGAAAGAAACATTAAAAATACCATTCCCATAACTTAAAATGAAATATTTCGCACAGAAGTGATGTGTTTAAGTGGATAATAACCGGGTTTGTGATCCCGGGCGGGGCCGCCCCGCCCACTACATGGGATGCCTTTTATTTATAACAATAAGTGGACACAAATCAATGGTTTTCCAAGACAAATACAAAAATATAAATGAAGACTGCTATGCCAATCGGAGTAAAATTTCCTTCATAAGCTCAATTTGCAAAAAATAATGTGATTTAGATAGAACGCTACATACCTCGAAAGCTTTTGAAGTGGTGACCACATACAGGAAGACGTAGCGTAGGAAGGAAGGTTAAGTTGGACCGATAACCTCATGAGATGCGAGATGAGCAGGAGCGGTCGTTGTGGCGACACTTAGAGGAGACCTATGTCATAAGTGGACGTCTTTAGACAGAAATGATGATTATGACAATGATATTAATACCCCATTTTATAAGGCCTTGTAGTACCATATCCATAGCAATTACTTAGTGTTGACCTATTCTTATCTAATCTTTGTTTAGAAATTGCTTAGGAATACGAACGTTTATGGCCACATCTTACGGCCCTGGAACGCAGGTAAACCGAAAGGACACTGGTTTGTTTTAATACTAAAAGTCTGATACGCCCGCGCTCTACCTTCAGCGAAACATTGCTAACTTTCATCCTATTATGATCAGTGTGTAAAACGTAATTATTTAGCAAACATTAAAATGGTCAGAAATTTATATTATGATATAGTTACAAGAATATTATATTGTACCATATTCATATTAACTAATTACACCATGTTCATCAGATTTTTTTAAAAACTAATTTGAATTGAGTAAATATTTGTTCTAACTTATTTTGCATCTTCAAGACAGTGCCAACCACTCCGAAAGTCAGATTCACAATTCTATTAACTCTCCGGACCTACCTCTAAGTTGTTACGAAAACTATCAACAGGTCAATCACAATACGTTTCGCAAAACTATCGAATGAGTTGCTAGTCGTAGTCAGTCTCGTCGGTCAGGGGTCGTGGCCTTATTAAATTTCTTTAGGAGATAAGATCGGGCGTCACTCCCGAGTGCCCGAAAGACAGATGCGTACATTCGGCGCCACGAAAATGTTACTCGATTGAACAGTATCTACGTTGTATCAGACAATTGTCCGTTGACCGCGGCCCACCATATCGGTCCCATCAACACAACAACAACAATGCTATTGACGAAATCCTATAAACACAAAAAAGACGACATAAGTTCGTCGAGAGCGTATCGACTACAGTCCAAATTAAAATTACATCTAATAGTATTTATTATAAGCGTGAATTATTAATTTGGGAGCCATTGTCCCGGCAAGCTTTGTGAATAGATACCAATGCGAGAGTGATTGTATCAAATTGCTATGTAGAACTAATGAGCCGTTATATTCAGCTTAAATGTTCAGTTTTATATTTTGTTAGCACCTATCTACCCGTAATTGAATACATTGTTTGGTGAAACAAAAAAACATTCGGGGTTTATTAGATTGTCCGAAGAAATTATTACAAACTCATTCTCGGTAGAATATCTATCTGTGTCATCCCTATAGGTACGCCAGAGTGTTCAACGTTCTTTGATAAATAAACCACAGAATTAAATGTTTCCAAAGCACTTCATTAACCGTGACAATAAACTATCAATCATCCAAAAGCTCGCAAAACAATAATCACATTATCATTCTCCCATAATACCAAATGTTGGACCCAAATGCATAAAGAACCGCTTTGAAAGTTTTTCGAGATACATTTTGAGAAATATCGTCGCAAGGCTGCGTCCGACGAAACCGAACAATGTAAACTTATGAGTGAACGTATTATTTATTGAAAAAAAGAAAAAGTAAAACGGTTTGACATATTGTTAAGGGTCCTTATAAAATTATTTGCTATCACGCCATCCGGGGCTTGTTACGAAGAAGCAATCTTTAAAATGAAACAAGAGTACGACTCGAGGTACATTTACGAGAGGCATGTCGGACAATAAAACAATGCCGGACTAACCGAAACATCGGTTGGATTAATGGCTGGCGTGGATTTTGTCTAAGGATAAGTAATTGCTGTCTTCTCATTTTAATAATCATATGGAGGGACCCACTTCAAGAGCGCTATTAATAATGTTTAGAATGAATATTTCGAATTCCCAAATGTCATCCAGCTTATTAACCGGCTTCGTTTTTTGTTTAAGTTTTATTTGTTTTGGATTGGACAGAACGTTTTGGTTTTGGCGCGGTCATTCCGACCTTTCGTTTTTTGTCTCGCATCATGCAATCTCGGCAGATGAAATATTGTTTAGAGTTAATTACTTATCCACTGATAAAGTCTTTTTCTACGGAACTGCTCTATTTTTTGTGGGTTTTTGTTAATTTGTTGTGTAAATTCTGATTTGTTTAGTCATGTTTTACAATGTCTCTATTTTAGCAGAATTACCTGCATATTTATGACATTACATTTTTCTAATTTGGCAAGGTAATTTTTCTATTAAACAAATTTTGCTGACTCCATGTTGTTGGAATATTTCAAATCAAACTTAAAGATCAAATCATGAGATCATAGACAGGTAAACAATTACCTCTGAACCAAATAATTAAAATTAGACACGCTGATTGAAACTATAATTTAAGCTTAAACACGAACGATTTATCACCGGCATCATACGTCAAAAATCATCTGCAAAAAGAAGCCACTAAATGAATAAATTTAGATTCCAATGCGCGTGATCGATAGACTCTTAGATCGGATCTATAGATCATATCGACTTCGAAAATGGAATGCGTGAGTAAGACAAAATATAATTAATGATCGTCCTTCTAAATTCGAATCGGTCTGGTGCAGACATGATGGCGTCGTCGCAATAAACAAAAGGCAAAAAGTTTTGTTTCATTTTTTCACAATGTATTTTTTATTTGTGCATATAAAACGTTAGTAGATGTGCACGATTAATCACTCGTCGGTGTATTGTTGCATCTGTCGCGTCGGCCGGAGAACTGGAGTGCGGCTATTGTTGCTGACGGACCTTTATACGATTTTATAATTCCAAAAAACACCTATTGCGCCACCTGTGGCAGGCCATAACGGTTCAATTTCTTTGTATCGAACTAAATGTGAAATAGATTAACTTATTCAGTATTTAATATACTCGAAGCTCTGTCGATATAGTTCTTAATGACATCAACAACATATTTTATGGACCGACACATTGTAGATACATACTGGCTATTGTATTCAGTTACTATGAATGCTATAAGTTAATTATTATATCCGTCAATTAATTACAGAGGGTACTTGCATCAATGATGTATGAGATCCAATCTTTGGATACAAGTTAATACGTTTGATTCTATCTTGTATACGGCTGTGGTCGATAATGTCTATGATGTAGGTTATTTAATTAGATATCGCCTTATCGAAGTAGGTAAATGCTTTTTATCTTTTATTAATTTTAAAGCTTCAATTTTATGATGCGAATGTGAGAACTCTTGTAGACTCTGTAGATTCATTGATTATTTTCTATTACAATTCCCCGATTTTGTTAACTGGTCTATATTGTATTCAGATACCTATGTAATATTAAAGCATTGTCTAGTGGAGAGGAGATGGAGGAACCTGAGTCCCAGCAGTGGGAATATTATAAGGCTGATTATTTATAGTCATAATAATAATAATAATATATAATATCTAATATTTTTTTCACAACTATCATACAACGCCGTCTAGTCCCAAGCTAAGCAGAGCTTGTGTTATGGGTACTAGACAACT
This sequence comes from Mythimna albipuncta, assembly GCA_929112965.1. Lineage (NCBI taxonomy): Eukaryota > Metazoa > Arthropoda > Insecta > Lepidoptera > Noctuidae > Mythimna > Mythimna albipuncta. Next base: position 13,509,599 of record OV815962.1, read on the forward strand.
GATAAGCATACTTATATATTTCTAAATACATACATATTATAGATAAATGACACCCAGAATAAATGACTATGCTCATCACACAAACATTTGTCCTGAGTGGGAATCGAACCCACGACCTCCGGCATAGCAGTCAGGGTCACTAACCACTAGACCAACAGGTCAGTCAAATGTTAAAAAAAAGTTAAATGTCATGTTAAGCTTATTTTTGAAATGGCCGTCATCTCAGAACCATGTCACCACTTTCTGCAACCATGTCATCTGTCACAGTCCATTCATCATTCGCAAGCATATTTCATAATCAGCCTTATAATGGCCTATAAGAGAGAGAATCGGCCGTAACCCACCACGCAGGCCCAGTGCGGATTAGTGGATGTCACATGTTTTCGAGATTTTGGTTCTAGAACGTGCTGGTTTTCTCACGATGTTTTCCTTCACTGTTCCGAGAGCAGTGGTGATGAAATAATTTAGGTACCTATATCTACAAAGTAATGCGCCATAATTACTGGATTTACTGGGTTTGAGCCCGCTACCTACAAGTCATAAATCGGGATCGTTATCACTGGACCACCGCTGCTCCATTTCCATTTCTACATTTCAGTGTTCGATGATTATTAAAATCTTCAGAACTTTTGCAACCAAGTCCACTTCAAGCCTCATCCTCCTTCATAGCAGGTCCTGTAGTAACCTGAGCGCTTACCTGCAAGCACAATCAATCCTCCAACACGATGTTAGACTTCTCCAATCGATTAGAACATAATATTATACAACAGCCCGAAATCAACTATCGGGCAGTTGCCGGGACCAGACAAGACTCCCGTCTGGTCTTAGTTTGGAGGACTTTACGCTCTGTTCCGTATACCTACATCTAAAGATGAAAATTAAAGCGTCAAAATTTTGTATTTTTTTTTTTCGTTTGCAAACAAGTCCGCTTCTAGCCTCATCCTCCTTCATAGCAGGTCCTGCAGGGAGTAAGTAGTAACCTGAGCGCTTACCTGCAAGTACCATCAATCCTCCAACACGATGTTAGATTTCTCCACTCGATTAGAACATAATATTAAACAACAGCCCGAAATCAACTATCGGGCAGTGGCCGGGACCAGACAAGACATCCGTCTGGTCTTAGTTTGGAGGACTTTACGCTCTGTTCCGTATATACATCTAGAGATGAAAATTGAAGCGTCAAAATTTTGTATTTTTTTTTTTTCGTTCGCGAACAAGTCCGCTTCAATCCTCATCCTCCTTGATCCTTCATAGCAGGTCCTGCAGGGAGTAGTAACCTGAGCGCTTACCTGCAAGCACAATCAATCGCGGGGCAGACGGTTATGACAGATAACGTGTCCTGTCGTGGGGCAATCCGTCACGGTCGGCGCGGGCGCAGCTCGGGCGCCGAGCTTTGTTCGACGTGGGAAAACTGTAATATTCAAGTACCCCGACTAGTTTGTTGCTTGTTTTTGCTGTATATGCAAACTGAGTGTGATGTGTAATTTATCTTAGGTCGTTAAGTTTTCAAGACGATACTTTAAATAAAGATAAAGATTTTAAAGTTCTTACTAATTTAATAAAAACATTTTGTTAACTTTTTTTTAAATAATTTTGTCATTAAAAAAAACAAGACTTACCAGTGCTTACAGTGCTAAGCAGTGATGCAATCGTTGATGGTAAATCGCACCAGTTTATTAAGAGCCCATTAACCAAAAAAACCTATAAAAGCTTTGATAAGTTGAGGACATTCATAATGTTACTGTTTTGATTTCCAAAAATTAACCTAGTAGGTAATTAAAAGCAAAAATACCAAAAATATAACCACCAAAAAGTTCAGCTTTCTGATAAAAACAGAGCCCGAGTCGTGGACAGCGCGTAGTGATCCACGCGCGCCTCATACCGACATCAGCAAATCTGCAGGGGCCTGGTAGGGCCGATGCCCCCAAGGGCCACTAGGAATTTCGAAAGGGAAACCCTGTCTAAGTCTATATTTATAAATTCGTCATTCCAACACGATCCCATTGTTATTTTGCTAAAAGTTTGTAATCTGCTAATTCATAATGATTGATCATTGATCGGTCAATTATCTTTAATAGAATTGTGGTAGAATGACAATTTCGAGCTTATTAAAGCACTAATTGCGCGACGTCTTTCTGGTAGGTCACTGATCAAAGGAAATGTCAAAACTTTTGCAGACTACCGCATACGTCAGATATTCATTTGTCATTATGTACGAGATTACCATTCTATGTCATTTCTTACAATGGAGTGTCAATGGTTGACCATCGGAAAGTCATAATGACCCCATTCTATTAGTAGATTACCAAAACTTGTCAAAATCAACAAATAAGAAATGTTAGATCATTCTGACACTATTGTAATAGCAGACTTGAGGCCCTGCCCCCCTAGCCAAGTTGCTAATCTGTAATCGTTAACGCTTGTAGAAAGCAAATGACGTCGTTCCCGTCCATTTGAATGTACGGGAATGACGTCATCTCAACGCTCAGTTGTGTGGTCAGAACAAAAGAATTGGCGACGCGGCCAACTCGAAGCGTTCGGCGCAAGCGAAACGGTTGTTATTTGGCTAGGGGGGCTGGTCTTAGACCGTAAAGGACAATTAAAGGCCACTGTTAGGTTCACGCTCTATCGCTTCACTTCTAGACATAGGCTCAGAACTGACTTTTTTTTTTTTTTTTTTTATTGTGGGAAAAAATCATGCATTGACATCCCCCGCTCTTGGGCGGAGCGGGAGATAGTGTCAGACTCTTACTGACTAAAAGACCCACCCCGTTCCTTCTAGCCTTCATACCGGGGCTTGAGCGCCCTTTCGGATAACCCTGGCCCCAGTAGGCTTCGACCCGGCTGGGTCCCTGCTGTTGCTGACAACTCCTTGAGGCGCGCGGGAACAGTGCGCGCCGTCGACGACTTGGGCTTGGTACGGAAAGTTACCGGACGGCCGGACAGTGAGCTACCCATTGCTCACTGTCCGCAAGCCCGCGCCTACGGTGGCCGGAAATCGGGATCAGAATCCCGGTTGCGGCGGCGGCGGCGATAACGCCGTTGCCTGATGCGTTCGGCCTCCTCCTTTGCGAGCATTACTGCTTCGCAGAAGTCGGCGACCGCCTGCCACTCCTCCTCGCTCCGGACCATGGCCTCAACCAAGGCCCGGCGCGAGAGGTCTTCGCCGCCGATCGCCCCCACGAGGGCACGGCGATGCTCCGCCCAAGCAGGGCACACCTCGACTGTATGCTCCACCGTGTCCTCCGGGCGTTCCGCACAGTGGCGACACCCGGGCGTCACTTCAGCATGAATTCGGTGCAGGAAACTCCCGAACGAACCATGTCCGGTGAGGACCTGCGTCATGCGAAAGGTAAGGACGCCGTGAGGTCTTTCCAGCCACGCCTCAAAGAGGGGACTTACCGCCATGAGGCTCAGAACTGACTGAAGAGGACTTTGACTGACTGACTGAAAATCGATGTGTTAAAATGTCAGGCGTGCGAGCGAGAAAGAGGGATGGAGCTATATACTCCACATAGTTTAGGTCGTAAACTGGATTATGTTAAGACCTTGTGGTAACACTTTAGTACCTTTATTGCTACTGCTTCTCCCACATACACTTGATCTGACTTTTGAATCTTCCAGGACCAAGAACCAAGCTCTACAATTTGCAGAATAATAATCTTAATTATATAATTCAATAGTGACTCACCCTTGTTTCACACGGGTGCAAATGTAAAAATTAGGCATAGTCTAAAACTGCCGAGCCCGTTCCATCATCAGCGGGGTTACCATGACTTTCAAAGTAAGATTGTTTTAATCTTGTTTCAGTGTAGGAGATGGTGCTAGATGACCTGTATAGCTTTGTCTCTTACCCACACCGAAACAAGATTAAAACAATCTTACTTTAAACGTCATGGTCTAGGTCCAGGTGTACGGCAATGCGCCTCCGATTCTTACCCATACGCGTAAAATGTTTTGGAAACACATTCGCGTACAATTATGGATTGGAATTCCCTGCCGGAGTCTGTGTTTCCTGAAAGCTGCAACCCGGGGCTGTTTAAGTCAAGAGTTAATAATTTGCTTCTAGGTAAGCGCGCTTCATTGTCGATCACTTCATAGCCGGTGAGATAGTGGTCAAGCGCGAGCCTGTCAACAAAAAAAAAATATACACACAAACTCCTCGTTTATTCGTCTTTCTTTAAGAAAATCGCAGAATCGTCTAGACATTCTGAAAGCGACTTTGTTTTATATCAAGTAGAGGTTAATTTGATGCTATTATGAAATTGTTGATAGAGCCTCTTTTATATTGACACTCATTTATAATAAAAGGCAATTCTAGGTATCGTCAACTCAACTCATTTTTTTTTAACTTAAGGATTATTATAGGCTGGTATTCCAGCTCAGTTATGGCCATAACATCAGTAGTTTATTTGCTTTATCCCTTCAATATCCAAGCTATAGATAAACATATTCATCATAATTAGTTCAAGACATTTAGCTCTCCTTTGGCCATCATCTTTTGAGTTATGATACTGTTCTAAGAACACACTTCATTTTTCTATTCCATACCACCAAACAGTTTTGAGGGTTAACATGTGAAAAAAAAGAAACAAACGAATGTGCGACCGGTTTTTTTTCACCTGACAACACCCAACGTTAGTTTTTATGTACACCATTTTGAAAATTAAATTATAGGTTGTAATTTTAATATGATAGGTGTGTAATATATTTCTTGAAGGAATGTTTTGTTGAGATTTTTATCTTATAATAGTATTTATTTTATTCGGATCTAAAGCGCTTTTATATTACATCTTCTCTTTTTTATTTGTATATATTACGTTAAATAGTTAATGAGTACGTTATATTTTTTTATGTAGGTATCTATTCTGGATTAACGATTGGGACCTACCAGCTGGATTCAAACTTCTTAAAATAATGTTCTCATAAATATTAATTGTGTGCATTTATCTTCAGAAATTGAAATCTAATTATGACTCCATCATTAGTATCTAACAGAGGTAAGTTACTATAGATATGGTATGTTTTTATCCATAATTATTTATCTTACAGTGCGTACAAGAAGATTTTGCATCGTTTGCAAGATGCAAGATTTCGTCGTCATGTTTTCTTTTAGTGAAATATTTTTTATGCATAAATTAATTAGCTTGCGTTTGACTTAAATACTTCTGATCGTAAACGACGATGTTGTTGACTTTGGAGCCGCATACCTAGAAGTACCTAACTTTTATCTGAAAGAAATACATTTAGGAAAAATATATGCATTAACTATTTCCAAAAGCTCAGTGATAAGTACAAGTTCTAGCGAAGAAACAGCAAATACGTCTTTTTAACCCAGCGGCATAAAACAAAAGCTTATCGCATCACGTATCAGCTTATAGACAAGCCATAAAGATGGCATCTACCAAGAAATCGGCACAGATTACTGTTAAACGACCATCGCAATTGGACGATACATTTTTAACGACTGTGTTTTTTGGCGTGCACAAAAAACGCGGCAGCGACCAACGACAAAAGACGATCGTCACAAAGATCCTCTTTGTAGATAAAGGGACCATAAATAACACCATAGTTTTATATTGTTTTTATGGATCCAGGACAATTCCAATAAGCTGCCATCATTTGTCAATATATGTGTATTATAATAATTATTTTCTTTTCATTTTTTTATCGAATAATAAATTAAGGCGGTGTAGATTTTACCTGTGCTTAGTATCTGTAGGTGCTAGCGCATAATAAGTCACTGTATATTTGGTTAATATATTAAACAAGGGTCATTTATTTAAACTTCACCTGCCCTGTAAACACATTCACATTTATAATTTCAAATTCCGGCAACTGAATATGGTATAGGTTTGTATCACAAAAACTAAATTCAATAACCAACACGGAATTAACATAACGCGACTATCATAATCCACCCTAAATCCAAACATCAGTAACGCCAGAAAGTGTTGCCACAAACAAAATTGTGGTAGTTGCCAATGTTACCATATAATGAGGGATCGCTCCCCGGAAAGTTTATTAAATCTTCCTTAGAATTCATTACAGGCCTGTTTCTAAATTAAGTTTCGCACCCCACGCTTCACTTAACATTTTATGAGTTGTTTTCTCTTAGTAGGTACACTGATTTAATTTTAAACGTATAATGTGATTTATAGTTGTTTATTAGTAGTTTGGGCTATATGTTTTATGTGAAAGAGTTTCAGGGTATAGCGTATGCGACAATTTTGCATGCTGCAAATGATTGTTGAAGGTTTAATTTTAAATGGATAAAACACAGGTTGGTTTTCGTATATCGACGGCGAAGTACCTAACTCCTAATTGTAGATGTCCGTGGACGGCGAGCAATGGGTAGCTCGCCGTCCAAACGTCCGGCAAGCACCCGGCCCGAGCCAAAGTTGTCGACGGCGCGTAGTGTTCCACGCGCGCCTCAAGGAGTAGTCAGCAACCGCAGGGGCTCGGCAGGGTCGAAGCCTACTGTAGCCATGGGTGATACGAAAGAGATCCCCGGGCCCTGGAACAATGGCAAAGAAGGAACAGGAGTGGGTTTTTAGTTAAAAAAATCTGACATTATCTCCCGCTCCGTCCAAAACCGGGGGATGTAATTAGATAATTTTCCAAAAGAATAACTGTCGAAGTCAAGAATTAACGATACTGATTTTTTTTTTAAATTTATTATTAAGTCAACAAAAGTATTTAATTGATAATAAATATTAGATTATATTTTGCTGTGTAGTGTCCCATAATAGTTAGGAGGTAACCATTAGACACGTTCGTTTATTTAGAAGGTGTACTAAAATATTTAAATTCAAAGCGAAAAATAGGGATTTTCTTGAAAAATTTCATTTAGGCGGTATTGGCACATCGCCATTGATCTTTAGCCATATTCTATAACCATTTGGCTTAAATAAAACTCATTCATTTCTATCAATCTGTAAATGGATAAGATACTCTTACACCATGATATATTATAAAAAAAAATCAAGTAATATCAGAATAGAATAGAATAGTATATTTCTGACTATGATTTCTACGTAAAGATCTTAATAAATAGACGGAATCACATACGTACCTTATACATATTTATTATGTACATGTGCATGTAGAAATATTAAGTTAGTATTTGATTAGCAAATTCATGCAATTTAAAATAATATTAGAAATTAAAAAAAATAAAACAGACTATTTTTATATGTATATATGTACATGTGGTATGGACCACGTTATTTTTTATGCATAGTTAATTGAATCCAGAGGATTCAGTTTAGCTTCTGAAATCTGAATAGTAAGTCTTATATTTAATTTAGTAAGTCTTATATTTTCAGGGCAGTCATTGATCTTAATCTTAAGAATGAACAATTTTACAACAGCTATTTTCTAAAGTGATTAATTTATTATATATTTTGTTAAATGGGATATATTTTGATCCCACCCTAACACCGTTAAAACAAAACAAAATTTTTCATTAGCTAATCAGTTTTTTCAGTCGTGAAAAATCACAGTAACTTACCTAGCAAACCCAAGCGAACTAAAAACAGTCACCACTGAAACTGAAAACACAGGAAGGCCGTAGGGAAAACTGAAAGTGCGTGCGTGCAAGACGTTTGCCGACGGCGGGCGGAGGCGGGAGCGTCGCTCGTCGGGTTGCTAGGCGACGCGCCGCGGGAGGGCGTGGCAATCGATACCACCCTCACCTCACCCGGTCACCTCCAGGCCTCACGTGAGACTACTGATAACCCTTATCGAGGCAACAGATGAGATGGACACGTAGTTGAGATATTTTGGGAAGCGCCGTTTATTCCACGTGTATCGAAGAATTGGAACAATTTGTCTGCAGCGGTCTTCTCGCCGATTATAATTTAGGTGTCTTCAAGGCTAGAGTGAATAGGCTCTTAATAAACTAGTGCGATTTACCGTTAATGTTTGCTTCACTGTTTACCATTAGGTGGGATCGCAATCAAGCATTAGTTTATATCATTGAAAAAAGCACTTTCTTTTTCAGAAAGACTCAAATAATTGATTCACTCACTAGTATTGTAATTTAGTTTTCACATTGTGTGTAGTTTTGTATGATGTCTACAATGTCTTCAAAAAACATGGTTTTTGACAAGAATGATTTAATTTTGATATTTACGAATGACCATTTCAGGGTTTGGTTAACTTTCAGCAAACTTACTGAGCGAATATTTGTTGCCATTACAAAATTTTGTTATACAATGTAGTTCTTTTATTTACGGGTTCCCTCTTTTTGTTAATTATTCTAGATTGTTTGATCATCTTTACTCAATATTGTTATTTCAGTAACTAGTGAACTATTTCATGAGTTTTGTAAACTTGCCAATCAAGTAATTTAATGCACCAACAATTTAGTGGCTTATTATGATTTGGTTCAATGACCTGTTTTAAATAGTTTTTTGCAATACCAATCAGGGTAATTCTTGAGTGATTGATAGGTTCGAGCAAAAACATTGGCTTTTTGAAACTATTTCTTTACTACTTATGTAATACCTAATTATACATAATATTGTTTCAGTGTGGTAACTTTCCCGGTATTTAGTGTAACAATTTGATCATTACAGCTTTTGGTAATTTATTATATTTGGTATAACAGTAAATACTTATACATAGAAACAGTTTTTAACCAACTTCAAGAAGGAGAAGATTATATGTTAGGCTGTATGAATTCTTTTTTGTATGTTCACCGATTTCTTGGTCGATCCTGGCCGATTTTGATAATTTTCGCTTTAATGGAAAGATTATTTATGCGTCCGAATTGGTCCCATAGAAAATAATGGTTATGGTCTGATGAAGAACTTCGAAGAAAAGGAACGGAATTGCTCATAGTATCATAACAGAAAGTAACTGTCGTAACAATTGCTTAGTTTATACGTGAAGTTGATGGCTAAATGAAAGAAGAGGGGGAGGATCTGATGATGAAGTCAGAAGGCAGAAGGCCGTGGCTTGGCTTATTGGGATTGTCATGAAATGCATGTACTCTCGGCTATAAGTGATTATAATGATTACATTCTATGGGTAATACCTAAGAACTTGCACACTAATTCAGTTTAGCTGACCGGTACCGAGCTAAAAAGTGCAAAATTATTTTAATTTTGGAAGTCCCGGACCCAGCTCCAGGGTTTGAGGCGCTGCTTGCCGAAATACAGGCACCTAGCTTAGTTCGGAAGTTGATGCAAAATTGAGCACAATTGTGAATGTCGACTCGTGTTTTAAATTGTTTAAGTATAGATAAATTGTGTGTATTTTTCTGTTATAATAAATTATGATTATTATTTATTTTGGAAGTCGGTTTTACATAACGAAGAGACAAAACTATAGAAACACATTATAATTATATAGCCAGATACACCAGCAGTGTCCTGCAAATCGAACACGCGCCGATTTCGTATAATAAGAGGCCTGATTTTACAAATTCGTCAAGTCTTTTAATGTTGCTGTCAAAAAGAAATTGAGTTTCCCTTCTCAGTGATGTGGGGGAGTGCGTCGGACAGGCTCCGACAACACTGTACCTACTATTAGTACACAAAGGTCGGCTGTCGGGTACATCCCTACGAGGTACTACTCGCCGGGGTAGGGGCGCGAATTATGACCTGTCAACAGCAGATCAGCGTACTCTGTGACTATACCTGACGTGACGCTAATTTGGATGTACGCAGTGTTTCAACGGTAAACATTTCATTATCATCGATAACATTAATGAGCTGCTTTCTGTAGACAGCTTGGAAGACAAAAATGTTCAGTTGATAGAATATAATTCCTAATTTCTATCAAATCGGTTTTTCATATTACGAAAACACAAAACATTTTGGGAACACATTCATTGTGCGTACAGTTATGGAGTGGCATTTCCTGCCAGTGTGTGTTTCCTGATGGCTACAACTCGGGAAAGAGTAAATGGGTTACTTCTAGGTAAGTACGTTGCATCGTCGACCGCATCGTCGCTTTGGTGAGATAGCGGTCAAGCGTGAAGCTATCAACAAGAAAAAAAATAAAAACAAACGAAAATCAAAAGATTGGTCGTTACCTTTTTTCAAAGGTTGTGTAAACACAACTATCCCTGTTGTCGTGGCAACTAATTAATACAAATGGTGGAGATCGCTCCACGACTTCCACGAGATGTATCCTGACGGCCTCCTCCAAATATATGGTCCATAAAACTACGATTACGTTTTATAAACACTACATTTATAACTACTTCATGATTGTATTATTTATTTTACGTAATATATTATGCTGTGGTGGAGATTTTGATTTTTTTCTAAACTGTGCTTTCAAATATTTAAAATTCTCTGGCACAGTACACTCCATTAATTTATAGTATTCGACCACGTGGACTAATATGGAGACGACTTTTATTATACCGTGAGACTTTTATTACGGATATTATATTTTATAAGTTATTAACTATTTTATGTTATTTTTTTCATTATTGTTTTGTTTTGCTTCAGGGGTAAGGATCACAGTCAGTTATGGTTAAAATGTAATTGACGGTAAACATTTTCGTTGGTAGTTTCCATTTAAATTAACATTGCGTAAAAATATAGTTTAAGTTCTTCTATTTGTAGCTACGAGTCCATATAATGCCGTCACTCGCCTTCCGAATCAATCTGTTTACGTGATCGAAATATCGAATATCACGATGAACACCAGTTTTACTGAAGGCAGGTACTTATCCAGTTCTTAAGGGATTTTTTTGTATGCGTAAAGGCGTAGAATATATGTGCTTTTTCAGGGACATTTATTATGAAAATCTTTGAAAGGAGCACAATTTCGTCAATAACAAAGTCGTGTAAGAAATCCTACTTAGTCTACTTTAGACTTCATTTTTACGGACTGTGGCTTGGACCGGGACCAAGGTCGCAACTTTTTTACGATTTTTTTTGAGTAGTATTTTAGGATCATTATAAAAAAGGTAATTAAATTAGGTAAGTACAGTTATCAAATAAAAAAATAATTAAAATAAATACTGTGTTTGTTATTTGTGGTCCCAAAATATTACTCAAAATAAATTATTATTTTTATTGGTGGACCGCAGTCCCTGTCCAAGCAGCCCCACGACCCATCCTTACGAGGTCGTATTCCATAGTTGGCGAGCAGAGTGATCCGTAGCGCACGGAGTGCCCCGGCGCGGCGCTCTCCGGACCGGACCGGGACGCGGCCGCACTAAATTTAAATATTTTAATCCTTAATTTAAATTTTTGACATTTTTATTTTATGTTGGTATTCGTGTAGTTTCATTTTTAATGTTATTTGTCATATTCAGGAGACGGCGCAGCCCATGACTGGCGCCTCGGAACACCATTTGCTGGTAAAATATCGTCAATGAGACAGACTGACTCAGGACAATTTGTTCGAACATTACCCGCCTTCGATAGCGAAACATTATTTGAAATGAAGATTGTATTTATAAATAGGACTGTATGCCTGGGCTTGACTGTAATCATGTTTGTACTATGGACAGCCTTGACTCTTCAGTGAATCTGATTATGTTTTTGTTCTGCTACCTACTTCAGGTAGGATTATACCTACCTGTATAGAAGATATCACATACAACATGTAACTGGAATAATGTACACCTTAGATATGTCGTGGTAAGATCTTACATGAGAACAGTGGTGGCCGAATGGTAACGGCCCCGACTTACGAGTTGTAAGTCGCGGGTTCGAACCCAGCCAGGCGCATTACTTTGTGTGACTTATTTCATCACCACTGCTCTCAAAACGGTGAAGGAAAACATCGAGAGGAAACCGGCATGTCCTAGAACCAAAAAATCGAAGACATGTGATATTCACCAACCCGCACTGGGTCCGCGTGGTGGATTTCGGCCCATTCCCTCTCCTAGAGAGGAGGCCTGAGTCCCAGCAGTGGGAACATTAAAAGGCTGATGATGATAATGATGATGAAGATCTTAGATACTGAGCACTTCATGACATGGCCAAGTAAAATTGGCCAGATCGTTTTAAACGTTAAAGTTTGATGATGTTTCAATCTTCGTTTGGCCTACTTTCTTTAGACCTTTAATTATCATTGAAATCCTACATCAATGATATAGCCAAACAAGTATTGACATATCGTCAAATGTTAACGTTTAAAACGATCTGGCCACGACACATACATTCCAATTGGAAAATTGAGTTACAAACATAATTTTAGCATTGAGTTAGTTGTCCTAATTATGTCTTATGTCTGTGTATTGTTTCCGCACTTAATCCTATGCCTGACCAGATTTCTTAAAGTAGTCTCAATAAAGAGAATAGATAGAAGTAGAAGGTCAACTCCGTCATCAGCATCAGCCTTTTTAATGTTCCTACTGCTGGGACTCAGGCCATCCTCTCTAGGAGAGGGAATAGGCCGTAATCCATCACACGGACCCAGTGCGGATTGGCGGATGTCACGCCATTGTACGTGGGCCATCGCACCCATAACCTTAGGTGGGCTTATTCCAACCAGCCCACCTCTCTTCAAAAACAGATTAGACCTCTCAGGTTTTTCAGGGCATCTATAAGGAAATTCGAGGATCCTTAGGTTCGTGTGCGTATTTCAGTGACACCTGTGCAGTAGGAGTACATGCGCAGTTGTCTCCTCCGCCTCCAAGCATGCTCTGCACAGAAGACTGTAAGTAAATACTGTAGGAATCGACGAAGCACATTAGTAATGTACGGTATGGGTGTATAGGTGGAACACACGTTAATGAGCATGTTAATGCTAGTGACGTAATCAAGAATATTATCTTGGAGTTTTATTTTTTCATCCTTTTTGATTTCTTAGAATAAATATAATACGCATTTAAAAAATAGATAAAATCGTTACAGTATCCGATTCTGAAACTACTTTTTAGGGTTCCGTAGTCAACTAGGAACCCTTATTATTATATTAGCAAAAGCTATAATCAATGATATTGCCAAACGAGGATCGATATATCATCAAATGTTAACGTTTGAACGATCTGGCCAGTTCTTGTTGGCCATATCATGAAGTGAATTATTTCTATGATCTGGCCACGTTAGGTACACAAACAGACAACACAAACAAACCTTCTCATTTATAATATTAGTGTGATTTAGAGTTAGAGGGCCTATACTACTCTGTATAGAACTTGTCTAGGAGCATAAAACTTAGCACAAAAATTCCTTATAATCTTATTTTTGCGAATGGAAAATCCAATCGAACAGCTTGGTAATATTCTAATGGTAACTAATATAACATACGCACTAAAACTTAGAATTAAAAGAACAAATACGGATTTAAAAATCTATTTCTTTAACTTCCAGCAAACCTACTAAGCCTAGATAGCGCATTTGAATGAGATATGCAGACAAAGTATATACTAAGACTGTAATAATTTAACTATCATACATAACATATTGAGTAACAGTAGATAAATGTACGTAAATAGATAAAATATCTAAGTAAATTAAACTGCAAATACTGATCACTGAGATAATATAAATGAATCAGCCCCCAATTTAAGCATGATGGACCTATACCGATTTAATATTTGGCACATCGATCCTTTTTTTCCTAGAGTATACCAACACATTTCTTATGAACCTGACTGCCATTGGTTTTGATTTCGTATGCCATCGAAGCAGGACGATAAATGACCCTTGTAGATCATTATAATACTTTTGTAGATCATTAGTCATCGCGCGGCGCTAGAGTCGGGCCACAGACTATAGAACCGCGAGGAGGTCAACATTAGCTTAGAGCTTTTAAACCATTGAATACGAAATTGGAAGGAACACGGGTAGATTTCAGTTAGTACAAGTGTGACACTTCCTCGTTCCATACAGAACGAGAGGAGATATTTCATAATTTCCCACTTTTAAAAGAAGAAAATATTGAGCTCACCCTTGCTCACACTGACTTCAACGAATGTTATTATGATAATTGTTATACAGTGAACAAGTATACAGCTCTTAAACTCGGTTTAGATGTTAATCACGTCCTGTTTCATCGTCTACCTTTCCCTAATACTGCCAGGAGCACAACAACGTGTCACTCACCGTAAATGATGGCTCAGAACAGGACACTACCAGAGCTGCAGGATTTTTCGAAAGTGGCCTTGAAAGGAACACCTGTGTTCCTTTCTTTGCCATGGCCATGTGGCCATTCCTTTCATGGGTTTAGTCAATAAAAGTCTGATACTACCACTCGCTCCAATCTGAGCGAAAGAAGTTATTTGAAGAATTCTCACGTAAAATAAAAGACAATGCTTTGTCACTTGAACCTTATCCTTAGCGGGATTGAGCGACCACAAGTACCTATAGTTGGTAGCGTGGATAAAGTGGAAGTGGATAGGGCAATCAATGCCGCAGAGTGGAGACCAAGAACAGGCTCTGTAGCCTGTTCTTGGTCTCCACTCTGCTCCTATGAGCAGAAGTTGATTAGGATTAAAGGCCCAGTCGAGTGCCTCCTGTAATATATATATAGATACATGAGGTAGGAGTAGTGATGGGCAATGATAATAATCCGGTTAATATCATTTGGCTAATAATCGATTAAAACCCAGTTAATAGCCATTAATAGCAATTATGGATGATAACCCTGCTATTAATGTTATTTTAGTGATTGAAATTTCCCTCCATGGTTTTCAGGCTTAGGACTGTCAGATTAGACTTCATTTTCATCATCTTTGTAGTAAATAAATGTGCAATTTAAAACTAATCTGGCCCATTTAAAAATATTAATTATTTTATGATTATACACACAAACCAACAACACACGAAAAAGGACTTCTTCACCGAAACATATCAGTCGACGTACTGATTCCGGATTCGGTTGGCAACTGGCGTCGCTGTAATGCAGTTCATGCATCTCTTTCTGGCATGAATAATATTAGTGCCAGAAAGATATAACACGAGAAACGGGGGTATCTTTCTGGCGCTACTAACTAATCGCTCGGGTATTTTCGATTGTCTATAATTTACCTACGTCGTATTCACAGAAAAGAGCTAATAAGTAACTTACTTATTGTACCTTACATTTTTACGTATCGGTTAAAATTTCGCGCTTGACCGCTATCTCACCTGATGGAAAGCGACGATGCGGTCGACGATGGAACGCGCTTACCTAGAAAAACCTATTCACTCTCGACTTAAATATTCCCGGGTTGTAGCTATCAGGAAACACAGTCTCCGGCAAGGAATTCCACTCCCTAGCTGCACGCACAATGAAAGTGTTCCCAAAACGTTTGGTGCGTGTAGGTGGGATATCCACCAAGTACCGGTGGCGCATAACCGTACGTCTGGTAGTCCGATGATGGAACGGGAACGGGCTAGGTGGAATTAAGTTATGCAATTCTGACGCACACTCTCCGAAATGCAACCAGTAGAAAACCGACAGGCTAGCGACTCTGCGTCGATGCTCAAGACTTTGAAGCCTCGACTCGACGAGTGTATCATCGCCAATTATCCTTCTGGCTCGCCTCTCAATTGCCTCAAGTGCATCAAGCTGGTATCAGGCAGATCCGTCCCAAAGATGAGAGCAATACTCCATACACGATCGAACTTGAGCTTGATAAAGTTTCAGCAGCTGTTCCGGCGTGAAGTACTGTCTGACCTTTGAGTTAAGCCTTTGCTTCGATGTATGGCCCAAAGTTGAGTGTTGATGTCAGCTTAACACCAAGAAGGTCAAGATGGTCGGTTATCGGCACGGTTGCATCCCGGAAAGTTGGAGCGGGGCTGAATTGGCTCCTTTTAGCGGAAATTAGACACGCCTGGGTTTTTGCAGCATTGAACTTAACCAAATTGGCATCGCCCCATTCGGAGACTGCCTGCAACAACAGTGCTGTCATCTGAATACTCAAAGGTACCGGGCTTGAGCAGATCGTTTATGCGCAGCAAGAATAATGTTGCCGAGAGTACTGACCCCTGAGGGACCCTGGCATTAATAGCCATTTGACCGGACGAGCAGCCATCGATAACCACTCGGATGGACCGGTTACTCAGGAAGTCTGCGATCCAACCACATAATCCAGCGGGTAAACCGAAAGATGGAAGCTTACTAATAAGGCCCTTCGTGCCAAACCCTATCACAAGCCTTCAAGATATCGAGGGAGACGGCAAGCGCTTCCCCGTGCTTCTCGATGGCCTCACTTCAGATGTGGATGGCATACGCTAGAAGATCTCCAGTTGACCGATTACGGCGAAAGCTGTATTGATGGTTGGTATCCTAAGGGATATCATTAGCTTCTAGGTATGCCAGGAGCTTAGTGTTGAGTACACGTTCCATGGTCTTATAGAGAATGGACGTTACTGAGATCGGTCACTTTTCATCCTCAAATGAAAGCCTAAATAGGCGTGTCAGGATCGGAGACAATTCAGGCGCACACGTTCTCAGAACAATTGCTAGTATCCCGTTTGGACCGCTAGCCTTGTTCACGTCAAAGTTACGTAGCACCCTACGGACGTCCTTCTGTTGGATGCGAATAACCGACATATTCGTATCGTAACCATCAGGGTGAACAGGGGTCGCGCGTTACCTGGATCTAAACGCGAAGATTCCGCGAAGAGTGAGGCAAACAAATTTGCTTTCTCCTCAGCGGTATGTGCCAGCGACCCATCGGGTTTCAGCAGTGGTGGTAGTGAAGGGCGGCAGAAGTTCGATTCAACCGACTTAGCCAGGGACGAAAACGCCTTACTACCCGCAGGGTATAAAGCTTGTTTGTTCCCGATGCGGCTAATGTGGTCGAACCGAGACCTCCGCATCACCTTCTTGCAAGACTTGGCAGCTCTGTTGAAAGCTCTCTTGTTCTGGCTTACGTCATTCGTATTGTGCATACGAGCATCGGCCCATACCTAATATGCTGCGTGCTTGAGCGCGTTAACGCGATCAGACTCCGCACCAAATCAAGGGCGAGTTCGACCAGACATGGCTACGTCGGAGAATGGAATATAGTACTCCATTTTGTTAAATCAAGTAATTAATTAGGTAGATGGTTAAACCACAAAGCGATGTGTCAATAGTAATTATGGTTTTTATAGTATTGGATCTCTAAATTTACAAAACTGAATTTCACAAAAAATGTGTATTTATTTTATTAGTAACACTTTTTCACATACAAAAAGTGAAATTATATAAAAAGAATTACAATACATTGAGTCACACTGCGTACACGCACCCAATTTATGATCACACCCACAGATTTTAGACTTAACAAAAAAAAAGCATTTATTTTTTTAACAATACATTAACAGCAGGGTTATCATCCATTGGACGGCTATTAATGGCTACTTATGGATTATAATCGATAATAACTCAAAGCATCCGGCTATTAACCCAACACTAGGTAGGAGATAAACCCCTTTAGGGGTATGCAATGGAGGAGCCCTAATACATTCAGTGTTAGATGGATACTTGTTGAATTGAAATATAAGAGATGAAATATACCTCTAGTCGTTACCAGCATCACGTTCCAAGCTCTGTGAGCCAAACTATTACTGCCTTTTAATATTTTATTCTAATGTCCAACGTATTGTGGATATTTGAACACAAACAGTGTAACATGTTCTTCAATTTGTTAAGAGATTTAGCTTATTTTTCGGTTATAATGGGGAACAAGCGATCTTTGAACTGCAATTAATAATTTTGGACCTACAGTAAACTCGAAATAGTGGGGTTTCTATTCATAATATTATATTAAATACTCATTGTAAGGGAAGTATTGAGAAGTGCTGCAACATAAGCAGCTGCTGCAGGAAACATAAACATTCTAGTGTGCCAGAGAGTTAGAGAGAGGGAGAGGGTATCGGAGGTTAGATATCGTAAAAGTCCCTCAAATCTATCGTAAAGACTCTCGTTGACGTGCAAAACGTCAATGCCATGATGTGATCGTTTTTGAAAAACTTTTTCTACTAGATAATAATATGTTTACTGTTTAGGTTAGGACCTAGGCCTGAGTCTCAGTAGCGGGAACATTATAAAGTCTGATGATGAGGTTTTCAGACAATGCAACGTGTCTTCGCTTTGGACCCCTCTGTGGGAGTGTTAACGTGCAAGGCTAAAACTCGTCAAATTAGATAGTTATTTTGTAATGAGATGAGAATCTTTTCTTTTATTGGTAGTCGGTTAAAAAATCAGACGGAATACTGGTACAAACAAACAACTGTTAGAAGTGCCAGAGGTATTGTCAATGTGTTTAAATTACTGAGATTAAGGACTAAACTGGAATGTCTAATGAGAGAAATATCACGGTTATTTTCGTTCTTAGAATCGAATTCTTTTCTCTAGTTCCAACTTACTAGGTGGATCTGGCACTTCCTTTTATGGTTTGCCTTCCAAAGAATCAAAACCTCAATGACACACGCTGTTACCATATTGCATATTGTGGACATTTCATAATACAAATTTTTCTAAAGAATTACTGCGAAACTGGAATGCAAAAGGCACTGAAGAAACACAGGTGAAGTTAAGTCAGTAAGTCTGTAGCGACATCTATGGTGCGACATAGGAACTAAAATTTAAATCCTTCAACATAATAACTGTACAACAGTTCATAATCAACCATTGGGTAGTTACCCGAACCAGACATAACACCCGTCTGGTCGGTTTTTTATCCTTTCTATTCAAAGGAGGGATGCCGGATTTTATACACTGTTCCGCATACCTCTCACAATCTGATACTCCCTCACGCTCCACCCAGAGCGGAGGAGTAAGTATATGATTTCCCAACTCAAAAAAAAAGTGATGCTTACAACGTATAAACAGTAGCTTGTGAAAATCTCTTCGTAATAAAATGGTGCGCTAAAAATTAGCCTACGAGCCACGGCTTCAGATGTACATAGTTGCGGTCCAATTGTACTCAATTCATCGTAGTTCATAAGACTTTAACCTGTCAGGCCACGCATTTAAATAGGTATATATATAAATAGGTATGTATAGACACCCAGCTGAAAATCAGCTTTGTGTCTGACACCCAAATGCTGAGTTGATGACCCTTTCGGTTCAGGCACAGTCACTGCAACTGTATTGTATGTCTGTACTCTTTTTTTATTACTATTTTATGTTGTGGTATATTGTGTTGCTTGCGCCGAATAAATGTTTTCTATTCTTTAAAGGGAATAATAGAAAGGTTTGCTTATTTTCGATATTTACAGACTGCTTTATGATACTAACGATACCTCAAATCACATAAAATCATAATTATCAACACTATGTGAGACCAAAGAAATGTTAATAAGTTTCCGATATTTTCAACATTATTTTTAGTCCTAAACGGCTTTCTTTGCTGAATAAACCAGTTATGCATTATTTTAGTAGTATATTATACACTACTAAAGTTCTACCAATTAGCTTTATTTAATTACATACGCCTGAATACCTCACAAAAAGAATCGGGTGAATAGTAGGTTACCTAGTAACAATAATTACCGTAATAATAAGTAAAGTATTTTAGCGACGTACTATCTTTTAAGTACTTACCTACATAATCGTAAATAATATTAGGCAATTGTATACTACTTAGGTACTTATACATACATTATTACATAAGTGTAAGCACATACGGAATAAATTATCAATTCTTCACAACGCACATATTTTAATTGAACGTCTATACCGTCCATGGCTAGCAGCAAGCTACAAACAACATTAGAGGTCAACGTTCGATAAAAGCCGATGACGTCACAATTCATTGCGAACTCGACTCTTTTCACTCATCTAGTACGTGGCAGGTGGGTCTTCAATAGAATGTGTTACGTACTTTCGCGGCCTTCAAATGTGACGAGGTGGCCGAGTGGTTAAGGCGTTGGACTGCTAATCCAATGTGCTCTGCACGCGTGGGTTCGAATCCCATCCTCGTCGGATCTTTTTGTTGTTGTCGTACATTTGTACAGTGTATATTTATAGCGAAATCGTGATAACAAGTCATGTTAGGTTAGTTATTGCTAGTTTTAAATTAGTAAAAAGTTTTTTTTTGTTTATTGTGTATTTGCTGAATTGTGTGTATATGTGTATTACAATTTATATTTTACATAATTTACATCTATTAGCATACTTAGAAGCAAAAATCTTATTATTAGGTAATTAAATTTATATTTAATTTTCAAATATCTTTTCTTTTTATTATTATTCAATATGTATTATTGCGATATTTATTTAACTGTGTGTAGGTATGTATATATTTATTTTTTATATTGTATATATTTAATTGTTATTTTTTTTTATTTGTACTCTTTTTCCCCTTTTACTTTTACAGTGTTTATTTCTCTTTATAACCCAATTCTTCTTTCACAGGTATGCTGGAGGAGATTTCTGTTAAAATAAGCATCACCTATGTACCTATTCTTCTGTTTCGTCTTTTTTTTTTATTAAATAAGTGTGTAAATTAATTGTTAAATAAATAAATAAAATAAAAATGTACTTATCCTAAGAAAAAAATAAATTAATTAACACT
Organism: Mythimna albipuncta; assembly: GCA_929112965.1. Taxonomy (NCBI): domain Eukaryota; kingdom Metazoa; phylum Arthropoda; class Insecta; order Lepidoptera; family Noctuidae; genus Mythimna; species Mythimna albipuncta. Next base: position 13,530,015 of record OV815962.1, read on the forward strand.
TACATTTAAACATTTAATTAGGCTGAAGATTTGCCTTTTAATTTTTTTTTTATTTAATTCAATTAAAAAACCCTACATCTGTAATAAAACCCACCCCTAACCGGTCACAGCGAGTCATTAAATCATTTTCCATCAAATAAGTTTTCACTTACACCCGACTTGGTTCATGTTTGCGTATGGTTCGACCGCCAAGCGCCGCCGGCTATGGGTTATTTCACTTGCGCTCACTAGGGGGACTAGCAACACAGATTATATTTGAAAGGGCATGAATAAGTAAACATTCCATGTTTATGGTACGAATCAATGACTGTTGGTAATTATTGGGATTTGAATTTAAATGGTTTCTGGTTTAGCCGACTGGCCCAAAAAAAGGGGGGTAAAGTTTTTAATTAATTACATTTGTTTTTATTTTTCAAGATTTTATATACCTTGGTACCTATAGCTATTGGTATTGGTTAGTAGCTTTTTTTTAAATTATTTGTTAAATCGATATTTATATTTTTATTAATAAGTGTTTTTTTATATTCCCTCTCCTAGAGGGAGGAGGCTTGAGTCCCAGCAGTGGGAACATAAAAAACCGGCCAAGTGCGAATCGGACTCGCCCATGAAGGGTTCCGTAGCAGCTAGTAACATAATATAAAAGTTCTTGTAATGTGTTGTAACTTTGATCGATGTTTTAATAATAGTGTATTTTTTTCGATTTATGACGCATTAAAAAAAAAACTACTTACTAGATTTCGTTCAAACCAATTTTCGTTGGTAGTTTTTATAGTAATGTACATCATATATATTTTTTAGTTTTATCATTTTCTTATTTTAGAAGTTAGAGGGGGGGGGACAAACATTTTACCACTTTGGAAGTGTCTCTCGGGCAAACTATTCAGTTTAGAAAAAAATGATATTAGAAACCTCAGTATCATTTTTGAAGACCTATCCATAGATACCCCACACGTATAGGTTTGATGAAAAAAAAATATTTGAGTTTCAGTTCTAAGTATGGGGACCCCCAAAATTTATTGCTTTTTTTCTATTTTTGTTTGAAAATCTTTATGCGGTTCACAGAATACATCTACTTACTAAGTTTCAACAGTATAGCTCTTATAGTTTCGGAAAAAAGTGGCTGTGACATACGGACGGACAGACAGACAGACAGACAGACAGACATGACGAATCTATAAGGGTTCCGTTTTTTGCCATTTGGCTACGGAACCCTAAAAAGGCTATGCTACGCTATTATTTGATATAAACCAGTGCTTGACTGCGATCCCACCTGATGGTAAGCAGTGAGGCAATCGTTGATGTAACCATCAACGATTGCCTCACTGCTTGCGGTACGAGGTGTACCGTTTTCGGCACACTGAGGCTTGAGAGGTTGGTTGCATAATTACAATGACTCCAGGTGTTAATTATATGATTAAATTATAATAGTAAAGCATACAGTACCTACTTACTAATGCTTATAATTATTCTCAAATCTATTTTTATATTTCTTTTGAAAAATTATTTATCTGGCTTATTTGTATTTATGTCGTAGGTTTTTCAAACTCAATTTCATCATAAACCTGTAACAAACCAGGTTTTTGATCAAAAACCTTAACTAGTTTGGTTTTATGATGAAGTTCTTGTCAAAATCACGGGTTTGCTTTGTGTGCTTTGTTTGCTCTCTGATTTTTTCAGTGTTCCGTATGGAATACTTAATAACAGAGACGAAGAGTAGGTGTGTAAAATCAGTATCAAATAAAACTTAGGTATTGTTTATCATATATAATAAATATTCAAGAAATATTTCGTTGTGCAGTGGCTGGTAGCACGCCTTCGTTTCCGTCCTTCCTAACGTTCTTGGCTGCTTCCACCGAGCTATCTGACACATCCACTTCCGAGGATTCTGTCATATTTCTTTTGGAAATATTACGCTGTGTTGTTTTCATATAAGGTGATCGTATCTAAATGTTATGAATAATATATTTTTTTGGAAGTCGGAGTTTCAAGAATAAGAACAAGTAAAACAATGAAACTGGTAATGAATTCAAACTGTCATTCAAATAAACAATTTACAGGCAATTTTGAAATGTTGAGGAGCCAGTCATCTATATGGAGAAGATTGTGCAAGAAACTCCATGGACACTCCAAAAAAGTTGCTGGTCATTACAAATACAAAATTGATAACATAAGTTTTAATACAGTCAGAGCTAATGTTAATTTATTATTTTGGTTCTGAGCACTTCCTATCCTAAAGCACAGTTTCACTCTAGTTCAAGCAATTTAAATGCAATGGATAAATATGCCCATTTTATAAATAAACGTTAATTATATTATAAGTTTCTCTTTAACGCAAACGAGTAAGTTTAAAAACTCACTATGGCAAACAAACTTCTTTATTAAACACATCCAAAACACTGATGAACATTTATGTGGGTATGTGCAAATAATTAGATGTGGCGTTAGGCCTGGGTCGCACGCGCGGGCCACGTGCCTTCACCATTGTAACTAACATTATTTATGAATATTGTTCGCAGCCGTGGAGTGGATCGTTTCATCGACGCCACGTGACTCCTGTCCTATGAGTGATGTACACACGGAGTTATGAGCTCCTGGTAATCTGCATGGGTTTATATGTCAATGAGAAGATGTAATCCGCTCTTTATGTGGCCATGATGACGCTGTTGCCAAGTTGGGTGATTCTTTTTACAAGCAGATTTGGTTCGGGATGACAATCAATAAGTATCAAACAGTTTTAATCTTATGGGTACTCGTATTCTCTTCAATATTTGCTCATAACAATCTAACAAGACTTTAAATTACCTCAATTCAAATCAGATCTTCTTCGGTTGCGGTAAAATTGAGCCAATATGAAGCTGCCATGCTGATTGAGCAGTAAAATAAACTGGAGAAGGTTATTTTATTATCCGAGTGGTGTTACCGCAAATAGATACTGTTGGAAACACTTTTTTTTTAGGTTTTTACGTATTATATGTATTACTAAAAGATACCACCATCCGATTCTGCTCCATTTCTTCTAAAGCAATATTGTTCGCAGTCATCGAGTGGATCGCCTCATCACCGCCACGCGACTTCTGTCAAATGAGTGATGTACGGACATATGAGCTCCTGGTAATCTTCATGGGTTTGTGTGGTAATAAGAAGTATTGAAAAGGTGTAATCTGCTCTTTGTTTGGACATGGTAACGTTATTGACAAGTAAAGTGATCTTTCATGGTTACTTAATTTTTTTGTTCTATTACGAGATAAGACTGTTGTGTCAGAACATGAAATATATGCTATCCGAATGGTATCCAAGCGCTACACAAGAAAAGAACATTGGAAACTTACAATAGAGACTTCGGATGACTCTGATTTTATTATATTCTTCTAGTCGAATATTGTTCGCGGTCGTCGAGTATATTGTCTCAACGCCGCTACGCGTCTCCTGTCCTATGAGTGATGTATACATAGAGTTATGCGCTCCTGGTAGGCTGTATGAATTTGTGTGACAATGAGAAGGTGTAATCCGCACTTGTTTTGGTTATGGTGACGTTATCAGCAGGTTAAGTTCTTACTGGAATTTGTTCTGGAAATAATTAAAATATCACACCTTCTGGAGTAGTCAGATAAGAGTACGGGGTATCTTTATAAGTCAAGAGTGAATAGGTACTAGCTTTTAGGCAAGCGTACTCCATTGTGGAGCGAGAGCCTATCAATGGTAAAAAAGGATATTTATTCAATTATTATTTTTAATTAGAGAACAGACAGGCTGATGGCAGACTATCTCTCTAATAAGATTCTTATTTGCCACAAAAAAAACAACAGTGAATTCACATTACAACTTTCTGACTTCTGAATTCAAGACAAGAAAAGCCAATAGGAGATATTAAGATAATAGTAAATTACATACAAAAACCTTCCTTGTTCCTTGTTCTTTCTACCAGTGTAAAGCGCATCTAAATCCGTTAAATAATTTAGGAGTAATTAGCGGATAAGGACGCGGGGGGCGATTTTGTTTTATCTGTATGTCTAAATTAGTCGAATAAAGAGGAAAGATTGTTATTTTTGATAATGAATGATTCAAAAACTACTGAACTGCTACTACTTTAAAAAAAAAATCTTTCACCAATAGAATGTTACTTTAGGTTTAGGGGTTTTAGGGCCGTGGGTGAAGCTACATAATCTAGTACTACGTCCTATGTAAAGGTACAGGTGCTACAGGTTGCAATTTCCAAACATCTACTGAGGCCCATAAAATAAAGACATTCCCGTTTCTACTTCATTTCTTCTCACCAACAATTCTTACCCTCAACAATCACAGGCAAGCAAAAATTGTCAATAAATTATGAAATACGCATAGTGTTCGCGAAGCCCGATTGGTATCGGAAGCGAGGCGGGATGACGGAGGGCGGAGGGGTGACTTCCGGAGTTCCGGCAAGTCCTACAGCTCGCGCCAGTAACTCATCATCAGGGCCCCGCGGGGCGCCGCCACTCTCCCTCACACAAAGAAATATAAAGATTTGTGTGAATTATATATACCCTCCGCCTGCAAAAGGGGAAACGCATAAAAAATGTTGCTATGGGTTACACATTTTAAAAGGAACTCTAAGGATTTTGTTTTGTTTGTGTTGTGTTGTCACAATCAAACAAATAGAAATCAAAATCTATTTAAAGGGACAAAATTAATAGGTTACAAAATTAGCAAAATACAAGTTTATCTGTTACCTTTATCTTATTCCTTTGTTTAATCCGGTATTGTCACTTACTGTATTGTTTGTTTGAGCTGTGAAATGATCCCATATCTTTTCTCGCACTTGGGTGGAACGAGAAGGCGTGTCAAACTTTTCCTGACTAAAACCCACCTGAGTTCTTCAGTTGCCCTTTACGTTCTAAGGCTCCGCCACCACGGTCAGACTTTCCAACTTTCCTGCAGCTCCTGTCTATGTTCAGCTCGTAATTAACTGTCCGTAGCGTGTATGACACGGCTACGCAGCGTAGTAGTTGCTACGCGTCACCTGTAATACAGTCCGTAGCGTGTACGATGCGGCTACGCAGCGTAGGAGTTGCTACGTGCCACATAAGAGTCTTGGGCTCGAGCGATGCAACTCATGAGCGTTAAGGTATGATTCCGAACCACGCTGCACGCAGCAGTGCTGCCGCAGCAGTGCTGCCACTAAGGTGCTGCCCAGCAGTGCTGCCTGCCGCGCTGATTCCGAGCAACGCGGCAGTGTCGCTCTGTTCGTGGTGATGCGTTGTTGTGTATTCGTTAGTTTACTTTGAGTTGACAAGATGTCGATTGATGACCAACTTTTATTTATACTGTTGGAAGAGGAAGAAGATGACGATGATTTGTTGTTGCTTTATGTCAATAGTAAAAGAAAAGCAACAGACTCGTTTTATATCTATCGTAAAGGGCTGGATATAAAGTCACATAGTTAATTAACTGCTCCTCTTCTGAGTCAGAGAAATTCATCCTTTTGTTGTCAATTTACGTGTCGGCGACGGAGATCCCTTGCAAGCACCAGGGCGCAAGTAGTGGTCGGGGCCACCTAGCACGCAAGTAGTTTTTATATACATTTTGAACTTAGGATAGGATGTTTTTTACTTCTAATATGTTTATTTTGAATTATTAGGCTTAGGAACTTATGTCTTATTAGGTTAGTGTAAATAATAGACTGAGTTTTACTATAGAATAGCCTCGTGTAACATATTTCTAAGTTTTGTTTTGTTTATGATATGTTTATGAAAGTCTAGGCAAGATTATGTAGTTTAAGTCTCTGTTTTGCCTCTAATTAACGATTTTCTAATTTAGTAAGGTTCAAGATAGAATAACTAATAAGATTTTAATAAGAATGAATGAGAAAGTGCGAACTTATTAGAGAAAATGAAAGTTTGTTTTGTTAACTATTTTGAAAAGGATTTTATCTATGTTGTCGGTACCTGATAAATGTTCTATGTGGTTAATTAGTGTTTTTAAGTCTATTGTAGTATATTAGGAACCATAGATTCAAGATAGCATAGTTTTGGAAATGATCGAATTTTGTAATGTTCGCGATCTCGCTTACGTAATTGTAAACTGATGTTTACCTTTTTTGTTTTGTGTTCGATTCTCACCATTACTGTATTCCTAGTTAAAACTTAACTAATAAATGATAATACAGCCATTAGATTTACAATTGGTATAATATTGGGTGAGAAATCGAAAGAATTGTGTTTCAAAACATGAGCGAAATTGTATCTTTTGCAGTTTTTCTTCTAGAAACTTTTTATTATGTTGAGTTAGGCAAAAGATTGTTATTTTATGTGAAAGTAGACATTGTAACGAATATTTTGATGTGCATATTGTCTATGTTATGTGAAAGATTAAATAAATATGGCATCCGAAAGGGCTCGGCTAAAGCGAAACTTAAAGTGAAATAAGTCCGAAAATCACGGTTCACGCGCACGTAAAGTTTCGGGGTATAAAAGGCGGGCCGTTTTTCGGTCCGATCGTCAGTCGAAAACAAGCCACCGAAGAGGCAACAACACGAAAAAAAGGGGAACAAGGAAGAAGCTTACAGCCGAACCCTTAGGGACCTTTGTCGAAAACGTGTCTATTATTTTGTCCTTTTCGGTACCCGAAGCGAGGTGCTGCTACGCTACCCCCTTAGTCGAAAACGTACGCATTCAGGGGTGCGTGGTGGCGTACGTGACCAGCGCAACGAGCAACGTACGTCAAAAATCGGGTTGAACTGTCCCGAGGGCTCGGTAGCCAAAGGGTACTGCCTGCTACCGTCACCGCCTCCTAACAGGGGCTAGTCCGCCACAGTTTTTGGTCCTTCGAGCCGGATCCCTGTAAGAAGATAGAAGAAGAAGCCAGAAGATAAGAAGATGGGTCCCGTAACACGATCGCAGAAGGATGCCCCCTCACGCCCAACGTCTCGCCCCTCCGATAGGGACCAGACAGAGGAAGCTTCCGGGTCAGAAGGAGTCACGTCTGCGTCATCAGGAACGACTGGAACGGGTTCAACGGAGACCACCGGCACAACTTCTTCTGGGACTACGGGTACGGAGTTCACCTCAGCAACGGAGGCGACTGTTACGACTGCTACCACAGCGGCGACCGGAACCGGTCAGAAGAAAGGAGCCGCACCAGAAGGGACGACCAAGAAGACTCCAGAAGATGGAACGGCGAAGGGTGTGGTCAGTGTTGCTGCCACTCTGAGGCCAATGGGAGTTGGTCGTCGAGCCAGGTCCACGAAGACCACGAGTTCATCAGCCAGAAGACGCGAGCTGGAAGCCAGGGAAGAGCTGGCACGCCTGGAACTGGAGCAAGCACAGGCGGCAGCGAGACTGGCACGCGTCAGGTTGGAGATGGCGCAATGTGAAGATGATGACTCCGTGGATGAAGACCTGGAAGAAAGAACAGCACAGGTCCAGAACTGGATTCAATCTTCAGTACTGGAAGAATGCAACGAGAAACAACCCGAGACACGAGGACAGCGTCCACCAGAAGCGCTACCTGTGAAGCCTGAAGAGAACTCCGCAACGAAGGGTGCTACGGTCGATCTGCAAACGCTGACGAGCGCGTTAAAGGAAGCCCTTACCACAAGAGGAGGATCAGCAGAGCAGCCGAAGTACATCCACGAGTTACCTTACTTCGACGGCAACAGCAGCGAGTGGACAGCTTTCAAGGTTGTTTATGAAGATACGGCACCGATGTTCAACGAAGTGCAAAATATGGCTCGACTGAGAAGAGCACTGAAGGGCAATGCAAGAGAAGCCATCAAGAGTTTGCTGTATTCAGAAGCTTCTCCACTGGAAGTAATGCAGGCCCTGAGAAGAAGATATGGAAGACCTGATGCGCTGGTGCTGGCCGAGTTGGAAAAGATCAAGACGTTACCAAGGATATCAGAGAACCCGAGGGACATCTGCATCTTCGCAAGCCAGATCAACAACAGCGTAGCAGCGATAAAAGGATTAAAGAAGCCGCAGTACTTACATTCACCAGAGATAGTGAAGCAAATAATTGAGAAGATGCCTACGATCCTCAAGTTTAGGTGGTACGACTTCACTGCAGCAACAGAAGAAGGCGAGTTCTCGGATCTGACGCTGGTGTCCAGGTTCCTGAATATGGAAGCAGATAAGTGTGGAGCCTTCGCGACTTCTGAAGAGAAGACATTGGCCAAGAGGACTCATCGACAAGCGGCGCATTCTACGAAGGAAAGGGAAGGGAACTTCAGAGAAAAGGAAGCAAGGATCAGTGAGAAGACTTGTCCCGTGTGTCAGGGCGAACACCTCCTCCTGAATTGCCAGAAGTTCCTGAAGGCGTCGGTGCAAGATCGGTGGGCGCTGGTCAAGAAGAGTCGCGTCTGCTTCAAGTGTCTTCAAGGGAAACACCGCAAGGAGAACTGCAGAAAGCCGCCGTGTAAGGAATGCCAGAGGTGGCATCATCATCTGCTGCACGTGAACTCGGAACAGAGGATCTCAGAAGAGAATAAAGGGACACAGCAAGAAGTGTCAAGTGTCGCGGCATCGGTGAATGCGGCCAACAATGCAAGGGCGTACCTGAAGATAGTACCGGTTGAAGTCTTCGGGTCGCATGGATCCAAAAGAATTTTGGCCCTGATGGATGAAGGGTCAACGGTGTCACTGCTGGACGAGAAGGTGGCACAGGAGATCGGCGCTCAAGGAAAAACGGAAGAACTGATCATCGAAACAGTTGGAGGTCAGCTTATCAGGAAGAAGGACTCGCAGACACTGGACTTGATGGTGAAGGGGATTCATCAAGAAAAAAGGAAGACCCTCAAGAGAGTCAGAACCGTTGATAACCTGAAGCTGACACCTCAGTTCTTGGACAAGAAAAGGATAGAAGATTGTTCACATTTGAAGAAGATCGCCGACTCTTTACACTACGAAGGAGAGTCACCACAGCTACTCATCGGTCAAGACAACTGGGAGCTCATCGTGACTCAAGCTTTGAAAAGGGGAAGACCCGGTCAACCAGTTGCCTCGAGAACAGGACTTGGCTGGGTGCTGCATGGGTTCGACACGGGCGGAATACGACCAGTGCACTTTGCTGACAGGTGTCTTTGTACCAGCACAGAAGAAGAGATGCATCAGACTATCAAGGAGCATTTCGCGATAGAAGCATTGGGTGTGCAACCAAGAAGACCCTCAACAGATGCAGAAGGAAGAGCACTGGCCGTCCTCGAGAAGACCTGCAGAAGACTGGAAGATGGTCGCTTTGAAGTTGGACTGCTGTGGAAGCAAGAAGATGAGGTCATGCCTGAAAGTTACACTTCGGCGAAGAATCGACTCTTCAACATTGAAAAGAAGTTGGATAAAGACCCTCAGTTGAAGATGGAATATTGCAAGCAGATCCAGCACCTGATCGACAACAAGTATGCAGAAGAAGCACCTGCCAAGCAAGAGGAAAATAAGAAGACTTGGTACCTACCTCACTTCTCCGTGGTGCATCCGCTCAAGAAGAAAATTAGGATCGTGTTTGACGCTGCAGCGAAGAGCAAAGGACGAAGCCTCAACGACGCTCTGCTGCCAGGACCAGACCTACTGCAGTCGCTCTTCGGTGTGCTGCTGCGATTCAGACAAGGACCGTTCGCAGTAGCAGCCGACATCAAAGAAATGTTTTTGCAAGTTCGCATCCGACCAGAAGATAGAGACAGTCTGCGGTTCCTGTGGAGAGGTGATCGAAGAGACGTGGCGCCGAAGGAATACAGGATGACATCAGTGGTCTTCGGTGCAACATCATCTCCCTGCACGGCCATATATGTCAAGAATCGGAATGCAGAAGACTTCAAGGAGCAGTGTCCAGAGGCAGTAAGGGCAGTAGAGCTGAACCACTACATGGATGACTACCTGCACAGCTTCCATACAGAAGACGAATTCAGAAGAGTAACGGCGCAGGTAGACTCCATTCACAAGAAGGCGGGCTTCGAACTCAGAGGATGGGCATCAAATCAACCTGAGCTACTGCAAGGCACGAGCAGCGAAGCTACGGAGAAGACAGAAGTGGACCTTGGCGAGAAAGAAGAAAAGACACTTGGACTGCGCTGGTTCACAGAAAGGGACTCCATCGGATTCAGGGCGAATCTTCGAAACACACCAGAAGAGATTGCAAAGGGTTTCAAGATTCCGACCAAGAGGGAAGTCACCAGCGCTGTCATGTCAACCTTCGACCCATTGGGGTTGGCATCACCGGTTCTCGTCCAAGGAAAGAAGCTACTTCAGAACATATGGAGAAGTGGCATCGGTTGGGATGAAGTAATAGAAGACAAGGAATATGAATCATGGAAGACTTACCTGGAGAAGATGAAGCTGCTCCAAGATCTTCAGATTCCGAGGTGTCTAGCGGCACAACGCACCGAGGGGGAGCTGCACACGTTCACGGACGCCAGCGAGTCAGCGTATGCAGCCACCGTGTATTGGAGAACGGAGAATCAAGATGGGACATACCACGTAAGCTTGGTGGCGGCGAAAGTTCGTGTTACGCCACTGAAGCCCGTATCGATACCCAGACTTGAGCTGCAGGCGGCCCTCCTAGGAAGCAGACTAGCACACTCAGTGGAAGAAGAAACGGATCTGAAGGTGCAGAAGAAGACGTTTTGGACAGACTCCAGCATAGTACTTTCATGGATCAAGACGGACCCGAGAACATTTAAGACTTTCGTGGCTCATCGCTTGGCAGAAATAGAAGATCTTACAAAACCACAAGAATGGAGATGGGTACCCACGGCTCAGAACCCAGCAGATGATGCGACTCGCGACGTGCCGGAAGACTTCGACTGCGATCACCGTTGGTTCACTGGTCCAGACTTCTTGAAGAGAGAAGAAGCGCATTGGCCTGCACCAAGAACCTTCAAGAAGGAAGTCACAGGCGAAGAGAAGACTATGGACGTCACGGCAGCAGCAAGCATCAGCCACCCATCACCCGATCCAGAGAGGTTTTCGTCATGGAAGAGACTCTGGCGAGCTACAGCGAGAGTACTGCAGTTCATTCAACGCTGCAGAAGGAAGGAACAGGTCCACGTCAGCCAAGAAGACCCAACCTGGAAGATGACACAAGGAAAGAAGACGAAGACTGTTGAGAAGAATGCTCGACCTTCGAAGAAACAAGAGATATGCTACGTGCCATTGGACGCAGACCTACTAGAGCAAGCTGAAACTCTCCTGTTGAAAGGAAGCCAGGAAAGAAGCTTCAAAGAAGAAATTAAGTGCCTACAGCAAGGAAAACAACTCGAGAGCAGCAGTAAGTTGAAGAGGCTCGACGTAGTATTGGAAGATGGACTCCTGCGTCTGAAGGGAAGGATCGACGCGATTCAGGGTGTGTCAAGAGAGTATAAGCGACCCATCGTGCTCGACAGCAAGGACAAGACAACGCGACTTATCGTCGAAGATTTCCACTGTCGCTTCAATCATGGGAACCATGCGACAGTTATGAACGAGATAAGGCAACGCTTCTGGGTATTGGGATTGAGGTCAGCAATCAAGGCGGTTCAGCACCGGTGCCAGTGGTGCAAAACGAAGAAGGCGAAACCGCAAGAACTACCGACGGGCAACTTACCTGCTGAGAGGCTAATGCACGGAACACCTCCTTTCACGTGCACCGGCATTGATTTCTTCGGGCCAATGACGATCGCCGTGGGAAGAAGACACGAGAAGCGATGGGGAGCGCTTTTCACCTGCCTAACTACCAGGGCGGTGCACATCGAGATCGCTCCATCGCTCTCCGCCGACTCCATGATCATGGCTCTACGACGGTTCGCTGCAAGAAGAGGGATGCCGAAGACAATCTACTCAGACAACGGGACGAACTTTGTCGGCGCCAACAAGGAATTGAAAGAGGCGCTCGACACACTGAAGAAAGAAGACCTCACCTCAGAAGCGGAGAAGATCGGCGTGCAATGGAAATTCATCCCGCCTGGTGCACCTAACATGGGCGGTGCATGGGAGCGTCTGGTGCGATCCATCAAAACCGCACTAGGCGCCACACTCAAGGAACGACATCCTCGAGAGGAGGTACTCCACACCCTCCTCCTAGAGGCCGAGCACATCGTAAACTCTCGGCCTCTCACCCACATCTCCGAGAACCCTGAAGAAGAAGCGCTCACACCAAACCACTTCCTCATCGGGCGATCGTGCGGCGCTACGAGAATCGGCAGCTTCGAAGATCATGTGCTCGTGGGCAGAGATACCTGGAAGGCTACGCAGCGACTTGCCGATCACTTCTGGCAACGTTGGCTGCGTGAATATCTGCCCACTCTGCTGCCGAGGAAGACTACGGGCAGAACCAGCTCTACGGACCTGCGAGTTGGCGACATCGTGCTCATCGTCGACCAGAGCCTGCCAAGATGCACCTGGCCACGCGGCAGAATCCTGCGGGTGTATCCTGGACCAGATGGGCGGATCCGGATCGTCGACGTCGAGACGAGAGGCGGTGTGCTGCGACGGCCGAGCTCGCGAGTGGTGTTGCTGGTGCCGGGAGTGTCGCCGAGGCTGGAGGATGGTGCGACGCACGAGGGGGAGACTGTCGGCGACGGAGATGCCTTGCAAGCACCAGGGCGCAAGTAGTGGTCGGGGCCACCTAGCACGCAAGTAGTTTTTATATACATTTTGAACTTAGGATAGGATGTTTTTTACTTCTAATATGTTTATTTTGAATTATTAGGCTTAGGAACTTATGTCTTATTAGGTTAGTGTAAATAATAGACTGAGTTTTACTATAGAATAGCCTCGTGTAACATATTTCTAAGTTTTGTTTTGTTTATGATATGTTTATGAAAGTCTAGGCAAGATTATGTAGTTTAAGTCTCTGTTTTGCCTCTAATTAACGATTTTCTAATTTAGTAAGGTTCAAGATAGAATAACTAATAAGATTTTAATAAGAATGAATGAGAAAGTGCGAACTTATTAGAGAAAATGAAAGTTTGTTTTGTTAACTATTTTGAAAAGGATTTTATCTATGTTGTCGGTACCTGATAAATGTTCTATGTGGTTAATTAGTGTTTTTAAGTCTATTGTAGTATATTAGGAACCATAGATTCAAGATAGCATAGTTTTGGAAATGATCGAATTTTGTAATGTTCGCGATCTCGCTTACGTAATTGTAAACTGATGTTTACCTTTTTTGTTTTGTGTTCGATTCTCACCATTACTGTATTCCTAGTTAAAACTTAACTAATAAATGATAATACAGCCATTAGATTTACAATTGGTATAATATTGGGTGAGAAATCGAAAGAATTGTGTTTCAAAACATGAGCGAAATTGTATCTTTTGCAGTTTTTCTTCTAGAAACTTTTTATTATGTTGAGTTAGGCAAAAGATTGTTATTTTATGTGAAAGTAGACATTGTAACGAATATTTTGATGTGCATATTGTCTATGTTATGTGAAAGATTAAATAAATATGGCATCCGAAAGGGCTCGGCTAAAGCGAAACTTAAAGTGAAATAAGTCCGAAAATCACGGTTCACGCGCACGTAAAGTTTCGGGGTATAAAAGGCGGGCCGTTTTTCGGTCCGATCGTCAGTCGAAAACAAGCCACCGAAGAGGCAACAACACGAAAAAAAGGGGAACAAGGAAGAAGCTTACAGCCGAACCCTTAGGGACCTTTGTCGAAAACGTGTCTATTATTTTGTCCTTTTCGGTACCCGAAGCGAGGTGCTGCTACGCTACCCCCTTAGTCGAAAACGTACGCATTCAGGGGTGCGTGGTGGCGTACGTGACCAGCGCAACGAGCAACGTACGTCAAAAATCGGGTTGAACTGTCCCGAGGGCTCGGTAGCCAAAGGGTACTGCCTGCTACCGTCACCGCCTCCTAACAGGGGCTAGTCCGCCACATTACGTGTCAACATTCAAGTAGGTACTCTTGCTGCGGCGGCATACGCGTCACTACTGGTCTGTCGCGGCGGTAGGGCGACACTGACGCGCAGCAGTGCTGCCGCTACATTGCTGCCGCGACATTGCTGCCTAGCTCGGAATGTAATCTTTAAGGTATGATTCCGAACCACGCTGCACGCAGCAGTGCTGCCGCAGCAGTGCTGCCACTAAGGTGCTGCCCAGCAGTGCTGCCTGCCGCGCTGATTCCGAGCAACGCGGCAGTGTCGCTCTGTTCGTGGTGATGCGTTGTTGTGTATTCGTTAGTTTACTTTGAGTTGACAAGATGTCGATTGATGACCAACTTTTATTTATACTATCGTAAAGGGCTGGATATAAAGTCACATAGTTAATTAACTTTTCCTCTTCTGAGTCAGAGAAATTTATCCTTTTGTTGTAAATTTACGTGTCAACTTTCAAGTAGGTACTCTTGCTGCGGCGGCATACGCGTCACCACTGGTCTGTCGCGGCGGTAGGGCGACACTGACGCGCAGCAGTGCTGCCGCTACATTGCTGCCGCGACATTGCTGCCTAGCTCGGAATGTAATCTCATATAAGCCAATAGAAATTGTACGGGGACCAGTAGTGTCGCGGCAGCACTGCTGCGTGCAGCGTGGTTCGGAATCGTACCTTTACGCGGCGTCTACGAAGCGTAGCAGCCGCTACGCTAGACGAATGCCGTCTACGAACTACGACGGCGCTTGTCTAGTTCAAATCTCCACTCCACCTTTTTACTATTGTTATTTTTATTGTGGTTTTGGGTACAATATTGATTGGTCTACATTGTCTTCACATATCTATTAATATTGTAATATGGAAATATTATAAAATCAATATTTTTTTTATTACTTAAGTTTCTTGCCGGTTTTTTTCTATAAGAACCGCCTAATTGGAACCGTACACTATCTTCTGTCGTTTTGTATGAAAAAATAAAACGAAAAGAAAGCGAAAAAAAAAACAAAAAAAAAATCCTTAAAAAATGATTAATAAGAGTACTCAATTGCTAATTACTTTAGAGTTTTAGTAATTTATTATAATGTCTAACTAACTAGAATCGTAACAACTGGTTAATAATCTAATTCGATTTTTTCAAATGTACCAACAATTCAATCTTCGAACACATAATTATTACCATGTTATTTTATTTACATACATACATTATTCACTATCAATAATGAGCAACTTAAGAAACATCACATATAGTTTCTATATACTTTGTATAATTTCCATATCGGCATTACTTACGCTATCTCCCGCTAGGTGGCGCCGTGAGCACTTGTCTCGTGCGATAACGGAACAATGCGTTCCCACCGCGGCCGCCTGCGTCTCTTCCGCACCGCCGCATTTGTATTCACAACACGAATTGAGATGGTTACAATTATTTAAATTTTGAAAGGAAAGTGTAACGGACGGACGAAGTAAAGATAAATAAAATTAACACATTTAGTTCTAATTTTGTTCTTGGCTGTTTTTGCCGACGATACAGCTATTACATTTTTTTTTGGATCTATTTACTTCCAACTTAAACACACGCATTTACTGTTCGTGCAGTTAAGGAGTGTAATTCCCTTCCGGAGGCTGTGTTTCCTGGGGCTATGAAGTTTTAAAATGTAATATAAATTTGCCGAAACGGATCTTGAGCGCTCGGCGTCAGAGTGGGGATCGCTTTGCGCATTACATTATATATTGGCGAGCCAATCGTCTTCGTTGTTAGATAAATGCAGCAACGCAGGGAACGAATTAGGAGTGACATCTATGACGCGTGGGCGCGGCGAGCCAATCACTGACACTCCCCGCCCCCGCGTCTCACTTCGCATCACTAAAGAGACCGAATATTTGACTTCTGCGCAACTTGAAGCCAGCGCTCAAGATCCGTGGCAGCAATTGTAAGCCATGTGAGTGATAAAGTGGGATGGAGCTATAACCACTATATAGCGCCATCCCTTTAATAGTTCAGTTTAGGTCGTCAAATGGATCGCTACAACCTAGTGGCTTTTAAGTCAAGAGTTACCTCTAGGCACGTGTGCTCCATCGGCCACCACATCATTGCTTTCCATCAGCTGAGATTGTGGTCAAACGCCTATCAATAATAATAAAAAAAAACCTGACTGAGCTTTCTTCTATCAACTTCATATTGTACAGGCAGCTGCATCCACTGGGTACCGCTCCCCCCTTCTCCTTAAAATACCTTAGAAAATGTGGTAACCAGTTAATATTGTTGTACGTAAGTACCTACATACGTAAGTCCAAGTAAATTCTCATGGTGTATGTATAAACCGCAGGGCGCCACCTGCTGAGATTCTAAATATAAGATTATCTAGTGGCAATTATACCTAATAGGTTTGATTTCCAACTTCAATCTTAGCAAAAACAAAAGAATGTGTATCATAGCTTAATTTCTCTTCCCAATTATAATCGGGCGGGCCAACAGTCAGTTTTTACCGGCCGTCAATAACAATGCGACGGACATAAAACACTGGACTTTTATAATTTACCGATTCTAATAAATAAAGATTTCAGTCCTTACAGAATGGGGCCACACGAAAAACGACCGCCCGGGTTGCATGCATTAGAATCTCAACTCTATCGAATTTTAGCATACAGTCTTTTTTGCACCTCCTCGAATACATTTGCAATTTTCATTCAGACTATATTACCATGGTCTTTGGATCCAGGATGCTTTTTTGGGTCTCTGATTGGCTGGTCTATGATGGACTATACTTTATTTAGGCTGTACTTGTTAAAGATTTACAGCTTTTATTTAAAACTAGCTTTTACCCGCAGCTTCGTCCGCGTACATAAATTATAGATTATGTCACTCAGGAATAAAGCAGCTTTCTATCGGCGAAAAAATTGACACAATCGGACCAGTACTTTCAGAGATTACCTCCTACACACAAAAAACATAAAAACATATAAACAAACTTTACCTCTTTGTTATATTACTGTAGATAAATCATTTACACGCACTTTAAAATGTCTAAAAATTCAGTCAGTCAGAAAAAATATGCTAATTGCATATTCCACAGCGTAGATCTGTGAAACAGATTTAAAGCGATGACAATGCGAACAAACAGATTTAAAGAGCATTGAATGACAAGTTGACGAAACTTATATGTGTGGTTTACATCGTAAATATAAGTTATTAATTATAAAATAAGAATATATTTTTTCATTTAATGATAGCTTACGTTGTTTGTATGACTTACTTGACTTCATGTCCTATGTCCCCTCCCCTAGATGGGGCAGAGGGTGTCCGCAGTAATCCTCCGTCGCGGACGGTCTTGAGCTTCACGCGGTCATGATCTACCCGTGTGCCAAATTCCATTCAAATCCGTTCAGCCGTTCGCGCGTGAAGACGTAACAAACATACACACACACTCTCAAAACTTTCGCCCTAATCTACAAAATATAATAAAGTGGTAAATTTTGTGTTTTCGTTTTCAAGTTTTTTATTTGTAGGACGTAATGAACTCTGAAAGTCGAGTACTTTTTCCGATTGCCAAAATATTTTCACCGATAGAAAGGTGAAAATATTTTGGCTTTATTCCTGAGAGGCTATATTTTATCTACGTAGGTGAAGCCGCGGGCAAAAGCCAGTAAGTAATATTAGTGTGATTTTTTTACGTTAATATTATTTTGTTCTACACAAAACTATTTCTATCCCGTCAATGCTGTAATGTTGACCAGTAATTATCTATATTTAGAACATCATGTATTCGCTCCCCCAGCAAAAAAGGGGATTGCCGTGTGTCAGGGGCTGCTGTGGGCGGGGCCAGGTGTCACCGGCAGACTGCAGATCTTATCTTAGCTGGGGATGCACGGGGCCCGAGCGGGGCCCGAGCGCGCTCCTACCGGGCCTACACAGCCCTTATAACAATATCTCACTCTGGCCGATAAACTTGCGCATCGACGCGCATTCAGGGCCGCATTTAAGTTCCGGTAATTCTGTCAAACTCAAAATATTTATTTTAATACTTAACTATTATTATATAAATTCATAAAAAAATAAAGTCAATCTAAAATATGGGACCGACTTACGAATTGTAGGTCGCGGGTTCGAACTCAACCAGGCGCATTACTTTGTGTAATTTATTTAATCACCATTGCTCTTAAAACGGTGAAGGAAAATATCGTGAGGAAACCGCTATGTCCTAAAATCAAAAATTTCGTGAAGTCATGTGACATTCGCCAACCCGCACTGGGCCCACGTGGGGAATTACAGCTCTCTTGTAGAGAGAAGGCCTGAGTCCCAGCAGTCGGAACATTAAAAAGGCTGATGATGATGAAAATATGGGATCGAAAAACTCCAACGCGTCGCTGTCGATTGGTGTGGCCAAAAGATTGGAGGTATTGCGACGCTGTATGGCAATGGATGTTCTCTGTCCGAGTTAAAAGCCAGGCTTTGCCAAGGCGTTAGGAGAAGTCTATTAAATTCCAACAAAATAGTGTTTTTATAACTCCCTAGCTTTTAAATAAATTAAATATTGGGTACATAATTCATGTTGAGTTCTCTGATTTTTTATTACATATCTGGTTGACCGAAGTTGTTTTAAGTTCAGTGATGTGACTAAGAATTTCTTGTCTTTTGTGAATAGGAACTCAAAAGAGCTTCTTCATTTAGTTATATCACATTCTTCATCAGCCTAAGGCTATTCACCAGCAATATTATTTTAAGAACTTTATTACTTGTAGAGCAAGCAGGTTGTAAGTATATATTTATTCAAATGAAGCTGTAGCTATTTATTTTCGGCCTGATTTCCTTATTTGGTTGGATGGTAAGCACATATTTCACATCGCACAAAAATGATTTATACCAAAATGCTTTATACTCCAATTGATAGTAAAATAAAACAAACTTTACAATGGGTATTAATGTCATAATCAATTATTTGTATAGAAGAGTCGAGCAGCGCAGGCAGCGAGCTCACTGCGCAGTCTCTGTGCGCCGGCGCATTAACTTACCCAGCCAATTACCCGCAGTGTTCTCGATGCGCCCGCGCCGGTTCGTTCCTCCTCCACCGCAATATGTTAACATATTTTTTAATTTCTCCAACGGACAGCTAAAGAGGCAATCGCGAGTTCATGCGCAGGAGTGAGATTTATAATAAGAAAACGCTCCTACCGCGCATGCACCATAAGGATCTATAAATCTTTTAAGTACTGGATCGGCCAATCCCTGTTGAGAAACGATAAATCATCCCCTCGGACAGTAAAGTCGATTCGAATAGTATCGCCCTCTCGCTCAGTCCCGACGGTGCTTATGCCCTTTAGATCATTTATCATTTCTTTCTCTCGTTTCTTCTCAATGATAAATTCAATTCTCTTTTGGAATATGATTGTTCCTCGTTTTGTTATTGTGTGGTGTTTTATTGTGGGCATCGTCACGGACTTAGGTTTTTTGATCGGAATCCGATCGAAATGATCGCGAGAATTGGATTTCCATTTTAGATTTCGTGACTCGAGTGATCAATCTTTTGACTTGGGATTCGGAATACACTCTTGTTGTGTACGGCCAAGCTCTTGAGAAAAAACCTAACAAATTACAGTGCCATTTTAAATTTATGATTATTATAATTACTTTTATTTTAGGTAACTTATTCATGGTATCTTGGAAAAATATTTGAAAAAAAATGAGAAAGAGAATGATTCATTTAGGTTTATTGGACATGAATAATGTAATTTTTAATTAAACACAAGTAGTTGTAAAGTTTACGTATACTTTTTATTACGCGTCTCCATGTTAGGTACAATTAATTTATACCTATTATTTTATTTTGTACTCATAAAAACTGGCACTTATAAGAGAAAACATTGTAATAAAATATGTGTTCCCTGTCCGACTTTATAGGTAATCAGGTCGTAAATATAAAGTAAGCTCTATGAAATCGAAATATTTGTTTATTTTATTTCTTGCTATTTACAGGGCTGTAGAAAAGACAACAATTTTATCTTAAAATAACTTAAAATACGTAATGTTTTCTCAGTCAATTAGGTAGGTAATAATATAGGTACACTTTAAAGTTCTTTGACTATCTAAAATGTCGGTCCGTGAAAAAATAGCACTATGTTCAATATAAATATACATAATATAGTTCAGAGTCCATAGCACGATGAAGAGCAACACTTGTGTGAATGTACAACGAAATCAAACCCTTATCTCTACTATCACTGGGCATTTCCTTAAATGTATATTTTACAGCGTACTATCTAGCTTAAAATTAGGAATTTACATAATTTTACAACCTATAAAATCGTAGTTTTATTAGACTTCGGTGCTTTGGCCATGCTGATCATTATAATTTTATGTTACAAGTCTCGTTTAATATTTGCTATAATAGGAAGATATCTCTTCTGACCCCGACAATGTTACCTGTATCAATATTTATCTGTTCCTGATTGAATATTAAAGTATTTATATATCGCGTTTACAGTATAAATAATCATCCAAATGTAAAGCTGAACTTTATGAATATTTAATTATTTTCGTTTCGCAAAAAAATATATTTAACAATAGATCTGTTTGTACGCGTCACTATACTATACAAAGGCTGTAATGAATCACTGTCAACAATTGCAGAAAGTTGACAAAATGTTCGTCGTATAGAACAACCGTGTTCCTGGTCGTCACAAATGCTTCCAACACACAATACTTATTCAATAAAGAAATCGTGTTCCAAAAAATAATAAGACACTTTTGTCGTTAAAATGCTTACAGGAAATATATGACATGTTGTAAAGTATTCAACTAGCGGTCATTGTTTACAACTCACTTGTTTACTGCGGACAACAGACCTGTGACATAAAGTTCTATTGTCTACAGTCGACATTGTCACCACTCTCCCAAATAACTCTTTCTTAACAGTAGACCCAAATATTAAATATCTCTCGGACGGCTGACGTTTGGCGATGATTTAGAAATGGTCGGATTGACTATGGACTAATTAGATTTATATAAGCGTAAACACATTGAAAACAATACTACTCCGGAGCGCATTAGTGAACTTTTCATTCCACGTCGACGGCGAACACGCTCGAGTACCAATCGGCTTTCAGAACAATTGATTCATTAACCTACACAAGCACAAGTTATGTAATTAATTAGTCGTTGGTGCTCACAAGTCACATCAGCAGGAGTTCGTCGAATGAAGAGTTCGCTAAGCGCGGTGCGGTCAGTAGGCGGCGGCGGCGCCCGAGTGGTGCATGAGGTGGTGGTGGTGGTACGAGTCCTGCGAGGGGCACCACCAGTCGGGCACGCCGTGCGGCATGGCGGGCGCCGGCTGCTGGAACTGCGTCCAGTGCCCGCCGAAGCCCAGCTTGTTGTCCATCACGCCATTCCCGCCGATGTTGGTGAGGTGTGGGGCTTGGTGTTGGTGGGGCGGCGCGGGTGGTCGCTCGTAAGGCTTCTGGTCGTGCGGGTTGAGGTATTTGTCGTTGAGGCTTTCTAGTTTATCCGTGATAGAGGGGTGATGATGTGGGTGGTGTTGCGGCGCAGGCGCAGGCGGTGGAGGTAGGGGAGCGGCGGGGCTGGCGGCGCCTGCTGTTACGCTGACACTTCCAGCAGACGACGAGTCGTCCCCGTCACTGTCGTACCTCGGCGAGGCGTCTCCGGCGGCGCCGTGCACCTTCATGTGCTTGCGCAGCGAGGAGGGGTGCGTGTAGGACTTGTCGCAGCCGTGCACGCGGCAGTTGTACGGCTTGTCGGACGTGTGCACGTGCGAGTGCTTCTTCCTGTCCGAAGAGTTCGCGAACCGCCGGTCGCAACCCGCATACTCGCATTTGAACGGTTTTTCTCCTGATAACAAAAAAGAAACAACGTTAGTCAACACGCATGTGGGTGGGTAGCGGTCCGTTTTGGAATTGGACAGGAAACTATAAAATATATTTAGAGGACACTTTGTGACATGTTGCTCTACATTTTTTTTGGTCAGTAGGTGTGGACCGTTTCTACGTAAACTATTAAATGTAGCTGGCAGTATAATACAGACTCCATTTTCTTTCCAAGGTAATCTAACACAGGACATATACAAGTGAAAACATATGACATCGTACCACATCTAGAAGTGAGTACACCAGTAAATCTGTAGTTACAGCTAGGGCTTTCAATACCGGTATTACGGGATCCCGTAATACCGTGATCACGGATATATTTTGGTCTTTTTTCAATCACGGTATTGACGAGCCAATACCGTGATTACGGTATTACAATCTTTAATATATATTATTGTGTTTTGTTGTAATAAGTAGTAAGAAGTTGTATTATCTAATATAAATAACGATGTAATATTATTTTCACACTTATATTAAGCGCCAACTCTTCGCGATACGTCGAACCATAGACTAAAATGGTCTGAATAACGCGTAGTGTAATAGGCCCTATACGACGTATTGTTTTGTTAGTCAGTATCGCAAAGGTGCGCGGGTAACACGTGCATGTGAACTTGGTCATTGTGTATTTTTGATAAGTTTGTAATCTTGACGAGCAACATGGTACATAATATTAATACTTGTATTTTATGGGTTTTGACTCAATTCTCAACGAATCACGCGATCGTATTTTTTTTGTAAAAACTAATGTCGAATTACGAATTCACAACAAATTGAAGCATCTAAAATTGTATCATTTTCCACTTTGTTTAATATCACTTTTTACTTTAACGGATCACGTTATCGTTATCCGTTAGATCTACAATTCAAAAGTAAAAATTGAATATTTGAGCGGTTTGGATGTGGCATTCTTTTTTAACTTCAAATATTATTAATTTTGTCTAATTAGTACTTATCGTATTACTACTTTCGTGTTCGAAGAAACGATTCAAAATTATACATTTAATTGGTAGTTTGGTACAACAATTACATGTGAGATATATTTTTTTTTTTTAATTGAGATAAACTAGTGCTTGACTGCGATCCCACCTGATGGTAAGTAGCGATGCAATCTTTGATGGTGAGGCGCACTAGTTTATTAAGAGCCTATTCACTCTAGCCTTGAAGACACCCAAATTATAATCGGACGGGAAGACCGCAGAAGGCAGACTGTTCCAGTCCTTCGACGTACGCGGTATAAACGACGAGGCGAAACGCTTAGTCCGGACCGTAGAGGTTTCAACAACGTAAGGGTGAATATTCGCCGTACGTCGAATAGATATTAATATAATAATAAGAAAGACGCGAGTCTTGACGCTTGCTGACCTCTAAGGGCAGTATAGGTACGCATCGAATGTATCAGCCAGTAAACTATAGGTACGACAGGGCAAAAAGTTACAGCGTCAAGTAAGCCTAAACCTTACGCAGATCTATGATTTTAATCTACCTTATTTGTTAATTACCGGTAAACAATCAGTATGGCTTACTAGAACCTTATTAGAACGGTTAAGAGAGAATAAACACTGATTCGAAAACAGAAATATTTAACTTTTCAATCGTGGAAATTATAGACACAATAGAAAGACAATAGGTGCGCGAACGCTTGGAGTTTAATGAATTAAATGGTTTTATTAATTTCCTAATTAAAGTTCATAGGAACTTTAACAGGGTTTGACAGGGTTTCAGTCAAGCACTAGTTTAAAAAAAACCTTGAGTTCAATACCGTGATCACGTGATCACGGTATTAAAAATTCTAATACCGATATTGATACCGGTATTGAAAAAGTCCGGTATTTGAAAGCCCTAGTTACAGCCCTCCACAAAATCCACAGTTAAGAAAAACATCCAGCACATACAAATACGCAAATGTCCAATCACGTCGTAAATAACCAGATTTGCTCGTTGTTTATAGTTTACGAGCATAAATAAATATTCACAACAATTGCATGGGATACTTAACACGGCTATAAATCATATTTATAAGACGACTTTGTCACATTCCCGTAACAAAGCCTGGAGTGGCAGCACTTTGAACCTTATTGTTGCTACAGATGATATATTTTGTGTTGACGTCTCAATAAGCCCAGCTTGTGACAAAGGCGGCTCAGCATCCGTTTTGCTCCTGATAACTTGATGATGATCGTGAACAATGGACATAATCTCCTCAGAATTGCGTTATCACACCGAGATGTCATCTTACTTAAAGTATATCTGTTCTGGTTTCCTTGCTTTGCTTTAGCTTGTTTATAAATGTACTAAAGTATTATTAAAACAATTTGAAAGTCGGTCAGAGAGAAGAATTAGAATCTGTAGCACATCATCAACATTTCATCGCATATTTGAAATTGACAGTTATGAATCGACAGTAAGTAAGAATTCCGAAGACGCAGTCCATCAAAAAATAACAATAGAAAACACGAATTTTCCACCATACGAGTCCACGGTGACCCTAATTTTTTGCCCATTTTTTGTGCTTCCACCATATTGATCCTCACAAGTTCACCGAATCGTATGAGGTATTCAATAAAATACATTATAAGTAGGCAGACGGTTTGGTGACCGCGGTACAATGTAGCATTACTATTATATTGTCGTGTTTACAAATAAACCTCTTCGGTTGTAATCCCACTCATTGTGTTTGAAATATGAAGATTTTTGAGGAGCCACAGATGCTAATCTCAAGTGTCTGTTAACGCTTCAATAATAGGGCTCTTTAGGCGTTCCCTTACCACAAGTTTGTATACCATTTTACCATGGTATGAACGGATCGCACGTTTTCAATGGAATGATACTTCCTTTCATATTCAGTGTTCTATTACAAAATATTGACACATTATTCTGTGTGTGTAAAGTGCCAATTCAGATGAGAAATGCGAACATTTGCAAGGTCAATGGAAAAAGATATGAGTGAATCACTTCAGTTATGAATATTGCAAAGCTACATTAGGCTATAGGTAGGTAGATCATGGTCATTTAAGCCTAAAGCCTCCTGGACACAGGCCTCCCCGAGTGTTGCCACAACGTTAGGGCCTGTGCAACTCTCATTCATAAGATTCTCGCGACTCTCACTAGATAGGCTATGATAGGTCAATTCATAAAAAATATGAAATTTGCTACAAGTCAAGTTAATATTAATGAGAAATAAGTTACAAACAAGGAATCAGACATTGTGGCAAATAAAAGATAATTTATCAAGTAAAACAATGAAAAGGAAATAGAGAAATAAAACTCATGGAACCATGATGGGGAACAATAAAAACGCCTCGGTTCTACTAATGAGGCTAATACAAGATAAAAGAGTCCAAAACATGTGTCGCCCGTCTAATTACTAATCGGGCGTCTCATCTCTGTCGCCGTTCGACAAAAAGCGATCGCTCACAAATACTATTTCAATTTCATCTTCTGCGCACGCGCCGATGATATCTATAAGAGAAGATTTCTTAGATTTTGAAATCAGAATCAATAAGTCTATAAAAACGGAAGACCGTTTGTTAAAATTCGTCATTTATTGAGCTCGATTACCCAATGAAAGTTTCAGAAGAGAATGTTAAGTAATGAATTGACTTATCTCCGATAATATCTATATTTCAGAATAACAATATTATTTGAATAAACTTTATGAATAGCTACATAAACAAAAATCATGTTTGAAATGGTTTCTCTGAACATTTAGTGTCAAAACAAAAACAAATCGAACACCAGTTGAGAATGCAGTTCGTGAATTCGTCGCGTTCCGAGGCGGGGCACTGGCTAGGGTCAGATGCTTATCTTAAACGGCTGTATCACCCACAGGAGACACTTTTTTGTTACTATATTACCGATGTGAAACTTTATCTCATATTTTTTTTCCTGGATCCGTACTTTTTTGACGGATTAAACCCGTGTAGAGATAACGATTTACATTAATGATTCAGTGAGCAATTTGTTCAGCAAGACATGATTTTAAGCGACGAATTTAGATTTTTAAGACAGTTTAATCGCATTAGGCGGTCGGCAAGTAAAGCACGAACAAATCCACAGTTGGCACATCGCCTAGCCCGAATTACTCTGCGGTATTGAGTTACAAATCGCTACTTAAGTGCGCTTCGCTGTGAAAACAAGCTTTTTAGAAATAGCACGAGTGATGTGAAACCTGACCGTGGCGGCCTTTGCACCCAAATGTGTTAAATGGCATTAGGTGAGTTTGGAGAAAAAACAATCGCTCACCGGATATCAGGTTGCGGAACAAAAAGATTGTCATACAAAACGCTATTTATTACAGTTTAGAGAATAATCAAATGACAGTTTATCATCGGAGTGGACGGCGACTACTGGCCGCGGGCTTGTCATCGCCTTGAATAATAATTGGGCGACACATGATATCCGTGCACCTGTTGCTCGGGACGTTTTCATTAGACATTAATGCGGAATTATCTTAAATCAGCGTCACGCTAATAAAGAAGATAACACAAGAGTTTGGTGTTAATCTCAAACGTTTGATGAGTCATGATTATGAAAAGCTTGTGAATGGAATGATGATCGGTGTGTCTTTTACTAGATTTCATCTTTCTCTGTATTTTTTGAGAAAACCATTAATTAATTCTGGCCTGCGTAGACCGTGGAATATAATTAATAATATTAATCGTCAATTCATCACTTGAAGCGCAAGTGTGCCGCGCATTGTTTCAGTCTTTATTAAATGTTACATATCGAAGCTAATTCAATCTCGGACAGAGAGGCGGCTAATAAGCGGCGGATGACTGGCCGATTGCTGCCACAGCCTCACTCCGCCGACCCCGCCGCCAGACATGACCATGCGCCATGTTCCTCTGACCCACTATACTAATCGCTACATTCAATACGCCATATCTAGAACACCCGCCATATTCAATTAAAACATTCGAAACACGACCTATTCGAACACTATTCAACATTTCGGGGACTTCCATTACAGATACTCAGTAGTGTCACAATACCAATTGATTGACGACATCGACAGCACTTCCCCGAAAACCGTTTTCTCTCGCATATTTAAAGGCAGTTTCGTACAACGTGCATAATGATTTATGATGTACCTTTTATCCGAAACGTATTTCGAATTAGAAAGATATATTAATATCTTCATTTTTTCCACTTCTCAGAGAATACGGCCCCTCGGCCGGGGAGCACAAAAAGAATACTCGGGGTCGAGCGAGCGCATTCGGCGCCCAACGACCGTGTGACAAGGTGCTTTATGCGGACGATTATGAGCAGACCGAATAATGTTCCGATACCCGATAAATATCTGCCAACTCATACAAAAGCATCCCAATAAAAATATAATAGTAAATGTAGCAACAACACGGGCCACAAACTGCACAGTCATATCTCGCTGATAAATATAAATTAAAATGAAAACGTAGAGCTCGGGAGGAACAGGGACGGCGAGCGTCCCGCGTCCGCGGACCAAAACAAATTAAAGCTGATATAACATTCAAATGTGCACGCGCAGCTCAGTCGAAGCCTCGTGGAAACTCGGACATGTAGCGAGCGCTGGCCCTGGCCACTCCGCCAGCTTCGCATGAGGCCTTTTTTGTCGCGCTGGAGTCCTGTGATTCACGGCGACGGCCCGTGAGACCGGCCGCTTTCATTACCTATTACAATAATTCACTCATTGAATCTCATTTAATACTGTTTGTTATTTTGCACCAATTAAAAATACGAACTGAATAAAATAACCATTTTAATTGATCCTTGTATTGCCATAAGTGTCGGACAAGTCATTTACTGTCATCATAACTCGTATAAGAACTATTTGCGAATTCAATACACGATGTGGTGCCAGAAATAGTAGTAAGTGATGCAGATAATTACTGCTGTAGATAGTATCTAGAAGTAAATCATGTTTTTGCTGGTTGCTGGTTGTGTTAATAATTTATTACACTTTGACATTTTTATGTGGTTTCCAGGGTTAGATGGCACATTTTCCCGTCTGGCTGTACCCGTGAATTAAAGCGTCTTCCCATTGTTCGGTCGGCGACTGAAAGCACTCCATCCGTCTTGCTCTGATAGGTATCTGCTGAGACTGCGCTACAAGGACTAGAAAACTATATGTCGCGTTATTTTAGGAGAAATGTGAGACTTGTCACATAAACATTTCCGTTTCTCTCTTTATAGGTAGTGCGCTCTTTATATAACTTTAATAAAAATCCGTTTATAGCAAACAGCTCAGATTGATTTGTCTAGACCACTTTTATCAGAGGTTAAACTTTATACATTTAGATTGTAATCTAATCCGAAAGATCGACACGAGTTAAGAAACATTATTATGACCTCTACTTATTTTCTCATCAAAGCTTTGATCATTTTGTTCCCAGACGATTTTGTAGATAAACAATATTGTACAAGGCTGAACATAAAAAAGTACAAAACACCTAAGCAGGCAGGGCACGCTCGTCAATCCTTACGTCAAGCGTTTTGACAGCCCTAACCGGCATCATCGTTCCTCTCGGATAAAAAAAAACAAGAAATAATATCAGAATCTCGACTTCTCAAAAAATTAGGCGGATGTAAAAAACGAATTCAGATTTTCCGTATAAGTTTAAATGAGATCCGATCAAAATAAGACGAAATAAGAATAAAAATTTATGATTTCCTGCTAATATTTTACAGAAATTAGTTAACCTTCGTTAAATGAGGACTGAAAAGTGATTGATTTATTTAATTAGGTACTTTGATGAAGGAGATAAATCAAAAGTATTCAAGCGTTAAGAATGTGTTTACTGAAAATTCGACAAAAAGCCCCATAAAAGTTACGGTCAAGTCAAAATTAATGGAAAATTACAACGTTTCACCTCATAAACCGCCTGAATATTACGTTAAAGCCATAAAAGTAATGTTTGTACAATAAGCTGCAGGATTTAAGGTAGGCGCCGTCAACGATGCTGCGTCGTGTCACAAGATGCCCGATAACTTATCAATGCGTTAAAATCTACAGCGAGATGGACGGGCACGCGAGCGGTTTAATAAAATGAATTTAATTTTTAATATCAAAAGCCTTGGGAGGAAAGCTGATGCTGGAAATTAAGACAATGTTGTGTTGCACGGGAGTCGTAAAGTAGGAATAATTTAAGGAAACCATGAAAGAAACAATTTAGAGGATTTGGTTGAAAAAGTATGCCCTAACTTGTCAAAATAAGATTGGAGGAGATCTTAGCAAGAAAAGATAGAGAAGGGATATCATGACTGACTGACACAGAAAATATAATAGATGTTAAAAACGAAAGACCAGAAAATAAATATTTTCCTACTGGCATCACAGTTGCTGTTGTTAAAAATATTGTTCATAAATTGGCGGGATCGACTGAGTAAACTATAAGAACGTGATGAGTGATAATAAGTGGTTAATGATGAACCAAGCAAACAATCCATTGTTATATGTACATATACTTTTTGTGATACTTTGAGCGGAGTTTTATAAAATAACGAAATGCTCAAAGGACCAATATAGAATTAGAGCTAGAAAGATTTCGGATCATATCTTTGAGAAACTTAATAACTGTAAATTATTTAACCTGTACGAAGTTTAAAAGGTTCACAAAAGGAACAATATGTAGAAAATGAAGATACGTCGTGGACACAAGGGAATCGTTTTATTAATTGAGCATGTTGGTATCGCATTTCTTGGTATTCGGGCCTACAGAGGAGACCGTAACCGTACGATACCGATATTCAATCGCAAAAGTATGGACCTGATTTTTACCAATATATTTAATGAGAATATTATTAATGATTGTTCAGAAATCATTAAATATGAATCTTGTTAAAATACTTGAAGTAATTTATGAGTTTCCATCGAGGACAAATCATTCATCAGCGGGAAAAAAAAGACCAAACGTGAGTTTTGCCTTAAATATTTGGTCACATAAACAGCCTTACCGTAAATTAAAACGTTAACAACATCAACAGAATTCTTTAGGGTAACTTAGCCAAGTTTGCAATCATTGTCGGCCCGTTACTTGCTCCATGAATATTAATATGTTCACAAATCATAAATATTGTAATTTTGCGGCGTGTCGTACGCAACTCGCCCAATAAATCGGTGAGGTTATGTATTTGTTCGGGCCGTGTCCACTCAACACCCACGCGGGATCGTGTTTCAGCCCCCGGGCACATTTTTGGGACAAACCAATATTTCTAACGAATATTAATAGTCTGTTTTGTTTTTATTTGTAACGTGTTTAATTTTTGTTTCGGTCGCGCCCACATTCTTTGCAATCCAAACATTCCTTTGGGAACGAATTTGATTTGTTGGTGGTGGTTTTGCAATTGATCGTAGTCTATAAATTCAGCGTCAGTATTGGCAAGAGTTTCGACATTGGCACGTATGAAACAGAATCAATACTTTAGATAAATTAGTATATATCTACTACGAGTATGTGAGTCGTCACAATTTCTCATCAATATCGTATTCTTCGTCCCTATAATTAGCTATCTCATGTTTCCAGTTTAAGTCTATTTTTACAAGTAAACAACCAAGTATCATTCGAAGATTCAAGTGTCCCAAAAGCCATTGGAATACAAGTTTTTGTCGTCGTGTTAACATTTCGATTGTTGTCTGATCCTGTCGAAGCGTTCTATCGAGATTTTTTCGCGAGCGGTGTTAAATGCAAGGAATTCTAAAGGCTGTCGACACAAACATAGCTTATTCAGTCACTTTTTATGAGCTGTCGACCACAGGTGCTATTTAAAAGAGAATTGTAATGATATGGCATGTTGAAGTTACTTTAAAATTGTCATTTAATGTTCTGCTGGGACTAATAAACTCTGATTGTGATGTGTACGTACACAGGAGCAAACACTCAGGGTTCTATTTTAAGTTGGAGCTTGTTTTGTACTCTTTAAGGACAACTGTCTCCTACAGTTTGAAGCGAGGTGTGAAAATAAATATCAGGGCTAGTTCAGTGTTGCTCCAGGCGTGTTGTCGGCGATATCACACACTCCCATACATATTGAAGGTGTCGGCGAAAAAACGCATGAATGATGCAGCGAGACCCACCGCGGTTGCCCTACAAGACGAAAGAATTTCGCACACTTGCGAACCTCAAAGCGCAAAATGTTTTTCTTAACGCATTGAAAGCGGCTGATAGCTCATTTAATTTAATGAGCCACCTATTTGATAGGAATGAAAAAGCACAGCACTACGAATCAGACTATTTAGTCAACGACACTGGATAACTAAGCCTACTCATGTTGTCTGAATTATTTAAGTCAGTGTTGCCTAATTAAATCGACAGGCTAATTCTGTGAGTAGGCAGCAACTTAATATTATAATAAGACTGTGTTGCATAAATTAATAGATGACGTAAGCAGTTGCTGGAATATACTGAGAGATAATTGTAAGAACATATATTCGCATGAATCATGGGCAGAGAACCTTATATATTTTAGCATAAATTTTGCTTTGAGACAGTATACAAATAAGCTTTACCACCCAACAATTTTGTAGATCCAATGCCAAACACAGCTTTTCTCAAACAAATCATTTCTATTAACATTGAATTTACTGATAAAGCCACGAGAAAAAAAAAAACGGTAAGAAGTCTGTCACTATAAAATGCGCGCATAGATAGTAAAGTGTCAGAAGAAACGATTGTAATAAGATAGTAAGGGCGAGGAGCAGCGAGGCAGCCGAGCCAGGCAGTAGGCGTAGGCAGGCAACACTAGTGCTTCCCGCGGCTTCCAAGCTATTGTTACGTTGCAACCGTGCGCAATTTATGTTATCCTAGTACCAAGACTTGTTACGAACACATGGCAAAACAACTTGCCTATAAAATAGAAGGATGCTACAGGCATTGTAGGGTTATTTGATGTTTGATATATACGTGACAGGACGGTAATAAATTAGTAGAAAATTACAAAAGTATCAAAGTTTCTTTCCGTGATTCCATTTAATAAAGTAGGGAGGAAATGTTTATCTACCAAAACCCAGTAAAAACCTTTAACAAAAAAGGTGTTATAAATAGTTAAATTGAAACCCAATAAAGCCAAGATTGTTAGTTAATAGAATGTAAATAAAATCATTTCTAATAATTACGACGTCAGTAAACGGCGTCGATGTTCCATGACTAAATGATTCGTGTAGGGCGTGTCGGGCGGATATTAGTAATAGTTCGGATGTGTTCCCGATTAGCTGTTCACGACGACCAGGTGAAACCGCGGCCCGAGCTAGTTGATTGATTGCTTGCCTGATACTTATCTCGGCTGAACAAAACAGACTCTTTGATCGAATTTAAGATATAATTTCAATACCGAATTGTTTATAAATCAAATCGAAAATGTGGCTCTGAATGTTGAGGATCGAAATTGTTTAACATTATATTACATTCTGATCGTGATAGAGCAATTTACATAACAATGTATTACGCTGATTGTCAAAAGCAGAACCACATTATCTTAATGATTATGAGGCATAAACATTTAATTCGTTAAAATGATACACATTATATCGGTAATTAGATTCTATACATTCTACCTACTAAAGATGTAGGATGCCATTGGTTGCCAGCGCAGCCGTTTTACAATTAGTGTTTTTGTCTATGAAAAAAGAAATGCCCAAATTAGCGTTGTCTGATACGCATCGATGTGGAGGCATTCGATCCTGTCTAATAGAATTCAGAGAGGAATCGTTGCTTGCAGGTCGATGCGTTCCGATTCACGTATCGAGGTGAGGTTCAAGTGTTTTTGTTCGCACTCCGATACCCTGTTCGCAGTTTCGCACTATCTGTTTGACGTTAAGCGAAATTCTCCAACAGATAAAAACAATTTTCACGTTTGCTGGAATGCTCGGCTTTCTGCATAACTTGTGTTTACTCGGACGCGCAATTTTTTAATATATCGATGTAATGTAGAACCGTGTTTATTGTTCATTGACGCTCTCCTGGGACATTATTTATTCAAGAAAAACTTTCAATTTCAATTTTATGTTTTGTATACTTAGAGACTTTTATATGCAGTGTAGCGGGTGTATTCACTTCACCGTCGTGTCAATGCGAAGAGGGGATGTCGTGATGACAAAGAGATAAAAAAATAAAGCGCTTAACGCTTTCATTGTCTAGGTACATGTGTACAGTATCATGGCGTGGTGTGGGGTAGCAAGTGTGTGCACGACATGGAGATTTGTGCACGTGCATGTGTGTGTTTATTGTGTCGAATGTGTGTGTGCTGAGGGTTGTAATGTTGCTACTGACAAGGGCGGCCACGCCCACCAAATTATCGCTTGTTTCAACTCAATAAATTGATTCAGATGAAATTAATTTGGCTAAATATGTTGTACCTGCTTCTTTATTTTTCACAGAATGAAATCGGTAACTCATTTTGAATTAATCGTTGAATATTGTGTCACCCGTCTGTCTCGAGATTATTGTTGACAACAGTAATTTGGAATGCATTAAATTGGCAATTTTAATCACGAAGTAATTTTGGCATAATAAAACATTTAGAAAATCAGCGTTTAGGCAGCATAAAAAAGAGAAAATTATATTCTTTGACAGTGAACAACGAAGTAAACATTTAGAAATACTGGTAACATTAATTCCCCTCTGATACCCGTAACGCACACGCACACAGACGCATCAACTATTGTGTTGATTTTTTTATACATTTTATCAATCCGGGGCAGATGGTCCGGGATCATATAGACACCTTTGAAAAGGACCCAGCTATTATAGGGTTACAATATTATCATATGGACGTAAAATGGCCGATTCTACGTAGGATTATATACAAATACGTCTGTAGACATGATATCAATGAACTTTAGTTGAGAAAATGATAATGATTGGGTGTCAAACTGATAATGTTGATTATATTATAGATGACCTTAATTTTATTTGTTAGTAGAATTGTTTTTTATTTTAATCGATGATATTTCTTTTATTTTAACTTTTAATTTTTTGATTGTAATTTATAGATTTTTCGTACGTACTATATTTAGAATTATAAATATTTGCTGATATTATAAAATACCATTATTATATTTTATTTCAGATGCATAGACCGACCGTTATGGCGACATTTGGGGTAGGCCTATGACCAACAGTGGACGTTTTTCAGCTGAAATGATGATAATTTAATTTAGATTTATGAAGGTTCGTATGGAGGTTGTCTGAAGATATCGCTGTCAGCGATAAGACCGCCACTGTACCCATAGATTAAGGTTTATGTATAAGTTGTGTTACTTTTTTATTCTATTCTATTCATGCTTCTGTGATGGCAGAACATGAAGAACTACTTATTATACTATGACAACGTACAGATTCCTTTGTTTGCAAAAAATAAATGATTATTATTATGATTAAAGATTGCCTTGTTACGTTGTTAAAATAGGCGTGTAATTGTTTATTGTGTAGAAAAATGAGATTCGTGAAAGAATTGTTTTGAAATTGGATTGAAGGTTAAACTTAACCCATCAGGCGCCAAATAAGGGCTTGCACTGACTGGACAGGTCTACTTATGTAAATCAATGTGGTTCTTCTCTCAAAAGACCTTCTCAAACATTTTTTTGGATGGTTCTCATATGATTTAAACATTACAGGTTTACAGGAGGAAACTTTAGAAGAGATTTTTTGAAATAATTTTCACTTTAAACGTTATTATTTTAATAAGCTAACCCTCTAATAAAAGAAGTAAATAACAAACAAGGCCTTTAAAAAATATAATTATCATTGATTGTTTTGCTGTACAAAGCTGCGTCACAAAATAGATGGGTACAGAAGTCAATCTACATACAAAGCGCGCTCGAGCAACGCACACATAGACACCGACACGATGTCTCGGTCGCATCTCGGACCACTCATCGAACAGTTCCAGCTCAAACGCTCATTAGCAGGGACTCAAACTGTAACCGTAATAATGTGTTTTAACACTGTTTTTTAAAACAGTTTAACAGAAAAACACTTTTAAATGTAACAGATACAGTAATGTTACCGAATGAAACTATAACCATTTATATGTGTTAATAATTTTTACCGAATCAAACTGTAACCTGTTATAATGTGTTAATAAGTATTTATATGTGTAACTGAAATAATCAGTTTTAGTATAGCCTTAGGTATAAGCAATTTTACAGTACCTTATATAAACAAATTGCGAATTTGGCAACGCTGCGTTTACCTGTTACACTTATTAATACTGTTAACACTTTTATATCTGTTACAGATATGTTACGGTTACACTTTTCTAAGTGTTTTGGGTTAACACATTGAAAACACTCTTATAACTGTTACTTATTTGATTCTGTTACCAATTCAACATGTAACACTTATAATTCTGTAACCTTTATGAAGGTGTTTTTAAGTCCCTGCTCATTAGTGTGCGTCCACCGAGCGTAGGTATAAGAAGTGAAGTACTTACATACATGAGATTGTCTTCTGTACCTATCTATTTTGTGGCTGCGCACAGTGATGGTAAATGTTTAAATAAATAATTAATTACTTAACAAAGAAACTGGAAGATAATAAACGTATCTTTAATTACATCAAAAATCAATCCGCCTACCTATACTATTCCCAACTATGAATATTGGGGTAGGTATGAAGTCCGACCGGATGAAGCTCAATATCAGTAGTTCACATCATCATTATTTCAGCCGAAAGACATCCGCTGTTGGACATAGGCCTCCACCAAGTGTCGCCATAATGACATGTCCTGTGCGTCTCGCATCCATCGGATTCCCGGTCATCGGCCCACCTTGTGGAAGCTCTTCCGACGCTCCAGAACCTTTCGTCCCCATCGACAATCTGATCTGCGAGCAATGTATCTTACCCACTGGGCTATGTCGATAACCTTCGTAACCTTTTGAATGTCTTAAGTTACACAGTTCGACATAAGCCATTGTCTTTCTATTGTGTCTCTAATTACGGCATTCGATGAGTTAAATATACCATTAATTTTTTACGTAGATTTTTAACTAAATAACGCAGATAGTCTTCAGTTGGAATATTTTATACACAGATAAATATTTTCTGCCTTTTTAAATTCATTATACTTGATAATGCTGTTGATTATGCGAATAAGTTTGCAATATTCAGAATTAGATTCGTTTAGCAACTGCAAATAGATGCATATTCGATCGTTCGGTTTACAGCATCAGCCCCATAAAGTAGCGTTTCGTAGCGCCAGTTTGAGTTGCTTGTTCGAAAGAGTCGCCGAAGCCTGCGAAGGGAACCTGTAGGAACACAGGTGCGTTTTAGTCAGTTAAATTCTGACACTCGCTCCCGCTCCACCCAGACCGGGACAAATTATTTAAAATTATTATACACCGTACTAAAAAAAGTATTCATCG
This sequence comes from Mythimna albipuncta, assembly GCA_929112965.1. NCBI lineage: Eukaryota > Metazoa > Arthropoda > Insecta > Lepidoptera > Noctuidae > Mythimna > Mythimna albipuncta. The sequence continues at coordinate 13,566,041 of OV815962.1, forward strand.
TCCAGATAGGCATTAAACGCTCTCGCAAAAAGTAATTATAATTACCCCGTGGAATCGACCGGATTGTAATTAATTAACATTGGTCCATTAGCACACAGACAGTTTTTAAGAACCTATTATTTAATTAGCACTTTGTGTAATTGTTATACGAGATTACAGTACCAGAAGGAATCCTACAAAAAAACAAGCCGACTTCCAATAGAAAAACCCCTAAAAAAGTACTAACTGTATCTTCGAGAGTCGTAGTTTCTAGTTTAGTTCCTTCGCTATTTATTGTTTACTTATTAGTTGTGGTATGTTTCATTTTTGGTCGCAAAACATTAAATAACTCTTCCCGCTCTGGGTGAAGTGAGAGACTTTTACTGACTAAAATCCTACTGTATAGGTACTTTCAGTTGCACTTTGCTTTGTTAAAATTAAGTACAGTAATACCAGCGAAAAGAGGGATTTGGACCCTGCACCCAGTATACCATCATCTTGCACCAAAGTAGCCCATGAAATTTCTTAAGTTTTCTGTATTTTACAGACAATAAAAAAATCTTAAGAAAATTCCAAATTCTCGGGCAACCCTGGCGCATTAGTAAATGGATAAAACACGAACTTCGACCTTTCACTTACCAAACGGAAAATATAACCGTTGCTTGGTACCGTTTAATTTATTAGATTGTGTTTGAAACACCTACTCCCATTCGCCCAGACATAACAATCCAGTACCTGTTCATTTGCAAGTACAAAACGAGCCAGTAACATGAGCATATGAAGTGTTTGATGTTGACGAGTGTATTACGTCACATTTGTTTGTGAGCCCGCAAGTGCTGCAGTCGACAGCTCGGGGCACAATGGCGCGGGCGCAGGGGCGAGGGCAAACCGAAGGGTTCTGTATTGTTTGCAAAATATTTTGAAAGCGTCATTTTATACGGCGTATTAGCTCAGCACTGCGCTTGATGGCAGGGCCGCAGGGGCCATCTTCACCGACTCGAATCATATCATCATTAGGGTATGGTACACCCCTCTGCGGTGTTGAAGTGGCGATGTAGAAACTATTGAATTTTAATATTGTGCAACCGGTACTAGTTTATTGGGCTGAGGCTGTGAACCGAACGATCGAATATGCATTTATTTGCACTTGCTAAACGAATCTAATTCTGAATATTGTAAACTTATTCGCATAATCAACAGCATTATCAAGTATTATGAATTTAAAGAGACAGGAAATATTCATCTGGACATAAAATATACCAACTAAAGGCATCTGTGTATTTAGTTAAAAATCTACGTAAAAAAATTCATGGTCATTGTACCGCACAGCTTTTCGTAGTCTGAGCTGCGAAATTCTTCGAAATGAGTTACCGAATGGACTTCGGTAACTCACCCATTTTCCTAAATTTACCATTTTAGGAAAACGGGTGAGATTTAGTCCGTAAAAGTTTGACACTCCCTCTCATTCCACGCAGAGCGAGAGAAGTTACTTGATGACTAGCTTCTGTCAGCGACATCGCCCGCGCGAATTTAAGTTTCTCCACACTAACTTTGGACCCCCGTTTCATTTCCTTAGGGGATGAATTTTGGAAAAATCTTTTTTATTCTTTATTTTTATCATAAAAAAAACCTTGGTGCAATTTCAGCTTTCTAGGTCCAACGGCTTAGGCTGGGCGTTGATGAATTTCAGTCAGTCAGGACTTTGTCTTCGATGGCTTGAAACACAGGTTTAAATTAACCTAGATCGGGCGGGTCGCATTCAAAAATTGCTATTCCGACCCACCATTAACTGCAAATTTTTTTTCTGTTATAAACTAGTACTGACAACAAAAAAATCTTAGTTTTGTTGTTTTTCTTTAAATCTTAATTTTAGTTTATTCTTAAGCAAAGTAATTGTATGTAAAATCTTGTTACTGCTGGCTTGATGTACACTTTTGGTAACTTTATTATTTGAATAAAATTTTTATTATTTTTTTGGTAATATATTTCCCACCCAAAAAATAAAGCACCAGTCTACGCCGATTTTAAAGTTATGACTTAATAAAATAAATAAAAATGAGTTTCAATTCAAATTTTAAATTATGACATATAGTATCAGAAATGAATATATATCAAACAATAACTTCGCACAGGTGTTTAGTGATAACTAAAGTGTTTTTACAAAGTGATTGGGTGATTGTGGGCGGAATCTCCGGCGGCCATTTGACGCCGACGCGTGCGATAGTACCCTCGGGGGACTCGGGCTACAAACTCATCGAGGTGACTCAAGAACAATATATTAATCCTTAATAATGATTGGTGATTAATAAATAAGACAATGAGGAATTTAGCTTGGGGATCTTTTATCTTGAAGATGTTTATTAGGGTTTAATATATCTTTTGTCTACAAAGGACGATAGCTGGTTCAGTGTTTATGCGATTGGCTATTGCACTGCATGTTACGAGTTCGAATCCTGTAAGGAACATATAGGTATCTTGTTTGGCCTACAAAATATTGTTCCAGAACTGGTTACATTGTATTAATTAGGTACATAATAATGTACCTAATTATGTATATATGTTTCCAAGTTTCTGAACCCACGATACAGGAGTAATTGTCAATGGTTTTTCTTGTGGTGTATGATCAGCATGTCAGACTTTTACTGACTAGAACCACACCTGATACCTTCAGTTGCATTTTCGTTGTAGGATCGCAGGTTTCTTGTCCAGTAATTCCCTGTGGGACTAGCTGGTATTGGCCTTTTTGAGCACCTAAGATTTTGCTGACACTCATTGAGGCGTGCGTAGAATAAATATTATGAGCCGACAACGGCTCGTTCTCGGCCCGGACAGTTACCGGACGCGGGCTTGAGGAGCAATAGTTGCATTGCTCGCCGTAAAAAGTATCATAAAACCGACTTTTTTACCTACTCGGGTGTTGATCCTCGTAGGTACTGGCACAATTGACATGATGAACGAGCCGGGTTTTCACGACACAGAGAATCCTAGTGTGGAGACCAGTATATTTGTAAAAGTGTATTTTTTCCTGAACAATAAACCAAGTCAATAACATCCAGGTCTGTAATCATTACAGATAAGATGATGTAGCCATTAAGAGCCTTGAATCTTGATAGCTGCACGAAAAATGTACCGTAGATGATATCAATTACATTGTTTACTTCATTAATATTTAACCAGTTAGTTAGAGAACTGTGTGAGCAATGGTAACGGGCCCGGCTTATGAGTTGCACGTCGTAGAGTTCAAACTCAGCCAGTCACTGCTTGATACAGTGAACGAAAATATCGTAAGGAAATCCTAGAACAAAAGTTCAGTTCAAAGAGATATGGTATCCTTCAAGCAACGCTGGGAATGCGTGGTGTATTATGGCCAATTTCCTGTCTTAGAAGAGGAGGCCTGAGTCCCAGCAGTGGGAACATTATAAGGCTGATTATGCTAGTAAGGCGATTAACACAGCACCGCGCCGCGGTTGGCGGTAAAGCGGATCTCAAGTTACATTGGTCACTTAGAAATCCGTTCATACCTTACACACGTCCACCGCCCGACCGCGCGGTCGAGCCACGGTTGGGCGGTGCTCTCGTCGCCACCGCTCCTCCGCGCTGATCCGGTGGAGCGGCGCCTTACACATGGGGCACCGCATAACCGCGCGGATTATTGTGGGTGCAGGACGTGTTGCAATTTATCTTTGCTAACAAATAATCAAATGAACAAGTAGACATTTGTGTATAATTAAAAAAATATACCTTCGTGTTTTCTCAAACTTTTGTAGAATAACATGAAAGTCCCATTTAGAGTTCTGCTACGTAAAAATGAACCTTTTTTTTTTTTTTTTTTTTTTTTTTTTTTCGATGGGAAAAATCATCTTATGACAACCCCCGCTCTTGGGCGGAGCGGGAGATAGTGTCAGACTCTTACTGACTAAAAAACCCATCCCGTTCCTTCAAGCCTTCATACCGGGGCTCGAGCGCCCTTTCGGATAACCCTGGCCCCAGTAGGCTTCGACCCGGCTGGGCCCCTGCTGTTGCTGACAACTCCTTGAGGCGCGCGGGAACAGCGCGCGCCGTCGACGACTTGGGCTTGGTCCGGACTGTTACCGGACGGCCGGACAGCGAGCTACCCATTGCTCACTGTCCGCAAGCCCGCGCCTACGGTGGCTGGAAATCGGGATCGGAATCCCGGCGGCGGCGGCGGCGAGAGCGCCGTTGCCTGATGCGGTCGGCCTCCTCCTTAGCGAGCATTACTGCTTCGCAGAAGTCGGCGACCGCCTGCCACTCCTCCTCGCTCCGGACCATGGCCTCGACCAAGGCCCGGCGCGAGAGGTCTCCGCCGCCGATCACCCCCACGAGGGCACGGCGATGCTCCGTCCAAGCAGGGCACACCGCGATTGTGTGCTCCACCGTGTCCTCCGGGCATTCCGCACAGTGGCGACACCCGGGCGTCACTTCCGCTTTAATTCGGAACAGGAACCTCCCGAACTTGCCATTTCCGGTGAGGACCTGTGTCATGCGGAAGGTAAGGACGCCGTGAGGTCTTTCCAGCCACGCCTCAAAGAGGGGACTTATCGCCATAATTGTGGCGTGCCCAGCACTGGGTTGCGATAGTCGCTGACGCCATTCCACCATGAGATCCCGCCGGAGCTCTGTCCGCCATGCCGCGACCTGTCGCGGCAGAGGACTTTCACCCCGGCGTTGCATCTCCACGCGCATGTCGTGCATGTGTGCAAGGACTGTTGCCTCCAGATCCCACGGTGGTAGGCCAGCCAGAAGGCTCGCCGCTTCGCGGGAAATCGTGCGGTATCCCCGCACCATCCGAATTGCCATGACCCTCTGGCAGGCGTTCAGAATGGCCGCCGGTCGACGTAAAAATGAACCCAATAACTTCTTATTTTTTTCTTTCTATGCCATAAAAGCTAGATTCTGCCACCACTTCAGAGTCCATTTTCGCCAGTGTCTGTGATAAAACTGGTCAAAATCACGTTAAACCCATCCGCGCGGTTGGGCGCGTAAACCGCCTAACCGCGCGGAGCACCGCTAAGAAATCCGCTTCACCGCCACCGCCCTCCTCGGCGGTGCACGGTGCCGTGTGTTAATCGCCAGAGAACATATCTCATACTTATACATAGCTGAGGATCCATTAACATGATTTTGTCTAAAAGAATTCAAAGCACAGTTTACTCGGTACCTTTACTAAATGAGCAGGCTTATAACAGGTTTATCCTGATGTTCCCTGTTGTTGTTTTATGTATTACTATCTGTATATCTAGCCTATACTGTCCCACTGTTGGCCAAAGGTCTCCTACATTATTCCTGGCACTAAATACAAATTCCTAAGGAAGATATCTAAGTCATCCTGCACAATTAAAATAAGACAAGTATATAATCAAAGCAAATACAATAAATATAAATAAAATATCTGGTCACCTTAGAAAAGTTTCAAAAGAAAAAAGAATATATCTTATCTATGAATTAGCTGCAGATAAATATTGATTGACACTTAAAAAAGTGTACCATATCAGTTACATTGTATAATTTATTAAAAAAATAATTTTATTAAAATAAGCATCTTCGATTTGAACTACTATTATCGACATGGCTACAAGTAAGTGCCCCTTGTTAGACTAACTTCATCTCAAATTACTTCGGTAGGCAATTGTTTTTGATAACCATAAACGAAATATTATATTTTATTTTACTGAATCAAGCTACTGAACCGCTGAGTATCAGATTACTAAGGTAATAACGATATATTTTTAAAGGTAAGCTTTTATTTCTGGACTGACATTAAATGCACACGAACAGACACACAGAAATGTGTATTTTATAGTGTATTAACGACTGTAACATTTTATCCGAATTGATTTTAAATATCTATTCACTAAGAAAAATCATTTTCAGTGACATAAAGACCAAACTCATGTACTTTAATATCCAAGTAAAATATATTAGAAACAGAAAGATGACTAAACAAGACCAAACCAAAGAAGGTACGAACCAAATTCTTAAATGGAAGATTAAGTAACTAACCTAACATTCCGCTGATGACTCCGAGATTAAAGCCATTCCAAAAGCTGTTAAAGGCCCATTAAAATTGGGTGGGCTGTCTGTCATAAATACATTATTAACCTATTCGAAGGTGAAGAGGACTCACCACCCCGATATTTGCTCTGGGCTAATTAAATATATAATGATCGGCAGCAGACCCCAGCTCACTTTAGTTTCACAGCCTCCAAGTTATTTATAGCCGCCCATAAAACAATTCTTCAAACTTCCCCACAAAAAGGTCTCGTCTATTCAAAACCTTATAAGAGATAATAGAGGACGGGGGCACAGCACAAAAGTCTGGATGCAACACTGAACAGTGATGAAGAAAAAAAAACATAAAACCAGCTGGCCACGTCCCGAAGTCGTCTATACAAATTCCTGCACCGTTCCCTTAAAAATCGATATTTAAAGTTAAGTACCAATACTTTACCAATAACAATGGTCCAGCGTGTGACAGAGACAAGACGCGAGGAGCCAGCACCCGAACTGGACATTCTAATTTACGAGCGCTTTTTTTTTCGTCTAACATACGCAGTTCAGATGAATCTTTCGACTTTTGTAATGAATTGAAAAATGGAGTTCTGAGTTAAACGGCCTTTTGTCCTTGCTTACTGAGAAATAGACTTCACAAGTCGACGTGGACGCTTAGAGACGGCTGTTAGTTCCGTTGTTTGTGCTCGCGATCGAGTTACAAGGATGTTCTTTGATAGTTTGTTGTGTATCGGTTGTCATTGTATCGGTTATTGTCGAGGCGTGCTCGGGGATCGCAACAGTCGGCCGCAGGCGCTGCCGACTGCGGGGGGCGGTTTATTATGAATTAATGAGAATCGAAATGTTTCGCCAGATCAACGCTCGTCCGCTTGAATGGATCTGACATCTTACTACACCTCTACCGGACGGAAAACACCTCGTTCGGACGTGACGAATCAATTTGTCCTAAGATGGAATCACTTATGTATCTACCTATTTCCGAATGACCATGTACAGGATGTAAAAGTGATCAAGGCCATTCAAAACTCTTTTAAAAATATTTTCTAAATTCTATGGATGATATAAATAAACTAAAGATTAAAATAAAACTTACCGGTATGTGTTCTTTTATGTATTTTGAGGTTTTCTGATCTGGCGAACACCTTGCCGCAGCCTGGGAAGGGGCAGGGGAACGGTTTCTCTCCGGTGTGCACGCGGATGTGATTCACCAATTTGTATTTAGCTTTGAACGGCCGTCCGTTCCTCGAGCAGCCCTGCCAGAAGCACGCATGCGTGGTACACTCGGGCCCGCCGACGTGTTCCACTGTCAGATGCGTCACGATTTCGTGCATGCTTGAGAACAGTTTGTTGCACATTTTTCTAGGAGGTGGTTGTTCAGGATCGAGCCACTGACACCGCATGTCTCTCCGCGGAGGCGCGCGTACATAGCGCAGGAAGGCGTGTGGGGCGTGCGCGTGCGCATGCGGGACTAGCGGCGGCGCGGCACCTTGGTAGTGCACGGGGTCGCCGCGCCAGTCCCAGCTCTGCTCCAGCGGCTGCTGCGGGAACAGCTCGCCGCAGCCGCCGTAGTCGCGCAGGTAGCCGGGCTGGTAGGAGTGCAGCGGGTAGGGCTGGTAGTGCGGCGCGTGGTGGGGCGGCGGGTGCGGCGCGGCGGCCCGGTGCTGCGCGCCCGGCCCGCACGCCGGCTGCGGCGACATCTTCAGCCCGTACGACGCCAGGTGCGCGTGGTTGGTCTCCAGGAAGGCGTTCATGGCGGGGGTGGCCGACGCCGGCGCATAGCCCCATTCGCCCGCCACCATCCACGCGGCGGGGTATTCCCCGCTGATGACGGTTCTGGAAACTGCGTCGTATCCGACGCTCAACGAGGCTGCTGATGTTCGCTAAGCTCACTTCAGCTGGTACACACACTTTGTTACCATTCCTTGGTTTAACAGGTTCAGGAGTTTGAAGACGACCTGTTGGAGAGGACAGAGTGTAAGTAATTAAAAATTCTGTTGCTTATAAAATATTCAAGGGCTCCAATCGTCCGAGCAAAATGTAAAAAAAATGAACCCTAAAGTATCATAACCTTCCGAGACAAATTCAAAACCATTTCTCAAAATAATAACACACATTCGTGCAGCCATAACCGGCGACGAACATTTATTTATAATAAAAAAAAAAATGTGAAGCAGGTACTTTTGGACATTAAATTAAACTGTGGGTAAATTTATAGGACACTTTTATACGCCTGAGACAAAAATTTCGATTGTATTCGTGTATATTTAATTTTAGTTTATTTGTTAGGCTGGCTCCAATCTCTTTTATGGCCGAGGTTTAGCATCGATAATTTATTAAAATAGTTTTATGAATGATAAAACCTGCTTCATCGTCAGCGACAGCGTGCAACGACGGCCATTTTATTGCCAACTTCAGATCGTCTTTAATTAACTAGCTTCTGCCAGCGGCTTCGTCCGCGTGAATGTAGTAAATTATCTCAAGGGAACATGTTCCCGGAATAAAAAAATAGGCTATGGGTTATTTTAGGTCATAGTCTACCTTTGCGCCAATTTTCATTTCAATCGGTTCTGCTGTTTAAGTGTGAAGATATAACAAACATACAGATGTAAGTACAAACTTTCGCTTTAAAGACAGCTAGACTAGCTTCTGCCAGCGGCTTCGTCCGCGTGAATGTAGTAAATTATCTCAAGAGAACATATTCCCGGAATAAAAAAAGTAAGCTATGAGTTATTTTCGGTCATAGTCTACCCGTGCGCCAATTTTCATTTCAATCGGTTCAGCTGTTTAAGTGTGAAGATGTAACAAACGTACAGACGTACAAACTTTCGCTTTAAAGACATAATATGATTCAAAGGCACCTTTAATATGGGCAAAACATGCCTATCATTCCTTAGGCGTAAAATTGAAGAAGAAAACAATTAAATTGAAAAATATTTTAGGAAACACGATGAGATCAATCGTGGTAAATCAATATTAGAAATATGTTTTCTTCTTTCTAATAGAATGTGATAAAAAATTTATATAAGCACATTCTTTTATGAATGAGTAATAATTTTGTGGTTTCATTTTCATTTAATATATCCATAGATCACCAATAGATCATTTTATTCAGACAGATATATCTATTCATGACAACCGTATAATGATACCTACTGATTATGCTGTTTGTGTTATCATTCTTTTCTTTCATATATTTTAGTGTTATAAAGATAACTTGTTGAGAGTTGATAAAAGATAAATTGAGTGAGAAAATTCAATATCCACTAATCTGCTCACTCCAACTTGCTGTAAAATCGAGCCGTCAATCAACTGAACTGTACATTTTTTTGTGGGCGTTACATAATCGCATTATTTGAAAATAATGTTGTTTATGTATTGTTTGACACAGTCGAGTGGGACAGCTTTACCTGAGGCTTAAACAATGTAGAACCTCAGATCTCCATCTTATCTGAACATTATCTGTGAGCCCCCGCCGCGTGGTCGCATCACCACAAAGCAATGGGTTGACACATCTCAACAGACCTTCAAGGCGTAATAGGATTACAAAAATAACCCTTTTTATATCAATATTAACTGTCAAAGCATTTTGTGTCTTAATCCTTTAACATTATAACCCCTGGAACGCTTTTTGAACGGTAAATGTATGTTGGGAACAATTTGCAGCTGTCTAAGGAAGGTTTCCACAGTTTTAAGGAATTAGTCACAATCACATTACTGTGTTATTGAGAAGATTCAGTAATCTGTTTGACGGATTTATATACGAATATGTTCATGGGGATAAAAGCATTTAGCATAGAAAATGTCTTCAAGAACTTTGATACATAGAACAGCAATTGTTCGCAACAATGATAAAGAGGTCAAAGTAGGTTTATATGTAGGGGTCATCTCTGAAACTACCGAATCTATTCTGAAAATTATTTCACTAATGTAATAGCTGTAATGAGAAAGCGAGGAACCTTGATCGTTGGAAGGAGTGGAGGGAGGCCTTTGCCCAGCAGTGGGACAGTGTGGGCTAAGTATAATAATGTAATAGCTATACTATCCCTGAGCGCTTTATGCTGTAAATTATTTCCATATCATGAGTTTTAATTTATAATATCGAGTTTTGTGAGAAATTTTGGTACCTAGATAGTGTATCCTAATTTAACACTTATTGTATAAATTATAAAGATGGAAAGTACTAATTCCACGCATGCACTGTTGAAGGTTTTTGTAAGGATTTTGACGTGTTTTTGCCATCGTTTTTTAACTGTAGTAAGTGCTTTCATAATCACCAGTCTTGTCAAGGAGATTCGTAATACCCTGTTACTGGGTTATGGATGTCAAAACTAGAAGTTGGGAAAAGGCAGATTTAAATATTTTATAATTTCTTGTCACACCTGGTCTAGCCATACTGTTAAGCGATTTGTAGAGATGTAGAAAAGCTTAGTACCCAGTAAAAAAGATGACATAGGATACACTTAGCTGCAATAATTATGACCCAAACTCTGAACGCGAACTTGTGAACAAACGCAATTTATTCTTAGTTAATGAGAATAGACGCCATGTAGCTACTTTAGTTGCTTTATAAGAATAATTTTCCATTAGGTTAGTTTGGAAATTCACTTTCGTTGGAATTTGTTCAGAACTGATTTAACACTGGTTCCACAGAAATATTAGTTTGATTTATTTTTTCATATTCAAGCTGTAAATCTTTCTTTTTTATGATTTGTTATTAATGCGTAGATTAATATAATCTATCGATCACAGCAAAAAAACAAAACTAACATGCCATACAAAGCATTGTAAGAAAACATAGCGATATTTTCTACCCGGATCTACTTGCTAACGGTCCAAGGATAATCTCAGTGTCAGGAGGCTATATCTCTCAATGCATCTCATAAATTCGGAGGGTGTGTTGTGGATAGGAATCACAAGACTTTGTATAAATGTCCTCTAAAATTTTTTAGAGTACCTATTCAGTAAATTACCATCCTTTAAATACATTGACAAGTTTAAATAGTAGAGAAAAGTATTTTTAAACAGCCAGTTGGAAGAAATAATCTTTGCAAGCACTGGTACTCAAAATAAATAAATCTTATCGCGTAACTTGATCTTTTGATGTTTAAGATATTACTAGATTATTTTAGATTACTATTCTAGAAGTAAATACTTCTAGAATAGTAATCTAAAGTCGATGATTTCATTTCAAGGAGAAAATCGATGATTTCCTCCTTCTTGTGCCGTGGTAATATTTTGTGTTAATTTTTCAAGACTTAGAGTTATAGTTGAGTTGGAATTGTTTTTTGTGAGTTTTAATGTTGCGCTGAATAATGAATACTGTGACAAATCCAAGAAATTGTTTTTATTGACAGCTTGGTTTGAAAAAAAAAATAGAAAAAACTTTATTGTACAACAAAAAGTAACACAACTAAGAAACAAACAAAAATATTCTGTTATCTACTAATTTTTAGTTATGTTTTAATACTCAGGAAATCTATTTTCGTAACCTTGTAGGGAGTCTTGTACAATTGAGGCGTAATGCTTTTTTTAAATCTTAAGAGCTCTTTTAAGATTTACAAAAAGCCTTACTAATCTGATTATAACACATTATTTATCTGAACATATTTGTAAATAGCATTGGGAGTTATTGCAGTTTTTTATATGAGCCGTTATTTTTGCAACCTGATGTAATTGCCGCTAATTGTAGCAAACTAAAAAAATTGCATTACACAAAACTTACCTAACATATTATAAGGTTATTTCAGTTAAGATTTGCATAAACGCTTAGTAACTAAGTAATTTATTTTAGAGATGATAATTTAGAAATGTGTGCCATTTAAGATTATTGCACAAGTAAATTGTGTAATGCAGTTTGTAAAGTTTAAATTAGTAGTCAAAAACGATAAATCAGGTGTTGGTGATTTTATAATTAATTTGTGACTAAGTCTTACTAGTGCAGGTAGAAAAAGGTTTTATTACAGAGCCAGCCATCTTTGAATTGCGATTGCGAACATTGTGCATTTATTGGTTTTTTGAGGTCTCACGAAAGTTGTAGTAAATACATAAAACATACCTAATAGCATAATCAGCCTTTTCTATTGTTCCCACTGCTGGGACTCAGGCCTCTTCTCTAGGAGAGGGAATGAGCCGTAATGCGGGTTGGTGAATATCACATGTTTTCGAATTTTTGGTTCTGGGACATGCCGGTTTCCTCACGATGTTTTCTTTCATCGTTTTGAGAGCAATGGTGATGAAATAAATTAGACAAAGTAATACGCCTGGCCGGGTTTAAACCCACGACCTAGAACTCGTAAGTCGGAGCCATTACCACTCGGCCACCACTGCTCTCGGGTTAAATATATACATATAGAACATTTTTTTTTAGTTTATGCGAAACTTGAATACAGTTTGTTCAAAATCAGTAACTGAATGGATTCCATTAGTTTTTACACTATGTTATATTTTTTCCCCAAAAACACTTAAAAAGGTCATCAGTTGGATACCACCGACAGTAAGTACGACACAGGTCATAATGGGCATTAGACGCCAGCAAACAGTTGGGTGCCAGTGCAAAACAACCCTTCAGTCGACTGAATGGCCCGGTGACTATGTATTTTTGCTGATATAACAAGCCTAAAACTTTGTGACTTTTCGTGATACAGTTATGAAATTTTGTATAAAGATTTTGATATGAGTATAAAATAATGTCTACTTTGAGGCCCACTTGATGTTAACAGGGATATTATTTGCACTGTCAAATAATATGCCACGATCATATTTTATAATGTACACTGAGTGCAAGTGCATATGCCAAATTTTCAAAATGTAATTGCCCATTTTCACCAACACTAAGCAACGGGATTAATGCTTCAATATTTATTGCACAGTTGGCTCAAAATTCTGACCGTTGAAAAACTAATAGTACCTTCATTTTTTATTAAAGCATTAATTTGTTTTAGGAAAAACCAAGAAAACGTCGATATAACTTAAAAAGTGTTTCGTTGATATTAATAGACATAAGTAACACCAAATTTTGCAAAATGTTATATTCTAGAAATATAAAAGACTAGGTTCGTCCGTGGCTTCGCCTGTTTTAATGTAGAAAATTATCCCAAGGGAACATATTCCGGATTAAAAGTATCCTATCATACTAGAATATAATGTCCTATTCCATGACATTATCTACTAGTATGACCAATTTCATCCAAATCTGTTTTACAGTTTAAATGTGAATACGTAACAAACATTGGTACACACATACAAACTATGATGATAAAAACTCGTATAGGTAATATACAACATTAGTTTTGGTATATACAAAATAAACGCGTATCTAGTATTTTTATATAATGAATCTATTTACAAAATTTCATAACGATATCATGAAAAATCATAAGCTTGTTATGTCAGCAAAAATACATAGTCACCGGGCCATCAGGCGACTGAAGGGTTATTTTGCTCTTGCACCCAGCTGTTTGCTGGCTTCTAATACCCGCTTTGACCTGCTGTGACCTGTATAACATGGTGTAAATACTATTGGAATCCATTCAGTTACCTACTGATTCTAAACAAACTATATTCAGATTGCTCACTACTAATAATATTGTATATATTTGCAAAAATGTAATAGAAATCTGCAAACTATGTCGACATTGTTTCATATTTCAGTGTAGGCAACGAAATCTATAGTTACCAATAGTTAAAAGAAGGTTTATTAGCCAACCTAACCTATTCGAAACATGATCGCACTACTTAGCTCCCATGTTTAGTGCTTGTTTATAATTAACTTAACTACAACTTTTTACTACTTTAAGTAACAATAAAGTAACTTTATTAAAATACAACTTTTAAGCAAAGAAGTCTAGTTAAATAAGCAGAAAATATCCTGAATGTTTCATTAATTAGTTTACCTGTATGTAATTCTGGTATTTCAGCTATAAGGTTTCATCAAAATTCGTTCAGCGGTTTAAGGGTGTAATACATACATATATACAAACTTTCATATCTATAATTAGTGAGATTTATTAATTTTTAATTCAAAATATAACAGTTTTAACTATCCATGAGACTGCCATTGTGCCCATAGATTTAAGTTTGTGTGAAATTTATGTTTTACTATTTTGGGGTGCAATAAAGTTTATTCTATTCTACCTGGTCTATTATATAAATTTTATTCTACGTAGTCTATTATATAAAATATAATGTAAATTTTCGGCCCACTCAAGAATCTATTTATCAGTCTAACCTGCCTCTTAGCAAGTTTATTTCAATTCACTGGTTATTTCGTTAAAGGTTGCAATTATGGCTCAGTATAAACTTGTAATATTTATTGTATTTGAATAATAATATACTTCATATTTATTATTAACCATAATGTAGTTTTGCCAAAGATTATAAGTGTTGTAAAATTTTAGCGACGGGAGCGGTACAGGTTGTAATTTTTTTTTTTAAGTTTTGAGTAAAATATTAAATTTACCTACTCATTCGGATTTCAGCTGGATTGTTTTGAATGAAGTTTAAATTTTTTTACACCACAATAAAGGAATTACAAATTATTTGAAATTGTACACTAAAACTTTTTGTCACAGAATAGTATAACTATTAGATCTTTACTTATAAAACGCTAGCTTCAGCCATTGCGAACATTAAAGTACAAAATATATGTCTACGTCACTCAGTGGTAAAGTAGCATTCTACCGGTAAAATAATTTTTTAAATCGGATTAGTAATATTTGAGTTTCTTCAAAAAAACAAAAATCTTAAATTTGTATTTACATATACGGTGTTAATCAGATCTTTAAACAGGTACGGTTAAAGATATTTATTTTCTCAGAAGAATTATAAATTTACTTAAAGAGAAAACACAAGTAGGTTAAAAAAAATGTCACATACCAGCAGGCGTAGATAATAAAAAGAACGAAAAATAAAAAAAATGTACCTACGTTCACATTTCATTATCACTTCAAACTTAACATACATCATTTTAGCATATCTAAAGTCCGGCAAATATAAGAAGTACCATTTGATATTTCACAATTTTCTATAAAAATAGCTTTTCAAAGGCGTCACTCACACTATTTCTTTTTTATCTTTCCGTAAAACCATTGAATTATGAAGACATTTTTATTTTATCCCAACATATATACAATTTTGAATGAACAAATTAAAATGTACTATGTGTAGAACCAGTAGAACTGTCAAAAGGTACTTCTTAGATTTGTCGGGTTATAGTACCAAAAAATAAATCAGAAGGTAAGTTATACACAAGAACGAGTGATGAGGGTAGGATACAATTTTATAGTTGACGAGTATTAAGACCTACATAGTGCAGGAAATAATCGACTCATTGTTTTTTTTTTTTAATTTTATTCATTTGTATTGATACATAATATGTCTATTTTGTATTATAGTGTCTTTAGGAATACTTTTTCATTTTTTTTTCTTTTATCATTGTACATTCGCGCACCTATTGTCTTTCTATTGTGTCTGTAATTTCCACGATTGAAAGGTAAAATTTTATATTATTTTACGATTTAATCGAGAAACGGGGAAAGATTTTTAATATGTGTATTTTTAAAATTTTCTTGTAAATGTGTGACGATTTGATTTCTTTTGTCTTTAGGTAATTTGTTACAAAAGTTGGCCCCTTCATACATATTATAATTCCTCTTTCCATATTTATTCTTAGGCTGGGTTAAACAGATATCATTCGCTTGTCTTGTTAAAATTTTGTAATGTCATATGTATAAATCAAATGAAAATAAGTGGAACTGCTAATATGTAAATACTAGCTGACTCAGCAATCTTTGCTCTGCCGTATAGATTGTCAACAAAAACAAAATGGGAGGTAGGAGGGAAAAAAATAGCCTACGACTTATTTTCGCACCTGCCAAATAAAAATATTATACATAAAAATAAAAAAAACCATAAAAATCGGTCAATCAGTTTCGAAAGAGTTTGTTAAAAAATACTGTGACTCGAGTTTTCTGTATATTATATAGATATTTATCAAAGACAACAGTCAAGGTTTTTCAGAAATCTACACTAATATTATAAAGAGGTAAAGTTCGTTTTTTTGTTGTTTTATTAGTAGGAGGTAATCTCTGTAAGCAATGGTCCGATTGATAATTTTTTTTACTGTTAGAAAGCTGCTTTATTACCTAAGCTATTTAATGTACCTACGCGGTTGAAGCCGCGGGCAAAAGCTAGTCAAGTATCACTTTGAATTTTAATAACAATCTAGATGAAATAAAAGCTGAAACTTGTAACATAAATTATAAAGTAACATTCACTGTAACAACTATATATAGTATTTTACAAGTTTGAAAAAAAAATGAAGACATGTGACATCCACCAACCCGCACTGGGCCCGCGTGGTGGATTACGGCCCATTCCCACTCTTAGAGAAGAGGACTGAGTCCCAGCAGTGGGAATATTACAAGGCCGATTATGCTATGCAATTATATGTTATCATATAATTGGTAATAGTTCGATGTAATGCAATAACTGATTGTTATGGACTCGTAGAGACTACATCAAACAATTATGAAAACATTACAATTGTTATTATAGTTTGTAATGTATTGCTTGATTAATTATTTATAGGAAGGGTAAATCCTCAGTATGCATGTAGGTCAGTGAGCGATTTTTATCTAAACTGCTAGGTAAATGTCAAAACTATGAGATAAATAGCAGATGTTTTTTTTTTTTTGGGTGCTCTGTGATATATTTTGTGTTTCCATTCCATGTGATGAGAATGATTTAAGTCAATATTATATCTACTCAAGACTACTTCATATTTTTGTTTCAGCATATTAAATTAAAATTGCCAAACAGCCCGAAAAGAATGTCGAACTAGAAGTCCCCCATATAATGTTAATACTACTAAGGATGGTGTAATTAAGTGTACCTAATCTGTCACTATTTCGATACCTCCAACCTTATGCGTCTTAAGTCGTAATGTAAAAAATGCTGTTTTCTTCAGGAGAGCCATTTCTATAATAATTGTTAATGATATAAGTACGTATGTATATAATTTATGAAACACTTTTAACTGATGTTTTTACATTAATTAATAAATTTAAGATGGTAGTAACTTACTAGATGCTCGCTGGATGTAATAAGAAGTAATATTTATTTTATTTCTCTGGGTACATTTTTACTCAAAAAATATGTTACGATTTTATACGTGTAGTGGTATCAATCTTACTGGTTTGGGTTTTATTTATTTTTCTAAACTATATGATTATTATTGATTGATTGATACAATTCTTAATTTTAATTTTGTTATTTTTTTTTCTTTTCCTATAATTTGTATTGATATAATTTGTATAGTGATTGAAATAGAATAAGGCGCCTGTTCTGGTTCAAGAGAGTGCCAATAGAGAGTTTACAATCAAGTTGGAAGCCCTGAAGCACTTGAATAATTCTATAATATAAAGTACACACATGGAAGAAACAAACGTGTTGCGCCGACCCCAAATAAAATGGGAGAAGGGCAGGAAGAAGAAAGTACACACATCCTACCATAAACGCACTTCATTTCCTGACAACCGGCTTTCTTAGGACGAGGTAAGTACCAGCAAGTCTTACTAGTGAAGTAACTCATTGACTTAATGAATTGTAATTATATGTTTACTGGTACAAAATACACTTGTATAGGTACAACAAAAATATATTTCAATAAATCTAAAGGACCATTTGATTTTGGGAAAAGGCTGCACGTATAGTGAAAAGCTTTGAATTTTAATCTAGGTAGACCTGTGACTTAGATGTCAATGTAAAAACATTGCTGGATATTCTTATTATTTTCTAGCTTGTAGTAGACGGCTAAGACTGGTGTTACTGTCATGATTGAATACTGAATTTCATTAGTCTAGTCTGTTTTAGTTTCATACATCACGTTTAGTTCAGCGAAAGGAACCTGGCTTGTTATTTTTATAAAAGAGATTATTTATACTTGAAGGTTTAATTTAGCACTTACTTCATTTTTATGTCTTATTTGGGCTTAATATGGTGCTCCATTATTTCAGCAATACTTAATAGAGATACTGTTTTCATTTTTCATCCGAGGTTCAAGAATCACACTATTTTTCAGATCTTATGATCTCATCTCTCAATGTTAAGCTTAAATGTTTGGCTCAGGTATAAAGAGTAATTAAAATATGGTTTTTGTCTGCATGATTCAACTGACTGAATAAATGGAAAATAATTTAGGGTTCATATTTTGTAAACACGGAAAAACTTGCCTGCTTGTTGTTTTAGTAGAAATCCAGTCTTTAGTTAATCGATGTATTCATGGAAATTATCACTTAGTTTTATCTATTAGCACAAGAAAATAAACACTTCACTGAACATATACTTAGTATCTAAAATTATTTTCAGTATCCTCATGTAACTAGAGCAATTAGTATCACAGGTGTTGGCGCATCGTTATAACAATCTCGTGTCGATTTCACAGCCGCATTCTGCGATAACAGGCCGCTTCGTTGGTAACATAAGTTTTTTGGACAAATTATCACGCAACGATTTTTTCTCGTAACGATGAAAGGCTTCGCGACGTGTGTCCACTGACTCCGCTGAGGCTCTCAGCATGACTGCGGGCTCCCGCGTCGCCGCCCCTCGCCACAGCCGACATACTGCTTCTTAGAAAATATTTTGTCGAGCGGGCCCAAGGCGCGAACGCAGCCCTGCACGCCGCGAGAAGGGCGGGACGCCGACAACTTTTTCACCCAATAGTGCCAGCTTTCGTGTCGAACCAGCGATGTCCATCCGTCCCGCTCTAATTCACACCGCACAGTGATGTTCGAAAGGGAGGCGCGATCCTCGACGAGCTCATAACGATGGTATAACGAAGAAAATTTCTTTGTGTTTGTGTCGTAATGTGTTCGCTTTATCAGATTTACGTTGAAAGCTCGCTGTTAGCTTTCGAGGGCGCCACATCGGGGCTCCTTGTCGGACAATGCGCGCGGCGCGGGGGTGCGAGAGGGACGCACAACACCCGGGAAATGTTTCGGCTAATGTATTTTCCTGTGGGAAGGAAAACACATGTCGTCGCTTTTAATTTAATACGCGTCACGCTGCGTCGTCGTGTCGTGCGGACCAAGTGCCTCGTTTTGTTTTTCGAGGCATTTTATTTCGGTTATAAATGTTGGTGTTAAATAAAGGGTTATTATTTGAAAATGTATTAACTGAAAATATAAAATTTCATAATGGCTTAGCAATGCTGCACTGCCTTTTATTTTTATCTACTAGTACCACATCGTGTAATTTCGTTCAGTTTTTTGAAGTTTTAATTTTACAACCATGAAGATAATAACTTTAAACTCAGCTTATAAAACAAATATCTATTTTAAAATGTATTTGAAATCAAATATTCATCATAAACTGAAATTATTAATAATTTAAACCTTCATATAAACTTTTAGATTCACTGTTCTATTAAAAAAAAAAAACTCTTAATAAAAGAAATAATCCGATTTGATTCTTATAAGTTTTTTAAGTTCATTATCAAGACACAACACAGATTGTAGCACAACCACCTAATTGTTTAATAGATTATATTAAAATTAAATTATGTGAAACAAAAACAAAAAATATGTAAAAAATCCTTACACCACAACTATCACCAATTAAAATAGTAAATGTATTACAGCAGTTTGAGGCGCGCCAAAAATAATTAACCTAATTAATTTGACGTACCAAATGTACTTGGTAATTAGTTCGGTAAAAAGTCGCATGCGCAGGCCAGGGGCGGGGGCGGGTCGCGCGCTGCCATTGGCTGGCGGCCGGCCGGCACGCCCGCACACTCCTGCGCACACTTTTATTTCTACCAAACATTTATTTCCATCCGCGGCACGAACGCTCGTGATTAATTTAATATATTTTTATCGACGAACTCTTCTCACGCAATACGCTTTTTGCGATATTTGCCTGTATCGATTCGTCACATCTCACAAAACGTTTTTGTACGCATGATCTTGCGCCGTTTGTTCACTTCGTTTGAATTAATTCAACGTTTTGTGAGTGGAACAACATTCTTCCTATTAGTGTCGTGGATATAAATACTTATAAGAAAAACCTCCGGACCACATCCGCTTCGTGACTGCCTGAAGGATTGCTACTGCTGTTTTTTTCCGAGAAGTAATGGTTACTTAGAAACGTTAATTAGTGCGTGAAAAGCTTTAGAACTGAAATTGATGGTGTTAACGTTTATTAGAAAAAGGTATTTGATCTGCTTACTGTAAAATTACTCGAGTTGTAATGATTACGTGATTTTAAATTGCAGCAATAACACAGGGAGCTCACAGTAGGGCTCCAGGTACACAATGCCCTCGCAGCCCTCGTGTGCTGAGGGCCGGTAGATATTTCATTAAAATAAATAACGTTATTATTTATTTGGGTGTTTCTCGGCGACGATGCAAGCTACAAATTATGCGGACAATGCCTCCGCGGGATACCGCTATTATTAAATGTAGCTCAACAGATGGCGCTGCTCTCCCCTGCCCTCTAGACCAACAAACAATATTAAAAAATTCGTTCTAATAATCTCTAAATTAGTGAAACATCGCAGTTTTAATTAAAGCTCAGTGTTAATTAATTTTAAATGGTGAAAATTAGACTTACGTTGTTTCTTGTTACTTGATAATACGTTTTATCAATCAAGTACTCATCTTCTTGCAAGAGTCGCTAAACTTAAGTGGCAAGGAGCAGAGCACATTGCTCGCAGAACAGATGGTCAATTGGGCTGAAAGATTTTGAAGTGGTGACCACGCACTGGAAGTCGCAGTGTTGGACGGCCTCTCACAAGGTGGAAATCCGCAAGCCTGGTCGTTATGGCGTTGCTTGGACAACTGTAGACGTCTTTCGGCTGAAATGATGATCCCTCCTTAAACTTCTCCCAAGTATCTACATCGGCTTCCAATCTCACAGGATGTGACTGAATATATACAAGGTGTAAGGGACAACCCTCAACAAACTTTAAGGGCTTGCTCAGTAGATGAAACTGAACAACCTTCCACGACATTTCTTTTTCAGGAAACGAAAAAAAAAAATCCGCCACACCATAGAAAATGATAAACTTGATTGGACAGTTTGATTGGCAGGGCCCTGTGTGTGCGCTGTAACATGCTGGCCCGCAGGTTTGCACGGTGTATTGAACAAGTTAAACTGACATTATTTAAAGCCTTCTGTCAATCCTTTTACACCTGCAGCCTGTGGACTAAGTACACGCAGCGTGCTTACAGTGCTCTGCGTGTACAATATAATAACGCATTCAGGATACTGTTTGGGCTGCCGCGCCACTGCAGCGCTTCAGCAATGTTTGCGGAGAAAAGCGTGGATGGTTTTCACGCCATCATGCGAAAGCGTTGTGCTTCTGTGATGGAGCGCATGCGGGTCAGCTCGAACAGCCTTCTGAGTGTGTTCGTGGGTCGCTGGGTATCGCCGATGTGGCAGCACTGGATGCGACTACACACTGAGGGTGGTCGCGTCCAGGGCCTGGCATAGACTGGTGCTACAGTGCAGTGCCGCTTTGAGTGTGTTTAGTGTGTTTTTGTATATAATAACAATAGCTTTATAAGGTTTCTTGTGTTACTAACAATATATGGACTTTTGTCTGAAATAAATGTCATATTATATTATTATTATTATTTATTATTATATGGAGAGGCCGAATTTTTTTTTCGTTTCCTGAAAAAAAATTATGTGAAAGGTAGTTCAGTTTCATCTACTGAGCAAGCTCTTAAAGTTTGTGGAGGACTGTCCCTTACACCTTGTATATTTTACATGAAGGCACTGCCTATCAGAACTCTACAATCCAGTTACTGGGCAACACTATACTCCTTAGATAGACTAAGGGCCAGAATTTATAGCATCTGACTAGCGAGCTACCGTGACCCTGGAACGCAATGGGCAACTGAAGGGATTGTGGTGGGTTTAGTCACTTCACATTGAGAGGAGTTTTTTTTTAAATATTTAATAAAAATACTTTACCCGACACTAGGAAATTGCTCCTTTTCGTTTATGCGTTCACAAACATGTAAAGTTGCAGACATAAGACGCCAGACTCGAAACTCCTTTTTTAAGCTATATAAATATTTGTCGGGAATCGAACCCGCGACACGTAGTGTAACAGTCAATCGACCAACCGTGCTGTCTAAGTTATTTTATAATTTTCTAACTTAACAAAAAAATATGGTTAAAAGTAAAAACTAAGAAAGTAATAGGTACTTTGATTTGAACACAAAGATATTTTTATTTTTCTCTTATATTCACTAGTCAGATTAAATTGAGAGTTGTGAAGTAATTTATTTCCATGGGAATTATCGTTACGCTCTACTTCCATATTGCGTTCACTTACCCAAGAGTTACTCTTCATCTTTTTTTTGAGTTGTGAAATAATTCAATAATTTCTTCTGTTCTTCGATGGAGTGAGAGGGTTTGTCAGACTTTCACTGACTAAAAAAAACCTGTGTCCTCAAGTTGTCCTTTGCGTTCTAGGATAGATTCATCGTGGCATCGTGGCATCGTGGCACTAGCGGGTATCATCTGCTTACTGAACGATCGGACAGCGAGTTACCTATTGCTAGTTGTCCGCAAGCCCACGCCTATGGTTGAAGGTACTAATTTACTATAGGTACATAATTTTCTTTTTTTCACTGGGCTTCATTTTTTTTGGGATGAGAAATCATAAAACTTTTTTGCCGTTAAGGGCGGAGAAAGAGAGATTTACCAAAGGGCAAATCTCTCTCTCCACCATTATCATATGGTGACTCTCTTAATAAATAACACAGCACTATCAGGCATTTATTACATGGGTTACTTAACAGTATATCAAAAAAAAATTTAAAGCTATAAAATAAGTACTTACCCCGATCGACTCAGCATCATTTCAGCAGAAAGATATCCACTGTTAGACATAGGCCTCCGTTAAGCGTTACCACAAGTTCACACAACTCTCCGTCCTCCTATATGCTGTCGTCAGAATCTTCTGGCCTCATCGACCATTTCTTCAGCGAGCAATGTGCCCTGCTCTCTGCCACTTAAGTTTTGGCTATCTCTGTATCGTTGATTCTCCTGCTCTTCATTCCTAATGCGGTGCCTAAAGCATTGAAACTCTGAGCATAGCCCTTTTCCGATCCGCTAGTAATAAAAAAATGTGATCAAAATACGTTTGTTGAACATAAATTTGGCAATTTCAGCTTAACCACTTCCTACAAATATTGTAAAAATGATAAAGACGATGATTTGATTCAAAAGTTACACATCCTTTAGTTCAGAGGTGGTCAACCGGTCAACTGGCTCTTAATCCAGTTCGGTTGTAGCAAACAGTTAAACGTATTTATGTTCAGACCAAGAAGTGTATGATGCAAGGTGGCAGATAAGGCAGCTATTATCGCTCCTAATACATTCTGTTATCTTGCCTTGTAACTTAATGTTTGTCAAAAGGAAATCGAACGTATAGATCTATTCGAGACTGGTTGCCTAGGTTTTTGAGCTCGCTTTGCTCTTTCGCATAATTCGACCAAGTTTTTTAACTATTCATGATATAGAATTTTATTAGTGGCAACGCTTCAGTTATTAGCCTCTACGCAGTTTTGGCCATTTCAACTTTGTCAGCCCAAAATAAGCGATGCCAACCAGAATAGTAGAATCACTTATACTGAATTAATCAGTAAGCAGTTTTGAATGTACAGTAAGGCCCCAAAAGTCCATAGGAACGTTAAAGATTACATTGCTACGAACCGAGCGAGCGCGATACTTCCGTGCGTATGTGTGCGCATGTATGAGTATCCACATTCCACAGATAACACACACTAAGGAACTGTCGTCGCACTGAGCAAACATTATTATTTTTCTGTTCTTACTATAGCATTGATAAAATTCGCGCAAATACGTCATGTGCTGGTAGCCGTGTGAACTAAGTGTTGGATTCGCAAATCACGTAACCCGAGTTCAAATCACAGTCGGTCCGTTGCAGTTATTTCTTACTTTGAAAATTCCCAATCTATATTGATATAGTTGTTTTTTTATATTTCTATGAAAAATACTATTGCATTTTTTGCACTAAATAGTTGCAAATTACGAATGTGATCAATTAACCACAAGAAGAATCACATTCGTAATTTGCAATTATTTAGTTGTTACATCTTTTCGATGTTGTAAGGTAGAAATAAAAATACGTGTTTAATAAAAATGTTTATTCTTTATATTTACAAATTAAACATTTATGAGAATTGTGACGTCGAATTGTTACCTAGACCAAAAGTTATCTTGTAACCGTTATCTATGTTACGCGTAAGATGGTTTGTTGGAAGTATACTTAGACCAATCCTAATATGAATAACGTAACAGTGAACGGATATTCAAATTTTAATAAAATAAAATATAGGTAATTGTTTATATCCAGTTATTTATTGAAAAGTGATATATGATTTAGACTTTGTAAACATTTTATTTTTGTGTAACGTCACAATGAATGTATTGAGGTCATAGCTTAATTGTTCATTTTCTTGACGAAAAGAAGATTGAAACTAAACCTCAATTTCTGTTAAAAGAACTTTAGTTCTCACAAGATAATCGTCAATTAGATGAGAAAAATAAATTGAACTATAGTATTATGTTAAAACAGTGCGGGTAGAAGAATAAAAAACGAAATAGACTCATGATTATTGTCAACAAAATTGATAGCGAGTTCACTGCATTCTTACGATGAGGCGATGGCACAAGTTAAAAGATATAGCTGTTTTAAACGAAAGTAAACACAATATAATACAGTGTTTGTTAACGAATAATCACAGATATGTTAAAATAAAATGGTAGGCCATTTAATTTAGTTAACATTAAACATTTAGTGCGAAACGTAATCGTTCTTGTTTGTGCCTCTCTGTCAAGTACGGCTTTTTAGCAGGTTTTCTGTGATGCACGCCTTCAGCGTGAAGTGCACGGCGAACAGTATCCATCGAGGTGTCATATAATTCCGCAAAATGTCTCGTTGGTGCGAAACCATTCGTTTCGTATACGTCCACCATATGTCGTCGCTGCGCCTCGCTAATAATCATCGCTTCGGTCTCCCACTTCTCTTTCGACTACCAAGGCTACCTTCTTCCTCATATCTTTTTAGCCAAAGATTTACAGTATTTTTCTAAAATAAAAAATATATATATTAGGCAGCTATACCTACTTCACTTCATTTTCATTATATAAAATGTTAATAATCCTAATTATTGAATATAATTTTAAAATAAAACTGCATTTATTATTCCAATAACCAATCCAATAAACCCAACGATTTACGTATTACTCTTTTAAACCTCATAAAGATACGATGAATGGATTCATAAATGGCATACGTTTTAATTAGAAGATTAATTTTTAATAAAGTTACAATTCATTAATAGCTATTATACTCACATTCAGTCCGGTTTCTTCAGATATTTGTGTTTTATTGAGACCACTTTTATGCAGCCCAAAGATAGTCACCCTCACTTCAATACTAATATTAGCCTGCATTTTGCGAATATTACAATACTGTCAACCACACGTCACTAACCAACAATTACAACCAAACGACAGTTCATTTCGGTCAAGTTAAAACTCATGTCTACCTCGCAGAAATCTAATTCTTTATTTAGTTTTTTTGTGATCTACCTTTCTAACTCTAAGAAATGTGTGAACAAGTTAAAGAATAATTTAATATATGTAATGCAAATACATAACTTCCAATCGGGTAAGAACTTACAAAAAGTCAATAATTGCGTGGGATTTGAACTTGCGGCACACTGATTTGCGCTTCAATCTGTGTGCCTATACCACTGGGCCATCTTGACTTGTGCTAAGTTGATGAAATTGTGGATTTCAATCATTTTTTGGCGAAACTTGAAAATAAAAGGTCGTAAGTCAAACTAAACGTCAAACGAATACGTTTTAAGAATTCCTATGGACTTTTGCAATTGAGTGTACTATTCTGGTAGGTAATTGTTTGTTTTAGACCGTTAAAGTTGAAATGGTCAATAACTGTGTAGGGGCCAATAACTGTAGCGTTTACCCTATATTGGTCCTCTTCGAAGCGTTGCGCTAAAATTTTTGAGCTCACTCGATCTTTTTCTATTATTGTTAAAACGGTTTTGTAATTGGTATATCTCACAGAACTTAGTTAGTAAATAGTAAATTGTGGTTCAAATCAAGTTCGCCACTCCTGCTGTAACAAACAGAAATAAAAACAAAATAATTTTTAACTATTTTAAAATCGAAGCCACGTGTTCTATGACGTTGATGTCTAATGTTAGGCGCGATAGTGCTACGAAGCGTAGCGCGTAGAGGTCACTCACATTCATAATGACCATTTCTTTTCAATTTTTATTTGACTGTGTAGTATTTGTATACATTATTCTACATATTGTTGTGTGTTTGCGTACAATTATTCATAGCTATGGCAACTAGTGTGCAGTTTTTTTTTGTCTGCTTTAATGGTTTGATATTGACATTAATTTTTTTTTTTTTTATTTAAAATAAAAAGCACCTTTGTACTCTTCTCTGTACTTGTTTTTCTTTAATTTTTAAGTGTTTGTGTGTTCATAAGTTAATAAATAATACTTTCATATAGTTATTTATTTTATTTTATTAATTACAACGGATAAACTTCCAATTATATTGACTAAAGCAAAAACAATTAAAATAACAAATAATATGTACATAATATCCTTCTGACAGTACACTGAATGAATGATAAGAATGCAAAAGATCGTTTAGCTTAATTTTATTTGACTATATGCTTATTATTAAAATTACATAAATAAACTATATTAACAGCACAATATCTACTCTAAGTAATATTATCTCTAGTCCTTGAACAGTCGAAATGTTCAACCAAATACCTAAAGAAGCAGTTTGTTTGCCTCCGCAAGCACGTTCAGTCGTTGGTCCAGCTCATTTCTCCTCAGTCAAGTCTCCTCATTAAGTAAAGGAACAGGGAATGCGTCTGATTTTGCAAACACATTTTTGCTCTTATACAATGATAACAAATAAACAGACACATATTTATTGGTAAAAATAAAGTTACAAGTCACAATATTTCACAGTTAATTGCGTCACGCAACTGTTTCTGTACAATATTTCTAAGATATTATTAATATTCCACAACTTTCGCACAACGCCATCTAGTCTCAAACTAAGCAGAGCTTGTGTTATAAGTACTAGACAACTAATAAATATAGGTACTTACTCACAACTTAAAGTGAATTGATTAAATAGATAAAATAACCAAGCAAAAACATAAAATAATAATAAATTGATCTTTAAAAATGTCATCATCCCATTAGAGCCATTTCAATAAAATTAATTAGTTTCTAATTATATTTTTTTATCAGTCTTCTCTTCAATCAAATAACGCTTTCTTAGTGGTATTTTCTGCATAAATATGCATAAGATATCTATCAAATGGTAGATACCTGATAAAATTGATGGCCGTAACGAAATATCGGCCGCCAGGTTAATTTATTTCAATGCACATTGCATATGTTTCACATCTTCAAACAACAATACTAATGACAAAACTTCACGCAAAAAAAAAAACAACAAAAAAAACCATTGAAGTAAAAAAACCCACCTGTTCACCTCTCGCCCCTAACTGTATCAGTAATTAATTCGATTCCGAGTCAAACGTCAGCGGGATTCGATGACTATTGATATCGGCCGACTCGACTCGACTCGTCTCATCGTATGAAAAGCCGACACAAGCCGATGTGATCGACTTTTTTGCCGCAACCATTCAAACGAAATTAGATTCGGAATCGTAACGTTTTCCATTTGATCTTACGTACATATGTATGGAACAAATACATACATAAATGTAAGGAACTGATAATACTTAAGAGCGACCGACCCCGGAATACGTTTCCATACAACCGCGTTTACGTGATTATAACGTTATTACACACATTTCTCTAGTTATTTTGGAAACGGAGAAATCTTATGGATATTAAAAGAAAGAAAGAAATAAAACTTTTTATTCGTACCTCACACATAAAGTAGAATTAAAATAGGTAAGTATGAAAAAAATCTAGATTATTATTATCTAGATTTTGTGTAAAACTAATCCAGTAAAGACATCTATAAATCTGCTATTTTGAGTGAATTTTAGCCTTTCATAAAATGTACTTTTTAACTAAAAATATACTTACAGAAACCTAGTATATTTAATCAAAATTTTGAAAAAATTACTAAATATTTTCCAAAAACTTTTAACGTTGTAGAAAAAAAAAATCATTTTCGAAGTTTTGTGACATTTTCGAATAAGTGACGGAATTACCGAATGTCAACAGAGGAATCAAGCGTTGTTTCTCTTTTTTAGCATGCCTTTATCTAACATTGCGTTCGATGAAACAAAAACCTTCACCTTTATGTTTTAAACAGCGAGGGCCCTCTTAAGTATCAATGTATTTGAGCTATTCTTTGCGAAGATTATAATCTTTGCTACGACTGAGGCACGTTGCGAGCTACCAATTTTAAAACGGAATAATATCTACTTATAATAACCAATCTTGAAATGATATTTCTCTATGGAAGTACTACCTAAGAAGAATGATAACGCATTAGAATCGAATATTAGTCATAACTTCGTGTATTGTTGACAGATTGGTAGGCGGAGGCGGAGTGGTCGAGCGAATAGCTACTGCGCTGTGTGTCGCGGGTTTGATCCCCGCGAGGAACAAATATTTTTATGGCCTGTAGATAGTTTGTCCCAATAGCCTTGTTTGAAGGAGTTCCCGCAGCCCTCGCAACTGAAGGAAAACTATGGTGTCATACTCGCTCCATTTCCCCCGTAAAAAAAGACTATTTCTTGTTTCTATCACGGATCATGTACCCAGGCTACCTCCATTTCATAATGTTTGTATGGTTGGTAGCTTAGTTGAGTTTGCTAATCTTTCTCGAATCTTTAGCTCTCATTTTATCTTTCCTAACGACGTTCAGAGTTCTGCGTGAAATAAAATAAAAACCGGTCAAACCCCCGAAATGTATTGTTTTTTCTTTTGTGTAAAAATCTTAATGCGGTTTTCAGAATACATCTACTCACCAAGTTTCATCAGTATAGCTCTAATAGTTTTGAAAAAAGTGGCTGTGACATACGGACGGAGAGACAGACATGACGAATCTATAAGGGTTCCGTTTTTGCCATTTGGCTACGGAACCCTAAAAAGTAGATTTAATAATATGTACAAAGCTATTAATAAACTGGTACTAAAACTGAGCTTTAAAAAAAAAGAGTAATTTATAAAAGTATTCCTTTTTACACCTACACCTGCATAAAAACTATGAGTATCTTTTTAGAAGATGCCCCTTGTCATACTAGTTATGCATGCGAATATGCTTCTCTCTAACCAAAAATGATTTTATTAGTCATCTTGTTTGGCCTAGATATTTTTTTTTAATACAAATACAAATACAAAACGTTTATTTGTGCACACAGGTACAATGAGTTGTTACAAAAGTTTTTAAATATGTAGGTATCTCTGTGTCCTGCCACAGTAAGCGGCATACAAATATTAGTAAAATAAGCATTGTTGCTCCTACTGCACAATATTGACTAAGTAGGTACACTTGAATGATTGAATAGTCACTATAATAAGTACTAATAACAATCTTTTAAATAATCGAGATGGTATTGCTTCATACATGAGTGTTTAATATTTACTACATTTAGACAATAACATTGCACGTTTTTTTTAAATGCTATATGATCTATACTAATATAACCTTTGCCAAATATATATTGAGGTCGGCTTCCGAACTTAAATGATGCAGCTGGATTATACACTTATGATTATAAAGTAGGTAAACATAGTTGAGTAACATATTATGCTGTCAGAAAAATAAATGTAACCGGATCGTCTGCTATTAAGATAAAGCGTAGAACTACTGCTTGAAGTCCTCTAAACCTTAGTCTGGTTTTCATAGTTTTTTTTTAATTCTCGCAATTATATGTAATGATTTGATTTTTTTTTTTATTTTGATTAGGTTTGCGCTAGACCGCTATCAGGGCCCCAAGTCTGCTATTACAATAGTGACAGAATGGTCTATCATTGATTTCATAATTGTTGATTGAGTAAGTTTGGTAATCTACCAATATAATGGCCTCATTATGACCTTCCAATGATCAACCACTGACACTACATTGAAAGTAGTGGGATAGAATGGTAATCTCGTACATATTTACAAATTAATGTCTTACGTATACGGTAATATGCAAAAATTTCAACAGTTTCTTTGATCAGACCCTACCATTAGAACGTCATTGTGCAGTCATTGCTTTTAATAAGCTCTATATTGTCAATTAGCGATCATTATGAATTAGCAGATTAGGAACTTTTAACAAAATTACAATGGGATGGTGTTGGAATGTCGAATTTATAAAAATAGCAGACTTAGGCGCCTGATTGAAAGCGACGATGCGGTCGACGATGAAGCGCGCTTACCTAGAAGCAACTTATTCACTCTTGATATTTATTAGTTTATTATTTTAGCATATAAGAATCTATTTTTAATGATATTTCATCTATTCGTATTTCAAATATGTATCTTCAACTCATATAATGTGCATACCTACCACAATTAGTCTTCAACCAAACATAAACTGGCAGAGAATGCATGGTTGCATTAAATCTGCTTATATGCTAATATACATAAAATTTAAATAAATAAACAGACCCATACACAGACAAGCTGTTCAAGTACAATTCATAACAAAAAATAATAAGCGATTAACTAAATAGACCTAATTCGTATAAATGTGTGCAAATAATTAACAATTAGCGCCATTGTTAAGTCAGCTGCAATGTTAAACAGTTTTATTAAAGAATTAACTTATAGATACAAATATAAGATAACGCTCTGTTCAATTATGTAATTATATTCTCAAAATAGAACACGCGGCCCAACAGACTTAAAAAAATATAAAAATATCACCTTTGCCAGCGACTTCGCTTGCGTAAAATTAGTACTGCCCGCCTTTATAAATGAAAGCATTTATTAGTGTTAAACTAGGATATAAATTATTTTGGTGCCAAATTTCATCGAAATCCGTTGAGTTAATTGATAAATGATATTTATTTTCCAACTAAGTATATAAAACACTTTTACACGACAAATTTTTTTTTCGTCAGTTTAAGCTAGATGATTCCGGTGTTTCCTAGCTAGCTACCTTGAGAAGAAACACCGAAACAAACTCAGGGGTCAAAGTCTCTTTTAAGGTCTATACAGTAAATATGTAATGGTCAAATCACATGAGAACCATGCAGATTAGTTTGAGATGGTCTTTTGAAGAAAAAACCATACAGATTTGAGTGGACCTGTCCAATCAGTGCAAGCATTCGTGCTTGGAGGAGTAACAAAACATACTCACAACAATAAAAATAATTTTTTTCTGTAAGTATATTAGCGTGCAATGGTTCTTTGATGTAGAGGTGCGTAGAGGTGTGCATTTACAAAGAGATGTTAACACATAGCCTTTCAATCATTATAATTATAATACTAATTACAACAGAGTCACAGACGAATTTACTTGATCGGATGAATTAAAAAAAATTCATTAACATCATCATTTCAGGACATAGCTCTCAAGAGTCACCACAACGACTTTACCAGGTCATCAGTCCATCTTATAGGAGGCCTTCTAACGCTGCGTCTTCTGGTACGCGGTCGACACTTTTTCTCCAAGTTTTTAAAATTTATTTACCTGTGGCAACAACATCTAAGTACATTTAGAACTATCTAACGCAAACGCCTTGACAGTCATAGAAGATATTATAACTATATATACAGCGTTATTACACTGGCAACCTCTCAGAACTATGTTACTAACATCATAAACAACAACTTTTGTTCTATGACTTAAATATTTATCATATTTATTTCATCAGATTTACATACAAAAATAAAAATATTTAAATTGAACGTTCTAAATATTACGAAGTCTATGCGATGCAAGCGAAAATACAATAGAGGAAGGGAGTGGGGATCGGGCGGCGGGGTTGCTTGGTGCGCTTGCGTTGCGTCATACAGACGCAGGTAGGTATAGCACAATACAGAGATGAAATGTGTTAAATTGAACAACGAAATCTTGAAGGTTTGTTTTAGATAAATGTGTTAAGTTTTGTAAAAAGTCATAGAACAAAAGATGCTGTTTATGATGTTAGTAATACAGTCCGGTGAAGGTTTTAGTATTTTACAAATAACAATGTATAAAACACGATAAAAAAAAAGATAAAAAAAAATTCTCAGGCAAACATCGCAATCTTACCTTATCCTCTACGCATCCCATTTCCTCCAGCGAGCCCTCTCATCACAGTATAGTTAGTTAATTTCAGCTCATATTCGCTAGCAGGCCCCCGCGGCGGCGCGCGCGCAGCGTACCGAGGTAGCCGAACAACCCACATACATGATAAGCGATAATAATTTAATATGCCGTTTGCTCCGGACCAAATTGAGCAATTTATACACGTCCGGCCCAAGCGCATGATCCGTGCGCTCTTGCGTGCGCGCAGCTTAATGAATTCTTATTATTCCAGTACCAGGTAGTGCTCAAGTAATTAACATTTACTCGTCCTGTTACTGATTTCCTTAGTCGACGAACTGTTTATTGCTTACGAAGAATATTATAATAAATATATTGATGAGTGCTCATCGGCTACTGTCATGATATGAGAGATATTAATGTGAGAATTCCTGTTGAAAACCGATAGGCAAAATATGCATTAGGAAACAATTAAACAACAATAACTGATCTTAATTTGCAATCACCAAACTTAAGTGGTATTGGGCAGGGCACATTGCTCGCAGAACAGATGGCCGTTGGGGCCCGAAAGTTTCTAGAGTAGCGATCGCGTACCGGAAAACGCAGCGTTGGAAAGCCTCCTACAAGGTGCATGACCTCGTGAAGTTTGCGGGAATCCGATGGATGCGGGACGCAAAGGATCGTTCATTGTGGCGACACCTGAGGGAGGCCTATGTCCAACAGTGGCCGTCTATTGGCTGAAATGATGATGATGAATAACTGATCAATAAAACTAAATCTTTCTAAACAATAATCATCAATTTGGAATTATACAATAGCTAATACATGGGTGGATACAAACGTAGAAATTGATGCTGACTCAGTACCGGCTTTTTACACGATATCAGTCATTATGTCCGTCTATTATTTAGATATTTTAATCAAGACGATCGATTGTTACGCGTAGATATAAAGGAAGGTAATTAATAATAAGCGATGGAGAGAGAGCCGCTCTTGCCACATGCCGTAGCAAAAACCCAATGGTAACGGACCGATTAGAAACGGCCTCCATACAATCCTATGACGTTTGTTCCTACCAGCCCTTTTTCCTTTGTGTTCAACGTATTTTTGATGATTTGCGGGACACAACAGACACCAAACAAAGAGAATCGAATAAACAAGTCATCAATTTATAGAAATAAAATTCATCGATTAAGCAAAAGGTTTTTAGTGATCGAATTTATTAGAGCCGGAGGTTCGCGGAAGTGCTTCATAAATTCGTGGAGGTATCTTGGCAGCTCGGCTTTTTTTTCATTTCACGAAATGATTAATACCATGTTTATTTCATTAACTACCTTTTGATTTTTATGATTTTGAAATGGGACTGGGAGATATTCAATGACATTTGGAGAGATTAATGAATGAAGGAATCCTATAAGTTTTTCTAGATTATCGACATTGCTGGCAGCCATTTATTTATTACACTAACGTGGTGCTAATACGTACCTACTACATATTTACATATATATTAACACTAATCATCATCGTCATCATCAGCCTTTTTTAATGTTGGGACTGACCCACTGTTGGGACTCAGGCCTCCTCTCTAGGAGAGGGAATGGGCCGTAATCCACCACGCGGGCACAGTGCGGGTTGGTGCATGTCCCATGTCTTCAAATTTTTTGATTCTAGGACATGCCGGTTTCCTTACGATGTTTATTCACCGTAACTAACGTAACTATAACTTCTGATGATTTCGCTGATGCGCACACTGACAAATGACAATTATATCGCGATCATGCAATAAAGTGCCGTCAACGATGTGCCGAGTGAGGAAAAACAGCAATAAGTATCCTAAAGATCTTTTTAGAAAGGTCAGATGTATGTACCTACGATGGATAGGTTTATCAAGGTATATGTCAGACATGGTACTTGATAAATCTTCCTCTAATTGGATGTTTTATTTTGTTTTGTGTTTAGCTAAGGCAGGGCGCAAACGTGTGTCTTGTATCAGATACAAGCTACTGGCGAATATTTGATTTATATAGAACCAGTATGAAATCATCCACTCCCTGCGCATACGTAAACATTTTTTTGTCCAGTTTCATCCTCTTAAAACATACTCATGACGATCAAAAAGTGTTCGGTGTTGGTTATTGAAAGCTAAAAGCACCTAATGCCTCAGATACAATAGAGGACAAAATGTCCCGAAACATGACACGCAACGATCCATCTACATGACGTTGCAACGTTCTGTCCCGTAACTTGTTCCCCAATACATATTTTACAACGCAATCACATGACGTGGGACATGTTATTGGATAATTTCACAGCATTGCATGTCATGTTAGGGGACAAAATAGTTTTATGAGAAAGGTAAACGTCATCCTATGGGTCTACGATGCTCGAAAATTATCAATTTTTATTTTATTTATGATTTTTTTATTTTATTTTTAGTAAACCTCAACAGACTGCAGTGGAATGCCTTAAGCAATTCTAATCTCAGTAGAAATAGGTAAACAGGCAAACTACATTAAAGTTAACAGTCAATATTTCAGATTCTAATATTTATTGCAAAATTCGGCAGCTAATGTATCGAGTCTGTCTTCTCGGTAAGCTTCTCTGTAGTAGACAATACCACAATAAAGTTTTCAGTTCCATTTTACGCTCACTAGTTTCTTTAACCTATTGTCCAGTTGTTATCCACTAGAAATGAATCTATACAAATATTATAAAGAGGTTTGTTTTTTTTTGTTTGTAACCTTCGAAAGTACTGCTCCGATTGCTAAAATTTTTTTCACCGATTAAAAGCTGCTTTATTCCTGAGTGAGATAGGCTATACATATTTTAAGTTCGCAGGCGAAGCCGCTGTCAAAAGCTAGTTTGCGAATAATTAAAACAGCCAGTGAAATTCACTGGAAAAAAAAAATCACTAAAAATCTATAAAGCATGTTATTCCAAACAGTTATGGTGTTTTTAACAATCTTTATCGCTAGCATAACAACACTTTGCCCAGAACCAATCATATTTCCCTTTTAGACAGATTTCCGATACTAATCATGGACAATTCGTGTTTATTCTTGCCTCTAACTAACTTAACTAACTTAAGACACCAAGTTTAAGAGTAAAACACGTTTAAGTCGACAGAGAAAAATGTTTACAATATTCTATTGGCTTACTCGTGACTGAAAAAGGTTAAAAGGTAAGTTGGAAGGGCAAAATCGCACGATTCGCAGGTGTATCGTCTGTTATCTCTGCATAATTTGTGTACTGATTACAGACTCGTGCCTTAAAACATGGATTATATTGCTAGATTGGCAATTCTGTATACGTCATGATTTTACTAAAATAATAGACCAGTTAAGGTACCCGCTTCTCATGCATGAGGTTGTGGTTTTCAAATGGGGTAAATGTGTACTTTCCTAAGTTTATCGAAGACATTACTGACACCCCCATGCTGCGGAAAGCATACAATGTAATACCGTTGATCCTGGTAGTTATTCGTAAATGTTTGACTGTCCTTACAGGTGGTCAAACACCAGAAAGTCTGACTATCAATCTATCCAACGAGTATCGTGTTGCTCAGTAAATGGGTCTTGGAGGTCTGATAAGCAGTCGTTCCATGTAAAACACAGGTATTCAGCCGCATCTGGTTAGACTGTAAGCCGACCCCTAGCTAGTCGTAAAAAGACTAGGGACACATTGTTTTACCTACAAATATTATTTGCCTGTGTTCCTTAAGCGTACTTATAAAACACCTAAATTCCGGCAGTAATAGGAGATCCCCTGTAACAACGGAACCAGATGTTCCACAAAACGGGATCTGCTATTAAAAAATTACTGATAAAATTACATAATAATACTTTATCTGATCCGGGAATAGAACCCAGCATTTCATGTGTAGTACAGATGATTGCGACTACTAAACCAAAAATATTGCAAATTTACTATAACACTAGCCGTTTAAATATCCCGGCTAAATGCCGCCACAAAGCTAGTTCTCCGACCATCTAAGCGGCATCTAATAGCTTAAACGTTATAACACAAGTACGTCAGGCTGCGCAACCGCAGCCAATCGGCAGCCGCGGCCGCCCACAAAAACCGTTCAAAGAGGCCGCACCACCACGAATGAAACGCGACAAATTGCTTTCATTCTCAAAATAGACCAATCGTTTTAAAAAACGAAGTAGGAGTGCGGCCTCACGAGAAACCCGACCACGACTAATTGGACATTTTAGAGAGGAAAACAAGTTGGGGAGCCGATGTTACTGTAATGGCTGACTTGTGGAAATTGGCCTGGAATAAAAGAAACAATTAAGAGCGTCCAAAACTAGGCAAGCATGCTCCATTGTCGACCACATCATCGCTTACCATTTATTTATTTGTTGAGTGCCCAAACCTAGGCAAGCGTGTTCCATCGTCAGCCACAATATCGCTTACCATTTATTTATTTGTTGAGCGCCCAAACCTAGGCAAGCGTGCTCCATCGTCGACCACATCATCGCTTACCATTTATTTATTGGTTGAGCGCCCAAACCTAGGCAAGAGTGTTCCATCGTCAGCCACAATTTTTTTTTTTTTTTTTTTTTTTTTTTTTTTTTTTTTTTTTTTTTTTTCGGCAGGAGTGGGAAATCCTCATGGACGGCCAGGCTGCCTCACAAACGAGCCAGTCTGGGCAGTGTCAGACTCCTACTGACTAAAACCACACTCCTGCCTTACATTTAAACCACAGACATGACGTCCGTGCCCTTGTTTAATAGTTTTACATTGTTTGCTGCTGGGCAACTCCACGTGCAAGTGGCGTCACTCCAGAGCACTTAAGCTATTACAGTAAATCCCGTCTAAATTTAATGGCTGAGAGGCCATCAGCCCGAAGCGATACCCAAGCAACAACGAGTCATAAGCGCATCAAAGATCAGGGTTCTCCCAACCTTCAACACACATACAACCCCCCGCCGCCCAAAATGCCACGCCAAGCAGACGGCCCCCCAGCTCCAGATACATAACTATAACTATAATTAACATTATACAATACAAATACACACATCAATAACCATATATAATATCTATAATAACTATAACTACTGCTGTAAATACAGTGTTTGTTTTGCCTTTCCTTTTTTTTTTTTTTTTTTTTTTTTTTTTTTTTTTTTTTTCCACCGATTTTCATAATACAGTCAACGTTATAGGTATATGTCTTCAACCGCTGTTTATCCTCCCCAAGACCGGTCGCTGTCTTACGTTAAAAACCAACCGCCCCGAGCAATACCCACGTCCGTCGTCCAAAGCTACTTCAGCCCGTTATTGCCTAAGCAGGCGAATCAGTGCCTCGACGACTGTTTTGTCCCGATGCTGCATGGCGATCTTCAAGTTAGCGTTGATAATGTCTCTGGTCGACGCTTCCTGTGCCCTCCTCACAAACCTTCCAATAGCGTCGTCAGCGTTGTCGGCGTAGTACACGCAGCGGGCAGTATGTCTGGAGACTGCCACAACTGCGTGGGGGACGCTGCTGTGAATCCGGATGTTAATGGATTTTGTCTTCAAGATGATGACCGTCTCGCTGGTAAGTCCCTGAGCTTCGTGTATAGTTAGGACGCATGACCCAACCCCAACCCCATAGCCCTGGTCAATGAGGGTCTTCTTCTCCTCCTGCGTGTGGACCAGGAAAAGCGTATTGGGAAGAGTGTTGGGAATATGCGCGCCCGTGAACCTTCTTAGTTGTAAGGAGTGGACCTGGTTCCTTGACGAGTATATGCCAGGGTACACCTCCCCTAGGGCATATGCCACATCCATTGGATTCCGGTGCGTGCAGGGCAGTTCGTGGCTGATGGTCACCACTGAGTCTGGACGGGCGTAACTAATAGGGAAAAGATTTTCCCTGTCCAGATAGGGCAGTTGATTAATATCTCCGACAAGGACCGCGCCACTTGCGCCCGACAACCGGACTGCCATCACAATGGCCCCGAAATGGTTCATAAGAGCCTCGTCCACGAGAATGCGATTGCATTTTTGTGACTCTTTGCACCCGTTTGACAGAATTGAGGCCATCGTGCGCACTTTGGTTCTGTTGTCTTCACCAATTTTGTGCGCTAACTTTTGCCGCAGGTCTTTCGCCGCCTCGGTTGTCGTAGTGACTATGATGTCGTGGTCCCTATCGAAGTTATCAATCACCCAAGTGGTCTTTCCGCACCCTGGAACACCGTTGATCCAACTGATGCCCGGCAACGCCCAGCCTCCAGGCTGGTCTATAGTTCTTGAGATCGCTTCCGCCTGTTCGAGGATCTTTTCATCCAGCATTATTTTTGTACATCTAGCCACTACCACAATTGGGTCGCTTTCGGGTGTCATGAAGGTAATACGGCCAGACCGTGCGGTTGCCGACTCATCCAACGGTATAAACCCACACGTGGCAACGTTGTTTCAACGACAAAAGGCTGCTTTATTCCTGAGTGACATATATATTTTATGTACGCAGGCGAAGCCGCGGGCAAAAGCTTGTACATTATATATTGAGTCTGGATTCTGTATCGCTTGATGCTTACTCAGCCGTTACAGTTTAAAAAATATGGAAATAAGTATTTAAAGTGGTTCAAAGAATACCGATCGCACGATTTGAGTAGCACGAGTTTGTCACTTCTATTTTTTAACGATCTCAGTAAAGGCAAAAGTAACTGAAAAAACTGTATTTTTACTATTTCGTAGATTCATTGAGTATAGGTAAGTAAGTATACTAAAACGAAAAAGTAGTTCTAAATTGAATATCCAGCAGGTCTTCATAAA
This sequence comes from Mythimna albipuncta, assembly GCA_929112965.1. NCBI lineage: Eukaryota > Metazoa > Arthropoda > Insecta > Lepidoptera > Noctuidae > Mythimna > Mythimna albipuncta. Next base: position 13,605,081 of record OV815962.1, read on the forward strand.
ACCATACTTACTAGAAATTATGGTCGTAAAAATAGCGGTGAACAAACGAACCGAAAAATTCATTAAAAATATATAAAATACATAATGTGAAATAAAGTAGGAATTTAATGCGTAGTTCACTAATAAAAACCACTCAAATGTTTCAGAACATGAATTTTAGTAGGGATATTAACTTTTCCCTCAAATAGTCCATAAATGACATCGTAGTCCGAAAAAATAAGAATATTTGTTAATTTTGTATTACTAAACATTCATAAGGTTCTCAGAATTCGAAAGATCTGCTAAGGCGAATTAATTTTATAAATACAGCAACCAACAACCGAATTTGCGTCTTGACATTCAGAAATACAGTTCAGATTCCTTTAAAATGACTTTGTGGGAAATCATAACAATCAATTTTTATAGAGATTTGCAGAAAAATACACATAATTGGAAGAAATTGATGGCATTATCGATATTTGTGTGGCAAAACAAGGAGGGTGATCAGACATAAAGGGCATAATCAGCTGAGAGTTTTTGCAAATGGCGGGCGGGGCTCGTTATCAAGATTTGGGCAATCAGTGCCATTGAGTGCTTCGTGGATTTAAATAATGCTCATTATGATATTGATCTTTTTGTTGACAAACTTCACGGTGATCAGCATTATTCTATAGAAATTCTTACACCCCACGTGTCTTTGGGAAGTTGACAAATATATTTGTAATAATAATAATATTCCACAACTATCAAAATAAAATAACTTTATTGGAAACCGCAAATAGACAATTTTTGTATATATTAAGTAAGTTAGAAACCTTTCAAATCTGGTGGAAGAGGAAACTGTTTATTTTAATTTTAGTAACAGTAAATAGGGATATCGATATTTTACCAATGTACTAAGTAAATACATTTACTTCAATCATTTGTTGGCAAAGTTTCAATAATAGGATACAATATAATTTGCATGAATTAATTATCTCCTAGCCTTAGCGTCCATAGGCAGAGCATGTGGTGGAGGCCCTCTAATCGTTGGCCTATAACACCTTTTTAGGGTTCCGTAGCCAAATGGCAAAAAACGGAACCCTTATAGATTCGTCATGTCTGTCTGTCTGTCTGTCTGTCTGTCTGTCTGTCTGTCCGTCCGTCCGTATGTCACAGCTACTTTTTTCCGAAACTGTAAGAGCTATACAGTTGAAACTTTGTAAGTAGATGTATTCTATGAACCGCATTAAGATTTTCACACAAAAATAGAAAAAAAGCAATAAATTTTGGGGGTCCCCATACTTAGAACTGAAACTCAAAAATTTTTTTTTCATCAAACCCATGCGTGTGGGGTATCTATGAATAGGTCTTCAAAAATGATACTGAGGTTTCTAATATCATTTTTTTCTAAACTTAATAGTTTGCGCGAGAGACACTTCCAAAGTGGTAAAATTTGTGTCCCCCCCTCTAACTTTTAAAATAAGAGAATGATAAAACTAAAAAAAATATATGATGTATATTACTATAAAAACTACCAACGAAAATTGGTTTGAACGAAATCTAGTTAGTAGTTTTTTTTTTAATGCGTCATAAATCGAAAAAAATACACTATTATTAAAACATCGATCAAAGTTACAACACATTACAAGAACTTTTATATTATGTTACTTGCTACTACGGAACCCTTCATGGGCGAGTCCGACTCGCACTTGGCCGGTTTTTTTTATAGATGGGAAAAATCATCCAATGACAACCCCCGCTCTTGGGCGGAGCGGGAGATAGTGTCAGACTCTTACTGACTAAAAAACCATCCGGTTCCTTCAAGCCTTCATACCGGGGCTCGAGCGCCCTTTCGGACAACCCTGGCCCCAGTAGGCTTCGACCTGGCTGGGCCCCTGCTGTTGCTGGCAACTCCTTGAGGCGCGCGGGAAAAGCGCGCGCCGTCGACGACTTGGGCTTGGTCCGGACAGTGCCGAAAAGTGCTATTTTTTTTCATTCACAATAAAAATTATTACTCCCGCCGTGTGACACGCCATTTCCCGCTGTTGCTATTGGTCTAGCACGGCGCGGTAGAATGCGCGAAAGACGCCATTTGCGTTCATATTTCTTGCTGCTTAATCTCGCAGATTTTTAAATGTTTACTTTTACCGCTCAAAGAAAAAATAATTTTTCGTCTAACAATTTGTAACAAAACTCAGTTTTTTTTGTTTCTACTTACCCTTTATCGATTTAATTTAATTACTTTTTGTGGTGTGGTGGTGGCCCATAGGCAACTGCCTATGTTAAATCCGTCACTGTCTGGCCTCCAAACTATGTAGGCTTATAACCTGTGACTTGGGGACCAGTAAAAATTGGAAAAGCAAGTGTGTACAACTTAGAAAGTGAAAAATTCACTCGAAAGAAACCTCCGTTTAATATTTTAAACTATCATCTCCGCAGATAACACCGATCGACGTTTTATTATTAGACTTAGATCGGTTGTTGGTTTTATGAAGAAATATGTGATATTGATAAGCATGGTAGTGTTAATGGGGAGCACCACGCCTTCGTCCGCCCCCAACGCCCAGTCGCCTGCATGGTCATTATAAATGTTAAAAGAACGAATTTACTTTCAATATAGATTTTTTTATTATTGATAGGTTCGTGTTTGACCACCATCTCACCTGATGGTAAGTGATGATGTGGTCGACGATGGAGCACGCTTGCCTAGAAGTAATAACATGGAATAGGTACCTATTTGTAATCCGGGAGTACAGTGCCGTTCTCCTGATAATTTCTAATATCTGGACACAAGCGAAACCAAAGCAAAGCTAGTACCTAACCAAACTTATTTGTAACGATGACAGTTTTACAAATGGCCATTTTACTATTTTACTTTCTCACGATGATTACATTGCATTTATTTAAAGCGTGTGCAGTGCCTAATAGGGTTTTCAACGCTCGTTCAATTTGCTTATGAGGATAGAAAATAAGGCTGTGTGCTTATGAGACTGTAGAAAACAGCGTGTAAAAAAAAAAACACTTTTTGAAAAAGTTCCAGTTTCCGTACTTCAAATGTTTTTCTTTAGTAAAACAACTCGAATGGCTCATCATCATCAGCCTTTTTAATGTTCCCACTGTTGGGACTCAGGTTTCCTCTCTAGGAGAGGGATTGGGCCGTAACCCACCATGCAGGCCCAGTACAGGTTGGTGAACGTCACAAGTCTTCGAATTTTTGACTATAGGACATGCCGGTTTCCTCGCGATGTTTTCCTTCACCGTTTTGAGAACAGTGGTAATGAAATAAATTACACAAAGTAGTACGCCTGGCAGGGTTTGAGCCTGCGACCTACAACTCGTAAGTCGGGGCCATTACCGCTCAGCCACCGCTGCTCTCTCAAAACAACTCGAATGCCTATGTTGGTGTTATTTATTAGGTCCTCATCGATTCTCCGAGTTCGTAAATATGTCAAGAAAGCAGTCGTCATGTCGATTTCGATTAGTTTTTTACTTCGCCATCAAGAGCAGTGAGCAAGCAATATATTTTTTTCTTTTTAAGGTCAAGGATGTAAGTTTAAATCTGTCGTTCGGTCGACCGCTTTTAAGTGTAATAGGCACTTACTTAAGTGTTTTTGTTGGTAATTGATTTAATTTCTAAGTAAAAAAAACGATTTGTTGGTTTGCTGTGAATTCAAAGCTGTTTCGGCCTCCGTGACAAATATTACCTATAATATTACATTAAAATAAAATAGTAGGTACCTACCTTTTTTCTTACTGCAGTCTAAGTTCCTACCTAGATTTATTGATAACTCAACGTTTTACGCGGAAACTCAAGGGTTTCGAGAAAATGAACAAAAACTTTTAATAGGCCGTTAAACGAATTCCAGAATCTATTAGCTACTAGATATTTTTTTCTGAACATAGACCGGTACAATAAAGTTGAGTTACTTTGACCTTGGAGTATAACTTTAGCGCAAGTTTATAACCAACTAGCTTTTGCCCGCAGCTTCGCATTCATTAAATATAGCATATGTCACTCAAGAATAAAGCAGCTTTCTATAAGTGAAAATTTTAGCAAACAAACCAGTACTTTTATGAGATTGCCTCAAAAAAACAAATTTTATAATATGTTTATAATTAATGTAGACATGAAATCCTGTAAAATTTAAGAGTTTGCTGATGGGTTTCCAGTTCACAACCATCATCGTCCTAGCATTTTCCTAACTATCTTGGGGTCGGCTTTAAGTCTAACCGGATGCGGCTGAAAATTCGTGTTTTTCATGGAGCGACTACCTATCAGATCTCTGCAACCAAATTACTTGGCATGACACTCCTTGGATAGACAAATCGAATATATGTGTTGTCGAAGCAATGAGTAGTCGAACTACTGATTTTAGAAATTGAGACTGTGTTGAAATAATTATCTGTCGAAATTCAGACTGACATCCAGACTGATGGTCAGTTTTTCTAGCGTCTGACAACTACAACGACTGTCAACAACAATTTACAACCATACACAGAAACAAAGCAAAAAATAAACACTTCTTACTTTAACTGCTTATTCTACTGTTGTGCGACGGACTTCGCCTTTTTGCGTTGAAAGTGTAGCCTTCAAGCTGATAAACATAATCTTTGCTCTCGACTACATTCCTAAGTTGTTCTTAAGAATATTGTCGAGATCAAAGGTTTACACTTTAATATTTGGTGAATCATCAATATAGAACACATCCTGCAACCCTTATACCGAGGTAATATAGCCTTGCTAGTGTTGTAGAAAGGCACTTATGGGCCCGGCGCGTTTTTCCCGGCGTTATGGCGACTCCCGCGGGGCACGGCGGGGTGCTCCGCCCCCACTTAACGCAATTTATTGCGCGACCCTTTAATAAATAAATAAATAACCGAGGAAAATTCAATGATATACAGCCGCGCGTGCTGCTCGCTTGTTCTTCGCTAGAGAAGAAACAACTCATGAAAAATTGCCGCAATTTCAGAAAATGGATTTTTATTATATTTTTGTAAGGAGCTGAGGGAATTAGATTAAGAAAAAAATAAAGAATCTTATAATTTTATACTTATAGCTTAAGGTGACAGTTGATTGCATAGATTAGTTGTTAGTTGATAGCATTGACAGTTTTATCCACAGGGATACGTCAACCACATTGTACCTACCTTATACAATATATGTAAAAATACATTTAACAGTATTATACTCATACCATGAATATTATCCGTTAACGAATTTAAATTATACCCATTTTGTTTTTGAGGTAAAAACAACTTTAACGAAAAAACTTGTTCCGCTCTGGCTCAGAATTTTACTGAGTAAAACCCATCTGTACTCCTTCAGTTGCCCTTCACGTTCCAGGGTCACGACAACTCTTCCGAAAAATCTTTCAGACCATCACCGTTATATTCATAGATTTAAGTTTGTGTAAAAAATTAAATACTATTTTGGAGTACTACAATAAACTTTATTCTATTTTACTTTGCCTAAATACTTTTATTTATCTCCACTCACGACTATCAATTGTAACAAACCAAACGGGGCCTAGCTTTTACGAAAACATCAAGCTGATTTTACAAAATAGTACCTAACAGTAAAACTCAAAAGGAACATAAATACAAAGTAGTTAAAGCAAAAATAACAAAAGTTGATCAGTTTTTTTTTTCCAAAAGCTGAGCATTGCAACATCACGAAAGGCCGAAAAAATATCTTGAATTACTGTCGTGAATTCGTTGGATTGAACCAATGTAGGTAAATCTATTTCATTTCAAATTCACTCACGGTTCATTTTAATGGCTGGTACCTAGGTAGGTCGTACAAATACAGTAGAGACACGAAGAATAACATTATGTTGAAAGCTCGAATCGTGACTTTTTCTTGCATATTCTTTTTTTTTCTCGTAAATATAATCTTTTCATGATTCGGAACAACATGATATTTCACCGTAGTATTTTAAGGAGATTTTAAAATAAAACTACTAACTGAAATAATCCGCTGAAAAATTACTAAACGCTAATCCTTATTCAATAAAACTTTTGACGTTTCTATTTCAGTTTCCATTAAGACTATAATAATCCTAAAAGCAGAAAGGGGGTGTTATTATAATCACTATGTGTGTGTATCTGTCTGTGGCCGACGATGGAGCACACTTGCCTAGATGTAACCTATTAACTCGACTTAGCATCCTATACGTTATAGCTATTATCAGGAAACACAGACTCCGGCAAGAAATTCTACTCCTTAACTGTACACATAATTGATAAATAAATAAATAATATATTTTCAGGCATCTTAACCCATAGATGAAATAGAAAAAAAAAATGAAATGAAAACGCTTTGTACGCCACCTATAGGTGGGATATCCACTATGTACTGGTGGCACAAAATTGTACGTTTAGTGGTCCGATAACGGAATGGATTTGGCGGAATTAAATTGTGCAATTCCAACGCACGTTCCCCAAAATGTAAACGATAGAAAACCGACAGGCCAGCAACTCGGCGCCGATGCTCAAAACTCTTGCCTTGACTAATCGATTTCTAATGGCACACTTAGTCATCATACAAACAGTATTCACATTATACGTTTCGTAAAACAGTTTGTTCATATGATTTAAAATTACATCATACTTATCTGACACCTATGTAATTGAATGAGTATTGTAAATTATTTATAGATACTGATATTATCTCTACCTAATCGCTTCACCCACCGCGAAAATGTAAATTATACCATTCAAACACTGAATGTCGCATAGAAATATTCTATTTGATTAAAATTCATTAAATTATGGAAAACATGAACTTTAAAAACGGCTGTAATGATTGTTTTTCGACTTTAGATTCCCGTTTAGATATTTTTAACAATTTAATTGAGGGCCATCGACGTTCTTCCATACTCGTTTCTTTCTGTTATTTTGATTAGATAGTTTCATAGGAAATTTAAATCATGCATAACTATTACCCGCCTATATTTTTTCATAATAGGTTTAATTAAAATATTATTTTAGTTAATTAAAATGTGAACTAGAATATTCATAATTAACTAGTTTTTTTTTTGTGGGAAATCATCGAATGACTTTTCTCACTCTAGGGTAGACCTTGAGGGGGTTTTAGTTAATAGAACTAACCTGTGACCTTTAGTTGCTCTATAATAAACTTGTCAGATTTCTGATAGCTGCAGAATGTTAATATGACTATGACATTGCACTCCTAAAAATTCGAAATTTCTTCGATACAACACAGTGACAAAAAGCATTGTAATTCAAAAGCGTTCTAAATCCCAAGCTAAATAAAACTAACTAATAAAGAAATTCACAGTTCCTCCGTAGATATAAGTGCAGTTAATAGTGCTATTGATACTAATTGATAGTGCGTTTCGCCTCGTCTTTTATATCACGATCGAAGGATTGGGGTAATTTGCCTGCTGCGGTCTTCCCATACGATTCTATTTTGGGTGTCCTCAAGGCTAGAGTAAACAAACTCTTAATAAACTAGTGCGCCTCACCATCAACGATTGCATCACTGCTTACCATCAGGTGGGATCGCACTCCAGCACTACTTATATCAAAATAAAAAAAACCGGCCAAGAGCGTGTCGAGCCATGCTCAGTGTAGGGTTCCGTAGTTTTCCGTCCGTCACAATAAGTGTGCCACTTGAAAATTGCTTAAAAATGCTTGCATATACGATTATACTACAAACTTAGCCCAGAAATTATTTTGTAGAACCCTTTTATCTTTTTTGTACAAAAACTGTTCTTTCCATCAAGTTCAAAATGATTTTCCTAGAAAGTCCTTATAAAGTTCTACTTTTCAGATTTTATATATATTTTCTAAACTTATGATTCAAAAGTTAGACACATTGTTTTTTACTTTTGGAGCGATTATTTCCGAAATTATTGAAATTATAAAAAAATGATTTTAGTAAACCCCTATTCATTTTTAAATACCTATCCAACAATATATCACACGTTAGGGTTGAAATTAAAAAAAAAAAATCACTTTCCACTTTACATATAGGGGGGCTACCCTAATAAAACACTTTTTTCCAATTTTTATTTTACCACTTTGTCGGCGTGATTGATATACATATTGGTACCAAATTTCAGCTTTCTAGTGCTAACGGTCACAGAGATTAAGCGAGGAAGGACAGACAGACGGACAGACAGACATGGCGAAATTATAAGGGTTCCTAGTTGACTACGGAACCCTAAAAAGCAATAAAGCAAAAGATAAAGTTATCAAAAAATAAAAGGCCCGTTTCGACATTTGATGTTTTTATTATTTACTTGACGTATGTAACCGTCTAAATTACATTATGTAATTATTATATAATTACATTAAAACACTTTATGTAATTAATTATTATTTTATTGTTTCTTTCAGTTTCGTTCCAAGATACATTCTAGGGTCTTTCTCAAATGTCAAAACGGGCCTTATTTTTTAACGTTTTTAACGGTTCATTTCCTAGTCGTCGGGTCGTCGATATTTTACATAAAGAGCAGAAAATCGTCTCGATACAGACGCAGCGTACAAAAAGTACAAACTCATTAGTAAGGCCGGACCGGGAGCGCAGGAATTAATGAAGGTGAACAATAATTTAGGGTTTAATTAAAAGTGCGGCCCCCCGCGGCGTCCACCTCCGCACCCCGCGCCCCGCCACACAATTATTATTTCTACATAATTTGTGAAAGCTGTAATTTAATAAAACTCGCGACTAACCTTATCTAAGATGGAAGGGAATTTGAAAATTTTGTTAATAAGGAGTTATGAGAACATTCTTGCCTTTTGTACGCTGGATTTGGTAAAATATTTGTAAGTACTTATTCTTCGTTCAGATCTTTGGAGTTTCTTCAAACTCTAATTAAATATTAAAAATAATTAGTAATTAGTATTAATTAATTAATTTAATTATTTAATTATTTAATTAGAGAGTACGTGCTGTTGCAAATACACATTACTAAGGTAAGTGTTATCGATTTAAATTTCAATTGCATTAATAAAAAGTATATCTCATAATTTATACAAATTATCATCACTAAATAACTTTCAGACTGACAATAAGTATCATGTGGTGAATTATTTGTTTTTTTTTTATTATTTTCATAACTTCTCCTGCTCTGGGTGAAGCGAAAGAGGAGTCAGTTAGTTAGTTTTAGTCAGACTTTTACTGAATAAAACCCACTCGTGTTCCTTCAGTCGGCATTTGTGTTCAAGGCTACAGTAGCTCTTTCGAACTATCTCGCAGCTCGGGCATCATACTAGCTATCTGTAAGTACCTGTCGGTTATTTACAGCCCATTTTAAATCAACAAGTGATTTACAATTACCAAAAATACTTAAATAAACAAATATTCTAGAGTGTCAACGACTTTTCTCACCGATATCGAGTTGAACAATGCGCATTGAGCTCGACCCCGAACTAAAAGAATAGCGATTATTCTACAAATCACTGTTATTACGGCACCACAATGGACTTGATGAACAAGGGGGATACATAATAGCTACGCACCGGCTATCGAGATGAAACTACTTTATTTCTATGAAGAAATACTTAACTACCTTCTAAATAAAACTCGACAAAAATAACACCGTGCATTCAAAGCGTTACCTAAATTAATTGAAAACAAAAATATAAAATATTTATTCTTGGATTTGGTCTTTAGTGTCGTAAAAGAAATATTTATGTTTAATAGACTCAGCATGCTGTATGTAACACTGAGCAATTACGGGTTCTTTATCGTCATTCGATGAATGAGTTAAAAGATGCTTTAGATACCAGGCCATTAAGAAACACGTGTCCTCTGCAGTTTTTCCTGCATCTGTAATATTTCCCGGACACATCGAGTGAAAAAAGTAATATGTGATCAGTTGAACAATGCGTCCGTGACACTATGTCAGGGTTGAGTGTAGCGGCGCGCGCGCACCACCCTTGGCGCACAAAACAATGGCGCAGCGACGTAACTTGAAACCGAACGGAAGTGCGCGGACCCCCGGGACGCGGCGATTTTCTTGCGCTCGCGCTCTTAAAACTTCCAACGTTTCAACGCCAGCAAAGAGGGCTAATGCGCAATAGCATCTTTGTTATCGGCTTCGCATTGAAGTCAACTCGCGCTGCTCATTGTTCAAGCGTATAATTATCCGCATATTTCTTTTATTGTTGCGCATAAAATCAAAGAATATGTTATATTCATTTTCCCCTGACTTATGACTCGGAGCGTATTGAGCAAACTCAATGGAAGACGGTTAAATGTTCTCACGATTTAATGCGTTTAAAGTACTGTTAGAGTCTCAAGACGTATTTCAAAAGGACTAGAAACTTGTAAATTGGATGCCTGATGTTCTTCAACATCTACACGTGTGTTTGAAAATGTCGAAGACATCGTAATGGCTTTAATACGCCTGTTGCCTTGCACGTACAGTTTTCAATGTCAAACAGAAAGTTCTAGCAAATCTGGATGTTAATATATTTATAGCCTTTGTTACTAATGTCATAAAGTTATAAAAATACATCGACGCCTTTGTTTCACTATCAGCACCTTTATCTTGGTAGTAATCCGTAAGATAGCGCTACAGCACTACATACTTACATTGCCGAACGTAATAATAGACCAGTTTTAGCTATTAGAGGTGCTCCAGTCAAGTGGGCAGCTCCATATGTCGATGCTGAAGGACGTTTTGTCGCCAAGTGGCGGGTGCTTGCTCCCCTACGAAGGCTGTAGTCACGTGCGCATGTCAAGAGGTCAGATAATGCCTCCTCGTGCGACCATTTCATCACGAGTCTAATCGTTCTTGGAATCATTGAGTATTGAAAAGCTCTTGTAAAGTCGTTGTGTGTTTAACACGTGCCGGAATGATAAATGCTGTGTATATTAGGTACAGTCAACAAAGGAGAGAGGTAACCAGAGTCGTTAGATATTGTTAAAGTTTTTATGGAAACTGATAGATGGATATGAGTGAAACATAATTAAATTCGGAGTAATTAAACAACTCATTAACAAAATTAAAATTCATTCACCATATGCGAGATGATCTAGACGCGTATCACGAGAACTGGTTAGAGACGGCGCGAGAGAAGAATGTCTGGAAGGACTTGGGGGAGGCCTTTGCCCAGCAGTGGGACAGTAATGGCTATTAAAAAAAAAATGTGAATACCCTGATTACTTATCACTTTTGTTGACTGTACCTACTATATAAACCAATGATTTTTCAGTACATAGATAGATACTTTAAATTATATAATGAAAACAACAACACTTAAAGGTATACCTGTTATTATTATCCATAATTTGATTGTTATTCATCATTTAACACAAAAAGACACTCTAATCATTTTGAAAGAATGTATGCTGATTTATATATTTTCTCAAAAAGAGGGTTCTTTTAGTAGCGTAAGGAAGGGCTGCGTTCTTTGCAAATTACCGAGTCTGTATTCTCCTGCCATCTTATCTCCTCAGTCTTCAAATCAGGAGTAAACAGGATAAGCATCTTCTGCAGACCACGCAAATTCCATTTTGCATTTCGTCTATCGTTTTGCAATAGGAATCACAAAATCGCATATTATCCTGCAATTGTGTGTTATCCTCGAAAACTCTTCAATTTTTCTTATCAATGATAATAATGATAATTTGGTTTTGGAATAAAAAATATATATATTGTTTAACAGTTTACGCCAAAATAAGGCCGTATTTTTTAAATTCTAAAACTAAATTATCATATTCAGAAAAATAAAGGGACAGTTAAGCTCACAGAGAGAACTGAAGCTTTTTAGGTTTTTTCGAGTATAGAAGCTTTTTATGTAGAGTAACATTGCTATGTTAGAGCTGCCGAATGTCCTGTATTTCTAGGACATGTCCTAGCTTTTGTAGTGTTCTTGGATGTCCTGATTAGTTTTTAAGCAACGTCCTGGGGTTTTAAAACGCCCTGACAAAGTATTTTAAAATTCGCACAAGTGTTACAATTCTTACTTTACGCGTAGCGTCACGGTTCCCGAATGTTCACTCTTCCATGCTGTTTTAAAATAAAAGCGTGTTTGTGCAATATTTTGTTCAATTTACTTTTATTTAAAAATATGATTCTTATGAAATACAATTTCATTCAAAATATATTTTCACAAAATATTAATTTAACTATTAAAACTCTATTACTGCGTCCTGTTTTTTAACCGAATTGTCTTGCTTTTTCCAAATTCAAATCCTAGTTTCCTTTTTAATTTGGAGTTGGCAACCCTATAGTACATAGTAGTAAGAATACATATTCAGTTTAGTAAAAAATACTTTAAAAAATCTTTTTACCCCTATAATCATGCTACGTAAATACGTGTATTTACTGTACATAATGTCCATCTAAAACCGTATGCAATGTAAATACCGTCTCGTTATTCCCGTTCGAGCCTCCGACGGCGCCAATACCATACATTTACAATGTAATAAAACGTTAGCATCAAGTCCAGCTAGTTATTTTCTTATGCTAGGCTGCCCACCGGGACACGTCTGTATGTTAACCTAATAGCACCTTTATTGAATTTCAAGCAATTACTAAGTGATAAAAACATGATGTCATGGCTCCTCACCGGTGTCTGAAAAGAAATTGTGGATTGTAGAAAATCACAGAATGTAAACATGTGTGTGTAGACATAATGTGTTCCACAGCGGGGCGAAGGCCTGCCTCTTCCTTTTCCACACACATCTGTCTTCGGCCACTGCGTAAGACTCAACTCCTCACCTTTCTTCCAAACGATGTTAATAGGTGCTGAAAATTATTTCAATAAAATAAATGAAAAACAAATTATTCATTAAACCCCAAGCGAACGCCGGCGTTCGCGCACCTATTGTCTTTCAATTGTGTCTGTCATTATCACGATTGACAGGTTAAAGCGAGTTTTAGTTTTTTGCGATAATTTATTGTTACAGAATCTTTAACAATTAGAGTCTGTCTAATAAGTCAACCGACTTGGGTAATTATTAGAGTAAAATTAAATCTGATGTAGTCTACACTAGTTCAATAATCAAGGTTGAAAGAGATCTTGATCATTGTTTACTAATAAAAAGTATCGAATGTACCTAAATATTTTTTTAATGATTAAACATTATACAAAATTCCCAAGTCGGTTGACTTTAGACAGACTATATTGTACTTGTCTCATGTAAACATTTATTTCTGCCTTTTCTGTTTTGGACCGTAATCTCATCACGTCATTGGTCCACCTTGTAGGAGACCTCCCAACGCTGCGTCTTCCAGTAAAGTATGGTCACAACTCCAGATACTTTCGGCCCCATCGACCATCTGTTCTGCGAGCAATGTGCCTTGACAATTTTTTTTTTGTGTTTCACTAAAGTTTAGCTATTCTTCGGGCTATGTCGATAGCTAACCATTTTTTCTATCACGTATCTTCATCCCTGATGCGATCACGCAAGGAGACTCTGAGCATAACCCTTTCCATTGCCCTTCAGGTGACTTTATTTGTGGGTAACAAAGTAAATCGAATTCAGATTTTTTATTCAGAACATCCGCAACTTCCAAGGTTTTTAGAGAGGCATTCTACAAGTAGCTAAAGACTAACATAAAGCCAATTCTAATGCAAGACTTTGACTCGAAAAAAAACGACTACACGTGTTTTTGTAACAAAAGAGTTTGCCTTACAAAAAACAACAGTTGATTTACATTTACAACTGTTTGCATCTGTCAACCGGCAACACATTGACTTCATAATTTCTAATTTTTATATAGAGATATTAAATACCAGAGCCATGGGCGGTTCAACCGCGGCTGGAGAGTAGTGAACTTTTTTCAACAAATATAATTTGTTTGATTTGTAAAGAGTGAATGGTTGGCAGTAGGCCTGTATGGCAGTATTGCGTTCCGTGGCTCAGCAGTCATTGTTTGGTGCTCGCGGGAGTCCGCGGAACCCCGCCATTTTCCCCCCAGGGATCCGTTAAAGACCCAATGCTATGTTAATTCCAAAGTCACCAAATGCCCTGTTAAATTTGTCAGCAAAGAATGGACTCTTGCCCTTTAAACGTCATTATTCGCGCTCGTCAATGTGCCGTGAAATGTTGGTATTATGATTCAAAACGAATCGGGCTCCGAACCGTTTTTGAACCGCACTAAAATGTAATTTTGCAGTTTTATGTTTTGTTTTGTGGACACTACATTGCTTATTATCGTTTACTGAGTTTTAATAGGAAGTTGAGGCAAAAAATGTCGTACCGTTTTGAGGAGTTTTTGGAAAACGTCGGCAGCCTTTTGAGCTGGCTTTTTTCCTGTTGTGATGATGTTTTATTTCTATAACGGAAACTGCGTAAAGTCTGTAGATAATTTGGAAAGATATTGCGGTCTGTTATGTTCAATTAAAACGCAATGATCGGTGTTATGGTCGAGGGTGTGACCGATGCGGCGGACGTGTCCCCGCCGAGCCGCGCGCTCGGCCACGCTGCTCAGTGGTCACAGCGTGACTCTCTTGTCACTCCCATCGAATCACAGTTACCATTTTAAAGATTTTTTTTACATATAGTTACCTAAATGTTTAAATTATAATTTTAATGATATCAAAGACACTCTGGTATTGTATTTGTATTAAAACCTACGTAGGTCACTTTTGTGCTCTATCCACTCTTAACAAACACTAATAAGATACATATGTAGTAAGTGGCCTATTTTCTTCAGGTTGATCATTGAGTCGATCGTTTGGGAGGTATAATTTAGCTATTTTTAGTTATTACTAGATACATTACTGTTTACTTTAACACAACTCATTAAACTTGCTATTAAGTACCTATTAGTTGGAAATTAAAAGGGTTGATAATTGACTTTTCCAACGTCTATAGAGTCCGGCCGGTCAATCCTGTCAATATTGTTAAAAGCAGACAGATTACAATCAGTAGAAATAAATACCTGGGCTCTTAAAGTACCTAGAGTTTTTTAAATAGGGTTCTTTAAAAAGCCTTTACATGTAGCAAAGGCATTTCTTTTACCCGGTTTTTGGTACAGCCAGATTTAATATGACTGAATATGACATTGTCTCAACCAGTCCCCTGAACTCCAGAGAGAGTACTTACCTATGTCATTGCGATACTCTTAGAGGTAGCAACATAGAAAATTACTTCAACCTCCTCTTCAAGCCTTTTAAATAACATCTGTCCATTTTTAGAATTAAATTTAAATATTAATTTGTTAAAATACGATTGTCTCTAACTATATCATGTGGTTGTTATAAATTATTTAGTTTTTACATTGGTATAAGAGTGGCCGAGTCTCCGGCGCGGTCGGGCGGCCAGCGGGGAGCCGCCGGCGCGGTCCCCGCATAAATACAACAAATATCGAAGAATACATTTGAATACGTATGTGTTATTTACTAAAATTAATTTATTCATCAATTCGGAAGAAATCCCTGGCGCTTCCAATAACTGATATCTGAACGCAGATAACATATCTTATGATTCATTCAACTTGATCCTTGTTTCTGCCTGGTTTTAGTTATGAAGGTAACTTGTAATTGTAAGTAAGGATGTCTGCACTTATTCATTTTCGTGCGCGAAAACTTGTTTTAAATCTACATTAATATTATAAAAAGATTTAGTTTGTTTTTCTGTTTGTAGGAGGTAATCTCTGAAAGTAAGTACTGGTCCGAAGGCTGAAACTTTTTCACCGATAGAAAGTGCTTTATTCCTGAATGACATAGACTATATTTTATGTATAGTACGCGGGTCAAAAGCTAGTGTAGTATAAGGTCTATAATAAAGATTTTTGTTCATAGCAGTCTTGCTTTAGATACTAGGAAGTAAAGTCTCCAACGAGATAAAAAATAATTAAAGGCAGAAACCGTCAAATCAATAAACGGAATTAATACTTACCTACTCGTAGTATTTTTTGAAGAAACTCCAAGCCAAAACAACATTTTATGAAAAATCAAAGAATGTAAAGTTTCTTTTAACCACAGGTCGAATTAATTATTCCTTAAGGGGTCCATTGGGGGCCAGTTTTTGGTCCTTTCGATAATTTTGACTTTAGTATTTTTAAAGAGGCATAATTTGAATCGATGACGATTGAAGAAATCTTAACCTTATTTAGATTACGAATTGATGACATCTGTGGTTGTGTGTTTCAAGAACTGCCAATAAAATCGTGCAACAAGTAAAAACTTGTGGTGGAGCGAAAATGTAACTGAAATATGTTATTTTTGTAATAATATAACCTCTTTCAACAGACCTCTTTAGGTGGTTAAGAACATATGTCACAATATATTTAAAGGAAATAAACATTAATTCGAAGTATAAAAGAAAGAATATTGTCAGATGAAAATTAGCGAGCGAAAATGTAACTGAAACATGTTATTTTTATCAATATTTGGTTAGACCTACAGTTAGATAAGTTATAAAATACCTTTTTTTTATTCAAGTCAAGTCAAAAGTTTTTTATTCCACATAGGCCTACATGGGCACTTATAGCTAGTGCACGGTTCGAAATTGGTCGTGTCCTATGGAGAAGAACCGGCAAGAAACTCCATGGTTACTCTTTTTAAAAAAATGGTTGTACTTACAATATTTCCAGTTTTAATAGGCATTATTTAAGAACAGTGTAAACCGGTCTATATTGTACTCAAAAGCACAATAAAAATAATTAGTTAAAATATGAAGTACCTAATCTAAGAATTCATGGAGTCTACAGTGTTCTTCCATTTACATTATAAAAAGAGGCTATATAAAAAAAAACTTAGAAAAAATTTCATAATTACAACTGTCAATAAATGAGACTTTAACAACCGAAAAAAAAAACTAACGAATTTAATGTGGTTAGAATCAGATAAAATAAAATAAAAAATATTGCATAGGCAACTTGTTAGAAAAAAAAATTGTAACAATTTTATTAGTCACAGATAATTGACTTCTGTTGAAAATTCTTTATAGACAGACATCCATAGATAATCTTATATACATTATGTTTAAGAATATCCATGATTTTAGTGGAACTTTGCGTTAAGAGAATTTAAATAGATCAAATGTTTTCACACCACATGCTCGAAATCCTCGTATGTGATGCAATCAGCAATTTTAGCCTAAAGTGGCCCAAAGTAAGTCATCTCGACACGGCGCAGGGCCGTGGCTGTACCCCTGCTGCTCCTGGCTACAGCCAGGCAATAATAATGTACTGAATTTAATTAAATGGTATTGGTTAATAATATAATGTGATTTGAATATGGAACTTCAATTCGTATGAAAACATTGACTGCGCGACCTTGCAGCGGAGGCAACTAAGCGCAGATCGCGGCGCTTGCTTTCATATAAATGTCCTTTATTAGAATAGATAAATAGATTAGGTATGTTTTTTTTTGTGATAAATGTATTTTTATCTTGGGCTAGCGTGAATCCCTCACTGCATTCAGGATTCTATTATTAATTCCTTCGCTTCGCTCGTGACTTAGGTAAGGACACTCTGGGAACTTTTACTGCAGTCGGAATTGAATATTAATATGAAGCCAGTGACAAAGACACCGCTTTATCCTTTTGCGGTATAATCTAATAGTTGAGTCGTCAGCAACATTGTAAAATCAAAACGGTTTGAAAATAATAATGTTCAAGAAAATAAAAACAAAGCGAATTCGGTGGACAGCTTTGGACATCGACCTTTTTGCTTCATCATGACTAGTACCTATCGTAGTAGTCATTTCTGTAATTGTAAATCTTGCTAACCGTATTTTTTCGGAACATATAAAACAAGTTAGTACACTTATTACACTGTAAATAATTTATGATCGAAGTTAATGTTCAGTTTCCGCACTTGGCCGTCGCAGTTCAGACAAATTGGCCAATTAATCATTGTTTAATGTCGCTTCTACCATCTTGTCGGCTACCACGCTCGCTTCAAGTAATGGTTTGTATAAGTCTGCTTTAAACGATAGACTAATGAAGTTATGGTTTTACATTGTTTTAATTAGGTAAGGCCGTTTTTTCTCGGCAAACTTTTTACCGTTTGTGTTGTAAGCAATAGTTTTTATACACACCATGTCTTCTGAGTGATAAATTAAAGTGTTAACATACTATCAATAATTGTAACAAAAAATCATACAGATATAATGACCGGGGGTTGAAAGTATTCTTCATTCAGTAAAATAAAAACCGGGATCACTAATCAATTAGCTAGTTGCCATGAATCCTACCAGTTTTCAACTATGACACAAACAAATAATTTGGTTCGAGGCTACTATGGAATGATAGAGAATAAACATAATTATTTATGCAAGAAAACTACAGAAATTGCTAAATGTTCTCTTACTAGTACCATCCTTCCTCTTCATACCTTACTAGCAATTTGGAAGCCTAATTTTCTAGAATCTGACGCACTTTTGTAAACTTTACAAAGTTACAATTTATTACCAATAAAACCAATTAAATTACCAGTATGGTACATAACGTACGCTATCTATTTACCTCTTTTATTATGTACTACACGAAGGTATAAAGGCCAGTAATTGCAATCATAAATATCTCGGCTGCGCCATTTATTACCGGGCTGGGTCCATCTATTAGATGGGCTGTCGGTACCCTATTTTCACTTACAACGGTGTTATTTATTTGCCTTTGCCTTACTGTGGGTGTGAGCAATTGTTTCGAGGTTTCTGTGGGAAATAAACAACTGTTATGTAAGGTCGTGATCAAATTAATCATGTGGAGCTGGTTTTCGATTGCTTTTCAAATACAAAAAAAAGAAGTATAGGTAATAATATATTTACTACTATACTCTTTCAACAGACCTCTTTAGCTGGTTAAGAACTTATGCCACCATATATTTAAAAGAAATAAACAATAATTCGAAGTTTAAAAGAAAGAATATTGTCAGATGAGAATTTAGATAAGTCATGAAGACCACTGATAAGTGCGAGTGAGTTTTGCTGATAGACTCTCGTTAAAAAATAAAAGGTCCGTTTTAGAATTCCCTAGTATGTAACTTGGAACGAAACTGAAAGAAACAATAAAATAATTATCAGAGGTCCGGTGTATTTCGGGAGGTACCTATTCCGGATCCAAGCGGAAGAGACGCCCAGGTGTCGCCACTGTGCGGAATAATCGGAGGACGCGGTGGAGCACACAGTCGAGGTGTGCCCTGCCTGGGCGGTGCATCGCCGTGCCCTCGTGGTGATCGGCGGCGAAGACCTCTCGTGTCGGGCCTTGGTTGAGTTCATGGTCCGGAGCGAGGAGAAGTGGCAGGCGGTCGCCGACTTCTGCGAAGCAGTAATGCTCGCCAAGGAGGAGGCCGACCGCATCAGGCAACGGCGCTCTCGCCGCCGCCGCCGGGATTCTGATCCCGATTTCCAGCCACCGTAGGCGCGGGCTTGCGGACAGTGAGCAATGGGTAGCTCGCTGTCCGGCCGTCCGGTAACTGTCCTGACTAAGCTCAAGTCGTCGACGGCGCGCACTGTTCTCGCGCGCCTCAAGGAGTTGTCAGCAACAGCAGGGACCCAGCTGGATCGAAGCCTACTGGCACTGCGGCCAGGGTTAGTTTCGAAAGACAGCTCGAGCCCCGGTATGAAGGCTAGAAGGAACGGGGTGGGTCTTTTAGTCAGTACTACTAGTTACTCTTAAGAGTCTGACTATCTCCCGCTCCGCCCAAGAGTGGGGGTTGTCATTGGATGATGTTTTCCCACCATAAAAAAGGGGTCCGGTGTACTTATAGTCTGTCTAATTGAGAATTTCGTATAATAATTAATTATTTAAAAAAATACTTATATTCGGTAATTTTTATAAGGTTCTTCTGTTAGTAAATAATGATCAGTATCTCTTAATGAACCTTGATTATTGAACCAGTGTCATCAGATTTCATGAAATCCTAATAATTACCCAAGACGTTTGACTTTTTAGACAGACTAGTAGTTTAGTACCTAGCTATTTTAGTAGTAGCTACACTACACCGGACAAGCCACTAGGTAGTCAAAATAAAAATTTCGAAACGCGTATTTTATTTTTCACAACTTTAATGTGAACGAGAATTTTGTAGGAGTTAATCCTACACTTAAGTATACATGGATATCGCTGTAATACTTTTAACTGTCACATTAGGCTATTACAGTTATTTTATTAACAGATATGACTTTTTATCAGCTCCGATCTTTACAAATTTACATATTTAGTAACTAGTATTTTATTCAAAATTACTAGTAATAACCCACACAGACATAACTTGATATTATTAATTTCGTTACCACTACTCTCGCTGAAGGGAATCATCGTGAAGAAACAGAATGCTCTAAAATAAAAACTTCGTCTATGACTCACCAAACAGCGCCTACACAGAGAAGACAATCGTGAGAATTCTTCACCCAATAGTGAGAAAGTAATCATTGCTGATTATTAAACTTAGAATAGAATCATTCAGAAAAGACGTCCACTGTTGGACATAGTCCTTCCCCAAGCGTCGCCACAACGAGCAGTCCTGTGCGTCACGCATCCATCGGATTCCCGCGACCCTGACCAGGTCATCGGGCCACCTTTTTGGAGGCCTTCTAGTACGTGGTCGCCACTCCAGAACCTTTCGCCCCCATCAACCAGCTATTCTGCGTGCTTCGAGCTATGTCGGTAACCTTAGTTCTCCTGCGGATATCTTCATTTATTTTTTCGTTTACCTTGCGGATATCTTCATTTACCTTTCGTTTACCAAGGACAGACGGTCCAGTTGGGTGGGTCTAACTTCGAGAAAGAGGTCAATCGTCTAATCCGACTCGGCTGGGCAGCGTTCGGGAAGCTGCGCGGTGTCTTCTCGTCCAATATACCACAATGTCTCAAGACGAAAGTATAAGACCAGTGCGTGTAGCCAGTGATGACTTATGGCTCTGAAACGTGGTTGCTTACAATGGGCCTCATAAGAAGACTCAAAGTCACCCAAAGGGCGATGGAAAGGGCTATGTTTGGAGTTTCCTTACGTGATCACATCAGAATACAATAGCAAAACTTTATTGATCACCAAAATAGTACCTAACAAAAACTATAATCTATAGGTACACTGGCGGTATTATTGCCAACTTATAATGTGATGATTACGACTCGTGAAAAATGGGATTAGAGCAGGCGCCAAAGGAAGTCGAGTGTGCAAAATATGAGGACCGTATTCTGTGAAGTTTTGCACTTAGAAAAGCATATTTGCGCTGATGCCTCTGCTTCAGCGCAAATTATTATGTATTTAGGTACTTACATGGTAATTGCCCGCACAAAAGACAATTGATCCATGTCTCATCCGAGTATCTTAAGAACTATCTCAAAAAATTATTCTGGTAGTGCAAAAACTACCAACTCTCACCATGAGCACATCATTTGCTCAACTGCCAACTTGAAACTGGTACGCGAGTATTATAAGAACACTGCTTTGTGCGGCTTGAAGTATTAATTTATCTTTAATTCTTTATTATACACCATGATAAATAACAAATAAGTGGATATCAGAGTTCATGTACAAAGGCGAGCTTAACTCAAAGTTGAGTTATTGGATTTATGAGTAATGGCAGTATTCCATATTGAGATACCATTCCATATTTGGTTACTTTCCTCTACTCTACCTAAGGAAAGATACAGTGAACTTCAAACCGGAAAGAGGTTCGGATTTCTAACCTAATTGTACACATCTACCTTTTAAAAAGAAGGCTATATTTTTTTTTTAGAGATTCCGCCGTACCCCATGACTGATCCTGACTCCTGGTCCCAGATTAATTCTTAACAGGATATCTAGGTAGTGGATTCCAATCATTCGTCGAAACCAGTACCATAACTTTTGCACAAGAAAATCGTTGAATAGATTATTGACAAAACTACGCAAGGGTCAATCACGTGACTTTTTATCCCATTGAACTTGTTTGGGATGAATTGCGGAAAAATTGATGTCAAACAAGTTCAGGAAAACTTATGTGGAAAACTATTGGAGAGCGAATGGATCAGGTTACGTGAAAATTAGTTTTTTATTAAGATCCATGGAGTTTCTTGCACATTCTTTTCCATAGAGATCTACGCTTTGGAATATGCAATTTTTTTTTTGACTGCCTGACTTCTTTGATTCTTTACTTTGAATCTTTTGATAATTAAAAGAATGCTTGGCATGTGCAAGAAAATAATAAAAGAAAAAGTGGACAATTCTTTAAAACTTTTTACTTTAATATTGTTATTGTAAAAAAAATATTTAAAGATCAATACAAAAAAGGCTTTGTTTTCTTTCATTCGATTATAACTGGCTGCTTACAAACTTGTGTACAATTGCTTAGGGTAGGGACCTATATGATGTTTATATGTTACTATAATTGGCTTCAGACCAAACATTTCGCAGTAGAAATAAAAGTGTCACACATTATGACTACACTGCACTTGCATTACACTTTTATCGCTTCTCTCTTTAACTTAAGTACATATATCTATAATACTTGAGTATATAAGTACAGTTTATGTATCATACAATATAAATATTTTGCTAAAGTGGGCGGTCGCGAGGCGTGGCTGCCCGGAGCCCCTCCTAAGATGTACACCCACTCTAAAACAGGTTCGCAATTACATATTGCTGTGGGTTTTATTATTCTCTATACATAATAAAATACACAGAAGAGATGAAAAAATATACTTTAACTAGCTTCTGCCAACGGCTTCACTCGCATGAATGTAGGTTTCTCCATACTTTTGAAACTCTTTTTTATTACTAAAACGGCTACCCGCCAATGGCATTAGTTAAAAACTATATTAATATACAAATAATTCACACTCATCTCACAAAACTCCAGACATACTGATATGATCGTCTTCCATTCGTCAGCGGACACGTTACAGTCAGGGTGCGTGTCCAACAGAGTGTTGAGCGCAGAAAGAGTGCGAGGGACGGAGACTGGGCTCGCGCAACAGTGTGACTCGCAGGCACAGCGAACAAGCTGTGTCCTGATGCGGCTGTACTTAACTGGGGCACAAAGTTGAGACAGCTCGGCATGCAACTCTGGAGTAGGTATGCCAATAGGGAGTGATTTTTAGAAATCTCTCAGTGCATCGTGTATGATGCACGCGCAAAAGGAAACCTTATATGCACAATTTCACCCTCCTAGTCCTGGTATGTTTCGGCTAAGCGTTGATATGTCAGTCAGTTTCTCCTTTTGTAGCTAACTAGCTTCTGCCGGTGGCTACGCCCGTGTAAAAGTCAGTTTCCGATTATAAACTTTGGACCACCCTATCATCCCCATTGGGAGTGATTTTTGGAAAATCCTCTCCTAATTCATCGCGTCATAGAAGGAAGCCTTGTATAATTTCACGCTCCTACACCCGGTAGTTTTGTTTCGACTGTGCGTTAATATGTCATTCAGTCAGTGTAACAATTATACTAGATTATATTAGATACCAGTTAAGAAACACTTTCATCATCATCATCATCATTTCAGGCGAAAGAAGTCTACTATTGGACTCTAGACTTCCTCCAAGCGTCATCACAACGACACTCTTAAACACTTTATGTAAGTAACAGTAACAAATATAGAAGGAGACAAAAGAGATCTCACGCCAAATCTAGGTTTTCGTAAGCAATTGTCTTCGTCGCATCCTCGGAATTTACTGGCGCGAAACCATCTCTAACGTAGAGCTGTTGAAGAAATGCCACGAAAGCCCCATCGACCTCCAGATCAAGCGTCGTAAGTGGAGATGGATTGGTCACACGCTTAGGAGGAATTCCGATCACATACCTAAACAGGCGTTGGACTGGAATCCCCAAGGGAAAAGAAAGCGTGGCCGTCCTCGGCAAACCTGGCGACGTACCGTGTTGGTAGAAGCGACGGCCATCGGATTGACATGGAGCGAGGTGAAGCGTAAAGCTCAAGAGCGATCGCGATGGGTGACTCTGACTACTGTCGACGCCCTCTGAACCAGCTAGGGGACATAGGATCTTAAATCAAGTAAGTCAACAAACATAATGTGAAATGTTATCTATATCATCGCATTGTTGTACTGATAACTAGAACGAGCGGCCGACTCAGGCGCGTCAACATGGCTACCACTTATCGTTTTCTACAATTGCTGTCACCGAAGCGTTATCGATTAGAGAACGAAATTCGACACAAACTGATTGTAACTTGGCAAGTTAGCTACTGCTGATCATGAGATTCGGTTTTCGTGTCGAGTGATATCGATTTAGATTTTCTATCTAGAACATTTTGAAAGCAGCCGGGATCCGGAAAAGCGATGCAGGGAGTGCATTTCTGGCTTTCTTTATATTAGGTACATATAGTATGCGGCATTATACCTACAAACAATATCAAAGGAAAATTGAAACCTCTTAGAATATTATTTGTAGCATATCCGAGACAAGATACTAAAATCATCTACCTCGGTGCGGTCGCTCTTGCAACGTACTTAGTTTACTTCTAGTTTAGTTAATTTTTCTTTGTACTTCTAAGGCGATGTTCCTACTGAATAAAGATGTACAGCTCTGAAAATTGTTCTTCCTGTGGCCATGCCCGGAGTCTGATGTGTACCCGGTTGATGGAAAGGCTCGCCTTCTGTCTAGGCTTAAACATAACTGGCGATTATATAGATTACATATAATAGGTAGGTACATTTGTAATCAAAAAACATCACTTAGCAAAAAAGAGTATGTAGAGAAGACTTGGATGAGTACCGCGGTCCTGGAATCTAAAAGGCAATTGAAGAACCGCTGGTGGAAAATAAAAATTCAGTAAAAGTCTTGCACTCTCTCTCACTCCACTCAGAGCGAGGAGTTGTTTAATGATTTCTCACAGCAAGCATAGGCAAGGTGCTAACAATATCGAGTATGCTTTAGTCGCTCTTTGTCTCCTTTTTTCAACGTTTCAATTAATACAGTACAGGCGCGATAAGTTTCCTACGTTAAGCAATCTAAACTCAGTAACAGCATAACCAATACGTAAGTAAACAAGATTCCCCGCAAGTTGCATCAGTGGCAAGCAAATCCCCAGGACAATCCTAAAGTAAAGGTATACCCAACAACAAGTACCTTACACCGGTCTAAGACAAATCGTCTAGACCAGCGCAGGACCTAGATAGTGGACCGTATCTACCACAATATTGTCTAGCGCCCGCATGTTGGGCTACCGATTCAAAATTCTATGACAGACGCCAAAATACTGATTACATAATCATATATATAGATTACACAAAAAGCTGGCACATCAAGGGCCAGACCCCTCTTGAAAATAACACTAGATAAGTACCTACGCCAATATGTCATTGTAGATCCTGTTTGCAACAACTACCAGAATGCTATGTCTGATATAGGTACCTAGTGCATAAAGAAAGCAAACGAAGCATAGCGTGAGTACAATCAAGAGCAAATTAGAAAACTATTCAAATTTACATAGGTAGGTTAAGATTAGTAAAATCCTCCCTAATGAATTTCAATCGCCACCAGCGAATCTCAACAGAAATTAGCCAAATTAGCTGGAGATATAATACTTATTGCTTAGGTGTGAGCCAAACACTCTCTGTTCCCAGTGGCAGATTTAAGCATAGGCCCATAGGCAACATAGGTAGTTGCCTATGGGTCACCATAAGGGGTTCGCCACGACACCACAAAAAAAAATCGGTCAAGGCTCAGAAGAAAAAAAAAACACCGAGTTTTGTTAGACGAAAAACTTGTTATTTTCTTTTTAAGCAGAAAAAGTAAACATTTAAAAATCTGCGAGATCAAGCAGCATGAAATATGAACACAAATGGCGTCTTTCGCGCATTCTACCTCGCCGCGCTAGACCAATAGCAACAGCGGAAAATCGCGTGTCACACGGCGGGAACATAATTTTTGTCATGAAAAAAGCAGGACTTTTCTTATTGAGAAAGCGAGTAAGACGCGTAAGTTTATCAGTCAACACTTTTTTTTTTTAATCTATATCTGCACTAATATAACAAAGAGGTAAAGATTGTTTTTTTGTACTGTCGGAGGTAGGTAATCTCTGGAAGTATTGCACCGATTGCTAAAATTTTTTCACTGATTGAAAGCTGCTATATTCCTGAGTGACATAGGCTATATATTATGTACCTACGCGGGTGAAGTCGCGGGCAAAAGCTAGTATTTAATTTTCTTTATTGTAAATGTGCCAGCTATAAATAAACGATTTATTATTAATTATTAGACATTATATTATAGTTATCCACAAGCGATTTGAAGGCCTCCACCACATGCTTTGCCTATCATATCATATGGGCCGCCGAAGAAACGCCGCTAAATCCGACGCTGTCCGTTCCTTTACTCTTATAGGCTGATGAGACAGCAATCCAGCACGAGTCGACCGGGGAGAGATCAGACTACGTGGTTTCCGAGGAACGGGGGTGCCACTCCTCTACCTTTCGGTCTGCTGCAAAGTCATTCCAATTAGAAAAACCCAATAGCACTTTTTACCCGACTCATGAGTTAAACTCAGGACCCCGGGTGCAAAACCAACAACGGAGTTTTCAGTCTTTGGAGGTAAGCTGACCAGAGCATAAAGACCTGCAAACCTCCGTTGTAAAGAGAGGATCAACCGATCAAATGAATGATTTATCTTGTAATGACAAACCAAGGCAGTTGCCGGAGAGATGATTTACCTACATAATTTACACTAATATTATAAAGAGGCAAAGTTTGTTTTTATGTTTGTAGGATGTACCTACTGGACCGATCGCAAATTTTTTTTCACCGATAGAAAGCTGCTTTTGTCCTGAGTAACATAGGCTATATTTTATGAACGCGAGCGAAGCCGCGGGCAATAGCTAGTATATATAAACCGCGCGGAGGACTCAAATTGCGCGATGCAGAATTTGATAGCTTAGTTCATATATGGCGCCTTAGATGTCTCTACATTACTCCCCTCCGAAGATCGGAGATCGATGGTTCTTGATGCGTCATTATGCCTGCCAGGCCTATGGTTGGTTCCAATGGGTTGGAATTCGGAACGGAAAGCCGCATAGTTCTCGGTGACTCAGAGCTGTTTGCTGTCCGTCTGTCCTTAGATGTCGCTACAAGTCTATTAGGTACGCGCCCATGAAGTACTGGGACACAGCTTTGCAGGTCCACTGGATTGGCGAAAGGTTTTTGATTGTTTGGTTTCAGGACATAACGGTTTCTTCATGATTTTGTCCTTTAACCTCTAGAAAGTATCGAGTAGGTACTTAGTTATGATCAGTGCCGTAACTAGCTTTTTATACACCTGGTGCGAACTTCTGTAACTGCGCCCCTAGGAAATAGTACATTGTTACACTAGGGGTGAAAGTAACTCATTTCGTCCCGAGAAGGAGTTGGCGGGCGAGCGAAGCGAGGTCGTTAATTCGAGGGGATGCTTGACTCCTAATGCTGAGCGTTGTGACTTCGACGAATAACTTTCTTGTGGACTATATTTCGCCATGCTGGCCTATCTTGGGTGATAAGGATGGCATCGCAGACTATCAGACATCAGACATCGTATCGTATCAGACATTGAAGCATGATTTGTTCTGACCAACGTATCGGACTCCCGCTTCTGGCGCTTTTCCCTTCTACTTTTACTATAGCTGACAATACAAACAAAAGACTAATTATAAAATGTTAGCGCCCCCTTTAGGAACTGCACCCTGTGCCTAGGCACCGCTGGCACCGCCCTATTTACGGCACTGGTTATGATATTCTTAAATTGGACTAAGTATAGAGCCTGCCTGTATTACAAGCCCACATTTTTTTTTTTTGTTTTCGGAGGCAATTCTTCAAAAGGTGCCTGAACTTTGAGGGTAGGTAAATGTGGGGACAGCGAAGTGTGCGTTTTTTACTTCATTGAAACCACACCGGTATATAGCATAGGTTTAGACGAGGCCCGTTACCTCTTAAAAAACTAAAAACTTGCACGGTAGATAAGTTGGAGTCATTACGTATCTACATACACTCCAGACAATCCATAGACGATTTATTCCATAAAAACTAGTTCATGCGCGTAACTGCAACACAACAACTAGACCGACATAAATAGGTTAGTGTAGTTGTCGCAATCGCTACTACTAAGCATGAGGTCCTGGGTTTGATTTCCGGGTTGAAAAGTGTTATTGGGTTTTTTCAAATGGAATTTATTGTTATCAGTCGGCTTGTAGCAGGAAAAAGACTATCTAGGGGTCTCTAAGGCAAGAATTTTCCAACATATTTTTTTTTTCATTCACCCGTTTGAGAGCATAGTATATAGCAGCATAATCAGCCTTACTACAATGTTTCCACTGCTAGGACTCAGGTCTTTTCTCTAGAAGAGAGACATGTCCTCGATTTTTTGGTTCTAAGACATTGGTTTCCTTACAATGTTTTGCTTCACCGTTATGAGGACAGTTCCTAGTGTTGAAATAAATAACACAAAGTAGTGCGCCTGGCTGGGTTTAAACACCGCGACCTACAACTCATAAATCGGGGTCCTTACCAACATACAACTTGACAGTGACCTTAGCAGATACATTTCCCGTGGTGAAACTGTTGGCTCATCTAAGTATTTAGGTTCTTGAATTTTTTTTTTGTGTTTGTGCGGTGTATTTTGGAATTTTGGAAAACTGTGAGAGGTGTTTCTTATAGACTCTCCTCTTAAAAAAATTGTATTTCTCGTGCTAACCTGGTGCTTTCACCTTAGCGAAAGATTCGCTTGGCAATTCGTACTCTCTATTACTTTCACCAGACTGGGTGCGATTCGATTTAGTACCTAAAAATCGACGTTTACGGTACATGAACGTGATCGAGTACCTACGTTAAAAATCTCGCACATAAGTCACATTTTTTGTTGGTTTATGGCTTAGCATTTATGTCCGTGGTGGACATTTAGTATTTTTTACAGAATACAGTTACTTTATTTTCCATCACATTGCGGATGTATCGCATTGGAATGTGTGAGAAACATTTGAATGCTTTTTTTGTAGTATTTGGCAACAAATGTATCGGCCTTCTTGACAGGCGTCAAAATTCTACCTAGGGTAGGTACATTTTCCAGCTCGCTTAGCACGTTCATATGGCCTGCATTTTCTGATGTATGAAAGTTCAGAAGCAAAGCCCTGAAATTGGTGAGATATGACCTAGAATTTTACAGTTTGCTTGGCTAGCTGTTTCACTTGATATAGGTAGGTACCTAGGTACCTACGCAAACGACATTTATTCGTACCGAGGCGAGGGCCTTACTTCGTTAGCCGGCTCTGGGACCCGACAAGATATTACGAGAGATGCATAGGTAGGTACTAACTTTTGCCCACCCCTTAGAGAAAATGCTGCGGAGGTGGCCATGATTAAAACAGCCACACAACTTCAAAAGATAAAAATTCCGCCAAAAACTATAGGTAGGTACTACGCGTTCCAAATGAGAATAGGACCAATTCCTATGTTTTAACGTCTCGTCTTACTGTCAAATCAAAGAAATTTTGGCAAAATTGAAGAACTTTAGAGATGAGTAAAATTGAAGAACTGGATTCTGATCAAACTTTTCTCGTTCACAGTTCATAAATAAATTAAATTTTTTAATGATTAAAAATTTCTTTCCTCGATTTGACAGTAAATCGTGACGTCACAACATGGCGGGCGATCCTATTCTCATTTGGAACGCATTGTACTGGCCTTAACAAACACAATGTTTGTATCATCATAATAGACTTACCAAATAATTTGAAACGATTTGGTACTTAAATACTTTAGGTAGGTATATAGGTACCTATTTATTGTAAGACATAAATACTAACCGACCTTATGGGCATTTTAATAATACACATCATGATAAATAAGTAAGTAGGTAATCAATTTAATTAGTATTGTCTTTGTGCAATTGGTATCATAGGTAACATTGTAGGTATATAAAGTGCAAGATTAAATTGTGTGAGTCCTAAACATTTTTGTGAAGACCGATAATACCTATAACCCGAAGCGTTTGGGTCTTTACCCAAGACTTGTAGCAGCTGTCCTATTCACCATTTATTTACAAAGACCGCAAAAATGTCTGCTCCATTTAAAAACCTTTTTTATCAACGACATCACTTAGCATAGAATTTGCACATCGTCGTCGTCATAAATGCTCACTCGTTGAGCGCGTGCGGCGGCGGGAGATCTCTCTATGTGGCCTCGACCACCGCGGCGCGGGTCTCCGCGCGCCGTCAATGATCCTTCACAACTATGCACACACGCAGCTGTCACTGCCGTACAACTCAATGAATTTTATTGGCTGTAATAATAATAAATCTTAAGTATGTAAGACTTGCATTATTATACTTTGTGCTAGAAACTTTGTCGGTAGGTAGTTTATCTGTGGATTAGATGAGCACTAGACTACTACCAACTGCGGTAGTTACTAGGCGTGGGAAAAAGTACAACGGAGCATTTGGATCATCGGAGCATTGGAAACATCGGAATATTTGGAACAACGGAGCATTTGGAACATCGGAGCATTTGGAACATAGGAGCATTTGGAACATCGGAGCATTGGGAACATCGGAATATTTGGAACAACGGAGCATTTGGAACATCGGAGCATTTGGAACATCGGAGCATTTGGAACATAGGAGCATTTGGAACATCGGAGCATTTGGAACATCGGAACATTTGGAACATCGACTCAAAAGATACAAACGGAACATTTGAAACATCGGATCAAAAGATACAAACGCAACATTTGAAACATCGACTCACAAGATGAAAGAATCGTGATCTGTTATGTTGCGTCACACTATAAGATTTATTTAATTTAATTTTGATTTGAGGCTAATTTAAAGGAGATGTTTTTAGTTCAGGTTAGCTTTAGCCTCTTCTTAGGGTTCCGTAGTCAACTAGGAACCCTTATAGTTTCGCCATGTCTGTCTATCCGTCTTTCTGTCAGTCTGTCTGTCAGTCCTCGCTTAATCTCTGTGACCGTTAGCACTAGAAAGCTGAAATTTGGTACCAATCATAGGTATGACGACTCAGGTTTTACAAACTTTTATTTTTACTTTCTTTTTATTCAAAATGAAAAGCACAGTATTTACCTCGGGAAGAAAGTAACTTACCTATTTAGTCCCTCCAATTGTAATATTTCCTCATAACCTTGGCTGGCACCGGCCCTGCTGGGTCTAGGGATTAGGCGCGCCTGGAACATTACG
Source organism: Mythimna albipuncta (assembly GCA_929112965.1). Lineage (NCBI taxonomy): Eukaryota > Metazoa > Arthropoda > Insecta > Lepidoptera > Noctuidae > Mythimna > Mythimna albipuncta. The sequence continues at coordinate 13,636,075 of OV815962.1, forward strand.
CGTCGCCGACGTCGACGACTCGGGCTTGGTCCTTTTTGGAACAACCGGACGGTGAGCTATACATTGCTCGTTGTCCGCAAACCCGCCGCCTACGATGACACTACTTTGACGGCACGGTTGGCGCACTGTTTTTTCGGTTGGCTGCTGCGCGGCATGTCACGGGTTCGATTCCCGCACGGAACGAAAATTTTTGTGTTTTACAGAATTGCAGATGTGATTTTAGGTCTGGGTGTCTTGTGTATGTGAATGCACCCACGATACAGAAGTAATTAATATCTAATAATTAAGTAAGTAGGTACCTAGGTAATACCAGTGTGGAGCAACGCATCTCTTTGTAAAAAATACTAAAATCCTACCTAAGTATTGTGTCTTCTATTACAGCATAGGTACATAACATACCATCCGTATAGTAAATTGTAATATCAATTGTATGATAAGATAAAATAAGCCAAAGAAATTGGCCTGTACCTACCTATCTTGTTCACAATAATCAAATTCATTCTTTTCTTGATTTGGTACTGTGTGGAAGAAATGCATTGTGTTGATGCAAAAACCAATTCACAATAATTATGATATGAGCGTCCTGCAACGTAATGAGTTGACTCAATCTTTTTTTTTATGGATAACCTTTTATTTATTTATTTATTATAATCTTTATTATACACCACATAACAAAAATTCAGGACAAACATTAAAAGGAGTTCCACAGGGAAGTATTTTGGGACCACCATTATTCCTTGTATACGTTAATGATCTTCCGCTAACAATAGATCAAGATTGTGTTTTGTTTGCTGACGATACAACAATAATCTTAGATGGTAAAAATAAAGAATCACACGAGTCTAATATAAATGCTACTTTGGATAAAATAATTACATGGCTAGATAGAAACGCCTTGAAAGTTAACGTGGAAAAAACTAAAATATTAAATTTTAAAACACAAAAGAGTAAACATACTCATCTTAAAGTAGCACATAGGGATCAAATAGTGGAACAGATACATAAAACAAAATTTCTTGGTCTAACTCTTGATGAACATTTCACGTGGAGGGAACATATTGATGAAGTATGTATGAAAATAAATAGATTTGTTTTTGCTTTAAAAAAGGTTAAAAATGAGACATCACGACCGACCGCATTAATGGTATATCATTCGTATGTTTGCTCTGTCATCCGATATGGTATCATTCTTTGGGGAAACTCCTCTGACATTTCTAGAGTCTTACTAGCACAAAAAAAATGCATTCGTGCAATCTTCAACATGGAGTGGACTGATTCTTGCAGACCAGTGTAAAATCACACAACCTTCTCACAGTTCCTTGTATATATATATATGAAATCGCTAAGTTTGTTAAAACCAATTCCTCGATATTTGAAACAAACAACAATAATAAAAAACGAAAAGTTACGCACTACCATTTGCAATTGCCAGTACCAAAAATTGAATTATTTAGACGTAGTTGTGTGTACATGGCTCCACTTATTTATAACTCGATACCAAATTTTATAACTGACCTTCCTTACGGAAAATTTTGCAAAGTACTGAAAAAGTGGCTCATCTCACATAGTAAAGTTTTTATTCTTTGACCGAATTTCTCAAAAAAGGTTCTTGTCAATCCTATCATTACAGAAACGTGTTGTAGATCGTTTTGGTAGGTACTGTTTTGGTGTTGCAGGACCCACTGCATTTTTATATTTTTATGTTGTTATTAAGCCAAATTGCGTATAATTTAAATTGTTGTGTTATATTTTAAAGTCTGTTATTTAATTTTGTGATAGTTTATAAACATAATATTTGTTTAAAATAATTCTAATTATTAAATTGTATAAAGTTTTTGTTTCTGTAATAGAAACAATATTTAAAAAAATAATATTTTACTGTCCATTAGGTTTAATATTTTTCTTAAAAGGAAATTTCGTGTGAAATACTGTAGTTTTGCTTACTATGAGCATCACATAATGTATTTTAATATTTGCATGCCAACTCATGGCAAAATGTGTCTGCACTATTATAATAAGTTACCATCTCCTGTACCGCATTTAATGCAAATAAATGGCTTTGACTTTGACTTTGACTTTGAAAAACAATAAGTGCACAATGGGCGGTCTTATCGCACAGTCGGTCTTTTTCTTATTTTTTAAATAAAATTATTAATGGTAAACTCAAAACTCAATTATTTTCGGCTCCCTAACAATATTTTTATACCTATCTAATAATAATGGGCACACCATAATTATGACGGTAAGTACCCTCTTTCAGGCGTGGCTGGAAAGATCGCAAAGCGTCCTCACCTTCAGCATGACACAGGTTCTCACCCGACACGGTCTGTTCGGGAAGTCCCTGCACCGGATTCGTGTGTCCCCACTGTGTGGACCGCCGGGAGGACACGGTGGAGCACACGGTCGAGGTGTGCCCTCGTGGGGGCGATCGGCGGCAGCGATCCTCACGCCGGGCCTTGGTACTTACAGGCCCGAAGCGAGGAGTGGCAGGCGGACGATTCTTTCTGCGAAGCAGTAATGCTAGCAACTGAAGAAGGCCGCACGCATGAGGCAACGTTCCCCAGCCGGCGCCGCCTTGATATACCTATATTCTAGCCATAGAAATATAAAATCTATGTTTATAACAATAGAACGTAAATACAATCAACATGAATTCCACTGTGCACGGTTCCAATTGGTTGTTTTCTATGGATCAGAACCAGTAAAGAACGTAATAGTGACTCTTTTAATAAAAATATTGATTACTATATTTCCTTTTTATAATATTAAATAAATGATAAATAAATAATATTCCACAAATATCACACAACGCCATCTAGCTAGTCTCCAGTTAAGCAGAGCTTGTGTGATGAGAACTAGACAACAGATAATAAACGTACTTAGTATTTCAAATTCATATGTAGGTACTTATTATAGATACCCAGACACAGAATAAATGATCATCCGCTCACACAAACATGTGACATTGGTAATAATCAAACCCACAACCTCCAGCATAGCGATCAGGGCCACTAACCAATAGACCAACGGGCCTGTCAAAATAGTGCGAGATAATTATGTATATATTACACACATTATCACAAAATCTATAGATCTTCCCTTTACTCAGCCATACTATAGGTCCTCCTTTTCTAGCCCAACCCTGTATATCAACCCACCAACTCGGCACTTAAACAGACTTTCTATATGATGTTCCAAATAAAAATGTCAGTGTTATTACAGGACTTCACATGTGGTTTTCCACTTTTGTCTCAGGATAGATAATGCATCTGACTCCTTTGGTAATGCACTTAGTTAGGTATCTAAAGTCCTTAACCGAAGACCAGTGTACTACATGACCATTCTGGTCAGCATCTAATAGGTGACCAGTATAATAACTATAACATGTAAGTACAGCATCATATTTATTAATTGTGAAACAACGGAGCCTTTATTTTATACAAAACACAATTTTATCACCATTGATAAAATTATAAACTAGATTACCGACTGTGTCGCCTGAATGAAAAAATTTCATGATAGCCTAAATGATTTTCATCATTGATATGATAATATTGTATGTATATAATTATAATTACTGATGTAAATAATGAGTTTTAAATGTCTCTTATTCTATCATAGTTACCATTTTTTCTTTGGTAGGTAAATCATCAAATAACTTCTACTGACTAAAACCCACCTGTTTTAGTCAGTAGAAGACTCACTAACTTCTCTCTCTTTCTTCTACTCTCTCTTCAAGTTAGACTTTTACTAACTAATACCTACCAGTGCTCCTTCAGTTCAGTTGCGTTCCAAGGCTACAGTAACTCTTTCAAACAATCTCATGGCGTGCCTTGGTTACCCCTGATTTTCAACTTTTACTTAATTTTACTTAAAAAAAAATTGATAAATTGAGTAGGTACCTATTTGTAGTATTAATTAGTCTTTATTACTCGTTCTAGCTGCCTGTACTCTTCATTTGATAAAAATCCATAAAAAATATACTTAACCAACTAATAAGACCGCCCATTGTACACTTGTTTTTGTAAATGTTTATTCTATTCACATTAAGTACCTATATAATAAAATATATAATTAATAAAAACTGTGTACTATATGTTACAATGATTTTAAACACATTAGGTTATCCTCGGCTACGGCAGTCCTTATCCTGGCATTGTAGACCATCAAATTCCACCTTTTTCTTGGAGTCTGAAACTAAACTTTTGTCATACTTAGCCATTTTTACATTGAACATACCAAAAGTGAGCATGCATGGAGATATTCAAGATATAACTGCAGACTTGCTGATTAGGGCTATCAGTGACTCAAGACATCATCATTGATATCCATGCGTTATATTCTTAAATAGGTAATTGAGTCATAATCATGCGATAAAGTAATTTGGAACGATTACGGACGTCACAACTATCACAAGCCAGGCACTGCACTTGAAATGAATCTAAACAATTTCATCAGTCAGCTGTTTTAAAATAACGTGCGATTCTAATCAACTATTGGTTTTGTATAATCACTTGAGGAGAAGATCTATAATACCTATTTGCTACAGCATAACACCAAAGCACTACAATATAAAACATAATTTATTAACCAGTGTTAACGAGTAGGTTTTTCATGCTCACTAATTTCCACTTTTTATTGGTTAAATCGGAAATTTATTCTTGAATTATTTGTAATTTTGTAGTGGTAAAACTAGACATATTAAATATATTAATAATTCTAGGAATTTGCTTCCTTTTTACCATTGACCTTGATTTTAGCAGTTTTTTTTTTCTAACAAACAATGCTGCAATGACACCGCCTGTGTTGCCAGACCAAAATCTCAAATTCCAGGAAATAAGAGTTAAAAAAACCAGGAGATTGATCTGATAAATCAGGAGATCAATAAAATACTATTTATTGTTTACTACCTTTCGAATAGGTACCTTAATTACCGACACAATAGAAAGAAAATGAGAGAGCGAACGCCTGCCCCAGTGTGGGACGAAGGACAAAGAAGGAACGGGATGGGTTTTTAGTCAATAAAAGCTTGACACTATCTCCCGCTCCGACCAAGGGCGGGAGACGTCTTTGGATGATTTTTACTCACCAAAAAAAAACTAGAACCGACAGATTCTAATGTCCAACAAAATAAAAAGATATTGAAGAGTTGGTGATCGGTAATGGCTTGTTGCAGAAATACTCTTAGTTCTTAGAATTAGTTGAAATTCACCCAAAATAAAGACCAAAACTTTGCAAATGTATGTGTTTGTGAGTATGTGTATACCTATACACATGGGGCAGCTGCCCCCCCCCCCCCCCCTGGAATTAGTTTATGTCCCTACCTAACTGTCTACTTTTGTCAATATTTTTGGCATTTGTGAATTGTAATCTATTGCAAACTTGTAGAAATTATGCATCATTAACGGGTTTTGGATGGGATTCTTTCACGGAAGACGTCATCATAAACCGTTATGAGGAAGACCCTCGAAAGTTTACCGGGGCCAGGGTTACTTTTGAGAGATAGCTCGAGCCCCAATATGAAGGCTTGAAGGAACGTTTAGAGTACATTGATTCTCTGATGATTTGATTCTTCCGCGGGAATACTTATTCCCGCGGAAGAATTAAATCATCAGAGAATCAATGTAGGTACTCTTAGGATAATGTAGTATTTTTACGCGGGCAAAACCGCTGGCAAAACTAAATTTTCATTTTAATTATTATAAAAAATTATAATGTATTTATAAAATCAGTTATGTTTCTTTGTCATTTTGCGCTTGCAAGGATAGTTTTGGGTATTATTTTATTTTTGGGTTTTATAGAAATGTAATAGTAAGTAAATTGATATTACCTATTATACAATTCATTATTTTTAAGATCCAATTAAAATATAAAACTCCTCATCCATACTAACAATATAGGTACTGACAGTGCCACTGTATGTGAATATTATTTTTTTTTTTTGCGTTGACTATGTAACCATAATTATGTCAATAATTTTATTCGTCGCAAATTTTTGAAGATTCGCCAATTGTCCAGTGCATAAACTTATATAGCACACACTCGTAAATTAGGTAAAAGTTATTCTTAATCATGTCTATTCTGTTGTTTTAATTCGTTCAGTAGGTAATAAATAAAAAGATAGGTACCTACGACTTTAAAAAATTGTCCGAGTATTATTTACTCGGACAATTTTTTATTTTTCTGTGTCGGTTACATAGTACTTTCTATTACATTGATAAGGATTTTGAAGGAAATCTCTGACCCATTGCTCATTCGTATTACATTTGACTTGAAATAGAATAAATAACCTGCTGTAAATAAACTTGTCTAACTTCAGTTTGTAGCATTTTCATTAGTATGCCACGAGTGGCAACCCTAATCTTGACCCTGTCCTTCACTTTACATACATACAATACCTACTAAACACAGTACTCTTGAGTCATTTGACAATCTCATATTTTTTGTTATATTAATTATTGCCTCCTTATTTAAAGTCTTCATTTTAATAATTTAGTCTTGATATTTCATAAATTAAAATCTTACTGATTCAAGGAAGGCACTTGTATCTACCTACCTATTTAACAAAAATTGCGAAAATGTTCAGTTTCTGAAATGAGGTGAGTAAAATATTCTTCATATTTTCTAAGTAATCCTAAGTAGGTACTTACTGTAGGTACTTACGGGTTTTTGATTTGGCAGCCTCCCTTTTGTAGGTAATGTAAATATGGCTATGCCTGGAATACGATTGAACCCATTTGTAGTTTCATACAGAATACTTTGAATAAAAATTCGAAATTCAATAAGAGTTTTCAGACCGCTTAACTTGACAGATCTCCAGAGATTTGTCGTTGTCGTCATAGGTTGCGTCATTCTTATGACGTCAGAGCCAAGAAAATGTGCGTGTCGTAATTAAAAGTACGCGCTTTAGACACTACACTACTTAATATTACTTCATTTTGTGCTTCAGGGAAACTCAATCGACGTAAAAATCTAGCTCTTATCTTATTCAAGGCCACGATTACGACATAGTGCGAAACTTCTTAATTTTATCTACAAATAAACGAGAAGCTTAAAATACCGGGCTAAATTACAGAATATATCTCTATGTACCTAATATTCTCGAACATAGCCAAGTAATTTGCCTAATTTAAATTTAGATTTACGCAATAATAATAAATTCAGAGAATCGACACAGAATAATAAAAAGCCTACATATTTAAAGAATGTGTAAACCGTACAAAAAAAAATAGATGCCTATGTTCACGTCGCACATCCACTGTCTACAGACAAACGCAAGACACTAAATCAACACAATAACAGTTGTTTTGCTTGTCGTAATCGGGACCGCTAAGTAGATGACCCCATACAGACATGAGTAGGAACCAAGCCCAAGTACCCATACATTTTATGAGCACAATCATTTTGCGAGTGTATTGTTAGTTAGTTTAATGATTTGCGAGGAGTGGCCGGTGCTCAGTGGATCGTGCAGTGAATTTACTCAAAATGTTTCAGCCTCGGGTTATGTTAACATTCATGGAGGTACCGAAGAAGAGGAACATGGAAGCTGGGAGCTATGAGGAGAGATTCAAGTTGATACCAAGTGCACCACGAAAGGTACCTAATGTCGATCTTATCTTGATTGTCCAAGCCCGCGAAATTCAAATTTTTTCACGTAAACTTTGCAACACTTAAAAATGTTACAAATGTTGTTAAAAAAAACAGTGTTTAAAAAATGCTACTGTTTAGAAAGTTACTAATTTATTACCTATAAATTACCTCTCCTTCAAACCCAATGATATTTCAAGCCGTAAATTATAATACAAAAAATGTTTACACTAACTGGGAACAATAAACAAAACAAACTTTTATGAAATATTAAAAGACAAAAGTATTCAATCAATAACTGGAATCTAAATAAATCTGTCACTCAAACATTAGTTACGCCCAACTAAATGCAACAAATCTTTTGACAAAATTGTGCATGGAAGTAACAAAAACTGTTTACAAAGAGAAAGAATAAGGAGCATGTGCGCACCCAACGTCTTGTTTACGAAACAAACTATTTATTATTATGCGAAATAATAGTTTAGTGAAACCTGTGGCCCACCGTGACGGAACTGCATAACACAATAGAGATGGACCATAAATCACTACCATAATGAATATTGTCCTTGGTCAGTCGTCCGTTTTTATACAACAAGATAATTTAAAATTGGAATAATAAGATTTTGGTGACATTCTTAGAATTCGAATTTGTGTGATGTGTTGTTTTGGATAAATGAAGAAGAACCGTTACTTAATTTTTTGTTTTCGTTATTTTATTGTAAGCTAAATGTTAAGAAGCATTTATTGTAAGTACCACAAATTAAAAGACTTGAAACCTGTTCTAAATTCTAAGTCCACCAACGACCGTACAGCTCAATCCAATAAAAATAGGTCAAGGATATGGTATGGATTACATTAATGTTGATTATCGTTAGGCTACGGTTTGTGAAATCGCTGGAGCGTGATTGCAGTGGATACCCTAATTTCATTTATTGCTTTCCCGCATGTTTTCGAGAACCTATCTAAACGATAGAAAAATATCTAAGCTTATGTAGGTACTATGTTCTAGTACATTTTATGTATTATTTTGTTAATTGATAGTGTGTAGTGAATGTGATAGATCCGCTCGAGTTTAATGAAAAAAGAAAACGAGAGAATTTCAAGAAGTTTACATTGGCTCCTGCAACTATTTGCGATATTTCTAACAATTTAGCAATTAACATAATTATAAGCCAATGATGGTCATCATTATCATCATCATCATTTCAGCCGAAAGACTTCCTTTTGGTGGAGATAAGCTTCCCCCAAGGGTCGCCACAAGCACAAGGAATGGTAGTGTAGTAGTAATGATAGTGATAGTGCTCTAAAATAAATAATTGCCTTGCGATTTCACTAAATTTATCTAGGTACCTATTTCACCGATTATACCAGTACAAAAGCCGTATCAAAACGACTTTCAAGTAATGTGGTATATTTAAGGAATCACATAAAAAACGTACTTACCTTGTTAGCATGCAGACTGTTCGATGGAATATGCATTTTCAATACACTTACTAGAAAACCCGCATAATTATCTCCCCTATATGCACGCAACGAACTGTATTCCGCACTAGTTTGGAAAAGTGCGTAACTCACCCCGCCTCAATTTACTGTTAAGTGGCCCCTACGATTGATTGGGCAGCACCCGTTTCTTTAGGTATTTCTTTGTAAGTGTATTGAAAAACGTCGTTTGATACACATGGATGGAAATTGGCCGTCTGCAGTATCGCTAGAGGGCGCAGAACTCAACATTTTTAGTTTGTTTAGTGCGGCTGCGGTAATAAAGTACCTAACGTTTTTTTTCTATTGTTGAACGGTTCGCGCTTGACCGCTATCTGACCTACTTTATTAAATCTGGTATTTTATTACCACAACGGCAATGTTCAAGTTTCTAACAATACTTAGTGTGTAACTACTTACTCACTATATGTAGTTAAAAACATGAACAGTCAGAATTAGGTGGACTTTGAGGCAATAATTTTATCAAGTTCAATGAAGTGGTATATTTGGTTTTAGCAAATATCTACTAGGTATTTCCTTGACTAAATAATGCTACCTATAAACTAAAGTAAAATAATTAAATGGTTGAATGCAGCGTCATCTATCGAGAACATCTAAGTCAGACAAGTCTTTGGTAGATCTTGTAACAAGATGATGATGTTGCTTTTCGGAGTTTCTCTTCTCCTGAAGCTTTAAAACGCGAGTTGTTTTTATGGTAACAACATTCCGCCAATCGGAACATCGAACGATATAAACGTTTCGATCACGTAGATAATTACGTAAAACAAACTCGCACTGGGCACTCAAATCCGTGAAGCAGACACCTAGATCCCACGCTCCCAGTCTCTTCAGTACCTACTGCTTAGATATAAAGTAGATAAATATCTAATTAAGCTCATGATTTTAAAGCAAAACAAACCAAAAAAGCTTAAGGAGTCTTGTAGTTATGTGCGAAAAATATGCAGCTGAGCATTATTTCACATAATGTATAATATGAAAAAATCTTCTACATGTAACACAAGAGTGTCACAATGTTGCTTTCCGGAGTTTCTCTTCTCCTGAAACCATAACGCGAGTTGTCTTTACGTTAACACCAAACGTTTACCAAATTCAGCTCTTTGATTGATGACTTTACCGCGGCACTTGGGAACTGCCGCGGTAAAGCTATTGCATAGCATTTTTATCAACTTATGCAATTATAATTAGCTATTTATTTTATTTATGCAGTATATTTTTTCCTTTATTTTTTTTTATATTAATTGAAGTTATACTTTCACACATTGAATTGAATTTTGATTGATTGTTCACTCATTTGTTTTCTTATCGGTCACCACGCTCAAAAAATAAATGAGTGGGGGGTGTTAAGTTATTTTCGTTACGGAATTTCTGGATTCGGTCTCCACGCTCAAGGCCCGCGATAGAAGCTATGCAATAGCTTAAAAAGACAAAAGTACCATGCAATGAGCGATCTTCCGTCACACAAAACATAAGCCTCGCTCGACACGATGTCGTAACCTTAAATCAGCTGTTTACGCAATCGATAAGACCGAGGTGTGGACACAGCGCACAAACGCCCCGCGCGCTCAGCTTTACACATTTTCAGTAAAATGTTCAGCATTCCGAAAGCTCCCTTCATTCGGAAGCGAAGTGGACTGACGAAGCTTTCCGATCGGCATTTGTTTTTAATATTTAAATAAGAAATAAACGTCAAGTGTACGAACCTGAACCGCTGTTAAATGTACCGTGGGAAATAAATATGGTATCATAGCAACTATTAGTAAAGCCAAACATTGGATCTGAAATTTTATTCAAGAGTGTAAAGTGTGAAAGTGCGCACAATAAATAATTTCAAACGCCACACAAGTGACTGCACATTCCATCATCAATATTAGAATTACTCCTACGCGTTGAAAACGAACTCATTTGTTTATGGCATCGATATCTCATTTACATGAGATATCGGTGGATTATGGTTACGCGGGTTATCACTTGGAATTGTCTATCGAACTTATTTTTATAGAATAACACTAGTACAGCACCCACTGTACTGTAACTAATGCTATGTGTATATTACATACATAAAGCATATATTGTTTAGATAAGCTGTATGCTTTCTAGGATAACGAGCCTTTCTGCCATTTCACGTAGCACCAATTATCCAAACTTGAAAATTCATAACTGATAAATGTAGAAAGATAAATTGTAAGGCAAGAAAACATAAGCCGAAAAGTAAATTAAATTTTATTGTGTTTTATTCGTTACCTGCTTTTATAATCGCACTGTCAAAACCCCAGATCTTCCGTAAAACCCAATATTCAGCGTCAACTTTCAGCGTTTCAAGCTATTTGTAGCTTTCCCGTTTCAAAGTCATGGCGCCCATCGACGCACACGCACCCGTTGAACGAAACGTTTTTATTATAATCAGGATTTTGCTTTTACAATGCTTTTCATGTTTTATCGAACTGATAAATAACTAGATAACGTATCATGGATATGTTAGTTGCGGACGAGACGACAGCGGATAAACGTTACACCGAATATATAAATCACACACATTAAACATTAACAAATTAGTACAATGAGTGATTATACACAGTAACTGACGTGTTGGTGTTGTTCCTAGTTTTGTGTAATTGTTATTATTAAGTTAATTTGTTTATAATGTCGAAGGATACCGAAGGAAACGGGTGGCAATTAAAACCCGGAGACAAGGAGAACAAGAATAAGTTGCCAGACCCGTTAAATGGAGATTTCCAGAAAACTCCCGAATCTGACACGTAAGTATTCCTTTAAAATAATATTTTCTACAGAAACAGTGCGTATAATAATAATAAAGAAAAATAAAATGGTCACACAATTAGTGAAAAACGGAACCCTAAGCACGAGTGACATTGAGCACGAATTGTTTCAATTGATCAGCAACTCTTATTAATTACAACAAGTCAGCCGCGCACCATTGTGTTATTATGTATATTACGCTACACATTCATACCACTAATTCACCAAATGAAACATACTAATTCACTGAGACTCAAACTAGCTTGATCTCAACGTGACACTGGAACTCTCTTGGCGATCTTTTGGCGGTACCGGTCTTGAACCATGAGTTAAAAATAAACGAACTATATTTAAAAGAAACAGACTGATGCCCGGATTATATATTATCGGCCTAATGTCTATTCAATTTTTTTTCCGGAATGTTACATGATATTTCAAGATAAGTAAACTATAAATTAGGTAATTATCATAATTCTTATCGGTCGTTTAGGTCCTGCGTGAAAAATTTAATGAAAATCGATTGGACTAAACAAATAAATTGCCTTACTGCTATATAGCAAAACATTGCGGGCCGAGCACGAGTGGAGCACGAGCCGAGCTCAAATTCGTGTAGTGCCACTAGTGTTCGGCTCCTCTAGAGTTGGTCCACACTGCACGAATTTGAGCTCGGCTCGTATTACGCTCGAACACGGCTCCTCTAGCATTGACTCACCGTAATGATCAACATGGTAGATCTAAGAGCGTCCATAAGCTGCTTTCGCTACATCTACATCTAGATTTACAGCAAAGATTCAGACTAAACCGCAGCTCAGAACATTACGCCACGAACTCGAAATTCTTAATGATTGATTCCGGGTTCGGCTGTAGCCTTGATCCTAACCTTGGTCAGTACAAACACCACGTGCGTCTGGTGTGGGATAAACAAGGTAAATCAAACTGTTTTTGTGTCTATACTTTGATTTTAATCTTTAAATTGTGCACAATAAAGACGCTTTCTGCATCTATCTGTACATCCGCTATATTCTCCTAAACCACACATCGGATATTGGTGCGGTTTTCTTTAATAGAAAGAGCAATAAAAAAGAATTTATATTACATACCTATATAATTTGCAGCCTTTCGAAACCGGGGCAGGTCACTGGTCTAATACAAAAATAGTTTAGAAGTGAAAGTAAATAAATATCGGAAAAAAATGTTGCTTGCTTATTCCATCTTCCACGAAGAACTTGGGAAAATTTACAAGTTTTGCAAACACAGTCGTAATATAATAATAGCAGGATTTCCGTAAATTGATGCCATAATATAAGTTGCGTAGGTACGTTCACCCTCTGAAATATTGCCGATGAACTGAAAGTCAATCTATCTGAAGTTATGAAGGTAGAACATACCTACTCGTTCCTAAACACATGTATTATTTATGGGACGTACCTAAACATTTAACTAGACGCAAATCCCCCCCAGAGACCCTAGTACACGTCATATTGATAAAAGTATAAACAAATAGACCTAGGGCCATGGAACTGTCTAATCTAGGGCACGCTAATTTTTTACTACACAATCTGGAGGAACTAAAGTATTGCTAAAAAAGTTATGGTGATAAAACTACATTTTTTTTATTTCTTAAAAAAAGAAAAAAAAAGAAATGGCATGTCGAAGGGGGATAACGAGAGCATATTCATTCACGCCAATAGCTTCCACAATTGCTTTCAACTCAACCTATCCTAGTCAAGGAGCCCAATTCTTAAATGTCTCTCACCGGTGATACCTTTGGATTTACTATAGCAATGCTAATTAAAGTCCAAAATATTTAATTATCATCACAGAAAAGCTCGGATTTTTATTAAGAAACTTGAAATTTTTTAGGTTTTTGTGGAAAATCTTATCATTTTATAATAATTAAATTTATTTCCATCAGCAGACAACAAAGATTGGTTAAAAATCCGCAACCCGTTTATTCAATTTGTTAAAAATCTGTTTTTGAATAGCCCTAATATTTTTGTAACAACACTCAATTACTTACATACTCTCGCGTAGCCAACAAATTAATAGAACGATTTGAAACACTTGTCGTTCAGCTATAAAACAATTTGCTGCAATACCCGATTATCTTAATGTTTGTAGTTGTAGTGTTGTAGGTACATTCCTATCTATTATATAGGTTTTTACGTATCACAAAGATCGTACTATTGTTTACAATGAGTCCCGCGTGGTTCGGCTCGTGCGTCGATTGCAGTTATCAAGATCTTGATGAAAAATGTCATCGAAATCTAATCGATGGTTTCGCTTATGCCAGACCGGCTTAGACAAATGACTTCTCTGTTAGCGTTCCTAACAAAAGCTAGAAACTCTGCGAAGGTGTTTTAGAGGTATGCGGAACAGATTGCATAGTTCCCTATACATGTGTTGAAAAGGGAGCATCCTCCGACCCGACAGATGTTTTGTCTGAACTGGACAACTGCCCGACAGATGATTTCGAGCCGTTGTTTATGTCCAAATCGCGCGGAGAACTCTTCATAGTTCAAATGTGGTACCATGGATGTCGCTATAAAGTCACGTGACAAGTGACATAACAGGTTGGCGGGAACGCAAATTAATTTGTAGTACGAAAGAAAATGATGATTCATATCTAATAGTAATGTGGATTAAGGGTCTTATCGTATCCATGTTTTTGCAGAAGTTCAGAGCCAGATGCCAGCAAAAAAGATGAAGTTCCAAGTATACCTTTTATCACACTGGTGAGTATTCAACTGTTATTGCCATTAATTACATCAATGAAATCCTAAATGAAGGCTCTTATTACAAATCGCACCTTTAGAATTAGAGGCCTTAATCCAATTTTTTTTTATATTTCGACTTTCAAATCATAGAATAACTCTATAACGAACATGTCTATCACCTTCTACTAACATAATTATGCATATTTTCGCGTAAAAGAGTTACGGGTATATTATGGTCTCGTAGTTTTATTAAAATACGATAGGCAGATTCTATAACGTCTGTCTAATAAGTCAACCGACTTGGGAATTTTGTATAATATTTAATCATTTAAAAAATACTTATATTCGGTACTTTATATAAGGTTCTTCTGTTAGTAAACAATAATCTCTATCTCTTAAAATCACCCTTGATTATTGAACCCGTGTTGACTACATCACATTTCATTAAATCTAATCTAATAATTACCCAAGTCGTTTAACTTATTAGACAGACTTTCCTTGAAATATTACAATTTTGGATTAGACCTATAATTTTCAAGGCACAAATTATGATCCTAATGTAAGAATGGAATATGCTATAACGAACGACCTTACAAATTAGGATAATAATGATGATCCTGCATTATTTCAACATGCTTCTTACGTCATCACATAGTCACCAATCTGTCTGTGTTTAAAACGTAGGTACTTTATCCTCCTAACAGTATTGATCCGTTTTGAGCCACTCTTTACCTAATTAACTTTCAAGCCATGAACGCACTCCGCCACTAACATTAGTAAAGTCAATAATAGAAATGGTTTGTTCGTGTTACCATTATGGTTTATCAGTTAGACACGAACGTGTTCAGGATAGGGAAACATTTTCGAGTGAGCACACCCGAATTATTTAGCTACATAATTTGTATGAATAAAAAAAACCGATGTTTAAGAAGCTATGCAAAATTTCATCCCGCAATGAAGGCAATTATGGGATGAAATTTTGAATAATTTCCATTTGTTTTCTAAATGTTTCCTCTTCGTGGCTGGTTCTCATAGGTTTTATAAAATACTAGCTATTATCCTCGGTTTTACTCGAATTTTTGGTTAGTTCTCCGCTCTCGATGGTCGCAGCGAGATAATATAGCCCTCTTCGATAAATGAGCTATTTAAAAAAATCTATCATTAGTGCGTTCAAACAAACCCTTTTTTCAATACTCTTATTAGGTAGGTAACATATGAACCCACATAACAATATTAGTACCTACGCTAACATAAATAACTTAATCTACGAATATCTACCTACCTATGTCCTAATGCCCGCCATAAACGCTAGGGTATACCTGACCGGTTTGCCTGCACAGTTTTAGGTATTACACCGTCGTCTCCCCAGCCACATCCCCATAGTTTACACCAATGGACAAAGTGATACATAGTTTAGATGTATGATACATGCATATTATAAACCGAGAATTTCAAGTTCCTCACACCCGTGCGTAGTTCGGTGGCTCGCTATTAGTTCTATAGTACTCTGTTCAAAATAACATTAGACATTTATGAAAACCTTTTATTACTGTCCGTTCAACCGATTTTGACTTGTATTACGTTGGCGACATGACAAATGGCGGCTGCAGTAAATAGTTGGTATTGCAACCACTTTTTTTGCTTTTAATGCTCCTTAAGCCTACGAAATAGAAGTTAAAATCGTTTGAACAGGTAAAAAAGTTTCTTTAAACGTCTACTCTTAAAGTGAATACGCATGAAAGGTGTAAAAGACAGCCCTCTGCAAACTTTAAGGGCTTGCTCAGTAGACGAAACTGTACAAATTTCCTCATGATTTTTTTTTTTTCAGGAGACATAAAAATCAGCCTCACCACACAAAATGATAAACTTGATTGGACAATTTGTATGGCGAAGCCGATTTTTTTTTTCGTACCCTGAAAAAAAAGTTTGTGGAAGGTTGTTCAGTTTCGTCTACCGAGCAAGCCCTTAAAGTTTGCGGAGGGCTTTCCCTTACACCTTGTATATGTTACATATATATATTTTTTATTTCAGTTCAGATTTGCGACCCGAAAAGACAAAATCTTCATATGTTTGGCGTTAATATGTTCGGCCGTCGCTGCCGTATCGGCACCACTCAACACATTGTTGCTTGCATTCCTCTTAGACGCAATGGTGAAATATGGAATAGGTCTGGGAAACCCTATGGTATCGAATGAAGAAGCTGGAGAAGAATTCCTAAAAGACCTGCTATTTTTTGCCATCTACAACGTGACTGTTGGAGCATTACTTATACTTTTGTCGTATGCTGCTACCACGATGATGAACATTGCTGCGTATAACCAAGTAAGTGTACGATTGCGTATTAAATTGTCTCCCCTTCTTGACACTATTGCGATGTCGCCAAATCAAATGCTGCCAACTTTAACATAAAACCGTGAATGTTAGCTACTCATATGTTAGACGAACTTTTTTGGTCTTTTCCGAATCAAATTAAAGCATTTATTCCAAACTAGCTTGTGCCAGCGGGAAGTAGGCCATACAACCTCTAGACCCCCGCTTCATCGCTTTAGGGGATGAATTTTGGAAAATTCTCTTCTTAGTGCTCGCCTACGTCATATATTTATTTATTTATTGATATATGCTTTATTTATTTATTCATGTACACACAAACACTTAAAATCGAAAAGAACAAATAAGGATAAAAGAGTACAAAGGACTTGCTTATTTCTAACTTAACTTTATTGCACATCATAATAAAAAACACACAATTGGCGGCCTTATCGCACTAGGCGATTTCTTCCAGGCAACCTCCGTCATAAAAGAAAGCTTTGTTTCACTCTTGTAGTCCTTGTAATTTCGACTGTGCGTTTATATGTCAGTCATTCATTTTATATAAATAGATAAACCATATACAGGCACTTTTGAATTATGAAGAAGTCAGTCAGTTAGAAAAAATGAAGCTAAATGCACATTACCAAGCGTAGATATGGAGGAAGTGCAAGAAACCCCGACTCTTTTTATAATCATGTTATATGTATGTAAGTACTTACAGGCAAACCTAATCTACAACAATTTTAATATTTCCCCAGGTTTATGTTATACGACAAGAATATCTAAAAGCAGCTCTAAATCAAGACTTCGCGTATTACGATATTCATAAAAACGGGGACATTGCCTCTAAAATTAACAGGTGAGTAAGCTACAATCAAATTAACTAATGAGTAGGACCCACCCATACTTGACATTTTTACTTCTTTACCTAAGTTTTTATAAAGGTAACTTAATTTACCTAATTACTTGATATCGGTACTTCTTGATGTTTTCTTTAGTTTAACAGTTCTAATAGGTCTTCTGTTTTAATTTTTTAATTAAGTGACTTGTATGCATCCTTAAGTTAGTTACAAACACTTCTTAGCCATTTACTTTTACTATTTTAAAAATAATCTTTGGTAGATACATACTTCATTTCCTGATTTCTACAACCTGGGGATCTAAAAAACTAAAAAACATTTTTTTTTATATTATTGGGCTATTGGTAATTTGGTAGGCTAGCACTTGACACACGCCAAGAGTGAATAGGTTGCTTCTAAAAAGCGTGCTCCAATGTCGACCACTTTGTCGATGAGATAGTAGTCAAATGCGAGCCTACCAAAAGTCTAATAATATAAAAAAAATATTATTTAGGTTCGCGACGCATATCTTACGTGCTACTTTTAGTCGATATTGTTATTTTGTTATGGTATGCGTCATGTTTGACGTGAATATACACTTTTTCTTTCTTTCTTTGCTTGATCACAATTTTACCTGGCAACAAGCAATATTGAGGAACCTGGTTGTTGCTATTAGGAAACCCAGACTCCTGCAGAAAATTTCACTCTAGCTGTATTTACGCGCAATGGGGTATGTCCGAAATGTTCCTTTGTAGCCCTTGACACGTTGAGTTAGCAATATTCTAAAAGGCTCAGTTTTGGTGCACTTACGTGCGATGAACCAAGTTCTTTTCTAAACAATTTGCCGAGGGAACATTTGAAAGAGATACCGTGGCCGTGAAGCGCAAAGGACAACTGAAGGAACACCCAGTAGGCTTAAGTCAGTAAAGCTGACACACCCTCTGGCTCCAACCTAAAGCGTGAGAAGTCGATTGATGATAACTCATGAAAGGTTCTGGAGTGGCGACCACGTATACCGGAAAACGCAGTTTTGAAAGGCCTACAAGGTGTATCGATGACCTGGTGAGCTCCGAATACGATAGATGCAAGACGCACCAAACGGGTCGTTATGGCGACACTTGAGGAAGCCTATGTCCAACGGTGGTCGTCTTTCGCCTGACATAATGATCCTGTATTTCAAAATTAATTGGGGGTTTGCTCGCAGCGACATCGTGAAACTAGAAGACGGTATCGGCGAGAAGCTGGCGACGTTCTTGTTCTACCAAGCGTCGTTCTTCAGCTGCGTCATCATGGCTCTCGTCAAGGGTTGGAAGCTGGCTCTCCTGTGTCTCATATCATTCCCTGTCACCATGATACTGGTGGGAATGGCTGGACTGGTGAGTTTACTTAAGTTTAAACATACTTTTCCAGTTTAAGGGCCATTTTATATAGTCAACAGAATATGACACCGATAGGCAGTTGTTCTTAGTTGTTTTTAAAATACTGGTATTCACGGACTATTTATTGACTGGCCTGTTGGTCTAGTGGTTAGTGGCCCT
Organism: Mythimna albipuncta; assembly: GCA_929112965.1. Taxonomy (NCBI): domain Eukaryota; kingdom Metazoa; phylum Arthropoda; class Insecta; order Lepidoptera; family Noctuidae; genus Mythimna; species Mythimna albipuncta. The sequence continues at coordinate 13,655,323 of OV815962.1, forward strand.
GACTGCTATGCCAGAGGTCGTGAGTCCCAGTCCCACCCAAAACAAATGTTTGTGTGATGAGCACGATCATTTGTGAAGTGTCTGGATTAATTTGTGTATAATATTATTATGTTGTATGTATGTAAATTAGAATTAGTGCCCAAAGTATTTGTACAACTAAATTCACTAAAACTTTTATAGTACTGTCCGTTTAAGCAGTTTTGTCTTCTATTCTGTAAGTATAAAGATGGCATCAAAGGCAAAAAAGTGGTCATAAATACCAACTATTTACTGCAGCCGCCATTTATCATGCCACCAACGAAATAAAAGTCAAAATCGGTTGATCGTTCAGTAAAAAGGGTTTGTTTAGGTGTCTAACTTACTTCGAATTGACTTTGGTAGATACTATCTCCATACATTGAAACAGGTCGCGATCAGTTTATCAACTGCAATTAAGATAATAGCATATTTACAAGTTTATGATTTTCGGAATTTTCCCTTTACTTTTGCTATAAGACATTGCTTCCTGGCATATTTCACGATTCTAGGATCTACAACATCCCTAAAATACAAAGTCAAATTATTCACCTTTTCTTTTTATTTTGTAGGTAGGGTGACTGGCAATTAGTGTACGATACTTAAACACGTGATTGTGCTCATGATAACAAACAATTTTTTTTATGGGAGCAAAGCCGAAATCGCGAAAAAAATATCATCTGTTCAGTACATTAGGCAAACATACATGTATCGTCTTCCCGTTGACCCAGAATCCTGAAATTTGGCATAAAGCCAGGTCTTATAGCACAGGTATAGGAAAAAATCAGAAAACAGTAAATTTTTTGTTTCTTACGTCACAAAAAATAATTATTTTGCTATTCGGAAAAATCTTCGAGACTCCATTCGGGAATTGTAGTTTGCACGGAACCCTCAGCACGCGAGGCAGGTTTTCTGACGGTTTTCCCTTTCAACGTTTCGGAATTACTCGACCCACTTATAGATACCGAAAAATGACTACGACGTAGGTACATTATCTCTTACAAAAACCCAGCTAAAAAGCCTAAATGGCGTAAATTCGTCCAATCTGAAACAGCTAATCGCTTTGTTATAGAACGCTGCAGTTTTTTTTAGAATTTCTAAATACTTAGAGCTGCAAAATGTTGTTCTCCATTATTGTAGTTCTGCTCTAGTTCAGAATTACGAAAAACCATTGAGTTTATTTTAAATTCCGTCTACGCCATTAGTTGTACAATGTTATGGAGGAGATTCAAGGCAAATAAGAACTTACAAACTAAAAATTAAAACAACCACAGAAGCTAATCGAGAGTTTAATTATGCGTAAAAGTATATCCACGGCAGTAAACAGAATCAGAAAAATATAAGTTATTCTTCAGGATAAATGCTAGATAGATAGTGTGTTCAAAACTTAATAGGTACAGTTAATTTAGTACGTTAAAAAACAAATCACGCATTTATAAAAAATGCTTTAAAGATTAAGATTTGGACTAATAGGCTTGTAAACTACATAGGATCATTCTTATTGTTTGTCAGATTGTTCTACAGGTAGGTACAACGTTTTACCGTTCTATCTTTTTAATTTTGTAATAAAATCTTAGATTTTTATTAAATCGCTAAAATGTTTCATATTTGCAAATATTGTGTCTTTCCCTATCTCTTGTATGCATTCCGAGAGTGACCACGCTATAAGTCCCGTAGTCCTCTTAACTGAAGATTATTACTTCAATCAATCAATTAATAATCGGCCTTATAATGTTCGCACTGCTGGGCTGGGACTGAGGCCTCTTTTCTAGGAGAGGGAATGAGTCGTAATTCACCACGCGGATCCAGTGCAATTTGGTGGACATATCTTAGAGTTTTTGGTTCTAGGTCATGCCGGTTTCCTCGCGATGTCGTCCTTATCCGTTTTGAGAGCACTGGTGATAAAATAAATTTCATAAAGTAAAGCGCCTGACTGGATTTGAACCCACGACCTAAACTCATAAGTCGGAGTCGTTACCACTCGGCCACTGCTGCTCTCAACAATTGACTAACAACATTCTTTAATCTCAAAACGAAATGTGGTCGCAAAAGATAATAGGTAATTGTTCCTATTCATAAAGAAATAAGTTGAATTGTTGCGTAATTCGTGTTAGTTCCGTATAAGTACCTAGTGATATAGAAAACCAATAAAATACTCAAACTGTTAGCATTAAGTACCTGATACGATAGTGTGCGACTTTTATTACAGATAAGACGTTGTTTGTTGAACCGTTTTTGAGTATATGTATATCCGCGATTACATCCCGTTTCTATCTACCCATTAAGTATCTTCTTCTTCTTAGAGAAGTTAAAGAGCAGTGGTGGCCGAGTGGTAATGGCCCCGACTTACGCGTTGTAGGTCGCGGGTTCAAACCCAGCCAGGCCCATTACTTTGTTTAGTTTATTTTATCACCACTGCTCCCAAAACGATGAAGGAAAACATCGTGAGGAAACCGGCATGTCCTAGAAACAAAAATTTGAAGACATTGTGACATTCACCAGCCCGCACTGGGCCCGCGTGGTGGATTACGGCCCAATACCTCTCCTAGAGAGGAGGCCTGAGTCCCAGCAGTGGGAACATTCAAAAGGCTGATGATAGAAACAAAAAGAGATGAGGCACATATGTTCATGTAATATTTATTAGGTACTTGATACCTTTTTGTACGTACTTTCAACTCATTTCCCACACTGATTTTTTCTCGAGGGTTGATTGTCAAAGAAAAATAACTGTTGGAAAATTCATCACATGGCAATACTTCAATGTCTTAGTTCTAAAGAAAAGGTTTCACATTCTATTTTTTTATTTCACTAAGGCCTCTCGCCAACAGCGACTTTTTGTAGCGAAGCGATCGCGCGACAGCATCGCTACTAACGCGCGTTGCAATCGCTATAGAAATGATGCCTACGCGCTACAGCATCGCGACTGTATCGATGCGAACGCACTACAGCATCGCTATAAGAAGTCGCCGTGGGCGTGGGGCCGTAAGCCCACATGCATCATCTAAATGCAATTCCCTGGCTCCTGGGCTATTTATAAACTGTATGACAGGAACATTAACATTGTATTCCATTCCTAGATAGCAGCCAGTCTTTCAAAGAAAGAAGCCATAGCATCAGGCAAGGCCGGTGCCATCGCTGAGGAGGTTATCTCAGCCATACGCACCGTGTATGCCTTCAGTGGGCAGAAGCTGGAGCTGCAGAGATACGAAGGACATCTTAACGAAGCCAAGAAAATTAACATTAAGAAAGGCAAGTTAATAATAGGTTAGCAGCTAGGTTTTTGACCTACCTGCTAACGGCAATTTCCCAATAGGTAGGTACTCTAAAGACAAAATAATCGTGAGGCCTTAATAGTTAATGAAAATGCTCGTATTTCATATATTGTAAAAATAGTTCATAGCATAGCATATCGGCCTTATAATGTTCCCACTGTTGGGACTCAGCCGTAATCTACCACGTGTGCCCAGTGCAGTTTGGTGGATGTCACAAGTCTTAAAATTTTTGGTTCTAACTAGGACATGTTTTTTTCCGCATAATGTTTGAGAGCTGTGCTCATGAAATAAATTACACAAAGTAATGCGCCTGGCTGGGTTTGAACCCGCGACTTACAACTCGTAAGTCGAGGCCATTACCACTCGGCCACCACTGATCCTGATAAATAGTTCGCTGTTTTTTAACGGACCGGCAAAGTGAATTTTCGTGGAGCTGCCCAACGACCGCGACAAATGTGGGTACTACCCGGCCCCGAACCAGATGTTATAATATAAAATGTATATTAAATTGAAAAGGCTTGTTAACTAGACGAGCATTTTTCCGCAAAAGTGCAAAATATATTTAATTGCGTGCATACAAGCGGTTACCACTTGTAGTAAAAAGGCTCTATCAAAATCTCTGTTGGAATCTAATTTAAACTTCGTGTTATATGGTATAATATACGGTAGTTTATTGTTCTAAAATTGTATGCTTAATTAATTATCTGGAATTTTGCATGCAAAAATAAGTAAATAAATACATCGCTAAATTTTGATCGTTTTAATCCCGTGGAGGGTCGATCCGGTACATAAAACACTAACGATTTGTAAAGATAAAATTAAAAAATAAAGTACGGTTTTTTCAAAACTCGTATTAATTTACGCATGTCATTTTACGAAATTAATTTCTTTAAGAAAACGTCAACTGAGCGAGTGCAATGACCTGTAGGTAGTTTGTACGCAACGCCGACTACTACCTACAGGTCATTGGACTACGGGGTATAGTTTTATTTTTGTATCTTTCCTAACTACTACAATTATCTACAGGTTTGTTCAACGGGCTAGCCATGGGAATGCTGTTTATGTGTATCTTCTGCGCGTACGCCCTTTCCTTCTGGTTCGGATACAGGCTGATGGTCACAGATCCGGAGAACTACGATGTCTCCACTATGATTGCTGTAAGTAAACTAACAAGCTTAAGTATGTGCATGCCGAAGTGATGGGGAAACAGTATATCTACATTCTACAGGTTATAATGAGCGTATTATGACCGTTATGTACGGGTATGATAAGCTGTTAAACACGCTGTTGATACGTTCCTAGCATGGTCATGGTACGATACGGTGGACTCCTTTATTCGTCTACTGGGGCACTTTAGTTTGCCGGATGTAATTTTATCGAATGTTAGATAATGTTGATAAAGCTTTATTATGAAACCCAATCAAGCGAATGCCTGGCGAATACTACTACGCTAAAAAAGAAAGGTACATTTTGTTTATTGGTTAGAAAAAAGGAACTTTGCATTTTAGTTTTAAAGTATTGTTTTAATGATCTAACACCATGTTCGAATTTGCTGCCTTGTAAAACCGATTTATGGCACTTTGGTTGGATGGTTTCAAAGTCTATAACGGCCTTTTCACGACCTTGCCGCTGTGAGAAGCGGTTCTATTCTCTAAGAAAACAGCCTTGAGCGCAGCGCTGGCCGCAGCGATGAGTCGAGAGCGCAATACTTTGAATTAACAATCTAATGTATAGGTACATTAAATTTGATAATCCAATGTACAGGTCGTGCGGTGAATCAAGATCGCTCGGCAAAAGTGGAAGGGGCATGCGCAGTATTCAATTCTAAGGTCTATTTGGCGACGTTTGGGCGGGTGTGCGCCGACGGCGACAAAATATCATTGGTACATAGAGTCGCTCTTCAATTCCCGCGTTGCGTTCTCACGTGCCATTGGATACTGTTGTACTTGGATACTGTTGCGTACAGCTTGTGTTATCGTATTAGTAATAAGTAGTCGTAAAAAAAAAAATTGTTTAAAATAAAGTTTTAAAAAGGCAAGCCATAAAAATGGTTTACGACGTGAATTGTTACAACTAACGAAATTATTTTTTTTTTATTCTAAACATTTTAATTTTTCTGAATTTCCCTACTTACAAGATAAATTACAAGCAAAAACTAGTTTTATTATAAGTTATGTTACTAAGGTTCAAACATACGAAATTAAAAATAAAATCCTTACATACTAAGAATTTCTGTGCTCAATTGTACACATGCGCCGATTGCCCCCACTACTTTTACCGAGCGATCTTGATTCACCGCGCGACCTGTACCTATTTGGATTTCGTCGCTGCGGCCAGCGCTGCGCTCCAGGCTGTTTTCTTAGAGAATAACACGCCGAACGCCGCGACACCGCCGCGCCGCTCAAAGCGCTAGGCGTCCGCTTACCGATACCGCGCCGCTAAGACCGAAGTCACAGTAATACAATATTTTGTAATAATGTGCCGAAGTCGTGAACAGGCCGTAACCACAAAATAGATAGGTACAGAAGACAATCTCATGTACGTACTTCACTTTTTATACTTACGCTCGGTGGACGCACACTAAATGAGCGTTTGAGCCGGAATTGTTCGATGAGTGATCCGAGAACGCGACCGAGACATCGTGTCTGTGAGCGGTGTCTTTGTGTGCGTTGCTCGAGCGCGCTTAGTATGTAGATTAACTTCTGTACCTACATATATACACTTCTGGACACATCTATTGGCCCACTTTGTATTTTCAGTTTCGTTTGGTCCTAGCTAAAATTTTATATTAGTTCGAGCAAAAAGTTTTTATGCAGTTTTGAACTTGGCACATTCACAATTTCATTCAATAGTCTTTTTTTGAATTTCGAACACAGAATTTAAAGAAACAAAAGACAATTTGGAGCCTATTTGTTGATATCAAACAATCGAATACTAAGAAAACTTGGTTTTATTGGTTTACTTGGATTTAATTCTTGAAAAAGTGATTGATATCTTTGGTTTTGCAACAAACATTACTTATTCTTAACATTAAGGTGAGATTCTATCAATAATCTATGGATACTTCACCTAAAGTCGCCGCCCAAGCTATGACACTTATTCAGGCCGGACACAGCTAAAGAAACGTGAGTGCTCAACTTAATTTAAGTCTATCTGTGGTCCAAAATATTTATCGGAGGTACCTAGAGACTGGCGGCTTTGTTCGTCGCCAAGGAAGGCCACAATCTCGGGTCAAAACTGAAAGGCAGGATCGATTCATCGTGACGACCAGCTTGAGAAATAGTCACCTTTCCTCCATTGAGATACAAAACCAACTTCGCGACTTCCACGGAGTATCTGTGAGCGCTCGAACTGTTCGGAGAAGGTTAAAAGAACGCGATATGGTACCACACAAGTCAGCTAATGGGCCCAAACTAACGCGAGCTCACCGAACAGCGCGCCTTCATTTCGCACGCAGTCATTTAAATTGGACACAGCAAGATTGGAGCCGTGTACTCTTTTCTGATGAGTCTAAAATTGTGTTACATGGCAATGATGGAAGGAAGAAGGTCTACTGACGTAAGGGAGAGCGTTTTTGCACAATGCTGCTTTGAGGAGAGGGTTGCTTATGGCGGTGGCTCATGGACTGTCTGGGGCGGTATGTCCGCGAGCGGCAAAACTCAACTTGAGGTTGTAACAGGACCACGGCTGCCAACATTAAATGCTGAAAGGTACATTCGTGAGTGCTTAAAACCTCACGTGATACCATACGCGGACTATGTGGGCCCAAATTTCCTTTTTATGCATGATAATGCAAGAGCCTATTCGGCCGGCATCGCCAGGGAATATCTTCGGGATGTGAACATCACAGTTATGGACTGGCCAGCCAGAAGCCCAGACATGAACCCCATTGAGCACATGTGGGACGAGCTAAAAAGACGTGTTAGGGCTCGTCAGCCTGTTGCCCAGACGATGCAGGAGTTGAAAACTGCCATAGAAGAGGAATGGGAGATGATCCCTCAAAATTTCATAGAGCGGTTGATAAACTCTATGCCTAATCGTATGAGAGCTGTGGTAAATGCCCATGGAGGCAACACGTGTTATTAAATTAAACCTTTATTTGATAAAACATGTTTTTTATTCAAAAATCAATTGCCTTTAACAAGGCGCATATCCGACTTGTTAGGCGTAGCTCCATGTCGTATGGTATTATGAATTCAAATTTAAAACAATACGATCAAAAAAGATGGTAAAGTATCAGGTTTAAAACTACATCAACAGTTTTTGTTCAATCTAGCAATCATATTTCGGTAGGGGCCATCGAAACCTAAACTCTAAGGTGGGCCAATAGATGTGTCCAGAAGTGTATTTTGTGACTTATTGTACACCAGAATAGTAATATTTTCACAGAAACTTAAATCTATGGGTACAATGGCGGTCTGATCGCAGACAGCGATATCTACCAGACAACCTTATGATGGACTATAAGAACTTAAACTTAAAAAAAGGGGGTAGTCAACGGTATACTGCTAGCAAATAGAAGTGTAGTGTTCTTTTTAACTTTATCATAATTGTAGGCCAATAATATGGGCATCACTACATTGGTAGTGAATCGGTATTGGTACTTATACACACACACACAAACATGTTAGTGACAAATGTGACAAGCAAGCTAGATTTATCAAAAACTTATCTATAGGTAATTTTTGCAATATACACGAGCAGCCTATGGGCGTTTCTTAGATCCGAGTGGTTTACAGTGCCCTACGTATCCAGTACATCAACACGTCCAGAAGCCCTATCACGAGCTCTTTACGCGTTCTATTTGCCAACCTAAACTAAAAAAGAGATGGAGTATATAATATGTATAGCTTCATCCTTCCCTCTCACTCGCGCGCTTGAAATTTTAACACATGTGGTTTACGTGATATAAACTTAAAGAGGTATGTAATATGAAATCCATATAAGTAGGTATGTACCTAGAACTTAACGAAGACATAAAACAAAGATTTTTCAATGATTGGCACATTGACTTTTTTAAAAAGAATACACTGCAAATGGGACTATGGGTACAAATCTCTTGACTGAAGAACAGAAACATCTGGGGCCAGGGTAATCCGAAAGGGCGCTCGAGCCCCGGTATGAAGGCTTGAAGGAACGGGATGGATTTTTTAGTCAGTAAGAGTCTGACACTATCTCCCGCTCCGCCCAAGAGCGGGGGTTATCATAAGATGATTTTTCCCATAGAAAAACAAAAAAAAAAAAGAACAGAACCAAAATTATGACCATCAGACATCTGCTTCTCTGCGAAACGAAAGAACGAAGACAGTCACCAATTTTCCCCTTTCCTTAAAAATATAACCTCCTCAGGTGTTTTTCGGCGTGATGACGGGTTCGGCCAACTTCGGCATCTCGTCGACTCTGATGGAGGTGTTCGGCTCGGCCCGCGGCGCCGGCGCGCAGATCTTCAACATGATCGACAACGTACCCACCATCAACCCGTTGCTGAACAAGGGAACTGTCCCCAAAGTCATTGAAGGCAACATCGAGTTGAAGAACGTTGTTTTCCATTACCCGTCCAGGACTGATGTTCCGGTAAGTTTGTTTATTTTTATTGAACATTCGGCAAATGTACTCGTATTCTGGTACATTAAAATAATGTTTATAAACTAAGATTAGCGTTAGACTATAATTTCATAAAGGTTATCATCGCATACCTCACGAGTTGCGCACCCAAGGCCACTGGTGTAGCTACCGAAGGGCCAGTGCCCCGGTGCCAGTGCCCCTAAGCTCGGGGGCCCCCAAATCCGATAAACAATCGTTTTTGAAATCGCAAAAAAATCTTCCATTTTCGATTTGAGCTACGCCCAAACCCGGCAAAATATTTTATGCTCGAACTTTAACTTGAGCTTGAGCTTGTGAATCTCGTTTATTAATACGATCAATTTTGGGTTAAGCTCGCCTGTGTTTCTTACTGTGAATGGTGTGTGAATTTATGTACAATAAAGAATATATATAAAGATCAAGACCTCAAGCTTGGTATCTAGTACGAGACTTTGGGCTGAGGAAAGTTTATTAATACGAGCCTAAGGCATGTAAGATATATAAACAACATCGATAATTTGAAACAGCAGTATAATCACACTAATTTAAATTCTTTGTCAATTTTTATAAAATAAACAAACCATTATAAAAAACACTCTATACGAATTTCGAACTTAAAGTTCGGTAATGAGCAATGTGCGATCAAACAAGATAAATAAAAAAAATAGGGTAACATACACTACTGATTTTGGACTTTTCTACTGATGCTGTGGTGTTTATATCAGAGATAACTTCCCTCACGTATGTGAAGTTTCGCTAGCTTTGGAAAATAGTTTTTTTTATATAGGTATACCTAATTTAAACTAATGCTTTACTGCGATCCCGCCTGATGATGGTAAGCAGTGATGCTATCGTTGATGGTGAGGTGCACTAATTTATTCTGTACCTATTCGCTCTAGCCTTGAAGACTTCTAAATTCTGGGAAGACCGAAGCAGGCAACACTCACTGCTGTGGTTTAAATTTACTATAAAACGTAGATGGCCCCCACCGTGCAATACTAAATACTATTCACGGTCTTTTCATGGCGAAACGTAAACTTACACAAAGCCATGTTTACAGGAATCGGGGCTTTAAGCCAATTCGAGTAGGATCGCGTGAGATTTCAAAACTGAAGTGGTTTTTTACGCAATGATTGCCGTGTCTCTCGATATCATGCAATTATTTACCGAAAATAGACTGACTCATTGATTTGCGCTGTGACAGATATGAATCGATTTGCGTCTGTTGTGACGTGTTAATTACGCGTAGTTCTTTATCATCACCACGAAAATAACAACGAAGGTAGTGTGACCGCTAATTTTTCGAACTGGGTAGTTGACTCAATTTTGTGTGATTTATTTAATATGTACATAAGTAGGTGTCAAAAAGTGATTGAAAGTGAAAAGATTTTTTTAATGCATTCAATTTTAGGTAAATCAGAAACCTTTCAAAACGAGTAGAACAGGAAACTATAATAACAGCTTAGACTTAGCTTAGAATTGTGACGTCATTGCGTCACCGCCATCAGGTAACGTGTATGAGATATCGGGATTTTTCCTGCGCGCCTCATATTGACGAACAAGCCAATATTTGAAATGCTAATTGCTGCTTCGTTTCATAACCAATTTAAATGTTTTATTTTTTCAAAAATATAGGAATTTATTTTTAGTGTCACATAACATTTAATGATAAAAAAAAACATAGTCAGATACCCAGTTGTGTTGCTGAAAAGTTTTTGACCCATTTCCACTGCAAGTTCTGGTTTGGGCATTTTAACATAAAATATTTATTATACACTTACTTTCTATAAAAATATTTTAATGAGTTACATATTTATAAACATAATTACACAATTGATTAAAATTATTGTGACATAAGAATCTCTCGCAAAGTCGCAAGAGATTATCTGTCAAACAAATAAAAAGATTATTTTGATTAAAAGTAAATTTTACTTATCTATATTTCATTCATTAGACATGTGATAGGCATTAGAAGATACTTATGTGAGTAAACGTTAAATTTGCAATTCATGATGAAATCGATTTATTTTTATGTTTCACGTTTTTGTGCACATAGATATGACGAGGCACAAATAATATATAACAAAATAATATATGCAATATTACGAAGTTGCCTTTGCTTATTTTAAAAATGAGTCATAGTGTCCCAGTGTAGACTACTAGGAAACCATGATGCAAGTGTGTAACCATCCTCAGGGCCCGATCTGGGGGAGGGGGGGGGCAGCCAGGCATTTGTCCAGAGCGGTAAAAAATTAGGGGCGGCATTAGCGACTTATTCTTATCTTTCAGCCTAGCCATTAGCCATCCACACTCAAGTTGGCAGGTTGAGAATTTTATGTGCCACCGTCCAACTTACTTCAGGTTGGATAGTGGAAATATTTAAGACTAAAGCTAGAACTACATTAGACCGACGCACACGTGTAGCACGCCTGATTTGTACGGAGAACGACGTCGCGTGGCGTGGATCTAGTGTAGCTCTACAAGTCTAGTTTCCATATAAAATGTATGGAGACCGACGCGCCCAGATCGGCGTGTGTGGCACACGTGTGCGCAGTGTAGTTCTAGCATTAAGACTCGTGACTTATATGGTTTTGTGTATGTATAGAAGGGCGAAAAGTAGCTAAATAGCTACTCGTAGATCGGGCCCTAACCATCCTCACAACTCACGCTGCAAGATGTACCTACATGACCTTGCATACCAACAATAATGTAGCTAGAACTACATTTAACCGACGGACGCACACTTGTAACACACCTGATTTGTACGTAGAACAACGTCGCGTGGCGTGGATCAAGTGTAGCTCTACAAGTCTAGTTTCCATTATAAAATGCATTATGGAAAACGACGCGTCCAGATCGGCATAATTATGTGGCCCACGTGTGTGCACATTTCTGTTTACTGGGAGACTATATTTTGGTAGGTATCACAAACAGTGTGTCAGTGTACTTACTTAACATTTCACCGTATACGCCACCTACGGTGAAATGTTAAGTTAAAGCTTGCGTAGGGCAACGGGTACCTTAGGTTTCTGTCCGGCCGTCCGATAACGATCCAGACAAAGCGAAGAGTGATTTCACGCGCGCCTCATGGAGATGTCAGCAAAACCACGGTAATAATAAATACCGCAAAACCGTAGGGGCCTGGCAGGGTTTTTTTTTTGGTGGGGAAAATCATTCAATGGCAACCGCCGCTTTTGGGCGGAGCGGGAGATAGTGTCAGACTCTTACTGACTAAAACAACCCACCGCGTTCCTTTAAGCCTTCATACCGGGGCTCCAGATCCCTTTCGGATAACTCTGGCCCCAGTAGGCTTCGACCCGGCTGAGCCCCTTCTGTTGCTGACAGCTCCTTGAGGAGCACAGGAACAATGCGCGCCGTCGACGACTTGGGCTTGGTTCGGACAGTTACCGGACGGCCGGACAGCGAGCTACCCATTGCTCGCTGTCCGCAAGACCGCGCCTACGGTGGCTGGAAATCGGGATCGGAATCCCGGCGGCGGCGGCGAGAGCGCCGTTGCCTGATGCGGTCGGCCTCCTCCTTAGCGAGCATTACTGCTTCGCAGAAGTCGGCGACCGCCTGCCACTCCTCCTCGCTCCGGACCATGGCCTAAACCAAGGCCCGGGGGCCTGGCAGGGTCGAAGTCTTACTGGGCCATGTTTTGTGCGAAAGAGAATCCCGGGGTCTCGGAACGAAGACAAAGAAGAAACATAGGAGAGGGCTTTAGTTAGTAATAGTCTTATATGCTCTGTAGCTCTGCCCTAGAGCGGAAGAAACTATTAGATGATTTCTCGTCTAAAACAAAATAGACTTACTTAGCTCATACGGAATTTAATCGAAATTTTACTCAATTGTTGCATAAAATTCAGGAAATCGATATCCTTTATTGTTTTTGGAAATCTAGGTTATCTGACTCAAGCTTGTAGATAACCAATACTTAATAATACTTGTTCTACCCAGGTACTGAAGGGAGTTAATATCACCGTGAAGCGTGGCCAGTCTGTGGCGCTGGTGGGCCACTCCGGCTGCGGCAAGTCCACCATCATACAGCTGCTCTCCAGGTTCTATGACGTCATTGATGGTAGTGTAAGTACCTATATTTAAATATAGTATTCGACACAGTTAATAATAATACATCATACATTTTTTATGTTTCAAAATATGTCACAGTTTTATTACACTGTATTTCCCCTCCAGGACATACTTACACCCATTGTGCATGTCTTAAATATGGCAGTAAATCCTCTTAGAAGCGTGGCTGAAATAATCTTCCGCCTTCTGCATGACGCAGGTTCGCAGCAGACATGGTCAAGTTCGGAAGTTCGAGAGGTTCCTGCACCGGATTTGTGCGAAAGATTCGCCTAGGTTTTACCACTATGCGGACCACCCGGAAGCCAGGGTGGAGCGTAGGGTAGGGTGTATCCCACTTAAGCTGAGTACCGCCGTGTCCTCGTAAGAGAGATCGACGGCAACAATCTCTCGCTCCAGGCCATAGTCCGAAGCGAGGGGGAGTGGCAGGCGGTTGAATTGACGGTGACACCGTGACGGGTGACAGGACAGAATGAAAGAACAAAAACCGCGTTGAGCTGACCCCAAATAACACATGACAAGGGCAGGAAGATAATGTATCTCTACTATTATAGGTGTTAATCGACGGGCATGACGTGCGCAACCTGTCGATCCGCTGGCTGCGCGACCAGATCGGGCTGGTGGGGCAGGAGCCCGTGCTGTTCAACACCACGGTGCGCGAGAACATCCGCTACGGCCGCGAGGGCGCCACCAACGAGGACATCGAGGCGTGCGCCCGCCAGGCCAACGCTCATCAGTTTATCATGAAATTGCCGAAGGTAAGTCAAATATTCAAGTTAAGCCGAGGCCCAGTACTTTATATAGAAAGAGTCCCCCAAATCACCCGCCCCGTAGTCCTCCGAAATAGCGTGACCTATTTTAATAATTTTTTTCCTATATCTGGTAAGCAAAATAATAGGTTGTAAAATATATTCGTCTTGTCACAACTTCCTAGTGTTTTAGCTAGGAAGTGTATGGTACCTAGTAGTAGTATATAGTAGTATTAGTAGTGCAACAAACACATCTTTCGATTTTATACAATTGAAATATGTTAACAGCTAATTGTGAGTTAGTATTTTAAGAACTTTTAAATAATAACCTTTAACCCTTTCAGCGCGGACACGCTCGGCGCAGTTTGTGCTTGTGTTCTTGTTTACTTTGTGCTTATAATCATTGTGCTGTGTCTGTACCGAACAAAAGTATTTCTATTCTATTCTATAATTTTGCATCAAATAAATAAACTCACTACAATAGTGTGCGAAGTAAATGTGGTACATGCGGTACTGGGATCAGGGTTATCCGAAAGGGCGCTCGAGCCCCGGTATGAAGGCTTGAAGGAACGGGATGGGCTTTTTAGTCAGTAAGAGTCTGACACTATTTCCCGATCCGCCGGACGGGTTGTCATTGGATGATTTTTCTCATCGAAAAACGAACGAGAGAACCTAGTCAAAACTGACTGATTATTTCTCTCATAAATATTTTATTATATATTCCACAACTATCACACAACGCCGTCTAGTCCCAAGCTAAGCAGAGCTTGTGTTATGGGTACTAGACAACTGATAAACATACTTATATATTTCTAAATACATACATATTATAGATAAATTACACCCAGACACAGAACAAATGATTGTGCTCATCACACAAACATTTGTCCTGGGTGGGAATCGAACCCACGACCTCCGGCATAGCAGTCAGGGTCACTAACCCAACACTACTAGACCAACAGGCCTGTAAAATAGATCTCATAGACGCAGTTAATACAAATAGCATAATTGCCACAGGGTTACGACACGCTTGTGGGAGAGCGAGGCGCTTCGTTGTCCGGTGGTCAGAAGCAGCGCATAGCCATCGCGCGGGCGCTTGTTAGGAACCCGAAGATCTTACTGTTGGACGAGGCCACCAGCGCGCTCGATACCTCCTCTGAAGCAAGGGTACAGAAGGCTCTCGATAAGGTAAGCTTTTCTTAATATACTAGGCCGCAAAATATCCACGTTACTAATAAAAAAAACCGGCTATGTGCGAGTTGGACTCGCGCACCAAGGGTTCCGTCCCGTCCATAGTAAAAAACGGCAAAAATATCGTTTGTTGTATGGGGAGCCACCTTAAATATTTATTTTATTCTACTTTTTAGTATTTGTTGTTATAGTGGCAACATAAATAACATAATCTGTGAAAATTTCAACTGTCTAGCTATCCATGTTTCCTGAGCTACAGCCTTGTGACAGACGGACAGACAGACGGACGAATAGCGGAGTCTTAATAATCCCATTGTACTCTTTGTGTACGGGACCCTAAAAAGTGATAGAAATTCTTGAAATTACTGATTGAAACAAAAAGAAAATTCAAAAGATACCGAATTTATAGATAGAGAAAGAATTGGGATCGCTTTGCGCATCGTACACATCGACGAGCCAATCACTGAACAAGGATTGGGCCCCTCGCCCCCGCGTCTCACTTCATACCATTAAAGAGACCCAATATTTGAATAGAGAGATAGTTGAAGTCAGCGCTCAAGATTCGTGCACTATTTAATCTTATCTGCCTTCCATTACCATTTCCTGGTCTTCTGATGTTTAGACATTTGGCTTATTTCAACCTTTTTCGCAAAATCCGAGAGAGTTTTAAATCTAGAACTTCACTAACAGCTTCAGGTTGTTAACGGTGCCATGTCAAGTTTAACCTTTATGAGTGAATGGTTTAGCTCCGACCTAAAAATGACAAAATGTTGTTATGTGGGTTATCTATCACAATTTCTTCACAAAAAACGAAACCACCACTCAACAATTTCTTTCTTTTCTTGCTTCCTTTTTGATCTACACAGTATTAGAACTACACTGACGAAAACTAATCTTCTAGGCACAAGAAGGTCGCACAACCCTGGTGGTAGCTCACAGACTGTCAACAATAAGGAACGTGGATATGATCTACGTGTTCAAGAGTGGCCTGGTGGTGGAGAGCGGGAACCACGACGAGCTGATGGCGAAGAAGGGACACTACTACGATATGGTCATGCTGCAGACCGCGCCGGGAACTCAGGACAAGAGTGGTACGCTCTTATTTATTTCTAAGGTCGTGTTTGTTTATTGGCTACCTAACGAGGGTTGCTGGGCTCGCGTTTGGCCCTTATTTCAGCTGATAGTAAACGAAGAAGTGGCCGAACACTGGGTTGCATCAGTCGCTGTCTCGTTTTCAAATTTATTAAAGAAAAAGGCCTCGCTGATGCAACTTCTCACACGTCTTTAGTCCATGCTACGCCTCTGGCTTCTACCAGCGGCTCTCGACCACGTGTTATTCGATACGCAAAGAAACTAACTACCCGGATAAAATTCTAGCTCCAAACTTAAATCTATACCTATCTATGCCAAAATTCATCAAATTGGATTAGAGATTTAGTCGTAAAACGTTGATACGTTTTACTTACTGAGAACTCTCTTCGTCTTCTAGTGAATATGAAGTAAATCCAAATTAGGCATGCACACTCTCTTTCTTCCTCTCTTTTTTTCTATAACGATTACCATCATTACCCACCTTTTTGTGAGCTGGGAAATCATCAAATAACTTGTCCCACTCTGGGTGGTGAGAAGGCATTTTAGCCCTGTTACCTGTTGCCTTCCAAGGCCGCGGTAACTCTTCCAAACATTCCCGCAGCATCATTGACTACCTACAAAGTTACAAGAGTGTGTTTTTTTGCAGATAAGTCCAAACTAACTCGGGAAATTTCAGTAAGAAGTGAAAAGGACGATGAAGACGACTTTCCACAATTCAAAGTCGGTGTAAGTATTCAAATTAAATAAACCATATACAATTTTAATAACGATAGAGACAGAAAACTTAATGTAGTAAAACGTTCCCAAAGGAACTTCTTTATAAAAAAAATCTGGGTTAAAAAAGGGTAGCATTGGATTAATCTGATGATTAAAGGTCTCAAAATCCTCTCAAAAATTGCATCATAGTTTCATAAGAGAATACACCAGTTAAAAATACCTTGGCGTTTTGAGATAAAGTGTTAGATGAGACCGGCCAGGTTGCTTTTACAATATTTACCGAGGTCAGGACCTAGATCATGACGTTTAAAGTAGTTGTTTTAATCTATTGTTAGTGTGGGTAAGAGTCAGAGCTATACAGGTTGTCTAGCGCCATCTCTTACCCATACTGAAACAAGATTAAAACAATCTTACTTTGAACATCATTGTAACCCCGCTATTGATCATCTCCAATATTCCTTGGAAAGCACGTTAAACTGTTGGCCCCATCTGTCTTTTGTAGATGTTTAACACTCGTTACTGTTAAACAAAAGCTATAAAATCTGGCCCCAGTCTTGCCAAGGTGTATTATGTTATCCAGTTACCAGGGTTGTGAAGGTCAGATAGGCAATTGGTCTATGCAAAATATTGGTATTTAGCTGCATCCATACCTGAGCCGCCTTCAGCATAGTTGGGAAAAGGTTAACCCGGATTATATATTGCTCATTTGTGCAGGACACCGAGGAAGACGAAGACAAGGTTCCGGACATCTCGTTCTTGCGGGTCCTGAAACTGAACAAGCCGGAATGGAAGAGTGTGTCGCTCGCCAGCCTCTGCTCGCTCCTCAGTGGCTTCTGCATGCCACTGTTCGCTGTCATCTTCGGAGACTTTATTGGCGTAAGTAGTTTAATCCACAGCAGAATATTTTTATGCTCTTATCATGAAGGCTCATAGCAAATTGACGCAACTCGAGACGAATAAAAAGACGATCGCATTCGAGACGGTTGCAACAGACGTCTCTTAATCTGAATAGTGCCGTTAACCAGGGGTGTTTCTCTAAGAAAAAAGCCTTGAGCGCAGCGCTGGCCGCAGAGACGAGTCGAGAGCGCAGTACATTGGATTAACAACCTAATGCACCTTTAAATTGGATTGTTAATTCAATGTACTGCGCTCTCGACTCGTCACTTCAGTCAGCGCTGCGCTCAAGGCTGTTGTCTTAGAGAATAGCACCCCAGGGTGGTGTCAGCGTGGCACAGGGCGCAGACCCTGATTGGGCACAGGAATAATATAATCAAACCAAGGCCATGTATCATTATTTCATCAGAAGGAGATTACTGTTTCTCATTTCCTTTCTGCCAATAGTGCTATTCTCTTAGAAAACAGCCTTGAGTGCAGCGCTGGGCGCAGCAACGAAATCCAAATAGGTACTATCAAAGACACTTCCGCCTGACCACCGCTAAGTTCATTTTTGCTTGCACTAGAAACGAAAACTTCAAAGGATTTGGTTTGGCGCCGCGCTGCAGAATTCAAGCGAATTTTTTTTAAAGTGGTCTGTCAGAAATGACCGCGATGGTACATTGATTTAGGAACAATTATCCAATGTTCAATCCAAGGATTTAGTTGCCACGGCCTAAGTTGCGCTCAAGGCTGTTTTCTTAGAGAACAGCACTGCTGATCCTAAACAGGAACACTTACGTCCGGTGAGGACCCGCATCACGTGGATTAAACTTACCCATTCTCGGACTGATACGGGTGCAGTTACAGAAAGTGGCACTGGATGCAGAAAAGGCTATTCGCAACACTGAATCTGGATAGAAATGTGTCTTACAGATCAGTTGCGTGCACAATAATATGAACATAATCAGCCTTATAATGTTCTCACTGCTGGGACACAGGTCTCCTATCTAGGAGAAGGATCATACCGCTCTTATGGATTACGTAAAATTACCGGTACGCATCTTGAGCGCTGGCTTCAAGTTGCGCAGAAGTCAAATATTCGGTCTCTTCAGTGGTGCGAAGTGAGACGCGGGGGCGGGGAGTGTCAGTGATTGACTCTCCGCGCCATCCTGTCATAAACTTCACTTGTGATTCGTTCCCTGCGCTTGCTGCATGTATCTAACAACGACGACGATTGGCTCGCCAATGTATGGAATGCGCAAAGCGATCCCCACTCTGACGCCGAGCGCTCAAGATCCGTGCCGGTAATTGTACACGTGAGCCGCAACCACGAGTTCTAAATGCGATCCATTTAACGACCTAAACTGAACAATTAAAAAGATGGAGCTATAAGTATCGGATGTAGGTATAGCTCCACAGAAAAGATGAAAGAGGTTATAAAGGAAATACTTTCCAATTTGTACTACAACAAGTGTCGCCGCTCGTCTCCCACCCTTTAACTCCACTACAGGCAATAAACCAATACGAATGCCCGTTACGCAACTAACAGACCGCGCACACTTAGATCGCAACTTTGCTATTGGTTGTGACAATTATGAGCATGATCATATTTTGTAGCATGCCCCGCCCACAAGGCCGTTCTAACCTCTTTCATCTTTATGTGTATATCTCCATCCCTCTTTATTTGCTCGCACGATTGACATTTTAACACATCATGGTAGGTAGACCCCAGTAGCCTGAATTACGTAAAATCAAACAAGTCTAATATCGTTGAAGTTTTATAGTCGTTCGATCGAAGTCCTATCCAAAAGCGGTATTCACGATCTATCGACTTATTTCCAGTTACAGTTAAGTATTCTACCAGGATAATGTAATACAGATTTTTTTTTTAAATCGACGAATTTCATACGACTTTAAAATCGGTGTCGTCCAAACTCGATTGATGGATGTGAATACGGAAATGGTCTAAACGACTAAATCGCTACGATGTCGTTACGGTTTTCATAACGTGAATCGGGCTACTGATTGAGCAACAAAATCGTGTAACTGAACTTAGAAATACAAGAACTGTACCTGGGTTGAGTACAAGGGTACAGTTTCTAGAGTAGGTACAACCAGTGTTTTTTTTTTTTTTGTATACAACCATTAATGACAACGTACTGTAATGTAATCGTTTTCAGGTTCTCTCCAACCCGGACCCAGAGGTGGTTTTAAACACAGTTCGCACATTATCATTGGTATTCGTCGGTATTGGCCTCTTCTCGGGAATCACTAACTTCATTGTGGTATGTACCTATCTACTTTTTATAGATGTTTATTGAAAAGAGTCAAATATATATTTTACTAGCCTGTTGGCCTAGAGGTTAGTGGCCTTGACTGCAATGCCGAAGGTCGTGGGTTCGATTCCCATCCAGGACAAATGTTTGTGTGATGAGCACGATTATCACAAAACAAATTTTGTTTTGTGTCTGGGTCTAATTTATCTATACATATGATAAATCTGTAGAAATGTTTAGTTGTGCGTGCATCTAGTATGTACGAAATCGATGTAGATAACTTTTATAAATTAAAATGGCGTGTAACTTAGTTTATTACTTAAACTTTGTTTCATCGCAATCTGTTGACTACCTATATCGAATCGTAAGATAATACTACATTCATTGTACATTAAGCAGTATGAAGTTTGCCGGGCTACTCTATAATATGTATGTACTATATAAATAATTCTAAATACATATGTACATATGTATTTAGAATTATTTATATATGTTTATCAGTTGTCTAGTACTTACAGCTAATGCTCTGCTTAGTCTGGGACTAGATAGCATTGTGTGAAAATTTTGGAATATTATTATTAAGGGCCAAGGGCCCGAAAAGTGCCATAAAACAGTGATTTTCTGAGGCCTACTCCTCCGTAACGGCTTGGTCAATTCGTTTGAAAATATATATGTTTATTATAGATTCATGAACAATAATATCAACATTTGATTTTTTGTGCAATTAATACTTTTGTAAAAAAAAAAATATTTAGCAATTTCGCAACTTTTCGCAACTTTTCCCTACTCCTTCGAAACGGCTTGGACCTTTAGAAACATTTTTACACATAAAAATTGGTGGTTGAATATTCTTCAAAGTGAACATTGCATATGTAAATCAATCAATATCTCGCAGAGAAAATGGATATAAAGCGCTTTCCGAGCGCTGCTGGCCGCAAATAAATGCACAGATTTGCGTACTGCCGCCTAGGCGAGTGCGAGAGTTGCGTTCAAATAATTTCGGCCAGATGGTTCATGGGACTATACGCCTTAATATCCAATTGAATTAGTTGTTGTATTACGTGTGTAGGTGTTCTTCTACGGCATCGCGGGCGAGCACCTGACGAAGCGGCTGCGGCTGTCGATGTTCGACACGCTGCTGCAGCAGGAGATCGCCTTCTACGACGACAAGAACAACTCCACCGGCGCGCTCTGCGCCAAGCTGTCCGGCGAAGCGGCCGCTGTGCAAGGGGTGCGATATACTATTAAAATTTATTATATGCATTTTTTTAAGGATATTTCATGCGGATTTCATCACGCATGCGGGATTGCCTCGCCCCGCACGCTCCTCGCGCGGTGCGAGGCAATTCCCATTTTACAATAAATATTTGTATGAATAGGACATTTGAGGGTTGCGCCTGCGGAGCAAATCCGCATGCGTGACGAAATTCAGACTATATTAAGAACACTCTACGTGCATGTTATAAACCAGTGCTTGACTGCGATCCCACCTGATGGTAAGCAGCGATGTGATAGCTTCGCCTGCGTTAAAATAGAAAAATATCTCAAGGGAACATTCTCCAGGAATCAACAGCTATAAGTATCCTATTCAAAGATATGGTATACCCGTGTGCCAAATTTTCTACAAACATATATGCACACACAAGTACGTACAAACGGATTTCCCTAAGGGGATGAAACAGGAGTCCAAACATTGTATGAAGAAAGAATTCAGAACAAAAATAGACGATTTACATAATAATTGGCACTTTTAAATAACAATTTCCAAAATGTCGGTCACTCAAAAAAAGCATAAATATCTAAGGAGAAAAACGCGCAAGAAACCATGGAGGATTGGTACTTTTTTTAAATCATATTATGTGTTCCATAAATCTTGGTAACATATTTCTTGTCGCTTATATTATTTGTGAGCACAATGTAGATAAATAAATGAAAAAAAAAAAAATAGTTTGCAAATTCTCTAAAGCCAAAATGTTCGTTGTAGGCGACAGGTCAAAGAATCGGCACGGTCGTCCAGGCAGTGGGCACGTTCGGGTTCGCCCTGGTGCTGTCGCTGTCCTACGAGTGGCGCGTCGGCCTGGTGGCCTTGTGCTTCGTGCCCATCATCATCTTCGTGCTCTACAAGGAAGGACGGATGACGCACGCCACGTCTTCCGGCACTGCCAAGACTATGGAGACCAGCTCGAAGGTAAATACAAACTATTCAGCTAACTAATCACTTATAGATCGACGTCGGACATAAGCCAATTGGATGACGACACAAAAACCCGCCAAGTACGAGTCGTTAGCGCAGGAAAGGTTCCGTATCACCCGTAGCAAAAACCCGCAAAAAAAAAAAACACGTTTGTTGTATAGAAGACCCATTTAAATATTTATTAAGCTATTGTATAGCTTCTATCGCGGACCTTGAGCGTGGAGACCGAATCCAGAAATTCCGTAACGAAAATAACCTAACACCCCCCACTCATTTGTTTTTTGAGCGTGGTGACCGATAAGAAAACAAATGAGTGAACAATCAATCAAAATTCAATTCAATTTGTGAAAGTGTAACTTCAATTAATATCAAAGAAAAAAAAACAAAGGAAAAAAATACTGCAAAAATAAAATAAATAAATAATTATAATTACATAAGTTGATAAAATGCTATGCAATAGCTTTACCGCGGCAGTCCCCGAGTGCCACACGTCTTTTTTAGGGTTCCGTAGCCAAATGGCAAAAACGGAACCCTTATAGATTCGTCATGTCTGTCTGTCTGTCTGTCCGTCCGTATGTCACAGCCACTTTTTTCCGAAACTATAAGAGCTATACTGTTGAAACTTAGTCAGTAGATGTATTCTGTGAACCGCTTTAAGATTTTCATACAAAAATAGAAAAAAAGCAATAACATTTGGGGGTCCCCATACTCAGAACTGAAACTCAAAAAAAAATTTTCATCAAACCCATACGTGTGCGGTATCTATGGATAGGTCTTCAAAAATGATATAGAGGTTTCTAATATCATTTTGTTCTAAATTGAATAGTTTACGCGAGAGACACTTCCAAAGTGGTAAAATGTGTGTCCCCCCCCCTGTAACTTCTGAAATAAGAGAATGATAAAACTAAAAAAACTAAAAAAAATACATGATGTACATTACCATGTAAACTACCAACGAAAATTGGTTTGAACGAAATCTAGTAAGTAGTTATTTTTTTAAAACGTCATAAATCTAAAAAAATACACTATTATTAAAACATCGATCAAAGTTCCAACGAACTACAAGAATATTATGTTACTTGCTACTACGGAACCCTCCATGGGCGAGTCCGACTCGCACTTGGCCGGTTTTTTTATCCTTTTTTTAGTATTTAATGTTATAGTAACAACAGAAATACATCATCTGTGAAAATTTTAACTGTCTAGCTATCACGGTTCATGAGTACGAATATAATTTTCTTTTTAAGGATCAAATATAATTATCTCTTCACCACTCTAGGTTGACTGCTAAAGAATACTCAAGGCATTAAGTTCGCCTTTGTACTTTGTGTTGCATGAAGATTAAATAAATAAATAAACGGGATAGCAATAAAGTCCCGTTTTTACCGTTTGGGTACGAAACCCTAAAAATGTCTCTTTTGAGGTTTAGGTTATAGTTCAAATTTAGGTCTTACAAGTGCTAGTTTGATATTCTATACGCACGCACATGCTTCCAAATGAGTGAGCGTCGAGAGCAGAGCGGTTGGAGTCGGTTTTGATGCCAAGGCGCACCCACAGATACCATAGCATAATCCGCCATATAATGTTCCCACTACTGGGACTCAGGCCTCCTCACCACCTGAGTCCAGTATATAGTAGTACGAGTGGTGATAAGGTGCTACATCAAATTTTCCCCTCCAAACCTCCAGACAGCCGTAGAAGCAGTCTCCAACATCAGAACAGTAGCGTCCCTGGGCCGTGAAGAGACCTTCCGTGTGGAGTACGCGAAGCAGCTGCACCCCGCCCTGGTGACCGCCCAGAGAGCGGCGCACTACCGCGGCCTGGTGTTCGGCCTGTCCAGGGGCGTCTTCAACTTCGTCATCGCTTCGTCACTGTACTTCGGAGGAACACTCATTGTTAATGAGGGTATCGGCTATGATGTGGTTTTCAAGTAAGTTCCAATTTTTCAAGTATATTGAAGACTTTAAAGCAATTGCCCGCGGCTTCACCTCCCGCGTCCATATAATTATATAGCCTATACCAGTCAGAAATAAAGCAACTTTCTATTGGTGAAAAAATTTTCGCGGTCGGACCAGTACTTTCAAAGATTATGTCCTATACTTAAACAAAAAAAAGGCAAAGATACATGTTATCTACATTTAAATAATACCAAATTTTTTCCATAACTCAGGTCAGCTCAAGCCCTGTTAATGGGTGCATCGTCAGCGGCGCAAGCGTTCGCGTTCGCGCCGAACTTCCAGAAGGGCATCAAAGCAGCCGGCCGCGTCATCACGCTGCTCGGCCGACAGTCGAAGATCACCGACCCGGCCCATCCAGCGAAGGAACGATTTGTAAGTTTTTCTTCTTTCTTTCAATTTTGGACGTCTTTTTAGAGGGAACTTCGATTAAAAAAAAATGAAACTGTAGGAGCAATCAGGGCCCAATCTAGCTATTTAGCCGCTCTGGGCAAAGATAATTTTCGCCACCTTTTACATACACAAAACCATAGAAGTCATGAGAAGAGTCTTAAATATTTGTACTATATAACCTGAAGTAGGTTGGAAGTTGGCACATACAATTCTCAACCTGCCAACATGGGTGTGGATGGCTAATGGCTAGGTTGGACGTAGGCATAGTCCAAATAAAAAAAAAGAAGAAGAACAAAAAAGGAAGACAAAGCCAAAGGTTCAAATAAGGGTCTACATGGTTTTCAAACGATACAATGGTCGATTATGGAATTCTCCGTTTCAAAAATCAAATCAAATCAAAGCATTTATTTCAAATAGACCATTTACAGGCACTTTTGAGTAGTCAAATGTCGGTCAGTCCAAGAAAAGTGAAGCTAAATTGCACGTTCCAAAGAGTAGGTCTCTATGGAGAAGAACGTGCAAGAAACTCCATGGACACTCTTTTAAATCATATATGTGTTACATATAATGCTTGGTTACATATTACTTGTTGCTTCTATCATGTGAGCACAATGTCGATAGTGAAATAAAAATGTAAAATAATTAAAAGATAGAAACTGAATTAAGCCACTGGCAGCTAAGAGATGACCAGTCCCATCTGACGGCACCCGTTCACGTGCATCAGCCCCACTCAGCTCAACCATTTTGAAGGGAACTGAACGACCCAATAACACGTGCCACCAACAGCGAGACATTTGAGTGAGCATGACAAACTCTCAACTGCCATGCTCGTAATGTCAAAAATAAAAAAATAAAAAGTTGTAACCTAATAAAAATGCTCCATGGTGCTTCACATTCACAAACTTGGAAAAAGTGCTTCTACATTATACAATGCAATTGTGTCTTTCAAATTAAAAAAAAATAATATTAGTTTCCAACTAATGAACTAATTAGTACGCCCTAGTGGTAGTGGAGCTGGACCAGCATTGAGCCAAGCATTTTTATCTTGAATATAATCCTCCAACTTATAATATGCTTGCCTGCATAGTGTGCGTTTAATACAAGATTTAAATTTCGTTTCATTGAGTTCTAATATTTGGGGAGGTATTTTATTATAACATTTCAAACAGTACCCCATGAAAGAAGAGGCCACTTTAGCCAGTCTGAAACCTGGTTGAACTAATTGATCCCTATTTCTTGTAACATAATTATGTCTATCGCCTCTTTTGCTAAAAAGATGAAAAGGCACCTAATTGAAATATAAAACTTTACAGCAGCTCTGAAGATCAATTTTCGCGGTAAAAGCGTTTCGTGGAGAAAATGAGTGGAGCCTCATACAGACTGTCGCACTTCTATGCCAAAAGCCAAATACCATGTTAATGTAGATTCATATAATTCAAAGCCCGAACCTATAATAATGAGTATACTTAAATTCTGCTCGAGAGCAAAACTGGATAGCAACGAAAAAAAAAACTTCTGAAATCAAACAGTAATCGTCTTACTTCCTCACAGATCGGTACCGGTGAAGCCAGTTTACAAGGCGTTCAGTTCAGCTACCCGACCAGGCCGATGGTGCAGGTCCTCAAGAGCCTGGACTTGGAGATCCAGCGCGGGAAGACCGTGGCCTTAGTGGGAGCCAGCGGCTGCGGCAAGAGTACTGTCATACAGCTGCTGGAGCGCTACTATGACCCGGACGATGGTGTTGTGGTAAGTTTGTTCATCTTAAAATACCTAATAATAATATCAAAAACGATTTATTTAATATTTGCTAGTTTGTGGGTAAATACTTACTAATACTGATACAACAAAATACATCGTGAAGTGAATCATGTATATTTTAGAAAAATTAAGAAGACCCAATAGACCCAGAGGCAATACTTTTCGATCTGGATAAGTGAGATATCAAAAAGTAGCATTTTTTTTTAAACTCTCTTTCATTGAACTGTAACTTTTAAATAATTTCAAAATTCTAAGGCTTGAAGGCTAAAAGTTAAAAACAGCTCGTCTATAACCAATCTTCACCAGTTCTTCAAGAAAGTTCTCTTAATTAGTACTGTAACTTTTCTTTCAAGGCATTTGCTTCGTTTACGTTGATACAGCTGCAAGTTTAGATAAAAGATTGTTCTGTTTGCGTTCTCTGCAAACGCTAACCACAAAATGTATCTCAATGATATTACCTGCAGAGAAGTCACGTGTCAAGTTATGCCATTGCGTAGAGCAATTTGGTACTTAGCGTTTGTTAGGATCTCTACGCGAAAAGTCATTTTTCTAAGCCTGTTGATCATAACGCACGGTAGTATGCGAGTACTTTTACCTTCTTCTTTACTCAACCCTCTTCACAGATTAGCTTGGACCGCGTCTCCTTGTACGTCTGCGTCAAAAAACTCTGTCATCCAAAGAGTTGTGTATACTTCTATCTAACATCATGATAATTTTCCAGGCTCAAGACGGCGTCCCTCTCCCGAAACTGCGTCTGGCAGACTCTCGGAGAGCGATAGGCTTCGTGCAGCAGGAGCCGGTGCTGTTCGACCGTACCATTGCAGAGAACATCGCCTACGGCAACAACGAGGCCAATCTCAGC
This sequence comes from Mythimna albipuncta, assembly GCA_929112965.1. Lineage (NCBI taxonomy): Eukaryota > Metazoa > Arthropoda > Insecta > Lepidoptera > Noctuidae > Mythimna > Mythimna albipuncta. Next base: position 13,682,342 of record OV815962.1, read on the forward strand.
CCTGATGACATCATCAACGCCGCCAAGCAGGCCAACATACACAACTTCATTACTTCGCTGCCTTTGGTAAGTTAACGATGTCCACAGAACCTATGAAAGTATCAAGATGATTCTTTTAGAGCTATATTTTACCGATACATCATGGCGGCACGACCACTTGTGCCGCCACGAACCAGAGTCGCAACATGTCCGAGCTGGTCGCGCCACCAAATAGGTTGCACAACCACACGGTCACCAGGTAATTAACTCTATAGAGCTGTATACATTTTGTTGGCAGCGGCGACTGGTCGCGCCGCCATGATGTTTCGGTGAAATATAGCCCCCCCTTTAGGTATTGTCAAAATTTTCCACACAGACCAATTTTGTGACCGAGTGTCATCTTTGATGACTTGAGCGTTATCGGTAACTACTCACCGTGACAATTCAGCCTAGGGATGTTCCGAAAATGGTTATATCGGAACCGAATTCGGAACCAGAGCTTTTAATCTTGACTTGTCGGATTCAGAATCGGAGGCAGAGGCAGAAGCGTCAAATGTGACACTAAAGCTAATCAAAAAATTGGATGAATGTAAATAAAGCACGAACTTACAAAATGCCAAATACAAAAACAAAACGATAAGTGAAAGATAGAAAGCACGGGGGAAGGGAGATTCAACACGTGAGAAATACATGTAAACTTTTTTTTACGTGCTGCTTGCGGCCGTTATGCATCAACATCCTATATAACTTCCGATTAAAATTTATCGAATCCGAAATCGAAATCGGAGGTCGAAACAAAATCAATCGGAAGTTCCGAACTTTCGGATTCGATCCCCTGCTCAATAACATCACTGATGCTGACCATAGTTAGGTTATTGACTGCTAAAAGATTCTTATGTCCAGCGTAATTACGTACCAACTCACAAATACCTATGTTTTTGGCAATCACGTACCAAGTCCCTATCGGTCTGACGACCATTTATATACAATTTTGATTAGATTTCTTGAAGCAGGTTATTTATGTTCAAAAATGGAAAGAAGTGTGTACTGTTAGATGTTCAATGTTTGCATTTTGATTCAACAAACATGGTCACGGTCACGAGGCTAGTCACTTTGAATACATTTTTTTGTTCAACAAAACCTAGACGATTATTATCGAGAGTTTTTATCGTATTTGCCAGTGCATTGCGGTGGATCGTGATTCAAATATCACTTTGGAATGTGAAACATCTACCTTCCTTTATCGAAATGTTAAGACTCTGAAACAAACTATGTCCGAGTCCAAAATTATTTATGAATATCAATAGGTAGGTTGTAGGTATCACAATTACCTAGGTATATAAATCATCTGTTTCACTACTTGTTGAAATTTTTCTGCAAATAATAATTTCATATAGGTAAGTAGGTACTCGTATGTACTTCAATTGCATCTCATTTGGACTTATTCACGATTTTCTAGCTCTAATTTAACCCGAAAACCTTACACACAAAAAGACAGTAAAAGTTAGTTACTTAGTAACTACTAGTTTCTTCCTAAAGCCTATGTCATTCAATAATAAAGTAACATTATATTGTTGAAAAAAATATTAAAATCGATCCCGTAGTTATTGAATTTATTCATTACAAATGAAATGTAAATCTTTCCTCTTTATAATATAGATAGAACCTACTTAATTTAGAAATCCACCCCTAGTAAAGTAAGCCTTAACTTCACAACATTACATTACCAGGGCTACGAGACCAACATCGGAGCTAAAGGCACGCAACTGTCTGGAGGTCAGAAGCAGAGGGTGGCGATAGCCAGGGCGCTCATACGGAGACCCAAGATGCTGCTGCTAGACGAGGCTACCAGCGCTCTGGATACCGAGAGCGAAAAGGTAACTTATTTACATACATATTAGGTACATTATTAATTGAAGATGCAGCATAAACTACCAGTGTGAATATAAACCCTTGTTTTGTTCCTTACTGTAATTAGACTCGTAGCATGGATATAGGTACATGCTAAGAGCCTAGATTACTAGAGAGGGAGGCAAAAGAAATATACAAATATACAAATACAAAATGTTTATTTGTGCACACAGGTATTAAGTTGTTACAAAATATTTCTACGTGTCTCTGTGTTCTGCCACAGTAAGTGGCACACAAATATTAATGAAATAGTTAGTTAGGTTTAATAATTATTAGATATACATTAGCCTAATGAACAATATTCAGTAAGTAAACACCTAGTATCTACTATAAATACTAATTAAACATTATAAAAAATCAAGGTTTAGTATTCTATTGCTTCATATTTATGAATATTCATTACAAATGTATTTTTAAGATAAAATTGCACGTTTTTGTAAAGCGTAGATATTAGCTATACTATCTACATGTCTCGACATATTTTGTTTATTTGGAAGTACTCAATTCTACAGATCGTAAGTATCTAACGAGTACACGGTATGCTTACCTATTCATGGATCAAATGGATGGATGAGGAGGAGTGATATGAAAGAGAAGGATGTCAGTGAGAGTGTGACAGCTGATAGGATAGAATATAAGAAAAAAACCCAAGTAACAGGAGCGCTGCCACATGGTAGAATTAAAATCTTCATAAAGGCATGGTTAATTATACAAATCGTTCGTGTAAGGAGCTAACTCGACCCGACCTTACCCGAATGAACGTTACATAAACGAGAGTGACAACTCTCATTCAAAACCCAAAAAACAAGGTAGTAGACTAGGAGATAAAGCAGTGTCTTTCAGTCGCGGGCGGCATGTTGAACGAAATTAAGGTTACTAAGTTTTAATCCCGAGCGCAGTGAGGGATTTATATAATTAACTCCTGAGCACAGTGAGGAGGTTAATATGTAAATGTAAAAAGTTAATTATCTTCACATTGTCTTTCTTATACTCACTCACATTTATCCAGTAGACAACCTAAAAGGTTTAACTCTTATATTCTTTTAATGACACGTCTTTTCGATTCAAGGTGGTACAAGAAGCCCTAGACAAGGCGAAGGAAGGGCGCACATGCGTGATGATCGCCCACCGGCTCAGCACGGTGCGGGATGCTGACGTCATCTGCGTCCTGCACGACGGACAGGTCGCCGAGATGGGCACGCATGACGAACTGCTCGAACTTAAAGGACTCTACTACAACCTCAACAGAAGAGGATACGCCTAAGTGTCTTTTTAAACTCAAGTGCTAGTATGTATTACTTCTAAAAACTATTAGAACAGAACAGATGAAAGAGGTTAGAATTAATGATTTGTGGGCGGGACATGTGTGCCACAAAGTAAGGCAATGCTCACAGTTAAACTACCAATAGCAAACTTGCGATCTAAGTGTGCGTGGTCTGTTAGTTACGAAATGCGCTTTCGTATTGCTTTATTGCCTGTAGTTAAGTTATAGGGTGGGAGACGAGCGACGACACTAATTGTAGTACAAATCGGAAAGTATTTCCTTTCTAACCCCTTTCATCTTTTCTGTGAGGAATTAACGTCAGAGAGAGTCGGAGCTATAATGATGAATAGCGCTATCCCTTTCTCAGAACAGAATATTGATGACATTGAAAGTTAAAAGTATAGGTAACCCTTAATCTCTTGATCGAAACGCAGAACGATGAGATATGCGGTGCCAGACACAATGTCCTCACCGCTGACGCATTCAACGGAACAAAATACCAACGTTTTTCTTACGATTACCTAATATGTTCGGTACCGCACACCGCAGCGTTATGCGTTCCGATCAAAAGACCAAAGCTATGTCTAGCTAGCAATGGAAGAAATAAACCTCAGAGAATATATTTATCTACATCACAATTATGTACATATTGATAATGAACAAATACTTTTACCTAAGTGACACTATCCTTTAGTGGAAATTTTAACAAAGTCAGTTTAGCAGTTTTGAAGAACTGTCAAACACATGTAGGACACGGACCTTAGGGGCTAAATTACACCGGGACACTATGGTGGCGCGACCAGTTGCGCTGCCATGGTGTCCCAGTGAAATATAGCCATAGGCTACCAAACTAGACGCCATACAGACACCAGAGTCGCCACACGTCCGAGCTGGTCGCGTCACCAAACGGACACCAGCCAAGTTACAACCGATTCGTGTCAAATTCCGTTCTCCAATCGGTAACGCTTCGGTCTCAGCAATTGTAGAAAACGATAAGTTGGTAGCCATGTTGACGCGCCTGAGTGGGTCGCTTGTTATACAATGTAGCGTTTGTATAACAAAGGACGTAGCGTCGAACATTGTAGAAACGATAACGTTTCGTTCTATCATTTTGAACTTGGCTACGAATTTTCATTGTTCTGACCACATGATTTAACGTTGAGATGTTGTCATTCCTATGCGTTTGATTCGTTTTCGACTCGCTAGGGGGGCAGGTGAGTAACTCTCTATGGTGCTGTATACATTTTGTTGGTAGCGGCGACTGGTCGCGCCGCCATGATGTCTCGGTGAAATATAGCCTTATATGAATGTAATTATTATAGGTACTATTAGTGCTAAATATTTTAGACTAAGTAATCGTGATGTTGTATTAATTATAAGTAAAAGTGTATTTTTTATAAACCAGTTACCATTTTATGTACTTATGTAACGTACCATAGACAAGTAGGTACCTTAAAGTACTGAAAAGTATGTTCCAACTGAGTTTTCAGTAAAGTATTACAAACTAAGTTATGAATGCCTTAATCAACCAGTGATAATAAATGCCTAGCTTTATTTATTTTTATAATGATGTGAGTTATATTAAATGTTCTTATAATGTTATATTAAATGTATTTTTTTATTCAACTCTTTTTTTTCTGGGTGGAATATTAGAGATAACTTCTCATGGTCTAAGTGGGCGTCAGGGGAAGTTAGACACCGACTAAAATCCACCTGTGTTCTGCCATCCGCAAGCCCTATAGCCTACGACGGTTGAGAATCGCCGTGCTTCTTCCAATGCCCAGGGTGACTCCTGCTGCTGAGGTCTAGGAGCTGGGCCACACGATGCGTTGCGGCGCCGCACCGCAAATGTTTCGACTAATCGTTGGCACACGAGTGACGCCACCCCGCTCGTACGGCCCGGCGATTCGTTGAAATATTTGCGGTGCGGCGCCTCAATGCGTCGTGTGGTCCAGCCCTAAGAATGTACTCTGCCTCACGCTTGCTACCTCCTCACTCCGGACCTTGGCCTACACCAGGGCCGGACGCTCAGATTGCCGCCGATCGTCTCCACGATGACATGGTAATACCTACCTATACTTTGTGGAGCCTTACTATTACATGTTAAAATACGTGCGAAATAGTAGTGCGAGCAAGAAATATGAGACACTACCTCACCTCTATCACTTTAACAATTCAGTTTAAGTCGTAAAATGGATCGCGTTAAGAGATGATATGGCCTCTGCTCAAGCGAAGCAGACTCTTCGTATGATCCACTATGTCCTCTTTTATTATTCTTTTTCCCTCTGGATAACTCTACTTTATAATTAATACCTAGTGGTAATCTATAACCATCGTAGGGGCCCAGCAGGGTCGAAGCCTACTGGGGCCACGGGTGATGCAAAAGAGAGAACTCTGGGGCCCTGGAACGTAGGCAAAGAAGGAACAGGAGTGGGTTTTAGTCAATAAAAGTCTGACACGTCCTTTCGGCCCGCTTAAGGGTGGGAGATGTCATTAGATAATATCCCAACTAAAAAAAAAACTAACCATCAATCTCTCTTTACTTTGGTACGGAGGTAGGTATGTAAAAAAATTCTAAGTAATTCATTCAAAGCCTCAGAGGCACAATATTATAAAGATATGGTAATTCTTTTTAACTAGTAAATCACGTTAAAACAAAAAAGTTACGTGTTTAGGTGACAGTAATACGACCCCTTATACATTGCTATTGTTTGTTTTACTGTAACAGAGGACACTATTGATTTACAACTTATTGTATCTCCGTACCAAACTCGCTGGAACAACTCCGTTTTTGTTTTAATCTATTACAAAAGTTTGACCAGCTATTGTACTGATTTAATGCAAGGAATCTAACTTCGTTTTGGTTCTATTATATAGGCTTTCCTTTATGTGTTTTTGACTTTGGTTGTAGGGGCATTGTTATATTTTTTGTAACGTTAATAATGATAAATTAACACAGACACACACGCCATTGACAGATCCCGCATGATAACACAATATTTGAGTGTTTCCAGTACCATTCCCATCAAAGAGCAATTAATAAAAATTACTCGTTACATAAAACAATTAACGTCCAGCGGAGCGGCGCACGCCGACGATAAACTGATCGGAATCATCTTCACGAGCGATCGTAAATTAATTGTTTTATTATGTCACATCCCAGACGTGATAAAAAACCGACAAATTACCAAATTGAGACATCCCGCTATCTGCCTTATAGACACGTGAAGCTCTTTAACCAATAACACCCGTCATAAGATAAAATAGATCCTATCGAGAAACCAAAATGACCGAGCCTCCATTTTTTTTTCAACCCCAGCGTGAGCTTTATGCTAATGAAACCCAAAAACAAACATTGTTATAAGCCAAATGTGTAACATACGATAAAAATAAATTAAATAATAAAGGGAATCGTTAAAATGGAAGAAATGTCCGTAATTTATCCACGAGTCACCTTTTAGGCATTCCGTGGATGCCATCGCGGCGGGGCTCCGGGCCCGCCTGCTCTAGACGCGATCTCCAAATAAAAAGGCGCCACAAAAAGACGTATTCAATAAGCCGTTGGCCATTACCGGACGTAATCGATGAGATAAATTAGTTATAATAAAATCTGTGGAGCCGCGGACGCGCTCAGTACGTTAGTAGAATGTCTGAGCAGCGCTAGCGGCGCGCACGCAGCTCTGTGCAAAAAGTTAATGAATATTTGTCTATATTTGGTCTAGCCACGGTTAGTGGGGGCAAAAAATAGCAATCCCGTTTCTGAACAATGGACACTATGATGGTATCGATCAATCGTAGAATATAGTCTATTGATGGTAGGAAATGGGCATGAGCACACCAATGACAAACACGTTACTACGGGGACACATATCGACATACATTTTCACTGTTTTTCATACAACCACTCTCACACGATTATGACGTTATTACACATTTTTCATCAGATATTTTGGAAACACAGTATCTTGTGGATATTATCTAGGATTCTATGAATATCAATTTATAAATTTGTGTAAAACTAATCCAGTTAAGACCAATGAAAATCTGCTATTTTGCATGAACTTTATAATTTACTCAAAAATTATAAAAGTCAAAAACGTACAACCATATAAGCCTAGCACATTTTATGAAGATTCTAAATAATAACAATGTTTTCCAAAACTTTTAAGGGTTTAAAAAAAACACGTATGTCCTGGAACAAGTTTTATAAAATATTCGATTGATTGATTTACTATCACAGAATTACCGACAGAGTATTCAAGTGTTATCTTTCTTTTTTCGCGTTGCTTTTTCGTCAAACATCGCGTTGGATTGCGTTAGATGAAGTAACAAGCTTTTAAACCATGCTCGATGTTGACGATAGGCGAGTGGAGAAGCAGCCTCTTAATACATTTTTACCTACCATCTATCCTGCCCAGCTACTCCACAGTGTACGAGCTTGCAGACGGCGAGGGTACGGTAGGTGTGTCAGACTTTAACCGACTAAAACCTACTCCTATGTTCCTTCTTTGTCTTGCTTTCCAGGATCCCCGGTTTTTCTTTCAGAAGCGAACCCATAGCCCCAAAAGGCTTCGACCCTGCTGCGCCCCTACAGTTTTGCTGACATGTCCTTGAGGCGCGCGTGGAACACTACGCGCCATCGACGACTCGGGCTCGATCTGGACGGACGGACGGCGATTTACCCATTGCTCGCCGTCCGTGCCCACGCCTACGGTGCGGTGGCTAGAAATCCGTTCCTCACGCGTGCGACATCCGATCCTTCGCTAATCATTACTGCATCGCAGAAGAAGGCGAAGATAGCTGGCCGGCTATGTAGTACTGCAGGAATGTTCGAAAGAGTTAGGTACCGGGGCCTTGCAACGACACAAAGCGCAAAGAGACACACAGTTTAAGTCTGTACAAGTCTATCACCTCCCTTCACCCAAGGCGAGAGAAGTTTTTTGATTATTAACGCACACCAAAAAGGGAGCCACCTTCTAGTGTCAACGCTAAATTACATGCAAAGTCGTAAAAAAAATATCTCCCAGGTCTCGTCTCTATTTAGACTAAAAGGAAAGTTGAACAAAAACCACTTTATTGCGCCAAGTAATAAAAAAAAATCTATATAGAAATAAAAAAACATGAGACGAATTTTATTGTTATTACGTTCTGTTGATGAATTTTTAAAATGAATTGTCACAAGCGCCTCATGTAGGTCCTTATTATATTATAAATTAAATATTAAAAAAAATACATTATGAAACTAAAATAATAACTAAGCTTTAATAGCTTACTGTAAGTATAAATAAAAAAAATACACTAGTGTGTCGTAGGTACATACGTAATCCTCCACATCGCTGTCATCTGGAAATATCCCCAGAAGACTGGCAGCAATAGGATTGCCACGTTGAATGGCAAGCAAGCAGCCTTCTAGTCGTGCAGTGTCAATTCGCCAGTGTGTGTCTCCTTGAAAAGGTGACACGCCTCGGACTCCTTGACCCAAGCATTTATTTTGAGCTAGCTTTAGCCAGCGTCTTTGCACGTGTGAAAGTAAAGTAGATTCCTCCAGACCCCCTGTTATATACTCCTCCTATTCTATTTCTCATTACGGTATTAGAAGGGTCAAAAATAAAATCGAAAAAAAAAATTGCTATGCACTTTTTACTTACGATGGCAGTACTACCCAAGCTCAAAAATCCAGGTGTAGTATATCGACATCCCATAACATAACTGGCGATCAGAATCATATAACTGCAGCAGACACGCAGACAAGCGTTTTGTTTGCCCAGATTATTATCTTTCATAAGGCGCCTAATTTACTTTATAAGAAAACAAATAAAAGGAAAAGGTTCTTAAACAGACAGTAATTTGTGACGCAGTTCGAGCATCTTGATTATATTACACTGTAGTGCATCTGTTCACTGCGGGATTATTCGAAAGAGTGGTACAGCAAGGGCAACTTAAGCAATACGGTGGGTTTTATACTGTATTATTAGATTCTACACTTTTTGATACAAGTGAAGATAGTTTGTTATTGCGACCGAGGCGAAATTCGAAAGTGTTAAGGTGGCACTTCTCTTGGCGTTGCGTATTCGCCGTATTTGTCCAATTATTTGTACGTAGTCCAAATAGCACAAACACGACATCCACACTTGGCATGCCAACAGAAAGTAAGGCCTAATTAACGAATATGTTTGTAGTTTAAATCAATTGAATTTAACTAGCAATGGACGTGTTTACGGCTGCAGTAGCATATTTTTGTGCATCCATGTAAGGGTCGCTAGGATACAGCCTGTTATGACAAATAGAATCAGTTATGACGGGGGCGAGCTCGCTCTCTTTTCCACACTAGGGAGGAAAACAGTAAATCGAGTGCCTAAAAAAATAAGAATGGGTTTTCGATTCTTAAGTACACTGTTCTTGGTTCACCCAGAGCGGGAGATGTTATTTGATGATTACCTACCCCATTTATGAATTTTATATTCTAGAAAGTGTTTATAAATAAAGGTAAGGAATGAACAAGAACTCATTATCATAATAAATTCATAAGGCAAATAATAATAAAATTAGTGAGCGCCTCCTGTGACGTTGAACGATATACTCCTTAAAAAGGGTAAGCTTTACAAAATATATCAGCATGCTTATTGACCACCGACCTTAAATATGATGAGGATATTGGCAGGGATCGCAGGGTGTTGTGTGTGAGAAAAAATATAATTCACAGATTCAGTGTAATTTATCTATAGTATGTATGTATTTAGAAATATATAAGTATGTTTATCAGCTGTCTGGTACTCATAACACAAGCTCTGCTTAGCTTGAGACTAGATCGCGTTGTGTGATAGTTGTGGAATATTATTATTATTATTATTCAGGTGTGCCTCTAAGGATGCACACTATTTTTATTGTTTAGATAGGTGATCGTGGACATGGGTCGCCATACAGTTGTGAGGGAAAGGCAAGATGATCTAGCTAGACGCGTATCACGAGAACTAGTTCGAGACAGCACGGGAGAGGAATGTCTGGAAGGACTTGGGGAAGGCCTTTGCCCAGTTGTGGGACAGTAATGACTAGGGAAAAGAAGGTTGGTTTGTTATCAATGTTTATACACCTACTGTCGCCAAAGTCGATCAAAAGTCAAAGTCATGTTGACTGTTTTCTTTGACTATCACGGTGTTGTGCACTCGGAATTCTTACCGGAAGGTCAAAAGGTAAATAAAGAATATTTTTCGAACGTTATGCGGCATTTAAGAGAGCAAATTCGACGAAAAAGGCCAATTTGTGGAAAGAAAATTCTTGGATTTTGCACCACGATAATGCGCCTTCGCACAAGGCCATCATTGTGAACGATTTTTTGACCAAACACTCAACAAATACCATCGAGCAACCACCATATACGCCAGATATGGCTCCAGCCGACTTCTATCTTTTTCCTAAACTCAAATGACCACTTCGTGGCACCCGTTTTTAATCTGTAGAGTGTCTGAATCTGTAGTTTTAGGAGAATTCGCGGCGAAAGCTGAACTCAATTTCCGAAACAGCGTCAAAAAATGTTTTGATGATTGGATTATTCGTTGGCGTAAGTGTATCGTTTCTGAATGGGCATACTTTGAAGATGATAAAATAATTGGATAACAAAAATTTTGTGTATTATTGATCTTTTCCCGGTACTTTCTTGACAGAATAGTAGGTATAATGGCACGTGTTACCAAACTGTGAATGTTATGTTTATCTGGATAGTGTTCTATTAGTACCTAATTATGGTCATCCATTGATAGCTCGACACTTAGTGTGGTAGCAACTTCTTGCCAGACACCCTAAGGCCGCGTTTCCACTGACGCGAAGCTGGGCGGAGAGGAGCGGTGAAGAGCTGTGAAAAGTGGTCAGTGTTTCCACTGAAGCGGTGTTGGGTGGAGAGGAGCGGTGAAGAGCTGTGATAAGTGGTCAGTGTTTTCACTGAAGCGGAGCTGAGTGGAGTGGAATAGAGCGGAGCATACTTTTGGAATCGCACATTTTTGCGCTTATTTACACTCAATCTCTCAGAAAGACCATACCTACGTCATGTTGTCGTTTAATTCATTAAACCCCAAGCGAACGCCGGCGTTCGCGCACCTATTGTCTTTCAATTGTGTCTGTCATTATCACGATTGAAAGGTTAAAAAGAAAAAAGCAATCATTTTATATCTTTCTCTACTTGAAGACGAAGATAACGAATCAGATGACTGATGACGCATTGACTGTTGCGAATTTTTTGGATTCGAAGAGAAAACATAGATTCTGGATTCGACAAAACACTTTATAGGTTAACTGAAGCAATGCGCGCACGTAGAATGCGCGCGAGTCACGCACCGCCCCGCTGTCCTCCGCACAACCGCCACGCTGTCCTCCGCTCTGCACCTCAATGCGCGTTGTCCTCCGCACTGCATCGCCTCGCTATATTTTTATTATGAAAATCCGCTCAGCTCTGCTCCACCCCACTCGTACTGTTTCCATTGAAGCGGAGCGGAGATTTCGAGCATAGTGATTGGTCGATTCGTGCACCGCTAAGCTCCTCTCCGCCCCGCTCCGCGTCAGTGGAAACCCGGCCTTAAACTTCAATGAAATGTAATTGTACTTACTAAATAGCTTATACCAAAGGTATTTTGTTTATGTTTCTTCTGTGATTCATCCTCTCGACCATTCAATCCATTATGTGAATATGTAGGTAATATATTGATACATACAGGTCGCGCGGTGAATCAAGATCGCTCGGTGAAAGTAGTGGGGGCAATCGGCGCATGTGTACAATTGCGCACAGAAATTCTTAGTATGTTAGGGTTTTATTTTTAATTTCGTATGTTTGAACCTTAGTAACATAACTTATAATTACACTAGTTTTTGATTGTAATTTATCTTGTAAGTAGGTAAATTCAAAAAATTAAACATTTTAAAATAAAAGGATAAAATTTAAAAAAATAATTTCGTTAGTTTCTTTCTTTAACGTAATAATTCACGTCGTAAACCATTTTTCTGGCTAGCCGTTTTAAATCTTTATTTTTAACCATTTTTTTTTACGACTACGTATTACTATTACGATAATACAAGCTGTACGCAACAGTACCCAAGTACAACAGTATCCAATGAGAGGCGAGAACGCAACGCGGGAATTGAAGAGCGACTCTATCTACCAATGACGTGTCGCCGACGGCGCACACCCGCCCGTACGTCGCCAAATAGACCGTAGAATTGAATACTGTGCATGCCCCTTCCACTTTTGCCGAGCGATCTTGATTCATCGCGCGACCTGTACTTTCTAACAAATTCAATTAGTTGTTGGTAGCGACATCTATAATGCCACATGGGAGCTAAAATTCACTATTTATTATGAGGTATAGTACAATTCACGAATGATGGCGGGCGTGAGTTAGCCTTTGCGAACTTTCGCGCATACCACACTCTTCTAGCACACGCACGACGTCATTTAGTTCCTAAAACACGTTCACGCCCGCCATCATTCGTGAATTGTACTATAAGGTATTTCTCTTGTATTTTCGAATGTTGACTTTTCTCTCTTAGTACATACTGCTACGCTTCTACCTCCGCCTTAAACCAAATTTAAAAACTCCGGTTCCAATAAAACCACTTCAGTTACATCCCCATTAGCAACAATCCTAAAAATTTTTAAAACTATCGTTCACTTCTCGCCCTGACCCTTGGTACAGGCCAAGGTCCGGAGCGGGGAGGAGTGGCAGGCGGTCGGATCCTTCTGCGAAGCAGTAATGCTAGCAAAGGAGGAGGCCGACCGCATCAGGCAGTGGCGGCGCTCACAGATATCCGGCCACCGTAAGTGCGGGCTTGCGGACGGCGAGCAATGGGTAACTCGCTGTCCGACCGTCCGGTAACTGTCCGGACCGAGCCCAAGTCGTCGACGGCACGCACTGTTTCCGCGCGCCTCAAGGAGTTGTCAGCAACACCAGGGGGCCAGCTGGGTCGAAGCCTACTGGGGCCAGGGTTGGCTCCGAAAGGTAACTCAGGCCCGCGCGCCCGGTATTAAAAGCAAGAAGGTACGGGGTGCATTTTTTAGTCAATAAGTCTGACACTATGTCCCGCTCCGCCCAAGGGCGGGGGATGTCATTTGGAAGATTTTTACCCAACAAAAAAAATAAAAACATGTCTTTCACTGAGTTAACGATGTTCGACATTTTATTTTTCCGACGTATTTGTACACCGTTTCCATTTCAAACCCTCTACCTAGTGTTTTACTAAGTAGGCGAGGATCGGCATCAATTTACATAGAGCGAAACCCTTGGTCATCAAACATCTAGCGACTATTTTTGTAACACAGTTGGCATGTCAACAAAAATCGTGTTGTTTGCGTCAATATTAGCTAGTGTTTTCAGTTAACGCTATTTCAAACCAAGGTCACCAGCCAATTTGCGGAAGTAATAGGGATAGGCACCACACTAAAAATAACAAAGCTATATTTTTTTGTTTCTTAATTTTTATTGGTAAATTCACATTCAAATAATAGATCACGTCGAAGACAGATATTACATTATGGGATTTCTACTGACAAAATTTAGTAATTATTTGCTATGATACTGTATCGGTACTTCTCAATTTCTAAATCTACTGCTCCATTAGCTACATCGATTTTTAGAGTGCGTAAATGCTTCAAAATTCCAGTGTCATGAGTGAGTCAGCTATGAGACTGTCAGAAAATAGAAAATCGAAAATACACAATTACATTGTTCACTTACGAATTCACGATACAGATCGGACATCAAAAATATTTCTATATTAATAAACTACATTCACATAATCGTTACTAAAAAAGACAAAACGCGTGCGAGTCACGGCGTGCGTGACGCAAACGATACATGTGATCAAAATTTAATCTAATCGATTAATTCCATTAATGATCGCGAACTACCATTCTCGCTGAATATATTCACAGACATTGTTAAGCATGCCCATGGTATGATAGTATGAAGTTAAGAAACAAGGCCCGTCCGCGCGCGCGGGCAGCGCACCTGAGATTCAGCGCCCGCGGCCGAACAAGCCCAAACACATCTCTCTGTCGCACCGCTCTCTTCTATTGTACAAACATTACCGTATTAAATAGTCACAGGTCAATTTCAGTCCAACTATCAGTTTACGAATTAAAATAAAATATATTAATCTAGAACGTTTCACATCGCTTAAGTTACGAATGAGGGGGTCGAGTACGGGGTCGCGTGCGGTGCGAGCTGCGGAGCGGAGCGGAGCCTACGAGTCCCACCAGTCGGGGCCGCCGCCGCTGCCGCCGCCGCCGCCGCCGCCGTACGAGCCGCCGTAGTTGCCGCCGTACGACCCGCCGCCGTACCCGAACCCTGCAACGTTACGGGAAACACTTCACTTAGTGGAACAGACAAGTAACAACACACATCGATATTTCAAAACGCGCCAGCTATTCTCCGATATCAACGAATCCCATTAATAATTCCCTCAAAGGTCAAATACCGACCTCATTCGATGACCTACTTGTATATTCTCGTTGGGTATTTGAAATCACATAAGACAAACACAAAGTGATACTAACCAGAGCCAATAGTAGAGGGCCCTGCAGAGCGCGGAGTCTGACGCGACTGCGTACGGAAGTCCCTCGCGCCGAAGCCGCTGCCGCTGCTGGCGAACCTGCCGCCGCCGCCCGAGCGACTGCCGCCCGTGCGCCGCCCGCCGCCGCCCAGCCGCCCGTCGGCTGCCGTGCTCGTCAGCCAACTGGGAAATATAACGACGGTTAACTTAATACAACACCAAACATGACATAATGAGATTATAACGTTCTCACTGCTAAGATCTAAGCCTTTTCTCAAAGAGCGAGTGGTCATAAACCACCATGCAGCTATTATTTAATTTTAAACTATGAATTGCTGTTACAATTTCTCTAAATATTTGTACTAATCATCAGAGATTGCGTAAAACAACTCTGGAATGTCGACGCCGTTGAATGCCGCCGTCAACCATCACCAGCTGCCGCCGACGCGGCTGCAGTCATCTCGGCCATAGGTAACAAGTCGCTCGTGTATTTGAGCTCTTACTTCCACAATAAATTTTCATAGGCCAGAAAAAGTTGTGTACAGTCAAAAGGGCTAGCAGGTAAAATAAAAAAATTCAAGTCTATAATTCTTTAAAAAATTCTAGCTTACTTGGGCACATCCTGTTTTGCCTCAACGAGGAGCTCGACGAGGTCCCGCGCGAGGCCGCGGTTGGTGTCGTTGAAGAAGGACGTGGCCACGCCCAAGTTGCCCATACGGCCCGTACGACCGATGCGGTGCACGTACTCTTCAACGTCCGACGGCAAATCAAAGTTTATCACGTGACGCACGTGAGGTATATCCAAGCCTGGAAATGTAATGAATGCATTATTATACACAGAAACAGACAATCAAAACAAATAATAAAGAGTATATCTGTCGACCTAGTAAACATTATTTTAAATTAAAATTAAATATCAAGAAGAAGTACTATAGTGGCCTAAGCAGTCAGAACTACTTATCATTTGGAAGGAATGGTTTATCAATTTACCATGGGCATGAACTTGACTTTTAATAACAGTAATATAATAAGTCTTTATTCACATATATTTTTTTTATATTATATTATTATTATTTTATACTTAGAATTGTTTGCTATTCGGCAAAGCCTTCTCATTACAGCTTTTTCCACTTTTTGTTTGTTTTAGTACCTTTCTATAATTAAAAATTAAAAAGTTAAGTTAGTTCTTCAGAGATGTACCAGGTATTACCATCACATACTGTTTTAGGAATTGAAGAAAGATACCAACTGTTGCTTGGAAACCATTGTATAAAGTAAACTTAAACAGCATCAAACACAATAATGTAACGTAGTATTGCGACATGTGCACATAATTAGCAGACACGTGCATGTATGTATAAATGATAAGGCTGAATGTGGCATTTGTATTGTAATGGAACAATGCGGTGGGGAAACAATTTTGCAAAATGATATAATCAAGTTTTATTTGTTATTTACAATTTATTTTGTGGCTTTCTTTGAGACTTTTCAAATGATTTAAAGTCTCGTATTTTATATTACTAACTGGCTAATTTGATTTCGTTTATTGATAGTCGAAGAATAAATGTCTCGAGATTGAGACGCGATAATATCGAAAGATAAAAAAGCAATGTTATGAAATGCAGGCTTTCAGTTTTGAGGGTTTAGCACTCGAAGCGTGCCAACAGCACCCTTTAATTAATAGGAACAGACGAAACAGAACGCACGAAACAGAGAAAGACGAAACTTTCTGTTTTGTCTGTCTGTCTGTTAGGAGAATGTATCTCATAAACTGTAAATATCGTTGGAGTTTTCTCAGAATGTGTGTTTCTATTGCTGCTTAAACAATAAATAATAAAAATGAAATGAAGTTAAAAAATAAAGGAGACAATATGCAAACGCATACAAGAAATGTTACTTTTGTCGGCCTTTTTGCTCGAGTTTAATATTGTAGTATGATAGGATAGGAACCATTTATGTGTGAGTCCAATTTGCATTTAGCTAGTTTTTTTCTTAATTCATGTGCTTAGATGCGATACTAAAATAGGTCTCTGTAGCCTAGTTTTCCCTGTTGTGTAGCCCTCACACGCAACTTAAATATAGGTACACCGTTGGTCTAAAGACAGTTTATCTCACCTCTAGCTGCTACGGCCGTAGCGACGAGGATCGGAGTCTGTCCGGTGCGGAAGCGACGCAGCGCCTCCTCGCGCTCGCGCTGAGTGCGGTCGCCGTGGATAGACGTCACCGGGTAGCCGAGATTGTCCAAGTATTCCTCAAGTTGGTCGGCACCTGGAATAACATGTCAGTTATTATTGCTAACTTAAACACTTTCAATCGCGTTATTAAAAAAACAACTATCAATTTTACTTAAGCGTAAAGTTGATTTCAGAATCGTAAAAATATTGTTGTAATAGAAACTATACTTTATTATGTAAGCACCATGGTTCATTTTTCGAAATCACACAAATTGAAAACTAAATTGTGAACGCAGTTGAGAAGGCATGTTATGCAAGACTGAAGTCACGCTTTCCGCAACAAAAATAACGTGATAATCAAACGCAGTGCTATGATTGCATTTTCCACTCAAGAAGAGTTGTGCTCAAGAGAGCTTAGTTGAATTCAAGTTCTCAAAATGTATGTGATGAATGTTGAGCAAGATGCATGGAAAAATGTTTACCCTTCTTGGTTTCGACGAATACAAGAATAAGTTGATCCTCTTCTGGGTTTGCGCGCTGCAGCAAGTTGGAAGCATTCAGCAAATCCAACAGGAAAGAACGCTTGTCCATTTCCTCCACCCATACCACCTGGAAGTTGACATTTATTTTAAGAAAACAGTTAACATTAAGATATAAATATTTACTAAAGTGCTGATAACATTATTTTCTTGTTTACCTTCTGTGTGATATTCTCGGATGTGGAACCGACGCGTCCAACGGCAAGGAAAACGTAATTAAACAAGAAATCCTGCGCCAACACCTGGATCTGTTTGGGGAAAGTCGCAGAGAACATGAGCGTCTGGCGCTCGCCAGTCTTTGGCATCGTGTGGCTCTCCACGATCTTGCGGATCTGTGGCTCGAAGCCCATGTCCAGCATGCGGTCGGCCTCGTCCAGCACCAGGTGGCGGCAGTGGTCCAGCGCCACGCGGCCGCGCGCCAGCATGTCCACCAGCCGCCCCGGCGTCGCCACCAGCAGGTGGCAGCCGCGCTCCAGCTCGCGGAACTGTTCGTGTATCGGGGAACCGCCATACCTGAACCAACAATACACTAATTATATCCTCGGCTCAACTCCCAAGTATGATAAAATATGAGGTTGTTAAAAAGTAGGACTTACACAACACATGGTCGCACACGAGAGCGGTAGGCGAATTTTCTAGCCTCATCAAAAATCTGTGTAGCAAGCTCACGCGTCGGGGCCAACACTAAACCAAGCGGATACTGCTTACGCCGGTTGTAGGGGCTGCAAACCAAGAACATTTTTCCATAAATGAATAATGTGGAAAAGAGAAGTAAATATTGGCAACTGCTACTCACCCCATGTGCTTGACGGGTCCAGCTTCATACATCTGATTGAGGATGGGCACAAGGAATGCGGCCGTCTTGCCTGAGCCGGTCTGTGCGCACGCCATGACGTCTCTTCTGCCCAACACAATCGGAATTGCATACTTCTGGACCGGCGTCGGCTTGTCGTAACGAGCCGAAGCGATATTCTGGCGCATTATTTCCGTCAGGTTAACATCCTCAAACTGTGAACAATATTCCAAGATTAATATGGCAAAGACAAATTCTATTCAATAAATTAGCACATAATTAATTTCACTTACGCTGGTGATGAAATCCGGGACACGATCGCCGCTGGCCTCAACGGGTATATCCTCGTATTTGGAGAAGTTGATGCCTGTGTTGCCAGTGCCAAACAGCTCCAACTCCGTCCGCTCGTCGCGAGGTAGCGGGATCGTCCAATCATTCTACAACAAATCTTTATTTACTCTGCACTGTATAACCTAGGTAGAAAATATTTTCATCAGATATTGATTAGCAATATGACCGCTATTGAAGCAGTTTTTTTGAATGGGATATCAAGCGTCGTGAAGGTGTCGTTTAGGTAATAAAAGTGCGACTGACTGAGTTGCTTTCGTGGCCACCCTCATCCCTACGGTTGCTAGTGCGGCGCACATCGTCGGAGGGCCAGCGCGAACTGTTGCGGTCTTCGCGCGGCTCCGGCTCCTTCCAGCGGTCGTTGCGCGGCGGCGGCGGCTCGTCGCGGTTGAAGTCCTCGTCGCGCCGCACGTCGCGCGACTCGCGGCTGGACGATGCCGCCGACGAACGCCCGCCGCCCGACGGGCCCCAGCGCTCGGACGACTCTGACCAACGTTGAGGTTCTGAGTCACCATTCTGATATCCCGAATCACGACCTAAACCAGACACAAGTGTTTATTGCAACATCCAAAAGGCTGCACTTATATAATTCATCAACTCAACAATAGCCTTAGCCACAGTACCAAAGAGAGTTCAACCAAGTGCTTCCAATTTACTTCAGTCTTAAAGCAAACTTATCTTAGTCACTCTGCCCGCTCCGCCGTATAGTACAGAAACTAGCGAAGTGCAAATGATTGGATGGGTTTATCGTCATTATCTAAACGTGTTTTAAGTCGTTATTCACTACAAAACGGAGATACAGGGATGCACTGAGTTCGACTACCGAAGTCGCGGTTGCCGGCTGAGGAAGCTGGATCTTCTGCGGTTCCCCTTGCATCCAAAATTGATCTCCATTATAAAAAAAAAAGACAAAAAATATGATCTGCAGCACTTCTAATAAACGCGAACCATAATACTTGGTACTTAGCAAGGTATATAAAAAAATACAAAAAATTTTGATCTGCAGCACTCCTAATAAACGTGAACCATAATACTTGGTACTTAGCAAGTTATCTATTTAGGAACGAATAGCAATCAATACATTGATAAAAAGAGACTGTGATAAGACCGTAGATAATGTAAGTCTGGAGAGTTACATGACGGCTATGCATACGAGATACATAAGAAGTGTGGACATACCGCGGTCCCTGCGCGGGTATCGCGAGTCGTTGCCGCGATCGTTGTCACGCTCGCGGTCACGGTCGCGGTCGTCGCGCCGACCACCACGGTCGTAGCTGCTAGAGTTGCCTCCGAATGATGAACGGTTGTCCCGTTGTTCGTTTGAACGGGCGTCTAAGCTTGGGCGCTTAGACTCTTCCCCTGCACAAATGAATCTTTAAGTATTCTGCTGAACCAATGGCACGAGTCGTGACTGGCCACAACTCGACCTTTTCTAACATTTACTCGATAAGTTTCTTTGAGGATCACCATGCGATGTTACTTCCTTTTTGATCAAATTAAATGCAAGATAACAAAAAACGTGTAAATTGAGAATTGCTATCAGCACTTTCAAAAATACAGAGGCATATCAGTTAAGTTATCATTTAATCATAAACTCGAGAAACCGTAGTACTTTTTTAGTAGAATTTGTTGTTAAATGTTGTGAAATATAATGAGACAAACACAAAACGTATGTAGTTAAACAATGACGTCAAAGGGAGGCATTCAAATAAATGTTGATATGATATTTCTGACTCACGGTAGGCCTGTATAAATCCTGAGGTGATATAAGGTCAATCAATCCTGAATCACCTTCCAATAAATGATGCAGTAGATGAATACATCTCTCCCCATTCTGTACCAATCTATCTAGGTATGTAGAGCCATTTTAGTACCTGTACTATCACTACCCACAATAACAGTCACAATATACTTGATAAGACTAATACGAAAGATTTGATAAAAATCAATGCCTTTTTTATCAGTGTTTTACTTTCCAGAAATAATATCCGCCAGAATTCAGAACAAAACTAGCATCACATCGTACAGTGTTCCTGTTTTACGAATCGGAGAATAGGGACATGATATCACGTTACGCTGACCTCTACTCAACTCTCCGGGACAAAGCTGAATAATGATGCAGGAACTATGACGATATTATATTTGTAGTCGCGCTTTATAAAACACTTCATGTTTCGATTCATATTTTTGAATGAGACATTCGCGTCGATTCGATTCACACGGCCAAATTGGCCATGCGTCATTGTTAATTGGTTAAGTCATGCAGGCGATATTGCGATCTTTTCAACATTTTAGTACGTATTTCTTGAGCCTAAGTCGCTTGAGGCAAGAGATCATGTTCTCATAAGCTAAACTGGAACCGTATCGTGCGTTTATTCTTGTTTAGGGTTAGCGCACACTTGTCCGAGTCAAACGAATCGAAGGAAAAGAATTTTAGAATTCTTTATCTGCTCCTTCCAGATTCGGACGATTCAACGCGGTTAAGGGGATGCATCTCGACATACATTTTCACTGTTTTTCATACAACCGTTCTCACACCATTATATTTATGACGTTATTACACATGTTTCATTACATATTTTGGAAACAGAGTATCTTGTGGATATTATCTAGGCTTCTGTGGAAATCAATTTGTAAATTAGTGTAAAACTAATCCAGTTAAGACCTCTGAAAATCTGCTATATTGCATGAACTTTGACACTTCATAATTTACTCAAAAATTAAAAGTCAAAAAAGTACAACCATACAAGCCTAGCAATTAAATCAAGATTCAAAATAATGACAATCTTTTTCAAAAACTTTTAAGGGTTTTAAAAAAACACGTATTTCCTGGAACAAGTTTTATCAAATATTCGAGTAAATCACGGAATCACCGAATGCTAACAGTTTTCAGGCGTTATCTCTCTTTTTTGACGTTGCCTTTTCGACAAACATCGCGTCGGATTGCGTTAGATGAAGTAACAAGCTTTTGAACCATGTTCGACGTTGACGATAGGCGAGTGGAAAAGCAGCCTCTTAAGTGTGGGTTTCATAGGATTTCCTAAAAGAATTGTATAATCCTTTTCTTTCTTTTCGTTCGACACGTTCGGTTCAGATGAGTGTGCGTTCACCTTTAACGTCCAATTAATGCTCCACGACACTTAACATTTGTAAAGCCAGGCTATATTTCTAATTAGAAGACAATACACAATTTACTGATGCAGTGATGTTTGGTTCCTAGCTATATTAGTCCGACTCTCCTCCTGTGTGTGTTGCTAGAGGAACCTTAGGTGTGTTGTCGCTAGGCAACAGTGGACGCGCAACACATGTTGCGCGAACTGTACCCCTAGCACGAACAACTTGCGAAAAAGTATTCGTATCGTTAACGTGAGCATTTTGTATGGAAACATGAACAGCGCCTCTGGTGTGCGTAATTTGAACTAATTTTGTGAGCACGAACTTATTCAAGTAAGTTTCGTATCGAATTCGAAACCTTAATAACGTAACCTTGAACCATTTGTATGAAGATAGCTAGCACGAAGGCAAAAAATGACGTATAGTATCGTCATTGTCGAAGGCTGGTTTGCGAGTTTCTCGAAAATTTATTCACTGTAAATTTGGCAGTGAGAAAACTTTCGTCGGAGTTTATTGGAAGCATAAAATAATAATTTAAATGATTGTGTTACTAAATTTTGTTAGAAAATGCTTAGATAAACAAGAAGAACCCCTAGACATAGTACAGTGTACTATTATCTTGCGGTGCGATCGATTGTTAAAAGTTGAAATGTACGAAGAAAAAGTGTGTGATTTATTTTAGAACACTATATTTTTGTAAATAGAAAACAAGTTTTTCGTATAAGTAAGAAAGCATTTTTGTATTTATGTCGCGAATTAGAAGATAAAAACAGTCTAAGATCAAGTAAAAAAATCAGCCTGAAACATAAACTAAGTGTAATAAATACCTTCTTACTTACCGAAATTTTTTACAAAAATATTTTTATGTAGGTACTATACCGATACTGGATATTTTTAATTATCATCATTAACACAAAAATAATCCTAATATCCCATTAAAATACTCAAACAACAACAAAAACACACACACAAAAAATTATGTTTTGTTTTACTTTTTTACAAATTCTACCGCAATACATATTGCGAGTTCTCATTTTGGAAACGTTTTATTGGTTTTATTGATGCGAGAGTTTTAAGTTTTAGAACTTTTAGATGTAAAGAAATCTAATACAAGTTCACATATAAACAAAATTGACCTTGAATGAGCTTCGCTTCAAAAAATGTCAAGTGTTACGCGTCGTTCGTTTAGAAACACAGTCTCACTAAATACAAAGTTTTAATAATAAATTAAACAATTATACCATTTATCTTAACTGAATATTAACTTTTACTGCAGTTTCTTCGTATTGCATCAAAATTTAAACAGTTTTAAAGTTTTAAAGGCTCCGAAATCACTCAAAACTAAATACGTATATAGTTTTTGAACGAAATGTTCAATCAATTTTAAGATCATTCGTTCAATTTTGTACATCCTTACTTACATTAGTATGACGTCACTAACGTAATCGTATCGAGGTCTCGATACTATAACGAAAGAGCTTCGTGCTTCCGACTTTAGTTATGTTCCGTTATCGTATCGACAACTCGATACGTTTACGATACGAAACCTACAAATATTCGTGCTAGGGGTACTGTTTAGTAACGTTACACGGCAACTAGAAACGCTCACAGTCGTCGCGTAAACAGAATACATACCCTTTTACTGAATGTTGTTATTATTTATGTTTTAACACTGAAATCATAGTTGAGTTCCACATTGTAGAATATGACGCGCATCATTCATGATACCCAAAGGTGGCGCTACGCAAGAGGAGTTAATACATGTATGGACATCAACAATTATGTCCATTTGATGTCTAATGTCATGGTCCACTGCTAAAACTTACATTTACACTTACCACTAGTTTGGTGGTCTACTAAAGATGCATGGATTATGGGTATTTCAGGCTGGTGTCCCCACGTCTAAAGCGCGTATTTTGGGTACGGGTGGGACAAAATGTGATTAGGGATGTTATCAATGACCTAAATGATTTTATGCAGGATGAAAAGTGCAATTGCTACCAAACTTTCGAAGAATCTATAGGTACTCCATTCGAACTACTATTAGACATTTAATCAAACCTTTTTTACTGTCTGTCTAACCGATTTTGACCTCAATTACGTTGATAATGAATATTGGCAGCTGCAGTATAGGTACCGGCACGAATCTTGAGCGCTCGGCGTCAGAGTGGGGATCGCTTTGCGCATTCCATACATTGGCGAGCCAATCGTCGTCGTTGTTAGATACATGCAGCAAGCGCAGGGAACGAATCACAAGTGACGTCTATGACATGATGGCGCTGCGAGCTGACATGTGTGTGACTAGACACCGCGTCTATGTGTGCGTTGCTCGAGCGCGCTTTGTATGTAGATTGATTTCTATACCTATCTATTTTATGGTATAAGTTACCATTCTAAATTAATGCCAAAAAAAAAATATAAGAGAAGAGAAGCTATCATTTGATTGTATGTGAATGATGCAGGAAGCAGATTGATTGTTGGTGACCTAATTATTGTTATTATAGTTTCTCTGTACTTTTGATTGTTCACCACAGTCAATTAGAGAAAGTCAAGTGATTCAACTCCTTCATTCTTCAACCTCAAAATCTTGAGCACACACTTGAAACCAATTTGTTTGTTGTATTGTTATATTATTATCTATGATATCAAAAGGGTATTGTGATTGTCTACAATTGAATGTACTTGTAATAATATTGAAGTACTTTCAAAATATTCCATCAAAAGCAATTTGAAAATTAAATTATGGTATTCACACAATTGCGGGAATCCAATGAATTCGAGACACACAGGATCAGTCATTATGGCAACACTTGGGGGAGGCCTATGTCCAACAGTGGACGTCTTTCATCTGAAATGATGATGATGATGATGCCCACACTTATTTTTTGCTTATAAAAAGTATTGCTAATGATAAATTGCTTTTTCTTTCTCTTTGTTCTCATTTATATCACAGGTCATTAACCCAAAGATTTGTATGCTAAATTGCAAATGTTGCATTCAGAATGTGATGTCAGCAAAGGTGTGTATTGTAATTAGCAATTAAATAGCCTCCTACCCTACTGCATTTACTATTTTGCATAAGCGAGTATAATGTGAGAATGCATACTGACTAAAAATATCAAAGATCAGCAAACCCTAGTAAGCAGCTAATCAATTCAAAAGCTATAAATAATATGAGAAAATTACCATATGATTAGCACTCTTAATAGGACAAGTTGAAAGATATAAGCCAAGGAGATAATGAAGGTTATAAAATTAAAATAAAAGTAGTTATAATCAAGTTACCTTGTGAAGGACTGGCCTGCAACTGCCTGCGCAGATGCGGGGGGATGTAGCGGCCAGCACTCTTATTAGCCTGAGGCTGCAAGTCCAGACCAGCAAGCTAGAAGATCAATAAAAACAATAATTGTCTATGCATCTTTTACTGTCAACAAAGGACTTGAAATGTTTTGTTATGGTAAGAGTATTCAAATTTCAAGGTGTATTGGGTTCATTATTGGAAACTCTCAGTTAAATAGGCACTCTACAAATAATAATTTGGCAATGCTTTGTCCACTGGCAACTGTTTGTAACTCTGTGTATTTCTCGTTGTGAAATTTACTATTTTCATTCCAATTTTACTAAGTCTTCTGTAATTTCCATAAAGTTATTTAAAAATACATATTTGTAATTTGATACAGTGGATATTTTAGTGTTGTTACTATACATATCTGTTATATAAAACGTTTATAACTATGCCAGTAAGTAATTTTATTGTGAAAGAAACTAGTCATCAAATAACCTTGTTACAATGAGTGTTGCACCTGACTGGTAGCCTCAAAACTTTCCATGCAGTAAAAATAAAAAAACTGAAAATTTCAAGATAACTTATTGGTTAGCTAACCAACATCAGCCAAGTTGCTACATATCGCCATCCAACTATAGCAAATTAGACATGCTAACTTGACTGTACAAGCATGACAAAATACAGCATGATAAACCTTCAATGAACAAAACATACATCAAAACTATACATAGATTATCAAATTACAGCTATCACTTTAGATATCTCTTTATGTGCGTATTCCGGTGTAAAATAGGTACAAATTAATTGCGAAACCTTTTATTTCCTCCCGCCATGACACGCAAATATAGCATGACAATGACCTCACTCGTAAGTGCCTTTGGAAAACTAGAGTGATATCCAAGTACATGCAGATGTTGTTTAACACGAAATTTCTACTGAATCAATGAAATAGATACCATAAAAGTGGAAGAACTAAGTCGCCATGTTGGTTAATCTGAGACACGTAAAGCATTGCGATTTTAAAGATTGATGGTTTTAACAAAAACGAGATCTTTCCATGAATTAGAAGCGATTTAAATTAAAGGGGTAAATCTTTGAATAGCGCCCTTTCCAAGTATATTTTCATCCAATTTTGTAAAAATCAATACTAAGTGCATGTAGCTACATGAGGTACAGACCTGCTGCTCTAGACCTGTTCCATTTTGGTTGGTAACATTACTCATATTACTACCAAGCGGTACGTTTTTTTGGGAACTTTGCTCCAAAAATATTATACAAACACAGTCTACAATGAATTTTGCACAAACACAAATTCACAAAATCACATGAAAAGGCTTCAATTTTTCTCTCCGAAATCACTTTTCATTCGTAGTTTTTGTTCTTCACTGATTATTTAGCATCTCGCTTTAATTCTCATTCGTTCACTCCCACACATTCAATAAATATTACCATGTATCATTTTAAAATACCATAAGTCTGTAAGGTTGCGATTTTCATTAGGTCGCCATAGTATTTCCGTAATTTTTTATGACAAGTTGAGAAATTTCATTAATTTGAATATGTAAATAAATAACTAAGAACTAAATAAATCTTATATTTGAAAATAATATCGGACTTATAAAATCCTACAAAAGTGGGAAAAAATATACAGTGGCAACATTTTCATCTGTAATTTTAGATGAAAACTGTTTTATCATCAGAGTACTTCCGCTTTGGTTTTCTATTCTCTTTGATAGATGTCACTTTTCCCGTTTCAAGCATAGATAAACAAGAACATTTTAGGGTAGGTCTACATTGATGAAATGAAACTTTTCATTCAGTTATAGGTCTATTACACCACTCGATGTTCAAACAGTTTTAGTCGATATCGCACCGAGTCGCGTAGTGTAAAGGGTTAAATAATCTTACTACTCAAAATAAAAAATAAGACGAGTCCGAATGTCGTGTGCTGAATAACGCGTAGTATAATAGGCCCTAGAGTCGTTTTTTCGTTATCTTGCAAGTTTGATTTTTTCACAGCTTTAAGGGATCGATTTGAATATATATATATTGTTTTAACTTTAACTCCATACCCCCACGTGTTCCCACGATAAAGGGTCATAACAGACAGACAGTTTGACAGACAAAAAGACACACATAGACAGACAGACAGACAACAAAGTGATCCTTTATGGAATGCACTTAAAACTTTGTATGTAGGTTCCACCAGTGAAGCAAGAGAGCTCTAAGAGAGGATTTTTGGAAATATCCCCCCTACGGGGAGGAAAGGGGGTAAATTGAAAATTTTTATTTCTTTTAATGGATTCATTTGAATCTTTGTATATAGGTTCCTCCAGTGAAGCAAGTGAGCACTAAGAGATGATTTTTAGAAATTCCCCCATAGGGGGAGATAAATTAATTTACCCCCCGTAAATTGAAATTTTTTATTTCTAATGGATTCACTTGAAACTTTGTATGTAGGTTCCACCAGTGAAGCAAGTGAGTATTAAGAGAGAGTATTAACAGAGGATTTTTGGATTTTTTCTGTCACCAGACTGTATCTCACGAACCATGAGATGATGTATTTCTGTTGCCGCTATAATAACATCATCAGCTTATGAGATATTGTAACAAGGTACTTAAGTATAAATATTTATACAACATCAAATCTAAATGGTGCCCACTGCTGAGCCAAGGCCTCTTCTCACTGGAGAAGGTTAGAGCATTAGTCACCACGCTTGCTCAAGGCGGATTGACGATTTCAAACCTAAAATTTAAAATTATAAGCCCAGGTTTTCTCACGAAGTGTTCCTTCACCGCCTGTCAATGGTGTCTAAATACTCTTAGAAAATACATTGGTACTTGCCAGGTTTCGAATCCACAGCCTCGTGCACGAGAGGCGGGCCTTAACCTCCAGGCCACCACGACGCGTATAACAACAATTAATACTCAAAAACAGAATAAAATAAATATTTAAGGGGGCTCCCATACAAAAACATGTTTTTATACATATAATGGGTACGAAACTCTTCGTTTGCAAGTCCGACTCGCACTTGGCCGGTTTTTTTATTTTATTTTGAAGTCAGTTTTAATTTTTTTTTTTGCGAGCACAAGCCGCGTCTATTAATGATATACTTTTAAAGTCATTAATAGACGCAGCTTGCACTGCGCATAAATCACACCACACACCATGCCTTGAAGATGACGCTACTAATTACCCGGTAGAATTCTTAAATTCCTTAAAACCAGCTGGTCCGGACTCCGCACCATACCATAGGCTTGTACTGCGAAAAGGTACACCGGTAATGTTGCTACGTAACCTAAAACCGCCGAAATTGTGTAACGGCACCAGGTTGCAAGTCAAAGCTTTACACAAAAATTTAGTTGAGGCCGTTATTTTGACAGGATGTGCTCGAGGAGAAATGGTGTTCGTCCCACGCATTCCTCTAATACCAAATGATCTTCCACTTGAATTTAAGCGCCTTTAATTTCTTCTGAAAGTTTGCTTTGCGATGACGATAAATAAATCACAAAGGCAAACTTTCAAAGTCGCTGGTGTTGATTTATGAGACGACTGCTTCTCTCATGGACAATTGTATATTGCTTGCTCACGTGTCAGCTCTCTCTTTAACCTCTTCATACTGGCAAATTGTGAAAAAAACTAAAAATATTGTTTACAAGGAAATCCTGTAAGACCTTCAGCCACACTGGATGTGTATTGGCTGGACATAGGCCTCCTTATAGACATCTCCACGATGGCCAGTCCTCCTCAGTGCTAAACGGTGCCAGCAGGTTCCAGCGACTTTCACTAGACCGTCCGACCGTCGCGTCGTGTCCTCTTCGTTCTGTTTATGATGTTGTTTTTTTACCTTTTCTAGTATGTGTACTATTATTACAAAGAGAGGCAATTTGATTTTTTAAATGTTTGTTTACACACGTAATCGATAGACCATGGAAAAGGCGATAACTAAGCGAAAAACCCAAATTTCTCAAAAAAAAAAACTCACCTGATGGTAAGAGATGACGTGGCCGACGATGGAGCACGATTGCCTAGAAGCAATCTATTTACTCTTGACTTAAGACCCCTAGGTTATAGTTAACAGGAAACACAGACTCCGGCAAGGAATTCCATTCCTTAGCTGTACGCATAATGAATGTACTCCTAAAACGCTTTGTACGTATAGGTGGGATGTCCACCATGTACCGGTGGCGCAAAGCCGTACGTCTTGTGGTCCGATGATGGAACGGACTTGGCGGAATTAAATTTTGTAACTCTAGTGCACACTCCCCGAAGTGTAAACGATAGAAAACAGACCGGCTAGCAACTCGGCGTCGATGCTCAAGACTTTAGAGTTTGGACTTCACAAGAACATCATTGCCATCTTCTTGGCACGCTTTTCAATAGACTAGTGCATCCAGCTGGTATTAGACCTCGTATATTTGGGAGGTGCACTTTGTGAGAGAGGGAGTGCAGCCGCTGTTTAACTTTACTCTTTCCATTCCTTTTCATAATTTGAGAGTGAATGCGAGTAGCCAGCGTTGCGTACTAATTACCTACAGGTCATTGAACTCGCTCAGCTGACGTTTTCTTAAAGAAATTAATTTCATACAACATGCGTAAATTAATATGAGTTTTAAAAAAAGGTCCTAATTTTTTTAATTTTATCTTTACTTATCGATAGTGTTTCATGTACCGGATCGACTCTCCACTGGGTTAAAACGGTCAAAATTTAGCGATGTATTTATATCATCAACTTTTATCTCCGTAAAATCCTTTTTTCTAACTAGCTAAGAGTCGGCTTCCAGTCTAATCGGATTCGGTTTAATATAGAGAGCTTCTATAAGGAGCGATTCTGTCAGTCCTCCACAACCCGGATAATGAGTAACACGATACTACTTGGATAGACTGATACCCTATATAAAAAATGTACTCTGTGGACTGATGGTCAGACTTTCTGGCGTCTGTACCTGTAACGACTACGACTAGAAAGATCTAGTAGATTTTGCGTTTCTTAGAGGAGGTTCCTTTGCCGTAATGTTGGCTCCCCTGTCTGTCTACCGAAAGAAGAAGGGAAAATGAAAAGAGTTTCCTACTCTACCATATTTTTTGCACGAAATGTGAAACTAAATAGATTTTAACGGTAGTCGCACCACTTTATGGAGAATAAATCAGGGGAATGGGATTTTATTTAAAAAACAAGTATAGAAGGAAGTTGTTGGATGGAGAGGTACGATATTGCAGCGTGTCAGTTTCGGTATTTGAAAGAATTGCAGGACAATCGAAATGGACCTCATCGTTGTATGCTTTAATCAAAAATAGTTTTTACAGTTTCCAAAAGAAATAATAAAAAAAAATTATAAGGCAATTGTTAAAGGTAACGAAATATCAGTATCTCCCTAATATTAAGTAATATCATTGCCAAAAATATTGCAACACTGTTTTTTCCGTTTTGCCAACATTACGGCAAAGGAACCTCCTAAAGGATCTATTACACTATAGTCCGTCTAATGAAAGCGTGACCTGAGAAAAGGAGGTTACGACCAAAAATTTTGAATGTGGTATTATTGAAATAGTAGGAGAAAAAAGTTTTGATACTAGAGTATTTTTTGTATTTATAACAATTGTATAATAGTTAATCCTAGTCAAACACATGTGTGTAGACTTAATTATTTGGTGGGTGTATGGTAAAGGTCAATAACACACAAAATGTTGGTTATTATCCCAAATTATTTTAATTTATCTGATCTCTCAAATGTCGCTATATGGCGTGGCTGGTATGACCTCACGGCGTTCTTACCTTCCGCATGACGCAGGTCCTCACCGGACATGGTTCGTTCGGGAGGTACCTACACCGGATTCATGCGGAAGTGACGCCTGGGTGTCGCCACTGTGCGGAATGCCCGGAGGACACGGTGGAGCACACAGTCGAGGTGTGCTCCGCTTGGGCGGATCATCGCCGTTCCCTCGTGGGGGCGATCGGCGGCGGAGACCTCTCGCTCCGAGCATCAGGCAACGGCGTTATCGCCGCCGCCGCCAGCGCCGGGATACTGATCCCGATTTCTGGCCACCGTAGGCACGGGCTTGCGGACAGTGAGCAATGGGTAGCTCGCTGTCCGGCCGTCCGGTAACTGTCCGGACCAAGCCCAAGTCGTCAACGGCGCGCACTGTTCCCGCGCGCCTCAAGGAGTTGTCAGCAACAGCAGGGGCCCAGCCGGGTCGAAGCCTACTGGGTTTTCCGAAAGGTCGCTCGAGCCCCGGTATGAAGGCTTGAAGGAACGGGATGGGTTTTTTAGGCAGTAATAGTCTGACACTATCTCCCGCTCCGCCTAAGAGCAGGGGTTGTCATAGGATGATTTTTCAAATCGGAAAAAAAAATGGCGCTATATAATATTCAAATAATATTCTTTATTTACCATTTGGCCTTCTGGCAAGTGCACAACACCGCGATAGTCAAATAAAATGGTCAACATGATTTCAACTTCATCACGTCTCGCCAACACTAACGTCTTTCAAGGTTGTTGGGTTGGAATCGATTCGTTTTAGCATAGAGAAAATTCAAATCGTTTGGAATTAGTCAAGTGGGAACATGTTTTATACTCCAATGATTGTTTCAAATGATACGCATCGACTCGTGAGACACAAAAAGTTCAACAGCTCTCAAACTTGAACTAGGATTTCAGTCACTATTTCCTTCACTTTCGCAATTTTAACTTCGGTTGAAGATTTTGATGCTCTATCAGACAAAGTGAGGCAAATCTTTCATTACATCTCAACTGCTTTTGAACGCATTCTACCACTCACTAGCATGTGTTTTTGATTAAGTCGATTCACCAAAAGCCTTCTTTGTTTGATGTTTTTGTCCATTATGAAATTCGCAATATATGTCAGATTATCTAAAAATATAAGAAAAACAAATTATCATTATATCCTAAATATAACTATCTAATAATATTAGTCGACAAGGATCAAGATTATAACGTCATACTAACTTAAAAATTCTGAAATTGTGTGTAAACATTGTTAGTTTTCATTGAAAACACCTTCTTTCTCTTCTTGTTTTTGTTTGAACTTATTAACCATAGTGTGTAGCAGTTTTCGCACGTTACTGTTTATTGTTTTTCCCTTATTTATGCAATTATTCTTGAAAAATAAATATCTGTTTACAAAACTGACAATTCCGATCATAGACTTTGACGTGATTTTTTTCGGCAAAACAATGTTGCCAATTTTATTTAAAAAAAAAACTCCAGGTTACGCTTTCAGTAGACGCACTCTACCTACCTACGCGTTATTCAGACTCGTTTTGTTTATGGTTCGACGTATCTAGTCTATGGTTCGACGTATCGCGCCAGTGTTATAGGGGTTAAACTGTCTTTCAATGAATGAAAAATAATACGAGTCGGAATATCGCACGCGATGTAGGAATGACAATCGGGACCAACAACTTTATGTGCTTTCCGAGGCACGGGATGTCAGTAACGTCCTATCCTAGCTAAACTTAAAAAAATATAAAAATAATTACATTGGTATTTGCCCGGTATTGAACCCACAATCTCTGCCTTAACCACAACAACACTTATTTCACCTTATTTCAACCTTATTGTTTAAATGAAAAAAGCATTATTACCAGCATATATGATACAGTTCAATCAGAATCTAGCTCTTCAACAATACCGCTCATCTCAGCATCAAACTGATATGATTAGGACTAGCTTAAACAAAAACAGATAGGCAAATAAGTTTCCTTTGCAAGCTTCACTTTTTAATCATTTGACAGGTCTTTGACGTTCCTATCCTATTCTTATTTGATTGTTTGAATCGCATTTAAAGATTTAAACATCATATTTAAGGTTCTAGGTGTCACGTAATCAGAAGAAAATCGCCAGCGACTAAAGTAGCTATGTGTAGACGTAGCGTTATAATATTTATGGATTCCCGGCGCCTGCCGTTCTGGAAAAATTGTCTTTGATTTGGCTTGATGACACTGACAATTCTGATTCTGACAATTGGTAAAATAAATTTCGATAAACATATCACTGTTTTATTTCATTCAATTTATTTTTTGTAATTGCAGTGCGCAAAATTTTTTGTTTTAATTGATTTACTAAAAACTGTTGTTTATTACAAATTACTTACGTAAGTTTGTTCTACTAAGACTCCAAACTTTAGGTTGAATTGCATTTTGACTGTCAATACAAGCCATTGCACTTGATATACCAGAAACTTCATTATCAAAAGTTCCTAGCTAAAGGTATTATTGAATTAAATATTAGTGTAGAATATATAGAGATTAAGCATTGCCATACAATGTGGCAATGCCGCTAGTCTTTTGGGCACACTTCTAGTCGACAGCGAGATGCCTAGGAGTTTTATGACGTCATATTTAGCTAGGCATCCATTGTATTATATATATATATATATATATATATATATTATTTATAATTATTATCTAAGTGTATTTTAAATTTATTTAATTATTGTTAAATAATAATAAAAGAATATTTTAGTGTAGAAATTATTCAATCAATAAATGACTTCCTAATAGGTTAGGTACCCACAATGCATTCCAAAAAATAATAGGATCATTGTTACAGTACAATTCACGAGTGATGGCGGCCGTGAAGTTAGCCTTTGCGAACGTTCGCGCATACTACACTCTTCTCGCACACGCACGTCGCCATTTGGTTCCTAAAACACGTTACTGCACAGCCTGCGCAAACTTCACGGCCGCCATGTTGTGACGTCATAGCCATTAGCGGTGGGCGTTATGGTATGGATCTCGACTTACATTTTCACTGTTTTTCATAATTTTCATACAACCGCTCTAACACGATTATGACGTTATTAGGTTATTACAGGTCGCGCGGTGAATCAAGATCGCTCGGTGAAAATAGTGGGGGCAATCGGCGCATGTGTACAATTGCGCACAGAAATTCTTAGTATGTTAGGATTTTATTTTTAATTTCGTATGTTTGAACCTTAGTAACATAACTTATAATAACACTAGTTTTCAATTATAATTTATCTTGTAAGTAGGTGAGCTCAAAAAATTTAAAATTTTAAAATATAACATAAAATTAAAAAAAAATAATTTCGTTAGTTTCTTTCTTTAACGTAATAGGTAATTCACGTCGTAAACCATTTTTCTGGCTAGCCGTTTTAAAACTTTATTTTTAACCAATTTTTTACGACTACGTAATACTATTACGATAACACAAGCTGTACGCAACAGTACCCAAGTAGACCAGTATCCAATGAGAGGCGAGAACGCAACGCGGGAATTTAAGAGCGACTTTATCTACCAACGACGTGTCGCCGACGGCGCACACCCGCCCGGACGTCGCCAAATAGACCGTAAAATTGAACACTGCGCATACCCCTTCCACTTTTGCCGAGCGATCTTGATTCATCGCGCAACCTGTACCTACACATTTTTCATCAGATAGGCTAACAATACTGGACGCGGAGTTTTTGAGCTCATAATTTTTTGTTGAAGAGGTTTATGTCTAAAAAACTATTTTTTAGACATAAACCTCTTCAACAAGAAATGCAGTCTCAATGTTAGGAAACGCATACCTTTTGAGAAAAAATTCGCCATTTTGACAGATGTCATTAACTTTTTACAAAGCCTCGCGTTCCGAATTGCGTCAAAAGCAGTTATATCGGGAATCCGACCAACGCGCAACGTCACAAAAATAATACATAGTCCTTTTAATTTGTGATTATAAAATTTGGTCGGATTCGCAATATAATCGCTTTTGACGTAATTCGGAACTAAAGGCTTGTTTGTAATATCTATGACAAAGGTCCATACCTACAGCCACAATGTTATTTCTTTTTAAACCACCCAGAAGTAGGGGGAAAGAGGTCAACCGTCGAATCCAACTCGGTTGGGCAGCGTTCGGGAAGCTACGCGGTATCTTCTCGTCCAACATACCACAGTGTCTCAAGACGAAAGTCTTTAACCAGTGCGTGTTGCCAGTGATGACATATGGCTCCGAAACGTGGTCGCTCACAATGGGCCTCATCAGAAGGCTCAAAGTCACCCAAAGAGCAATGGAAAGGGCTATGCTCGGGGTTTCCTTGCGTGATCGAATAAAAAATGAAGATATCCGCAGGAAAACTAAGGTTGCCGACATAGCACAAAGAATTGCCAACCTTAAGTGGTAATGGGCAGGGCACATTGCTCGCAGAACAGATGGCCGTTGGGGCCGAAAGGTTTTGGAGTGGCGACCGCAAACCGGAAGACGCAGTGTTGGAAGGCCTCCTACAAGGTGGACCGACGACCTGGTGAAGGTAGCGGGAAACCGATGGATGCGGGACGCACAGGAACGTTCGATGTGGCGACGCTTGGGGGAGGCCTATGTCCAACAGTGGACGTGTATCTGCTGAGATGATGATGATGAGAAGTAGGAGCCCTGCGTAGCGGGGCTCCGTCGACTACGATTTTAAAGCAATTTTGAAGTAGATAAGATACAGAAGCAAGACATGAGGGCGCTCCGACTCGGATAGGCTACCGCTACCTCCTTCAAGGTTATTTTTTTAAAACCACCCAGAAGTAGGAGCCCCACACACATTGGCGTTCCGTCGACTACGACTTTTAAATAATTTTGGAGTGTTTTGAGGTTAGGTTACAAAAGATTATTTTTCTCGGAAACAGAGAGTTCTCAAATTTACCCCAAAAATGCATAAAATTTACGATTTTTTTATTCCTAACCTCAAAATTTCAATCTTGAATATCTCTAAAAGTATGAGTTTCCTAGATTCGGGGTTGGGGGCTTCCCTGGGAAGCTGTATCTGGATACAGCGTAGATCCTTAAGTATAACTGAAGTACAATGCGTTCCAAATAAGAATAGGATCGATTGCCATGTTGTGACGTCACGTCATACTGTCAAATCGAAGAAATTAGGTAGGGTGAGCAAAACAGAAAAAACAATAAAATTATGGTTACGAATCGTGAACGAAAAAAGATTAACCAGAATCTATTTCTTAAATTTTGCTCATCTCTGCGTTACTGTGTGTCTGAGTAGTGTCAAATGGAAGAAGACGAATTGCTCCTAACAATGAAAACTCCCTATTTCCGGCCATCGTAGGCGCGGGCTTGCGGACTTCGAGCAATATTATGGTCCGACCGTCCATGTCCGGACCAGCCCAAGTCATCGATGGCCACCGTAGACGCGGGCTTGCGGACAGCGAGCATTGGGTAGCTCGCCGTCCGACCGTCCGGACCAACCCAAGTCGTCGACGACGAGTAGTGTTCCACGCGCGCCTCAAGCAGATGTCCATAAACTGTAGGGAGGGATCAACAGGGTCGAAGCCTACTAAGGCCACGAGTTCGCTTCTGAAAGGAAAACCCGGCCCTGGAATGCAAACCAACGAAGGAATTAGAAGTGGGTTTTAATCAGTAAAAGTCTGGCGCCCAGTCTCGCTCCGCACAAGGGCGAGAGATGTCATTGAAATATCACCTAAAAAAAGGCACAAAAGTATAGTCTAATACAGTAATATAGGTAGTAAAATATACAAAATGTAAACATTCTTTATTCCAATTTCACAATTGGAATAAAGAATGTTTACATTTTGTTTTATTATACAGAATTCCATTTTAGATTATTTATTACTGCTGTTGAAGTACCTAGCATATTTATGTATTGCACAGGCTGTTGGTGTTGCTCTTCCAAGAAATGAATAAATAAGTAGTTAATCAAATAATCAAATTAACGATTGATTGAAATTAATAAATACTCAATAAATACACGTTTTTAATCGAGTATTTATTCATTTTGAGTATTTAATCGGATAAAATCCCAACACTATTCATGATTAAAAATCATACTTAATAAAAAACATTTTATTGCGGTGCCTGCTGCCACAAAAAAAAAGCTAGAAGCGGCTTCTAGCTTTTTTTGTGGCCGCACCGCCGCAGACAGTCCACGACAAAAGGCCGCCACAAGAAGCTAGAAGCGACTTTTTTTGTGGCCCGTTTCCTTTCAGAAGCTCGTGGCCGTGGCCGACCCTGTTGAGCCCTCCCTACGGTTTATGGACATTTTCTTGAGGCGCGCGTGGAACACTACGCATCGTCAACGATTTGGGTTGGTCCGGACGGGTACCGGACGGTTGGACGGCGAGCTACCCATAATATTGCTCGAAGTCCGCAAGCCCACACCAACGATGGCCAGAAATAGGGAAATTTTCATTGTTAAGAACAAATTCATCTTCTTCCATTTGCCACTACTCAGACACATCACACAGTAACGCAGAGTTGAGCAAAATTTAAGAACTGGATTTTGGTTAAACTTTTTTCGTTCACGATTCGTAAGCATAATTGTATTTCTGTTTTGCTCACCCTACCCAATTTTTTTCGATTTGACAGTATGACGTGACGTCACAACATGGCAATCGATCCTATTCTTATTTGGAACGCATTGAACTTTAGTATAAACTTAACAATTTATGCTGTATCCTATTTAACTAAAAAGCGAGGGTTTTTTTGGTTTTTATGCTCACATATACCTATTATATTGTCTATACGTGAGGACTTAATTAGCTTTCTAGTAATTATGATTTACTTTTTTTTTCTAGTTTTATTAGCTATATCCTGTGTATGCTACAACGCGTTGAGTTCGAATAACATGTCAGCCACAACACGAATTTCGCTATTTGGTCTTTCTGTGATTGCCACAACGCGCTGTGCGCGTTTTCATTAGAGCCATAACATGAATTTCGCCATGTGGATGTGTAAAACAACACAGTAAATCAACGCGTTGTGGTCTGCGACTGAGCGTTTTCGATCTTTGAGCGTAACATATATATATCTCTCATTTGTCCCACCCGTACGCAAAATACGCGCTTATGACGTGGAGTTGCGGAAAACAGCCCGTTGTACCTACCTAACATATATATATACATACGTAAAAAGGGATGTCTCAATATTTCAGAATGGAAGCTGCGTCTCACATGCCTCCTCAGCCTAGAGAGCGTCAGCCTCCTCCGGAGCCCCGTGCACGTCAGCCCCCACCAGCGCCGCGGCGCGCCACCGCGCAACTCCCACCACAACCTCGGGAGCGCCGCCCTCCACCCGCACCCCGGGAACGACAACCTCCACCAGCACCCAAACATTTGTGATCAAAATATAACTCAGGGCCCATATCATTGGTATGGGAAGTGGTAAAGAATAAACTAAGGTTACTTTATTCTTCCGCATTCCCCATCCAATCACTCTCTTCTTTTGTCATCATGGCTCAGGCTGTAAATTGTTGGATGTTACTTTTGAATATTATTGAATGTGTCGTGGCCAGATCTTAGAAATTGATCACTCATAATATGGTCAAGTAAAACTGGCCAGTACCCCTAGCCAAGTTGCTAATCTGCAATAGTTAACGCTTGTAGAAAGCTTCAAATGTACGGGAATGACGTCGTCTTAACGCTCAGTCACGTGGTCAGAACAAAAGAATTGGCGACCTGGTCAACTCAAAGCGTTCGGCGCAAGCGAAACGGTTGTAATTTGGCTAGGGGGCAGATCGTTTTAAACGTTAAAGTTTGATGATATTTGAGTCTTTGTTTGGCCTAATTCCTTTAGACCTTTTATTCTCATTGAAATCCTACTTTATGATAAGGCCAAACGAGGAACATATCATCAAGTTAACGTTTAAACGATTTGGCCATTAAGTAAGCCTTATCATGAAGTGATCAATTGTAAGATCTGGCCACGACAGATACAACATACGCCAGTTAACTCACCTCTTTTCTCTTTCTTTTCTCAGAAAATACTTGTCACAGTTTCACAGTATGTTAATTGTAACAAATTAATCAGTCTAATTGTTTTAATGTCAAGTTAATCAAAATTATTTGAGCCGAGTTTTTTTTTTATTCAATAATGTAGGGCTTTGTCGCACATGCGATTATGCCGCCCATGAGCCGTGTTGTTTACTAAGCAATAATATTACAAACTGTTGTGCCTGTACCTGCACATATACTCCATTTGTTTATGTACTTAACTAAGGGTGAGTTGCACCATTTAACTATAACGATAACCAAACCATACTTAACCAGCCGTGAAACGGCCGCCTATTGGTCAATTCGAAGATTTGACAACTGTTAACGGCTTTGTTATGGTTATAGTTAAATGGTGCAACTCAACCTTAATGTAAACAATCTTTAACATGTCTTTTATCTAAAAAAAAATCTATTTTTTTTTATCTAAAGTGTTTACAATTAGGTAAACCTAAACCGATGTTAAGTAATTAACTAAATTTAAATAATCTTTGTATGTCTTTT
The DNA here is from genome assembly GCA_929112965.1 of Mythimna albipuncta. Classification (NCBI taxonomy): domain Eukaryota; kingdom Metazoa; phylum Arthropoda; class Insecta; order Lepidoptera; family Noctuidae; genus Mythimna; species Mythimna albipuncta. Next base: position 13,721,540 of record OV815962.1, read on the forward strand.
ATACAATTTATTTTAAATTAAAAGATATATCAAGGTTGTTTACGTTTATTTAAGTAGGTACCTACCTAATAAGATGGAGTTTATGTACAGTTATTGCTTTTAATTCTAACCTGTCTGTCCCTTTTAATTTTTCTGAAAGGGTCTGATAATACAGAGCACTAATGTAAATAGTAAGTAACTGTATATAACATAAATTAGGTGGGCGTATACCAATATTATAGTGTTATGTTAAATAATAGAGATAGAGTGAGTATGCTAATTCAACATGTTTTGGGACTCCAAAACCTTAGACATGTTTTTTTTTATTTGGAATGTCATCCAATGACATTCTAAATGAAACTCCTTGAGCCGCGCGTGGGTCAATACGCGTGGTCGACGTCTTGGGCTCGGACCGGACGGTCGGACGGCGATCTATACATTGCTCGCTGTCCGCAACCCCGCGCCTACGGTGGCCGGATATCGGGATCAGAATCTCGGCGGCAGCTGACGCGTGAGCGCCGTTGCCTCACGCGTGCGGCCTTGCGGCCTCCTTTGCTAGCATTACTGTTTCGCAGAAGGAGGCGACCGCCTGCCACTCCTTGTTCCGGACCATAGCCTGTACCAGAGCCCGGCGCGAGAGATCGCTGCTGCCGATCGCCACCACGAGGACACGGCGATGCTCTGCCCAAGCGGGGCATACCTCAACAGTGTGCTCCACCATGTCTTCCGGGCGAGCCACACAATGGTGACACCCGGGCGTCACTTCCGCACGTATCCGTTGCAGGAACCTCCCGAAATGACCATGTCCGGTGAGAACCTGCGTAATGCGGAAGGCAAAGACACCGGGAGCTCCTTCCTGCCACGCCTCAAAGAGGGGACTTACCGTCATAATTATGGCATGCTCATCACTGGTTTGAGACAGTCGCTGTCGCTATTTCACCATGAGATCCCGCCGGAACTCAGAGTTTTGCCCCGACGTTGCATCTTTACGCGCAAATCGTGCATGAGTGCAAGAACTGTTGCCTCCAGATCCCATGGTGGTAGGCCAGCAAGGAAAACCTTCCGTTCAGCTGGGCCGCCTGTCGCTTTCGCAGAGACGGCGCCCACGCCGATGCTCCTTAAAAGGGCCATGGACACATTAGACATGATGACAATAAAATATCAGTTGTAAGTAAGTATATTTTAGTTTTGTATACTAAATACATAAACAAAAAAAACTGCTGTACTGAATAATATACCTAAGTAAACATAAAGGTCAAACAGAAAATGTTTTATAGACTGTGAACAAATTTCGAATGATATTTTATCATTCCTTACACTTTTTAAATGTTTCTTTTGTGTAAATTTGTTTTGTTTTAAAATACAAACTGTAACTACTAAATAAAACGCTTTCAAAAATTGTGATTTGTGCCAAAAATTAAGATTATATATATTAGTATTTTAATAAAATTGATTATAATTTAAAAATCTACATTTATAGTACCTATAAAATATCACTCATTGATTAATCACTAAATCTCAGAAACTATAACACCTACAAACTTAAAATTTATTAGGTTTGTATGGAGAAACCAAATTTCACGCGGGCGAAGCCGCTAGCAGAAGCTAGTACTTAATAATTGCATTCAAGTTTAGTTATTTTTCCAAATCGTACACTGTCATGTTGATTGTATAGCAGGCAATTTGGGCATTACAATTCAGAAAAACAAGCGAAAATTTAAAATTAGAATTTCATTTGTTTTTCCTATAAATTAAATTTAACTGGTTTGAGACAAATGTGTGCTAAGAGTTGGAGTACATTTTATCTTTGAAAACTAAAAACTAGCGCTTGTCTTAAAAAAAAATGTTCTTTATTTGTTTAGGTAGGTACTGTGACTTTGGGGCGTCTGAAAAAGTTTTTTTTTTAATGGGTACTTCGCCCGCGGATGCCGCTCAAGTGGTGGCATTGCTGGATTCTGGACTTAGTCAGCGTTTTGTGGCTGAAAGATTGCATCTCAGCCTGTCGTCTGTTCATAAAGTCTACGAACGCTATCGGGAGACTGGTTTGTTCACGCGCCGTTTAAGATCTGGCAGGAATCGGGACACTTTTGAGTGGGGTGAACATCTTAACAAAATCGACGTCTTAATGCTTTTCAATTGCAGCAGCTTTCATGTTGTCGGTATGTACGTAGAGTGGCTGTAAGTGACTCTACAATTAGAAGAAGGTTGAAGGAACGTGGACTAGTACTGAGAAAATTAACATCAAGATTTAAAAACCTCTTAATAAGCACTATTAAACGATTTTAATTGACATATATTTTTAACATTTTTCTGATAATCTTTTTATCACATGACAACTACCTAGCTGATTTTCCTGTAAATCCGTCCATACATTTTTATTCATGGTAAATCTTTTGATCGTACACTTTTTGTTAATAACGAACCATTTCATCACATCTAAAGTGTAATAGTTCTGTCATTGACATTTTAGGAAATAACTTGCTTGATTTATCTAGAAAAGGCCTTTGCACAGGTAGATAACCGACTGTAGAAATGACTAAGACTATGAGTAAGCATAAAACAAGAATCAGGAAAAAGGGATTTTACTAAATCAATACCTAAAATTACACGGAATTGATCAGTCTCATCGAAATACTACGAATAATGGAATATTTAGGACAAAACTTGTCTGATAATAATATATTTCAACATAACAGCAGACGCTAGCGTGGGTGAAGGAAGTACATAATCTGAGCGTGATAAACTGCCAAATCCTCAGTCCATTCGCTTGTTTCCGAGCCGTCAGACAAACATACAAAATGTTCCGGAGTTGGTTCCTGGTCTTAATGTTATTGGTGTGTGCTGTGTTTTCGCGGCCAAACGTTGCGCAGAAGGGGAAAGTGGGCGTTCCTCAAACGGTGCGTAAGAGCGATGCTCTGTTCGCTATGGCTGAAGACTCACCAGTTTGGGACAGCTGCCCCGATGGTTTTCAGATGGATGTAGCCGGCATCTGTCGTGAAGTGTGGTATGATGAATATGATGAATAGACGAAGATAAGCCTACGTTCCGACGACAAGTTTTTTTTTTTCTAAGAAACCTTACGCAGTCGTTGGAAATGTTACCTGTCTATGTCTACCTCTTGTATTATAAAATATCTACGTAACATCAATCTACTGTTTTTTTTGTATTAAAATCGTTTTGATAAGAATCCGTGTTGTTTTAATTTCCTCCATAAAACACACACTACTACAGGTAAGCAGTGATAATGATAACACAACCGGCTAAGTGTGTGTCGCTTGTCGAGCCTCGCGCAGTTATGGTTTCGTAGTGGCTGCGTATACCTACCGAGCGGACTAGGAAGAGGTTTTATGTTTATAAGGTACTAGTTTTTGCCCGCGTCTTTGCCCGCGTTCATAAAATATATGCCTATGTCACTCAGGTATAAAGCAGCTTTCTATCGGTGAAAAAAAATTAGCAATCGAACCAGTACCTACTACCTGTACCTACCTACTTCCAGAGATTACGTAGGTACCTCTTACAAACAAAAAACTTTAATAGAAACAGGTGTGATAAATGTTTATAACCATTCATACCTATAAATTATAGGTAAATATATAATTTATATAATGTTCAAAAACGGGCCCTCATAATAGGATGGTAACTAAAGGAGTTTTAAATCTGGCTTTACAAGAGAAGTTAGAATTACTATCTACATTTGATACAAGTGGGTAAACGACTTCATTCCACTTCAGGTGAAATATAGAGGTAGGTACGCCCGTGCCGAAGTGCTATGAAAAATTTATTAAACGACGTTTTTCAACATACTAGAAAAAAAAAACTAGAGTAGTTATCTATATAGTTAAACAAATTAGAGACTATTAGTAGGTATTAGAAAGCTGTAAAATAACCGCGGACAGACGGACATGCGGAACTATCATGACTACGGTACCCAAAATAGTGGATAAACGTAAATCTGACTTTTATCAAGTTACCTAACTGATATTGCTCTGTTGATGAATCTACCTAGCTGTAGGTAGATACTTTACTTTGATATCTGATGCGTATAATCATTTAGGAATTAATAAAGTTTTAATAAAATTATCTACAGTTTAGGTACCTAGACGACAAGGATTAGACATAGTGGCGTAGTTAGTCCCACTTATTGAAAAATACTAAGAGATTATTTATTTAGGGGAAAAAATGGGACTGTATTACTAAGAATCCACTGTCCGTCTGTCTTGCACCAGGCTGTATCTCATGAACGGTAATAGCCAGACAGTTGAAATATTTTCACAGATGATGTATGTTACCGCTATAACAAGAAAAATTAAAAACAAAATAAAATAAAGTGGGGTTCCCACACAGCAAAAAGGTTTTTTAACAAACAAACACCGGGACTGGTGAAACTAAAAAAATCTAGTGTGGTGTCTAATGTTGTATAGGTACTGGTTCGGTATTTTTCGTGCGCGAATCATGTATATTAGGTCATTTAAACAAAGTGAAACGGAGTCTTGATAGGTCGGCTAGCACGGAGACTGAAACGGAGTCGTGATAAACCACGACGGAAATGGCTGGTGGATAACATGATACGAATATAAAACACTTGTAGCCCGGGGGCCCCGTATCTATCATCGGGCCATGTAACATGGATACGGCGGTAGCTACGCCCCTGGTCAGACACCCAAGACAAACCTGACTTGAGAGCAGTGGCGTGGTAACGGCCCCGACTTACGAGTTGTAGGTCGCGGGTTCAAACCTAGCCAGGCGCATTATTTTGTGTGATTTATTTCATCGCCACTGCTCTTAAAACGGTTAAGGAAAACATCGTGAGGAAACTGGCATGTCCTAGAACCAAAAAGTCGAAGACATGTGACATTCCCCAACCTGTACGTGGTGGATTACGACTCATTCCCTCTCCTAGAGACGAGGCATAAGTCCCAGCAGTGGGAACATTAAAAGGCTGATTATGATATGCTATGCTAAGACAAACCGGAAGGATAAAACAAACAGAATAAAACGTAACGTATTTAATTTCATAATATCATAGTTTGGAAATGGGTACTTGATTCTTAAAAAACCAAGATTTTTTTTTCGTTTCACTAGAACACTGCATTTCTTGACATTTAAGCATTTACAAAGAAGTTATCATTCCGTTCTGGGGCGGGGTAGTAGCACAGCGATGTAAGCCCAAGTGTCGAGCTGGTCTAGGATGGGGTTGAGTCCTGCGATGGCATATTTGGTGGCAGCCGTAGCGATTGCACCCTGGAACCGGTTGACGTAGTCTATGATCACCTCTTCAATCATAGAGTTGACGATACCGTCGATGTCACCTCCGCCGATTACTCCTGTCAGTTCCGACTGAAATTAAAATAATAAAATGGTAGTAGGTAAGTGACAACATAATGCGATAAATCATTACAGTGCGTTTCACATAAGAAGTTCCTTTGTCGTAATATTAGCTCTCCTGTCTGTGTACAGAAAAAAGAAAGGAAAAAAGTAAAGAGCCTACTCTATCAAAATTGTGGCACGAAATGCGAACCTATATCGATTCTAACAGTAGTTGCAACACTTTTTGGAGAATTATGAGGAAATGAGATTTTATTAAAAAAACAGTTCTAAACGGAAGTTGTAAATGGAGATACGATATTGTGGCGTCGGTTTTCGGTATTAGAAAGAATTGCAGGACAACCGAAATGGAGCCCAGCGTCCTATATTTTATTCAAAAATAGTTTTTACAGTTTCCAAAAGAAAGAAAAAACTAAATATTAAGTAATTTCATTGCTCAAAATATAGCAATACTGTTTTTCCGTATTGCCAACATTACAGCGAAGGAACTTCTTTAGAGGCCGGCGACAGATGAATTTCCATACAAACGTAATACCACGCTCATTTGCAGTTGGAGCATATTTCCAGCATATTATGATGATATTCGATTATAGACAACATTTAACATACATACTATTATCCTACTATAAGTGGGTATCCTGTACCCCTAGCCAAGTTTTAGCAGATTAGCTGCAATAGTTAACGTTTGTAGAAAGCTTCAAATGTACGGGAATGACGTCACTTCAACGCCCAGTCACGTGGTCAGAACAAAAAAAATGGCGGCAAGGTCAACTCGAAGCGTTCGACGCAAGCGAAACGGTTGTAACTTGGCTAGGGGGGCAAGTCTCCTAATCTCGAATACAGTAATTTTTATACCTAATTATTATAAAAAAAACCTGAGCCTATTACTGCCCAACTCCTGGGCAAAGGCCTCTCCAAGTTCTTCTAAATATTCTTCTCCCGCGCTCTCTCAAACCAGTCCTCGTAGTTCGCGTCTAGTACGTTCCAAAATGGGCACACTAAACGTGGGCTAAAGGCAATTAGGCTCAACTGGGAATGGGCAGGTCACGTCAGCCGTATGCACAGTTACCGCTGGGCAACAACATCGCTACACAGTGGGATTCTGGAGGAAAAAGGCGACCGACGTCGAGTCCGGCATAAGAAGAGGTAGCGAGATAATCTTAACGCTTTTATATTATATAAATAATTTAAATTAATAATATTAGGTTCATTAATTAAGCTGCTATGGGGATAATAAATTAAGTATCTCGTTTTATTTCTATTTGACACTATAGGGCTGCAGAGTCAAATAGAAATAGAAGAAATGGTAACACTTTCTATGACATGACGACACGCTCAGCGCAGTTGTACTATTTTTCTCGTTCACTTTGCGTTTCGACGCTTGAAAGGCGTTATAGAAACGTGCGTCGACGGCGCGCATTTATCTTATTAACTAGATTAGTAATTAGATTTGTAGAAGTAGTAGTAGTAGATTAGACACAATAGAAAGACTGAGAGAGCGAACGCCTGAATTATAGGTCTACGACTACGGGCTGCTTCAGACTCGCAAGCGTATAGCGTCTGTATCGCTACAAACGCGCGTCAACAGAGCATTTAAAAAACATGGTGTGGACAGGCCCCAACAGAAGAGCAATTCAAAGTTATAATTTTTAGAAAAAAAAATCTTTTCTAAAAATTTTAACTTATAAATCACTCCCCTGTTAAGTTTACTCAAAGACGTTTAGTATTTTTTGCCTTTCAAGCGACGGTTTGTTATTTATAATAATACTTTCTATAGTTTTTTTGTCCTATGATGAGTTCCCTGACAGTTCTTGTCTGAAAATTATAGTGATGTGACCTAATGAAATTTAATCGATTTTTTACAATAACGAATCAGTTGGCAAAAAAAAATTGAATCGGATTACTGATTTTAGATTTATAGATGATAAATGTTAAAGTTTGTATGTGTGTGTGGATGTTTGTTACTCTTTCACGCAAGAACTAGTCTACGGATTTTGATGAAACAGTAAACCAAAAAACCAACAAAAACTAAAAACCCAAAAAAAACGGCGAAACCGCGGGGGACGGCTAGTGGTAAATAAAATGCAGTCTGTTTAAAATAATAATTTATTTATTATTCACTGTCAGAAATTGACTCTTGATTTGAACTCATATCCATATCGGAATCAGAATCTTCTCCAACCGCGATGATTAATCGCGATTACAAGATGTCCGATCCGATTTTGTCAATTAGTGTGTCGTCGAGTAGTGTCAATCTCTATTGGCAGAAGTTCTGTTTAACGCATTACACACGTTAAACAGAACTCATTTTTTTTAAGTTCTATACTTTTTTTTTATTTACTTAATTTTTTAACAGTTAATTATAACCACAATAATTTACTTAGTAATTTAAGTACGAAAGACAATTTTTTTTTTATCATATCATTTTTATTTTTTTTGCCAGTTTATTTTTTAGTAATCTAAAGTAGTATGCGTGCCACGAATAAAAATGAACTGTCAGGGAACTCATCATAGGGCAAAAAAGGTATAATATAAACGCGATGGGTGACTACAGTCGACGCCCTCTGCCCCAAGTATGGGACATACGTAGGATCTTAAGTCAAGTAAGTCAACTAAACGTTTTTGTCTTACCTTGAAATTAGGTATTTCAAAAGAAGCATTTTCTATTCTGTCGATGAGTACAGATTTCTCGTCATCAGATTGTTTGAGGTACAATTTAGCTTTGAACCTGAAGCCTTCAATCACGAAGCTGAAAAAAAGCATAAATTTAATTAAGAAAATGGAATAAGAAAACATGCTTACTAGGTATGTACCATTAAAGACACTTCCGCCTGACCACCGCTAAGTTTGGTTTTTGCTTACACTTGAAACGAAATTAAAAGGTTTGGTTTGGCGCCGCGCCCGCAGGGTTCAAGCGAATTTTTTTTAAGTGATCAGGTAGAAATGACCACGACGATATATAGGTACGTATTTAGGAAGGGTAGCGGTAGGTACGTACAGGAAGATTAACTTGGTATAGGTAGACAGTACGACAGACACTATTTCGGATGAAGACCAATTCTCCCAAGTCTATATACAGATTTTACTGTAACAGGTTTGTACCATAAATCTTCTAGGTACAGCCTTCTTTACGGTGACTTAGGATCATCGTAACTCCGTTGTAAGAAAGGGATACTTTTATTTGTCCAATAGCTAGCTACAATGATTGCATATTTACTACCTACGTAAAGTTTAGCTGGTAATGGCTATGCTCTTCCAATGGTTCTCTAAAGATCTATTACTTATATACTTGCGAGCCAAAGAAATATAGAAGCTAGGTAAATTCTTCAGATATTTATATAAAAACGTTAGGCATTACATGTGCATATAGTTACAGATTATGTAGCATAATTATGTACGCATGTATGTACCTACTTTATAGGTATATATTAAGAAATAAATATTATTGCGTTTGCGCTTGAGTAGGTACTTTGTAAGTAAGTACGTATAATAATATAGGTAACTAGCTTTAGCCCGCAGCTTCGCCCGCGTATATGAAATATAGCCTATGTCACTCAGGAATAAAGTACCTTTCCATCGGTGAAAAAATTTTAGCAATCGGACCAGTACTTTCAGAGATTCCCTCCTACAAACAAAAAAACAAACTTTATCTCTTTATTATATTAGTGTAGATAGACAATACTTGTACCTATGTAAATTTTTTAAATAAAGTTTAGAAAACTTACTTGGCTTTTCCTTTTCCGTATAATGGGATAGCGGTGAAGAAGTCGCCGATCAGGTCGTATTCCTCTGTGAAGAAAAGTTTTTCACTTAGATTACTGTGAAAAAGTTGTAACTTAGCCGCTTCGCGATCAATACTATCTACACCTCCGATTTTCGATTTATTTATTCTAAATCTTGAGAAATAACATTAATTGTTAAACATTATAATAGCCCCCCCCCCCTTGCGTACCCCCAATGCCAATGTTGCCAATGTACGTTTGTGACATTTTATTTGGCAAAATTTGAATTTGTAAATTTTTTTGTTGCCAATGCTTTGTTTGCTTCTTAAATTATGGCGCAACTTTAAAAAAGTGGTTTGGCAGTTATTCTGCCAATGCTTTCGAAAGGGTTAACTGAGTATTACGCATGATTTCCCGGAAGAGTCGAAAACCCCCGAATTTTTTATCCTTACATACATATGTTATAAATCAAAGTCGGCGAGACTGTCGCGATAAAATCAGAAACTATACTAAACGTATTTTCATGCAGTTTTTAGCATTAGACGATATAAGTGATTCCTTAGAAAGATTTAGGTACATACGTGTATAAAATATGCATATTATAAGAGAGAAAAGACGAGAATTTCAAAATATTTGTCACTATAATAATTATGTTATTACATACAGGCCTGTTGGTCTAGTGGTAAGTGACCCTGACTGCTATGCCCGGAGGTCGTGGTTTCGATTCCCACCCAAGACAAATGTTTGTGTGATTAGCACGATCATTTGTTCTGTATCTGGGTGTAATTTATCTATAATATGTATGTTTTTAGAAATATATTTAAAATATGTTTATCAGTTGTCTAGTACCCATAACACAAGCTCTGCTTAGCTTGGGACTAGACGGCGTTGTGTGATAGTTGTGAAATATTATTAATATTATACTGGTTTAACATAATATCTGTGGCCCTAGTGAAAAAGGATCTAAATCCAAAAATGCAACTTTACAGGAGACGTAAAAAACACTCTGCGTGCTTCAAATTCGTGGTTGACCTCGTGTGTCATTCAAACCGCTACCAAATGAAATACATGTGATGTTTTTTTTAAGTAAACAATTTATGCTCTTTACAATTATTGGGTTATTTTTTTTTGTAAAGTTAATAGTTTTTAAGATAGTGACTTATACCAATCACAAAATGAATTCCATAAGGGTATAAAAAAGGTTAGACCCGTTCTCCCATAAGTTAAATATTAATTCATGCACGTGAAAACGGATACGCATTTGAAATTATTTTTAATAACTAATTACCTAATGGAAAGAAATATTTTTTTTCTTTATTTCGGTGAAAACGGATATAAGTCTAATAATCTCCTTTCGAACTTAAACCATTTTTATGGACTAAGTGTTGTTGTATCGATAAACACCAACTAAATTGAAATGTGGTTGATTTATGTTAATTTAGAATAAAAAACACAAAAGAAAGTTTTTATTTTCCGTTTAAAACAATATAAATGGACTTGAAACCAACTTGCGTGGTTTTTTTGGTGTCAGTTGAATCCTTTTGCACAAAGTAACTTCCTTATTTTTAGGGCTAGCTTAGATCTCTTTTCACCAAACGATAGAGCATTTTTTTCTGATCATTTTGGTATACATAACTCATTTTCAACAAAATCGGACTTATACCCCTTTTCACTAGGGCCACAGATATGCAGGGTGTAAGGGACAGATTTCCGCAAACTTTAAGGGCTTTCTCAATAGACGAAACTGAACAACCTTCTACAAGGTATTTTTTCAGGAAACGAAAAATAAACCTGCCTCTCCCTACAAAATTTTAAAATTGTTTGTCCAATCTTTAGTCTCAAATTTTTAGGGTTCTTATAGATTCGTAATGTCTGTCTGTCGGTCTGTCTGTCTGTCTGTCTGTCTGTCTGTCTGTCTCTCTGTCTGTCCGTCCGTATATCACAGCCACTTTTTTCCGAAACTATAAGAGCTAAACTGTTGAAACTAAAGTAGATGTATTCTGTGAACCGCATTAAGATTTTCACACAAAAATAGAAAAAAAGCAATAAATTTTGGGGGTCCCCCATACTTAGAACTGAAACCCAAAAATTTTTTTTTCGTCAGACCCATACGTGTGGGGTATATATGGATAGGTTTTCAAAAATTATATTGAAATTACTAAAATATTTTTTTTCTATATTGAAAAGTTTACGCGAGAGACACTTTCAAAGTGGTAAAAGGTGTGCAACCCCTGCAACTTCTAAAATAAGAGAATGATAAAACCTAAAAAAATATATGATGTACATTACCATGCAAACTACCAACGAAAATTAGTTTGAAAGAGATCTAGTGAGTAGTTATTTTTTAATACGTCATGAATCTACAAAAATGCACTATTATTAAAATTTCGATCAAAGTTACAACGAACTACAAGAACTTTTATATTATGTTACTTGCTGCTACGGAACCCTCCATGGGCGAGTCCGACTCTGGTTCAGTTGACCGAAGTTGGTTCAGTTTCGGCTACTGAGCAAGCTCTTAAAGCTTGCGTAGACCTGTCCTTTACACCCTGTATAACTGGCGACCTTAAAACTCGCGGCCACTTTACTACTTATAGTTTGATAGATAGGACGTACCAGCAGATGCATCAAGTCTCGGCACCGAGATGTCCAGATCGAAGGACAGGTCTGTCAAGTCCAGGTGGCTCCTATGCACCACGAAGGAACCAATTCCAGTCGCCAATATTTTGTTTAGCTCCAAGTCCAGGCTGTAAAAGAAAAGTTATCTACTTAAACTAACACTAGCTTCTGCCAGCGCCTTCGCCCGCGTGTGTATAGGTTTCTCCATACAAACTTTAGGCCCCTGTTTCAATCTCTTACGGTTGAATTTTGAAAAATTTATATAAAAAGAAATAATGTACTTAACAAATTTTTTTTGCAAACTAGTGTAATTAAAGGGGGGCAATGAGGTCTGCATATAGGCAATTGATCCACGCAAAACACTGGTACTTATAGAAGGAACTGCATGGTCAGATTAGTATCTGACCCTTAAAGAAAAAAAAATTGGTTAGATGATGAATTAAACTATAACTTACTTGATAAGCCCCGCGGGGATGTAGAGATGGTAATGTTCCAACTCCAGGGGGTCTAGAGGCGGGATGCCGAAGATGCTGGAGCCATTGTTGATGACGCGGCGGACGTACGCGAAGAACTGACGGATCAGAGCGTTCACGAGGATGTTGCGGTCTGGGTTGGAGGTAACTAAGTGGTCTGTTTGTGAAGATAACGTCATTAATTAATAGAACTTGTTTGTTGGTCAATGTTCATGTACATCATCATTATCAATCGTTCGGGAAGATCGGTACAGTCCACTATTGTTGCATCTGTTTCAAGATACAGGTTCAGGCATGGTTTCCATTATTGTGTACAGATTACAGTCCCTATATTTTTCTTTATGCTGGGGAAAATCATCCAATGACAACCCCCGCTCTTGGGCGGAGCCGGAGATAGTGATAGTAAAAAACCCACCCCGTTCCTTCAAGCTTTCTTACCGGGGCTCGACTTCCATTTCGGATAACCCTGACCCCAGTAGGCTTCGACCCGTCTGGGCCCCTGCTGTTACTTACAACTCCTTGAGGCGCGCGGGAACAGCAGGCGCTGTCGACGACTTGGGCTTGGTCCGGACAGTTACCGGACGGCCGGACATTGCTCACTGTCCGCAAGCCTGCGCTTACGGTGGCTGTTTTAATCGGGATCGGAACCCTGGCGGCGGCGAGAGTGCCGTTGCCTGATGCGGTCGGCCTCCTCCTTTACGAGCATTACTGCTACGCCGAAGTCGGCGACCGCCTGCTACTCCTCCTCGCTCCGGACCAAGGCCTCAACCAAGACCCGGCGCGAGAGGTCTCCGCCACTGATCGCCCCCACAAGGACAAGGCGTTTATCCGCCCAAGCAGGACACCTCGACTGTGTGCTCCACCATGTCCTCCGGGTGTTTCACACAGTGGCGACATCCGGGCGTCGCTTCTTCACTTGCCATGTCCGGTGAGGACCTGCGTCATGCGGAAGGTAAGCCGCTGCTAGACATAGGCCTCTCCTAAGTGTCGCCAGAATGACCGGTCCTGTCTTGAATCGCATCTTACGGATTCTCGCTCGCTAAACCAGAACGTAATATAAGTACTTTAAAAAATAATAGAAATGAGAGAACAAAATATATATCACCGGAAAATTGCTGACTCCGTATGATTGTGTTGTCCGTATGTTTAGTATTAGATCATAATTTCTCGACATATTATGAAAAAAACGTTTTGTATACAATAAATCAAAGGCCAAGGAAAATATGGATGGATTGTGTGAAGAGCATGTGAAGAGTTGTATGAAAGAAAAGGAGGTTAGTGATAGCATGAAGGGTGACGAGACAGAATGGAAAAAAAAAACGTGTTGCGCCGACCACGAATAGCACAGGACAAGGGCAGGAATATGATGAAGGTCAGAAACGATAAATCACTTTCAAATTCATCAGTTTCCGACATAACCATGCATGTATTTAGAAATATTAATTTACAATTTTTCGTGATATTTTTCAATCTTACGGCGCTTGCAATTTTCCGGTGACATTAAGATCATTCACACTAGGATATACCTGATGACAGATTTGCTCGTACAGTTGAGTTTTACAAGTAAACCGAGGCGTGTATATTGAACAACTATGCAGATTTCGACACAAGCTCAACTGACAGGTATAAACTGTGCAGGCAAACCTGTCAGGTATAAGTACCCTAACGTGTATGGCTACCTTTAAAATGGAAATTTGGAAAGTACTAAAGGTACTCACCGCAGGGGGCTGCTGGTTTTTCAACTTTAGGTGCCGCAGCCGCAATGGCACACAGCATCAACACGAGTACGAGTTTCATTCTGAAACGTAAATCGTCGTATTTTATGAACGTTGGCGTAAATAATGATCATCATTAATATTTCGCGTGATTATGTCTTTGGAACGCAGATCGTATCGCTGCCCACATTATAAACATGTTATGAACATCGTTTCCAATTTTGGTAAGTTGACCACATTAGGTTTGTGGTAACCCTTTGGTAGTTTGGACATTAGTGTAGTCGATCAGTCCTAGAAACCGGACCACATTACAACATTTAACGGATAATGTATGATTTGACGTCAAATGTATTATAATGATAGGATATTAACCTAATTATGTGTACGATAGGTAAATATCCTTTGAAATCTGTATCTCTTAATATCTGTGTAAGTATAAAAAAATCGGTAGAGTGAATTATTTCATACATTCCAAAGAATGTCATGATAAACAAAAAGTAACGTAAAAGTGAAATAACGTGAACTTACCTACTTACAAAGAGGTTAACTTTGAAAACCGTGGGGGGAAATTATTAGAAATATAGAATTGAATTTACTTCTATGTACTATTTCATACGAGTATGATGAGATGGTTTTAGAGGATATCTATTGCACAGATACAACCAACATAAGATTCATAAAATCGAAAACCGTTTTTTTTTTCAGCCTTTAATAAAACTTACCTAGTAGTTTATTCGACTTACAGACGTCTACTGTTCACAATTTCATGAGCACCTGCTAAAGAACTTAATCTTCAAGATCGAACAGTGATTTATTCCATCAATCACTAATATCTGCTACTAAATAGGGTGATTATTACTAATCAGTTTAGCATTTATCTAATTAATATCTTTGTTTACGTCCGTAGTAGCTACCACTAATTGTTTTTCATGTTAATACATACCTTATTACATTATGATTTGTGCAATTTACAGAGACCACTAATCTGGTGAGAAGGTAATTCGTGGATTATATTATCAAGATAACTAATTTAATTTGGCAACTTATCTGATTAGCATAGCCACAAGAATGTACTTAGAAACAAAGGAACTATGGAAAACTCCGATATGCTGAGATACGCTACTGCGTATGCATGTTGCGGTGTTACGCAAGACTAGCGTAGGTGCAGTACTACGCGCATTGTAGCGTTGCTACGCGCGTTGTAGCGTTGCTACGCGCGTTGCAGCGTTTCTACGCGCGTAGCATACAACGTGCAACCTTGCTACGCTTACTTAGCTGTAGGCCGTGCTACAGCAATAGTTTGTAGATCAGTTTTGAATACTTACTATGACTTACTAGTACAGGTTCATTTATTCTTCTAACGTATAAGTTGCATAAGTTCCAAATTCAATGCTGGCGTCAGATAGGTAAGTTTTATTTTAACTTTTGCAAATAATGATTGAATAATTCCTTAACTATTTGTTTTATTAGATTTGGTTTGCTACGTTATCATAATGTGAACATAGTGTTGTTTCTTGAATGTCATTTTTTTTAAGTTTAGTTTGAATTAGCCATTTGTATCTATAAATAATTTTAGTTAGAAAAAATATTCTCCTATGAAAGTTTTTCTTGGTCCCTTCTAATTAAAAATTAGAGTTTATTTAGTTACTAATTAGGTTGTTGGTACTTCTTTTTACTTAATAAAAATAGCTGGTAAAGAACTAAAAAAAAAAGGCAAAACTCCACTATCAATTTAATAATCATTTCCACTAAACAGTAAAGCAGCAATAAGGTCCCAGTTGTCATAGTTGTCCAGGGTAGGGTTCACCAGAGGCGCCACTTGGTGACTGTACGACGCGGCTATGTACTTGTTGAATCGGGTCAGGTAGTCCGCCAGTAGGTCCTCCACCATCGAGCTGATGATGCCATCTATGTTGTTGTCGAACTGGGTTCGGGACTGTAACACAAGTGTTATTTTTCTTCCTTATTTTTTAGTAAACGCACCCACACTTGGAATTACGCCTGTATCGTGTATCCAATGTATTCAAAGATACAATATCTGTAGACCATACAAATATGTAACATAAGTAACGAACTTTTTAAAAAGGGTTCCTTTAAACTCGTAATTATCCGTAACTATTACATCTTGATATCATACAGTCGGTTTAATAGTGTAGGGTCATTTCACGCAGGCTCATGTTTTGCTAATTTCGGTGGTATTTTTTATTTGTAGGTTTTCAGATGAAAAATGACAAACACGATAACTGAAACTTGTGTTCTAGAATAAGATTTAATTTTTTCATCTGAAAATCTACAAGACTTAGCGAGATTTTAGAGATAAGACCGCCCTTTGTGACAACCTATATATATTTTTTTCTCATGTATTTTTTTATTTTTGGTGTACAATAAAGAATCAATCTATCTATCTATCTACAAATAAAAAAACCGGCCAAGTGCGAGTCGGACTCGCCCATGAAGGGTTCCGTAGCAGCAAGTAACATAATATAAAAGTTCTTGTAATGTGTTGTAACTTTGATCGATGTTTTAATAATAGTGTATTTTTTTCGGTTTATGACGCATTAAAAAAAAACTACTCACTGGATTTCGTTCAAACCAATTTTCGTTGGTAGTTTTTATAGTAATGTACATCATATATTTTTTTTAGTTTTATCATTCTCTTATCTTGGAAGTTAGAGGGGGGGGGACACACATTTTACCACTTTGGAAGTGTCTCTCGCGCAAACTATTCAGTTTAGAAAAAAATTATATTAGAAACCTCAGTATCATTTTTGAAGACCTATCCATAGATACCACACACGCATGGGTTTGATGAAAAAAAAAATTTTGAGTTTCAGTTCTATGTATGGGGACCCCCAAAATTTATTGCTTTTTTTCTATTTTTGTGTGAAAATCTTAATGCGGTTCACAGAATACATCTACTTACAAAGTTTCAACAGTATAGCTCTTATAGTTTCGGCAAAAAGTGGCTGTGACATACGGACGGACGGACAGACAGACAGACAGACAGACAGACAGACAGACAGACAGACAGACAGACAGACATGACGAATCTATAAGGGTTCCGTTTTTTGCCATTTGGCTACGGAACCCTAAAAACCACCGAAATTGGCAAAAAATGAGCCTGCGTGAAATGACCCTGTAATATCATTGTTTTTAGGGTTCCGTAGCCAAATGGCAAAAAACGGAACCCTTATAGATTCGTCATGTCTGTCTGTCTGTCTGTCTGTCTGTCTGTCTGTCTGTCTGTCTGTCTGTCTGTCTGTCTGTCTGTCCGTCCGTATGTCACAGCCACTTTTTTCCGAAACTATAAGAGCTATATTGTTGAAACTTTGTAAGTAGATGTATTCTGTGAACCGCATTAAGATTTTCACACAAAAATAGAAAAAAAGCAATACATTTTGGGGGTCCCCATACATAGAACTGAAACTCAAAAATTTTTTTTTCATCAAACCCATGCGTGTGGGGTATCTATGGATAGGTCTTCAAAAATAATACTGAGGTTTCTAATATCATTTTTTTCTAAACTGAATAGTTTGCGCGAGAGACACTTCCAAAGTGGTAAAATGTGTGTCCCCCCCCCTCTAACTTCTAAGATAAGAGAATGATAAAACTAAAAAAAAAATATGATGTACATTACTATAAAAACTACCAACGAAAATTGGTTTGAACGAAATCCAGTAAGTAGTTTTTTTTTAATGCGTCATAAACCGAAAAAAATACACTATTATTAAAACATCGGTCAAAATTACAACGAACTACAAGAACTTTTATATTATGTTACTTGCTGTTACGGAACCCTTCATGGGCGAGTCCGACTCGCACTTGGCCGGTTTTTTACATAATGGCATATGAAGTATATTCGATAACATAAAAATGCATTGCTTTAAATTTTTGCCTGTTTGTCGTTTCGGTGAATCTTCGAAACGTCTGGGCAGATTTTAACTGGACCCACTGACGGATAGCTGATGTTTAACAGAATTTGATAGCACTTTTATTGGGACATAATATATATACATAGCTAATGCTATGATAAGTAATATATGCTACTTTATTTTTTCCCAGGAATATAAACAGCGGGAACGGGACGGACTAATGTTCCTAAACTCCACGCGAACGAAGTCGCGGGTAACAACTAGTCTAGTAAACTAATGTCTATTGTGTACGTACTCACCTCAATATGTTCTATACTGAACTCCGGGTCTTCAATGATGTCCAGGAGAATGGATTTACCATCTGCGGACTGCTTCAAGTGTACTGTTCCCCATAATGATATGTTTTGTACTTCAATGCTGAAAAACGATCAGCAATAATATGGATGTTTTTTTTTATTTAATTCTTATTTACGTAAATCGGTAAAAGAGTTTCGTAGAGTAAGTGGGCGGAGCCTCTTACAGGCTGGCACGGTGGTCACACACATAGTGACATGACGCGCGATAAATCTCAATGGGTGATTCTGTGTTTTTGGAAAGGATTATATAGCCTGTCCGCCCACGTCCGATCATCGATGACCGATTTTTTGTAAGAGAAAAATAGAACACACTGATAGCAATAGTGCAACGCACACGTCCTTCAAAAAGTGGTCAGAAAACAGAACTATGTTACATAATGTATACAAAATCGGTCCGCACATCTGTCCTTCAAAAAGTCTGACTTGGGCGCGCAGCCTAAGAGAGTTAAATAACGGATTTATTTTTTATTTTTATCTAGCTTTTGCCCGCAGCTTCACCGGCGTAAATAAAATATAGCCTATGTCTCTCAGGAATTTTCGCTTTCTATCGGTGTAAAAATTTAAGTAATCACACCGGTAGTTCCAGAGATTACCCCCACCAAACAAAAAAAAATTTAAAAACAAACTTTACTTCTTTAAATATGTTAGTTTAGATTAATTATTGACCAGTTATCGTATTTTAATATGATTATTTACGAGTTTTATAACAACCTCCTGAAATGTTGTGCAGCTTCTATTTTTCGAATTAATATCAGAAATAAACATTGACGTTTCGTTTCGTTTCTTACTTCTTGATCCATAGTTTACTGAAATTGTTGTACTTACTCTGCCATGCCTTGTCCTTTAATGGGTATTGCTTCAAAAATATTTCCATTCATTTCGTAATATTCTGTAAAGAAACTGCTGCTTTTAGTTGAGCTAAATATTATATGTAGATAAATGTATAATACTAAAGCTTCCGCCAGTGGATTCGCCACATGAAAGTGGGAAATGTAGTCTAGTTATGTCACTAAGTGATATAGTATAGATTTCTATTGGTGAATTATGGTATCAAATCGGTCCAGTAGGTTTTGAGTTTATTCATTACTAGCCTTTACCCGCGGCTTCGCCCGCGCACAAAAAAAAATTCTTTCTATCGGTGAAAAAATTTTAGCAATCGGACCAGTACTTCTTGAGATTACCTCCTACAAACTAAAAAACATACTTTCCCTCTTTATGTTATCGTATAGACAAACAAAAATACAAATCTTCCTTCTAATATTAGAAAGACCTACCTGAATAAAACTTTAGTAAAGGTATAACAATGTTCAATTCGATCGAAATATCACTTTTGGAGAAGTGGAATTCCTTAAGCTGGTAGTTTCCCAAACCAGTGAATATTCCGTTAGTTACGTTCACGCTGGCACTGAAACATAAACACGTACTTGATTATAAAAATACTAGCTGACGGCAAACATTGTTTTGGCATAATTATAGATTAGCTTCTCTGCCAGCTGTTTCCCCCGCGTGAAAGCTTTCTTCATACAAACTTTAGAAACCCGTTTCATCCCTTTTTTTATGGTGGGAAAATCATCAATGACAACCCCCGCTCTTGGGCGGAGCAGTAGATAGTGTCAGACTCTTACTGACTAAAAACCCACCCCGTTCCTTCAAGCCTTCATACCGGGGCTCGAGCTGTCTTCCGAAACTAACCCTGGCCCCGGTAGCCTTCAACGCAGCTAGGCCCTTACTGTTGCTGACAACTCCTTGAGGCGCGCTGGAACAGTGCGCGCCGTCGACGACTTTGGCTCGGTCCGGACAGTTACCGAACCATCGGCAACCATACCGAACAACGAGGTACCCATTGCTTACTGTTCGCAAGCCCGCGCCTAAGGTAGCCGGAAATCGGGATCCGAATCCCGGCAGCGGCGAGAGCGCCGTTGCCTAATGCTGTCGGCCTCCTTAGCGAGCATTACTGCTTCGCAGAAATCGGCGACCGCCTGCCACTCTTCCTCGCTCCGGACCATGGCCTGAGTTTCATCCCCTTAGGGACTGAATTTCGAAAAATCCTTTCTAGTTATAAAGAAACGATGACGTAGGCGCGTACTAACTCAACTACGTCATAAAAGGAAGCCTTCTGCAAACTTTCACGACTTTTTTTATCAGTTTTGGCTGTTCGTTGATATGTCAGTCGGTCCAAAATACGGCCCGCGGTCCAGAAGCGGCCCGCGCTAATGCCATCAATCCGGCCCGCGACCGCCTTTAGACTAGTATCCTCAATCTGGCACGTGACAACCAATGTCTTATTGCTGTGATAAGTTGAAGAAAATACATAATCATATGGTTACTCGGTTTTTCTAACTTGCAAGATGATGACGCAGAAAACTTAACTTATTAAGTCTCTAAACATGTGTTATCTAATAACTAACAAAATAATTTGACTATTTGTGATATTTCACTGACAATAGTAGTTGTGGATCAATTTACTTGTACCGATTGTTAAGTTAAGGGCAGATAAATTAAAACTGTTTTGGCTCTTGGAACATAATGGCAAAATCATTATGGCCTTAAGGCTTCTAAGTTTGCATACCCCTGGACTATAAATAGACCTACTAACCTAATAGTTTTTTGATTACCACGTACCATGCGTATGACTGTTTTCTTTTCTAGTTTCAAGTTTTGAAGGAGACTGAAATCATTCAATAGGTACCTGAACTTTTCTCCTGCACCCAAGTTCACTTGTCTCCACTCAAACTCGTAGGGGTCCAGAACTGGCACTCCGTTGTCAGCATCACCGTTCCTGATCAGGTTTCTTATTTGCTCCGAGAGAAGGTGGATAACTTCTTCAGAGGTAACACTTCTGATGCCGGTGGGACTGGTATCTGGAAAATCTGACTAGTTATAAACAGAAGTAAGTAACACTCATTTGGATCGTGCACCGGAAGGCGCAGCGTTGGAAGGCCTCCTCTCAAGAGTCACGGGAATTCGATGGATGCGAGACGCACAGGATCGTTCATTGTGGCAACACTTGGAGAAGGCCCTTGACCAACAGTGGACGTCCTTCGGCTGAAATAATGATGATGATGAGCACTCATTTCTTGAAACACTATTATGAATAAATGTATGCTTTAAGCTTACAAAGGCCTTCAAAGCTGAAAGTCTTTGAATACCTAGATTAGATATGTACCTACCACTAACGAAACAATTGACATTTTCATTTAAAACAGTTAGCAACACTAAAATTGAGATGAGAGTTTTCATTTTCACTTTTTATAAATGCATAAGATATACAGCAAAATAAGAATTTGTCCCAATAGTGATATTGGGAGGAAAATACCAATTATAAACCACTTTATTTTATACTTAAGCAACGTCTATTTATAGAATACCATATTTTGTAAATTAAACCATAATTTAACCTGAAATCGTTATCGCTGCAGTTTCGAAACCCGGATTTCATTATCAGATTATGTTAGTTTAACTTATTTGTTTTAGATAAATATAAGTATTTGGCAACAGACTAATAAACAATTGTGACATATTAATTAGCTTCTGTTTCACTATTCAGAAAGTACGTATGTAGGCACGAGATATAAGGTATCCAGTGTATTAACATTACCCACCTGTCACCAATATACAAACATAAAAACAGTTTTACCTCAGTATAATAAATAAATAAATAAATAATGTTGCCCCCACGAGGACACAACGGTGCTCCGCCCAAGCGTGGCATACCTCCACCATATGCTCCTCTATGTGGTCCACACAACGATGGTGACACCCGGGCGTTTCTTCTGCACGAATCAGGTGCAGGAACCTCCCGAACTTACCATGTCCGGTGAGAACTTGCGTTATGCGGAAGGTGCCGTGAGGACTTTTCAGCCACTCCTCAAAGAGGGAATATACCGTGGTGCCCCTGTAAACCCATTTTCACACAGTTTGTTGCTGCACCCATGTAATAGGAGGTGAGCCCAATTTAGACACCGGCTGTTATTGGGAAATGCAAGATGGAAAAATCCGACTCTTCCCAAATGAAGGCGAACCTTATGGTCAGCGGTAACGTATCCAATCACTGGATTCGAAGGAGAAGTGATGAAGGCAGTCTTTCGATACTATTATAGGTTCTGTGATATCGAAGGAGATTGCATGAGAAATGTACATATTAGCATGCGGAATGATTGGCACTTCCCCGCCTAGCCTTCAGTCGGTACCGACACCAGTGCGTATAATACATATTAGATCTTAGCAAGAGCCTATATCAGGTAAAGGGCACGAGGGTGTACCTACAGGCGTACCTACAGGTATAGCCTTGAGTCAAAGCTTCAGAGCTCACAAAATTTCTTAGGAGGTTTTCCATGCGTCGAGAAAAAGCTTCAGCGCTCACAAAATTACTAGGACGTCCATGCCTCGAGCCAAAGCTTGAGTGCTCCCAAAATTACTTAGTAGGACTTCCATGCCTCGAAACAAAGCTTCAGCGCTCACAAAATTACTTAGTAGGATTTCTATGCCTCGAGCCAAAGCTTCAGCGCTCATAAAATTACTTAGGAGGACTTCCATGCCTCGAGACAAAGCTTCAGCGCTCACAAAATTACTAGGACTTCCATGCCTCGAGCCAAAGCTTGAGTGCTCCTAAAATTACTTAGTAGGATTTCTATGCCTCGAGCCAAAGGTTCAGCGCTCATAAAATTACTTAGGAGGACTTCCATGCCTCGAGACAAAGCTTGAGTGCTCCCAAAATTACTTAGTAGGATTTCCATGCCTCGAGACAAATCTTCAGCGGTTACAAAATTACTTAGGACTTCAATGCCCAGGTGTATCCACTTGGGTCTACCAAATAGATCAATCAAATTATCTAGGTGTACCTACTTCATCTAGATCGAGTGAACAAAGCTGTGGTCCGGTATTGTATCAAAATCTGTTGTTATCTGACAGGGTTCAATGTCTTTCACGGTCAGCATAGAACTCATTTGGCATAATATACATATATGTAAATATGTATGTACCTCTACGAACCATTGTCGAATCGTACATCAAACGTAACTAAACTAATTGAATTAATTTTCCCATGAGGACTAGACCATTGTAACTTGTCCTTGACACATTTTAAGATGAAAACGGTTTTAAATGCATATCTGTGAGTTGATCCGGCACACCCGTCTTCGTAAGCCTAGGGCAGGGATGGTAAACCTATGGTATAACTGGAAATTCTGAGCACGACTTTCAAAGGAGTGCGTAAATCTGTAAACCATTTTCTTTCTGATTTTAAGTATTTTCTGAACCTGTGTAGGTTACTTTTATGTGCTAGAACATGCTTTCAATTAAATTAGATCAGATTTCACAGTGTATTTTTTTTTATATTGCCCACCTATAAAATAGCTAGTAGGCTAAGTACCTAGGCCCAACTAAAAGGGATCTTACATCATGCAGGCTGTCTGGCAGTTAATAGTAGGTACTGGCTGGATTTACACATTCATTGGTCATTAATATCAGAGGTGGGAATTCCATCAAATAACTTCTCCACTCGGAGGTGAAGTGAGAGGCAGTGTCAGCAGCAGTGTTTCTTCAGTTTCCTTTGCGTTTCAAGGCCACGGTAGGTAACTCTTTTGAACAATTCTGGTGCCAAACTTGACACTGCCATAATGCACAAACAATGGGAAGTTTATTGAAAAAATAAAACAGAGAGACATGCTGGGACCATGAAGCCGGTTTTGGAAAAGATATACTCATGGTTCTGGAAACATAAGGCCACTGAAGGAACATAGGTGTCAATTCATTCAGTAAAATTCTGACACCCCCTCCCGCCCCACCCTAGAACAAAAAAAAGTCTTAAGATGATTTCCCACCTAAAAAAAACCATGGTGTGACGAGCGGGTTTTATGCACATAATTATGATATTCTTTATTATTGTTTACAGAATTTGATTCTGGAGTGGTAGATACATCTGTTTTGCAGTACCTACGAGTATCTATCTTACCTATCAGTAAACTCTAGAGCAGGATTATCTTTTAATTGAATAACCGCACAGATACGAAAAGGTTTGCCATCCCTGGCCCAGGGTATATAGCACTATTGTAGAGTGTGACATTGCATAACGCATCACCATAAAAGTCGAGACAAATTGTGTACCTGAAAAGGCATTCTAATTTATGGTCCACATGAGTCATTTTATGACGAAAACTACGATAGACATCAATGTATCGACCGTTGACCTGGACGACCTAGAAAAAATGATTTTTTATAACTAACAATTTAGAATCGCCCACCGCACCCGTCTAGTCTGGCTTATGAGAGCGCTCTATTTGTTTACATTATTTCTAAAAATTCTGGTGTTTACATTCAATGTCTATTTTTAACGAAAACATCAGTCCATCGCTTTCATGATAGGAATATTTAATGATCGTTGCATAAGACGTGGGTGTTGACCATTTAGAATACGGATGTAACACAATTACACAATCCAATGTTTTTTAAGTATTTGTGAGCAAAAGGATCGAGCCGGCCTTCTTGGCGAGCTTCGCTAAGGTGTGGCTGAGGCAGTCATCACTACAACAAAATTCTCAGTTCTTTTTTTATCGAGATTGCGCCTGTTTCAATGATTCCAGTTGTCCTGTGTCCACATATTGTGTTGTACAGACACTTGAGATACACAACTATTACAGCAACTACAGCCGTTCGAGCGTGAAGAAGTTACAAACATACATACCGTGGCGTAGCTACTGGGGGGTAAGTGGGGCAGCGCCCCGGGGACCTCAAGCTCGGGGGCCCCCAAAACCTGATTGACAAACCGCTTATTGAGTGAACCAAAAATTAAAAAAAAAATATGATATTGATAATAAATCAGATAATATGACCACTGCAGTATTGGTTGAAAAGCCCACTCTATCGTTGCCGATTATATTAACGACGACCATGTCTCCATTGTGTGTGCATGTTAATGATAAATCTTCTTATAACTTGGGATTTATATAAAAGATAAAGTAGCGAAATATTTTTTAAATATATTGATAAAGCCTAAACAATTTAGGGGCCCCACTTTGATTTTGCCCCAGGGGTCTTGGTCATATAGCTACGCCACTGCATACATATACATAGACACGTAAACTTTCGTCGAAATAAAATTACTGTGATATCCAACAGCTGAAACAGTTTCGTCCTTGTAACTAATGACATAACAATATTAATAGTTATGTCCCAAAATCTAGCACACGCTTACGCATAAGTTTATTAGTAAACTATGTGCCGTGGACTATTAACATTTGTTCGGGTTAATAAGTTGACATTCACTCGTTACAACTGTTAAATAGAGTGTTTACATAAGCCAATCAGCTTCTAACTAAGTTACTGGCCATTTTTATCATGGTATATTGGTATGCTACAACTGAGTATGACGTCCTTGTTTGATTTCTGAGTCGGACAGTGTCTTTTATGAACACACAAGTGTATAGTGCTTTAGGCATTGTCCACCAATCAACCTTTGGGTGATGCAGAGAAAATAGTGGTCAGTGCTAAAAAAAGTAGAATGCAAAGAAAATATAAGTATGTGCAAATAAATTAAAAATACCTACAAAACAATTAATTATAACTATGCCCAAATACACTAGATGATACTATCAATTTCTTACGAAAATGCTCGCTCTTGCTTTCCTTGCATGATCACATCAGAAATGAAGATATCTATAGGAGAACCAAGGTTACCGACATAGCCCAAAGAATCCCCAAACATAAGTGGGAGTGAGCAGGGCACAATGCTCGTAGAATCGATGGGGACGAAAGGTTCTGGAGTGGCGGCCAAGTACCGAAGGATACAGCGTTGAAAGGTCTCCCACAAGGTGAACCGATGACCTGGTGAGGGTCGAAGGAAGCCGATGAACGCGAGACGCACAAGAATCTTGTGCGTCTCGCATATCTGATGATGATGATGATGAATGCTCACATACTTTCTTTGCTTTACAAAGTACTCTTTAATCCTTCGATTCCTTTTTATCTTAAAGAACGCTTTCAGTTCCTCTGTGACATACATTCTAGGTTCTTGAGGTCATCGGAAAATCTAAAACTTAGTATTCATATGCATTCCACTTCGTTATTTGATACAATACATGCTTCTCGATACAAGCAGCTCGTCTGTGGAATGCATTACCCTGTAGTATTTCCCTGTTTCAAGAGTTTCTTGGCCATCATAAAGAAAGTGGCCTATTGAAATGCGATAGCAACATGGGTTGCTATGATTTCAACGACAATATGATGAATAAATAATCGTCATTTTGGAAAAATATTGGTAAGTTTACGAAAGGAACTACGAGCAGAGCTGATGAGATAAGTAGACATATGTAGGTAGCTACTCAAATCATGTCAACACAGAGGATACCCATCTGTCACGTCCACCTATGAGTGATATGAATGCATCTATTCAAACGTCGGGTCGATTGCTTCATCGATACTTACAGCCGAGATTTATAGCTCGGTATTATTTGTGTTCCGATTCGGCGCACGCGACGCCAGATGTCAAAAACACATCATGGCGGACGAAAAGTTGTTGACACCAGTCAGTTGAGAGCATCATCGAACTCGTAAATCAATTAGTGACTGACACCATACTGTAAAATTATTTTTTTATGGACAATTTGTTGTTAGTGATCGTTTTTGGTGCTGGTAAAAAATAGGTCACCCAGAACTTGATGTAGAGCGTAACGGAAGGAAATGGCATTAAAGATTTTAAAAATACGTTACTATTGCATGGGTATCTTGTTAAAAGAGTTAGCCGGTGATCGGTCAAAAGTCAATCTACACAAAATCTACATAATCAGATAGCTTATTTCATAACAATTTCAAGAACGTACCTACGGTTCGTAGAGTTAGGACGTGTATTTCCTGCCTGCAATACACGTTGGCCGAGCGTTGCCGAGTGAAGACCAATACCAACATCTAGACAGTTGCCTTCTCTTGCTATCGCTCGGTGTCGCTCGCCTAGTTGGTTGAGTAAAGACAAGCACCAACGTATTATATAGACCTCATTTGGCGTAGCTTGTCACAACTCGCAGCCGCTCGCGATCACTTGCCTCACTTCGGAACGGTGTCGGTTTTTCTGCACAAATCAAAGGCGCTCGCGCGCGCTCGCCCACCATGTGGGCGTCTCCTCAAAACTCGTCTATGTTGGCCATTTGCATAGGTTTCCTTCAAACTTGCCGAACGTCTAGACAGTAGCGCTTGCCTTGTGTTAATTAGCCTGAATTTGCCTAGGCTCGCATTGGCCTAAGCTTGGCCAACATGTATTGCAGGCTTTAGATGTCGTCGTTTTAGTGACCGCGCCGTAACTGCGCGAAATCCGCGACACGACCCTCGCGCGTATTCCGCGCGGTCCAGCTTTTAAACTCGCGGGCGTTTGACGGAGCACCGGTTAGGGTAGCACTAAAGGGAACGTACTGGATCTGGACATTAACGAGGAATGGAGTGGATTTGTTTAGTCTTTTCAAGCGAGATGCTTGTGCAGACAAAAATGCAGTGGTGAAACTCGCGCGTGTGGTCCGCCTATTAGCTATTATCAGAGAGTCCTTATTGACACTCCGTTTTACTCATCCGGGTCTAGAAGTCGTCAAAAGATGATGTAAGATGATAAAAACACCTAATGTGACCACAAACACGAGTAGTCTTTTAATGTGCGTTAAGAGTAAAAAAATATAGGTACTCTTAGGATACTTGTAAGATCAAATTTTACTACTTGGGAAGAGTCCCTAGCCCTAAAAATTATAAAACATACCTTTCACTCTAGATGTGCTTGATACTGTCTGTCTGTTGTGTAATATCGTACTTTATCGTCGTGTCGTAAAAAATTATCAAACATTTTCTCCAGGTCTGGGTTGGAGCCAGAGGGAGTGTTAGACTTTTACTGAGTAAATTTGGGACTACGGTAACTCTTTCGATTAATCTTGCAGCCCTCCTTACAATTCCTACCTACTTATATACTCTCTCTGGCCTACATACGTATGTATATATAACATTTCTGGCACCAATGTCAAACGTGCCAATGATGAAACGACCTACTTCGTCATAATTTTCATGGCGGCGCCAACATTCTGTTGGTCGGAGTTTTAATGTTTCTGAGACAAATGCAGGTAGGTACAAGTATATGGTAATTACGTATTGTAATGCTTGTTTTCTCGTTTCTAAATGGATACCTGTGACAGATATAGCTACAGATTAGGATTTGGATGTTTTTATATTCTCATCTCGTTTCCCGGAGGCGCATGGTATGTCATTAAAAACGTTATGTTATTTATTGATATAATTATCCGTGATGAATATTGAGAGTATTTAGGTAGGTGATTACAGCCCAATAGAGCCTGCTGATGCCTTTTTTCGCTCTGGGTGGAGTGAGAGGCTGTGTCAGACTTTTACTGACAAGCCATCTATGTGCCTTCAGTTTCCCTTACCGTTTCAAGGTTGCAGTAACTCTTTGAAACTATATCACAGTCTACAGATTCCTGCCTGAGAATTATTTTAATTCATTACGCCGTTCGCTCTCTTATTGTCTTTCTATTGTGTCTCTAATTACGGTATTCGAAAGGTTAATTACTATTTCCTACTTACCTATAGGTATTTAACGACTAAAATTTTACCAATTCAGTACCTATGTACCTACCTACACTTGTCTCTTTTAACATCTTGATGGTGCGTTAATGACCATGATAAGACGTTATTAAAACGTATTTTACTCGTAGTTCGTAAAAGATCATTGTCACAGCTGTAATAAAAAACTCAATTAACATGCTTTCCTGTGTGTCTCATTAGATTTGCAAATACAAAACTCTCAAGCTCAATAGTTCAATACTCAAACTTTGAAATCTCATCACCCGTTGGGCCATTACAGAACTAAGCACACACAAAAACAAACAGTAAAAATATAATAAAAATGATCAAAATTAAAATAAAATTACAATAATTTTCCGCGTAGGTACATAATAATAAAGACAAAAATAAAATGAAGAAAACATTGTTACCCTAAGGGTGAAAGTAACTTATTTAGTCCCGAGAAGGAGTTTGGAGTCCGAGTGTAACTACTAGCTAGGTAGCCAGTAGTTCGAGGGACTAAATAAGTTTTTAACCCGAGGTAAACACTGCTTTTATCACGAATACAAGGAAAGTAAAAATAAAAACGCGAGTCGCCGTCAGAGGTCGTCGTAAGATTATAGATACTTACCTATATTTCTTTTGATTTAGGCGGTAAAAGGTTTTCCACTACTGCTTTATCCTCTTCCCATAAGAATTAGGCGTTAAATCCATATCCCAATCTGATCAAATCTCATTTAACAGAGATTTAGCAAAGTTTAAACAAATCTTTAGCACTCGAAAAAACAAATAAAGATCGGATTGCCGCTTTCCCGCCTATTTTGCATTTTTTTTTCTGTGGCCATTATTTTTCTTTTTTATCATTGAAAAAATTGTAAATAATTTTCCCAAATCTTCGTTATTTTAAATAAATAGTTATTAAATTATAAAAAAGTCATTAAAATATTTATATTCTTTAATTAATATTTATCTTTACCTATGTTATTCCAATTGTACATCGCGTTGTGTAATTGAGTGGCAGAATAGAATATTGGAACATGGTTCAACAGAAATTCGAAAATAGAACTACCAAGTAAAGCCAAGGTTTTGCTGCAGCCATTTCTTTGAGGCGCGCGTGGAACACTTCGTCATGTCATGCCGACAATTTGGGCTCGGCGCGGATGGTTACCGGACGGCCGGACGGCAAGGTACCCATTGTCCTCGCTTATTGTGACCCACAACGATGACTCCGCGTTTGAGTTACATGGATAGAGGATGATCCCACCTCAAAAAAAAAAAATGTATTCGTAGGTATTTCCACTATGTAATTACTACAATAAAATACCAGAGTTCAAATGTGTGGTAACAATTTATCAGTCTAAACTTTTTAGACAGTTCACTTGCCGTTTCCAGTAGGTGTTAGGAAAAAAAAAATCTGTTAGTTTGCGTGTGTTTCCCATGTCCGAGTTATTTCGGTCAAGGTCGGGTGTTGCCAGGCCCTAAAGGTAGCTATGTTTATTGAGACGGAAGCAAATAGGTCGTAGAGGCCAGTGAGGATAATTGTTGGTAATATTACGGAAACTGAGCGGTTACGTAGCGGATGGAGAAAAGATGCTACGGATTTGTGCTACGAAAGATCGTAGCTGTTAATACCTTTTTTGGAATATCGTGATATTTTTTTAATAATGAAAGTTATAGGTATAGTACGGTAAAGGAAAGGTAGATAAAGGTGCTAGTGTTGGTTGTAGTGGTTTTATAAAAAATGTGCAATAGTACCTAAATATTTAAATCTACATTGTATGTTATACATAATAGGAACGTACTTACTTTTTTTTTACCGGTTCAATATTATGAGTTTTGTCATGATTCCTGTGTTCTGTGGTTTTCTCTGACTGTCAGAATATTACTCAATTCGTGACATTTTGATAACTTTTTTTTTCGGTGGGTTAAAATCATCCAGATGACATCCCCCACCCTTGGGCGGAGCGGGAGATAGTGTCAGACTCTTACTGACTAAAAAACCTACACGTTCCTTCGTTGCCTGTCATACCGGGGCCGAACCTTCTTTTCGGAAACAGACCTTTGCCCCAGTAGGCTTCGGCCCTACTGGGCTCCTACAGTTGCTGACAACTCCTTTAAGCGCACGGGAACAGTACGCGCCGTCGACGTTTTGGGCTCAGTCCGGACGGTTACCGGACGGTCGGACAGCGAGCTACCCATTGCTTACCGTCCGCAAGCCAGCGCCTGCGGTGGATTTTCTCTTTTAAATCTTTTTTTCGTATAGATGCACAAACACATCTTAGGAATATATTGATAGTAAGCAGACATAACAAACTGCGATAACGATGTAGGCAGGTGAACAACATTTCATAGAGGCCG